>CM053156.1:72391048-73641048 GCA_028571685.1 Heterohyrax brucei
TTGCCAGGCCTTTCCTTACAGTCTGTCCTAGTCTGGAAGCTTCTCTGAAACCTGTGACCCTGCTTACATTTGAAATATCAGTGTCCTAGCTTCCAGCATCATAGTGACATGAAGGCCACCACAGGAGGAGGAACAGACAGACAGGTGGTGAATGCTAGGTGGTGCTACTTAAGGAAAAAACAAAAAACAGTAATTAGAGGACACCTTTGACTGTATCTAATGAAAGGTAGCAGTGATCTGGTGCGAAGGGGTTATTGAGCTATAGCTCTTGAGCCTCACGACACAGATATTTTAGTTGGGAGCCCCTCATTTCTGACAGCTGTCAGAGCCCCTCGTTGTTGTCACCTCTCCTTCCTCGCAGCTGACGGGCCAAATGCGGGAAGCTTTCTCACTGGAAGGTATTTTGTCGCTTGCTTTGGAAAAAGAAAACCAGGCAAGCAAACAAAAACCACATGCTGGCATGTCAGAAGCATCACTGCAATGTGGAGCATAAATATTTCATGTGGTTGCAATTTCCTTTCCTACGTAGAGCCTGTCAGTAACATGGTGACAAGTTAGACAGTTCAACATTCCGCTTGGGCTTTTACATTGGAAAAAGTAGCACCACTGGGTTCCATGCAGACAGCCCCAAATGAGACAAGACTGGGGGCTCTCAGATTCTCTCTGCCAAGGCAGAGGCCTCCTGCCCACGCCTCACGGCTGTGCTGGGGGCTCAGGTGTCAGTTGGAGGTGCCCATGTGCCAAAGCCGGCCTCACATCTGCCAGGGACGTTCAGCAGTCTCAAGGATAATCTAAATGCCCCATCTACCAGTACCAGGATGTTGCCAGGTGGGTATGATTTGTGGTCCCCGAGGATGGAAGCCGAGCCAATGAACCAACAGAAGGTGCGAGAAAGCTGATTCCAGGGTGGACACTGGTTGTGGTGGCTGCTGGTGGTCCCCCAGCTAGCTGGCCCTTGTCAGAGAACCTGTCCCCCAGCTTCCGACTGTAGGCTTCTTAGGGCTCACAGCTGCCTCCTTTGTCCCAAGTGTTGCCCTTGGTTAGAATGGAGCTGCTTCTCCCAGGACCTTAGGCCTCACTTCCCAGAGCTGCCGCAGCTACCTGGGGCGAGGGGTGGGGACCAATTCCATGGCCCTGTCCCTGCTCTGAGCTCCCCAGGGCTCAGCTAGGAGCAGGCCTCCAGCTGCAACATCACCCTTGCTCAGCTTCTTCCCCACGCTGCCCTGCCTCCTTCGCTCCTCTTTGAGATGCCATCTCGATAAATCCCAATAAATCACTGGAACGAGAGTGCTCGGGGAAACCGGTGCCAGCTGAGCCCGCGAGCACGCGTTGGGCCGCCTCAGTAACCTCCCACCCTGCTAACTGGCTCAGTCCCCACATGCAAAATGAAGCCTTACCCAGGGGAGGCTTAGGTCCCCATGTATTCAGAGAAAAATCCCCTCCCCGAGAAGCAGTCTGCTGCATTCTCCCTTTTGTGTCCTGCAATGGTGGCCACAACCTATGGAACCAGTGAGAGCCCAGTGCCAGGCCCACCCTGATGACACAGAGGCTTTGGATGTCCCCACTTTGCCACCTGCACCCCTGGAGCTGCTGATCCGCGTTGCACAGCTGGGGGCTGCATCCTCAACTGCGGACAATCAGTCTGAGGTCTACTGTTGATTCTGTTTTTGCTACTGACTTGTGACTTAGGAGGCCCCATGTGTCAAGAGCAGAACTGGTATGTACGGTTTTCTTGGCTATAACCTATATGGAAGCAGGTTGCCAGGCATGTTTCGTCTGTGGTACCACCAACACTTTGGTTCCTAGCCAAGAGCAACCACGTGCCCCACTACCCAGGGACCTTCAGTCTGGGATTTGGACCAACACATCTCAAGACCACGTGTTAGTGCCTGGGCCCAAAGCAGTGCCCTTGACATCCTGAGAAGCCGTAGCTCCTGCCCGCATTTCTGCCCACACTGTCCACGGAGCTGGCCTAGGAACCAAAGCCACACGTCCTTCCCTTTGACCAGCACCTTCTTCAGAGTCCTCCCGTCTCACACCTCCACCCCATAAATACACTGAGATCCTAATGGGAGGCACAGCTGAGACACCTACCCCAGGAGGAAGGAGGGCTGTTCCCAAGTTGTACCCAGCAGGGAAGCCTTCATTTTGAAGGTCATGTACCACTTCCTACCTTAGCCTGGAGTGTGAGCAGCACCATGTGAATAGACCTTCCAGTTAGTTTCAGAGTCCATGATGCTGAACTGTGATTTGCTTACTGAACAAATGAAAACCAATGGGCAGTCTCTGTGTGTCAGGCCCTTGACTGACCGACCACGAGGGGTGAAGAGCTCAATCAAACTGAAACCCTGACCTTGAGGCATTCAGAGTCTAGCTGGGGGGGCAGAGAAGGAAAACACCCACTAGACACATATGACTGGTGTAAGAAGAGAGGAACCCTGCCCAGCTGGGATCTGCAAAGGCTTCCTGGACAAGGTGACAGATAGGCTGTGCCCTCAGCAGCGATCAGGAGTGGGCCAGCTGACAGAAGGAGCACTGGACAGAGTCCTGACCTCGGGGACTTCATCCCCAAGTCCCTCCTCACCTCCCACCCCCCTCCCATTCACTTGCCATGTGTCCCCGGACAAGGTGCCACCACATCTCAGGAGGCCAATGCTGTCCTCGGGGAACAGGAAGGGAATCCATTGGTGTGCTGAACACTCAAGGGCTTTCTGAACTGCAGACATTCTAGCAAAGGAGAAGAGGGACACTGAGGTCAGCTGTGACTTGGCTGATGCCTGTAGAATTAGAAAGGGCTCTGGAGGGACAAGGCAAAAGCATGGCAATATGGCACTTGGAGAACGCAGGACTTGCTGGGACAGTGAGAGGGTAAAATCCTGCCTGCGCTACACTGGCACAGGCATTTCATGCAATTTTATAAGAGCAGTTAGCACCTCTGTGGGTGTAAGAATGTTAATTCTCAAGATCCTTGGCTTTAGAAACTTGGTAATACACGTGCAAGGCTTCGAAAGGCAAACCATATGATAAAGCTCGTCATGAGACGTAGGTCTCCACTCCCTCCAGCCCCTGCCTCCAACCTCTGAGTTAGAGGTCCGTACTTGCAAGTTTTTGAGTTGTTTCTTCTCTTATTCACCAAATAGCTCTGTAGATACTGCTATTTCTTGACTTATCCATTTAAAAATATTATTTTGTAAGAAAAGAGGATTTAGCATTCACACACTTTTTTGTTTCCCCTTACCTCTGCTCCCATGGGTCCCTGGGGGTACAGACAGTTAATGTGCTGAGCTGATTACTTGAAGGCCTGAGGTTCAAGGCCACCCAGAGGCACCTCATAAGAAAGCCCTGCTGATCTGCTTCCGAAAAGTCAGCTATTGAAAACCCCTCTGCTATCATTCTACTCGGACACATGCCAGCTTGCCTAAGCTGCAACCCATTCAGTGGCCACTGGTTGTGAACTGGTTATCCTCTCAAGGAAGCAACATAGTATTTTTGGTTAAATCAATACTCCTTGTTTACATTACCCGCTGCCATCAAGTTGGGTCTGACTCACAGCGACCCTATAGGTCAGAGCAGAACTGCCCATAGAGTTTCCAAGGAGCACCTGGCGGATTTGAACTGCCGACCTTGTGGTTAGCAGATGGAGCACTTAACTACTACACCACCAGGCCTTCCCGTATTTACGTTATTACCATTAAATCAAGCCAAACCCACTGCCCTCGCGTCGTTTCCGGCTCATAGTGACCCTACAGACTAGAATGGCTCCACAGAATTTACAAGGAGTGCCTGGCAGATTTGAACTGCTGACCTTGTGGTTACCAGCCACAGCACTTAACCAGCACACCACCAGGGTCTCCTTATTATGTAACTATTATTAATAGACCAATGTGTGTGCTTTCATTATATTTTTCCTTGAATAATTTTTTTGCTTTTGCTTTTTGTTTTTCCTAATTCTCCTCTATCCTCCATGATCCCAAATACTCACAGAACTGTAAATGCCTTCTGAACCAGGCAGGACCCGTTGTGCTCCAGTTTGGTCTGCTGTACCTCTGAACTGGAGCACAGCTGTCTGAGTCATCTAGTGCTGCTTTAACAGAAACACCACAGGCCAATGGGCTTAAAAAGAGAAATTTTATTCTGTCACAGTACAGTAGGTGAAAAGTCCAGAGTCAGTGTCTCAGCTCCAGGGTAAGGCTTTCTCTGCTGCCTTTGGAGGAAGGTCCTTGTTGTCCATCTTCCCTAGGACTGGGAACTTAACAGCACAACACAGTCTTACGCATTGGGTGGCTGCCTCACCAACACGACTGCTGCCCATTCTCCCTCATTAACATCACAGATGCAGGATTTACAACTTGGAACAACATTACACAATACCAGGAATCACAGCCTAGCTAAACAGCTACCAGATTTTCAGAGGAACATGATGCAATCCACAACAACAGCTGTCATCCTAAGCATCCCTTTACTGTTACCGCCCCCCCCCCCCCCCCCCCCCCCGCTGAAGTGTCGTTTCTTTCCTAGCTTCCACCTAGTCCTCTTTCTGTTTGCTTTTTTGTTGTGGTAGAGCACATGGTTCAGCAGACATTCTAAAGAAGAGTAAATGGGAAATAAGTGTGCAAGTCTGCAAATGGCTTATTCTACCCTCACACTTGATTGATAGTTTGGGGTAAAGGCTTCTAGGTTGAAAGCCCTGTCTGTCTCAGTTTCAAAGACATGGCTTTTTCATTACTTTCTAGCTTGCAACACTGCTGTTGAATTGTCTAAAGCCATTGTGCTTCCCATTTCTTTACAAGTAGCTTGCTTTTTACCCCATCTCTGGTACCTTTTGAGATTTTCTCTTTTCCCACTGTGTCTTGAAATCACACCATGATGTACATTTGCATGATCGGTTTTTCATCACGCTGCACTAAGTAGACACTTTCAATCTGAAGACTTGTCTTCTTGCTGCAAGTTTTCTGAATTACTTCTTTGATTATTTCTTCTCCTCTGTCTTCTGTACGTAACCTGCTTTGGGCCAACTATTGAATCTCATGGATTAATTTCATTTTCTTTCTGCTTTTTTTTTTTTTTCCTTTTCTATATATTTGTCTTTGGGAGATACTTTCTGGGAAATTTAATTTTACTTATCTCCTATCTCTATATTTTAACTTCTAAGTGAGATTTCTTGTTATTTTTTTAAAATAGCATTCTGTTCTTGTTTTATGGGCACAGTATCTTCTCTCAGCTCACTAAATTAGGGATGCTGTGTTGCACAAGTTTAGGGGATGCTGTTCACATTAATAAACAATTTAAATGTTATCCCCTAGATTTGATAACATGGTGTAACTGTTCTAGGTAGATTAACAGAAGATTTTGTTTGTTTGTTTCCTAAAGCTTTTTTCTGTTTCTTACATTTTCCCTATTTCCTCTGGATTCCTTTTTTGGGCATTTTGCTTTAATCCCTGGCATTCTTGTTGGAAGTTTTCTTCAAATACTGTAAAGATGACAGGCACACTGTAGCCACAATTCTTTACTATGCCCATACCGTGATGGGGAAATTCTTTCCATATATTTCTACCTGGCTCACTCTCTCACCTCCTTCAAGACTTTGCTTCAAGTCACTCTCTCAGTGACATCTACTCTGACCACATAGTTACAGAAAAGTGTCCCGGCCACTAGGACTGCCCTGTACTGTGCTCTATTGATTCTTTTGTGATAGCACTTATCGCTTAGTATCTATGAAATTTAATTATTATTCCTTATTCCCTCTATCAGAATGTAATCTCTGTAAGGGCACAGACTGTTGTCTGACTCACTCAGGAACAGACTACCCAATAAGCAAGATACAAGCAGCCTTAATTGTGCTTTCTTACTTATCTGTGGTGCACAATTTTACTGGTTTTCTTTTCCACAGGCTTAATTACATTTACTTAGTAATCAGTAGTCTACAAGTTCATCCGTGTTTTCACACGTGTTTTATGTTTGCTTACTAATCTCTAGTGTACAAGTTCATCTGCCGATCACCCATGTGGAATCGTGCACTACAGGTTAGTAGCCAAGCCAGCAGGTTAGTAAGCCAACGCGATTTAGCCCCTGCTGATTGTCAGCCAGCGGGTGCTGGGCTTACTGGTTCATCTGCCCTCTCTTATTCCCCGATGTTCTCCCAGCTGCTTAGTAAGTAACTGTGAAAAGAATAAATCCAAGGTGCTAGACTGTGTCTTCCTTTCCAAACTCTTCGGAAGTCTTAAACTGTTTGGCCATAATCTTGAACTTAGAAAGAAGCCAACCATTTGGCTTCTTTGTGCCCTTCTCCATGAAGGCATGATGGTTCCTATCACTAACACTGTAAGAGTGTTAAAAACAAAGTACATCCATTGATTTCCCCACAGAAGTGTCTCACACTGGCAGGAGTGAGGAGTGGGAGGAGGAGTGAGGTGCGGGGGGAGGAGCAAGGAGACAGGGGGAGGAGCAAGGAGACAGGGGGAGGAGCAAGGAGACAGGGGGAGGAGCAAGAAGACAGGGGGAGGAGCACGGAGCCGGGAGGAGGAGCAAGGAGACAGGGGAGGAGCAAGGAGACAGGGGGAGGAGCACGGAGCCGGGAGGAGGAGCAAGGAGCCGGGAGGAGGAGCACGGAGCCGGGAGGAGGAGCAAGGAGACAGGGGAGGAGCAAGGAGACAGGGGGAGGAGCAAGGAGCCAGGGGGAGGAGCAAGGAGCCGGGAGGAGGAGCAAGGAGACAGGGGAGGAGCAAGGAGACAGGGGGAGGAGCAAGGAGACAGGGGGAGGAGCAAGGGGCAGGGGTGGGGGGAGTGAGGAGTGGGAGGGCGGCCTCCCAGCTCCGTCATCTTCCTTCCTCTAGGCCACAGATTCAGCCCTGTCTGAGCCCTTGACCACCAGCTCACAACCACTGGTTCAGGGCCAGGTGAAAGGAAAGAAACACAAACTGGGAAGCCTTCTGCACAGGTGCGTTCAACCAATGCTTAGAGCGGCCGAATCAATCTTGTTGAAGGGCGATGTGAAGCTGCAATACCGTCAAATAGCACTCCCACCCTCAGCTCACTGCGGGCCACCCCAGGAAATTCACATGCCCGGCATAGTGCCCCTCCTGCTGAAGGAGCTCAAAGGACATTTAGTGACATGTCAGGGAGAACCCTGACAAGAGTTGCCATCCTCCATTTCTAGGATGACATTGGGTCTCGACCACGCGCTGTCTTTCCTGAGCGCCTTTTAAATCTCCAAGATTCCCCTTGGTTTTTTGTTTCACTTTTTGTTTCGTTTGAGCCACATTCTTTGATTCCAGGACGCAAAATGCCGTTACTAAACATGGAGTCAACCACCTGTTATTAACATTAGTGGATTTGCTAAGGAGACAGGAAAGCGTAGGAAAGGGAGAGGTGAGGGCTGTAGCTAAGTGGAGAGTGAGCGTGCTGCCCCAAACATTTGAAGGTCATGGGTTCTGCAACCCACAAGCCAAGGTTGCCTGCAGCCAGATGCAGCCTGACAGTGTCTAGTTTGTGACTGCCACAGGGGGCGCGCCTAAGCGTATGGGCTCTGCGAACAATCGGCTTGTTTTTGAATCTTCACTTCAGTGTTTGCTGTGTGGCCTTGGACGCGTTTCTGACTACAAAGACTGCCAATCAAGTTTGCAAACTCATCGTAAAAAAGTGCTACATACCTCATTGCTGAATATCACTTCAGTCACCTTTGAAGTACTCCCCTAGGGAAGTTATGCACCAACATCAGCGCCTAGTCCGCCCTTCAAAGCAATTTTGGGACTCTTTTTCTGGAATGTCCCTCAGAGCTGTTGCTGTATTACCTTTGATGCCCTGAATGTCATCAAAATGTTTTCCTTTCAGTATTTCCTTTATCTTTGGGTAAAGGAAAAAGTCATCAGGGGCCAGGTCAAGTGACTAGGGAGGGTGTTCCAATACAGTTCTTTATTTACTCCTAAACCCCCCCTTACAGACAACTATACAATTAAATTTGCAAATGTGCCACTGTGTACAACAGCCATTCCAGAAAGAGTTTCAAAAATAGTTGGAAGAGTGGCCTAGGCCCTGGTGTCGGTGCACAGCTTCCCAAAGGGAGTACTTCGAAGGTGGCTGTAGTGATATTCAGCAACGAGGTATGTAGCACTTAGAACAACTGACTTTGCAGCCTTAATTGTTGGACCTCATTATGCCACTGAGTCTCCCGCTTCTCATCCATAAAATGAAGTCCTGTCTCAATTCACAGTGAGGAATATATAAAGTAATGCACGTAAAGTGATTTATTAAGCATGTAAGGCTTAATACATAGTAGCTATTACATGGTGGTGAATCAGAAAATAATAACGGTGATGACTTTTCTCTAAGGGAGCTTCATTTGTGAAGCACTCTTGTGTGGCGTGATGGCGCCACCTGGCGGTCATATTTGAGACCTGCAATACATTGTGGCAAGTCTGACAGTGTTGTGTGTGCCCTGGAGTTTGATTTCAACTCACAGAGACCCAATTACAGGGCAGTGCAGACCTGCCTCACAGGGCTTCCTAGGCTGTAATCTTGATGAGACCAGGTTGCCATGTCTTTTGTCTCACAGAGCTGCTGGGTGGGTTCGAACAACTAACCTTCAAGTTAGCAGCCCAGAGGCGCCAGGGGTCCTTAGGCCTCTTCAGGGTCAGACCAAGAGTTTGACTCCAGGTTACAAAAGCAATGCACACAGGTCATTTATTCTTGGCTTCTGCGTTGACCTCCAACCGTTTTAACCTCAGGGAGTGGCTGACAATTTAACAAGGAAATACAGTATCCCTGGGCACACAGCCAGCCCCTGGTAAGTGTCACCTGTAGTTTCAGTGCAGGACCCAGGCACTCAGGACACCTACATACCACCACTGCCAACCTCCCTCTCTCTTGTGAGAAGGTGGAACAGCTGGGTGGCTGCTTGTTATTATTTCGTTTTTCTTGAATTGGTTGGGAGCAGGAAGGACTAGTCCAGCTTTGAGGTTGCCGTGGATTGAATCCCTTACCCTAAAAAGGCATGAGGCAATTTGGCTAGGCCGTGACACCCCATAGAGTGTCTTGTTCCTCCTTGCTGTAAACCCTGCCTTTAGGATGTTAATGAGGGAGGACTGAGTGGCCGTCGGGTTGGTGAGGCAGCACTCAGTGGGTAGGATTGCTCTGTGCCTTGAGACAGTCTATTGACACAGAAAGGAAAGAAGCTAGCAGAGAGCTTTGGGGACCTCATACCACCAAGAAAGCAGTGCTGGGAGCTGAGCACATTCTTTGAAAAGGACCTGGGGTCCCTGCTCTTCAGACTCTTCAGAAGCTTTCGGTCCAGGGGAAGACTGATGACAAAGACCTTCCTCTAGTGCTAGCCGAGAAAGCCTTCCCCTGAGGCTGACACCTTCAATTTGGACTTTTAGCCTAAAGCAGGGCCCTTGCGCCCCTAAATAAACTCATTTTCACTGGAGTAAAATATGCCTTTGGAATATGTATTTCCCTCTTCAAACTATCCATATTGTCTGAGAATTCCCCAGGAAAGATGACAGTCTTCATCCCAAATAACCAGGTAAAAATGAGCTTATCAGCTACTTCCTTCCCAGACAGTAGGGGCCTAGGGGCCCAGATGCAGGGGCCACTGCATAGTGTCATTAGGTGTCATCCGGTTCCCCCTCCGCTCGCAGGCCTCTGTTGCACTCACCGTTGCTGGCCTGGAAGGAAACCTTTCTACCTTCTCAGAGACCATGAGTTCTGCCTGGGAGAGAAGGAGGGGCTCACCTTGGAAGGCCTGCCCCTCCTCTGGCCAGCTGGGCCCTGGGGCTCAGACTCTGGGGGTCGCTCCCCAGGGAGCAAGGCCACAGGGTCTCCCGCTATTGCCCTTTGGAGCAACTCCTCTGCTCCCGGGTCTGCCCCCCTTCTCACAGGCCGCTCAGACCTCCTACAGGCATGGGATTTGGAGATAGTCAGGCTTGTTTTAAATCTTAGCTTTGCACTTGCTACCTGGGTGCCCTGGGGCAAGTTTCTTAGTGTCCCTGTGTCTCATTTTTCTCACCCATAAAATGGAGTAATGGCTCAACTCATAGACTTGTTAAGAATATATGAAATAATGCATGTAGATTGTTTAGCAGAAAGCCTGGCACTTAATAACTGTGACATTGTGGTGAATCAGAAAATAATGATGGTGATGAGTGATTTTTGTGCAAACTGAAGCCCCCTCCCCAATCTGGAAGCCCAGAGAGAGGGGTCCCCACTTGCTCCCAGAACATTCTTTCCCAATGCCAGGTTGCTGAAGGAGAATGGGAGTAATAGCTCACATTGATGGGACCCCTGGGTGCCGGGCTGGTGCTAAGCACTGGGGACCAATCTTCTCTTTCAGTCCCCTTGTCAACCCCATCCAGTCCTGGTAGGTGCAACAATACTAATCACTTCACAGATAAGAAAACTGAGTCCTCCTGGGGTGAGTGGATTACCTGGAGTCACAGAGCTATGAAACAGTAGGGCCTGGATCGGAGCAAAACAGCAGGACATGTGGCTGTTAAGCACTACAGTCTATTGACCTACTGGCGAGCAATCTTTGACTGTCAGTATCTGAATCTGTAAAATGGGTACAATAAGGATAGTACCTCATGCTGGTACACCAGCAGGACCCTAGCAGATGGCAGCAGGACTGGTTGGATGAGTGGGCCTGGGTAGAATGAGAATGTAGGCCTCTGTGTTCAAAAAGTATTAATAATTTCAAGACAGCAGAGCATTCAACTTCATGCAGGGCCCAGGAAGCTGCCCCTGGATGGAGGCAAGTGAAGTCTCTCCAGTGCTGTATAATTTTAAGAGACGTCACTCCCTTCTCTGAGAAGTGGCTGGATTTGTCTCTGAGCCTTTTTTGAGCTCTGCTGGTTTTTACGCAGCACATGCTGACCCAAAAGGTCAGGCTGGAGCTGAGCCTCCCCCAGCGTCTGGACAGCAGGCCGGCCCTCCACCCACCCAGAGTTGTCCACCTCATGCCAAGCCTCTCCCCCAGCCAGGCCCAGCCTCCCTGCCACCTCTATTATATGGGCCCCGTCTGTTCCTTCTGATGACCTGGGTTCCCTCATGCCATCACCGAACACACCTCCCGAGGACAGTGACAGGCCCCGAATTCATGGAGAAGGTGGGAGACCAAGGTCAGGAGGCAGCTGTGGCTGGCTCTACAGCCCCTTGGCATGGACAGCTGTAAAGGGCAAACAAGACGTGACTTGAAGAGAGAAATCTCAGCCATCAGGGCAAGAGTCTGGGGAGGGGAGCGAATCCTGACACGTGGAGGTACCCTCGCACCCATTGCCCGGAGGGGCCCACCCACAGTCAGCCTGTGGGGAAGGGTCACTCCCCCTTAGTCCTGCCCTGGTCACTGACTAGCTCTGCGGCCCCGGCAAGTCATCACCCTCTCTCCAGCCTCAGTTTTCCCATATGACAAATAAGGGGGGTTGCGTTAGCTGATGTCTTAGAGCCCCTCCACCTCTGACAACCTCTTGAGTCATATCCTCAAGGTTAAAGGCCTCCTCCTTCCTTCCCCAAGTTCCTTCGGGACAGGCTGAACCATGCTCTCCACTCCATGCCCAATCTGTGAATCCTCTTAGCAGCAGCCCTCAGCCCTGCTCAGTGTTGTTGTGGATTATGTTGTGTCCTCCAAAATATGTGTGTAGCAATTGGGCTGGGCCACAGTTCCCAGCATTTTGTGATTGTCCTCCATTGCGAGATTTCCCTGTGCTGTTAATCCTAATCTCTGCCCGTAGTTAACAGATTGGATTATGTTAAAGAGGATTAGGGTGGGACTGTGACACCCTTTCCTAAGGTCCCCTCCCTAACCCAACGTAAAGGGAGTTTCCCTGGAGTGTGGCTTGCACCATCTTTTATCTTTTTATCCTACAAGAGATAAAAGGAAAGGGAAGCAAGCAGAGAGTTGGAAACCTAATACTATCAAGAAAGCAGCACCGGGAGAAGAGCACTGAGGTTCCCACACTGAGATGGTGGATCAGAAAAACTGATGCAACACAAGGGCCTTCCTGCAGAGCTAGCAGACATAGAGTGTGTTCCCCTGGAGCCAGCATCCTGAACTTGGACTTGTAGCCTTCTGCACTGTGTAAGAATAAGCTTGTCTTTGTTAAAGCCATCCAGCTATGGTTTTTCTATTAGAGCAGCATCAGATGACTGACACAAGCGGCTGTCTAACCTTAACTGGCTTGTCTGCAGTAATGGAGAGCTCAGGCCTTCACCACAGGAGGCAGGGTGCTTCAACGGAAAGAACACAGAGTCTCCATTCTGGAAGCCTGGCCGTGTCCTCGCTGTGATACGTGAGCCAATCTCCACTTCTCAGTGTCTTCATCTGTCAGAGAGCATTCTCTACTCATGGAGCTGTTGTGAGAGCTGAACAATAAGAATACATGGGTCAGCTGTTCTCTGCATGCCAGGCACCACATGCATCATATGTTCACTACATGCCGGCCATGTAGGGCTGTACATGTTCTAAGTGCTATACATGTATTTTTAATCTTCAAAGGCAAGGAGCAAAAACTTGCATGTGGCCATCCAGGATACAATGGTTGGCCTCTATTTGTCTGGAGCAGAAGAGAAAGGACAGCCAGGCATAGGAGAAGGAAATGGAACAGGTGGCAGTTAATTATTGCCACAAACAACAGCCTCCTTTGCCATGAGACCAGATCTGAATGGCTGTCTTTACTGAACATTTTGCTCTAAGAGTCCATAAAATAATCCTGATCAAAAGGGGGGAAATGCAGAACAGGATTTCAAATTATCATACACTCTCAGACTTTCTAGAGCCATGGAGGATGTATGAACCCCAGAAATCACTGCGCTGAGATAACCTCTAAATCTTGAACCAGAAATATCCCTGGAAGTCTCCTTAAAAGCAAACAATAATTTAGCTTAACTAATAATGTCTACCTTGAGCAGGGCCTTTTAAGAATTCTCTATATGTGATCAAACTGATGACAGTAACACAGAAATTACATAGGATGCTTTGGGAGCCGTGAGTTTACGCAGACAGGGAAGAACAGTTTGGAAAAGGAGGGTGAGGATGGTCGCACAACCTGAAGGATACAATCAGCGTCACCGAATTGTAGATGTAGAAATCGTTCGGCTGATGTATGTTCTGCAGTGTGTATTCCCAACAACAACAACAAAGCAAATAGATTATTGTTAAAACAAAGGGCAATTAGTATGGAAATCAACAGCTTAGAAAAGGAAACTCAGAAGGTTCCAGATGTGAAAGGACTGAGCCAGGATGTGAACTGGTGGCCTGCCATCAGAGCCCACAAACTTAATCAGCAGAGGGAACAAGGGGCTTAGCACACTGTCTGACGCAGGCCAGCTGATGCTTGTAAGAGTGGGATTATCCCCTCTCTTGATGGACCAGCAGGATAGGGCAGAGAGAGAGGAGGAGGGAGCGAGGGAGAGGATCATCCTCCATGGGAATATTCAGATTTTTTCACAAATTAAAAAACTTAAGAAGCTATATTAATTTCAGCATACCCACACATACTGTGTTTTACAGTTTCTTTTTATTTTGAATTACATCCCAGGAATACTCGATGTAACATTTTCAGGCTTGCAGACTCCAAGATCATCACTTTAGCATCTTTCCCAGCACTGCTGGATGCTCCGTGGGACCGGCAGAGATGCTGAAAATTCCCTTCTTGCTATGATGAATCCCAAATCTGACTCCCAGCGCTCCCAGACCCCTTCGCCCTGGAAAAATCTGGCTGTCAAGACCTGAAGGCAGCAGTCAGTGGTCAGTTCCAGTGATGCCCAGAGGCGGTTTCAAGTCCCGCCACCCTCCAAGGTGCAAACTACCTCAAACAAACCCTGGAAATATGAGATGACTCATCAATCTTCGTAGACGCGCGGGAGCCCTAGACCAGATGAGGTTCTGAACCTGAACCACCAGAGGGCGCCCGACTCCGGCCAAACTTACCTGACTCCCGTTTGGAGCTCAGGAATCAGCCTTTTCAAACGGTCCAAGTCGATTCTCTGACAGCTTTCCCTTGGCCGCCCTCAGCCCACACCGCGTTCACCCTATCACAGCCAGTCTATAGACTAGCCCACTGGACCGCGCGGTCACCCCAACCCTTTGTGGGTGGGGAATCAAAGCCCCCGCAGATGAAAACAATTCTCTCCTTATTCCCACCCAACTTCTTCCTTGGGCTTCTTGTATCACTCTCTGCCACCCATAAGGCTGAGGAAGGCACGGCGAATGGATTACAGTCTCCTGGGCAGACGAGAAGCCCAGGCACACACAGAGGGAGTCACTGGCCCCAGGGGACACATGACAAGCCAGGCCTGGCACTGAGAAGAGAGCTTGGTGCTACTGATCACGAAATCACACCAGGACCTGCCTGAACTAGGAGCCTGTGGAAGACACCTTCTTCCTGCAACTATCTGCCAGAGGCTTCACTGGTTTTAAAAGAACCTGCTTTCCTGTTGTCCCCTGCCACTGACCTGCTGTGTGACCTTGGCCAAGTCTCTTCTCCTCTCAGAACATCTCTTTGGTGATGGCCTCTGAGTCTCC
The DNA here is from genome assembly GCA_028571685.1 of Heterohyrax brucei. Taxonomy (NCBI): domain Eukaryota; kingdom Metazoa; phylum Chordata; class Mammalia; order Hyracoidea; family Procaviidae; genus Heterohyrax; species Heterohyrax brucei. Next base: position 72,405,561 of record CM053156.1, read on the forward strand.
TGAGACATCTGTGACTGTACAAGGACCAACAGTTAAGTCCATGAACTTAATTGTTTTAAGTGCTGCATATGTTACTGCTGAATATCACTATGGTCACCTTCAAAGTACTCCCCTCGGGATGCTATGCACCAATACCAGCACCTAGTCCACCCTTCAAAGCAATTTTGGAACTCTTTTTCTGGGATGGCTATTGCACACAGTGGCACAGTAACAAGTCCACGAACTTAACTGTAAGGTTATCTGAGAGGGAGTAAACAAACAACTGTATTGAAACACCCTCCCTACTCATCTGATCTGACACTCAATGACTTTCTTCTTTACCCGAAGATAAAGGAAATATTCAAAGAAAGACATTTGGATGACATTTAGGACATCAAGGGTAATATGACGACAACTCTGATGGCCATTCCATAAAAAAGAGTTCCAAAATTGCTTTGAAGGGTGGACTAGGCGCTGTCATGGGTGTACAGTTTCCCAAGGGGAGTACTTTGAAGGTGACCATAGTGATATTCAGCAACGAGGTATGCAGCACTTTTTCTAGGATGAGTCTGTGAACTTGACTGGCAGTCCTCATATAACTGGTGCCTGAATCAACTCCAGCTCCTGCTCCACTCCAGGCTTCCAGGGTGCCCAACCAAAATGCAAGACAGCTTGAGATAGCTAAGGACAGTGGTGGCCTTGCAGTCAGTCCTGACTCACAGCCACCCTATGCGATGAGACAGAGCAGAGCTGCCCCATAGGGCTTGCTAGTGTGGAATCTTTATGGCAGCAGATTGCTGGGTCTTTGTTCCTGAGGCCATCTGTTCCTGTAAAGACAGCAGCCACTGGTGTGTTCACGCCACTGACCTTTCACTTAGCAGCTGAGCAGTAACAGTAAGCCTTCATTTCTCTACTGCTTTCTACTGCTGGGCTTTAGAGCTTTGCCATTGAATGTAATCCTTATCACAACCCAGAAAGCAGGTACTGTTTGTATCCCCATTTTACAGATAAGGAAACTGAAGCTCAGGGAAGTGAACTGAATGACTGAGCCGGGATTGGAGGCCAAGGTGATCTGACCCCAAAGGACAGGCTTTTTGCCATACACTGCTCAGAGCGAGTTCTGGAAGTCTGCTTTAGAAACCCAGGCTCTTTCCTGGAAGGTTTGTGGCTCTTGAACCTCCTCTCCAAGAATGTCCCTCCAGGGGCACTAGGAGAAGTACAGAGCCTGCTCTGGCCTCTCCCCTGCCCTCCTGCCAGTCCCTTGTCCTGAGCCCACAAGCAGACACGGCACTCTGCCAGAGCCTGTGAACAGATGCGGGTTTATTATTGCACAGACGGTAGCATCTTGAAACCTCTCCCCAGACACCAGCCTCCAAAGGCTTGTCCCCAGCCCTGGGGTAGACTTCAAACCAGACCTCAGAGCCAAGACCTGGAGCCCATAGCCCCATCAGCCATGAGCAGAGCCCTACTAGACACCTCACTCCCTAGGAGCCCAGAGGCTGGGGGCCTGGCTGGCTGAGGACGGAGAACCTGCAGGCTCCTCTGCAAAAACGCAGTCCAGGACTCCAACCACGCCATGGGACCCCAGCAGTGCTGGGAACACCCAGTGTGAAGCGGGAGGAGAAGCAGCCCATGTATCAAGGGGAGAGAAAGCTGACCCCATCAGAAGTAATCTTCTAGTTGCAGAGCTGCCTGGGAGACCAGTCGCCCCACTAGAACCCCCAAGGGCCAGAGAAGCAGAGGTAGGAAGCAGCAGCCCCTCCCGCTCGGCTCAGATGCTGGACCTGCATCCTTCCCCGGGCTCTGTGGGGCCAGGTAGTCCTTTCCTCCACCCTCCTCAGGGCAGGGGTGCCAGCCTTCTCCTTCTCACCTCCACCCAGCCCACCCCCAGTCACCCCACCCTAGCAAGCACAAGGCTCCAGAGACTCAGTGTGGTATGAAACATCTTCAAGTGAAGGACATGCAAACATCATCTTCTGTCAAGCAAGCCAAAAGGACACCCCAGGCATCAGTGGGTGCCCCCAGACCCTCTGTGGGTAATGCTTCTTGACAGGCAGCCCGTCCCCAGCACCTGCCTGGGAGTGTTTTCCAGGAACATCTGCCTAGGCCTTCCTGGGCTCCTGCTCTCTGAGCCCGTCGGGGCCTGGTGGAGAGGCAAACAAGCAGGTCACAGGGCATGGCAACAGCTGTTCTCCTTCAGGGACCCTTCACGGTACCTCCCACCCCAAGCACACTGGAGCACTAACACAGTCCCCGCCTCGACTCAAACACACTCAGAAACAGTGACCATCGTAAGTGTCCCCTCCCTGCTTCCCACCGGAGCCCCCAGCCACCAGCTAGTGGCTTCCCAGTGCCAGGCTCCAGTTCTTCAGGTCTCCCTTCTTCCATCGGTCCAGATGGGAAGCTCCATGGACCAATGGGAGGGGATGAAACGCACACTGAGCTTGTCCATTCCTCCGTCGTCATTCAGGGCGTGTGTAACCAAGGGAGTGGGGTCAAGTCTGAAAAAGGCAGTAATGCAGGGCCTGAGGGTGTTCCCCCTTGTGGCTACAAGGGATCACTTCACTTCCTCATCTTTCCTGGGAGGCCTCAGCCCACAAGCCAGAGGGTTAAAAAAAAAAAGAGTGCACAGCGGGGAAGGGGATGGAATTTCCCATTAATCTCCTGATTCAGTGGCTTCTCCCCAAATATAAAGAAGCCCAGAGAGGGCTGAGGGAGTGGATGGGGAAGAGGAACAGGAGCAGATCGGGAAGCATGAAGAGCCGGGCTCATCCCCTCATGGCCTTCCCTGTGAGAGGGTGGAGAGCTTCTGGAGGGTTCCAGCACATTTTATTTCTCTTGGTACCGTCCACCACCAAGCACTGGTGCCATGAGAGGCCTCCTTAAATGTCTGTGAGTGTCAGCTGGACCCTGGGGCTCGGGTCTGGAGCCCAGTCCTCATTGGCCACACTGCCTGGCACTGCAAAAAGAGGGGTCCTGGTGTCCTCAGCAGAAAATCCTGGCTCTGCAGAGACAGCAAGAGGGTCAGGTAAGGGCAGAGGGTGCAGTGAGCTGAACCCCAGCAGGGCACGGGCTGCAGGTCTTCTCTGGGGCGAGCTCCTGTCACCCTAGGCCCTCAGGCAGGCTTGCTGCCAGGCTCAGGGGCTCTGTGGGATCAGAGACACAGCCCCAAGGGCACGCCTGCCCCAGGCTATCTGCAGTGCTCTTCTTATCCATCCCCTTGCCCCCTCGATGTCTTCTGGTTCGGTCCTTCCAGCCTTCAGATCAGGAAGCTTTCTCAGATTCCCTACAAAACACCAAACCTACAGAGCTCAGAGTTCAGGCCCAGGACTGTACCTAAGAGGGTCATAATATCATTAGCTATCGACATGTGCAGGAGAAAGATGTGGCAGTCTGCTCCAGTAATGATTTCAGCCTGGGAAACCCTATGGGGCATTTCTACTCTGTCCTATAACGTCACTGTGAGTCAGAATCAACTTGACATCACCCAACAATATTTACACAGGTGATGGGATCAGATGGGAACACTCTGGATAGGGAAGGAGGTGGGACAGGGTGGGGGTTCCATTCTCCACTAAGCTGGGCTCACACAAGGGGTCTTTGGTGAGGAGAAGGGAAGGAGGCAGAAACCGTTAGCGTCACCCGGCACAGGATGTGGACTCTAAGGCTGTACAGGCAGGTCTGGGCAGCAAAAGTCTTCTCTGCCACGTAGACACTTCACCCCGAAACCAGGGAGGGCCACTTCCTTTCGGCCCAGCCCACCTCCTTTTCACAGTCCATACTCCCCCCAGCTCCATTATGGGGAGACCAGGGAGAAGGACCCAACAGATTGGTAGCAGGGATCCAGAAAAAGGGGATGAAGGGGTGAGGTGGGGTCTAGGGGTGAAGGGCATAAAGACTGAGGTGGGGTGAGAAAGAAAGAACTGGCAGGGAGAAGAGGGCCATGGCACCCCAATAGGACACGTCTAACCCTTTGAGCACGTGACAAAGGGAACCAAGAACTACATTTTAGCTACAAGACTTTTATGTAATGAACTGTAAGCTAAGGGGTCCCCTCAGGATGATTAGTACCTCTTCAGAAGGAATGAGCAAGTCCCTGCTATGTGCCCAGCTACCAGCTGAGCTGTTGTTCATTAAGTGCCAACAGGGTGAATGAATGAATGAGTGAGTGAATGAATGAATGAATGAGTGAGTGAGAGAAGCCCCAATGAACCAAGGACTGATAGAAAGCAGACACTCTGCAAGTGCTGAGCAAATCAGAGGGGTGGGGAAGAGGGGGAAGAGGGTTGATCACCCATATTCAAATTCCTGGATCTGTGCTTCTGTGAGGGGTGTGCCCCCATGAGCCCCCAGAGAGATGCCCCGTAGGGAGGGCCCCTCTGCCCATCACCATGGGGCCCCAGACCCCCTGTAGACTCCCACCCCGTCCTGCCCAGTGCACCTGGCAGACGAGACTCAGGTCAGGAGGTGAACGAAGAGGATGGCCAGGCCGATGTTCAGCAGAATCACCATGCAGATGAGGACAGTGTTGGGGACCTGGGAGTGGTGGAGAGAGGCTCCATGAGTGTTCTGGGCCTCTGAGGCAACTCATCCCAGGTGACAAGGCTGGACAAAGGAATAGGAACTGGACGGATGCACCTGAGAGCATCCCGCCTTAGTTTCACTGCTGTACCCCCAGCCCCTGGACTGCACAACCCTCAGAGCTGTGAAGGTTTGGGAGCGATGAACCCAGTGCCTCTGGGACCAGAGAAGGGCAGGAACCTGGGCAGAACTGGGCCTGGACCCAGGTGCCCGGCCTGGCCCAAGCAGGTGGTGCTCCTGGTTCAGAGCTACCCCCTGGTCCAGAAAACTGCTGATGATAGGATGTCCAGGCCTTCTCCTACCTCAAGGTCAGGATTACTATAAGGTTGGTTTATGTCCCAGGGTCCCCTATTAGGGTCAGGTCACAGTCGCTGGCAACTAACCCCTGAACCCCGGCCCTATCCTGTTTCCATCACCCCCTCTAGCGGTGGAAGCGGGAAGCTGACCCTCCGACCCCGCCTCAGCCACCAGCGTCACCTCTTCCACCTCCACTTCTGGCTCGGCCGCCAGCGCTGCCTCCTTCCGAGCCTTCTTCTTGGCCTTGGTCAGCCCTCGGGCTTCTGTCTTGCGGGCCTTGGCCTTGGGGACGATGGGCTTGGGCTCCATCTTGGCGGGCGACTCGGACTCGGGGTCCCGGAGCGTGGGGGCCTGCGCGGGGGCGGTGGCCGGGGACGGGGGTGCCGAGTCGGACCCGGAGACCTCGGGCTCGGGCTCGGGGTCGTCCTCGAAGGGCGGCGGCGCGGGCGGCCCGGTGCGCACGGCGTAGCTGTGGTAGCCGCGGTAAAGTGCCACCTCTGGCTCCCGCGACGGCGCCGGGGGCGCCTGCAGCGCCTCGATGGCCATGCGCTCGGAGGCCTGGCGCCCCGGGCTGCGGCGGCCCGCGCCCTCGGACGGCGTCACCGGCCGGCTGCCCTCGCCACCTGGTTCGCCGTTCCAGGCGCCCGGGCTCAGCAGGCCGTCTTTGGGGGCCCCCGGCCTGGGCCGTTTGGGCTGCGGGGGTGTCCCTGCTGGCGACGGGGGGCCCCCCTCAGGGCGCGGGGTCTCGCGCTCATGCAGCTGCGGGCTCTCGCGGGGCGGCCCCGGGAGCCCCACGGCGCCGGGACTCCGGTCGGGGGCCTCCAGCAGGCTCTCCGAGTTCTCCAGGATCTCCTGGAGCAGCCGGCGCTTCTGATATTCTGGACCTGCCGGGGAAAGAACACAGGGAGGCTGGGTGATCTTGGGCAGGCCGCTTAGCCACTCTGAGCCTCGTTTAGGAACTCCAGCAGCCCTCACACAGCACTGACACGTGCCAGATGCTGTCCCAAACAATTCCGAGTACTAACTCAGCCTTATTAATAACCTATGAAATTGATAATGTTGGAGGTCTGTGAGAACACGGAGGTTAAGAGCTCAGCTGTCAACTAGAAGGTCGGCAGTTCAGCTGGAATCCATCCAGCTGCTCTCTGGGAGAAACACCAGGCCATCTACTCACCTGTCCATCTGCTGCTGTAAATACTGAATCCTGGAAAACCTGAGGGGGTCCTTCTACCCTGTCACATGGGGTTACTATGTCAACTAACAACAACATGAGGTTGATCCTATTACTAGCCTCCGTTGTACAGATGAAGAAACCGAGGCTCAGCGAGGTTAAAACACTTGCCCAAATCACACAGCTAACCAAGGGCAGAGCCAGGACTGGCACCAAAGTGGGCAGGCTTCAGAATTTCACTCGTAACACCAACATTGGTGTCTTTCCATTCCCTTGTCTGTGAAACAGGCCTCATACTGCCTGTTTCATAAGTGCCATAGAAAGATGAAGTGAGAATAGGTGCATAAAATGCCCGGCACAAGAATAGCTGGTTTGAACAGGCAAAACTTGGCCAGCCAGACACGGTCATTCTGCCTGGGACCAGCAGGGGGAACTCTGTGATGGGATCTGACCACGTGTAAATCCCACTGAACCTCTCTTGCAAGGTCTGTGCTCAACCTCTTTCATCTCTTTATTCCTCCAGGCTCTCTTTGCTGCAGCCAGAATCGTGTTTAGAAAACACAAATCAAATCATGTCGCTCACCTTAAAAGCCCTTTAATGCAGGGAACACCAGGCTCCTGGCTCCTTCCAAGCACAGTATCTCTGTCAGAGCCGGAGGCTCCTTCACTCTGCAGCCTCATTCCACCACCCACTGCCCAGCTCACAATCCAGCTTCCTTGCAAGCATTCTGTTCCTGTTGCAGTGGTTCTCAAAGTGTGGTCCCCAGACCAGTGGGCAGCATCAGCATTACCTGAGAACTTGTGAGAAACCCCTAGGCACCACCCTAGACCTACGAAATCTGAAATCTGGGGGTGGGCCCATCGATCTGTGCCAATTTTGAGACCCACTGACCTGGTGAAGTCCTCTGTGAGCCTTCAAGATTTAGCTCCAATGGTTTCTCCTGGGGCAGCCTGCTTTAACACCTCCCCTGGCCTGACCGTCCCTGCTAAGACCCCCACAACCCCTGCGCTAACCACACAGCACTCATCATGCTGTGTGCAAGTTAATCATAGCAGTGAAACAACAGCCCACAGTTACTGGGAGCTCACTGTGGACTATGCAATGTGCTAGACACCTGACATGCATTTAGTCCACACAGCAAAAATGCAGGCCCCCTTCTTACTCCCATTTTACAAATCAGGAAACTGAGGTATACAGGTTAAATAACTTGCCCACGGTCCCACTGCTGGTAAGCACTGCAGTCAGGATTTGTAAGTACCCTGAGTCTGTATGCCTCATCCCCTGCACCACTGTCTTTGTGGCTCTGCTCCTCTAGCTTCTGACTTCTAGGTGTTAGACCAGCACAGTGCCTGATACCAAGGCCAAAAAACAAACAACCAAACCCTTGCCATGGAGTCAATTCTGACTCATAGTGACCCTACAGGACAGAGTAGAACTGTTCCATAGAGTTTCCAAGGAGCACCAGGCAAATTTTAACTACTGACCTTTTGGTTGGCAGATGTAGTACGGTTGGCAGATGTAGTACTTAACCACTATGCCACCTAGGTTTCTGACACTTGGGCAGTACTCAGTTAATGCTTAAGTGCAACCGTTGGGCAGCTGCAGGAAGACTTCCTGACTCCTCATCACCCACAGACCCTCTCCTCCTCTTGAGTCTCACCAGCTCCAACTGTCTTTTCTGCTCTGACCAGAGACAACAGTCTCAATGTGGGCCAATCTACAACTGATGCCCCCACAACAATCTCAGCAATATGACAGCAGGGACGCGTGTCCCCTGCGGTCCCCTTGCATCATACCATCCCATGTATGCACCATTCCCCAGGGTCTCTAAAACTCACAAACATCCATAGATCTGATTGGGCCTATCAGCTTTCCCACAAGCAAAGAAAAATTCCCACCCATCCTGTCCTACTGGCCCTACCTGGCTGGTAGAAGTCTGGAGCCAGCTCTCTGGCCAACGTCCGGGCGATGTTGGACTCTTGGTTGGCAGCCAGGGCGGCCTGTTCTGCTGCCTCAGCTTTGGCCCTTGCGTGGCTTGTCCTAAGGAGACAACACGGCAGGGGACTCAGGAGCCCTCCAGAGAACTGCCATTCTGCCCCTCCTTCCCAGCCCCCAAACGGGACACCCTAGATAGAACATTCACTCAGGTTGTCAATGGACATTTACTGAGCACTGTGGCCCAAACTGTTGCGTGTTACCCAGACCACCTTTTCTTCTTTCTGGACACACCAACAGAGGACATTTCCCAGCCTCCTTTGCAGCTAGGTGTGGTCAGGTGATTGAGTCTGGCCAATGCAAAGTAGGCAGACATATGCGCATTAGCTCCAGGCTTGGCCCATAGAAACCTCCCTTGTAATCCATCTTCTCTGTAATCCTCCAGGGAGCCTGGCTGGGGCTGAGGTTAGGTATTTGGCCACTAATCAAAAGATTGGCAGCTCAAATCCACCAGCCGCTCCTTGGAAACCCTATGGGGCAGTTCTAGTCTATTCTATAGGGCACTATGAGTCAGAATGGATGGAGACAGGTTCGGTTCTAGTTTGGTAACTCTCCATGCCCTCTCTTCTCCACCTGTCCATTGCTGGTTGAACGTAGAGGAGCCCAAGGCCCTAGAACAGGGTCTGAATGGCTTTTATTTCACAGATTCCTTTGGCAGTTTAGGGAGGCTATGGACCACTTCTCAGAATCGTTTTCAAATGCATAAAATAAAATAAGTTGGATAATAAAACAGTAAAAGTATATACATTGTTACCAAAATATTTCAAAGAAAAAATCTATCATGTAATAATGTATGCCCTTCTTTATTAAGGGTGGTGGTGTAGTGGTGCCCAAAGGTTGGCTGTTCAAATCTGCCAGGCACTCCTTGGAAATGCTATTGGGCAATTCTATTCTGTCCTATAGGGTCACTGTAAGTCAGACTCAATAACACTAGATTTCTGTTGTTTTTTGTTTGTTTTTTATATTAAACAAAATATCTGATAGGTTTCCTATCATCATTTTATGAACATAAAACATGAACAGTAACATGACATGGAAATGTATGTGATCTCTACTGGTAACAAAGTGACGGACACTTCTGATCCTATTATGGCTTATTGCCTACTTCTGTAACTGAGGCGGATACCAAGTTTCAGTTAGAAAGCAGAGAAAATACAGGCCTCGTCTTTCCCATTTGTAGTAGACACTTAAGAAGGCAGTGATGGTTCGAGAGCAGAATGTCCACCTTTCTTGCGAGAGGCCCCAGTTGGATTCCCAGCCAGTCTGCCACAGGCACAGTCACCATCATCTGTTTGTCAGCAGAGTCTCGGGGGTGCTATGACGCTGACTGGGTTTCAGGGAAGCCCCCAGATTAAGACAGACTAGGAAAAGAGGCCTGATGATCACTTTTGAAGATCAGCCAGTGAAAATCCTGCAGATCACAGTGGCTCAGTCCCCAACCAATCAAGGGGATGGTGCAGAACCGGGTGGCATTTGGTTCCATTGTGCACGGCGCTGCTGTGAATCTGGGGCTGACTTGGCAGCGGCTAACAAGAGTAGACAATTTGGTGCAGTGCCCAGATCTCTTCCCTGGACAAATGCCCCTACACCCAGCTGCTGGGGGGCGGGGAAGTAGGGCTTGCTAATAGCTCACTGCTGCCCCAGGGAACTGCAGCAGTGCAAGCCACCTTGTCCCAGAGGTTAAAATACGCACCCACTCACTCCCACTCACGCAACCACAACCCATGGCGGGCTGGCACTGCAGTACAGAAGTCCAGCTCTTCTGGCCCAAGGGGAATCAACTCTGTGAAGCAATTCCTGCTCCAGCGCTCCCCAAGGGATGGGGCTGAAGCTGAATGCCAGCTGAAGCCTGTTCTTCGTCTGTTCCTTCCCCCATCCTGTCCCGCTTCTTTCCCTTCCTGGTCTCCCAAGGGTAAAGAATTAACTTTATGCAAAGCATTTGGCCTTGGCTCCCAGTTCTCCAATGGAAACCTCTAAACCCTTGGAATTTCTCAAGAGATTAGACTGTCTTTGTTAGACCTACAGAACTTCACGCTGCACCTGAAAGTTGACACTGGTGAGATGATTCCGAACGGGGCTGGCCATGCCAGAAAGATCCACCTCTGGGAAGGTGGGGGAGGGGGCAGAGCTGGAGACTGAACTCAATTACAGGACCAATAAGCCAATCAGCCTATCATGTCTGTGTGATGAAACCTCAGAAAAACCTCTGGTCAGTACCAAAGTCAACTCTTGAGACAAAGATTGGGCTGAACTATGGAACACAGAGTAATGTTGGGTAATGTATGCTCTTCTTGGCCTAATATATAGGAGGTTGTCCAGCTGGCTCGTCTCTAGGGGAGAGAGGGGAGGATGGGGAGCAGAGGACAAGTGTTGGGTAGATACCAGAAGTATAGTGTGGAAAGGAAGAGAGCAGACAGAGTGGCATAGAGGCGGGTGCTTGGGGTTTTACATGGCAAATTGACTTGGGTTGTAAAGATCCACTTAATCACAATAAAAAGAAAATGAAAAAAACCTCTAGTGAAACTCTTCAGACAAAGATTGGACTGTAAGACATAAAATGATACTGGTGAAGAGTGTGCTTCTTGGCTTATGTAGATACATGAGCCAGCTCCTGTCTGAGGGGAGATGAGAGGACAGAGGGGGCCAGGAGCTAGTGGAATGGTCACAGGGAATGCCAGGTGGAAAGGAGGAGTGTGCTGTCACAGTGTGGGGAGAGCAGCTAGAGTCACGTAGCAACGTGTGTGTAAGTTGTTGTATGACAGATTGACTCAGACTGTAAACTTTCACTTAAAGCACAATAAAATAGTAAGAGAGAGAGAGAGAAAGGGAACCACTGGTGCGCTCCCTGGTTGGTGACACACACACTGGTGCACCAGGAGGGTAAATGGTCTCTGAAGACATGGAAGCTCCAGGTTTGGGACCCTCCCTGACTTGACCCTATATGTCTCTTCTTTTTAAGTTTTCCTGAGTCCTGTTAATCATTCTAGGGAATTATCGAACCCCGAGTAGTGGAAGCTTTCATATTCACAGCCGGCAAGTCAGAGGTATCATAGTCATATCATAGTCATATTAACGGGTCTTCCTTGTAGACATGTAGCTATTATTCTGTGGCTGACAGCACTGTACTTCAGGACAGATCCTGAAAGGTTCTTTCTGATGATGAATGCAACACTCTTCCTCTTTAATTTGTTGTTCCCAACATAGCAGACCATATGATTGTCTCATAAAAAACGGACAGTACCAGTCCATTTCAGCTCACAAATGCCCAGAATATCCATCTTCAAACTTCCCATTTCATTCTGGTGACTTCCAATTTTCCTTGATTCCTACTTTGTACATTCTGCGGTCTGATTAGCAATGGATGTCTGCAGCTGTTTCATCTCATTTCAAGTGATGCCACATCAGCAAATTCAGGTCTTAAAAGCTTTACTTGATCCACGTCATTAAGGTCGACTCCACTCTGAGGCAGCAGCTCTTCCCCAGACGTGTTCTGAGTGTCTTCCAACCTGAAGGGCTCATCCACCAGCACAGTATCAATGTCTGTGACCATACATGAGGTTTTTGCTCAGTTTTTTTTTTGTAAGAAGTAGATTATTAAGCCTGCTTTCCTTGTCTGTCTTAGTCTGGAAGCCCCACTGAAATGTATTCACCTAGGTGACCGTCATGGATTGAATTCTGGTCCCCAAAAATGTGTGCGGCAATTTGGCTGGCCCAGGATTCCCGCCATGGTGTGGCTGTCCTCCACTTTGTGATTGTAGCTTTATGGTAAAGAGGATCACAGTGGGATTGTAATACCTTTACCCGGGTCACATATCTGAGCCAATGTAAAGGGAGTTTCCCAGTGGTGTGCACTGGCACTGACCTTTTAAGTTTCAAGAGTTAAAACGGATAGGGTGGGGATGATGATGAACTCATATCGCCAAGAAAGCACTACAGGAGCAGAGGGTGTCTTTTGGACCTGAAATCCCTGTGCCTGAGAAGTTCAAGGAGCCAAGAGAGAGAGAAAGACTTCCCCTGGAGCTGACGCCCAGAATTTGCACTTTTTGCCTACTTTACTGTGAGGAAATAAATTTCTCTTTGTTAAAGATATGCACCTGTGGTATTTGCTGTCACAGCAGCACTTAGATGGCTTAAGACAGTGACCTAGCTGGTATTTGAAATATCAGTGGCATAGCTTCCAGCATCACAGCAACATGCAAGCCATCATAGTATGACAAACCTAGGAGCTGGACTGTGTGAAGAAGAATGTGGCACCAGGATTTGAGGAAGACTCCTTAATAACCTCTGATATGCAGATAACACAATCTTGACTGCCAAAGTGAAGAGGATTTGAAGCACTGAACTCAAGAAGATCGAAGACTACAGCCTTCAGTATGGATTATACCTCAACATAAAGAAACCAAAAATTCTCAAAACTGGACCAATCAGCAACATCATGATAAACAGAGAAAATACTGAAGTTGTCAAAGATTTCATTTTACCTGGGTTAACAATCAAAACCCATGGAAGCAACAGTCAAGAAATTAATGATGTATGGCATTGGGCAATCACGCTACAAAAGACGTCACTTTGATGACTAAGGTTTGCCCGACCCAAACCGTTGTCTTTTTAATCACTTATGCACATGAAAGCTTCACAAAGAAAAAGGTAGACTGAAGAAGAATTGATGCCTTTGGGTTATGGTGTTGGCAAAGAATACTGAATATACATACCATGGGCTGCCAGGAGAATGAACAAACCTATCTTGGAATACAGCCAGAATGCTTCTTAGAAGCAAGGATGGCGAGACTTTGTCTAGTTTACTTTGAACACGTCATCAGCAAGGACCAATCCCTAGAAAAGGACACCAGGCTTGGTAAAGTAGAGGTCAGTGAAAAAAAAGAAAGGTCCTCAAAGAGATGGACTGAAACAGCGGCTGCCAGAATGGGCTCAAACATACCTACTTGTGGTAAGCGGGACATGATGGCCCAAGATGGCGCCCAGGGCCAGAACAGCACCCCAACCACACCCTTGTTTACCAGACCTAGGGCTTTCATGGCGCATGCCTGTGGGCAGTGGCTTCCCGCTAGCCTATCGTGGGCCTCCATCTTGGGAGAGTGTGGCACATGAGGATTGGAGGAATCTAGGGTATAAATTGAGCAAGCACCAGGAAAGGAGGAGGAGAATAATAAGAATAAAGGAAGCAACCTGTAAGGTGGCTCGTATCCGTGTGTCCTGTCTTCTTTCCGCTGGCGGACAGTTAGGCAGTGACACCTACTATAGTCAAGATAGCACAGGACTGGGTATGTTTTGTTCTGTTACTCGCGAGGTCACTATGAGTCAGAACCAACTCAGTGGCATCTAATAGCAACAACAGGTCAGAAGTATGAGTGTCCAAGGGGCTCCTGAGCTTGCAGCTGGTGTCATGAAGAGATAGAGCAAGCCCCCAAATTTGCAGCCAGCTGGTCAGACACACAATAGCCTGGGAGCACCTGAACTGGCATGTTGGGTAGGCTGGCAGACTGTACCCTTAGCAGGTAAAGTTTGAGTGAGAAGAACTCATACTGTAATTCTCTCAATAAATCCTACCCAGGAGGCCGCATCTCAAGCTCTACTTCTAGGAAGGTTTTGGGGAACTTAGAGAGCTGGTAGGTGACAAAGCAGAGTTCAAACCAAGGCCTTCTGGGATCCAGACTCTGTGCCCGAAACCACAGGTGACTTCCATTCAGTAAGGATGCGGTGAAGAGGAAGATCTCAATCCCACAGCTATCTGATTTCCAAGCCCCTGTGCTCTCTATGGAAACCCTGGTGGTGTAGTAGTTAGGTGTTACAGCTGCTGATCAAAAGGCCGGCAGTTCAAATCCACCAAGAGCTCCTTGGAGACTCTATAGGGGCAGTTCTACTCTGCCCTATAGGATTGCTGTAAGTTGGAATCGACTTCATGGCAGTAGGTTTGGTTTGGGTTCTCTCTACTGTGCCATACTGCCTCACCAATGTTTAATGAATGAAATAATAACTGAATATGTATGGGTAAAGAGGCAGCAGAGAGAACAGTAAGGGCTCAGCTCTGGAATCAGCAGTCCTAGATTTCCAATCTTGGCTCTGTTAGGGATCCTCAGCTGCTACAAGTTAGAATCAAATTGATGCCAACAGGTTTGGTATTTGGGTATTAGGGATCCTGGTGCTGTAGTGGTTAAGTGCTACAGCTGCTAACCAGAAAAGTTGAGGTTTGAATCCACCAGACATTCCTTGTAAACCCTATAGGGCAAGTCTGCTCTGTCCGATAGGGTCACTATGAGTCACAATCAACTGGACTGCAATTGGTTTGGTTTCCTGGTCTTTATGGAGAGGTGAAGGAGCTTGGCAGGGCAAGAGCCCAGCACTTGGGTATTAATTAAAGGGCTGGTGGTTTGAATCCATCCAGAAGCTCCGAGGGACAAAGATCTGCTTGCATAAGGATGACAGCCTCAAAAACCTTGTGGAGCAGTTCTGCTCTGTCACATGGGGTCACTGTGAATCTGCATTGACTCAATGGCTCCTAACAACAGGGAGGAGAGTAAGACCTTCGTCTCAGAGGCACAGTTTAGAGAGATCCCAAAAGCCTCCGTGATCAAGATAAGTCACATATTCTAAAACTAGAGTTTACTGTGTTTTGGGTGTGGTTAGATGCTACGTCTGCTAACTGAAAGCGCAGCAGTTCAGATTTGCCAGGTGCTCCTTGGAAACTCTATGGGGCAGTTTTACTCTGACTTATAGGGTCACTATGAGTTGGACCCGAGTCGATGGCAGTGGGTTTAGTGTTTTGGGTGAAGGTTTACATCTAGTTCAGGGTCCCATTCAATGATTTCTACACAAACTGTTCAGTGGCATTGATTGCATTCTTCACAACTTGTGACCACTTCCATCATTTCTGTCTTGGTTGCTCTGTTTGTGTTAATCTCGTTTCCTGCCCCCTTCCACGCTCAGCTTTGCTTTAAAGTCACTGTTAAACATTTGGAAACTCTAGCAGCATAGTGGTTAAGTGCTACATCTGCTAACCAAAAGGTCAGCAGTTCAAATCTGCAGGGTGTGCCTTGGAAACTCTATGGGGCAGTTCTACTCTGACCCATGGCATTGCTGTAAGTCAGAATCAGCTCTGTGGCAGGAGGTTTGGTTTGGCTTTTTTGGCTGATAAGTAATGTTTTAATGCAGTATTTTTAAAAGTAAAAAGAAAAATTCTCAATGAACAAACTATGAATAAAATTTTGAAGACAGATCAGACTGTGCCCTGGCATGAAACACCTCACCAGGCTTCCCCTAGTCCATCCCAGCCCTCCAGGACCTCAGGAGGGTCTTTCCCCTCTTTGTGACTCAGTTTCTCCATTTGTAAAGCAGAGAGAACAACTCTCCCTTCTTGGAGTAGCTGTGTAAACTAAATGAGAGGCAGTTTGGGAAAGTCCTTAGCCCAGCATGGTGCCTAGCAGGCTGCAGTCTGCCACCAGGAGCAATCACAATGGTGGTGGAGGAGGAGGAGAAACAGGAGGACCCAGAAGAGGGGAGGACAGTGGAATTTGTGACATATGTGTGGTACACGCATGTCTCCAGGCTCATTTTCACCTGCAGTTGAGTGTGTGTGAGACATTGTCCTATGCTTTTCAGAGCCACTTCCCTGGGAACCTGAAGCCAGGTCGGGGGAGGGAGGAGGGAAAGAGCTGGGCAAACCCCCAAACTAGCAAAACTGCCTTTTTTGGTAACAACAGTAGGGAGACTTATTTCATGTTGCCCCAAGAAGCTGTGTTGCAAGACTCTTTCTGCTGGAGTGGCAGCCTTCACACAGAGCCTGCAAGATTCTGCGGGGATAAACTGTGTGCCCTCCAGGGCAGCCACAACAGGGGTGAGGTCTCCTGTTGATGACAGGGTGGCCACCCAGCCCAAGGCAGGGCAGCTGCTGCGCAAGGGAGCACCTCTTCTGCCCCACCTGGGTCATGTCGCTAATCTCAGGAATGCCACTTCAGCCCCCAAACCCCTGAGTCAGGAGTCCCAGTGCTCTCCCAGCCCACCCTCCCGTCTCCCACCACGCCCATGTTCCATCTGTCACCACGGACATCTGCATCCTTTAGCCTCTCCTTTACTCCTGCATCTGCCAATCCTCCCACAATCCCCCATCTATCCCCTCCTTGTACCCAGCTGCTCCCTACAGCCATTGCTGCACACAGCACCACTGTGAGCTTTCCTAAGCCATGTATCCTAATGGCCTCACTCTTTGCTTAAAGTCTTTGCCAGGTTCCCTGTTGTGAACTGCCATGGAGCTAACTCATTTGACTCAAGGACACTGAAAGGACAGGACATTTGTCATCCATGGACCTTTCATTGGCTGATTCTTGGAAGCAGATGGCCAGGCCTTTCTTCCTAGTCTGTCCTAGTCTGGAAGTTCCACTAAAATCTGTTCAGCATCATAGGAGCACATGACTCCACTGACGGACGGATGTGGGCTGTGCGTGAGATGCGCTGGACTAGCATTGATCCTAGGTCTCCAGCACAGAAGGTAGAAAATCCATCACTGAACCACCAATGCCTCTGCGAGGCTCCCTGGTGTTGTTACTGGGTGCTGTGAGTCAATATTGACTCGCAGGGACCCCATAGGGTTCTTTAAAAGAACAGATCATCAGGGCTTTCCCCCTCGGAGCTGCTGCGTAAGTTCAAACCATCGGCCATTCAGTTGACGGCCAAGGGCTTAATCACTGTGCCACCAGGCCTCTTTCTGAGACTCTTTTCTGGGATCAAAATAAAGCCCAAACCACTAAGCATGGCATTCAAGGCTCTCCAGACCCTCTGCTCAGGACAGTCTGGGGCCAAAGAGCAGCTCACTGGATAAAGGGCAGGCACACATGGCTGTTCCCAGAGGCCATCACTGCTAGTCCCTGCTGCTCAAAGTCTGGTCCTCAGACCACGAGCATCCTCATCATCCGGGAGCTTGTTGGAAATGCAGATTTTCGGGCTCCACCCTGGACATATGGAGTCAGAGTTTCTGGAGGAGGAAGCCAGGAGTCTGTGTTTTAACAAGCCCTCCAGACTCCTCTAGTGCTCACTAAAGTTTAAGATGCACGTGCTACACAGAGAGAAAGAGGAAACCCCATCCCCATTCTGCCCAGCTGTCCAGGAGCCTGGAGTACTTTCTTTAAGTACCAGGTTCTTGCAAAGTCCCTGGGCAGTGCAAACAATTAATGTGCTCGGCTGCTAACTAAAAGGTTAGAGTTTCAGGTCCAGCCAGGGGCACCCTGGAAGAGAGGCCCGGGGATCTGCTTCTGAAAGACGAGCCAGGCACCAGAGCACAGTTCTACTCTGACATACTTGGGGTCACCAGGAATTAGAGATGACTCAAAAGCGACTTCTTTTTTTTTTTTTTTTTTTTACTTTTCTTTAAGTACTAGGATTCTTCCCTGAGTCAAAGCCCTACAAAGACAATACAGGAACCATTTCTTCTCCTACAGCCACCCATGGTGTCTGGGTGGATAGCTTCAGATGAGGGTCCCTGGGATGGCTCTGACCCAGCTGGGGGAAGGGAAGGGAGCAGTAACTGGGGCAGGGGGAGGGACAAGGATAAGCCACTCTTCTTGATTTCATTCCCATCTCGCTTGTCAGCAGAGTTAAAAATAAGGCTGGTGGTTCTGGGATAGCGGCAGGGCTACAGTTCACCCCGACCACAAGTGACAGCACCCACCGCCAGGTCCTCTGTCCCCCATCTCCATCCCGGACTGCATGCTATAGTGGCCCTGGTTTCCCAGTGGTCTCACCAAGCACTGTACTCTTCACCTGGCACAAGGGGAAACTCACTGGACTTACCCCTGACTCCAAGCCTGGGGCCAGGCTGGATGGCCTTCCTTTTCTTCCAAGCTCCCAGTCTTAAAGGGCCCACTGAAGCCCCACATCCAGGTATGGAGTCACTCATTTAACACCTAGGTGCAGAGTGCTTGGAGTCTCTGGATGGTGCAATCAGTTAAGCACTCAGCTGTTAACTAAAAGACTGGAGAGGTTTGAGTCCCTGCTGCGGAAAAAAGGCCTGGTGATCTCTGTCCAAAAGGCCAACCTATGGAGCACAGTTCTCCTCTGACACCCGTGGGGGTACCATGAGTCAGAACTGACTCAAAGACAGATAAACCCATTGTCATCGAGTCAATTCTGACTCATAGTGACACTACAAGGCAGAGTAGAACTGCCCCCTAGGATTTCTGAGGAGCAGCTGGTGGGATCAAACCACCACCCTTTTGGTGAGCAGCCAAGCCCCTAACCACTGTACCACTAAGGTTCTAAATGAAGGCTGCTGTTGGTTAAAATGAGAATATGAATAGTTCCTACCCCACTGGGTTGTCAGGATCATGGAGCGAATTAACGTCCACAAAGCATTTCAAGTAGGACCCAGCACACAGTCAACTTTGGGAAAGTGTTTACAAATTTAAAAAGTCAATTTGTTCAGTTAAAGCAGGGCAGAGGGGTTGGGGGGGCTCGGCGCTGAGTCTGGGGGGCTGTGCCACCTTCTCAGACCCTCTACAGAGTCTCCTACCCTGGAAGCCCAATGGAAATCTCAGGGCCGTAGTGGTTCAAGACCTCTTCCTTGATTGCATTTTATGGCAATGCTTCTCTCCTTCTTAAAGAAGAGCCCACAGCCCAGTTGGGAAGGCTCCTCCAGTGAGTGGGAGGGTGGGTGACACCCCCAACCTAGAAGAGGGGAGGCAAAGTATTAAGCACTACTGGGTGCTAACTACATACTAGACACTTGACCTGTCGAATAGGCTGAATAATGGCCTGAAGACACCTAGTTCCCAATTCCTGGAACCTGTGAATGTCACTGTATATGGCAAAAGGGACTCTCCAGCTGTGATTAAATTAGGGATTTTGAGATGGGGAGATTATCCTAAATTAGCATGGGTGAGTGCCAAATGGAATCACACTTACAAGAGGAAGGTTCAGAGAATTGGGACAAGAGAAGAGAAGACTACATGATGGCGGAAGCAGAATCAGGAGTGATGGGCTTTGAAGACAGAGCCAGGGGGCCACAAGCCAAGGAATGTGGGCAGACATCAGAAGCTAAAAAAGGCAAGGAAATGATTTCTTCCTTCAGAGCCCCCATAAGGAACCAGCCTTGCTGACTCCTCTACTTTAAACCATGGAAATTGGCTTCAGACTTCTGATTGCCAGAACTGTAAGACAATAAATATATCAGTGTTGTTCGAAGTTACTAAATGTGTGGTGATTTGTTATAGCAGCTACGAGGAACTAATACAACTTGCATGTCATTCTCAAGACAGTCATGTGGGAAGGTATTAATCCATTTCCAGGAGAGGAATCCCTGGAGAGGCAAGTGTTTCATGCACTTGGCTGCTGACAAGAAGGTTGGAGGTTCAAGTTCACCCAGAGGCATTTCAGAAGAAAGGCCTGGTGGTCTACTTCCAAAATATCACGGAAAACCCTACGGTGCACAGCTCTAATCTGGCGTACAAGGAGTTGCCATGAGTCAGAATGTACTCAACGGCTGTCAATTTTTTAGGAGAAGAAACGTAGCCTCAGATCATCATTTGCCCAAAGTTGTAGCTAGTCTACACTAGAGCTGTCTCGAGCCCAAACCCTCTACCACCAAAGTCTGTGCTGCTGCATATATTCAGCTACAGTGCTTCAGTTCAAGTCCACTTGCCTGAAGGACCCAGCAGCTGCGACCGGCCACAATGGGGGGATGTTGAGAAGCCCCAAGTCTCATCTTCCCAACATGCATCCTGCCCACCTGAGAGGGCCCAAAGCTAGCGGTTTCTAGCCTCCCACTTCCCCAAGGAAAGGCTGGTCCATCAGGGTCTGGGAATCGTCTGTTTGTGTCACTTGGTAAGGTTCTGGAATATTTTGCACGGATCAGGAACCATCAGCAGCCTGAGCTCCCTGTGCGACCCCCTGTTGCTGTCTTGTCCTCCTGGCCCTTCACCCAGCACACCAGGATCTTCCCTGGGATCCAGTAACTAAATGGTTAAACACCTGGCACAGCAGGTGGGCTTCCAGCACAGTTTAGGTGTAGAAACACCACCCTACACACACACACACACACACACACACACACACACACACACACACACAGAGACACACCTGATTATTAAATACTTCTAATACTGGCCCCTGCCTGTATCACAGAACATTAGAGACATTCACAGAGGAAACCTGGGCTCTATCTCAGTCCCAGAATGTGCCCTGTTCTCTCCGGACAGGGAGGAAGGTAGACTGGAACGGCCTCCAGACCTCATCTGTTACCGAGCAGAGAAGCTTAGCACAAGCTTAGGGGTCAGGCAAACCCAGGGTTCAGTCTCAACCCAGCACTTCCTGGCTGTGTGGCTGCCTGGGGTCATGTTGCCTTTAGAAGCCTTATTTTCCTTCTGTTTACTGAACCGTCCTACCCCTTAGGGTTGCTGTGGAGTTCCTGGGTGGCATGAACAAGCAAGCTAACGGAAAGGTTGGTGGTTTGAACCCAACCAGGAATGCATCAGAAGAAAGGCTTGACAATCTCTTTCTGAAAGGTCACAGCCTTGAAAATCCTACGGAGCAGTTCTACTCTGCATGCATGGGTTGCCACGAGTTGGAGTTAACTGGACTGGCAACTGGTTTGGGTTTTTTTTGTTTTTAAGGTTGTCTTATGGAATAAACTAAACCATACCTCTAAAAGTCCCTTCCAGCCTCTTGCTCTAAGGACCCTAGAGGGCTTCAGATGGCCTGTTGGTGTTGTAGTTGCTGCTAGCTGCCACTGAGTCCACGCCCCAGTGAGCCGGCCTGCCGTGGCGTCCCCCAAGCCCAAGTCAGCAGACAGCTCCTGACTAAATAAGGCCAAGGCGCCCAGGAGAGCTTTCTGTGAGCCAAAGAATGTGACAGCCGAGCCTCCCTGCCCGGCACACTCCATCGCCTCCAGCCCCTCCGCAGGTGGGGCTCGGGGATGACATTCCAGCTTTCCTCAGAGCAGCCCCCAGCATCACTGACCCCCTGACACCGTGTCTCGCTCCACACCAGGCTACTCTGAAAACTGATAAGGAGTCTGGGAAGGAATTCCAGGCAGCTCCAGCTGCTCCTCCGGCTGGCATCCTGCTGTCACATGGATCAGGGAGGGAGAAGCCACCCTTAGTTTTAGGGAAAGGCTAAGTCCAGCCCCCAACCCTGGAAAACTACGTCCCTTGGTTCCAAAGGTGATTCTAGAAATCCACTTGGCCCCGGGTGTTGTGCCAGGCTCTGGCACAACAGAGGAGATTCCGGCCCCTTCCATATTCGTGTCACAAAACTACGTGACAGCAGCCATGTTACAGCAGCACAAAAGACACATCCAACAGAATGCCTGGGTCAGGTAAGACTGCTCAGATAGTTTCTCGCCCAAGTAGCAGCTGAGCTGGAGAATTCCGGCACCGGATGACCTAGACTCAAATCCTATCCCTACTTTTTCCTAGCCAGTGATTTTGAGCAGGTTGCTTAACTGCTCTGTGCCTCAGTTTTCCCATCTGTGAAATGGGATAATAGTATCAACCTCATAAGGTTAGGAGGATTAAATGAATTGGTACTGGCCAAATGCTTAAAGCAGGGGTTATATCCTAAGGAATATGTTGAGGGTGACTGCAGGGTTTACTGTGCAAGCCAGGACATTTGAGAATAAAAGCGGAGCCGTTAATAATCACATATAGCATGAATGAGTATGCAGGGTCACGTGGTCACCCCAGACTTGATGGTTACACTAAGGAACCAATTGAGACTGGCGATTATGAAGATAGGGACTATGTCTCTCCTACTTCTATAACCCCACATCAACAAACACCACATTTGACACATGGTAGGTGCCCACAAGGGGTGCTGAAGTTTTGAAGGCTTTCACGGATCTGACCTCAAGATTGTTTAGTAAAAATATATGACCCTTAGGATAAGGACCTCTAAAATGAAGACCTGCCCTAGGGTCCAGGAGGAAACTAGGAGATTCAATCCATTAATTAGGGGATATTTATTGGAGGGGGGGCATTGATGGTCCAGGGGCAGAACCCTCATCTTCCGTGCAGGAGACCTGGGTTCAGTTAATTCCCAGCCAAGGCACCGATCAACTGTCAGTGAAGACATGTGTTGCTACGAGGCTGAACAACTTTCAGTGGACCTTGTGGACTAACATGGGCTAGAAGAAAGGTCTGCTGATCTGTTTCCTGATATCAGCCAAGGAAAACTCTCTATACATCACAATGGCCTGGGACCTGAAAGGATCATGGAAGGCAGCATTCTTTCTGCTGCAAATGGGCTCAGTAGGCATCAGGGCCTATGACGGCAGCCGACATCACAAAACAACAACTACCCTATTAAGTGATCAAGCAGAAGAGAGATATTTATTAAAGTCCTACTTTGGGGTCCACACCTGGGCCCTGAGATGGTTATGTGAGGAGGCAAGAAGTATCAGGAGGGAACAATGGATTCTAATCCTGGCGAGACTACTGTTGAAACGACAAAGAGGAAGGATTTGAAGATAAGGCCCCCAACACGGTGAAGACACTATCCAGGAGGGGTCAGGTCTTGGGTGGTCCTGAGCGCTGTGTTCAGCAAGACTAGATGGAACGGGGGATCAGGCTCTCGGGAGGAAGGCTGCACAGGGGGTGGGGGAGCAGCCTGAGCAAAGGCAGTCAGGTGGGTGGGAACGGTGCACAGTGGGTAAGGAGAGGCACACCATGAGGGCTTAAGGCACAGGCTTGGGTCTGAAAGCCCAGGTCTGAGTTCCACCTCCTCCCTGTATGCACTTAGCTGATCTTTGCCAAATCACAGGACTCTCTTTGTCCTTGCAAGTTAGACAGTCACATAGAGATAAAGCAAGATGATGCCTGGGAAACTCCACTCAGTCCACAGCATTCTGCAAATGCAGAACCTAAGTCCTACGAAGGAAGGGGTTTCTGTCTGTTTTGTTCATGACGAACCCCTCCAGAGCCTAGAACGCACCCTAGGCCAGAGCAGGTGCTCAATAAAAATTCGTTAAATGAATTAACAGTGGTTGTTCATATGATGGAAATCCTGGTGGTGCAGTGAGTAAAGTGCTACGTCTGCTAACCAAAAGGTTGGTAGTTCAAATCTGCCAGGTGCTCCTTGGAAACTCTGTAAGGCAGTTCTACTCTGACCTCTAGGGTCGCTATGAGTTGGATCTGACTCAATGGCAGTGGGTTTGGTTTGGTTTTTGATTCTTATGATAAGTTCCATCAAGTCACTTCCTGCTCATAGTGACTCTGTGTACAACAGAATAAAACACTGCGTGGACCTGTGACATCCTTATAATCGTTATTATGCTTGAGCCCATGGTTGCTGCCGTCTCACTAAAGGTCTTTTTCTTGCTGTCCTTCAGGAACTGAAGCCTCCCGATAACTTGTCCAAACCAAACCAATCCAAACCCACTGCCCTTGAGTCAATTCTGACTCACGGTGACTCTAGAAGGCAGAGTAGAACTGGTCCACAGAGTTCCCAATGAGCGCCTGGCAGACTGGAGCTGCAGATTGGTTAGCAGCCGTAACACTTAACCACTATGCCACCAGAGTTTCCAGCATGTCTGCAGTACATGAGATAAAGTCTCACTCTTCTTGCTTCTAAGGAGCACTCTTGCTGTACTTCTTCCAAGACAGATTTGTTCATTCTTCTGGTAGTCCAGGGCATAACCAACATCTATCACCAACACCATAAATTTAAAGACATGAATTCTTCCCTATTCATTGTCCAGGTTTTGCATGCATATGAGGCAACTGAAAATACCATGGCCTGGGTCAGGCACATCTTGGTCCTCAAACTGATCTTCATTTTTTTTTTTTAACACTTTAAAGAGGCCTTTCACAGCCAATTTGTGCAGTGTAATATAGTAGGAATGACTATTCTCATCACCATAGTTGTGAAGAAGCAATAGGCCTGGTCTAGCTGTGGCAGAAGGAATCAGGAAGCGAACACCTTACAGATGCGAGAACAGCTGCAGGCAGGTGAAGGGACCTGCTCACAGTACACACACACCGGGAAAAGACTTCCTGGCCAGTTGTCTCCAGCCCAGCTCCTTCCATCTTTCTTTCTCTCCTCCTGCCTGCCTTCTACTGAGCCCCGTTGGCCTGCCTTCTACACAAGTTTATTGGGTGCCTACCCCCAAAGCCATCATACAGTACAACAAAAAAATTTAAAACCTAGGTTCTGGGCACAAGGAACTTACAGAGAGCAGAAACAATCTATTGGGAAATCAACAATCAATTGGGAAAACAACCCAATTCCAGGATGTTCACCCAAGGAGTCCCTGGGTGATACAAACGGAAACCCTGGTGGCCTAGTGGTTACCTGCTACATCTGCTAATAAAGAGGTCGGCAGTTCAAGACTGCCAGGGGCTCCTGGGAAACTCTATGGAGCAGTTCTTCTCTGACCTATAGGGTTACCATGAGTGGGAATTGACTCCGTGGTGGTGGCTAGGATATGGCTTGGATGGTGTCCATAACCAACGAATCCAGCTGCTCACCGAAAGTTCACCCAGAGGCACCTCAGAAGAAAGGCTTGGTGATCTACTCTCCAAAAATCTACGCTGACAACCCTACGGAGCACAGTTCTACTCTGATGCACGCAGGGCTGCTCTGAGTTAGAATCAACTTGACAGCAACTCATTTAGCCTGGTTTGGTTGTTGTTGTTGCTCTGTCTCGAAAGCGTACGGAAGGGTGCCAAGAATGTTGAGGTGGTACAGGTTCATTAGGTAATATTGTTTCTCTGACATTATATTTCGGCCATCCTACTTGCATCAAGAGGAAAGTCTCATTTGGTGCTAACAGGTTTTTAATGCCTCTTGGTTCTGTTTCTTAACAGAGAGAGAGCAAGAGCAGCAAGCAGCCTTGATTCTAAACTTGAAGAACAGAGGGAAGATTCAGTGACATTTTACTTCCTTATATTTTTTCTTTTTCTGGCTAACTTCTTCTGGTCCAATACTAGATTTCTATTTATGGTAATGATTTAAAGTTCCTTGGCAAAAATAAATTTAGATTTAAGAGAGTTAAAGGATTTTAAAAGTAGCAAAGGAATAACTAAACAGATGGACAGAGCAAGACTCAGGAAGCCACGTCACTGAGCAGCGTTTGGGAAACCCTGCCTTGTCCTCTGCTGTCACACCTCTGTGCCTTTGCCCAGCCCAGTCCCTCCACCTGCCCTTCCATGATGACCCCAGCGGCTGCTGGTCCCCACTGAGGTCGCCTCTCAGAGCAGCCACAGTACACAGCTCACATGGCTGGGGCATGGGAAAGGACAAGCATGGAGGCAAACGTGGGACAGCTGTGTTTTTCCCAAGGCCAAGGCAAGGAAAACTCAGAGCTGCAAGAAACAGAGCCTCAAAGAGGAGTGGGGACTTGCCTAGAGTCACACAGCAAATTCCCGGCAGGGGCCTTCTCCCTCTCAAGCAATGTAATCGGTAAAGTAAAACGGAATAACCAGCAGAGAGTCACGAATGAAGTAACTCTGGAAGGAAAGATAGGAAAGATAATAGTTGCTTATGGGTACAGGAGAGCCCTGGTAACACAGTGGTTAAGCCCTTGGCCACTAACTGGAAGCTTGGCAGTTCAAACCCACTAGCCACTCTGTGACAGAAAGATCTGACTGTCTGACTCTGTACAGACTGATAGCCTTGGAAACCCTATGGGGGCATTCTACTCTTCCCACAGAGTCACCCTAAATCAAGATCTGTTTGACAACCATGAGACAGAGTCTCTGGGTGGTGCAAACGTTTAAGTGCTCAATTACTAACAGAAAGTATACACAGAGGCATCTTGGAAGAAAGGGCCAGTGATCTACTTCTAAGAGGTCATGGCCATTGACTGTCCTACAGAGGGCAGTTCTACACTGAAACATGTCAGGTCACCTGAGTCAGAACTGACTCAGTGACAATTGGTTCAATTTTTCTTTTCTTCAGGGTGTGGAGTTGGGACAAGATAGAGATGGATCAGAGACAAGTTCTTCACATTTTTATAACTGTAACTCTGGGGCTTTAAACCCACATGAAACCAAAACCAAACCTACTGCTACTGAATTGGGTATGACTCATAGCGACCCTAGAAGCCAGATTAGAAGTGCCCCATAGAGTTTCCAAGCAGCATCTGGTGGATTTGAACTGCTGGCCTTTCAGTTAGCCGACGTAGCACTTAACCCACTATGCTACCAGGGTTTTCTAAACCACATGAAGGTGTAAATTTATTTAAAAATTAAAAAAATGAAGTCGTTAGAGCCGCTAGTGCAGACTTTCTGCCACATGAGGTTCTATATTGACCCCAGGGGGTGGTCAGGGAAGAACCACGCAGGCCTAGAGCCTAGGGGGGTGGCGCTGATAGGTTTCCTACTAGAAAATGCACTCTGTGGCATTTCCAACCTTTTGCCTGGTGAGTCAGAGCCCTGGGGCCCAGAAGCCCCTCTACCTCCCCAACCCCTTGGTCAGGCTAGATGATGGCAAGCCCTGTGAAGTCACAGTTCTGGCACAGTCCCCATGACCTTGCGGTAATACCATTCCCAGATAGAGTTGCGTGAAACCAGGGTTGAGCAGAACAGCACTTCAGCAGTAATGTGATAGGCCCCCTTGCAAGAAAGAAGGCTTAGCCAAAGGTGGCTTTGGAGATGGCTACCAACTGCAGACCCTCCTTCTTCTCTGGGTATGTGACACACCCCTCTTGAGAGGTAAGGAGACAGGGTCCCCCTGGGAAGACTCCTGAGATTGTGAAAGTCTCCAGTGATCCTGGCAGAGAGATCCCTCTGTTGGGCCTCCCTGGTACGTATCCAGCAGCATCAGAAATAATCACTGTAATAAGAGTAAACAATGTCCCTAAGCGGTGCAAATGATTAAGCACTTCACTACTATCCAGAAGGTTGATGGTTCAAAATCACCAAGAGATGCCTCTGAAGCCAGGCCTGGTGATCTACTTTCAGAAATGACAGCCTCGAAAACCCTGTGGGACTGTTCTGCTCTGTATACGTGGGGGTAGCAATGAGACTGGATCAACTCTATCACAACTAACAATAACAACAAAGAGTACTAACAGCTAAAATAATAAACACTATTACAACTGTGACCACTGAGCGATTAGCATGCACCAGCACCATGGTTCAGACTTACCTCACTTTGCCCTCCCACCACCACATTCTACAGTGAGGAAACGGAGGCTCACGCAGTAACTTGCCCAAAGAATGAGTGCTGTTGGCCCCAAAGCCTGTGCTCTTGATCACCAAGTGATTTCTGTGCCTCTGTTTCTCCATCTAGAAAATGGAGACAGTGAGGAGTCCTGAAAACAGAGGCTGAGTGAAGGAACTAGACATATTTTGACCAGAGAAGATTCAGGAATGTTAAGACAACAACCTCTAAATTTCTAAAGGAACAGCCAGGGGCGGGCATTGCTAGCTGCTCACAAATACTCATTCTGTCCTTCATCCCCACTAACAGAGCCTAATTTTCTTTAGGGAAGTGTCTGCAAACATATTCACTTTCCCAGACTCCTTTGCAGCTAAGAAAGGCCACGTGATCTACTTTTGACCAAGGAGATGTAGGAAAAAAAAATCCCTGCTGGGGGGTGTTACTTCCCCATAAAAGGAAGCTTTTGTGTTTTGTCCACTGCTCTTGCCTCTTCTTCCTGTCCAGATGCAGTAGTCAGCCAGTCACCTTTTGGGTATGAAGACAAAAGCCACATCCTAAAAAAGGCAGGGAAAAGACAGGAGCCTGAGGGCATCATGAAGCTGCCATGGGAGCTTTGCACTGCCACTCCCACGTTGGTATTTGAGAAAATAAGTCCAGCGGCTAAGGCACTGTCATTGTTGGTAGCTGCCGTCAAGTCAGCCCCCAACTCATGGTGACCCATACACAATGCAATCAGACTATTTAGCTCCACAAAGTTTCCACTGGCTGATTTTTAGAACTAGATCATCGGACCTTTCTTCCTAGTTTAGGGTAGGTTCTTACAGGCAGCCTAACACCGTCCTAACCGATACAGTCCTCGAAAGCAGAACTGCAGTCAACAGGTGGAAGCTACCAAGAAGCAGAAAGTTCTTAAGATTTTGGCAGACTCAAAAATGAAAGCATTCCAAAACAGCGTGAACTGTCTTCAGAGGGGTTAGTGTCCCATTTTTGGAGGTACAGAAGCTGTAAATGAATACCCACTTAGCAAGAATAATGGGAAATCCATCCTGGTCATGGGCTGAGCCAGATGACCTTGGGCGCTCTACTCAGCCCCACTTTGGGAGGTGGGGAAAGGATCTCAAGTTGTGTGCTCCGTTAGCTACGACCAAGCTTGGCTGTCCCACAACGACCTGTGAGTCTCTGATACAGCACTGTGCAAAGAACAATAAGTGACGAAGGGTGTTGTTTTAGTCAGCTAGAGCTTGTCTAACAGAAATATCACAGAGTGGATGGCTTTAACAAAGGAAGGTTTATTCTTACACAGTCCGGTAGGCTGCAAGTCCACATTCAGGGTGTCCACTCCAGGGGAAGGTTTTCCCCCTTGTCGGCTCTGGAGGAAAGTCCAGTATTGTATCAGTCTTTGTCCAGGAGCATCTTGGTGCAGGAACCTCAGGTCTGAAGGATGCACTCTTTCCTGGTGCTGTTTTCTTGACGGTACGAGGTTCCCAAGTCTTTGCCTACTTCTCTGTCCTTGTATCTCTCGTAGGATGAAAGGATTAAGGGTGGGGCAAGCCATACTCCAGAGAAACTCTTTACAGTAGAGCAGGGAGGTGATCTTACAAAGGGATTTACAGTCTCACCCTTATCCTTTAACATACAGCATGGGAAGATCACAAAATAGAGGACAGTCACAAGATACTGTGAATCATGGCCCGGCCATATGGCTACACACATTTTTGGGGGGACACAATTCAATCCATGACAGGTATGTCCCGGATCTGCACTGTCCACTACTGTAGCCTCTAGTGCTACCAAGCACTTGAAATGTGGCTGCTGTGACTAAGGAATGGAACTTTTCGTTCATTTAATTTTAATAAATTTAAATAGCCACAGCTGATTAGTGGGTACCATATTGGACAGCTTACCATCTGCCCTCCTGTTCCCTATCCTATGCTCTATCTGGCCTCCTCTTCTGCTACTGTCCACCCCTCCCCCTACTTCAGTTACAGGATTCCCCCTGGCTGTTCCCATAGCACAGACACACATGTCCCCCATGGACTTTCACTTGTCCTTTATCTGTTGAGTTGCTGTCTCCCAGATGTCCCCAAGGCTAACTCTTCTAATCCTGACTTTCTGCTGAAGTGTCTCCTTGAGATCTACCTGCCCACTGACAGGAAAACCTGTGAAAGACGGAACCTTCATAAGACGAAAGCCTGTCAGAGAAGGAAAACACACACAAATGGGGGAGGGGACAGAAAAGTAGTGACTGTATCCTATCAGTGGTGGAAAACTTGCAAGACCTGAAAAACAAGCCAGGTTTGTTGAGCTCCAATTCTCACGGGTTTCACTGTACTTAAAAAGGCAGCTTGTCCCCACCACCTGCTTCCAGCCACCTTGATTCCCAATACCCTGCTTGGGGACCGCCTTATATGAATATGCCATGGATTGCCAGAAGAATGAGCAAATCTGCCTTGAAAGTATAGCTAGAACGCTGCTTAGCAGCCAGGATGGTGAGACTTTGTCTCAAGTACTTAGGACATGTCAGCCAACGAGATTGGTCCCTGGAGAAGAACATCATGCTTGGTAAAGAAGAAAACCCAGTGCCATTGAGTAGGGTCTAACTCATGGTGACCCTACAGGCCAGAGTAGAAATGCCCCATAGAGTACCCAAGGAGCACCTGGTGGATTTGAACTGCTGACCTTTTGGTTAGCAGTGGTAGCACTTAACCCACTACACCACCAGGATTTCCCTGGTAACAAAAAGAGAAAAACCCTCAATAAGATGGACTGACACAGGGACGGCAACAACGGGCTCAAGCGCAGTGTTTCGTTCTGTTGCATGTTGGGTCGCTGTGAGTCAGAACTGACTCAGCAGCACCTAACAACAACGTAGTCTATGCTTGATTTATTCTGTCTGTGGTCTGTCTCCCTCACCAGGATGTGAACACTCAGTGGAATATGTTTGAAGTCTTAAATGAGTAAATGGAGGATGCCTCTGTACTTTAGATTTTCATTATAAGATGTTTGAGACCTAACATTAAGCAACAACCACTTCCTGAGCCTCTCTGTGTGCTGGGTGCAATACTAGATGCTGGCATCTGACCTTGAATATGACCAGCCAGGTCGCACTCCTCAAGGAATTTACAATCTAGTAGGAAAGACAGAATGAAAACAGGCAGCACGGTGAGGGGTTAGCAGTTGAGGCAGGGGAGCACAGGGTGCCAGGGCCACATACAACACGGAGCCCCAACTAGATGGGAGCTTAGAGCTTCCCTCAGCAAGAGGTATTGACACTTGAGAGATGCTGATGAATGAGCAGGTGTCGGTGAAGTCAACAGTAATGGAAAAGCATTTTAGCAAGTGGAACAGCATGGGCAAAAACTGTAGGCAGGAAGGAGAACAGCCATTCAGAAGGACTGTGGCTGAAGACTCATGATATGATCAGTGAGAGATGGGGCTTGTGCAGCATGAGGGAGCCCGTCATTAAGGGTCTTAAGGGCTGAAGTGAGGAAACCGGAATTTCTCCTAAAAACAAGTATTCCTGATGCCCACATCATATCTCCTCAATCTGCCTCTAATTTCACCCACAGCTGCAGCAGATATAAAATCAAACTCACCTAGCCCTACCAGTGTGCCACCCCAAGCACAGCCTTGCACCTTCTGCCCAAGCACTCCCTGTGTTGCAGGAGGTCCCTCACTCACCCACCTCCCACCCAAGAACAAGTGCAATTCAGAAGTGGGGGGCACGGGGTGGTGGTGGACCAGAGAAAACTGATAATGCTTTGCCCCTGCCCCATGTGAGAGTATTCTGTACGGAGATTCCCATACACTTACCTTGGCTATGGAGTTCCTGGGTGGTGTAAACAGCTGATGCACCTGGCTGCTAACCAAAAGGCTGGAGGTTCGAGTCCACCCAGAGACACTCTGGAGGAAAGCCTAGGTGATCTACTTCCAAAAGATCAGCCACTGTCAACAGTCCAGAGCAGAGCTCTACTCTGCCACATGTGGGGTCACGCATGGGACCGCCATGAAGCGAAACCAACTAGACAGATGGCAACTAGTTGTCCCCTTCAGTCTTCTTCCTTCTTGCCTGTCTCACTCTCTCCACTCACTCCCTTTCATCTCCTTTCCTCGTGTCACCTCCCAAATAACTACCAGCACCCAAATCCATGCCTTATGCTCTGTCTGGGGGAAAATTCAATCAAGGGATCTCATGCAAGTTTCACACACCAGACTGATGTGATTGAGTCATTGTTTTTAGAAGTTCCATGTGGCTACTATGCAGATGATAACATGCAGTCAGGAAGAGAAGCTAAGAGGCTCTGAGAGGCCCTTATTGGGGGCAGGAGAGAGGGTATAGTGGCCAGCAGCAGTGGCTGTGGAAAGAGAGAAATCGGGGACACTCGGTTCCCTTCAGGACCAGAGGCTCATCAGAGGTGGAGGCTGGACCTGACTATAAGAATTAGGCCTCACCAAAGTTCCATCCCTGGATGCCAGCCTGGCTCTGCAGATCTGTTGCAAAGGGGCTATTTTTAGAGACCTGGGTATTTACTTGAATGATTTAAAGACTACACTTTATTTTTAACTCCCCTCCCAGGGACAGGGGCTTAGGAAGTCAAGTGGAAGTTGAACTAGGTTTTGGAAATCCAGGGGAGAGAATGGCCCTGCCCTTGGAGGAAGATGAGGTTTGGAGAACCTTGTGTCTTTGAGTAAAAAGAACAAAGGAAAAACCAGCCATGGCTGCCATTTACCGAGCGCCACTAAGTGCCACGATCATGCAAAGCCCTTTAAAAGAGTCCTCTCAGTAACTCCACTGTCCACATTTGAACCAGATTCCCCCTAAATATCTTTCCATGTGGCTATGCCATGATTGCCAGCATTAAGTGACTGTCCATCATTTTGTCACCTGATGTGATTTTCCTTCGCACTGTAAGTCCCACTTTTATGACATTAATGAGGCAGGATTAGAGGTAGTCGTGTTAACGAAGTATCAATACCTCCGAGTTACAGTGTTGATGGGGAATATTGAATATACCACAGACTGCCAGAAGAATGAACAAATTTCTCTTGGAAGAAGTACTGCCAGAATGCTCCTTAAAAGCTGGGATGGCAACACTCCATCTCACATACTTTGCACATGTTTTCAGGTGGGATCAGTCCCTGGAGAAGGACATGCTTGGTAAAGGGTCAGTGAAAAACACAAAGACTCTTAAAGAGATGGACTGACAAAGGGGCTTCAACAATGAGTTCAAGTACAATAACAACTGTGAAGATGAGGCAGGACCAGGCACTGTCTTGTTCTGTTGTACACAAGGTCACTACGAGTTGGAACTGACTTGAGAGCACCTAACAGCAACCACCTATTAAGGAGGCAGGACTCAACCAACAAGATTAGTTTGTGTTCTAAGTCAACCTCTTTTGAAATATAAAGAGAGAAGCCAGGGACCACCAAGAAATGAGAGCCGAGAGAACAGCGCACTCTTAGGACATGGAGTCTCTGCACTGAGAAGCTGCTTGACTGGGGAAGGTTGCTGACAAAGACACTCCCCCAGAGACCAGAGACGAAGACTGCCCCTGAATCCAATACCCTGAACTTGGACTTCTAGCCTCCTAGAGTGTGAGAGAATAAATTCCTGTTTGTTAAAGCCATCCACTTGTGGTATTTGTGTTACAGCATCTATCACAGATTGAGCTGTGTCTCCTCAAAAGATGTAACAACTTGGTTAGGCCGTGGTTCTCAGTAATGCATGATTATCTTCCATTTCATGGTTGTAATTTTATGTTAAAGAAGATCAGGATGGGATTGTAACACCCTTTCTCCCTTCACATCCCCTGCTCTACTATAAAGGAATTTCCATGGAGTGCAACCGGTACCACCTTTTATCTTAAAAGAGGTAAAAGGAAAGGGAAGCAAATAAAGAGCAGGGATCTCATACCACCAACAAAGCAGTGCCAAGAGCAGAGCACGTCCTTTCATCCAGGGATTTCTGCATGGAAAAGGTCTAGTCCAAGGGAAGATCAATGAGAAGGACCTTCCTCCAGAGCCCACAGAGAGAGAAAGCCTTCCCCTGGAGCTGATGCCCTGAATTTGGACTTCTACCCTCTTAGACTGTGAGAAAGTAAATTTCTCTTTGTCAAATAACACTTGTGGTATTCCTGTTACAGCAGCACTAGGTGACTAAGACACTGTTCTACAGACAAGGAAAGTAAGGCTCAGAGAGGCCTAAGGACGCATGACAGGCAAGGTACACAGCTGGGATCGGAATGCAGGTTTTGGTCTACCCAGCCTATATTTACAGCCACGTTGCCATATAGAAGGATGCCAGGCACCAAGGGCTGGGTGCAGAACACCAGCCTGGCATGACAGTAACCCAAAGCATCAGCACTGAACAAACAGCTTTCTCTTCCAACAGTGGTTAAGAGGGCAGTCTGGAACAGGGAATCTGAAGCCAGTTATTTTGTGCTGCAATTCATACTGAAGAGCACCTCAACATCAAGAAAACAAAAACCCTCACAACTAGACCAGTAAGCAACATCATGGTAAATGGGGAAAGAGTTGAGGTTGTCAATGGTTTCATGTCACTTGGGTCCACAATCAACACCCATGGAACTAGCAGTCAAGAAATCCAAAGACTCATTGCATTGGGAAAATCCGCTGCAAAGCACCTCTTTAAAGTATTCAGAAGTAAAGATGTCAGACAACCTAGAAGACAGAGAGACCCACAAGAGTGGGTGTCTACATCGACTTGGGACCGGAAGAACCGGATGGTGCCCAGCCACCACCAGTGATAGCCACGATGGAGCTCACAGAGAGGAGTCTCCCTGGCAACACAAGAATAAAAAGTGGTGCATCCTGAGATCTCCACTAAAAGACCTCAATTGATGGTCCAGTGGTTTCAGGGTTCCCCTGAGAGCATGGCCCCTGGCCCTGATGCTGCCCTTACCCATAAATTATAACGAAGGTCCACCCTTTGGACAGGAATGAATTGGACTTGGCAATGCAGAATGACCATATATTGGATGCACTTTATGGTTCTATACATCTATAGGATATCATCCTGCTGACCTCTGGCTGGAGGAAGGAGAGTGGGTGGAGAGGAGGGGAAAAGAGGCTGTTGGGAGGATGAGACATGTATGGAACAGAGAGGAATAGTGTGCTGTCACCGGATAGGGAGAGCAGTGGAAGCTGCATATAGGTGGGCATGTAAATTTATACGGGAATGTACATTTTCACTCAGTCATGTTAAATAAAAAAAATAAAAATAAAATAAAAAAGTCAGAAGTAAAGATGTCACCTTGAAGACTAAGGAACACATGACCCAAGCTATGGTATTTTCAGTGTCATCACATGCATGTGAAAGCTGGACAAGGAGTAAGGAACACAGAAGAACAACTGATCCCTCTGAATTGTGGTGCTGGAGAATACTGAATGTACCAAGGACTGCCAAAGTATGTAAGACACAGCCTCGCTGTCTTTGCTTCCAAGGAATGCTCTGGTTGTACTTTTCCATAACAGATCTGTTTGTTCTTTTGACACTCCACGGTGCATTCAATATTCTTCTCATAAAGATTAGTGCTTCCCGGGTGCCACAAATGGTTAGGCACTCAACTAGTAGTTGAAAGGTTGGTAGTTCAAACTCACTCAGAGATACCTTGGAAAAAAGGCTTGGTAACCTGCTTCTGGAAACCCTGGTGGTACAGTGATTAAGAGCTAAGTCTGCTAACCAGAAAGTCAGTAGTTCAAATCCTCCAGGTACTCCTCGGAAACTCTATGGAGCAGCTCTACTCTGTCCTATAGGGTCACTTGCTACAAGTCAGAATCGCCTTAGTGGCAGAAGGTTTAATCTGCTTCTGAAAGGTCACAGCCTTGAAAACAATATGGAGCATGGTTTTGTACTACAACACAAGGAGCGGAAACTGGCTCATGGCAATTGGCTTTTGGGTGTCATAAGGATTAAATGAGATGATGCTTAGACAAAGGGGCCTTGGCACAGAGCCTGGCCTGTAGTAGTGAGAACAGGCACTGTTTCTGTGCCAGGTACTGTCCTAGGCACACTGTGAATACCCACTGATCCTTCTATACATCTTGCAATGCAGGATCTCTTAGGATTTCCATCTCACAGATGAGGAAATGCAGACATAAAAAGCTTAGGAGAAGTCACTTGCCCAAGGCTATGCAGCCAGCTAGTGTCCAGCACTGGAACTCAGGCAGCCTGGCCCTGAGTCTGAACTCTCAAGCCCTACCCTGGGGCAGCCAAGTACATTGCCATGATTACTGCTGTTTCAGCATCCTCACGTCTGGCCCTGCCAGCACTGGCCCTTGAGTCTCTGGAAAGGCTGGGGCTCAGCTCAGGTGGACTTCATTTGGCCAGACCTTTCACCAGGAAATGGGGAAACCACTGGGTCTGGAAGAAGAGGAGGCATTTTTCTTCCAGAGGTACATGTTGTTGGCCTCTTTGTTCTCCAGCTCTGCTATTTG
Organism: Heterohyrax brucei; assembly: GCA_028571685.1. Classification (NCBI taxonomy): domain Eukaryota; kingdom Metazoa; phylum Chordata; class Mammalia; order Hyracoidea; family Procaviidae; genus Heterohyrax; species Heterohyrax brucei. The sequence goes on from CM053156.1 coordinate 72,441,150, forward strand.
GGCTAACCAATAAAGCTGGAAGGATTGTGGCACAGTTCATGGGGCAGAGTTGCAGGGGTGAGGTGGCATCTTCTTGCCATATCCCAGCACCATGTTCTCTTCTGAGCTGATTCATTCACTGTGTCCAAGAAGCTCACGGAGGTTCAATAACAGCATCCCACCGTCTAACCTCCAGCCAAGCTCTCTCCGCTGTGACCCAGACTTCCTGCATCACCCTGGCGGTTGCTGCCTCTTACCTGGCCTCCGTTTCTTCATCTGTGAAATGAGCACTATGGGCTGTGCCCTCCGTAACATGTGTTTTTCTTAGAACTGATGGGAGAAGCATGCTGGGTCTTTTCTCTAGTTCCCTGCTCTGCAAGCTTGGAAGTCCTGGCTCCCTCAAACATATTTCTCCATAGTTTTAATGCCGTCCCCACTGCAGGGGTCCAGGAAGCTCTTCTCTCTCCTCCCAGACCACTCAGCTCAGCAGCTAGTCCTAGACTCACAGCTGCCTTGTGTCTGTCACGAGAATGCAGCTCTGACAAGTCAGGAAATTCCATTCACCCCAGTCTTCAGTCTCAGGAGCAAATGGATTCTGTCCATCTGGTGATTCACAAAATATGGACACAATGGGGGGAAAGAATCTAGGGTCGGGGGCTTCTCTGACATTTCAAGACTACCCCCAGAGAGAAGGGGCTAGTCCCCTCAATAAAAGCTGGTATCCAGGAATCTAAAGAGACCATAGTCAGAGAGAACAGAGACAAACTTTTGCCTTGATGGGTGTGGACAGTTGGTTAAAAGGAGGAGGTTAGAGATGGCCACTGGGTAGAAGGAACATCTGATTGTCTTCAAACAATGTGGTGTGGGGGAACTCTTGCTGTTGTATGTGGTTACTGGAGGTGGGGAAGGGTGTAAACTTGATATACTCCTGTAGCTGCTGCTGTCAGTTGCCACAGAGTTGATGCCAACTCATGGCAACTTCAAGTGTGTAGAGTAAAATTGCTCCATAGAGTTTTCAATGCTATGACCTTTCAGAAGCAGGTCATCAGGCCTGTCTTCAAATGAACTTCTGAGGGGATTTAAAATGCCAACCTTTCGTCCAGTAGTTAGGCACTGAACCATCTCTGCCACCTAGGTGGAAGTAAACGTGGGTTCTGGTAATAATTAAAGTGCATAGTCTGTTTGACCCCATCATTTCACTTCTAGGAATTTGACCCACAAATGTAAGGTATGTGCAGAAACAGGCAAAGACATGGACACAGGTGACTATCAGGAGTCCTATCTTGAAAAGATCTAGGTTTCTGGCATTATATTTTCAATTTGTTCCAATGAGGTCTGAGTGCCTTTGATATGATAAGTCTCCTGCTGGTCCACCCCTTGAAGTCTTTAAAAAAAAAAAACAAACAATAATGTCACTTCACCAGCAAAAAAGGTCTACCTTGGTCACTGTGCTCTTTTAAGAACTATCTCTATGGGATCAAACTCACAACAGCAACTAGAAAGGTTAGACAGGAATCCTAGGGACCAGTGAGGTTGTGTTAATAAGGGAGAAACAACTCCAAAAGGAGGGTAAAAGTGATTGTACAACTCAAGGAATATAATCATTCCCTGAGTACACATACATAAATTGTATGTGGAGAAGAACTAGCCTATGTTTTGCTGTGTATAGTATTAAAAACAATTTTTTTTAAAAAAAAAGAACCAAAAAAAAAATGAATATGCTTTACCAATAAAAATAAAAAAACAACAAACTGCAGAACGTTGTGCAGATGGTCCCGGTCGTGTAAAACACAGATGTGTACCAACAGAAGTAGAGCACACGAAAGCTGTTAACAGTGGTGACTTCAGAGGTACACCAGGGATAGGGGTAAAATGGAATTTTGTTATCTTTTACTTTTTTATTATTTTGAATTCCCTTAAATTTTAACAACAGGTATTTTAAAAAGTTATTATTGTTTTCTTATGATTAAGTGAAAGTGTACAATCTAAGTCAACTTTGCATACGTGCCTCTGCAACTCTGTATGTTCTCCCCGTCTTGGGACAGCACACTCCTCCTTTTCACTCTCTACTTGTAGCATCCTCTCAATGAACACCTGTCCCCTCCTCTTCACCCTTCCTCTCCCCTCCAGAAAGAAACCCGTAGGACAGCCTTCTATAAATGTACAAAATAGTTTTATTTATTTTTTTTATAGGGGGTCAGGAGAGAGAGAAAAAGTGGACCTATTTGGGAAGTTATGAGTTTCCATTTATGGTGCTGGGAAATGTGGCAATGACTGTGGTGATGACTGCACAGCCTGACTCATGAGATTGGTATCATTCGTCTAGACTAAAAAAACCAAAAACCAGGTCCTAACCCATCTGGAACAGACGACCATGGAGAACATCAAAGACACAATGAGCCCAAATGGCAGAAGGACCCATATGAATGAGACCAGAAGAACTAGATGGTGTCCAGCCATCATCAAAGGCAGCTGTGATGCAGGACACAATATAGAGTCCCCGAGGCAACACAAGAAAAAGAGGTGTGCAGTGCAAGAACTCTTCTAAAGACCCAAACTGATGGTCCGACAGCCTGGAGGGTCCCCTGGGAACATGAACCCTAGACTTTCCACTGGCCCTGACCTGAAATCCGTACTGAAGTCACCTCTTCAGAATAGAACGGACTAGACCTGGGGATACAGTGTGACCATATGGTATGTGTACTTCATGGTTTTATACATTTATAGGAGGCTGTCCCACTGATTTCTTTCTAGATGGGACAAATGAGGGTGGAGAGGAGGGAGCAGGCGCTCATTAAGAGGATATTAGAAGTACAGAGTGAAAAGGAAGAATGTGTTGTCATAGAATAAGGAGAGCAGACTGAGCTGCAGATAGGCAGGCATGCAGAATTGATTTGGATTATATGCTTTCACTTTATCATAATAAAAAAACAATCAAACCCATTGCCATCAAGTGGATTCCAACTCACAGCAACCCTATACAATAGAGTAGAACTGCCCATAGGATTTCAAGGAGCCCTTGGTGGATTCAAACTGCTGACCTTTTGGTTAGCAGCTATAGCTCTTAACCATGATGCCACCAGGGTTATCATCTAGATGAAAAGATACTTGAAAAATGTTGAACTGGCAAATCTTGTATTACAGATGTCTTTATACCAACAACAAGAAAGAACACACTATGGAGGGTGGAGGAGAAGCTCAGTGAGTCTGAAGCTCTAAGGTAGTATAGAGATCAAGAACATAGACTCTGGAGCCAGGCTGCCTAGGTTTGAACTTCAGCTTTATAATTTACTAGCTGCGCTATGTTGCACATTTTTTTTTATATCTCTGTGCCTCATATTTCCCATTTGTAAAATGGGAATTACACACATACTTTAGCTAAGCACTTAGAAAAGTGTCTCTCACAGCATGCTAAGTCCTCAGTATAGTTCTGTCCAATAATGTCAGTCAGTGTTATCCAAGATCTCATGTGAACTGCCGAGACAATTGCTGCTCAGGGGGGTACCAGGTGCCTTCTGTGTGCTTGTGTGTTTTGGTGAATTTTTGTGCATGGAAGTGACAGCTTTAGCGTTAACCGAAAGATGAGCTAGTTCTCTCTCCCTGTTGCTCTGTTCTGCTCCCTGATTCAGCCTTCCCTCTTTTCCTCAATCCCTCCTTCGCCACCTCCACTTCCTCTAGTCTCTAGAGTTCCCCTGCTCTCAAACCAAAACCTCTACTTTTGTAGGTAAAACAGTAATTAGCCTCCCTTCAACTTAAGCTCCCAAATTCAGATCTGCCCTTTAGGCATTCAAAGAGTTACAGATATCTGAAAACTTTCTTGAGACCTGATTAAGTCTGTAGGCTACCTTCACCTCTTCATGCACTAAGCAGGGTGCACCACACATGGAAAAATGTGAAGTAGCTGCCAGCACTTAAGAATTGGAAGATTTCAGGTCAACTTATGTCTATTAAGTCCCTCATGATATGATATGATATTAAGTAAACCCACTTCTCACTTATGACTCCCATAACTGTGTCATTATACAAAACTGGAGGATGACCACATCAGACAACAAAACGGAAGACAACTACAGCATTACATGACTGCCAAACCACATTGTTACACAACTGCCAAACTACTGTGAATGATGGCCCAGCTGAGCTGATACATAACCTTAACCATCACAGTCCCTGTTACTCTCACCTTCACCTCATAACTGTTCATTACTGCCAGACGTACCTTGTTAATATACAAAATAAGGAAAGAACAACAACTTCTCACTTAACAACTATCTCATTTACAATATTAATAATAATAAAAAAATGTGCTATCAGGCTATTAGCACGTTAACAACTTGCATCATTAATCATTAGGGAAATGCAAATCAAAACCACAATAACTGTTCACATACACTAGAATTAAAAGATGTACAAGTATAAATGCTGATGAGCAAGTGGAGAAACTAGAACTCTTGTATTTGCTGGTACAGCCAGTCTGCAAAACAATTTGATGGTTCCTCAAAAAATGAATGAAACACAGAGTTATTATATGGTCCAGCAAGTCCACTGCTGAGTATATGCCCATGAGAAATCAAAGTCTATGTTCCCCCAAATACCTGTGTGCAAAAGTTCAAAGCAGCATTATTTATAATAGCTCCAAAGTGGAAACAACTCAAATGTTCATTAACTGATGAATAGTTAAGCAAAATATAGTGTATCTATGTGATGAATATCATTCACCCATAAAAAGAAACAAAGCCTCAAATACACGCTATAACACGGACAAACTTGGAAAACATTATGCTAAGTGAAAGAAGCCAGACACAAAGGATCACATACTGTATGATTTTGTTTATATAAAATGTCCAGAATAGGAAAATTCACAGAGACAGAAAGTAGATTATGGACTGCCAGGGAACAGGGAACCACTGATAATGGGTACATGGGTTTTTTGGGGGTGTTGAAAATATTGTGGAATTCTGTAGTGGTGATGGCTGCATACCTCTGTCAACTGTATTCTTTAAAAGGCTAAATCTTATGGCTTCTGAATTACATCAATAAAGTTATTTAAAAAATTTCTGAAAAAAGAAGAGAGAGACATAGCTTCTCATGTAAACCAGCCAGATTTAAAATACATTTTGCGGAAAATGAAGATGAAATTCTCTTTTTTTAACTGTATTTGAGAAGAAACTAACTTATCATTAAACAATTAGTACATATACTATTTTGTGACATGGGTTACCAACCTCACTATATGTCTGTACACTCCTTTTCTTGACCTTAAGTTCCCCATGACCAGCTTCCTTGTCCCCTTCTGTATTCTATTCCTTGCCCCTGGGCTGGTGTACCGAATTAGTCTGGTTCTGTTTTATGAGCCTGTCTAATCTTTGGCAGAAGGGCGAACCTCAGGAATGACCCAATGCTGAGCTATAAGGGTGTCCAGGAGCCACACTCTTGGGGTTTCTCCAGTCTCTGTCAGTGCAGTAAGTCTGATCTTTGTGTGCGTGTGAACTGAAATTTTGTTCTACATTTTTCTCCAGCTCTGTCCAGGACCTTCTATTGTGATTCTGGACAGAGCAGTTGGTGATGTTACCTGGGAACCACCTGCTTGTGCTGGACTCATTTTGGCAGAGGCTGGAGAACTTGTGGTCTCTCAGCCATTTGTACTAATCTTTCCCTTGTGTCTTTGCTTTTCTTCCTTCTCCTTTGCACCAGACAGGGTGAGACCAGTGGAATATCCTAGATAGTTAATCACAAACTTCTAAGACCTTAGATGCTTTTCACCAAAGTAGAATGTAGAACATTTTCTTTATAAACTGTGTTATGCTAATTGAGCTAGAGGTTCCCTGAGACCATGGTCCCCATGCCCTCAGCCCAATAATTCAGTCTCTTAGGGAGTTTGGATGTGTCTATGGAGCTCCTGGTTGCATAGTGGTTAAGTGCTATGTCTGCTAACCAACAGGTCAGCAGTTCAAATCCATCAGGTACCCCCTGGAAACTCTCTGGAGCAAGTTCTACTCTGTCCTACAGAGTCGCTATGAGTTGGAATTGACTTGATGAGTGGGTTTTTCTTTTTTTTTTTTTTAAATGGAGCTTCCATTTGAAAGCCCTGGTGACAGAAAGGTTAAGTGCTACAGTTGCTAACCAAAGGGTCAGCAGTTTGAATCCACCAGGTGCTCTTTGGAAACTCTATGGAGCCGGTCTATTCTGTCCTACAGCATCACTCTGAGTCAGAATCAACTCAATGGCAACAGGTTGATCAGTTAGGTATGATCATGGTTTTACTTTTAGGTGGGAAATGTGTTTATCTTTGAGAGGTGTTCTTTAAAGTACTTAGAGATGAATTCTCGCTATGTCTATAAATTACTTCAAAGTAAGTTAAGGGGAGCATAACAGACAATTCCTGATGAAATAGGAGAAAAGTGGGATGCAATACTCAAACTCTAGTAAAAAGACCAGACTAGATGGTCTGATACACTGGAGGAGCCCTGGAATATATAGCCTGCACACTCTTTGTTAGCCTAGAACTAAAGCCATTCCCAAAGCCAACTACTCTTCAGGCAAAGATTAGAATGGACTATCAGACATAAAACGATACTAGGGAAGAGTGTGCTTCTGGGTATGAGCAGATACATGAGACTAACTGGGCAGCTCCTGTCCAGAGGCGGAATGAGAAGGTGGAATGGAACAGGAGCTGGCTGAATGGACATGGGAAATAGAGGGTGAAGAGGAGGAGTGTGCTGTCACATTGCAGGGAAAGCAACTAGTCACATAACAATGTGTGTATAAATTTCTGTATGACAAACTGACTGGAACTGTAAATTTGCACTTAAAACACAATTTAAAAAAAGTGGGGACAGTAGTTTAGCAAAATTATTTTTTAAGATGAAGTAAATGTGGCCACATTGTTAACAACTGCTAAGACAAAGAAAAAACCAAACCTACTACCGTCGAGTTGATTCTGACTCACAGCGACCCTACAGGACTGAATAGCACTGCCCCCTAGAGTTTCCAGGGACCGCCTGGTGAATTTGAACTGCCAACCTTCTGGTTAGCAGCTGGATGCTTAACCACCACACCACCAGTCAAAATGAGCATATGGGTTTTTGTTATACCAGTCTATTTTTTATGTGTTTCTAACCTGATTCCATAGTATAAACTTAACAGGGGGGAAGATTTTATGGCGAAGTGCAAATTTCTGACTTCCCTTGAGAAATCAGGAGATGCACAGCCACTAAGTTCCCATTTCTTCAGAACAGACATCATCCGGCGTTAGGAAGCTGTAGCCCCTTTCTTGAGCCAAGTCTTCGTAGTTCTACCACCTACTACTGACCAGTGCACAGGTCTGATACTGCCTGGCCCTAGAAGGTATTTTAGTTTGAAGCTCCCCACACCTGCTGCTTATGCTGGCCTTCATGGTCTGTCCCCACCTGGCCCCAGCCTCCCTTCCCAGCCTCCTCTCTAATTTCTTCCCCACCCACTCTAACTCTCTCTGTGACTCATGGCTCCAAAAATACCCACGCACATTCCTACCTCCAGGCCTTTGCACATCCTAGCCCTTCTACCTGGAATGACCTTTCCCTCCCTGTTCTCCACCTGGCAAGCTCTCAACCACGAATCACTGCCTGCAGAGAGCTTTCCCAGACTCCCCGAGGACTGCCAGGGCTCTTAGCTTTGGGCTCTTACCACTCTCCACTCAGTCCTCTAATCCACCGCCAGTTGGGTCGAGTCTGTCTGTCTTGGCCAGTAGGCTGTGAGTCCCAGGAGATGCTGACCACGCTCAGCCATCACTAGGTTCCCAGGACCAGTGCAAGCCAGGCACAGCTTAAGCACTAATAAAAGTTAGTGACAGAAAATCAACCAGAGGTCAGATCGTGGTTAAGAGCATTCTAGTACCAGGTCACTCTGCTTAAACTCCCAGCTCTGCCATTACTCAGTTCTATGACCTCATTTAAGGCATATCATCCTCTGTGCCTCAATTGCCCCATCATAAAATGAGAGTAACACTAGTACTATCTTCATAGAATAGTTCTGAGGGTTAAAGAACTTAATACGTGTAAGGTGTTGAGAATTGTGCCTGGATCCTAGAAGGAGACACTATAAAGCATGTTTGTTAAATAGAAATGAAATAAGCAGGCTCAGACATGAGTAATTACCAAGACCCTCCATAGGCCTGATTCCCTTGGGTGACCTACACACTGTAGCAGGGTGGAATTGAATGCTCATTATGAAGCGACAGCCCGAAATCACATCAAATTCCTTCTTATCAGTCAAGAAAAAGCCTCAGTTGGGTGCTGATAGGTCTTTCATACTTCTCCATCTCCATCTCTTTTTAACAAAAAGAGAACAGGCTTCACGCCCAACACTTTCGGTCACCAATAATTTGACCTCATGCTTGAATACCATTGGTCTGTTTTTAGGATATTTTTTTAATGGCTACATCCCAAGATCTTGGTTTCCCATTTACAATAGTGGCATAGGTTGAACTGTGTTCCCCAAAATGTCTGTCAACTTGACCAGGCCATGATTTCCAGGATTGAGTTTTTATACACATTTTGTCAACTGATATGATTTTCCTATGTATTGTAAATCCTACCTCTATGATGTTAATGAGGCAGAATCAGAGGCAGTTATGTTAATGAGGCATGACTCTATTTACAAGACTGGGCTGTATCTTAAATCAATCTCCTTCCAGATATAAGAGAGAAGTGAACAGAGAGACATGCGGACCTTATGCCACCAAAAACAAAGAATCAAGAAGGGAGTGCATCCTTTGGACTCAAAGTCCCTATGCTGAGAAAGTCCTTGACCAGTGGAAGACTGATGACAAGGACTTATCCCCAGAGCCAACAGAAAAAGAGAGTCTTCCCCTGGCACTGGCACCATGAATTCAGACTTCTAGTCTCCTAGACTATGAGAGAATAAATTTCTGCTGTTTTCTTCTTTTTAAGGCATCCACTTGTGATATTTCTGCTATAGCAGATAAGATACCATAATAATTCAAAAGCTTTCCTTTTCAATAAACACATTTTTAAGCAAATTGGTTTAGAGAGAGTATAAGAAAAAAGTTAGTAGAGATGGGGCATGGACACAGCAAAGGTTGGGTTTGTGAAAAGAAGAAGATGAAAGTTTGGGAAATATGGCTGTAGAGACTGTAAAAGAAGACAAGACCTTCCCTCATGTGACTTCACTCTGAGGAGACTTCTAGGTCAGTAGACAATGATTCCCCAGGTGGCAGAGAGGTTAAGTGCTAAGTCTGTTAACCAGAAGGTCAGCAGTTCAAATCTTCCAGGCACTCCTTGGAAACTCTATGGACCATTCTACTCTGACCTACAGGGGAGCTATGAGTTGCAAATGACTCAGTGGTGGTAGGTTAGACAATGACTCATAACAACAGCTTATACATCCTTGCCTGTCTCCAAAGCATCAGGCACTTTATATGGTCCACTTATTTCACACTCTGCAACGATACTTTGAGGGAAGAATTCATACTATTTCCATTTGACAGAAGAGAACAGTGAGGCCCGAACGGTGAGGCCCAGAGACGTGAGGTAGTTTGCCTAAGACCTAGTAAGAAGCTGAGCCCAGGTTCACCAGAATCACAGCTTCAGCCAATCACACAGCCAGTTCTAACCCCAGTGCTCAGAAACCCTGGTGGCGTTGTGGTTAAATGCTGCGTCTGCTAACCAAAAAGTCAGTAGTTCAAATCCATCAGGTTCTCCTTGAAAACTTATGGGGGCAGTTCTACTCTGACCTATAGGGTCACTGTGGGTTGGAATCAACTCGAAGGCAGTGGCTATGGCTCTGGCTAAGCCCGGTGCTCAAGCTGTGAGTTTTCAGGGCTGGTCTAAGGGGAGACAGCATGTGAAGTCTAGATCTGTTCAGGGTCCCTGTCTTCAGGGCCACAGTGATGACACCCCATTACCCAAACCCAAGGCAGAGAATACCAGAGAGTGATAAGAGCAGCTAACTTTTGTTCAACACTTCCTGCTTGCCAGTCTAGTATTGAGTGCTTTTCACAGAGCCTCTGATCCACTCCCGTCAATTGTGACTCATAGACACCCTAGGGGGCAGAGTACAACTACCCCACAGGGTTTCCAAGCCTCTAATCTTTACAGAAGCAAACTGCTATACCTTTCTCCTAAGGAGTGGCTGGTAGAGTCAAACCATTGACCTTGTGGTTAGCAGCTGAGCACTTTAATCACTGTGCCACCAGGGCTCCTTTTTCTCCTTTTAGAGACAAAGGAATTAAGGACCAGAAAAAAGGCGAGATACTGCCAGGGGGAGACCGAGCCAAAGCCCCCACTCTTCACCGCTTACTGTGCTTCTTCCAAAAGGGAACCATATATGACGGCATTGGCATGGCAACCAAAAACATTTAGGCACCTCCCCAAACAGCCCAGCTCCCCTCCAGGGCCCAGTATCTATGACCTTAAAAGGCATTACAAAAAGAGTTCTTGGGCACAAAATCAGAAAACCTGAATCTAGTTTCCTCTCAACCACTTAGTGGCAGTGTCTCTACCTTTGCTTTTTTCTGCACCTCAGTTTCCCCATCTGATCAATGAAGAGGCTGCACTATCCTCAAAGGCCAAGAATGGGGTCTAGAGCACGACCATTCAATAAAACTAGAGTGTGAGTCACACATGCCATTTTAAATTTCTTAGGAGCTACACTCAAAAAAGTAAAAAGAAACAGATGACATTAATATTAATGATATGCATAATCTAACCCAAGTATCTAAAATATAATCATTTCCACACGTAATCAATGTAAAAGTTAACAGGTCATTTATATATTTTTTCATAATTGAGTCTTTAAAATCTAGTGTGTGCTCAATTCACACTAGACATCATCAGCACCCAAGAGCCATGTGTGACCACCATACTGGAGAGAGCAAGTGTGGAATCTTTTTCTATACGTATGCTTATTTACGAAGATTAGACCTCTCTGTTCTCTCCCTCCCTCCCAGGAAAGATGTCCTGGTCCTAGACTCTTGGCTTGCAAGTCCACATAGGGCTGGGCAAGAAGGTGGAGGTCACCATGGAGGGAAAACCCAAGCCTGCCTAGGAGTAAGGAGGGAGTGCCCACTGAGCATGCTTCCCATCCTTTTCCAAACAGCTTTCTCATCAAAGCCTTGGGGACGGGGATAGGGGAGCAGTCTCAGAGGAAGACAGCCTCCTAGCCCAAAGATTCCCTCACTTAGAAATTCACCCAGTACATAAAACTGAGCCAGGCAGCTGTACCCCACATGACACCAATCTTAGGGGAGCACACGGGATCAACAGCATCAGGTGGATGGAGCTAGGTACCAACTTCTCACTGCAGAGGCTGGGTTCCAGGTGCAGGCCAGCATCTTTCTCCACAGGAAGGCAGGACGTTCAGGTTCAAGGGCTCTGGTCTCGGTGAGAAGGGCAAGGGAGGGCAGGGGAATACGGGGACAGAGAAGTGCCAGATTTTACTCCCCAAATTCTCACTGTGGGAGCATGGGGGAATCCCTCCTCCTCTCCAAGCTCCCATTTCCTCACCTTTGGATAGGAAGGTCTTGGATGATGACATTCCTTGCTGTCACCACTGGCTGCTCTGGGCCAGGCATTTCACATGCATTTGCTCACCTACTCCTCATAGCAACAAACCTCTGGGGAAACCGGACCCAAGAGCTGGTGAAGCAACTTGGGCAAGAACACACAGCTATTCACCAGAAGAGCCAGAGCCTGAGTCACAGTCCTCCAAACCAAGAGCCCAAGCTCTGCCATGTCCCCAGGTAGCTCAGGACATCCTGCTATACGCCTGTTGTAACCACGCACAACTAACCTGAAATATCAAAACTGTCGCCGTCAATTCCAACTCATGGCGACTCCAGGCGTCAGAGTAGAACTGTTCCACAGAGTTTTCTTTGCTCTAACTGCACTCTAACTACACAAGCAGATCGCCAGATGTTTCTTCCTCAGCTCCACTAGAGGGATTCGAACCACCAACCTTTAGCTTAGTAGCCAAGTGTAAACTGCAACACCTAAGGACCTCTGTCAGAAGCCCTGATGACACAGTAGTTAAAGTGCTTGACTGCTAACCTAAAGGCTGACAGTTCAAAATCACTCAGCAGCTCCTGGGAAGAAAGATGTAGCAGCCTGCCTCTATTAAAATTACAGCCTTGGAAACTCTATGGGAAACGACTAAATGCCAGTGACAGTGGAGTGACTTCTTTCATGTTTTAAATAATTGCTTCAAGTATAACTACATACACTAGATGTGATTATTTAAAATGCACTTGACTTAATTATTTTCAATGTTCCCTTTGTAAGAAGGTACAAATCATCCTTACAAAAGAATTCCAAACAGTCATGTCACAGATTAAATTGCATCTCCCTTCCTCCCCACAAAACATATGTAGCAATTTGGCTAGGCCATGATTCTCAGTACTGTGTGACGTTCAGTACTGTGCGATGTTTGTAAGGGAAGGTGGGCAGTGGTTGTGTTAGTGAGGCAGGACTCAATTTATGAGACTGTAGAAAACCCTGGTGGCGCAGTGGTTAAGTACTACAACTGTTAAGCATAAGGTCAGCAGATAGTGTCCTTCGGACCTAGGGTCTCTCTGCCTTAGAAGGTCCCAGTCCAGAGGAAGACTGACAGCAGGGACCGTCCTCCAGAGCCAAGAGCTGATGACCTGAATTTGGACCTTAGCCTACTTCACTACGAGAAAACAAGTTTCTCTTTGTTAAAGCCATCCACTTGTCGTATTTGTTGCAGCAGCACTAGACGACTGAAGCAAGTACACATTTAGATACATCAAAGACTTCTCACTAGTTGCGGTAGTTATGAAAGTCCTGCTGAATAGTGAGCTCATGAACACCATGGCTGACCTCAGTCATCCTCAGGAGGAAATTTTTCACAGGTCTATAACTGCCCACTTAAGTGCTGTGATGATTTTTTTAGCATATGGGCTGGTTTGCAAACCCAGAATCCATAAATAACAAGCAGCCACTGTATATGTCGATGCATCTCCCTCCACCATCCCTCGAGCATGAGCTGAGCTGACTGCCTTGATTCCACAGATTAGAATAGTGAAAGTGAAATTATTATTCCCAGTCTTGGAGCAGAGGGAATGTGACCCAGCTGGGCCCCCCAGGACTCACAAGGACACATCAACTGGGCCCTGAGGTGTAAAGACAATAAACAATCAACAATAAGACAATAGAACAATTAACAACTGCTGTGGAGTGGATTCCAACTCACAGTGACCCTACAGGACAGAGTAGAACTGCCCTGTGGAGTTTCCAAGGAGCACTGGGCAGATGTGAACTGCCCACCTTCTGGTTAGCAGCCATAGCACTTAAGCACTACGCCACCAGGGTTTCCATAAAGACAACAGATGGGACAATCTCGGAAATTATCTTTTAAGGAAGGAAAACATCTTTCAGGGAAATTTCCACATAAGCTGGAACACAAAAGAGTTTTTCCTACGCTCATCTTTTTCTATTAACATTTAGTGAATAGAACATTTGAAGCAACGAGAAAACTCTTGCCACTCTGAAAAATGATTCCAAATGTAGGATCATAGTTTCTAGCCAATCTGTAAAAAGATGATGTTTTCAGTGCTTTTGTCCAGTTGTAACGTCAATATACATGGATGGTCCTGTAACGTTGCTTGGACTCGGGCAGACATGGCTGTGGCAACATGTCCGTCTGTTTTCCCACTTTTGTCCATTTTGGAATTTCCTTGGATTTGGACAGACATGGCTCTAGCAGCATGCATGTCTGCTTTCCTACTTTTGCCCTTTTGAATATATGTGGAATAGAATCTTTTTTTAGCTTTACTAAACTTGGTGATGTGTGGCCCCTACCAACAGTCAATGGTGTGGTTGACAAGGATTTCTGAAGCTAGGCAAGGTCGAGGAGACCTGGATTCTGGAGCAGGAGCTGGCAACAAAGCAGTCCTGTCTGCGGCACTGACGCTCCCGCTCCACGTCCCTTCAACACTGACAGGCTGAGTGCTCTCAGAAAATGAGTTTTGCCTTATTCTTTTCTGTTTTCTTTCTCATGTTTTCTTAAGTTTTGTTTAGCATATTTGTTTGAAAAACCAGTTATTTGACGAAGAGACTCTTAGAGCTTTACTTGATTCTTTAGTAATTCTTTACGTAAACTGCAGTTTTGGTCCAGATTCAGGCATTTGAAACATTATTTTCAAAGAGCTCTTGATCACCATAAGCTGCAAAATTCAGGCCTTTTTGTGACTCAGAGAAAATCTGTAAAACAGTGCTCTATTTTGCAAATTCTCACAGGGAAGTGCAGCTTCTGACGTATGGTATGAAATTTAAGGGAGAAAGTATAGGTCTATACTTTTTTTTTAATGCAGTTTCTCAACAAAGAGTCACAGTGTTAATATTAAAATCATCAGTAGCTTTAAAATTCTTTGCAGTTGGCGAACTAGTATATTTAAGGTCTAAAATAAGAGACTAGATCTCTAGCCAGCAGAATGAACAAAAAACTAAAAAAAAAAAGAACATAAAAAACTTGAACCTTAGCACTTAATATCTTTGATAAATGAGCCTGAGTTTCCCTTCTGGTGCTGAGACACCGGTTTGGGGTTCATAACTAAAAATGCTATAAACTAAAGTAATCTGGAATTTCAGTGACCACTTTGAGGAAACGAGCATCATTTGCATGGTCCTTAATTTCCTCTTTAGAAAAACTTAGCTTGATGGCCTTGTTAAAAGGTCTAACATTCATCTATCCGAGGCTCTGGCAAGTTAATAAGTTGTATTTAGAATCAATTTTTTTTCTGTTAAATTGAGTCGATCTTACCAAAAATTGTATGTACACTTTAAGAAAGTAAATTCCCATATCCTTATTCGGTGAGTTCATGTGGTCTTTTCTGTTCCTTTTGTTCTAGAAGCTTGCTTCCAGACATTGTGTCAAAGTTTTTGTCTTGTACTAGGTTATTTGACTAGGTTATTTGATTATTGTTTTTTTTGTAAGACTGTCTTAGAACCTCAGATATTTTTTTCATTCAGAACAACTGTCTCGTGTCTGTCTTATGATTTAGACTTTTAATAGCTACTTGGAGAAATTTTAATATACATTGGTCTATTTGAAAAGTACATCAAGATCTTTATATTCTATATGTCAATCTTAGAAGTAAATTTTCTAAGTAACTTACCAAACCAAAACCTGGTACCATGAGCCAATTCTGACTTATAGCAACCCTATAGAACACAACAGAGTAGAACTGCCCCATAGAGTTTCTAAGAAGTGCACGGCAGATTTGAACTGCCAACCTTTTGGTGAGTAGAGGCAGCATTTTACCACAATGCAACCAGAGTTTCCTAAGTAAGCTAGCTATTATAAGAAATGCATTTTATTTAAAGGAAAATGATAGTTTCATCTTAAAATAAAAGTATCAGCTCCAGAACAGTAAAAGGAAAGAAATTAGTCATCTTTTGCTTTTCAGAATGCCTTGATGAACTTAAACTATGTGAATGATTTGCAATGACCTAATCTTGTTTCCTGCCTTGCCCTAGAAAATAAGGAGGGCCAGGTAGGATCAGGTCTCCCCAGTCTCCAAGGTCTCCAAAGGAAGCTTTTGAAGGACTCCTTTCCAACTAGGTGGAGACCCTCCAGGACAACAAGCTAGGGAAGAATTGCTGCTTTGTCATAAAACCAAAAACACCCAAGCCCATTGCTGTTGAGTCCATTCTGACTCATAGCAACCCTAGAGACAGAGTAGAACTGTCCCCATAGAGTTTCCAAAGAGCACCTGGCGGATTTGAACTGCTGACCTTTTGGTTAGTGGCTGTAGCACTTCACCACTATGCTGCCAGGGTTTCCTATGGTTAACAGGAATTGGATGGATCCCAATCATAAAATAACTTTAAACAAGTTCTTTCTAAAATAGGGGCATTTTAAGAGGCCAAAAACCAGAAATCACAATGGGAGACACCTGGAATGGCCTGGAGAAATGTTTCCAAGCCTCACCAGAGACTTAAGGTTATATCCATGTCAACAAATTAGCCAACTGAATAGACACATTGTGACTTCCAAAGCCAGCTGACAGAAACTTGGATGGCTGTAAAATGTTGGAAAATATGAGAAATAGTAAAAGTTGAATGGAAACTTGGAATGTTTAAGCAAATTTTATTTTAATTACAGCTATGTTAGGGCTTAAAATAATTTCCAAGAAATTTTAGGTAACTTACTGATAGCCAAGCCAAGTGCCGTCAAGTCGGATCAGTTAATAGATATTTGTCATAATTTAAGTTTATATACTTTTGCTTTTTATGCCAAGAGAGGGGAGAGTATACATGTCTATATGTATAACATATATATATGTATATTTAAGTCTGTTAATGAATGAGTTCAGTTGTGCTATTTAAAGGGACACATTACAAGAGACACGCATTGCAAAGAACATGTAAGTTTACTAAAAAATATTTGATATGTTCAAAAATTCTGTTTCTCTAACTGAAGTTTCATGGTCGAATTTAAGAGATTTTTAGGGGCTTTAATGCTACACAGCATATAAAACAAAGAATTGGGTTTCTTGCTGTTAAAATAACAAAATTTTCTTTCCTTTCTTTGGATCATGATCTTTGTATAGAATCTTCAATCAAAAATGCTTAATAAATAATAGTAGGCCAATTTTCTGAAATAACCATTTTTCATTGGTTATTTCAGAAAATTGGGCTACTATTATTGTTAGTGTTTCTATTCTACTTCCTAGTTTGTGGTGTGGTGCCTGGGATCTTAAAAACCAGATGCTGTTCAATTACCATTTATTAAGCATTTTTGATTGAAGATTCTATAGAAAGATCATGATCCAAAGAAAGGAATGACAAAAGAGTTGTAATTGTCCTGGAATACAGGTTTCTGACTTTCATAGATTAGGGTAACCTGCGAAGGCCACCGCCTTTCAGTATCTTTAGAACTTCAAGCTATAAAGGAAAACAAAAACAAAAACAAAAACCTGATTCCTGAAGTCACTTTGAGTTAAACAATAGTCCAGATAAACTAGTAAGACCATTTTGCTCTGGGTGTCGTATTTTTTGAAGAATTTAGTCTTTTCTGTAAAACTGATTTCAAAGATCAGACTGAGAGCTATGTTCAAGGTAAATCAGTGACTAATCAGTCTTCAAGACAATGTTGTATGACATACCTGTCTAATGTTTGTAATCAATCTTTTACCCTTTTGCTATACAGAAAATTATGTATCTTAAAGAAGCCAGGTTCTCAGGAGACATGGATCTCGTGGCTCAGACTTCATTCTGTCTTAGGAAAATGTTTACTTTTCAAAAAGTGACCCATGACCATTAACTAGTGTACCAAAGAGGTGCAGCCAGTAGGGTTTTTTCCACTTGGGGAAAACAGTATGTTTTAAAGAGATTAAATGAAGACCTCCAACAGGAGAGGTCCATCCTGCATTATCTTGCTGATTATGAATTCTCCAATGGAAATTTGTTTATTATGTGTCAATTTTTCTATACATTCTGTTTTCTCTAGATAAGCTTTGTATGCTGCTTATGGATACATACTTTTGTGTGGTAGATCCAACTATACTAATTTAGATGAGCCCTTTCCAACTGACAGTGAATTTACATGGATAATTTCTTGTTTAGATTCCTATGAATTCTTGGGCAATGCACTTTGGGAGCTTTAAGACTATCTTTGGCTATTTATAGTAATGCTAGTAAATGCCAGGAAGGTATTAAATTGTTATGCACTGTAAAATGAGAATCTGAAGAAATCTCATTAGTCTAACACTCAGGGTGTAGTTGCTAATTTTAATTCCTACTTACGATACAGTTGGATCGGAGAAATCATTAACCAATTCATCAGTCACTACAGGACAAATGACAGATGAAATTGCTAACGGGACAGAAGAACAAAAGCAATCTCTGATGCTTAGATTTCTTTTTTTTATTAGTCCAAGATGCTAGTCTATGCTGTAGATGTGAAATGCATAGAACTGGACAGCAAGCTACTTGGTTACACACTGTCATAGCTTTACAAGCACCAGATGAATTTGGTTGGTTACCATCAGCAATAAGTACACGGGCTAGATCACTACTGCAAGGAACAGTAATGTTCTTAGTCTATATCCTGATAGTCTTAAGAACAATGAAACTTACTTTCTGTTGGCTTAGGCGACTAAAAGGCAAAAGGTGGCAGTGGGCTAAAATGCTGATGCATATTGAGTCCGCTCACTCCACCACTACAGTTCATGAGAACATCAACCTTAATTGAGACCCTGATGAAGAACCAGATGGTGTCTGATGGAAAACCAGCACTGAGTTTAAAGAACATGCCATGGTCACCACCTAGGAGCTCAAGAAAGTACAGGTATTGATCATCGATGTGTTATCGCTGATGCCAGTAAAAGGGAGAGAATGATTTAGAACCATTATTTCCTATCTTTGAGCATAAAGAATGTGGTCCAGCTGGGCCCACAAGGACTCACAAGGACATGTCAACTGGGTCCTGAGGTATAAAGAAAACAGATGAAACAATCTTAGAAATTATCTTTTAAGAAAGGAAAATGCCTTTTAGTGAACCCTTCACATAAGACAAAACATAAAAGCCTTTCCACTCTTATCTTTTTCTGTAAGCATTTAGTGACTAGAAAATTAGGAGCAATGAAGACCCTCCTGACTGTCATTACTGAAACCTGTCCAATGATGGTTAAGAAAAATGATCCAAAATGTAGGATCATAGTTTCTAGCCCGTCTGTGAAACGGTGAAGCTTTCAATGGTTTTGCCCATTGTGTAACGTTAATATATGCTCATGGTTTTGTAATGTTCCTTGGACTCAAGCAGACATGACTGTAACAGTCTACTCATCTGGTTTCCCACTTCTGTGTATTCTGTAATTTCCTTAGATTGGGGCAGATGTGGCTCTAGCAGCATGCTCGTGTGCTTTCCTACTTTTGTACCCTGTTGAACATATTGAAAAAAATTTCTTTTTGCTTTACTAAACTTTGAGATGTTTTTCCCTTACAACAAAAGAAGACAATAATAGTAACAGCAGAGAAACATGGCAGCTGCTTCCTTACCCAAGTGAGCAAGGCCAGCGTCACCAAGGATAAATCAGTTGGTACCATGTGCTCTTCAACAGGATGTGAAGGGCACACTACCTCTGTGCTCTTCCCCCAAATCCACAACTCCAGTCAAATTATGAGAAAAACACTGGACCAACTCAAATTGAGACACTCTACAAAACATCAGACCAATGCTCCTCAAGATCACAAAGCTTATGATAAACAAAGACTAAGAAGCTTTCATAGACCAGAAGAGACTAAGGAGACATGAAGACCACTTGCAATGCGGGTTCCTGGATGGGATTCAGAAACAGAAAGAGGATATTAATGGAAAAATTGATGGACTTCAAAGTCTGGAGTTTAGTGAACAGTATGTACAGATGCTGGTTTTGCCCAATGTATCATGGTAATGTAAGAAATTAATTTCAGAGGACACTGGGCAAGGAGTATGTAGGAACTCTCTGTATTATCTTTCTGTAAATCTAAAATAAAAAGATTTCCTACTTTAAGAAGTACTCCTTTTCACTCATGAAAGTGTCCAAAAAACCAAACCCACTGCTGTCAAGTCAGTTCTGACTCACAGCGACCCTATAGGT
This sequence comes from Heterohyrax brucei, assembly GCA_028571685.1. Classification (NCBI taxonomy): domain Eukaryota; kingdom Metazoa; phylum Chordata; class Mammalia; order Hyracoidea; family Procaviidae; genus Heterohyrax; species Heterohyrax brucei. The sequence goes on from CM053156.1 coordinate 72,460,729, forward strand.
CAGCATAGAACTGCCCCATAGAGTTTCCAAGGAGAGCTTGGACGATTTGAACTGCCCACCTTCTGGTTAGCAGCTGCAGCACTTGACCACTACACCACCAGGGTTTCCACAAAAGTGTCTAGGTTTGAAAAATAGACTATGTGATTACCCTGGTCAAAAGCCTGGCCCTACCTCCAACCAAGTCTTAATGAAGTCACTCATACTTTCTTTCCGCTCTTCTTCTCCTCTGATGATACTAATGGGAATCCCAGTGGTGTACTGGTTAAGTGCTACAGCTGCTAACCAAGTGGTCCACAGATCAAATCCACTAGGCACTCCTTGGAAAGCTTATGAGATAGTGAAACTTCACAGATCAAATCCACTAGGCACGCCTTGAAAAGTTTATGGGCTAGTTCTACTCTGCCTTGTTGGGTCACTGTGAGTTGGAATCGACTCAGTGGTAGTGGGTTTGGTTTGGTTTATTGGGTTGCTGAGTCAGAACTGACTTGATGGCAACAGGTTGGGTAATGATACCAACTGCTCACACATTCACGACAATTTAAAGTTTAGAGATAACTGGATGTGCTGGTTAAAGCTTTGGAGTCAGAAAACTAGGACATGAATCCCTAGTTCTCTGATTTCCTGGCTAGGTGGTCTGAGGCACGTTATATTCCTTCTCTGGACCTCAGTTTTCACATCTGTATAAAGAATTCACAGAGGTGGCAATGGGTACTAGTATTTTTTGAGCCCTTTCTAGGCATCTAGCACTATGGTGGATACTGTTATGCAATACCCAGAGTCCTCTTTAGGACTGAGGACTAACCTCCAAGCTGCTCATCATCCTGCTGGCTGTCAGCCCTCCCCAGAGATTGTCCTTGGCTGAAGAGAGGCAACCAGCCCCAAGTTATGCCCTCTTCCTGGAGGGTAGCCTGCATTTGATACAGATAGTAGAAAGAACCAGCCACCTCACCACAAATTGGAGCATCTTTGAAGGGCCATCTCCACTCCAGGCTCCCCTTGTAGTCACCTGAAGCCTTTGTGGAGACTGCATCAGAGCTGAGCATCTCCCACTGCCCAGCCCTGCGTCCCACTCCCAAATACTGACCCTAAGAATGTTCTGTATAAATGCAGCCCACACTAACCTCCATCTCAGAGTCTGCTTCCTAGGGCCTGGGAATACAATGAATGGTTAGCCCTACTTTAACTCTCAGAATAATCCACTTTTTATAGACAAGACAAGTGAGCCTTAGAGAAGAAAACTGATTCACCCAAAATCATACACTCAAGGAATAGTGGAGCCTCAGACTGGGAACACTGGAGTTCAAACAACTAATTTGCCCAGGTCAGAACTGAGTCGCAACTGACTCAACAGTAATGGGTTTGGTTTTAGTTTAGAGCCGGAATTAGGAGTCCTGGTTGCGCAGGGGTTAAGCACTCAGCTTCTAGTGGAAAGATTGGATGTTTAAACTTACCAGCCATCCCACAGGAGAAAGATGTGGCAATCTGCTTCTTCAAAGATTTACAGTTTTGGAAATGCTATGGAAGCGTCTACCTATCCCGTAGGCTTGCAATGAGTTGGAATCAACTTGACTGCAGTGAATCTGGTTTGGTTTGAGTTTTTGGCTCTAAGTTTGCTTATTTCTGAAGACCATGTACTACAGCCCCCGGGCCAGGCCATCTAGAACACTAAGATTGCTATGGGCACCAGGACAAGCGAGTGCCTTTTACCAGCACCTTGACACACCCACTGTGATCCCTACAGCTGACTCCAAGCCTAGGTTTCTTCATTTGCAACACAGGACTAATAACAAGACCTACGACACACAGATATCCTACAGGTTAAACGAGGTAACATGTAAAGACCTCAGGACAGTGACTGGTGCTAAAACCCACTGCCATCGAGTTGATTCCCACTCATAGAGACCCTACAGGACAGAGCAGAACTGCAATACCGAGTTCTTAAGGAGCAGCTGGTAGATTTGATCTGCTGACCTTTTGTTAGCAGCCACAGCTTATCACAGCTCTTAACAACTGTGCCACCAGAACCCCTTATAAGCAGCAGCTTAAAAACCAAATCACACAAGCAAAGTGAAGTTGCAACTGGACCCATTCTAAGGAGACATCTATGTAGTTGAGTGAGAGTCTGCCTATATGATGAGGGCCTGGACCTTGTCAGTTATGCAAGGAAGTCAGGTTTGACTTGAGTTCTGAAGAAAAGTTGAGGTTAAGTGAGCAGCAAGAAGAACAAAGAGCCATGCGGGCAAAGAAAACAACATGAAGAAAAGCCCTCTCACAGAAAGAACTACAGATGGACAGATAAAAGGCTAGGGTGACCCACACGGAGAAATCCAGGTCCAGAACAAGAATGGTGGCCAAAGAGGCTAGACAGAAGAAACCAGATGATAACAGGGCACTTGAACTGGATAATGTGAGGCAAGCCACCTTTCTGAGCCTCAGCTATCTCATCTGCAAAATAAATAATAGCTACTAAATAAAGTTAGTGCCTATAACATTGTAAAGCAGAATAACGAATCAATATTTCAATCAGTATTGAGTAAAACACTTGAAATAACACCATGCAGATGGGCAAAAGACTTGAATAGACATTTCACCAAAGAGGACATTCAAATAGGCATGAAACACATGAAAAGATGCTCAGCATCACTAGCCATCAGAGAGTTTCAAACCAAAACCACAATGAGATACCATTTCACTCCTACTAGGAGGGTTAAAAAACAAAACAGAAAATAAAAAATGTTGGCAAGGATGTTGGGAAATTGAACCTTTATTCATTACTGATGAAATGCAGAATGGTACAGCCATTATGGAAAACAGTGTGGTGGTTCCTCAAAAAACTAAACTGCCATAGGACCCAGCAGTTCCACTCCTAGGTGTATTCCCCAAAGACTTCAAAGCAGAGACTCAGAGACTTGCACACCATGTCCACTGCAGCACTATTCACAATAGGCAAAAGGTGGAAACAACCTAAATGCCCATTAATGAATGAATAAACAAAATGTGGTACCTATATACAATGTGGAAACCCTGGTGGTGTAGTGGTGAAGTGCTATGGCTGTCAACCAAGAGGTCAGCAGTTCAAATCTGCCAGGCACTCCTTGGAAACTCTGTGGGGCAGTTCTACTCCGACCTATAAGGTTGCTATGAGTCAGAACCAACTCAGTGGCACCTAACAACAACAACATACATACAGTGGAATACTACTAAGCCAGTAGAAGAAAGGAGTATTTTTTTCTAAATTTAATTTACTTTGTTGTTGTTGAAAATATACACAGCAAAACATACACAAATTCAACAGTTTCTATATGCACAACTCAGTGACACTGATTAAATTCTTCAAGCCGTGCAGCCATTCTCATCTTCTTTTTCAGAATTGTTCCTTCCTCATTAACATAAACTCATTGCCCTGTAAGATTCCTGTCCAAACTTTCAAGTTGCTGTTCACCATTTGATCCCATACAGATAGTTTCTTAAAACACCATAATACTCAAGGCAGATGTTTTTTAACTACTTAAGCTAAATTACTGTTTGGTTTTAAGGTGACTGCAGGGGACATTTTTGCCTTAAGGTGTAAAGATTATCTCAGGGCAATATTTCAGAAGTTCAGCGACCCTTCATGGTTCTAGAAAGTTTGGAGTCCGCGAGAATTTGAAATTCTGTTTTGCATTTTTCCCCTTTTGATCACGAATTCTTCCATAGAATCTGTGAGCAAAATGCCCAGTAACGGCAGCCAGGCACCATCCAGTTGTTCTGGTCTCCGGCGAAAGAGGCAGTTACACATGAAAGCAATCAGCCACACATTTTACATCCTCTTCTTCTTCCTGACCCTCGTTCCTCTGTTTCTCCGGGTGAATAGAGACTGATTGTTGTGCCCTGGATGGCCACTTGCAAACTTTTAAGACCCTAGGCACTATGCAAAAAAAAAAGAACAGAAGCACTAAGCACTTTATTAGACCAATTAACTGGAATACCCCATGAAATCATGACCCTAGGTTTCCAGATAAAGGAGTCAAATCCCATGACTTGTCTATGTAGTTTCAGCAGCTACTCCTATTGTGATTTTAAGTCTATCTATCAACCATTTAAACTTTTTACAAGTACACAACTTATTGACAGCAATTGCAATAATCAGTTGTGCAACACTACTCTTAATTAATGCAATTTTTCCATTACCATCAACTCTTCTTTCCCCTCTTCTTCTCCTCCCCCCATAACCACTAATAAACTTTGGTCTCCATACATTTGCTTTTTCTTGTCTTTTTATATAAGTACAGTCATACAATATTTGTCCTTTTGTGATTAGCTTATTTCACTCAGCATAGGGTCTTTAAGCTCCATCTATATCATAGCATGCGTCAAGACTTCATTGCTCTGACTGACTGGGTAGTAGTCCGTCTTATGTATGTACCCCATTTTGTTTATCCATTCATTTATTGATGAGCCTTTAGACTGTTTCTACCTCTTGGGTATTACGAATAGCGCTACAGTGAAAATCGGCATCCAAGTCTCTGGCTTTAAGTCTTTTGGGTACATCCCCAGGAGTGGAATTTCTGGGTCATGTGGTATTTCTATTTGTAGTATGTTGAAGAATTGCCACACCACTTGCAACAACAGCTATAACGTTTTACATTTCCAACAGCAGTGGACAAGGGTTTGAGTTTCTTAACATTCTCACCATTTGTTACATTGTTTTTGAAATATTAACTATCCTAGCAGGCCCTCATGTGTCTTTCAGTTTGTTGTACTGAGGGAGCTTGCATGTTGCTGTGCTGTCAGAAGCTATGTCTCCAGTATTCAGATACCAGCAGAATCACCCATGGTGAATAGGTTCCAGCTGAGCTTCCAGATTGAGACACACTAGGATGAAGGACTCGATACTCAAGTTCTGAAAAGCATTAGCTACCAAAAACCTTACGAATATCAGTGGAACACTGTATGATATAGTACCAGAAAATGAGCCCCTCAGGTTGGGAGGCACACAAAAGATGATTGCAGAAGAGCTGCCTCCTCAAAGTAGAGTCGGCCTTAATGATGTAGATGGAGTCAAGCTTTTGGGACCTTCTTTCGCTGATGTCATAACTCAAAATGAGAAGGAACAGCTGAAAAATATCCATTAATAATTAGAACCTGGAATGTCTGAAATATGAATCTAGGAAAAGTGGAAATCATAAAAAATGAAACACAATTCATAAACATTGACATCCTAGCATTAGTGAGCTGAAGCAGACTGGTATTGGTCTTTCTGAATTGGACATCATATGGTCTACCATGCCAGGAATGACAACTTAAAGAGGAATGATGTTAAAGAACACTTCAAGAGTTCTCCTAAAGTACAACACTGTCAGTGACAGGATAATATCCATCTGCCTACAAGTAAGATCAGTTAATATGACTATTATCCAACTTCATGCACCAATCACTAAGGCCGAAGATGAGGAAACTGAAGATTTTAACCAACTTCTGGAGTCTGAAATTGATCAAACATGCAATCAGGATGCATTGATAATTACTGCTGATTGGAAGGCAACAGCTGGAAACAAAGAAGAAGGATCAGTAGTTGGAAAATATGGCCTGAGTGACAGAAACGATGCCAGAGACTCCGTGGTAGAATTTTGCAAGACCAATGACGTCTTCATTGCAAAGACCTTTTTTCATCAACATAAGTAGTTGACTATAGACCTGGACCTTGTCAGATGGCATATGCAGGAGTAAAATAGACTACATCTGTGAAAACAAATGATGGTAAAAGCTCAATATCAGCAGTCAGAACAAGACCAGATGCTGACTGTGGCAGAGATCATAAATTGCTCATATGTAAGTTAAACTGAAACTGAAGAAAATTAAAAGAAGGCCATGAGAGCCAAAGTACAACCTTGAATATACCTCACCTGAGTTGAGAGACCATCTCAAGAACAGATTTGATGTGCTGAACACTAATGACAGAAGACCAGACAAGCTCTAAAACAGCATCAAAGACATCCATGAAGAAAGCAAGAGGTCATTAAAAAGATGGGAAAGAAAGAAAAGACCAAACTGGATGCCAGAAGAGGCTCTGAAGTTTACTCTTGAACACTGAGTAGCTAAAGCAAAAGGAAGGAATGATGAAGTGAGAAAACTGAACTGAAGATTTCAAAGGGTGGCTTGAAAAGACAGTGTATTATAATGACATGTGCGAAGACCTGGAGATAGAAACCACAAGGGAAGAACATACTCTGCATTTCTTAAGCTGAAAGAATGGAAGAAAAAAATTCAAGCCTCAAGTTACAACAATGAAGGATTCTAGTGGGTGAAAATACTAAAAAGCTCAGGAAGCATCAAAAGAAGATGGAAGGAGTACATAGGCATCATACCAAAAAAAAATTTGTCAATATTCAAACATTTTAAGATATAGCATGTGATTAGGTACCCATGGTACTGAAGGTACTGGCAATAAACAAGAGTTCAGGAATTGATGGAATACCAATTGAGATATTTCAATAGATGCAACCCTGGAAATGTTCACTTGTCTATGCCAAGAAATATAGAAGACACCTATCTCGCCAACTGATTGGAAGAGATCCATATTTATGCCTACTCCCAAGAAAAGTGATCCCCCCTGAATGCAGAAACTATCAAACAATATGATTAACATTGCCCAGTAAAACCCAGGGCAGCTGAGTCAATTCTGATGCATAGCAACCCTGTGGTTAACTGCTATGGCTGCTAATCAAAAAGATGGCAGTTCAAATCCACCAAGCACTCCTTGGAAACTCTATGGGGCAGTTCTACTTTGTCCTATAGGATTGTTATGAGTCACAATTGATTTGATAGCATTTTTTTAAAGTTATTTAATCTGTATGCTTAGCAAGTAATATGAAAAATTGAACTGTATAAAAATGAAGCACCAGGATGGGAGGAAAATTCATTAAAAAATTGTGTTATGCAGATGACACAACACTGCTTGTCAAAGCACTCACTGATGAAGATCAAAAACTACAGCCTTCAGTGTGAATTACACCTTAACATAAAGAAAACAACAATCCTCACAACTGAGTCCACAGCAACATCATGATAAATGGAGAAAAGAATGATATTTTCAAGGATTTCATTTTGCTTGGATCCACAGTCAACACTCGGGGAAGCAGCAGCCAAGAAATTAAGACACATTGCATTGGGCAAATCTGCTGCAAAAGACCTCTTTAAAGTGTTGAAAAGCAAAGGTACACCTGACCCAAGCCATTGCATTTTCAATCACATCATATGCATGTGAAATCTAGACAATGAACAAGGAAGACAGAAGAAATGATGCCTCTAAATTGTGGTGGTGGCCAAGAATACTGAACGTACCATAGACTGACAAAAGAACTAAGAGATCTGTCTTGGAAGAAGTACAACCAGAACACTCCCTAGAAGCAAGGATGGTGAGACTACATCTTACATACTTTGGACATGTTGTTGGGTGGGATCATTCCCCGCAGAAAGACATCATGGTTGGTCATGTACAGAGTCCGGAAAAAAGAGGAAGACTCTCAACAAGATGGATAGACACAGTGCAACACCGGGCTCAACCACGGCAACATGATGGTGAGGACGGCGCAGGATCTGGTGGTGTTCTGTTCTGCTGTAGACAAAATCACTATGAGTCAGAACTGACTCAACAGCACTTAACAACAACAACAACATCCTATTAGGAGTGAAATGGAATCTCACTGCGGTTTTGATTTGCATCTCTCCGGTGGCTAACAACACTGAGCATCTTTTCATGTGTTTGGAGGCCATGTGAATGTCTCTTTGGTTGACACATCTATTCAAATCCTTTCTCCATTCTATCTTTGGTTTTTTTCATCTTTTCGTTGTTAAGTTGCCTAAGTTTTATACATATTTGGTTTTTACATTCTTGTCAGATTTATGGTTTTCAAGGAAACTCTCTTAGTCCGTACTTTGTTTTTTCACCTTTTTGGTCAAATCTTTTTATGGGCAAAAGTTTTCCATTTTTAAGAGGTCCCCTTTATTTATTTATTTATTGTCTTTTGCTGTTTATGTTCATCACATCAGATAACACATTGCTGAAAGCTTGACTTGACAGCATTTTCCACCTTGTTCTTTCAGGAATTCTATTGTTTTAGTTTACACATATAGATATGTCCTCCGTTTTTTATTTGTTTTTGTATTTGTATACTGTTTCACTTCTCTGTATATGGAAATGCAATTTTCCCAGCACCGTGTATTGAAGTAACTCTTCTTTCCCCAAGGAATGGACTTAGCACCTTTGTCAACAATCAATTGACCACAGGTGTGCGAGTTTACTTCTGGAATTTCAATTTTGACTGCATTGGTCTACATATCTATTGTTACACTGGACTCCCAGGTATTTTCATTACTGTAGTTGTATAGTATGTTTTAAAATCAGGAAGTGTAAGTCCTCTTGTTTTGTTCTCCCTTTCAACATTGTTTTAGCTATTTTGGGCCTCTTGTCATTGTCTATAAAGCTGAGAAGTGTTTTTTCTATTTCTGTAAAGGCAGCTCCTGGAATTTTGACTTAGATTGTATTGAATCTCTAGTTCACTTTGGGTAGTATTGGCATTTTAACAATATTAACTCTTTCGATCAATGAACATGAAACATCTTTGCATTTATTTAAGTCTTCTTTAATCTCTTTCAGCAGTGTTTTATAGTTTCTATTGTGTATTTCACACCCTTAGTTAGATTTATTCCTAGGTATTTTATTCCTTTAGGTGTGATTGTAAATGGAATTGTTTTCCTAATTTCCCTTTCAGATACCTGGTTGATTGCTGTATATAGAGCCCTAGTGGTGCAGTGGTCAACAGCTCAGCTGCTAAACAAAAGGATGGCAGTTCAAATCCACCAGCAACTCCCTGGAAGCTCTATGGAGCAGTTCTACACAGTCCAGTAGGGTTGCTGTGAGTCCAAACTGACTCAGCAGCAATGGGTTTGGTGTACAGAAACCCAAATGATTTTTATCTGTTGATTTTCTACTCTGCAGCCTTGCTGAAGTTCTTCTGTTAGCTCTAGAAGTTTTCCTGAAGATTCTCTGGGATCTTCTATATATAGCAAAGAAATCTTGATATATACTATAATATTGATGGACGTTGAAGACATTAAAATCAAACCCACTGCCACTGAGTCAATTCTGAGTCATCACAAACCTATAAGACAGAGTAGAACTTCTCCATAGGGTTTCCAAGGAGCCTGGTAGATTCGAACTGCCAACCTCTGGTTAGCAGCCATAGCACTTAACTGCTATGCCACCAGAGTTTCCACCTCATTGAAAACATTATGCTAGTAAAACAAGTCGATCTCAAAAGGACAAATATTGTGTGACCTCACCTATATAAAAGAAGACAGGAAGAGCTCAATGTATAGAGACCAAGGTTTATTACTGGTTTACCCGGGACAGAAAGGAGGGAGGAAAGAGAGTCAACAGTAACAGAAAAACCACATTGATTAAGGGTTGAGTTACACAGGCAATTATTGTAATTGCTGTCAATAAGTGTACACCTATAAAAAGTTGCATTGCCAAAAGCTGTGCGATAGATATATCAATCTATGGATATACTAAATATTGAGTCTCAAATACTCATATTTTAGATTTTCTGGAGCCAAGGGAACTGCATGAACCCCTGAAACTATTGTCTTCAGATAATCTTTAAGACTTAAACCAAAATATATCCCTGAAATAGTCTTAAAATCAAACAATAGTTTAGCTTTTCTAACTAAAAAAATGTCTTCGATGTGGTAAAACGCACGTGAAATTGTTCTCTACCTGATCTGGTAAGCAAGACAAACACGATGCTTATTTTGCCTACTGTATAATCCTCCCCTGAGAGTGGGTGCACAACTCAAAGAATGCAAGCAATGGATCTATATGTAGAAATGGGTGAACAGATGTTATGTGTTACTGTGTATATTCTCTACAACAACGCGAAAAATAAACTAGCACCATGCATACAGTAAATACTCTAAATGTTTTGGGAAAATATTAAAGCTTTATCTGAAGTACAATAAAAAGATGTAGGGGGTCTGAATATGTATGAAAGGGTGGCTGGCTGGGAAGGTGGATGAATGCATGGTTGGATGCACAGATGGGTGGAGATGGCTGAGTGCATGGAAATGTGTAATGATTGCTGGAAGACAGCATAATAGGTGATTATAGGTGATGGGCTGGATAGGTGAAGGATGGGTGGTTGGATGATTGGGTGTGTGGGTGGGTGAGAGTGGATATTTGGGTGGGTAGATGTATAGCTGGATGAAGGCAGTAGTTGGATAAATGGAAGTGATTAGGTAACTGCGTGGATGGAGGGGTAGGAGCAGTTGAGTGAATGTAGGTAAGTGGCTGATGAAGGAATGGTGGGTGGTTGGATGGGTGTGTAGGTGGTTGAATGGGTTAGGACTGGATGGCTGAATTAGTAAAAAGATAGAAATATGGCTGTTTAAACGGAAGTAGACGGTCGGGTGGATGGACAGTTGCCTGGATATAAGAAAGCTTGGGCATACGGAATGGCTAGGTGACTGCAAGGTTTAGGTGTATGAGAGTAGTTGAGTGGTTGGATGGTGGAAGGGTGGGTGGGTGAACAAGGGGCATCAGAGCCTGAAGCGCCTCCAATTGCCCTCTTAAGGTCACACAGAACTTGCGACAACACGCAGGAACAGGCTCAGAGACAGGGCCACCTAGGCTGCCTGTCCCGTTCCCCGAAACAGGACCTACGCCATCTGTACACATGCGGGGTCCTACCTGGAGGCTGCGATCTCTGCCTTCTGGCGAGCTATTGCAGCCGCGCGCTGGGCACCCTCCACGCTGTGATCCACCTTCTGCCGGACCTTGTTGCTCTTGAGCGGCAGCACGCGGCGCTTAGTGCCCTTCACCAGCACGTTGTGGCGGTACTTGCCCTCCTCACGGTGGCCGTCGGGTAGCGTGGTGCAGCCGTAGCCATGGCGCAGGTTGTCCAGCCACTCGCCTTCGTAGCGGAGGCCGCTGGAGCGCTCGCTCACGCCGAAGCCTGAGCGCTTGTCATTCTTCCACTCGCCCATGTAGGTCTCGGTGGTGGTGGCGTCTATGTCGGCTTCGAAGGGCGCGGCCTCGTCGGTGCCCTCGGCACCCTCGCCCAAGCTCGTGGTGGAGGCGGCGTCGCTGGCGCCCGAGCTGAGGTCGCTCTTGAGGAAGCTGACACGGCTGCGTTGACTGCCCAACGACGTGCGCGACTCGACGCGCCGCAGCTTGCCCAGGAGAGTGCCCCGCTGAAAGAGGCCGCCGCCCTTGGGTGCCCGGGTGGCCGCATCAGGGTTGGCTAAGAGGCTGAGCGCGAAGCCACTGCGCGGGATGGCGGGGAAGGGCAGAGTTGGGCCGTCAGAGGCGGGCGAGGCGGGCGAGTCCGGGGCCACCGTGCCGTTGCTGTGCTCGCTGCGAAGGGACGAGAGCGATGTGCGCAGCGGTGAGCGCACCACCACCGCCATCCCGTAGGGCACGCTCTGGCGCACGCCATAGCCGTGGCGCATGCCGTTGGTGAACTGGCCTTGGTAAGTTCCTGTGGGCGAAGAGGGGGTGCATTAGTGGAATGACACCGTGAGGTCCCTGCGTGTGCCCGGTGAGCTGGGTGAGCAAGAACAGGAGTGAACAAGGCCAGGTGGAGCTGGGCAGGCCATCCGAGGGGCAAAGAGTGTGAAGTGACGGCTGCAGGCGAGGCTCCGAGAGTGTGAATGAGCGTGCACCTACATTCATGGGCAAGCCAGAAGGGTGTGTGCAGTGGTGTAAATGCTTGGTCAGTGGGAGTGTCGCAAGGTAACAGGTGTAGCAGGTAGCTTGAGGTTGTGTGTGACTTAGCACGTGCAGTTGCATGAGCAGGTGAGGCCCTGGGAGTGCATGAGTGTAACAGTGTACAAGGACACAAGTGTGCATGCCTGAGGGACTGTGAGTGATGGAGTCAATATTCCCATTGCTGGAAATGTGCCAGGTCATTGGTGGGCAAGGTAGGGTGCTGCTTGGTCTACTTTTCCTTTTTTTTTCCATAGTGCCGATTACCTTCTAACTGACTACATGACTGATTATATTTAGTGCTTTTCTCCCTCTTCTGAAATGAAAGCTTCACGAGGGTGAGGATCTTCTCTATTTTTTTCTCAGCTCCATCGCCATTACCTAGAGTGGACCTGGCTCTTAGGGGTGCTCTGTCATTATTTGCTGAATAACTGGGCAAACCTGTCCAGAAATTCCATCTAATTGTGTGATCTTGGGGACCTCCCTTTTTTTTCTTAAGGCCTCAGTTTCCTCGCATGTAGTGACATGCTGGGCGTGTGTGCTTTAAAGTCCAGCCTTACTGTAGAGTGCTGGGGTTCTAGGAACTGGGCCACTGACTCAGGAGGCCGAGGATGGTGGCCCCAGATACTCTCTCACTGCCCACTGTCTCCAGTGGAGGGTGGAGCAGCACCAGCTACTCCAGCTCAGCTTGCGCCGTAACAGCCCCATCCTGTTCCAGGTTAAGAGCCCCCACTAAGGAGCAGGTATAGTCCACAGCCTCACCATGGTCCTACAAGGAGGGTCCTATAATTATACTCATTTACAGAAGAAGCAGCTGTGGTCTGAGAAGTTAAGTGACTTGACCAAGGAAGCAGGACCCAAACCCAAGCCCACTGATGGCTGAAGCTCTTGCCTTGAGCCAGGATTCTCAGTCCTGGCTGTGCGGTAAAAGTACCAGCGAACTTTAAAAACAACACTGATTCTTCAGCTCCACCTGTAGAGGTTCTGATTTAATTTGTCAGGGAGAGTCCCTGCTGCTGCTACTGTCCATACAGATCTTGGGTGGTTTCCAGACCCTCTGTATGGCAGGCAAGAACAGCTGGGAAGGGAGGTACATCAGGGATCCTCTTGTTTGAATGACCAGCCATGGGGAAACCACTGATCATGAAATATCAGCTACCAAAGGGCCAAAGACAGGCGGAGGCAGACAAGAAGAGAGGAGAGCACTGGGCATCATTTTATGAAGAAGATGAAATAGCTCCATTTCATAGGTAGATGGGTGTTCAGAGAGGTGATGTGACTTGCCCAAAGTTACACAACAAGGCACAACAGAACTGAGATTCTGTTCAAGTGTAAGCAGGATCACATCACTGCTTGAGGAAATTCTCCTTCTTACTCAGAGGAAAAGCTGAGGTCCTCAGTGACCTACAAAGCCATATCCAGACACACCCCCATCACCTCATATCTTCCCATTCTCGCCTCTTCCTCACTCCTCTCTAGCCACAAAAACCTCCTCACTCTCCCACACTAGCCAGGGTCCCACCTCAGGGCCTTTGCACTGACTGCCCCCTCCCACCCCCCCCAATATTCTTTCTCCAAATATCTGCATGGGTTGTTCCCTTATCATCTTCAAGTCTTTGTTCTCTACAGTGAAGCCTCCCCTGACCACTCTTTTTAAAATAGCAATTCCCCCCACCTCAAATTTCCCTTCTCCTGCCCTTGCTTTAATTTTCTTCACAGCATGCCTAAATAAGTTTTACTTTTTGTTTCTTGACTGTCTCCCTGACCAGAATGTAAGCTCCGTAAAAGGCAGAAATTTCTTTCTTTTTGTGCACTGCTGTATCCTCAGTGCTTAGAACAGTACATTAGTGTTTGTGGAATGCATAAGTGAACAGCATGCATTCTAGAATAGACTCTATTCTCCCTGTTACAGCAATCTGAACACTGCACTGTGAAAATGAGTAGACAGGTACTTTATGGTTCTATAAGAAAAATCTAAGGCCCAACAAGGACAAAGGACTTGCCCGCACAGCTAATAAATGTGTCAGAGCCAAAAGTCATATCCATTTCCAGCTGTGCTCCTTTCATATCTCAGAAGAAACAAAGAAAAAAAAAAAACACAAAAGGGGGAACTGAGTATGAACAGAGCAGAAAAGGTGGTGTTTAAGACAGAAAAGAAAGAGAAAAGGCATTTAATCTCTGGACTGGGCAAGTTTGTGAAACTGAATCAACTAACCCACCTTTAGCTTAAATGGGCATGAGATGGGCTGACGTGGTCCGCTTAAGTCTAAGCGAGTCCGAGACTGCAACAGGAGAGCAGCTCTTGGCCACCAGTTGGGAAGGAAACAGCCAAGCTATATTAGGAAGCTTACGAGCAAGTGGCAAGAGGCGCAGACAACCAGGGGAGGCTGGGAGTGACAGGGCACTCGGAAGGGGAAGAGCTAAGTATCTGGGCCATTCCCAGCCTCTCTCTAAGACAGTGCTCCTTGAGCATGGAAGAGATTCAGGACAGAGGGAGGGAGGAGGCAGCCCTGACTATGCTGTCTGCTGAGAGGGGCCCTCTGGGAAAGGAAGTAGCCCCTCCCAAATCCTTCGGGCTGGCTTCTCCCATGACTATGTCAACCCTGCAGTGCTTCCTGCTGCCCTGGGAGTAAGGACCAAGATCCTTAGGGGCCTACAAGGCCTGTCATGGCCTTCCCCAACCTACCTCTCCTACTTCACCTTGCCACACTGGCCTCCCTACCTTAGGGCCTTTGCTCATGCTTTCCCCTCTTCATGGCATTCTGTTCCCCTTATTCCTCCAGTCAACTGTTTACATGTCTTGTTTTGGCTTAAATGCAACTTCCTTCAGGAAGATTCTCAAACAGCTGGGAACAGCCATAGGCTATCATGTCACTCTGCACTTTTTGGCACTCTTCCCTATTGCAGTTAAATAATTACTACAGTCATTTTTTTTCCCCACAAGCCCTCTGTGCTAGACTTTGGCTTCCACAAGGAGAGAGATGTGTCTAGCTTAGTCCTGTTGTGACTGCATCATTCCCAGATCCAAGGAAGCTCTCAGTAAACAGCTGGTGAATCTTTGAGTGTCTTCTCCTACATGACACCCTTACATTCTTCAAAGGACACAAGGACCCACATTTTGTCTTTTCCTTCAGGACTCAGCACACAGTATGTGCTCAGACGTGAATAGCATTGATGGCCAAGCATATTCAGGTCTACAGTTAGTAGCTCAAACCCTGGCAGTTGATGGAGTACATACAAAAACTAGTGAAGGTCATGACCGTGGTAAACAACAGTCCTATCTCTCAGCCTGGAATCCTGAATTATAAAACTTGAAAGTAGCCTCTTCCCTTGGTTTAGTATAGGATGACCTGGGCTCTAACCTTCTTTCTGACACTAACTCCAGAACCAAAAACCCACTGCTGTTGAGTCAATTCCGACTCACAGCAACCCTAAAGACAGAGTAGAACTGTTCCAGAGAGTTTCCAAGGAGCACCTGATGGATTTGAAGTGCCGACCTTCTCATTAGCAGAGGTAACACTTAACAACTGTGCCTCCAGAGTTTCCCTGACACTAATTAGTTGTAAAATATGTAGAAACCAATTAAGCCTGCTGGGCCTCACTTTGTACTTCTGTAAAATAGGGCTAACAAAGCCTGCTTCCTGTGGTTGTTCATTCATTCCTTTGAATTTAACAGCAACTTACTGAGCATTTGGTCTGGATCACACACTCATGGTGCTAGGTGATGGGGATATAGCAGTGAACTAAATAGATGTGGTTTCTGCCTGCAAGAGGCTTGGAGTCTAGTGCCAGGAATAGATTATGTTTAATCAACCATTCTCAGAAAGGAACACTGAGAGGCCGTAGCAGTGGTCCAGGGAAGAGATGACAGTCCAGGTCTTGGGTGGCAATGGAGTGCGGAAGGTTAGTTGACCTGTGGATTAAGGGAACTAACATATGGAGACAGCTAGCTGACAGCCAGGGAGCCGTGGTGGTGTAGTGGTTAAGGGCTCAGCTGTTAACCACAAGGTTAGTGGTTCAAACCCACCAGCTGCTCCATGAGATGAAAGACCTGGCAATTTGCTCCTGTAAAGATTACAGCCTAGGAAGCCCTATGGCTGCAGTTTGACTCTTTTATACAGTTGCTATGAGTTGGAATTGACTCCACAGCACACAATGACAGCACAGGGCCTGGCATACAGTAACTGTTCAATACAGACTAGATTTTGGCAGGTCAGAGTCTTTGCTTGGAAAAGCTGGCCCCGAAAGAGTTAACTGGCAAGATGAAAAGAAGCCAGTGACAACAGAGAGAACTTGGAAGGAGAGAACAAGGCCACCTCTGGAATTCTGCCTGGGTCTGGTTGCTTGTATGAGCACCCCTAGACCCTGGGATACCAGGTTTTCTGGCTTGGGTTGCACCCTTGACTCAGGGAAAGGTTTCAGAGTTTTCTTCTTGGGAAGAAAGGAAATGGTGAGGTCTGCAAATCAGGGAGAACTGTCTTCACCCCTTCTAATGCATGAGGTACTTTCCAGAAGCCACATGTATACTCCCAGATCTACCTTTCTGGCCAGAGATTATGACTTAATTGATCTGGGCACTGCAGTGTTTTACAGCACGCCAGATGATGCTAATACGCAACCTGGGCTGAGAGCTGTACCACCTCTCAACTAACCTCCAGTTAACCAACCAGTCAGATTAACCAGCATGCTTCATTCCTTGCAAAACCTGCTAACCAATGCCCTCAGCATAGCGATGCTTCTGGCACGTACTTCTATGCCCACCTGTGGAGCTGTGTGTTTATTTTAAGCCCATTCCCACAGCTGTTTACTTCAGTTGTCCCCATTATTGAAATTGTGTGACTTACTAATATGTCTTCTGTGTTGCGGTGGTGTTAGCTGCCATCCAATCAGCTCCAACTTCTGGTCACCCACATACAATGGTATGAAACACTGCCTGGCCATGCACCTGCTGCACAACAGGTCGCCAGCGTGTGTGTCATTGTTGCAGCTATTGTGTAGTGCCTTCCAACCCAGGGGGTTCGTCTTCCAGCAGCATATCAGGCAGTATTCTGCTGCGATCCGCAGGGTTTTCACTGGCCAGTTTTCAAATGTAGACTGTCATGCCTTTCTCCCTAGTCTATCTCAGTCTGGAAGCCCCACTAAAACCTGTGTATCATGGGTGACCCTACTGGTATTTGAAATACTGGTGGCATAGTGTCCGGTATCATGACAACAAGCAAGCCCCCACAGTGGCTAACAGATAAACCAGTGAGATATGAATGTACAAAGAAAGAAAATTGTTCTTTCTCTAAAAACATGCTGAATGCTTTTAGATATCCAGAAAACTCAGTTCCTAAAAAAACTGCTCTCAAACTGGGTTATGAATAAGTAACGATATAGGACTGAAAAGAGGTTACAGAAATACAGAGATTTTCTTCACTTTGATTGCTTTGCCAGTAACTGGAACTCCCCGGTCTGCTTTGAAGAAACCGAAAGAAACTGGGAATTGTAGATGATGCATTATGGGAATGCAAGACAGACAAATGAAAAACTCTGACAGGGATCTCATCAAAAGATTAGTGAATGAAAAAGAAAGACAGAATCGTTATATATATATATGACTGAAATTAAAATGAAACTGTAAAATGTATATATCTTTTTTCAGTGTTTGCCCCCTTCTTACTCACTTATTTGAGTTACCAACTTAAAAGTAATATTGGTGACAGCAGATAAAAGTATCTTGTATTTTTAACATCAGTCTAAATAAAGTTCCCTCAACTGAGAGGTCTGATCATCTCAGGAAAAAAAGACACTGGATAGATCACCAAGGAAAATAAGCAAATAACCATATGGGAACAGTCTGACATGAGACTTTCCCACAGAAAGGCCTGGATGAGTTCAATGAGGAGGAGACTGTACTTTTTGCTTTTCCTCAGGGAAAGCAGAGTTGCAGCCTGAGCCACTGGAAGCTCTGTCCTTGACCTGGTCTGTAGGAATTATTCCAGTGTGTTTGGTGCAGGTCATTCATTCTAACCATAAGCAGCCAAACTGGGGACATGTAGGCCGTGGAGGATTTTCCCTGCTGCACAACATAATAATTCCGTAGGATGGGATCTCAAAACTGTGTTCCTCAAAACTTATATCAATAGCTTTTACCACGAAAAAAAAAAGAAGAAACCAGTCCGGAGGTCAAGTAAGTTTAACAAAATCAAGGTTAAAGGAAATGAAAGATTTCTTGATTACAGGACTTACTGGAACTCAAGGTACTCACTAGCACTATGAGCCTGCAAGAGAAGGATGTTCTTCCATCAGAAGACCCATCGTTACAGAACATCTGCCAGGATTCCCATTCCATGGAACCCTCTTCAGGAAACTACCCTAAGGCACTACATCATTTTTTTTTTTATTGTGATTAAGTGAAAGTATACAATCCAAATGAGTTTTGCATGCCCGTCTATCTGCATCTCCCTCTGCTCTCCTTGCCCCGTGACAGCACACTCCTCCTTTTCATTCTATACTTGTTGTATCCTCTTAACAAGCTCTTGTCCTCTCCTCTGGACCCTCTTCTCTCCCATCTAGAAAGAGACCAGTAGGAAAGCATCCTATAAATGCAGAGAACCATAAAATACACACACCATATGGTCACATTGTGTCCTCAAGTTTAGTTCATTTCTTTTCTGAAGAGTTGACCTCGGTAGTGTTTTCTAGACAGGAGCAACAGCAGGTTTAGGGGCCATCCTTCCAGGGGATCCTCTGGGCTGTTGGACCATCTGTTGTGGTCTTTCAGTAGAGTTCTTGATCTGCAGCCCTCTTCTGCTCAAGCTGTCACAGGGAATCAACATTGTGTGCTGTATCATGGCTGTCTTTGGTGGTAGCTGGGCACCATCTGGTTCTTCTGGTCACATGTTGATACAGTCTCCCATTCACATGGGTCCTTCTCTCTCCTGGGCTCTTTTTAA
Source organism: Heterohyrax brucei (assembly GCA_028571685.1). Lineage (NCBI taxonomy): Eukaryota > Metazoa > Chordata > Mammalia > Hyracoidea > Procaviidae > Heterohyrax > Heterohyrax brucei. Next base: position 72,479,413 of record CM053156.1, read on the forward strand.
CATATGTTTGTTGTTCTCAGTGATCATCTGTTCCAGATGAGTTGGGAAAATTTGGTGTGCCTCAGATGGTAGCTTGCTAGCTTTTAAGACCCCAGACACCACTCAGCAATACAGGGTGCAGAAGACTCTTAGCAATACGCTAGTTATGGCAATTGGCCTCGATGTGCCCTGACAGAATGGTCCCCAGACCCCGCCGCTGCTAATCTATCCTTGCAATATTGGGTTAAGATTAAAAGAGCTTTCAGTTTATGGTGAAGTCCAGTTAAGATGATCTATTTTCTACTGTGTGTTGTTACTGCTTTCCCCTAACCAGATTTCTATCAACTATCTAATCTGTGACCAACCCTCACACTCCCTCCCAACCCTTGTAGCTGTCAAAGAGTCTTTTCTTCTGTACATAGGCCTATTTTTAAGTCCTTATAGCAGGGGTCTCATACAATACTTGTCCTCTTGCTGCTGACTGATTTCATTTGACATAATGTCTTCCAGTTGAAACCAGGTTATGAGATGCTTCCTAAAATCACTGTACCGTGTTCCACAGAGTATATATACTATAGTTTGTTTATTCATTCATCTGTTGATGGACATCTAGGTTGATTCCATCTTTTTGTTATTGTGGACTCTGCTGCAATAAACATTCATGTACATGTATCTGTTTATGTGACAGCCTTTGTTTCTGTACGATAAATTCCAAGCAGTGGGATTACTGGATCAAATGGTATATCTATGTCCAACTTTTTAAGGAAGGGCCAGAGTGCTTTCCAAAGAAGTTGTACCATTTTTGCAATCCCACCAGCAGTGTAGGAGAGTTCTAATCTCTCCACAGCTTCTCCAGCATTTATTGTTTTATATTTTTTGGATTATGGCCAACCTTGTTGGGTTGAGATGGTATCTCATTGTAGTTTTGATCTGGATTTCTCTGATAGCTAATGATCATGAGTATTTCCTGATGTGTCTTTTGGCTTCCTGGATGTCCTGTTCAGTGAAGAGTCTGCCTATCTTCTTTGCCCATTGCTTAACTGGGTTGTTTATCTCTTTCTTGTTGATAGTTTGCAGTACCTTATAGACTGTGGAGATCAGACATCGGTCCAACACGTAGTTGCCAAATATTTTTTCCCATTCTGTAAGTGGTCTTTTACTCTTTTGATAAAGTCTTTGAATGAGTAAAAGTGTTTGTGATTCTCAGTAGTTCCCCTTTATCTATCTTCTGTTGATCGTGCTTTGTTTGTCAGATTTTGAAGTCTGTCCAAGATGTGTATTAGACCTTCCATTGTTGACCCTATTTTTTCTTTCATGATTTTTATCATTTTAAGTTTGATATTTAGGTCTCTGATCCATTTTGAGTTATTTTTTTGTAAGGTGTGTGATATGGGTCTTGTTTCAGTTTTTTGTGGATAGATATTCAACTTGCCCACATTATTTGCTAAATAGACTGTTTTTATCCCAGTTTACAATCTTAGGACCTTTGTTGAATATCAACTGTTCATAAGAGGATGGTGGCATCTCTGGGGTTTCAACTTTGTTCCATTGGTCTATATGTCTCTTTTTGTACCAGCACCAGGCTGCTTTGACTACTGCAGCAGTGTAATCAGTTCTAAGGTCAGGTAGTGTGAGGCTGCCCACTGTGTTCCTCTTCTTTCGTAGAAAGCACTACCTCATTTTTACAGTAGTTCAGCGTGGTGAGGTATCGTGCCAACACTGTTGGCTGTTGCTTGCCCAGTGGCAGATCTTCACCTCTTCCTCAGTAGAGCCTCAATTTTGTTCCAGTGTCTGGTCTTCCTCCATATGATACAGAGAAGGGTAAGCCTGTCACCAGCTGCAGGGGTAAATCCTGATTACTCTAAATCAAACTTTCAGATCTACTGACCTTGTCAGTGACTGGATTAGCCATAGCACTGATGGAATTTAGCATTGAGACACAAGGGAAAATCTGCAGGGAGTTTGGGAGCTGGTAAGAAAGAGTTCCTTTTTCTTACAGAGATACATGCAGAGAAAAGTTCTCTCTTCTTCTGCTAAATGAAGTTGCATCTGGAGGCGATGCCTGGAGCCATGGCAACCATCTTGTAAGTATGAGGGGAGCTAGCTGAGAATAACAGCTGATGCTTTATGGATGGGAGAGTAAAAGGATAGTGGGAACCTGGCTCCTTGTTGATGGTGCTAAGTCTCTGATTTCACCAGTCCCAGAGCCCTGGTACTGTAGTGGTTAAGTGCTATATCTGCTAACAAAAGGTCAGCAGTTCAAAACCACCAGGCACTCCTTAGAAATTCTATGGGGGCAGTTCTGTTCTGTGCTCTAGGGCCACTATGAGTCAAAATTAACTTGATGGCAGTGGGTTTGGTTTGGGTTTTTTTTTTTTTTGGAGTCACCCTGAAGTTTTGGTGGCATAGTGGTTAACAGTGGTTAACAGATAAGCTGTTAACCAAAAGGTTGACAATTCAAATCCACCAGCCAATCCTTGGAAACCTTATGGGACAATTCTGCTCTATCCTATAGGGTTGCTGTGAGTTGGAGTTTACTGGACAGCAGTGGCTTTTGGTGGGTCCACCATCCTACTTCTGGATTCTCATTCTTGTTTGTGTGAGATAATAAATATCTTTGTTGTTTAGGTTTGTGCTGTCCAGTATGCTAGCCATTAGCTACATGTGGTTACTAAGCATTGAATCTGAAAGACTCAGTATATAAAGAAACGTACAGTGAAACCTCTGAGAGACAGAACTCAGCAAGACTGCTCTGCTTATCCGGCTCGCACAAGTTTTCCACATTTGGCACGGTGAAGTCTTACCACTTTTCTGTTGCTTGTTTTAGTGGAAAATGTTTTCATTTTCCTTCTCTGACAGGTTTCTACCTTATACAGCTTCCAGCCTTCACAGGTTTTTACTGTAAAGCATTTCATCAGTAATTGTTTACTGATTACATGTACAAACAATAATGTTTTGAATAATGGGCTAAATAAAATACATTATTAAAATTAATTTCACATTTCTTTTTTTAATGTGGCTAGTGAAAATTTTAAATTACATATGGGGCTCACATTATATTTCTACTGGAAAGTGCGAGTTTGAAGCATTTTCACCTGGGGTTTTTGTTACTTGTAGATAAAAAAGATCCTAAAGGATACAAATATCATTCTGATAGGAAAATTTAGACCAGGAATGCCAGCATCTTTGTTCACAGTCACAGAACAAGCTGTAACAGGCATTGGCAGTCACAGACGAGTGTTCTGACTGGTGTTTTTCTCTCTGCACCTTTAAGACTCTGAGAACAACCTTTATGAGTTAAAGTTTAAAGTTCATAAGCCCTTGGCCAAAACTCCATTCTGAAGAGAGCTGCAGAAAGCATGGCCATTTCAGAAACCCAAGGGACACGATCCAGGATATTCAGAGTCACTCTGAGACAGAGAAGACACATATGGTCCAAATCAAGGATTCTGCCTCCAAATACAGACTAGAGCTGAGAATACCACCCCATCTGGCCAGTGACATCTCCCTATCTCTAGGAAACTATCTGGGGTTGGAAAGGCAGAGTCCCTAGTGGTCTGAACAGAGACAAAAAGGAATGAACCAAGACTGGATCCTCTCCAGGGGCCCCCATTGCCTATGGCAGCCCTTAACTTGATGGTCCACTTCTTTCATGATCTGGTCTCATGGCAACTTCCTAACCTTGTTTTCCCAAATCCTCCAATACCCAGTTTCAAAGCTGCCCTCTTTAGGGAACCTCCCATCCTTCCTCCAGCTTCTTATTGCCTAAGGCATCTGTCACTTGTTCCCCGCTTGTCTATAACTTGCTGATTTTGCCAAACGGCCATCCCTAACCCAAGTCCTCTCACAGATTTGAGCAGGAGATTTGGGGGCAGGACCACTTATTAACAGTGTCATCAGCAGGAAGTCTCTGAGCAGCCCAGGTTCCCTGTTGTAAACTTACAAACTCTTCTATTCTCCCATTGAATCACTTACAACATTTTGTAATTGAGTAACTATTGACTAGATGCCAGTCTCTTCTTCTAGAACACACGCCCAGAGGACAGGGACCAAGTCTGCCTAGCTCACCCCAGCATTCGTTCCCTGCACCTGGTGTAACAAATGGCATACTTAAGGCATTCAGCAGAATGAATGGAGGTGTGCCTCCCCTGGAACAAACCCCCGAGTCTGTCTCCTCTCAGCAGCAAGCATTACAAGTTTACTTTGCAGGGTTGCTGCAAGTATTACCAGGGGCATCTAGCAGAGATCTCAGGCTCTCAAAAAGTGTTGGCTCCTGTCCCCTCAAGGGAAAGGACTGTAGGGCGACGAACTGTGATGGGTGCATTTATGTGTCAATTTGACTAGGCCATAGGAGCCCTGGAAATGCTGGTGGTGTAGTGGTTAACTGCTACAGCTGCTAACCAGAAGTTTGGCAGTTCGAATTCACCAGGTTCTCCTTGGAAACTCTATGGGGGCAGTTCTATTCTGTCCTACAGGGTCGCTATGAGATGGAATTGATCCAATGGCAGTGAGTATAGGAGCCTCAGTGGCACAATGGTTAAGAGCTCATGCTGAACCAAAAGGTCAACACAGTTCATTTTCACCAGGTACTCCCTGGAAACCCTATAGGGCAATTCTACTCTGTCCTATAGAGTCACTGTGAGTCAGAATCAACTGAGTGGCAACGGATTTGGTTTTTTTTCTAATAGTACCCAATTATATAATCAAACATCGGCTTAGGTGTTGCTGTGAAGGTATTCGGCAGGTGTAGTTAACATCCAAAAAGTCCTAGAGGCACAATAGTTAACACACTTGGCTGCTAACTAAAAGCTCAGAGGTTCAAACCCACCAGTGACTACCCAGCAGCAAGACGTAGCAATCTGCTTCTGTCAAAATTTTCAGCCTCGGAAATCCTACACCATAGGGTCGCTGTGAGTTGGAACTGACTCAACAGCAGGGGGTAGGAAACATCTACAATCAGTCCATTCTAAATAAAGGAAGTTACCCTTGAGAATGTGAGTGAGGTCCATGGTGTATTCACAGACTGCCGAAAGAACAAACAAATCTGGAAGAAATACAGCCAGAGAGCTCCTTAGAAGAATGGTTATACTACATCGTACATAATTTGAAGATGTTGCCAGAGGGATCAGTCTCTGGAGAAGGTCATCACGCTTGGTACAGTATAGGGTCAGTGAAAAAGAGGAAGACCCTCAATGAGATGCACTGACACAGTGGCTGCAACAACGGGCTTAAACATAACAACTGTGGGCATGACATAAGACAGGGCAGCGTTTCGTTCTGTTGTACACAGGGTTGTTGTCAGTTAGAATCAACTCGATGGCACCCTGTGCGTGGACCTCATCCAATCAGCTGGAGGGAAAATTGAGGTTCCCGAGAGAAGAAGAATCCTGCTTCAAGGCTGAAGCATGAACTTCTGGCAAGTTTCCAGCCTGCCCTTCTTGGAAACACAAATGGTTAAATGTGCTCAGCTACTGAATGGAGGGTTAGAGGTTCGAGGCCACCCAGAGGCACTTCAGAAGAAAGGCCTGGTGATCTACTTCCCAAAAGTCAACCACCGAAAACCCTGCAGAACACTGTCCTGCACTGGCACACATGGGGTCTCCATGAGTCAGAAGGGACAGCAGTTAGCTAGCCCTTCACTGGATGGTCCCATGATTAAACAGTCATTCTGGATGAGCCTTTAGATTGCACTTGACGTACTTCCTGTCACAGTTCCAAGGCCTTGCTCCCTTGGCTCACCTGTGGGGCAAGTGGCACAGTCCCTTCCCCGGGCCTCCAGATGCTGCTGCCCATCAGTGCTCCCCTGTCTCTGGTTTCCTGGGATCAGTGACAGCAGAGGAGACTCTGGCATTTCTAAGCAGCTCCCAGGAGCAGGGTTCGGTTGCAGTGGGTGTATGACAAGTCCCCTTAGTCTGCAGGGCTCTGCCACCCCCACATCCAGCCAGCTGCTGCCCGGGATGACACTCCAGGGCTTACACAAGAAGCAGAGGATTAATCAGGCGACCATGCCTGGGTGCTGACAGCCCTGGGGGAAAGCCTCTTTGCCAGGCCCTGGGTGAGCTCAGCAAGCTCAAGGGCTGCCAGTATCCCTGATGCTTTGGGAAGCAGAAGTGGTGGAGAGTACTCAAGCCAAACTCGCTGCCATCAAGTCGATTCTGACTCATAGCAACCCTGTAAGTCTGAGTGGAACTGTCTCATAGAGTTTCAAAGGAGCACCTGGCAGATCTGAACTGCCAGCCTTTGGGTTAGCAGACTAGTACTCAACCATTACACCACGAGGGTTTTTGTGGTTGAGAGCGGGAGGCAACAGCAGTCCCAGCGCAAAGGTCTGGGCTCAGAAGGAGACCCTCCACCGGTCACCGAGGCAGTCCTGTCTGTGCCCACGTGGCATGTCTAATGGACAGCTCTTACCCACAGTATCCAACATTAAGCTCCCAATTTCCCTCCTCACACCCACATCCCATGTAGATTAACGGCAAGGCTGTCTTTACATGGTTCACACCCAGAACCTCGGACCCATCCTTGACTCCTTCTTAGCTCTTATTCGCCATCCAGTGTCTCTGTAAAATCTGTCGCTCTGCCTTCCAACCAGATCCAGTATCTGATCATTTCTGTTCACTTCTGGGCTACAAAGTGGTAGCCCAAGCCATCAAGGTACTTCTTAGCAGTATTACTGCAGTGAACTCACTGCTTGGTCTCCCTCCATCTGCCCTGTACCCCCCGCCCCATGCCAGCGGTCTCTGCTCACCACAGTAGCCAAGGAAATGCCATTAAACAGGAGTCAGATCACGTCACTTTGATGTTCTCTATCTTTCTCAGAATAAAAGCCAAATGCTTAGGACAGCCTGTAAAGCCCATCATGACCTGCTGTGTCCCTGAGCTTTTTCGGCAGAAACACCAGGCCGATGATGCGTTTGTCCCTGCACACGAGGGCACAGGGTGCCAAGTGGATGTTAAATCTGATTACTTCCTGGTGGGGATGTTAAAATCCACCTGAAAAATGTAGTTACACAATGAAATGAGGTAAGGTATACACATATATGGCACTTAGCACAATGTTAAGTGATCCCTTTGTTAAGATGGCATCCATAAAGGGCAATTCAAATTGAATTCAGCATAAAAATAATACAAAGCATTACACAGGCCAAGCAGAGCACTGCCGGCAGGCTGGACACAAGCCTCAGTCCCAAATTGTGGATCCTGCTGTACACTAGCAGTGGTCAACAGGAAATGTTTGAATATGTCTGGGTACAGGGTGCTTACTACTGGTCTTGGGAGGGGATGCTGGAGTTCCCATTGACCCTGGATGATCTGTGGATTCTTGCCAGCACAGGTCTGGCTGAGTCAGCTCTCATCAATTCCCATTACAGAGGGAGTGGAAGTTATGTGGGAGCAAGCAGCACCCTGGAATGCTTCACTAAGTACCAGACCTCATCTCCCACCTACCCTGTGATTGCTGCTCAGGAGGGAGAAGGAGAGAAAAGGATGGCTGATAGCAGGAAGCAAACCTGCCCCCACGTCCACCCTCAACCACGGCTTCCAGAAAATGAGACTCAACGTTCTTTGTAAGGGTGTGGCAGGCAAGGCATGGCTCAGGGGACAGCTGCTGGGGTATGGAATTAGCAGGCTGGAAACCAGCAAGCTCTATGACTCCCCAGGGCCGGGCCTTGGATGTGACATGTCTGCAGAGATGTGGTCAACTGGACAGGAACGACAGAAAGCAAAGCAGCAGAGAGGAAGGACTAGGGACATCTCCTTCCTTGTTTAGCTGAGGGTCCACTCTTCTTTCCCGGGATCCCCAGATACAGCCAAGAAGCCACTCTGCCAGCTCCTCAGCTAGCTGTCACACTGGCCCCTGGCTGTGAACTGGGCCATGAGATTTTCCAGATGAGGTTAAATTATGCTGATTCTAGACTGGAAATGGAATCGTGCCTGGCACAAGTTTTACCTACACTGGCAGAACTTGAGGTAGAACTAAACAGATCAAACTCTTGACTGACTAACTTTTCCAAAGTCAGAAGTCAATTTTTGTGTTGAATCATCCTCCCAAAGACAGGGACAGCTATGTTTCAAGCCATCCTGAATTAATTCACCCTTTAGCACGTGAAGGAAATAATGGAAGAAGATTACGTATTGGGGCTCTTTTTCTGTGCCAGGAACGGTATTAAGTACTTCACAGGTGGTCCTTGACTCACAACGTATTTCAGTTACGACGAACTGCACTTACGACTGTCACTGTATCTGGAACACTGCATCTGCCTGGGAGGAAGTTACAGGAAAACACATGCAGGAGATATGGAAAAAAATGCTGAATTATGTGAACACATTCCAAGCATTTGATCAGGAGAATATGATGGCAGAGACTGGTGGGATTAATCATTCACGTGTCAAGAACACTGAATTTCGAACTGGGTATCACTGATGAGTAACAGCTCATAGATCACAAAGAAGGGGAATTGACAGACTAGGACTTAATAGATTTTGAAGAGGAAAGAAATGGTGGTGGAGAAAGAAATAATGAGGAAGAGGACGGAGAGTTGTCAAAAAAATTTGCAGTGAAAGGATTAGCTGGAGTTTTTTCTTAATAACAGCAGGATCTTTTAGTTGCTTGAAAACACAGACCCCAACACTGACGGCAGTGCTAAAGACAGTGAGGCAGACACAGGAAGCAGTGATGCGGTAGTGCAAAATATACAAACGAAAAAAGAAAAGGGCCGCACACACAACTCTCACTAATTTTCTGACTGAAAACACCATCCCCATTCTCAGGAATACCCAGAATCTTCCACAACTAACCAAATGCCCATTTCATTAACTCTTCTTCATGGTTAAATTTTTATGATTTGTGTATTTTTTATGTATGCATGTATTAAAAATGTATCTTTAAATTCATAGGTACGGCTTCCAACCCTCAAACACAAATAAAGACTGGATTCATACACAAAATAATCATTAAAAAGGCAATAATAACGAAAATTTTAAATAAAAATGAGATATTCTACTAATGCCAGAACCAAGTTACCATGGTGTTGTCAAATGGAATCCCAGTGGAATGCAGGGACTGCCTGTCTAAGTATCATATTTTGAGGTAGATTTTAACATCTCCTGTTGGGGGGGGAGGAAGCTCAGAAGTTTACATGATGTGCTGGGTTCACTTGGCCAACAAGTGACACAGCTGAGATCTGATCTAGCTACCCCCAAGTCCCATGTGCTTAATTAAGCCCAATATGTCTCCCTTTTGTACTATCAGATTCTCTTAAGACTTTATATTTAATTTTCATAGCAATCAAGAAATTTAACATTAAAAGGTATTTCTTTGAAATCTGCAGAAAACAACACACACACACACTAGAGCTAATTAGTTTAGCAAGGTCAAAGGATTCAAAACCAAGATACAAACGAAACTATTTCTATAAACCAGCAATGAATGACTAGAAAATGAAATTTAAAGTGCCACTTGCAGAGGCCTAATGCATGGCATAAATAGAATACAAACCATAACTAATAATGCACGAACACCAGAAGAGAAACTAGATAACTATGAGTTCCTAAAAGTCAAACATTTATGCCCCCCAAAGACTTTGCCAAATGAGTAAGAAGACAACAATAGGCTGGGAAAAACTTTTTGGCTACACCATATCCCATAAGGGTCTAATCTCTAAAATCTACAAGATATCACAATGCTTCTACAACAAAAAGACAAATAACCCAATTAAAAAATGGTTAAAGAATATGAACAGACACTTCACCAAAGAAGACACTGAGGCAGCTAACAAACACATGAGGAAATGCTAAGAGTTATTAGTCATTAGAGAAATGCAAACCAAAACTACAATGAGATACCATCTTACCCCAACAAAGTTAGCACTAATCCAAAAAATACAAAATAAAAAAAATTTGGAGAGATTGTGGAAAGGCTAGATCATTTACGCACTGCTGGTCAGAATGTCAAATGGTACAACCACTTTGGCAATTGGTTTGGTGCTTCCTTAAAAAGCTAGAAAGACAAGTACTATACGATCCAGCAATCTCACTCCTTAGATTACATCCTAGAGAAATACGAGCGGGCACATGAGTAGATACATGCACACCCATGTTCACTGCATCACTCTTCACCATAGCAAAAAGCTGGAAGCAAACTAGATGCCCATCAACATATGCATGGATAAACAAATTATGGTACATGCACACAATGGAATATCATGCAATGATAAAGAACAATGACGAGTCTGTGAACCAGCTCACAATGTGGATTAATCTGGAAAGTATTATGCTAAGTGAAATTAGTCACAAGAGGACAAATATTGTATGCAACCACTATAATAAGCACTCAAGAAAAGGCTGAAACACTGAAGACAACATTCTTTGATGATTACAAGGGTGGGGAAGGAGGAGGAAGGGAATTCACTAGTTATAGAGCAGGCAAGAACCATATTAGGTGAAGAGAAGGACAAGACACAATTAGGGGAAGTCAACACAACTGGACTAAACCAAAAGCAAAGACGTTTCCTGAACATAACCAAACACTTTAAGGGATAGAATAGCAGGGGTGAGGGTCTAGGGAACACGGTTTGGGAACACAGCTAAGTCAACAGGTGCAGCAAAGTTTATTAAGAAAATGTTCTGCACCCCACTTTGGTGAGTGGTGTTTGGTGTTTTAAAGACTTGTGAGTAGCCATCGAAGATGCATCAACTGGTCCCAACCCACCTACAGAGAAGAATAAAGAACATCAATGACACATATACAAAATATTACCCAAGAAACAAAAGGGCCACATAAACCAGAGACCCCATCAACCTGAGACCAGAAGAACTAGATGGTGCCGAACTACCACCAGTGACCACCCTGACAGAATGAAAACAACACACCAGAGAAAAACACAACAACAGAGAAACAACACAACCAGAGAAAACAACACAATAGAGAATCCCTGACAGAACAGAAAAAAGTGTGTTGGAGAACTCAAACTCATGTAAAAAGACCAGACTAAATGTTCTAAGACTACAGGACCCCCAGAAGACACAGCTCTTAGATTCTCTGTTAAGCCAGAACTAAAACCATTCCCAAAGCCTACTCTTCAGACAATGATTAGACTGGACTAGGAAACATAAAAGAATACTTGTGAAGAATGTGTTTCTTAGTTCTAGCAGATCCATAGACTAAATGGGTAGCTCCTGGCCAGAAGCAGGATGAGAAGCCACAAAAGGACAGGAGCCAGTTGAATAGACGTGGGAACCCAGGGTGGAAAGGAGAAGTGTGTTGGCACATTATAATGGTTGCCACCAGTGTCACATAGCAATGTGTGTATAAATTTTGATATGCGAAATTAACCAGAGCTGTAACTTCTGGCTAAAGTATAAACAAAAATAAATAATTCTAAAAACGCCTCTTATAATAGCATGAGAAATAAAATACTTAGAAATAAAATTGGTAAAGCAAGTACAAGACACTAAACACTCCAAAACATTGCTGAGTGAAATTCAAGAAATAGAGAAATACACCATATTCATGGGTTAGGAGAGTCACTGTCTTCAAGGTGTCCATTCCCCGCAAAGTAAACTACAGACCTAGTGAATCCCATTAAAATCCCAGCAGGCAGGCTTTTGTGTGTGTGTGTCTCTCTCTGTGTGTATGTGTGTGTCTGTGTCTGTGTGTGTGTGTCTGTGTGTGTGGAAGCTGACAGACTGATTTTATAATGAATGACCTGAAATAACCAAAACCACCTTGAATAAGAAGAACAAAGTTGGAAGATTACTCTCTGTCCAATTTCAAGATTTCCTGTAAAGCCACAGTCACCAAGGCAGCATGATACTGGCATGCCAAGCCAACACAAGTGCCGTCGAGCATGTATCTCCAAAAAAACCTACAGCCATTAAGTCTATGCCAACTCATAGCAACCCTACAGGACAGAGTAGCACCGTCCTGCAGAGTTTCCAAGGAACACCTGGTAGATTTGAACTGCCGACCTTTTGGTTAGCAGCCGTAGCACTTAAGCACTATGCCACCAGGGTTTCTGATACTAGCATAGAGGTAGGCAAATAGGTAAGTAGGAAAGACAGTCCTGTGGGGAGTAAATAAATAAACATAGAGATTAAGTTTCTTCTGACTCTTTCTACAAGGAACAGAGAACCACAGGCCCAGGTCACGTGACACCAGGAACTGCTCAGGACTCTATCCCGGCAAAACTGATTTAACAACCACATTCAGAGTCCCACAGGTAAAAATGAATTTAAGTCATAGGCTTTGAGCAGGAAGAAGAAAACTGGATCCAGAGTGCAGAAGCTTAAATTTTTGACAATAGTCATAGGTAAACATAAAAATTAGTTTCATCTTTTCAGCATATGATAATAATAACCATAAAAGTAATAACCACATGCCAGGTGCCCTTGGGTGTTAAAAACAGTTAAGCATTTAACTACTAGCTGAAAGGTTGGTGGTTGAAACCTACCCAGCAGCACCTCAGAAGTCAGGCATGCTAACCTCTTTCCAAAAAGTTCACAGCCCTGAAAACCTTATGGGACAGTCCTACTCTGCACACACAGGGTCACCATGAGTTGGAATCTGCTAGAAAGCAGCTAGCAACAGTCACAAAACCAACTCTATATGCTTTACATATATCAGGTTGTCATACGTTTCCCTCAAGAAAATGGAATTAAAAATAAAATCTTAAGCACTGCATATAGAGAAGGAAGTATTGTTTCTTGAAGGTTTGTTTCAGTTTAACTTTTTTGTAGGTGTGTATGTATAATATTGTGATGTGAAGTATGTATCTTACTGTGAGTGGCTTGCTACACAATGATTGCTACTAGCAGTTAACAAAATTTGCTCCCCTCTGAGCAAGTTACCCACAATAACATACACACTTCACATTATAATCTTGTACAGTACTATACAATGATTGTTACCAGTAGCCACTAGTGTAACAGATCAAAAACAGGTGCCATCAAGTCATTTCCAACTCACAGCCCCCCACGTATGTCAGAGTAGACCAGTGCTCCGTAAGATTTTCAATGGCTACTTTTTCGAAAGTAAATCACCAGGCTTTTCTTCTGAGTTGCCTTGGGTAACTTGAACCCCCAACCTTTTGGTTAGCAGCTAAGTACATTAACACTTTGCGCCACCCAGAAATTTCTAGGGTGGTAGTTAAGAGGGTTATTAAGAAGCCTAAATAATACGATGCATGTAAGATTCTTAGCACACAATAACAGACACAATAAAGATCCAATAGATGGTAGAGAAATACCCCAACAAATTTGAAAACCTAGGGGAAATAGACAAATTTCTGGAAACACATTACCTATCTAAGCTAGTATGAATTGAGGTAGAAAAACTAAGTAAATTCATAACAAAAGAAGTGATTGAGAAGATTGGCCATATATTAGACAGTTGATAGAAATTTGGTTAGGGGAAAGCAGTGACAACACAAAGTAGAAAGTGGATTAACTTAATTGGACCTCACCATAAACTGAAAACTCTTCTAATTTTAACCCAATATTGCAAGGATAGAGTAGCAGGGGCGGGGTCTAGGGACCATGCTCTCTGGGGACATCATGCCAACTGGCATAATTAGCCTATTGCTAAGAGAGTCTTCTGCACCCCATATTGGTGAGTGGCATCTAGGGTCTTAAAAGCTAGCAAGCTGCCATCTAAGGTACACCAAATATTCCCAACTCATCCGGAACAGATGTTCACTGAGAACAACAAAGATACGAGAAAAAAAAAAAAAACAGGAAACAGAAGGACCCATGTGAGTGAGAGACTGTATCAACATGTGACCAGAAGATCCAGATGGTGTCCAGCCACTACCAAAGACAGCTGTGATGGGTCACACAATGTTGAGTCCCCATGGCAACACAAGAAAAAGAGGGGTGCAACTCAAGAACTCTACTAAAAGACCACAAATGATGGTCCAATGGCCTGGGTGACCGCTGGGAGCACGGCCCCTAGACCCACTGCTGCCCCTGTCCAGAAAATACTACTAAGGTCATCTCTTTGGACAAAAATGGACTGGACTCGGGACACTATGTGACAATATGGTGTGTGTAGTTTATGGTTCTATGCATTTATAGGATGCTGTCCTACTGGTCTCTTTGTAAAGGGGAGAGGAGAAGATAGAGAGGAGGGGACAGGAGATTAAGAGGATATGACAAGTATAGGATGAAAAGGAGGAGTGTGTTGTCACTGGGAAAGGAGAGAGAGAGCTGCTGATAGGCAGCCATGCAAATTTAATTTGGATTGTATGTTTTCACTTAATCACAATAAAAAGAAAAGAAAAAGAAATGATTGAAGAGGGAATTTTAAAAATCCCAACAAAACAACAAATAAAAGCCCTGACCTGGATGACTTCACTAGACAATTCTACCAAACTTACAGAAAAGCATTAACACAGGTACTACTAGAGGTATTTTGGAGCATAGAAAAGGAAGAAATACTCCTGAACTCATTCTATGAAGCTGTTATAACCCTGATACCAAAGTCATGTAAAGACACCACACACACACACAAAGAAAACTGCAGATCAATGTCCCTCATGAACGCAGAAGCAAAAATCCTCAACAAGATTCAAATAATAATTCACCATGACCAAGTAGGATTCATACCACGTATGCAGGGATGGCTCAACATCTGAAAACCAATCGATACAATCCATCGCACGAACAAAGATAGGAGCCACATGATTTTATCAGTTGATACAGAAAAGGCATGTGACAAGTGGAAAACCCATTCCTGATAAAGAATCAGCAAAATAGAAATAGAAGAGAAATTCCTCAACATAATAACAGGCATATATACAAAGTCCACAGCCAACATCATCCTAAATGGAGAGACTGAAAGCATTTCCCTTGAGAACAGAAACCAGACAAGGAAGCCCCTTATCACTACTCTTATTCAACATTGTGCTAGAGATCCTAACCAGAGCAATAAGGCTGGAAAAACAGATAAAGTATGTCATGGATTGAACTGTGTCCCCCCAAAAACGTATGTGTTGGTTTGACTTGGTTAGGAGTTCCAATATGGTGGCCTTCCTTCCATGTGTTGTGAATCCTGTCTCTGTGATATTGATGATCGAGAATGATTTGCAGTTGTGTTAGTGAGGCAGGACTCAAGCTTGTGAAATATAAGGGGGAGAAGTGAGCTAAGGAAATTGGGAACCTCATACTACCGAGAGAGAAGCACCGAGAGCAGAGCATGTCCTTTGGACCCGAGGTTCCTGTGCCGAGATGCTGTCACTGGATGTGGACTCAGCCTACTGGACTGTGATGATTTTTCATACTGAATGGACTTGTAACTTGTTAATGGATTTGTGGCTTACCGGACTGTGACAATAAAAGCTTCTCAGGAAACCTTCCACTCGTGGTATTTTCTGTTAGAGCAGTACCCAGTGACTAAGACAAAGTGTATCCATACTGGTGAGAAGGAAGTAAAATATTCATATTTGCAAATGATACAATCTTATACACAGAAAATCCCAACAAATCCACAAGAAAATTACTGGAACTAATAGAAAACTTCAACTATCAAGATACAAACATATAAAAAACAGATTCCTATACACCAATAAAGAGGACTTCAAAAAGAAAATCACCATATCAATACCATTTACAGCATCCCCCAAGAAGATAAAGTACTTAGGAATAAGTCTAACCAGAGACGTAAAAGAGAAAATCATAAGACACTCCTGCAAGAAACCAAGAGAGACCCATATAAATGGAAAAAACATACCTTGCTCATGGATAGGAAGATTCAACACTGTGACAAAGTCATTTCTACTCAAAGCAATCTACAAATACCATGCAATCCTGACCCAAATGTTTTCATGAGATGGAGGACCAAATCACCAACTTCATACGGAAAAGGAAGATGCCACGGATAAGTAAAGCATTACTGAAGAGGAACAAAGTAGGACGTATCACACTACCTGACTTTAGAACCTATTACACTGCCATGGTAGCCAGAACAGCCTGCTACTGGTACAACAGCAGATACACAGAACAATGGAACAGAATTGGGAACCCAGACATAAATCCATCTGCCTATGAGCAAATGATATCTGACAAAGCCCCAAAGTCCATTAAATAGGGAAAAGACAATGTTCCTAACTAATGGTTCTGGCACAACTGGATTTTCATCTGCAAAAAATGGAACAGGATCCATACCTCACACCATATACAAAGACTAACTCAAAACGGAATATAAAATCTAAAACAACAAAGATCATGGGAGAAAAAGTAGGGATAACACTAGGAGCCCTAATACATGATATAAATAGTATACAAACCATAACTAATAATGCACAAACACCAGAGGAGAAGCTAGATACCTAGAAGCTCCTAGAACTCAAACATACTCATCAAAAGACTTCACCAAGAAAATAAAAAGAGACTATACAGACTGTGAAAAACTCTTTGGCTATGACACATCAATAAGGATGCAATTCCTGAAATCTACAAGATACTACAATATCTCAACAACAAAAAGATAAACAATCTGGTTAAAAAATTGGCAAGGAACATAGAATACAAATAGATACTTCACCAAAGATAGCATTCATGTGGCTAACAGACACATGAGGGAATGTTCACAATGATTAGCCACTTAAAAAAAAAAAAATTCACTGCCATCTAGTCAATTCTAACTCATAGCAACACTACAAGACAGAGTAGAACTGCCCTCATAGTGTTTCCAAGGAGCCACCGGCAGATGCAAACTGCTGACCTTTCGGTTGGAAGCCACAGCCCTTAGCCCCTACGCCACCACTGTTTCCATTAGAGAAATGCAAATCAAACCTACAATGAGATATCATCTCACCCGAAGAAACACACAATAACAAATGTCGGCGAGGTTGCAGAGAGCTTGAAACTCGTATACACCGCTGGTGGGAATGCAAAACGGTACAACCACTATAGAAAATGATTTGGTGCTTCCTTTAAAAGCTAGAAATGGAAATACCACATGATCTAGCAATCCCACGCCTTGGAACATACCCTAGAGTATGTTCTGTCACACAAACAGACATATGCAAACTCATGTTTGTCACAGCACTAGTCACAATAGCAGAAAGAAGGAAGCAATCTCAGTGCCCATAGGGCGGCTAAACAAATTATGGTACACACACACGATGGAATACTACACAGTCTTGAAGAATGATGACTAATCTGTGAAATGTCTTACAACATGAATGAATCTGGAGAACATTATGTTGAGTAAAATTAGTGAGTTATACAAGGACAAATATTATGAGACCACTACTAAAAGACCTCAAGAAAAGGTTCAAACATAGAAAAAACAAAAAAGCATTCTTTGATGCTTAGGAAGGTGGGGAGGGAGGAAGAGGGGAATTAACTTACCAGATAGTAGACAAGAAGCATCTTGGTGTGAAGGGAAGGTCAATACATAATACAGGGGAAGGTTGGCACAACTGGACCAAAGCAAAGCAAAAGCTGTGAAGTTTCCTGGACACATCCAAACACTTTGAGAGACAGAGTTGCTGGGGCTAGGGCCTGGGGCCCATAGTTTTGGGTGACATCTAGGTCAACTGGTCTAACAAAGTTTACTAAGAAAATGTTCTGCATCCTACTTCGGTGAGTGGCATCTGGAGTCTTAAAAGCTTGCTAGTAGCCATCTAAGATGCATCCATTCATCCCAGTCCACTTAGAGCAAAGATGATGAACACCAAAGACAGGAGGAAAATACTAGCCCAAGAGGCTGAAGGACCACATGGACCAGAGACTCTACCAGCCTGAGCTCAGTAGATGCTACCCAGTAGACATTACCACCAATAACCACCCTGACAGGGAACACAGCAGAAAGTCCCAAATGGAGCCTGAGAAATGTGGAGCAGAACCCAAATTCACATAAAAAGACGAGACTTAATGATCTGATGGAAGTTGGAGAAACCTCTGAAACTATGGCTCTGAGATGTCTGGCTAACCCAGAAGCTGAAACCATTCCTGAAGCCCACTATTCAGACAAAGATTAGACAGGGCTGTAAAACAAAATATGACATGTGTGAGGGGTGTACTTCATAGTTCAATCAGATACACGAGACCAAATGGGCAGCCTGTCCAGAGGCAGAATGAGAAGGCAGGAGGGGACAGGAACTGGCCAAATGGACACAGGCAAGTCAGGGTGGAAAGGGCGAGTGTGTTTTCACATTGTGGGGCTTCAACTGAGTCACAAAACAGTATGTGTATAACTCGTATGAGACACTAAGTTGAGCTGTAAAATTTTACTTAAAGTATAATTTTTAAAAAAAGGGAAAATTAAATAAATAAATGGTAGACACAGTTGTTAACTCTCATCAGGGCCGGCTTTACGGCCTTGGACTTGTGCGATCACACAGGTTCTACTCCTAGGAAGGACCCTGTTGGGTTACGGTCCTGCTGCTGATACTTTGAAATTCTTACTTTTCAGACAAAAGGCAGTGCATTTTCATTTGGCACTGAGTCCCACAAATTATGTAGGTGGCCTTGAGTATTGTGTATAGTTTCTCAGCATGTATTAACATACTTAGGTATAATATGAACTATTTATTCTCAGTTATGATGATCACATCCCATCTTGGCCCCTCACCAGGTAGGGGACTCTGAACAGGATTAATGAAGTGATAGAAGTGATAAAAGTTGTGTCCCCCTGAGGACCCTCTGATGGTTTAAATAACACATGTCAAGTGCCAAGAACAGTGCCTGACACATAGTAAGCACTCCCCAAAGTTCATTATTATTATTATTAGCTTTATGACTGTGGGAGAAATGTCAACTCTGGGTTTGGTTTTTACAGTGCACACTTGGGGAGAGGGCTTATTAAACCTGTTGGAGCCCTGGGCTACTTTGAGAAGCTGCTGATTGTTAGTGGGAACACTTGCCAGAAAAACACAGTCTATGCACACACACACACATACACACACACATACACACACACACACACACACACACACAGGATCTTGTCTGCATTTCAAGGCATTTATGGTACTCTGAACCCTGGCATTGTAGTGGTTAAGTTCTACATCTGCTAACCAAATCAGCAGCAGTTCAGATCTGCCAGGCGCTCCCTGGAAACCCTGTGTGGCAGTTCTACTTTGTCCTGTAGGGCCACTATGAGTCAGAATCAACCAAGATGACCATGGGCATGGTGTTTTTGGTTTTGAGGCCGTGCCAGGAGTCCCTGGATGGTGCTAATGGCTAAGTGCTCAGCTACTAAGCAGACGTTGGTGATTTAGACCCACCTAGAGGTACTTCAGAGGAAAGACCTGGCTACTCACTTCAGAAAGGTTGTTGTCGTTAGGAGCCCTCAAGCCAATTTTGACTCACAGCCACTCCATGTGGACAGGTGGCATTGCCCCATATGGTTTTCTAGCCCATCGTCCTTCTGGAAGCAGACCACCAGGTCTTTCTCCCACAAATCTGCAGGGTGGTTTCAAACAGCCACCTTTTGGCTAGCCTCCAAGCACTTGAAAACCCCGTAAAACACAGTTGTACTCTGAAACACACGGGGTCATCATGAGTTGGCCTTGACGAGAAGGCAAATACCTTTTGTTCGTTTTGAGGCCAAGGCAACAGCCCAGGTGAAAAACCCCAGAAAGCAAAAGCTCACTACTAAGGGGCCTGCTAGTGAGGGTGTCTGAGTTTCGGGGGTGCCGGCAGCCAGGCAGCTGGGCAGCCACACCACGTAGCACATGAGAACTCAAGGGCCGCGCTGTGGGAGCTTTAAATCAGCAGCTAATTTTAGCTTTGCTATATATGGCCGAGGAGGAATGTCAGCTATAGGAGGGGGAGGGGATGCCAAGAGGCTGCAATGAGGTCTGGGAGGCCAGAGCTGGTCCCTTCCCCGCCTCCCCCAGAGCGCTAGAGAGCTTAGCCTCCCACCAAAGCAACAGGTGGGAGGAGATGGAAGGGCCATGGAGACACAAGCGCATGGCCCGTAGCAACAGTGGTTTTCCACCTTTGACCAAGACCCTCAGTAAAAAATACATTTCACATCATCACACACACACACACTATATATAGATATATATATATCCCCAAGAAATAGTAGGAAACACATTATGAAAGCAAAATATTTTGTGAAGCACTCTGATATTTTCTATTCCATTTGATTCTTTCATTAAAAAATAAAAATAAAAAGCAGGTCATGACCCATTAAATTGATTTCACCACCTACTAACTAGTCAGCCTCTCCAGCCTGGGAAACAGATGCTTTCTTTTGTCCATAAAGGACAGTCACCTGCCAGGGAAGGTCAGGAGTGGCATAAGCAAGGCAGGATGCCATGTTAATCAATACTTCTCAAGACTGGGAATAAGATGCATCTTTTAGCTTTCTCTCCACCCTGTCAGCTAATGTGGGACCTCCTGGCTTTTGTGCCTTCTGTTCTCTCTCCCTGCAGCACTCATCCTCCATTCTTCTCCTCTGGCTCACTCCTGCACATACTGGAGGGTTAAGCTTGTCACTTCCTCCAGGAAGCCTCCTTGAATGCCTAAGTCCTGGTGAGCTGCCCTCTCCTGCTCCTTTAGTTGCCACATTTCTCCTACCTAGCACCTGTAAACACACACACACACACACACACACACACACACACACACACACTGCTCTAGAGAATTTTCAAGGCTGTAATCACTACCTGGAAACCTGGATGGCACAATGGTTCACAGCCAAGACTGCTAACCAAATGGTTTGCAATTCAGATCCACCAGACACTCCTTGGAAACTGTATGGGACAGTTTTACTCTGTCCTGTAGACTCACTATGAGTCAGAACTGACTTGACAGCAATATACATATATATAAAATCTTTACAGATATTTATTATCTTATAGAAGCAGACTGCCATATCTTCCTCCCGAGGAGCGACTGGTGGGTTTGAACTACCGACCTTTTGGTTAACAGCTGAGTGCTCAGGGTTCCTGAGCACCTGCACACTATAATTTCCTGCTACATTCTCTGTGAAGGCAGGGCCTTTTTTTTTTCCTGTTCATTTCTATACCTCCCAGAGTAGTGCATTTTGGGCTTTGTAATAGTTGCTCCATAAATTTCTTGAATAAATGAATAATAGCTAATGGTAATAATGCCTCCATTGCCATCGAGTCGATTTGAACTCCTACCAAACCTATACAACCGAGTAGAATTGCTCCACCGGGTTTCCAAGGAGCAGTTAGTGGATTCAAACTGCCAATCTCTTGGTTAGCAGCCAGACTTAACCACCGCGCAACCAGGGTTCCAACAGCAATAATAGTAACTGCCATTTATTGAGTTATCCCCTGAAAAATCTTCAGAGAGATTAGCATAGATCCACTTTATAGATGAAGAACCTAAGGCCTAAAGTGATTAACCACCTTGTGCAAATCATTCAGCCAGTGTGTAGAAGATAAGGCCAGAGCAGTAATCCAGGGTGGCCTAACGTTCCTAATCTCATACTCTTACTTGTTCACGTTCCCCTCCAAGCTGCCCAGGCTGGGGCAAAGGGCAGGTCTTTAACAAACCCTTGGGAGACTGATGACAGGATGATTAAAGAGATTTTCCGAAGCACGGCTGTGTCTAATTTTGGAGAGTGGCACCTCATGTGTGGCCGAGGAGACAGGAGGCGTCCAGGCTCCTAGGATGTGTGGCCATCTCATTCGGAAGAAGAGTCTGGGCTTCCAATGAGCCCGGCCTCAAAGCCTCGTGGCACATCTAGGAAAAAGCCCACACCCCCTGGCCCAGGCCGAGGACTCCAACATCGTTTCTACCCACTCCCCAAACTTACTCTGTCCTGCTACCTGGCATTCCTGCTGCTCCCCAAACACGCCAGACCCAGCCCTGCCTTGGGCCGTGGCAACTGCCATTTCCTCTGTCTGGAAGCCCCTTCTTTCCGTTCCTCCTGCCCTGCTTCTCAGCCCACGTGGCCTAAACACACCACCCCTCGGTCTCTGCTACTGGTTTGGTATCATTAACAGCTTCTGGCAGTGACATACACATTTCTTTTCTGGTTTATTCCTCTCTTCCCAACTCCACAGGCAGCTCCTCGAGGACTTTGTCTTCCTCACTGCCCTCGTCCCTAGAACTTGCTGTGGGGTGGTAACCAGCACATAGTGGGTGCTCATAAATACTGGTAGTGTGAATGAATGCTGTTGCTGTTAGGTGCCGCTGAGTCAATTCTGACTCATAGCGACCCTATGAACAACAGAATGAAACACTGCCCTGTCTTGCACTATGTCCAAAATCATTTTTATGCTTAAACTCACTGTTACGGCCACTGTGTCAATCCATCTCATTGAGGGTCTTCCTCTTTTTCACTGACCTTCTACTTTACCGAGCATGATGTCCTTCTCCAGGGACTGATCTTTCCTGACAACATGTCCGAAGTATGTAAGATGCAGTCTTGCCATCTTTCCTTCCAGGGAGCACTCTGTTGAACTTCTTCCAAAACAGATCTGTTTGTTCTTTTGGCAGTTCATGGTACATTCAGCATTCTTCCCCAACACCACAATTCAAAGGCATCAATTCTTCTTCTGTCTTCTTTGTTCATTGTCCAAAATGAATGAATGGGTCTTCTTTTCACACACACTGGGACATTAGCCCATAGCTTCCCATGCTCACCTTGATTTACACATGTCTGTCCCTGTGACTGCCATCTAGGACTCCCCCTTCTGCCCCACAGACACCTTGGTTTGGATAGAGGAAGGAGGGATGGAAGTTCACATTCAGCCTGCTCTGCACCACTTGTA
This sequence comes from Heterohyrax brucei, assembly GCA_028571685.1. Lineage (NCBI taxonomy): Eukaryota > Metazoa > Chordata > Mammalia > Hyracoidea > Procaviidae > Heterohyrax > Heterohyrax brucei. The sequence continues at coordinate 72,502,092 of CM053156.1, forward strand.
ACTGAAGCCCCATAAAAGCACTCAAGGATTCTCTCCATTGCATAGCTAGGAAACTGAGGCTTGCTCTCTGTTGCATCTCCAGGGCCTAGCACAGTGCCTGGCACACATATCCTGGAAGTTACACTGAATTGGAGAGATTCAGAGGAGTCCTGGTGGCTCAGTGGTTGTGTTCCCCTGGTAACTGAAAGATTGGCAGTTCAAACCCACCAGCTGCTCTGTGGGAGAAAGATACGGCAGTCTGTTCCCATAAAGATTACCTACCCATTGCCATTGAGTTGATTTGCTGAGTAAGACCCAGTTCAAGGGCAATGGGCTTTTGGAAACGTTCAGCATAGAGTTCAAGGTCACTGAACTAGGCAGCGGTGGAGCGGTGGAGCCAGAATTGGTCCTCGGTGCCATCCCACCCAGGTAGTGCTTTTCTACTACATTGTGTGGCCACCATATGCACCTACAGAAATTCTAAGGACATGACCTCATTGCCATCCAGACACCTACCAACTAGCAACTCAGACACATGCCCACTTTGCACCTGAGATTGCTCTCAGCATGCCCACAGGCTACCGTGGGCCACCTGGTGTCCTTCCTGCCCAGCCACCCCACTCTGACCCCTACCCACTCCCAGCCAGTCTACTTCCTGCCTCCTGTCATAAAGAGTGGTGGCTTGTGACAAATATAAGACAAATGCCTACGGATGCCAACTGTGATTTGTTTTTAATTAGCCCAGTTTTGTCTGTGTCAGCCTCTCTTTCCAACACAGCATGTTATAAAGACTTCGTAGAATTATCCTGAGCTAGAAGGAACCTTAATGGCTCTTTACAGCAGAAGTCAGCAAGTTTTTATTGTGAGGGACTGGATAATAAATAATCTTTGTGGGCCAAGAGGCCAAATCGATGATTTTACATAGATATTTTCTTATGATTTTTCTGTGAGGCAAAATACTGTTCTTTCTTTGATTATTATTTCTTTTTTCTTAATCATTTAAAAATGCAAAAACCACTCTCAAATCATAGGTGACACAGAAACAGGCAGCAGGCTGGATTTGGCCCTGCGTTTGCTAGCTCTTGATTTAAAGAAATACTTCTTAAACTTGAACATGCATATAAATCGCTTGCTACACTTGTTAAACCATTCCTGGGCCCACCCTCTTCTTCCGTAGGTCTAGGGTAGAGTCTTGAATTTGCAAATTTAAGAGGTGGACAGGTGCTGCAGCACTGCCTGTCGTCCATCAATCCTCTTTAGGGTTGCTATGAGTTCGGATCTACTCTACAGCAGTGGGTTTGGTTTTGGATTTTCTAAACTCCCCACTCTACGGATGAGGAAATGGAAGCTCAGAGCTACAGCCCATGGACAAGGTAATGATAGTCACCCCACCACTGAACTCTCACCGCAAAGCACCTCTTTTTCTAAACCACAGAAAGCACTGGTGCTCCTAAGTCTCCACACACACCCCTCTCCCCATCTGGAGTCTTCCTGGCTCTCTGCCTCACAGTTACAATTTCCTACCAATATCTAGGTCAGCGGTCACCTCCCTAAAGCCATCCCTGACCACTCGGAATCTAAGGGCTCTGTTCTCAGGGTTCCACTAGCACAGAACACACACTTCTAACAGTTTGTCTAAGCGCCTGGCTCTGAAGCCAGGGTGGGTCTTTCTTTGTACCCACTAAAAGACTCACTGCCGTTGAGTCAATTCTGACTCATAGCGACCCTTATACACAGAGTAGAATTGTCCCAAAGAGTTTCTCAGGAGGGCCTGGTGGAGAACAGCTGACTTCAGTTGGCAGATGTAGCCCTTAACCACTAAGCCAATCAGCTTTTCCTATTGGTGACCCTTTGTGCCAGGCCTGACAAACAGGAGGTGCCCCATAAACTAGCACAGAAAGAAGGAAGGAAGGAAGGAAGGAAGGGGGGATGGGTAGATGGATGAAGGAATGAATGGACACTTCATGATCTACTGCACCAAAGCAGTTTTCATGGTAGAGGGGAGACTACACCCTGATTCTGATGGAGTGCAAATTAGAGTATGTGTCGTGGGTGTTCATATCCTCAGCTTATAAAGAGCAGCACTTAATCCCACTGAGAACGTATTCTGCGGCCTTGGTGCAGAGCACCCCGTGATCCTCTCAATAACTCGCTGGCGGCCGACTGTTACCCACAAGAAAACGAGTGCCAGGAGAGGCAGTGCCACCAGTCGCCTGCTCCGCACCCTGCCTCTCCTCTTCCCTCTGTCCACCAGCCCTGGACCTCTGCCTGCCCCCCGGGCCTGCAGCCCCAGGCCGGGCTCACCTCCATCGGCGTAGGTCTCGGTGCCGTAGCCGTCCTGCAGACCGTTGTTCCAGGTGCCCTCATACTTGGCACCGCTGCTGGAGCTCTGCCGAGTGCCGTAGCGCCCCTTGAAGCCGTGTGTCCACTCGCCCTTGTAGAGCCAGCGCCCCTTGGTCTCTATGCCCAACCCGTGCCGCTTGCCCTGGCTCCAGTACCCTTCGAAGGTGTTTCCGCTGGGCCAGGTGTACACGCCTGCCACCTCAAAGCCAAAGTTCCAGGAGCCTGAGTACTCGCCCTGGCCTTTGGGGCCGGTGCACAGTCCATGCCCATGGGCCTTGCCCCCCTCCCAGCCCCCGCAATACGCCCCACCATCATCAAAGTCAAAGCGGCCCCCGCTCATCTCATCGTAGCCGCCGACCACCTCCCTGTTCTCCAGCTTGGGCGGGGAGGGCAGCAAGGGTGCCAGCAACACTCTGGGCGTGCTGGGGGCTGAGCCCCCAGACTCACCACAGCGCCCCAGGAGGGGGACAGCGAGCGGCCACCAAAGGCTGATAGAGCCCAGGAGCCAAGTCAGCACTGGGCCAGCTGGTCAGTGCCATGCCTGGGAGGCCCCCCAGTGAGCCAGAGGCCGGCGGCCAGCCGGGAAGGAGGAGGAAGGGAAGATTCCAAGTCCCCCAGGCGTCCCAAGTCTGGCTTGCGTGGCGTCTAAGGAAAAATGGTGCGATCCCTTTAAGAAGCACAGCAAAAGGGGTGAGGGAAGGGCCCCCCCACCACCACTTCACAGAGGGGGAATCCCCTGCGGTGGCAGACCCCAGCCTGAGGCTGAACTCCCTGCCCGCTGGCCCCCTTCTCCACCTCCCGGTGGGCCTGCGGGGCTGTCGGTCTCCCCGTCGCGCCCCGCCCCGTCTCCAGTCCTGCCCTCCTCCTCCGACGGAAAGGTCAGCGTTGTCCTAACAAGGCCATTGGATTTCAGAAGCTGCTCCCAAAATAACCCCCCTGGCCAGCCAGCCTCCTTCCAAGAGGGAGGGGGTGTTTCATATGGGCTGGTGCTTTGGGCCCAGGGAGTGGCTTCAGGGATGAGGACGGGAAGCCCAGAACGAAGTGTAGGCAGTCTGGCAGTTCGGCAGCTATTCTTCTGGTGGGTGAGAGCTCCCAGTCCCTTGGGTCTAAGGGGAGGGAGGGGGGAGGCGGAGGGAGAGGAAAAGGGCCGGGAGGGAGGGATAAAGGGGGAGGAACGAGGAAGACAAGCAGAACAGCCAGTCCTGGGACACATCAAAGGCCCCGGAGCGTGGAGGTTGGCAGCTCTCAGCACACGGCCACACGCATGCCACAGCAGGGCCCGGAGCTATAGCACCCTGCCAACCTGCGAAGTAGTCCAGGGAGCTAGAGAGAAAGGAACAGGGATGGCTGTGCATATACCTTTCCAAGCTCTGGTGTCCTAAGCAAGCCTGTGGGGCTGACTTCAGACAGCTCATGGGACACGGTCAAAGGCCAACGGCCTGAGTGAGTTCCCAGCACCCAGGTTCCCATCAAACTCCAGCAGAAGGAACCAATAAATCTCTATGGCATGAAGCTATGGTGAGGACTAAGAGCTGGAAATCCCAATTGAGCCTGGGGTGAACAGGAAAGCAATTCTGGGAAAGGTCAGAACCATAGAACAGGAAGCTGAGGGAGAAGGACATGTGTGTCATGGGGTGGAGGTGGGGAAGCGGAAAAAGAGGAAGAGAAGTCACCAAAAAAGCAGGTACTGAAGCCACTCGAGAACCTGTGACTTCACCTTACCAAGCATACTCCAAATCTCAGGGTGACTTAGCCACATAGAGGTTGTTTTGGTTTCAGGAAGTTGTAGAAAATGCGCTCTCACTCCATGCCAGCTGATGACTTGGTTCCCTTACTATTCACAGCCCCTACCTTGAATAACCCCATCTAAGCCCACCTTCCACCACCAGGTGGAAATACCAAGCCTCTGGAGCTTGCTCTCCGTGCCTGGTTGCCAGGCTGACAGGCAGCACACAGCAGCAGATGAAGACTCTCTGGTACTGTGTGGGTAGTTTGACACACCACCTGCCCAGGTTGGCTGACAGCCTGTTTGCACAGTTCACTTCTAACAACACCTTAATGCTGCCTCCAAAGTTCCGTTTGCCACTCCCTGCGATTTCATGCCACGTGGTTTAACAGGCAGTGTCCGTGGAAGCAGCAGTCCAAAAAATCCAATGGTATACTGCATTAGGCAAACTGGCCATTTGATTTCTCAATCTTCCAGAGGACTCTTGTAAAGTTTTAAAAAGCCAAGGTGACTTTGATGCCTAAGGCACACCCGACCCAAGCCATAATCTTGGAAATCACCTCCTAGGTGTGGGAAAGCTAGACATTGAAAACAGGAAGATGAAAGAAGACTTTAATGTGTTCAGTTCACTGGAACTGTGGAGTTAGTGGAGCGTACTGAAAATACGATGGACTGCCAGAAGAATGAACAAATCGGTGTTAGGAGAAATACAACCAGACGGCTCTCTAGACATGAAGATGGAGAAGATCTGACTTGCTTCCTGTAGACACATCGCTACGGAAGACCAATCATTAGAACAGGATACAATGTTTGGTAAAGTGGAGTTTCCGAGAAATCGAGTGCAGTAGCCACAACAATCGACTCAAATGCACCGGTACTGATGGCGATGGCACAGGGCTGGGCAGCATTTATTCTGTTGGACATAGGTCACCACGAATTGGCAAATTCAACAACAACTAACAATTGCAACTCCTCCAGGTCTTCAGGAAACCCTGGTGGCGTAGTGTTTAAGTGCTATGTCCGCTAACTAAAAAGTCGGCAGCTCGAATCCACGAGGTGCTCCTTGGAAACTGTGTGGGGCAGCTCTCTTCTGTTCTGTAGGGTTGCTATGAGTTGAAATCGACTCAGCGGCAGTGGGTTTTGTTTGTTTGCTAAGTCTGGAGATAATTATGAGTTTCCTTTCTCTGCCCTCAAGAGAAGGGGGAATTGTATCTCAAACTGGAAGCTAGAGGATTTGGGGTGCCTGAGTTCAATACCTTTTGTAGTTCATGGCTGGGGTAAGACTGCACTGACAAGGAACACAGCAGGGACTCCCTGATGGAGCAAGAGAAAATTGGGATGCAGAACTCAAATTCATGTAAAAAGATCCAACTTAACGGTCTGACTGAGCCTACAGGGACATCAGAAGACACAGCACCCAGACTTTCTGTCAGCCAAGAACTGAAAATGATTCCTGAAGTCAGCTCTTCAGCCTAAGATTTGACTGGACTATAAAACATAAGAAATGAAACTCATGAAGAAAGTACTTCTTAGCTCAAGCAGGTATAGGAGACTAAATGGGCAGCTGCGGTTCGGAAGTGAGATGGGAAGGCAAAAAGGGACAGGAACTGGTTGAATGGACACAGGAAATCCAAGGTGGAATGGAGGAGTGTGCTGTCACATTATGGGGAGAACAACTAGGATCACATAACAATATGTGTATGAATTTTTGTATGAGAAATGAATTTGAACAGTAAACTTCCACTTAAAGCACAATTAAAAAAAAAAAGCTGGACAAGTGACCCTAGTCCTGTTCTAAGGCTAGGTGGCTGCTGTGGTCCTAGCAAGCTGGTCTGCCCCCATAAGTGTAGCCACTTTTTGTTCATAGACACGTCTGTGATGGTTCCCTACCCGTGGTAGGTATGTGTGAGAATCCAGAGGTGCATTCAGTCTCACTGGATTGTCCAGGGAGAAGACTTGGGCAGGTGCATTTTTAAAAAGCTCCTCTGATGACTCTAATTCTCATCTCTGGGTAAGAACCACTGCAAATCTTCAGATCAAAAATCAGTTTCTTACCATGGACAAAAACAGTAATCCATTTACTGTAGGCTGCATAAGGTATATAGTTTTAGAAGTAGATATGTATTCAATCCCTGGTCCTTCTTCTCATGAGTTGTGTGACTTTGGACCAATTGTCCCTTTCTCTAAGCCGCAGTTTCTTCATCTGTAAAATGAGAGGCAGAAGAGTACCTACCTCGAAGGATTGCTAGCATTAACAATAATCACATCTACCATGAGAGTACTGGCAACAAGGCGTAGAACACAATTTAAAAAACTCACTGATGTTGAGTCAGTTCCAACTCATAGCACCCCTACCTACAGGACAGAGTGGAGCTGCCCCATAGAGTTTTCAAGGAGCACCTGGTTGATTCAATCTGCAGTCCTTTTGTCTAACTGCTCTTAACCACTAAGTGACCAGGGTTTCCTAAACCCAAACCAAACCCACTTAGGTCAAGTGGATTCTGACTCACAAGGACCCTAAAGGACAGAGTAAAACTGCCCCATAGAGTTTCCAAGGAGTGCCTGGCAGAATGGAACTGCTGACCTTTTGGTTAGCAGATGTAGTGCTCAACCACTATATCACCAGGGTTTCTCAGACCACAGTAAATACCTAATAAATGCTAGGCATTATGATTACTATTCTCATATGATAAGGTGTTTTTAAGTCCATTCTTAATAAAATAGTCGCTAGAGAGGGAAGAGAGAACATGCTTGGATACCAAACACCTTGGCATTGAAGCACTCCTTCCTCTTCCCCAACACACTTTAACGCTATTGCCTTGTAGTTTCTAACTTTTTCTAACTGCTAAACTAAGTTACGGGTAAAGGGCCACTTTGACTTAGAAGTTTAATTAAATTCTTTACCAAATTTGGTGTTGAGCTTTTCGACAAGCCGCCCTTTTGTCCTTGCCTTGAAACCAGTGCATTTGTTTAAAACGGATATAAGACGCCCTCTTGTGGTCACATCTGTATTACCACAAGCTTTCTCAGACCAAATGGAATTTTCTACGCTTAAAGTGGATTTATTTTTTTGGAAAAAAAAATTGAGAGGGGGTGGGGGTGGGGTCCTGGTGGCATAGTGCTTAAGTGCTACAGCTGCTAACCAAAAGGTCAACAGTTCAAGTCCACCGAGTGCTCCTTGGAAACCCTGTGGGGCGCTTCTACCCCGTCCTGTAAGTCACTGTGAGTCAGAATGGACTCGACAGCAAAGGATTTGGTTTGGTTTGGGTTTAAAATGAATTTAAAACTTTTTAAAAGATAGCTGTCCTGTTTTTTCTCATTTCCAGGTCTTTTCTGACTCCATACTTCTGTGGTCAATAAAGGTAGTTATTTCCTCCCACCGTTTTCTTCCCAACTTCTCAAGCTTGGCTGCTGCCTAAGGGGAGGCTGGGGGACGAAGGGGCCTGCCCACAAAAATCCACCTGGGTTCTTCTCAACCACCGCAGGCTCAGCTGAAAAAGCCTCCCCTCCCCCAGGAAGCCGTCTCAGACAACAGTTTCCTGGCCAAATCAGGTATCTTCCTGAAGTAGGCAGTCAGGACTAACTCCAATTCTTTACCTGTTTTTCTCAAAATTCCAGGCTTCCTAGCACTACCTGGCCCAGGAAATCACACATTAACTTGTAGGAACCACTAAGATAAAATCTTTGCAGGCTTTACAATCTTTTTTTTTAGAATTGTCAAGCAAGTGGAAGCGCCATTCTGACGACCCCCTGCTCAGGTGAGTACTGAGAGCCTCTGGACCCTAGCTCCTGTTGGCATACCTCCTCACCCTCGAACCCCACGTCTTGATGCATACCTCGTCAGCAGATACCCCCCCCAAATTGCCTGTTCATTCTTCCTTCACCCATGATGTTTACCCTTACCTACCCATTATAAAAACCCTGAGTTTGCCTGGCAAATTCAGACAGGCTCTGAGGACCCCAAATCTCCTTGTCCCTTATGTGCTGGCACCTAATAAACCTGTTGGGCTTTCACTTGACCCCTGTCTCAGTACTGGCTTTCTCCAGCAGGTGGCCTAAACACATGTTTTGCACATGCTTCCTGAACTTCATCAATGTATTTCACCAAAAAAAAAAAAAAAAAAAAAGGATCACCAGTTTCTGGCTCCTTCCCTAAACTATGAGTTGTTTGAAACAAGGACTATCTTTATTAGCCTTCAAAGAAAACATGAACACCAACTTTGTGCCTGCTACTCTGGTTCCTCTCTGTAGATCCAGTGGCTGCACTCAGTGAGTGCTCCTGGCCTTTCCCTCTCAACAGCATAAGACCCATTGCCATGGAGTGTAGAACTGGCCCATAGTTTCCAAGGAGTGCCTGGCGGATTCAAGCTCCTAACCTGTTGGTTACCAGCTGTAGCACTTAACCACTACGCCACCAGGGTTTCCAACCCAGTGCAGTCGAGTTGATTCCTACTCATAGTGACCTTATAGAACAGGGTAGAACTACCCCGTGAGTTTCCAAGGAGTGCCTGGATGATTTGAACTGCTGACCTTTTGGTTAGCAGCTGTAGGATTTAACCACTATGCCACCAAGGTTTCCAGCAGCTGGCAGCTAATCACTCCCTTCTTGAAATGCTTTTTCACTCAACTTTCAGGATCCCTCACTGGAGTAAGGGCACCCACTCAGACTTTTGCTGCTTCTTCCTCATTCCCCTGGCCTCTAAAAAAAAATTAAAAAAAAAAATGATGTTGTCTCAAGTCCATTCTGACCTACAGCGACCTTACAGAACAGAGTAGAACTGCCCCATAGGGTTTTCAAGAAGCAGCCGCTGGATTTGGACTACTGACCTTATCATTAGCAGCCAAGCTCTTAACCATTGTGTCGCTAGGGCTCCCCCTGGCCTCTAGACCTGGGGAATTTCCCCAGGTTTAGTCCTGTAACCATTCACTTCCTAGGAATGCTTTTAAACAACATCCAAATACTAAAATCTCCCAAATTTGTATCTCTAGCTTGTAACTCTGTTGTGATCTCCAGTCATATACGCAACTACTTACCCAGCATTGCTAGGTGGACGTCTCACAAGCGTTGCAGACTTGACAAGAACAAAATAAAACCCCCAATCTGCATCTCCTGTCTTTCTCACACATCGTATCCATTCATCCACAAATCCCTTCAGCTCTACCTTCGGAATGATTCCGGAATACATCTTCTCTCCATCACAGATTAACCTTACCTCCCTCACTGCTAAGGATGAAGCCATCACAAACAGCTGACTGATGCACCGTCACCCCTTGCTCCCCTCCCCCTCTCCCCCTTATCCACACAGAGTAGCCAGTGCTCTTCTCAAAAGGCAAGTCTGATAATTCAATAACAAAGGACAAATACTGTATGAAATCATTACTATAAAAAGGGAAGTTTTATACACAGGTGACAACAATCATTGATGGTTATGAGGAAACAGGGGTATGAAAAAGAAACCACTAACTAGATAGTAGACAAATGATCATTTGGTGAAGGGAGAGACAACACACAGTATAAGGGAAGGCAGCACAACTTGACCAAGGCGGTCATAGAACCTTCCTAGACACATCCAAACACTTTGAGGAACTGAGTTACTTGGGCTGAAGCCCAAAGACCATCACCTTGGGGAATATCTATGTCAACTGATATAGTAGAGTTCATAAAGAAAAAGTTCTACAACCTACTTGGGTATCATCTGGGGTCTTAAAGGCTTGTGAGCAGCCATCTAAGACACATCTCTGCATCCCATCTCATTAGGAGCAAAGGAGAATGAAAACACCAAAGACACAAGAAAGTCCAGAAGACTAATGGACCACATGAACCACACCCTCCACCACCTTGAGCCCAGAAGAACTAGGTGGTTCCTGGCTACCACCACCAATGGCTTTGACAGGGATCATGATTATGGATCCCACGCAAAGCAGGAGAAAAATGAAAACAAAACTCAAACTCTCAAGAAAAGCCTAGCCTTCCTTGTGTGATAGAGACTGGAGGAACTCCTCAGATTATGGCCCCCGGACATCCTGCTAACTCAAAACTGAAACCACTCTCAAGATTCATCTTTCAGCCAAAGATTAGACAGGTGTATAAAACCAACATCACATGTGATGAATGTACTTTTTAGTCCACGCAAGCATATGGAACCAAATGGGCAATTCTTTCCCAAAAGTAAAGACAGGAAGGAAGCAAGGGACAGGAAAACTGGACAAATAAACATGCAGAAAGGGGAGAGTGCTGACACACTGTGGGATTGCAACCAATGTCACAAAACAAATTGTGTATAATTTTTTTAATAGCAATTCCTAAATAGTGCAAAGAATTAATACACTTGGCTCCTCAAAGATTGGAGGTTTCAGTTCCTCCAGGTGTGCCTTGAAAGAAAGGCCAGGCAATCTACTTCCAAAATCAGCCATTGGAAATCCCATGGAGTACAGTTACACTCTGACACATGGGGGTTGCCATGAGTCAGAATCAACCCAAGTGGCAGTTTTGGTTGCCCCTGTTTCAGTACTTCTGCCTCCTAATTCTTTTTGTCTCTATAGCTCTTGTATGAGTTCAAAAATTGAAGCCTGTGACTCGTATCAGAAGGATCAGCCCAGGTCTACACCCCAACTTCATTTTAACTTTCGCTTATTTCTCCTGCAATTGTCAAACTGTTAGAGAGACTAAGTAACAAAGGACATGTTTTTGTCTAAGGTTAAGCTAAAGATATGGAAAGATTTCTAAGTGAAGGTCTTGACACAATGTCCTCATCAGAAATCCCCTGGCATTCCTGAGGAAATGTTTGAATTACCTCGGGACCACCCTGTAAAGTCCTCCTTAGTCGTGTATTTAAGCTAACCAATCTGAATAGCCCACACTCTTGTTTCCTGCCACTCACTGCCAGCCTTCTCTTCCAGTTGTCCTGCCACCTGCACACCAAATCTGGTGAGTTCCAATCAGAAGGCTGTGATTTACCTCTTTGGTTTCATTTTGTGAGATCAGAAGCAACTCTGGTTGGAACTGTCTTGGGCTTTCAATACACCTCTTTGTATTTATTTTTAACAGAACATGCACTCCTCCTTGTTGACATTTTCTGGTGTCAGATCATTGGTATTCAAAGATGCATTTCTTCCAGCAGCCCCTGGGACATCAGGGAGCTGGGGCTTCAGAGCCAAGCATGAACCCGTGGAGCTCGTCCATTTCCACAAACTCCCGGGAGGTGAATCAGGTAAAAGGACTTGAGTAGAGCTCAACTTGCTTGCATTGGAAACCCAGGCGGTGTAGTGGTCAAGTGTTATGGCTGCCAACCAAAGGACTGGCAGTTAAAATCCACCAGATGCTCCTTGGAAACTCTATAGGACGGTTCTACTCTGTCCTATAGGGTCGCTATGAGTCAGAATAGACTCAATGGCAATGGGTTTGGTTTTGGTCTTTGCATTGCCTTGTTCAAGATTTATTGTTGGCTTTCGCCTCTGTTTTCATTTTCCGCTGGTTCTAAGTGTTCTGAGGGGTTCATTGCCAAATTAAATTTGATATGGCTGTTATCACAAGACTCCCTAGTCTATTAAATGGACTTTGTGAGGACTGAAGTCTCAGCCCATTAAGTTTGGACTAACTTATTTTCCCTTAGTGTATGTCGTGGAATGAATTGTGTTGCCCCCAAGATGTATGTATCAGTTTGGCTGAGCCATGATTCCTGGTACTGTGTGATTGTCCTGTATGTTATAAATCTTGCCTCTGTGACGTAAATATAGGAGGATGGGCTGTGGTTGTGAGGCAGGACTCAGTATAAGATTGTCTTGTGCTTTGAAGGAATCTCTTGGGATATAAAGGGAAGTAAGCAGAGAGTTGGGGACCTCGTAACACCAAGAAGCAGTGTTGGGATCAGATCACGTCCTTTGTGTAGGACCTGGGGTCCCTGCGTTTCAGAAGTTCCCAGTTCAGGGGAAGATTGACTGCAAGGACCTTCCTTCCTCCAGAGCCATCAGAGAAAGACTTGCCCTGGAGCTGATGCCCTGAATTTGGACTTGTAGCCTACTGGACTGTGACAGAGTAAGATCTCTCTTTGTGGGGGCCATCCACTTGTGCCTTTCTGTTAGAGCAGCACTACATGACTAAGACAGTGCATATTCAGATTTTCCAACATGTGCAATTCATTGCTTTAGTATGAAGGGGAATGTCAGTGTTCTAAGGACCCAGCAGGACTGCCTGGGGGCACAGCTGTTCATAGGAGTGTTTTGACACTTGCACCTGCCTGTTTATGGACAATCTTTTTGTTGTTGTTTTTTAGGGTTTTTTTTTATTGTGCTTAAATGAAAGTTTACAAGTCAGTTTCTCACGCAAAACTTTACACTTGGCCATGTATCCCTAGCTACTATCCCCACTCTATGACAGCACACTCTTCCCCTCCAACCCATATTTCTCACGCCCATTTAACCAGCTCCTATACCCCTCCAATGTCTCCTCCTATGTCCACACAGAAGCTGCCCAGTTAGTCCACTGTATGTGCCCAAGCCACGAATACACTCTTCACCAGTGTCATTTTATGTCTTATATACCAGTTCAGTCTTTGTCTGAAGAGTTGGCTTCCAAAATAGCTTCAGTTTGGGGTTAACAGTTTGGGGGCCATATCTTCTGGGGACCCTCCAGTCCATCAGACCATCAAGCCTAGTCTTTTTACTAGAGTTTGGGTTCTATGTCTCACATTTTCTGCTCCATCAGGGACTCTTTGTTGAGTCCCCTCTAAGGGCAATCTTTGGTGATGACTGGTCACCATTTAGTTCTTCTGGTCTCATGTGGATGTGGTCTCTGCTGTATGTGGCCCTTTCTGTCTTTTGCTCTTGTGCTTTTCTCGTGTTGCTGATGCTGCTCTTTCTCCTTTACTCCAAGTAGGTTGAGACCAATTAATGCTTCTTAGATGGCTGCTTGCTAGCTTTTGAGACCCCAGACACCACTCACCAAAGTGGGATGCAGAACATATGCTTAAAAAGCTTTGTTGTGCTGGTAGACTTAGATATCCTTAGATATCCAGATCCCTGAATGATCTTGTATGTGTATTATCTCCATGAGAATAAGGGTGTTATTCTGCTTACTGTTCTATTCCCAGCACCTAGGATAGTGTGCTTGGTATGTAGTAGATACATGAATACTTGTTCAATAAATGAATGGTCGATGAATAATTAAATGAAGGCGTGTGGAAAGTGGGATGGCACTTTTTTCAAGAGTATAATTTAAACAGTTCCAGAATCTGCAATCCATTTCCTAAGATGCATTAGAGAGAAAAATTAGTTTAGTAAATCACACCCACAAAATGCCAATGTTTGAATAAAAACAACAACAAAAAAAAAACCCCACAAAACCCACTGCCATCGAGTCATGTCCGACTCATAGCGACTCTAGATGTCAGACTAGAACTGTCATGTTTGAGTCAGGGTCCCTAATAGTACAGCTCTGGTGGCCCAGTGGTGAGAAGCTTGGCTGCTAACCCAAAGATCAGCAGTTCTAAGCCACTTTGGAAACCCTATGAAACAGGTCTACCTGAGTCCTACAGGGTCACTGTGAGTCAGAATCAACTCAACAGCAACAGGTATGGTGTTCTTTTCCTTTTGTTTTTTAATAATATTAAGGATGGCCCAACTGGGTCTGAGCTATTTGGGCTTCAAGATTCATATTCTGAGGAACATTGTGACTGAAGTGTACTTACTTAAACTAACCTAGAACGCCTTAACTTGTACCCAAGTTTGGATTTCCTCAGCAAGTTTCTAGGTTTTTGGAACTTAGTCCTTTACAATCCTTCCTAATAGGTCATTGAAACTGTCCTTTTCAACGCTCATAAGAATCTCTAAGGCAGTAATGTCATCCTTCATCCTCCGGTAACTATTCTGGTAACACACAGCATTAAGACTAAATAATCAGACAGCTGGTTGGAAAAGCAAACTAAAAGGTGATGCAAAACATTAGTTGGGGGGAGGAGGAGGGGCATCACTTTTACAACCACAGACTGTAAAGGTCCAGGTTATTGGTTCTCCACATGTGCTCTGGGAATCTTCGGAAGTCTTAAAGACCCTTCCAGGGAAGCTTAGAGTTAAAACTATCTTCATGATACAAAACCACTGTTTGCCTTCTTTTCCTGTTTATTCTCTCACAAACATCCTGTTTTCCAGATGGCCCATAATGTGTGATATTGCAGAAACTGAACACAGGAGCAGATACAGAAATCCAGGGGTTTTCTATTAAAGCTAAACATGAGATGTACAAATTTTAAAACAATACCACTGTTCTACATTTTTCTTTGGCTTTCTAAGTTTTTTTCACTCAAAAATGTTATGGTAATGAGATTATTTTAAAATGAGTAAAACTTTTAAAAAATTTCAGTTTTAATTTATAATATGATAAATATTGATAAAACCCAGGTTCAACCCCCCTGGAAGCAGCAGTCAAGGAAACCTATTGCACTGGGCGAATCCGCTGCCCAAGACTTCTTAACACAGTGTTAAAAAGTAAAGATGTCATTTTGAGGACTAAGGTGCGCCTGACCCAAGCCACATCTTCTCATTGGCCTCATGTGCATGTGAAAGCTAGACAGTAAGGAAAACCAAAGAACTGATGCATGTGAATTACGAATATTGAATACACCATGGACTGCCAGTTGAACAAACTCTTCTGTTTTGAAAGGACAGCTCCTTACAAGTGAGGATGGCAAGACTTCATCTCACATACCCGGGATGTTATCAGGAGGGAGCAGTCCTTGGAGGAGGACATCATGATTGCGGTAGGTCTGCGAAAGAGGAAGACCCTCAGCCAAATAGACGGACACCATGGCTGTACAATGGGCTCAAACACAGCCAGCCGCTGTGTTGATGGTGCAGGACTGGCAGTCTTTCCTTCTGTTGTTACTAGGAGTCAGAATTGAGAGCAACTAACAACAAAGCTGTATGGCACCCCCAATTTTAAGTTGAAAGGCATCCACTGCTTTGGATACATGAAACCGCATGCCTACCCCTAAGAGATGTCTCAGTCACAGCTACCTGGATTTAATCAGTCTCCAAACATTACAAAATCCATCCTACACTAGAACCAGCAAGAGTCCCCCCACAAGTGAAGCTCATGGCCTTTCTACTAAACATCCTTCCCACCTCTCCCCAGTATAAACCATGAACTTGTACAGCCCACTTCCATTGTGATCAATCGACCACACAGCCAGAGGTTTCAGTTAAAAATAAACACATATTCTGTAATCTACGAAAAACTGGTACGGCACATTACATTAAAATAGCCAGATAAACTTACAATTTGGTGAGTATACTGCGGATGGTTTAAGTGAAAATATAAGCTGTCTGGCATACTCAAAATTCTTTCTGGAGCCACCTGAGCAAGGACTTATCCTCTATCTGAAACTGAAGACAGATTTTGTTTTTCTCAAATTGTAGAGGGAATTTTGGATGGTCTACCAGAAATACAAGATACAGCATATGCTAAATTTGCTTTCAGGGTAGCTGGAGGTGGGAGGGCTGTTCAAACACAGCTATCATCCAGAACATGTAAAACGGGGGGGTCAGAGACCTCTGTAAGTGACTGCCAGAGACAAGGAAGACACACACTAGTTTCCACTATTACACCTGCCATCCAAATGAAGCAGCCAGCTCTAAGGCACTTCCTCTGAGATACTTCATGTACTGTCTCCAGGACAAGAGCAGCAGGGCTTTAGTGACAGATAGCTGAGAGTTGGAAGAGAATTGACGGCAGTAACTAATGAGTCCCGCAAGCAGCACTGGGCAAGCCAGCTAGTTTATTCATATTAAACCTAAACCTTAGATCTCTGGCTTAACAATAACGTAACAAACCTTTAAGGACAATAAATCTTGCATTAAATCAGAGACGGTTTATACTGGCCACATAACTTCAAATATTCTGGTCTGGCAACTACAGCATGGCAAATGTCCAGTTCAGTTACAAAACCACATTTGATTTTCCTTGGCCACTGAATCTTAAATAGATCTAAAAAATGCAATGTTTTACAAAGACTTTCTTCATATACCGCCACTTCCAGTCTCAAGGAATTCTGCTTTCTTCATCTCCTGGAAGCATGTCTACGGTTTTCAGATCTGCTCTGCTTTAGAGGGGGGGTATGTAAGAACAGAGAGTTAAGTTTAAAGAACGAAGATTAACTGAGAGCCCAAGAAATTTTTTTATTGCAAGCACAGTGAGCAGAAGGAGATGTCTTCTCACACAAAGTGGCTGCAAGGTCTGCCACGAACTAAATCTCTCTGACAACTCTTCATTGGTTTAAAGCATAGTAATTAGTGTCTTGTTATCAGGTGTACATCATTTCTGCCATGTGGGACATTTTCTTGGGAATATATAAGTAATATTCCATGTAGCCTGACAGGTCCTCTATGGTCACATCATCCACATAGACGCGAGCTTGCTCAGAACAGGAGCGGGGAGAGCCAGACAGAGTTCTGGTGGGGAGTGACTGAGAGTAGTCCTCAAGCGGAGATCTCCGTTCTGGGGCCAGAGGTGGGACATTCTGCAGGCCTGAAAAGGAGTACACTTCCATATCATGCCACCTCTTACACTGGCACTCCTTGCCTATGCAGGCACATGGCTTGCCGTGGTTTAACTTGGAAACGGACTGAAAGTCAGAGAGATCACCGGCCTTGAGACTTGCTTGGGAGGCATGGGTGGCATCAGAGGTGTCTTCCTTTCGGCTCTCGGACAGGAGCCCTGGAACCGGAGTTCTCAGTGGCTCGACGACTGCCCCTGTGTGACTGGCATCAGGAGAAGGAGCACGTTCTCCTGCACTGAACTCTTTAGGGGGCGACCTTCCCAGCCCACTGCTGCCATCAGAGGAGTCAGTCTGGCTTCGGTGCTTCAGATGGTTGCTGGCAGAAGCAGCTATTGTACTGCAATGTATAAACTTTGGAGGATGGAGGACAGGAGACTTAGAACGTCGACGACGCTGGGTTCTCACTGCTCCTCGTGAAGACTTCCTTGTAGACCTAAGAGGCAAAAAAACACACAAGATGGTGGGATACTAAGCCTCCGAAACAGGTGCTTTATGAAGGGTTCAGAATTTACTTCCTCTCAATTTATGAGGCTGTTGTAAGTTTCCCCCTAGCAGATGTGCTATCTCCATTTCCTAACTGCCCAAGTCTCAGAAACATCAACACCCTGTTATGTGCGAGCTATAGGAACAAGTAGAATAAAGGACTGATCTTACTGAATCACTTCAGTCAAACATCCATTGTGGAACCCCAGGCTGACAAACCTCTGACCAGTGGGTCTAGGGAAGCACCTGGACTTAACGGAAGCTGTAGAACCGGGATGGTGTGCCCGAGGCCTGAGCACAGCAGCTTCGGTGCCACTGTGAGGCAACAGCTCCAAGTGGCTGCTAGTCCATTCTTATAAAACAAGCAGCAGATTTATGATTCATTTCCATCACAAGTGACTTCTGACAAACAGAGATTCCCTGAGGTTTTCAGATACTGGGAATTATCAGATACACTATAAAACTATTTCTAAAACACCGAAATACAAGAACTGAGGAAAGAAAAGGAGACTTAGCAAAACTGCTGGGAAATTTGATTAACTGGTCCCAAACCATCTGGAGCACAAGGGAATGAAAGACATCAAAGACAAGGAAAACATGAGCTCAGGTCACAGAAAAGGCCATCTAATCCAGAGACTACATCAGCATGAGACCAGAACTAGATGGTGCCTGGCCACCACCGGTGACTGCCCTGACAGAGAATACAGCATGCATACAGTTCCTGACATAGTGGGAGAAACACAGGTAAGCAGAACTTGAACTCTGTTAAAAAGATTAGACCTGCTGGTCAGGCAGACGGAAGGGTCCCCAGACTCCTATCTCAGAGCTGAAACCATAACCAAGCCAACTCTTCAGATGGGACAGAACATAAGACATAAAATGATAATGGCAAAGAGTGTGCCTTGTAAGTATACACATGAGGCTAACTGAGCAGGTCCCCATCCAGAGACAACATGAGAGAGGGCAGGGGGACAGGAGCTGGTTGAATGGGCACAGGAAGTACAGGGTAGAAAGGAGTATGCTGTCACAGGGTAGGCAGGGCAGCTAGAGTTACACAGTGGTGTGTATCCAGGTTTTTGTACGACAAATTGAGTTGGACTGTCAAATTTCCACTTAAAACATTTAAAAAATGCTAGCACAAATGCAAAAAGTAAACAGTACTTTGAAAAATAAAAAAATGTTATTTCTGAAATTAAATGGATGAGTTAAACATAATACATGGTTAAAGAGAGATTTAGTGAACTGAAAGACAAATCTGAATCATCTATAACAGTAGCTGACAAATTACAGCCTCAGTCAAATCACGCCCCTAGCCTGTTGTTATTATACAGCTCCAGTGGGCTGCTAGCACTGTGACCCACAGAGACCAAGCTGGGGTACCCTGTCCCACTCCTGATTGCCCCTACACTCCTCGCACCTGCCTTCCCAGCCAGTGGGCATCTCTCAGCAGGGCCAAGGACCAAACTGATCACCAGTGGCATGTTAGAGCTCTGTTGTCAGCACGTGCTCGGCACTGGGTGGCAAAGTCTCAGTCTAAGAGCCCGTTCAGCTGCCCAAAGTGGGATGGCTGGGCTGTCCACAGGATAAAAAGGAATGGTGGGATCTAGGCGTCATCACGGCAGACAGCAAAAACGATCCCAGCAAAGAAGTACCAAACTGTGCCTAACATCCAGGATGGCCACCTCAGGCAAATAGGACAGAAGAGGGGAGGACACGCGTTCTTTTTCTTGTTACGTAAATATTCACACAATAACATCAATTTTGCCTGTTGGCCTCCGAAGTCTAACATATTTACTATCTGGCCCTTTATGGAGAAGGTTTGCTAGCCCCTGTCCTGGAGCACAGCACAAAGATAAGCATTTGGCAAAAAAATATAAAAGAAGACATAGAAGACAGAATAAAGTCTGGAGTCTCCAAAGGAAAGAATAGAAGAATACAGAACAAGTGATTTTTGAAAGGATAGCACTTGAGGAATTTTCCAAAATGATGAGAGAATCTGTAGATACAGGAAGCCAGCTGAAGCAGGCCAAATAACAGAAATCCACATCTAGACACACGGCAGCAAACCTGTAGAACAGGAAAAACAATAGGAAGATCTTAAAAGCAGCCAGACTCCAAGGACACATCTATCCCAAAAGAACAACTAGATTAAATAGGTTTTTCAGCATTAATACCGAAGCCAGAAGACAACAAATAGCACCTTTAAATGCTAAGAAAAAATAAACGTCAACCTAAAACAATAGTTTCAGGTATACCAAGTCTATTTTTCAAAACAAGCATGAAATAAAGACCTTGAGCATACACAAGGGTAAACACATATACCAGTAGATTAACAAGGCATTCAGTTCCTGGGAGCACCATTAACCTGTACTCCACATGAATTTGTATGAAGCAGCAACTATTTCACTGACAGACCTTCGCCGAAGGAATTTCTGAAGGAAATACTGCAGGAGAAAGAAAATGATCCTATATGGAATGTCTGAAGGGGAGCAAAGAAATTATAAACCTGTTGTCGTCATTAGGTGTCACTGAGTCAGTTTCGACCATAACAACTCTGTGGACAACACAAGGAAACACTGCCTAGTCCTGCGCCATTCTCAGAGTCATTGCTGTGCTTGAGCCCATTTGTTACATCCATGTGTCAATCACCTTGTTTAGAGAAATCTAAACAAAACAAAACCTGATTTGTGAGATTAAACTGAAGGGATAGAACTGAAGTACTAGGAATACAGCGTAAGCCAGGAGGCCAGAATCACTGTTCTGAAAAAGAGGTTAAAATACTGATTTTTGTCTTTACTAAGCACGCATGGTAAAAATTGAAGGCTACCTACTAAAATAATAGAAATGAAGTATATAATTTCCCCATCAGTAGAAGAAAAATGGCAGTGGGGAGAGATAACAACAGAGGCCCTTTGTAACTTTTTTTTTTTAAAGTAGGGAAAGGAGATGAGAAAGAAAAGCAGGACAAATAGCATGAAGTTAAACAACAGAAACAAGTCCAATCTATTAACCAAAATAAATGTCAAAGCAATAGACTCACCACTTTAAAAAAGCTGATTATCTGAATAAAACAAAACCTAGCCACATTATTTATAGGAGATACACTTCATATGTTAAAACATGAAATGAATGGAAGTAAAAGAATGGGAAAAGAGAGGGTAAGCAATATTAACTGATAGGAAACTGGATCAGTTATGCTAAAACCAAACAAAATAAACTTTCAAACAAAAGCTTTACTGTGCGATATGCCACCGTATCATTATAGTTTTGGTTCACCAGGAACAAAAACATGGTAAGTCTGTGTGAACTTAACAGTCACAAAATATATGAAGCAAAAATACAGAATTTAAGGGAAAATCTGGCATATGTAATTCCAATTCCAGAGGCGAGATCTTAACAAAGCTCTGTTATTGATAGATTACACTGACAAAAACTACTAGAAAAGAAAAACACATTTAAAAGCTTGATTTAATCAATATAAGAAGAATTCAAGACCCAGGGATCAGAGAAGACCCAGTCCTCTCCAGCACACTCCGTTAGTGGCTGTCGAGTAGCCCCTGTCTCATGGTGGCCCCATGCACAATAGCAGAAACCACTGCAGAGTCCTGAGCCACTGCCATCGTCAGTTACAGACAGGGTCACTGTGAGGCACAGCATTTTCAACGGCTGACTTTCAGAAGTAGATTGCCAAGCTTGCTTTCTCTCGGGCACACACAGAACATGTGTGTGACTATGAACCGGGTCATATAGCCAATTTCAAGAGTCAGCTTCATAAAATAAAACTCTCCAAATTAAGTGTCTTCCATAACTGTTTCAATACTAGTATTCAGAACATACTCTTCTGGGCACTCAAAAGAGAAAATCCAGTAATATTTTAAGGTACTGGTATGAAAATCACCAGCCACGAGCAGCTCTTACCCATGCCAGCTGTCTTTCGGTGCACAGGTGGCTTTAGGTTTGGAATCGTCGGTAGTGGCTCTGACTGATGTCCTAACACCTGCGCCTTCTCCAACAGACAGAGACGCTATGGACCTGCACGACAAGACCACACCACATTTACTGCGACAGGAAACTGCAGAACGAGAACTCGATGCTCTCATCCACCCAAATACAAATTTTATCAATAACTTTATTTATTTTCTAGTTTGGATTTCTCGAAAACTGCTCAGATTTGAATGTAAATTTTCCTCCAACAGCAAATTCAGAGGATTCCTCCAAAGTCTATGATGGCAAGGTCCTAAGCCAAAGAGCGATTCTTAAGTATAACTAGCAGCAGACTATAAACAGATTTTTGGGCTCTTTATCTGGAGCAGACCAGGACTTACGTCCAGCAAGAATGTTAACAACAATGATGACATGTTGTATGTTGTCACATCAGAGCTTTGGGAACTAAGTTCAGCGGTAAAAATTAAGGACTCAATCTAACTTGAAAATGAACACATTTTCAAATACGACAACTTTTACTGAAAATTATACCCTTGTGATTTAAAATTATACAGGTCACAGTAACGAACATGGAAAAATTAAGAGAAAAACAATCACCTGTAACCTTACATAGCAGAGGTGACCAACATTACCATTTTTTGAATGAATCTTCCAGATCTGTTCAATACACACGGATATAACGAGCTCCTACTCAGTAGGCTGTGCTATTGTTAACAATCTGTTACAGAGGAACATTAATCACTATTATAGAAAAATGCTCACCAAAACATAATTTAAAATAACAAATAACTGGGAATAACCTAAATGTCAAACAGTGAAAACAATTACATGTACAATAAGGCCTGTCTACACAAAGGAATACCAGGAATTTAATAAAAATAACGTGTACAGAGTTTTTGAGGATATGACAAAGTGCTTATAATGTTAAAACTGCACGTATAAACACTGTTATAAGCATCATGATCTCAACTATGTGAAAAACAAAGTGTATAGTATACACAGATAGTTCACAAAGAAATCACGAAAATGTCAAGAGTGATTATGGTAAATTGGGATTTTTACTACCTTTTTCATACTTTTTTGTTGTAAATGTGTTTACCACTAGTGTGTATCATTTGATAGATTAAATGGATTATGTTGTTTTATTATAAACACATTCAATTTACCCTGGTAGTTAAGTAGTATTAATGTTAGGAATCAAGACCAGTCGAACAGGATCATGCTGAATTCCTGGCAAGGTCTGGTTAGTTTATGAGTCAGTTCCTCAGACGTCCCACTTGCAAATCAGCAACAATATCGTAGAGCTACAAGTGCAGGATGCCCGATCCAAGCCTTCTGCTGCTTAGTCATGGCAATGACTCACTCCTTCCCCTCTACTGAGTCCTCGTGAATGTTCTTCACTGCTCCTTCTCTTTCGAGAACTTTACCCCAGACAGGTCACATGCTACAAATACGTAATTTTGGACCACATATTGTACAGATTTTTTTTTTTATGTTCCAAGTAATTTTCAGGGGTAGCTTAACATTATGTTTCAACTTCTTACAACATCCAGAAAGAAGTCTGTGTACCAAAAGGTATTTATGTAAGTTTACACACTAAGGACTGTTGTATGTGTGTATTTACATTCCTGGTGTTTCTGTATCAGACACACTGTGACCACAATCTGGAAACCATCTGCTTCTGAGCTTTGTTTCCCAGTTTCCCAAAATGACTTATCAATTAATGGCAAGATGACTATGCTGGGTCAAGTACCAGCAGAAAGTACTAATTACCGTGGAAGCAAGACGTGAGTATCTGCAGTCCCCACTACACAAACACATTAGTATAAATCTCCTCATTTGGTAGGCTTACGATCACACTAGTAGAGGCAGCTAGCTATGAAACACATCTCACCTACATCACCCTTTACCATGTACCAGGTGCCGCCTGTACCCCTTCAGGTCATCTTCAAGGCACCACATAAGGGAGTGGTTAAGATTCTAGAGACGGCTTGCCACGGTTCAAATCTTGGCTCTGCCACTTCTTAACAACGTGACCTTTAGTCAATGATGTAATTTCTCTGTCTTATCTGTAAACTCGAATTACAACTGTACCTCTTTGCTAGGACAGAAACAAGGAATAAATGAAATAATGTATATGGAGCACTTAACCCAGTGC
Organism: Heterohyrax brucei; assembly: GCA_028571685.1. Taxonomy (NCBI): domain Eukaryota; kingdom Metazoa; phylum Chordata; class Mammalia; order Hyracoidea; family Procaviidae; genus Heterohyrax; species Heterohyrax brucei. The sequence goes on from CM053156.1 coordinate 72,525,277, forward strand.
TTAGAGATTTAGTAAGACAGTAATAAATGTCTGTGACTATTATTATTGCTTGCTGTTGTGAGGAATGTTTTACTCTGAGCTTGAAATATTTAGTTTTCCTTCAAGCCAACAAAAATTCTTATATCCATTATAAATATGAGGTATCTTCAGGCCTGCAGCAAAGAACAGAGAGATGAGAAGATCCCGGCACAGACTGTTGTTCACACAGTGATACATTAACATTCAGATAGCAGCTGGTCTGCAGGTGCTCTAATTAGTCTGGCTAAAGGGTCCAAGATTATTGATCTCAGTGACAGAACCCTACTGAATACAGGTTTCCATAGCGATCAGCTCAGCAATCAAACCCATGAAATTGACTTAAGTCTTTACCGATGTCTATGGAGCCAATTCACTTTTAGGGAAAAATACTGTCATTCCCTTGAGATATAAGAGACAATCTCTGATGGGGCAATGCTCCATAACCTCTGATTAAGAAGAGGAAAGTTAAAGCAAAACACCCAGTCTTGGAGTAGAAACAAACCACTACTTTTCAAAGTTTTACTGGAAAAAAAAAATTTAAGTAAAACAATGCCATGGGGAATGTGGTAGAATGCCACACTACTAGCATCTGAACCTTCCATGAATAATGAGAAATTTTGGAAGACGAAGAGTTCTTCTGAGGAAACCGAAAAACCAAACCAAACCCTTTGCCGTCGAGTCCTGACTCACAGGACTGTTTCAGTCTCATCAGCCATTCCCAAATCATACGTCACATCGTTTCATTACCCTGATGCGTCCACTCTTAACTTCTTGAAAGCAGTTTGTAGACTCTCTTCCTCCCCATCCTTGGCTTCGGATTTCATTGTGAACGTTTTTACACTACTGTGGAGTGTTCCCGTTAAGACTAAAAAACAAAAATGAAAACAAGATGCACAAAGTTAAAGCAGGTGGGTTGAAAAGTATGCTTCTGGGAAAAATCTGTATGCCTGCTATGATTACTGCTTATCAGGAAAAGAAAACCAAATTTCTAAAAGAATGTTTCTGTGCTGGCAATTAGGAGACGGGAATTTAACAAAGTAAACAGATGAAACAGAACAATGTATTATCTGGTCTAGCAGAACTTTAACTGTCTAAACATTTGATGTCGCTGTTCAATTACAAAAAGTTTCGGAAACTAGGGTTACCTAAAGTAGTTCTGCGTTTCAATATGCCTTTTAATAGAGGGTGGAAAGAGCTCTCTAGTTGAAGGACTCTACCAGCCTACAGACAAAATCATTTCTGCATCAGACAAGGAAACTTAGAGCACTCGGATTCTTAAAATGAAGTATGTCTAGTTTAACCCTAAAATTTCCAGCTATTATCACGACATGTGGCAGCATTTGTCTAGAGCAATCCAGGCCTAGACACTGATATTCAAGAAGACCTATGTTTTAGTTAACAAGCAGTTACCTCTAAGTGAAAACAAAAGCAGGATTAGAAACATGTTTCAGTAACTGCCTGATTATCCCCTACTCTACCCTGTATGGTTGACATCTTGATTCTGTTTTTTTTTTTATTATGACTGAGTGAAAATGTACATTCCTGTATAAATTTACATGCCCACCTATATGCAGCTTACACTGCTCTCCCTGCCCGGTGACAGCACACTATTCCTCTCTGCTCCATACATGTCTCATCCTCCCAACAGTCTCCTTTCCCCTCCTCTCCACCCACTCCCCTTCCTCCAGCCAGAGGTCAGCAGGATGATATCCTATAGATGCATAGAACCATAAAGTGCATCCAATATATGGCCACTCTGCATCGCCAAGTCCAATCCATTCGTGTCCGAAGTGTGGACTTTCCTTATATCTCTAAATAGAAAAGAAATGAACTATACCTGTGACTGAAGAAGATAAAGGACAGAAGTTAATCAAAAGAAAAAGGAAATAAAGATAAAATATAAATTGCTGTTCTGTGATTTACCCTTAAATGACTTCCGCTTAATAAAACGCCTTGATGAACTGAAGTCCTGTTTCTCCATCTTGATTTTTACATTTAAACAAGGAGGAGAGGGGACCAACTGATACAGTAAGAAACACACAGATTGTTTCTTCACCCAGGGAAATAAATCTTAAACAGAAAATAAGCAAAGCAGTATCTATGAACATATCACACAGGGAATCAGAAACAAGGAAAACAAAGAGGAAGAATTCTTAAAGCAAAGGATTTACCTCCCCTTTTACTTTCTAATGACCTACTCTGACATCTGCCACCCTCCCACTCCCTAGGCACTCTCAGAGGGAGCAGTGCCTCTCTGGGGACCCTCAGGTCCACTCTGATTTCCTGTTGTCATTTCTCAGGGGCAGGTTTAATGTTATTGTGAGACCTCTAATATTCCAAAGGTCAAGGTGTCATAACGCTTGATACAATATAACAATGGAGAATAAAAATGCAGACTCTTACTATTCTACTTTATTTATTTATGTAAATAGGCATTTGGGGCAGATGTCTCCGGGGAGCACTGAAAATAGTCTCGAAAGAATTCATCTTGCTTTCACCTCAACTTCTTAAAACAGAAATTTTAAATGCACTTGCCACACATACTGGTTTACTTAGCCAGCACAAAAACATGGGAGAAAAATTTATTTGTCCAACTGCACACTTTACCAGTCTGTATCTGTTTGGAATTGAGAGTAGGAGCCCTCCAATGACACAATCCTGTCTTAAGTACCTGAGGACGGAAACAAAGACCAGGCACTGGAACATTCTAAAGCTTCACAGCATCTCAAATGGTCCTATTACAGCCTGTAAACAAATTCTTTCTGCTAACCAAACAAAATTAAAGCTCCACTGTAGAGTTTTCCTCAGTTGACTTAGGCCCAGTCAGCCAAATCCTCAACGTATTGGCCCCTGAAACTTCAGAAATCACTCAACACCTAAGCACATATCACATCTAAGTATACACTGCTGAACTCTATAGGCAGAAATTCACTCCTTCCACAAATATTTACAGAATGTCTACCATATGCATGGCACTAGACTTGGAAACCCTGGTGGTGTAAGCCAGTTAAGTGCTAAGGCTCCTAGCCAAGAGGGTGACAGTTCAAATCCAACAAGTGCTCCTTGGAAACTCTGTGGGGCAGTTTTACCCTGACTTATAGGGGCACAGTGAGCTGGAAGCAGCTCAACTGCACCTAACAGCAAAACAACAGACTGGATGCTACAGACATAAGATGAACGTCACACATACAGGTGAGTCCTATTCTTTCAAGAACTGGAACCTCGTTCCTGCCCTCAAGCGGCTTACATACACTATAACATTGTGCTGAGAAATTCTGCACCAGAGATGTTAACTTTTAATTATAGAGTGCTGACTTAATAAGCAATGCAGATCACCACTGTACATGTTCACACAAACTCAGTTAACAACCTTGCTGATGTACTGAAAAAGCTTACCATTTAAAAATCAAAACAGACCAAAACAAAAACCTAGTTCCACGCTAAAACTTTAGGAGTGGAGTTCCATCTAAACTACTTTCAGATATCCAGCATTTTGGTTATTTTAATCAAAATAAAAGCGGTTGTTCTAACTCTGAGCAAAGATGAGTCTCAGCCACGACCTTGAGAGCTACACCAGAGCATATTTGTAATTATACAAGACTGATTAAGCGCCTTCTCTGTCTCCCAAGCTTCCCACGCACTCAAAACAAGAGCTGTACAACTAACTGGGATAATTGGTTTTGTCCTTCTTATTGTCTTTCACTGCACTAACTTCTTGAAGCTAACCAACCCCAAAGAGATCCCACCTTTAAAAGCCTGTTATCAGTTAGTTTATATTGTTTTAAATTCAACCGTTCACGAGTTCTTGTAAGTTCCTTCATCAAAAGCGCACATCCCGGGCTTCCCTAACTTCGAACGAATAGCTAGTGTCCTAATCTTAATTACATCCTGCAGCTACAACCAAGACCTCCTAGAACCTTAAGCCCAAAACCAAATTTCCAGGCCCTGAGAACAAGGATCCGCACGTGAGCGTATCATCACAAATGTTAAAAAGATTTAGAAACTTTCCCAGACCACCGGAAAACGTAGCGCCCGGGGAGGAAACCTAGTCTAACGACACCTGAGAAGGTAAACAAGAACAGGTCAAAACAATCAGCGCCCACAACAAAACACATTCACACCCCTGTCAACACACCCACTCAAGCCCTACGCTCACAGCGCTAAGAACGACGTTAATTCTTTTCGCCCAGAATCTGGGTTGTCTCTCGGTTAAACAGGATCGGGTGGGGGGCAAGTCAGAGTCACGGGGGTCTTCGGAGAACAAGGACAGATCTTCAGCTACAAAGTTCCCCCCTCGGGATGCTTCCCAGAGCAGACCTAGAGGCTCGAGTCGGGCCGAGGCTCAAGGGATGGAGGAGGAGACGGGAGCGGAGCTGAAGAGACAACCAACGAGACTGGGGCTCAGAGGCGAGAAGGAAAGGGCGGGAAGGGGCAAAGGGCGGCCAAAAGTCATGGAAAAGGGAAGCTACCGACGGGCAGGAGACGGCGGAGAAACACGATCGGACGGGGACAGCGAGAGAACGAGAAGGCGGGAAAAGACAAGAGACTGGAGCTTGGGGACATCCAGGCCGCGGCTGCCGATGGGGCGCCGAGAGGCCCAGGCCCGGCCCCGGCAGTCAGCCCCGAGAGGCGATGCGACGGAGGCAGGGGGGCACAGAAGTAACCGTCCGCGGGCAGGCCGGCAATACAGGCCCAGACATAGTGCCATGGCGCCTTCCTGTCCATTCGGGGCACCTACCTCTTCGCAGCTGGGGCGCTCGGTTGGTCCGGTGCCGTCCGTTCAGATCGTCTCTCCCCGATCGCGGCGTCCGACTGACCCGGATCCAAACCCGCGGAGGGGACGGCCCGTACCTCTGGAGTCGCACTGCGCCTGCGTCACTTGGGCGCGCGTCCCTCCCCTTGCTTAGGCTCCTCCCACTCCAGTGAAACTACCAGGCAGTTGGAGATGACTGCGCAGGCGAGGGGCGGTGCCCGTTCCTCCCGTCCTTCCCGCACCCTCCCCTCTCGGAAGCACTTGCCCCTTACGTCATTTCCTGTTATTCTTGTCCCTCAATCTTCGGGACTCTCTGTGTACTTTCTAGACCAGCTGTTGGGGAGTGACAGCTTCCTTCTCTCTGGTGAATAAGTAGGCGTTGTTCGTCGCTGTCGTCGAACTGCTACCACCTCCCTGGATCTCTTCGTTCCTGGTCCTCTAGTTGGTGTCAGTCAGGCAACGGAATTGCGGAGTGGGGAATCTTCTTGACAACTAGCCTCATCTAGGCGTTCGGTTGGAGTCCCCATGATGCTGGAATCCGAACTGTCTGCGACTTCTGGGCTCGAACATCAGCCCCCACCTCCTAGGGATCTTTTCAGATCGTGCAGAGAAGCGAGGAAGGATTGGGACGTGGCCGGGAACATGAATGTGAGGCTTAAGTTGAAATGCCTTCAGCTTTAGTGTTCCTTATACTCGACTTGGGCCAACTAATTGCCTTTTCCTCTGTCCCTCAGTTTCCATATATGTTCCGTGAAGAAGTTGGACTTTGAGAATCTTGGCGCAAACTGTAGATCCTCTCGCCAGAGTAATGCACATACACACCAGATTTTCCAAAAAGGTTGAGACAGTTCACCTAAGCCAGTGATTTTTAGGGGCGTGCCATTTTTGTGTCAGGGAGCCTTATGGACTCAGTGGTTTAGCGCTGCAGCCCAAAGGTGGTTGAACCCACCAGCTGCTGTGCAGGAGCAAGATGTAGTAGTCGGGTTCCGTCAAGATTACAGCCTTGGAAGCTCTGTGGGGCAGCTCTGCCCTGTCCTGTAAGGTGGCCATGAGTCAGAATTGACTGACGTCCACAGGTTTGGTGTGGTTTTCTCCCCGTTTTGGTAGTTGTGAAGGCTTCGCAGGTGGCAGGCAGTGGTGATAATGTATAGTGGCCGCCAACCCCTCCATCTCTGGGGCTGGTTCTGGAAGTGGAAGTGGAAGTGAGCCTCTCCTCTCCCTTCTGTCCCCAGCTAGATGTCTACCCTTCTCAGAGCTTTGTGGGACAAGATGGCTTTCTTCAACGGAATGGGCTAGAGTTAGCCCTTGGATGATGGTAGTTATCTGAACCAAAACTGGGCCCTCCTACTCCTGTTCATTGCTAAACCAGAAAAGTAAACCCAGTGCCATCCTGTCATAGCGACCCTATAGGATAGAAATGTCTCATTGTCTTCAAGTAGCAGATGATACATTTGAACTGCCCATCTTTTGATTAGCAGCCACTGCTGCCATTTGGCTACCATCCGTCCTACCCCTCAGCACCTTAGGTAAAATCACCTTACTGCAGATAGGCCAGGAGTCCCTAGGTGGTGCACGTGGTTAAGTGGTCAACGGCTAGCAGAAGGCTTGGTGGCTCAGAGCCATCCAGAGGCACCTCAGAAGATAGGCCTGGTGATCTCCTTCAGAAAGGTTGCAGCCTTGAAAACTGCAGCAGTTGCTATGAGTGGGAATGAACTACAGCAACTGACAGGAAATACTCTGCTGAAGATAATTTAGCTGCAACCAGTTTAAGTACAATCAGACCTTGGAATGTCTGACTCTTGTCTGGGAGCCTACTGTTTCATTGTATAAGGCATAAAACATAGTGAAATTGGAGTAAAGTGTGTTAAATTCTTTTTGTGGCAGAGGCTTAGTAACCAAGGGGGATGTAAGAAAACTGTTCAGTGAAAAATTCCAGCATTAGATCTAACGATGCTGAGAATGGCTGCCATTTACAAGGTAGCAGGCACGTAGATGTGTCCTGATTTAATATTCCTGTGATTTTACACACTCTACAGATGAGAGTAACTGCAATTCAGAGAATTAGGTAACTTATCCTAGCTGCCTTTGTCCTGCATCACACTGTGCTGTACATGACTGAGGATCTAAACTTGCAAAAGCCTGTTTTCTGCTATCCATCTCTCAAAATCTCTTAGAAAATATTAAGAAAGAGGTGGATATGGTAGTTGTTTTCTCAGCAGTTGCCAAGTGAATTCATCAAAACCAAACGTGTTTTTAAGCTGTTGTCCCAAAGTGTGAAATCCATTGCTGTCAAGTTGATTCTGACTCGTAATGATCCTATAGGATAGGGTGGAACCACCCAATAGAGTTTCCAAGGAGCACCTCGTGGGTTTGAAATGCTGACCTTTTGGTTAGAAGCCAAGCTCTTATCCACTGCACCACTGGAGTTTTTCAGGCAAAAATCCCATATATCCTTGAAGGCAAGGACTTTTGCCTAGATTCCCCAGTGAATTCCCAAAGCCTGATGCAGTTCCTGGGGCCATAGTGGACCCTCAGTGCATGTTTGGTGAATTCTCATTTTACCTTCTTTCTACCGTTTGTGACATTAAGTGCCAAAAGCTAAAAAGGAGAAGCAGAGAAAGACTCTTTTAAACAAGTATTCACCACAAAGTTAGGTGCCTTCTGATACTGTAACTCCTTAGGGAATGCATGGAAGGGAAGAACCTCTTAGGAACATTGAAGCCTGTTAACCCACAGCATCGAATGTAGCCCAGAATTTCAAGGCTTTTTTTCTCTTCGATCATTCTTTAAAAAATTTTTTTTCATTGTGATAAAGTAAAAGTTTACAATCCAAGTCAATTTGCCGTATAAAACCCCAAGCGCCTGCCTCTATGCAACTCTTTGCTGTCTTTACCCTGTGACAGCACACTCTTTCCACTCTTGAGTTGTAGTATCCACTCAGCTAACACTTGTCCCCTCGTCTCCACCCTTTCCTCTCCCCTCTACCAAGAAACCGGTTGGACAGCCTCATATGTATGTTGAGCCATAAAGTACACACAGCACCTGCATCACTCTGTGTCCCGTAGTCCAGTCCAGTCGTTGTCCTAAGTGTTGGCTTAAGTGCTGGTTTCAGCTCTGGGCTAGTAGCAAGTCCAGGGGTCATGTCCTCAGGGGACCCTCCAGGTTGTTGGACCATCAAATCTGGTCTTTATTAAAAGTTCTTCATCTGCACACCTCTTTCTCATGCTACATCAGGGACTTGACGTTGTGTTCCCCTGTCAGGGCTGCCTTTGATGGCGGTGGGCACCATCTAGTTCTTCTGTTCTGCTGATGGGGTCTCCCAATCATATGGGTCCTGCCTCCTGGGCTCGTTTTACCTTGTGTCTTTGATGTTCTTGGTTTTCATCTGCTCCAAGTGGATTGAGACCAATTGATGTTCCTTAGATGGCAGCTTGCTGGCTTTTAAGACCCCAGGCACCACTCACGAATATGAGATGCGCACCAATCTTTTAGAAAAAAAGATTAATTACACCAGTTAACCTCCGATGTCCCTGAAATCATGGTCTCCAGATTGCTGTGCCTGCTACTCTGTTCTTTAGAATGTTCTGTTGTGTTTAGAAAACCTCTTAGCTTATGCTGTAGTCCATTTGTGCTGACCTGCTCCCTACTGCATGCTGTCACTCCCTTCACCTGCCTATTCCTATCAACTATCTAATCTGTGAATAACCCTTTTCCTCCCTCCCGACTCTTCTAACTGTAAGCCTTTTCTTAAGTCCTTTTAATAGAGGTCACATAGAATACTTGTGCTTTTGCAGCAGACTGACTTTACTCAGCATAATGTCTTCCAGTTGATTACAGGTTATGAGAGATTTCATAAAATCATCACTGTTCTTTATCATTGCATAGTGTTCCGTTGTGTAAATATACTATAGTTTGTTTATCCATTCATCTGTTGATGGGCACCTAGGTTGATCCCAGCTTTGTGCTATAGTGAACAGTGCTACAATGAACATTGGTGTGCGTGTATGAGGTCATGTGACAGCCCTTATTTCTGTACAATATGTTCCAAGCAGTGGGATTGCTGGATAATATGGTGGTTCTATTTCTAGCTTTTTTAGAAAGTGTCAGAGTGCCTTCAAGTCTTTATAAACAGACTTGGGACAGTGTACATGATAACCTGGAATAAAAGCTGCTACAGAGCACGTGACCTAAGTGGACAAAAAGCCGGACCTGTTTCCTGCATCAGCAACACAAGATCTTACCAACCACAGAAAAACAACCCAAACTATGTGTGTATTTCAGTTGCAGGAAATTGACTTGATATTAATGCACCTAGTAGTGCCATTGAATCAGAAAGCTGTAATAGCTGTGAATTTCTCTTAACACGCATTTACTTATTATATGTGTTTTATAGGTGATTGAGTAGGAAAGACTGAAATTTTATTGAATTATACTGCAAAAACAATTCCATTTATATAGGAAGATAACTTTTGATTTTGAGAAATGACTTTGGACAAGGCAAATTCAAAGCCTAATGACATGACTCAGGAAACCTTGGTGACATAGTGGTGAAGTGCTATGTCTGCTAACCAAAAGGTCAGCAGTTTGAATCTGCCAGGTGCTCCTTGGAAACTCTATGGGGCAGTTCTGCTCTGTCCTATAGGGTCGCTGTGAGTCAGAATTGACTCAACAGCAGTAGGTTTTTAATGACATGACTGCTATCAGTTAGTACTCTGGGAAAATAGTCTCATGTTTTAAAGTTCAAATAAATTGATCTATTCCTTGTTGTTGTTGGGTGCAGTACACTCAATTCTGACTCATGATGACCCCATAAGACAGAATAGAATCGTCCCGTAGGGTTTTCTTGACTGTAATCTTTACAGAAGTAGATCACCAGGTATTTCTCCTATGAAGGCACAGGATGGGTTCAAACTGGCAACTTTTTGGTTAGTAGCCAAATGTTTAGTAACCATTGCACCACCCGGGATTGATAAAATTAAAAAATGGTTCTGGGGTTATTGGTAGGTGCTGTTGAATCAGTTCTAAGTCACAGCAGCCCTGTGTACAACAGGATGAAACACTGCCCAGTTCTGTGCCATCCTCATAGTTGTAATGCTGAAGCCCAGTGTTGCAGTCACTGTGTCAATCCTATTTTGGAGGGTCTTCCTCTTTTTTGCTGGAACCTGTATGTCTCCAAGCATGATGTCTTTCTCCAGGGGCTGATCCCTCCTGATAACACATACAAAGTATGTGAGATGTAGTCTGGCCGTTCATGCTTCCGAGGAACGTTCTGGTTGTACTCCTTTGTTTTAGTCATCTAGTGCTGCTTTCACACTACAAGTGGATGGCTTTCAAAAGAGAAATTTTATTTTGTCACAGTCCAGTAGCCTAAAAGTCTCAATTCTTGGTATTAGCTTCACGGGAAGGCTTTCTATGCTGGCTTTGGAGGAAGGTCCTTGGCCTGGACTGTAAGCTTCTGAGGTGCAGGGAGCCTGGTCCCTTCCAGAGGACATGCTGAGCTCTGCTCCTGGAAGTGCTTTCTTGGTGGCATGAGGTTCCCAAATCTCTCATTGTCATTCTTTCTAGTACAATCCCACACACTGAGTCCTGCCTCCTGTCTTCTGTCTTCCCTCATTAACATCACTGGGACAGGGTTTACAACCTTAAGGAACATTATACAACACCAAGAATTGAATTGTGGCCTAGCCAAACTGCCACATAACATTTCGGGGGGAACACAGTTCAATCTGTCACATTCTGCTAAGGCAGATTTGTTCACTAATGGTTGAGCAGGGTCTTCCCTGGCCACTCCAACTAAAGCAACAATCCCTTTCACTCTGTATTCCTTTATCCTTCTTTTTGTTATGCCTCTTACCACCATGTGACAATGTACATACTTTTGATCAGTTCCTGCCACAAGGCTAGACTTGAGGTCTGAGATTTTGTCTCTTGTTTATCACTGCCTTTTTTTTTTTTTTTTTTAAATTAAATCTGAGATGCATACCTTCCCCCAATTGGAAATTTGATATTGAGGAAATCTGGCAATCTGGCTGTGTCTTCTAATTGACAGGGTGTCCCAGTTTAAATGGTGGTAGTTTTTCTTTCCTAGTTGTACCCCAGGTTGAAAGGCATTCAAAAGACTATGGGGGAAGAGCTGCCTCCTCAAAGTACAGTAGACCCTAATGACATGGATGATGTAAAGCTGTCAGGACCTTCATTTGCTAATGCAGCATGACTCAAAATGAGAAGAAACAGCAGTAAACATTCATTAATAATGGAATGTATGAAGTATGAATGAGAAAATTACAGAGCATCAGAAATAAAATGGAATGCATGAACATTGATATCCTAGACATTAATGAGCTGAAATGGACCCATGTTGGCCATTTTGAATCTGGTCTACTATACTGGGAATGAAAACTTGAAGAGGGATGGTGTTGCATTGATCATGAAAAAGAACATTTCAGGATCTGTCCTGAAGTACAATGCTGTCCGTGATAGGGTAGTACCCATACCCATACAAGGAAGGCCAGTTAATATAACTATGATTCAAGTTTACGCACCAACCACTAAGGCTGAAGATGACAAAATTGAAGATTGTTACCAGCTTCTGCAGTCTAAAACTGACCAAACATGCAATCAGGATGCACTGATGATTACTGGTGATTGGAATGCAGAAGTTGGAAACAGAGGATAAGTAGTTTGAAAATATGACCTTGGTAACAGAAATGATGCCAGGCATCACATGATAGAATTTTGCAAGACCAATGACGACTTCATTGCAAATACCTTTTTTCACCAACATAAATGATAACTATACACATGGACCTTGTGGGATGGAATATATAGGAATCAGAACAAGTGTGTCAGTGGAAAGAGATGATGGAAAACCTCCATATCAAGCAGTCAGAACACAAACAGGTGCTGAATGGTACAGACCATCAGTTGCTCAAATGTAAGGTAAGACTGAAACTGAAGAAAATTGAAACAAGTTCATGAGAGCCAAAATACGACTTAAGTATATCCCACCTGAGTTTAACGACCATCTCACAAACACATTTGATGCATTGAACACAAAAGACCCAGGAACAAACAAGCTGTGAAATGACATCAAACACATCATCCATGAAGAAATCAAGAGGTCATTGAAAAGACAGAAAAGAATGAAAAGACCAAATTGGATGTCAGAAGAGACTCTGAAACTTGCTCTTAAATGTTGAATAGCTAAAGCAAAAGGAAGGAATGATGAAATAAGAGAACTGAACAGAACATTTCAAAGGGCAGCTCAAGAAAACAAAATGTTGTAATTACACTTTTAGCAAAGAGCTAGAGATATAAAGCCAAAAGGGAAGAACACACTCTGCATTTTTCAAGCTGAAAGAATTGAAGAAAAAATTGAAGCCTCAAATTGCAGTAGTGAAGGATTCTACATGGAAAATATTAAATGACTCAGGAAACATCAGAAGAAGGTGGGAAGAACGCACAGAGTCATTATACCAGAAAGAACTGATCAATATTCAACTATCAGGAACCAATGGTACTGAAGGAGGAAGTCAAAGCTGCATTGAAGGCATTAGTGAAAAACAAGGCTCCAGGAATTGACAGAATATCAATTGAGCTGTTTGAACAAATGGATGCAGCACTGGAAATGCTCACTCATCTATGCCAAGAAATTTGGAGGACAGCTTCCTGGCCAAACAGTTGGAAGAGATCCGTATTTGTGCCTATTCCCAAGAAAGATCATCCAACCAAATTAACAAATTATTATATATATATATATATAACATATAATATATATATATATAACAAATTATATAACAAATCATGAATATCACATGCAGGTAAAATTTTGCTCAAGATCACTCGAAAGTGACTGCAATAATATACGAACAAAGAACTTCCAGAAATTCAAGCTAGATTCAGAAGAGGACATGGAACCATGGATATCATTTGCTGATGGGTGGATCCATGTTCCGTGGATAATCCATATCAGATGGATCTTGGCTGAAAGGGGGGAAAACCAGAAAGATGTTTACCAGTATTTTGACTATGCAAAAGCATTTGACTGTGTGGATCATAACAAATTATGGATAACATTGTGGAGAATGGGAATTACAGAACTCTTAGTTGTGCTCATGAGAAATCTGTATATGGATCAAGAGGCAGTTGTTCAGACAGAACAATGGGACACTGCATGGTTTAAAGTCAGGAAAGGTGTGCGTCAGAGCTGTATCCTTTTACCATACCTTTTCAATCTGTATACCAAGAAAATAATCCAAGAAGCTGGACTATATAAAGAAGAACTGAGCATCAGGATTGGAGGACGACTCATTAACAACCTGTGTTATGCATATGACATCACCCTGCTTGCTGAAAGTGAAGAGGTTTTGAAACACTTGCTGATGAAGATCAAAGACCACAGCCTTCATTATGGATTGCACCTCAACATCAAGAAAACAAAAATCCTCACAACTGGACCAGTAAACAACATCGTGATAAATGGAGAAAGGGTCGGGTTGTCAAGGATTTCATTTTATTTGGTTCCACAATCAATGCCCATGGAAGTGGCAGTCAAGACATCAAAAGACACATTGCATGAGGAAAATCTGCTGTAAAGGACCTCTTTAAAGTACTGAAAAGTAAAGATGTCACCTTGAAGATTAAGGTGTGCCTCACCCAAGCCATAGTATTTTCAGTAATATTGTATGCATGTGAAAGCTGGACAGTAGATAAGGAAGATGAAAGAAGAATTGAAGCCTTTGAACTGTGGTTTTGGAGAAGAGTATTTAATGTACTATGGACTGCCAAAGGAACAAACAGATCTGTTCTGGAATCAATACAAGCAGAATGCTCCTTGGAAGCAAAGATAGTGAGACCATGTCTCACATACTTGGGACATGTTGTCAGGAGGAATGAGTCCCTTGAGAAGGATGTCATGCTTGACAGAGTGGAGAGCCAGCCAAAAACAGGAAGACCCTCAACAGGATGGATTGACGCAGTGGCTGCAATGATGGACTTAAGTATAAAAACGATTGTGGGTGTGGCACAGGACTGGGCAGTGTTTCGTTCTGTTGTGCAGAGGATTGCTGTGAGTCAGAGCTGACTTGATGGCACTGAACAACAATGAATGGTACCTAAAATAAATGGCAAATCTTTAAAATGATAATGCCTTAGCATTGGTAAAAATACAGTATACCCCTAGGGCCTAAAATCATGTCTGACACATAGTGAGCCTTCAGTAATCACTTGTTGAGTGAACGACTTCAATATTTATTGTGTGCCCAAAACTAAGTATTTTTAATCCCTATAATTATTCAGTTATGAAATGCTTTGTTACTCAGGCAGTATGGTACTATGCCAGTTGCCATCAAGTCAATTCTGATTCATGACAACCCCATATGTAGAGAGTAGACCTGCCTGATAGGGTTTTCAAGGCCATGACCTTTCAGGTGTAGACTGCTATTCCTTTCTTTTGAGGCACCTTTGAGGGGGTTTGAACTGCCAACTTTTCAGTTGGTAGTTGAGGCTTAATTTTTGTGCAACCAAGGCAGTATGGTAGTGGGAATTAAATGTGTTTGGGTCATTTTGAAAGACTGGGAGGTTGCAGAGAGCTGCATCCTGGTTGACTGATGTGGGACCATGGAGGGTCAAGTTACTTGTCATGTCTTCACTCGGCTGCTTGTCCTTTCCGTAGACCTTCACGAACATCTATTGCTTGCCCTTGAGAAGCTTGTGGTCAAGTTGGAGAGCAAGAGACTAAGCAAAGAGTGCTGCATGCACCTAGTCCAATCAGGGGCCCAGGGTAGTGTACCAGACAAAGGCTTCTTGGAGGAGGTTATCGCTAATCTGAGTTTGAAAGTCAGGTGCTGGCCTGAGAGATGGAAGGGACGAGATGAGAATGAAGAGACAGCTCAGGCCAACACAAGGAGAGAATCGTGTTAAGGAGATTGGATCTTGTTTTGAAGGTCACAAGCCACTTTGTAACATGCCACTTTGCAGTTTTTATCTGTCACTGTAGCAGCCATTTCTTAAATAGTGGGATGGGGCAACGTAAGAGAAGTCAGTTGGAACACGCTTGAAATAATCTGAGGGCCAGAACTGAAGAGTGGCTGAAGGATGGTGAGGAAGTAGTGAGTTCTAAAGAGATCAGCAGTTCGATCCGGCCAGCTACTGTGCTGGAGGAAGACATGGAAGTCTGCTTCCTTAAAGATTGTTGTTGTTAGGTGCCATTGAGTCTGTGCTGATTCACAGCAACCCTATGTACAACAGAACGAAACACTGTCCGGTCCTGTGCCATGCCCGTAATTGTTATGCTTAAGACCATTGTTGCAGCCACTGTGTTACTGCACCTCATTGAGGGTCTCCCTCTTATCCGATGACTCTCTACCAAGCATGACATCCTTCTCTAGGGGTTGATCCATCCTTCTTTCCAGGGAAGACACTGGTTGTACTTCTTCCAAGACAGTTCTGTCCATTCTTTTAGAAGCCCATGGTATATTCAATATTCTTCTCCAACACCACAATTCAAAGCAGTCAGTTCTTCTTCTGTCTTCTTTATTCATTGTCCAGCCTTCACGTGCATACAAGTGTCAGACGATGTGATTGAAAATACTGTGGATTGGGTCAGGATCAATTTAGTCTCCAAGGTGACACCTTTGTTTTTCAACATTTTCAAGAGGTCTTGATAGCAGATTTCCCCAGTACAGTGTGTCTTTTGATTTCTTGACTGCTGCTTCCATGAGTATTTATTGTGGATCCAAGTAAAATGAAATCCTTGACAACTTCCATCTTTTTTCTGTTTATCATGATGTTACTTAGTAGTCCAGTTGTGAGGATTTTTATTTTCTTGATTTTGAGGTATAATCCATACTGATGGCTGTGGTCTTTGGTCTTTATCAGTAAGTGTTTCAGGTTCTCTTCACTTTCAGCAAGCAGGGTTGTATTACCTGTGTAATGCAGGCTGTTAGTGAATCTTCCTCCAATCCTGAAGCACCATTCTTCTTCATGTAGTCCACCTTCTCAGATTATTTTCTAGGGATACATATTAAATAGGTATGGTGAAAGGATGCAACCCTGACAAACAACTTTCCTGCCTTTAAACCATGTAGCGTCCCCTTGTGTGTTTAAACAACTGCCCCTTGAACCATGCACAGATTCCTCCTGAACACAATTAAGTCTTCTGGAATTCTGAATCCCCACAATATTGTCCATAATTTGCTATGATGCACATGGACAAATGCCTTTGCATAGTAAATAAAACACAAGTAAACATCTTTCTGGTATTGTCTGCTTTCAGCCAAGATCCATCTGACATCTGCAGTGATATCCCTGGTTCCACATCCTCTTCTGCATCTTGCCTAAATTTCTGACAGTTTCCTGTTAGCATACTGCTGCTGCTATCTCTGAGTGATCTTTAGCAAAATTTTACTTGTGCGTGATATTAATGATATTGTTCGATAATTTCCACACTCAGTTGGATAGCCGTTCAGGGAAGCAGATATAAATGCGAATCTCTTCTAGTCAGGTGGCCAGGTAGCTGTCCTCCAATTTCTTGGCATAGATGAGTGAGCACTTCCAGTGCTGCATCCATTTGTTGAAACACCTCAATTGATATTCTTTTTTTTTTTAATTGTGATTGAGCAAAAGTATACAATCCAGTTTAAATTTGCGTGCACGGCTGTCTGCAGCTCCCTCTGCTCTCCTTGCTCGATGACAGCACACCCCTCCTTTCCGTTATGTACATGTCGTATCCTCTTAACAATCTCCTGTCCCCGCCTCTCCACTCTCTCCACTCCCCTCTAGTGAGAGGCCAGTAGGACAACATCCTAGAGATGCATAGAACCATAAAGTGCACACACGATATGGTCCCTCTGTGTCCCCAAGTCCAGTCCTTTCCTGTTAGAAGAGTTGACCTCAGTAATGATTTGTGATCAGGGGCAGCATCAGGTCTAGGGACCATGCTTCCAGGGGAACCCACAGGCCTTTGGACCATCAGTTGTGGGCTTTTAGTGGAGTTCTCAGAGTGCACCCTTTCTTTTCTTATGTTGCCACTGGGACTCAACATTGTGAGCCCCATCACAGCTGTCATTGGTAGGGTCTGGGCACCATCTGGTTCTTCTGGTTACAAGTTGATGTAGTCACCCGTTCACGTGGGTCCTTCTGTGTTCTACGTTGTCTTTCCCCCATATTGTTGTTGTCCTTGGTGATCGTCTGTTCCAGCTGAGTTGGGACCATTTGGTGTACCTCAGATGGCAGCTTTCTAGCTTTGAAGACCCTAGATGCAACTCACCAATTTGCGGTGCAGAAGATTCTTAGCTATAAGCTAGTTATGCACATTGATGTCCCCTGAGAGCATGGACCCTGGATCCCCGCCCCTACTACTCTGTCCTTGCAATATTAGATTAAGATTGGAAGAGTTCTCAGGTTATGTTGAAGACCAGTTAAATTGATCTTCTTCCTAATGTGTGCGTCACTGATTTCACCCAACCCACTTTCTATCAACTATCTAATCTATAACTAGCCGTGTCCCTTCCTCCCTCCCCTCCCTTGCAGCCATCAAAGAGTCTTTTCTTCTGTACATGAGTCTGTTTTTAAGTCCTTATAGTAGAGGCCTCATACATTTGTCCTTGTGCTGCTGACTAATTTCACTCAACGTAATGTCTTCCAATTGAAACCAAGTTATGAGATGCTTACTAAAATCATCATTGTTCTTTATCATTGCATAGTATTCCATTGAGTGTGTATACCATAGTTTATTTGTCCATTCATCTGTTGTTGGGCATCTGGGTTGATTCCATCTTTTTGCTGTTGTGGACTGTGCTGCAGTAAATATTCATGTGCATGTATCTGTTCATGTGATTGCCCTTGCTTCTGTAGGATGTTTTCCAAGCAGTACGATTACTGGGTCAGATGGTATATCTATTTCCAGCTTTTTAAGGAAGCGCCAGATTGTTTTCCAAAGAAGTACCATTTTGCAATCCCACCAGCAGTGTAGGAGAGTTCCAATTTCTTCACAGCCTCTCCAGCATTTATTGTTTTGTGTTTTTTGGATCATGGCCAACCTTGTTGGGATGAGATGGTATCTCATCATCGTTTTGATTTGGATTTCTGTAGTAGCTAATGCTTGTGAGCATTTCTGCGTGTGTCTTTTTGCTGCCTGGGTATCAATTGATATTCTGTCAGCTTCCAGAGCCTTGTTTTTCACTAATGCTTTCAATGTATTTTCGACTTCTTCCTTCAGTACCATCAGTTCCTGATCAGGTACTACCTCTTGAAATGTCTGAACATCAACCAGTTCTTTTTGGTGTGATGACTCTGTATTCCTTCCATCTTCCTGTGTCATTTAACATGTTCCCCATAGAATCCTTCACTATTGTAACATGAGGCTTGAATTTTTTGTGCAGTTCTTTCAGCTTGAGAAATGCAGACAGTGTTTTCCCTTTTTGGTCTTCTATCTCCAGCTCTTTGGACACAACATCATAATACCTTATTTAGTCTTCTTGAGCTGCAGTTTGAAGTCTTTAGTTCTTTTACTTCATCGTTTCTTCCTTTTGCTTTAGCAAGTTCCACAGTCTCTTCTGACATTCAATTTGGTCTTTTGTTTTCTTCTCTGTCTTTTTAATAATCTCTTGCTTTCTTCATGTGTGCTGTCCTTGATGTCCTTCCACAACTTATCGTCAGTTATTAGCGTTCAGTGTACAAATCTTTTGTTGAGATGGTCTCTAAACTCAGGTGGAATATCCTCAAGGTTGTATTTTGACTCTCATGGACTTTTTCTAGTCTTCTTCAGTTTCATTTTGAACTTACATATGATCAATTGATGGTCTCTCCTGTAATTGTTCCGTGGCCTTGTTCTGACTGATGATACTGAGTCTGTCTCTTTCCACAGATATAATCAATCTGATTCCTGTGTATTCCATCTGGTAAGGTTCATGTATGTAGTCCCCATTTCTGTTGGTAAAAAAGATACTTGCAATGAAGAAGGTGTTGGTCTTGCAAAATTCTGTAATGCAATCTCCAGCATCATTTCTATCTCCATGGCCTTATTTTTCAAATACCAGTCCTTCTTTGTTTCCAACTTCTGCATTCTGATCACCAGTAATTATCAAAGCATGCTGATTGCATCTTCAGTCAATTTCAGACTGCAGAAGCTAGTAAAAATAGTTGTATTAACTGGCCTTCCTTGTAGGTGTGTGGATATTATCCTATCACTCAAGATATATCTTGAAGTGTTCTTTTTAATAATGAATACAGTGCCGTTCCTCTTCAAGTTGTCATATGGCACAGTAGGCCATATCACTGTCCAATGCAGAATGCTAATATCAGTTCATTTCAGCTCACTAATGTCTACGATATCCATGTTTATGCATTTCATTTAGTTTTTAAAAATTACAAATTTTCTTGGATTCATATTCCATATTCCCATTATTAGTTTTTATTTTGATTAAGTGAAAATGTACAATCCAAATCAGTGTTGCATGCCCACCTTTCTGCAGCTACTTCTGCTCTCGTTGCCCAATACAGCACATTCCTCCTTTTCACTCTATACTTGTTGTATCCATATTCCAATTATTAATGCATGTTTGCAGCTGGTTCTTCTCATTTTAAATCATGCCACATGAAGTGAATGAAGGTCCTGGAAGCTTGGCTCCATCCACATCATTAAGGTGGACTCTTCTTTGAAGAGGCACTTCCTCCCCAGGTGTCATTGGAGTGCCTTCCAACCTGGGGTCTCCTCTTTCTGCACTGCATCCAACAGTGTTCCACTGCTATTCATAAGGTTTTCCCTGGCTAATTCTTTTCAGAAGTGGACTTCCAGGTGGTTCCTCCTAGCCTGTCTTAGTTTAGAAGTTCAGCGAAACCTGTTTGCCGTGAGTGACCCGGCTGTTACCTGAATACCGGTGGTGTAGCTTTCAGCGTCACAGCAGCAAGCAAGTCCCCACAGTAAGACAAACTGACTCACAGAGGGGATCCTTAAAGATGACTGCCGTGGAAACCCTATGGGACAGTTTTATTCTAATCTATAGGGTCGCTATCACTTGGAACGCACTCTATGGTAATAAGCCAAGTGCCCTCGAGTCGGATCGATTGGTAATAGGTTTCCTTTTTGGGCTGGTTAGAGCTGTTCAAATTGGTTCAGAGCATGGCCAGAAGGTGGCGACATTCACCAGGGAACTCCTGAAAGAACAGGCTGGGGTAGCGGGGAGACGGTTCGGTTTGGGACTTAGTTTCAAGTACGTATGAAAACAGGAGCAGATCACAAAAGGTTTTAAAGCCCATGACGACAGGTTTAGGTTTTGCCCTAAATCTAGAGCTATGGAGGAGGAGAGAAATGAACAGATTTATTTTAGAATCATTACTCTGGTAGCACAGTGGTTAAGAGCTATAAGGTCAGCAATTCAGATCCACCAAGCACTCCTTGGAAACAGTCTGGGGCAGGTCTACTTTGACCTGTAGGGTAGCTATGAGTTGGAGTCAACTTGAGGGCAGTGGGTTGGTACTTTGGTTTCAGCAGGCGCTGGCACAGTGATCCAGGTTTGAGTGGCAGGGCTCTGGGGAGAGCAGCTCTATGTACAAGTGGGGAGTAGGTTAACAGACTTAAGAGTTGAATAGAAATATTCTTGGAAACCATGTACCTGGCAAGAATCTAATAACTAGTATACATATGAACGTCAATAACTTAACAACAAAAAAGACATAGCCCAGTGACAAAGTGGGCAGAGGACTTGAATAGCTATTTCATTAAAGACGGCATTCAGATGGAGCACCAAACACATGAAAAGATACTGAGCATCATTAGCCATCAGAGACACAAACCAAAACCACACTGAGATATCATTTTACTCCCATTAGGGTGGCTAAAATAAAAACAAAAGAAGAAAATAACCACTATCTGTGAGGAGGTGGGGAAACTTGAACTGTTAGCTGTTTCTGGTGGAAATGTGAAATGATACAGCCATTGTGGAAAACACTGTGACAGCTCCTCAAAAAACTAAAACTGGAACTAGCATGTAACTCAGCAATTCCCCTCCTAGGCTAGACCTCAAAGACTTGAAAGCAGAGACTCAAACAGAGACTTGTACGCAAGTGTTCTTTGCAGCACTCTTCACAATAGCCACAAGGCAGAAACAACCTAAATGCTTATCAGTGGATGAAGGGGTAAACAAGATGCAGTGCACACATGCAATGGAATACATACCACATACATACTACTACATACATAATACATAATACTACTCAGCCAGTGAGAGAAATGCATCCACATGCTGCAGTGTGGGTGGAGCTTGCAGACATACTACTACATATATAATACATACATACTACTCAGCCAGTGAGAGAAATGAAGTCCTGACACGTGCGGCAATGAGCACGGAGCTGGCAGACACTATGCTGAGTAAAATAAGCTGATTGCAAAGGGACGAGTATTGTATGTCCTCACTTATACAGAAATATAAGAAAAAACAAGTACATGAGGTCTGACAAGTTTGCAAACTCATTCTAGAAAAAACTACATACCTCATTGCTAAACATCACTGTGGTCACCTTCAAAGTACTCCCCTTGGGAAGCTACGCACCAAGGTCAGTGCCAGCTATGCACCAACTCAAACTCTTTTTTGGAATGGCCATTAGAGCTGTTGTTGTATTACCCTTGATATCCCGAATGTCATCGAAATGTCTTCCTTTCAACATTTCCTTTAACTTTGGGTAAAGAAAATATTGTTGGGAGCCAGATCAGGTGAGTAGGGAGGGTATTCCAATCCAGTTATTTGTTTGCTATGAAAAACTCCTTCACAGACAACTATACAATTAAGTTTGTAAACTTGCAACCATGCCACCATGGGCAGTGGCCATTCCAGAAAGAGTTCCAAAATTGCTTTGAAGGGTGAACTAGGCACCGGCATTGGTGCATAGCTTCCCAAGGAGAACATTTCAAAGGCAACCATAGTGATATTTAGCAATGAAGTATGTAACACTTAGGACAGTTAAGTTCATGGGCTTAATTGTGGGACCTTCTATGGAGACCAGAGTTTATTAGTGGATACCAGAGGTGGGAGGGAGAGAGAAAAGACAGGGAGAATGAGCCATCTTGAACAATGTCATCAGTGTAACTAAACAATATGTATAGGAATTGATGAATTGGTATATGTTTTGCTGTGTATGGTCTCAGCTACAATAGCAAAATAAATAAAAATTAGAAAGCAAAGTTGTGTAGAACAGGCTTTTGTGAGAGACTGAATATAAACAGGAGGGGCAGTGAGACAGAAAAGTGACAGTGACATTTTACTTTCTAGTGTGAGCAGCTGAATGCGTGGTGTGGCCTGTTTCTAATCTAATGCTACTTAATCCACTTGATAGGGGACAGAGTAAGAATGTTGAAACAGTAGATAATAGAAAAGCCAGTGCTTTTATAGCACTTGCTCACCATGGGTCAGAGCCAGCTTGACAGCATCTAGCAACAACAACTGGCCTCGGAAATGTTACGCTAATCCTCACGACAATCCTTATGAGGTTACCATTAGCACCTTCATTTTCCAAATGAGGAAACTGAAGAGAAGTTAAATAACCTGCCTAACCAAAAGCGTGGCAGTTCGAATCTACCAGGCACTTCTTGGAAACTCTATGGGTCAGTTCTACTCTGTCCTGTAAGGTCACTATGAATTGGAATCAACTTGACAGCAGTGGATTTGTTTTTCATTTTTTGGTTTGTAGTCACACAGCTCGTAAGTGGCACAGTGAGAATCTGAGCTGACACAGTCTGACTGGAGTATGTGTTCTGTCTTCTACATGATACAAGATACCTCTCTAAATGATGAGTTCCACATGGATATGAAAAACTTGAGAGAGCTGTGGGGCAGCCTCATGTAGGTGTCCGTGGGAGGGAGATACATGGGTCTTATCTTAGTCATCTAGTGCTGCTATAACAGAAATACTGCAAATGAATGGCTTTCACAGCAAGAAGTTTATTCTCTCACAGTCCAGTAAGCTAAACGTCAAAATTCAGGGCGCCAGCTTCAAGAGAAGGCTTTCTGTCTGTGTCAGTTCTAAAAGAAGGTCCTTGTGCTTCATCAGTCTTGTCTTGGTCTGAAAACATCTCAACACATGAACCACAAATCCAAAAGACATGCTACACTCCTGTACTGCTTTTTGGATGATATGAGGTCCCCGTCTCTCTGCTTGCCTCTCTCTTGTATATGTAAAAAGAGATTGGCTTAAGACATTATCTAATCTTGTAGATCTCATCAATATAACTGTCACTAATCCCATGTCATTACATCATAGTGAGAGGATTTATAATACATTGGGAAATCACATCAGATGATAAAATGACAGTCATATGGTACTGGGAATCATGACCTAGACAAGTTGACAGATATTTTAGGGAGATACAATTCTGTCTATGATAGATCTTAAGCTCGAGCAAGAAATTTGGACTGGAGCTGGAGGTTGTGGCTTCAGGAAGCAGGTGGCAATCGCAACCCCAGGAGAAGCTGGGAAATAATAGAAGTAGAGAGGGAGCCCTGGAAGCCAAACACACGCATTTCAGTTGATAAACTGACATCTGGGTTATAGGTCACCAGACAATGTTGATTGGATTAATTTCTCCAGATATGACCAACTCTCGGTCCCATGACAAAATAGAGTTCCTGGACCACCGTTCTAGGGAACCCTCCTGACTGGTGGTAACCCTTCCCACCATGAGATTCCGTTTGGTGGCCTGTTGACTTCCCTAGACATTTATTGTTTTGTCTCTCACTGTAACTGGAGAAACACCAACTCCTTCATCTACTACCTGCTGGCTTTGCCAGCTCACAGGCCCCTACTCATCCCCAGGACCCCAACGGCACTTCTTGGGGAATTCCTTCAAGCACTGCCTCAAGTTATTTCTTAGCCATTTATCCAGTTCTTATGTCCCCATAGCAGGGTACATACGCTCTTGGTGGGCAAACAGCATCTGTTACATTGTCCCCTCCCTGAATTTCCCATTCCACCCCAAAGCCCTGTTGCATCTTTGTAGGTTAAATCAGGACTTTGAACAGGTTCATTTCAGTTTGACCCCCTGCTGAGAGCTTGTGTTTCTACCCCAGGTGTGCTGAATCAGAATCTATGTTTTAACAAGCTCTCCAGGTGATTGTATAAAGATAAGATTCACTGTCCTGATTGTGGTAAAAGCCCTTTGGAAGCAGACTTTGGAAATGGTAGAAGACTCAGAGGGAGCTAGTAATTGCTTGCCTTCTATGTCAAATTTTCACTCGTTTGAACTCTGCAATTTATGTATGTGTAAGAATCACCAGAGGGTCTTGTTGGAATGTATAAAAATTCACCCGGGGATCTTGTTAAAACGTAGATTCAGATTCCTTGTATCTGGGAGGTGGGAATGTAAATTCTCAGTAGGCTGTCAAACCGAAATGAACCGGTTCAATGCCCTGGGTTAACTGCCCTGCAGTATATGCTCCCTTGGCCTTCATATATAAGTCCACCACAGCAGGGACTTTGTGTTGCATCCTTAGTACTTAGCACTTTGCCTGGCACAGTAAATTAACAATAAATATGTACTGAACAAGGGAGTCAGAGAGCCTATCAGAAACCAAACAATCAATTAGTGATCACAGAAAGTAATTACCAGGTGCCGACTGGCCGCTTAAAACCGTAACTGGGGCTGATGACTCCCTGAACAGTTGATTTTAGCAGCATGGCCTGTACAACGGTTGCGTGTTTAGGGGAGGCCAGGAGAAGGAGGATGCTGGGTTAGTTACTCTTCCCTGTCCTCCTCCCCACAGCTCTGGTGCTATAGTCGTCTCTTGACCATTGCTTTCCACAGATACTGGGGAACAGAATGGGGAGGGAATGAAGATTTGGCGATGATCACAGGTCTTGCCTCTTGCTGCTTCTGGTTAAGTCTCTAACAAGCTGAGTTAGAGGATTCCATAGAGTTCCCCGAGAATGTGGGAGGCTTTTCCTAGTAGCTACTGAAGACCAGCAGAGGGAACCCTAGCCCAGTAGAGTGCTCTCCGCTTGTGGGCAATAAAGGGCTTTATGGCAGGGTTAGTAATTGCTTGCCTTCATTCATTTGAACTTTGCCATTTAAATACAGGACAATGTTCATTTATTTGGGTCTTCTTTAAATTCTTCAGAAATTTTTAAAAATAGCTTTGAGTGTACAGACCTTTCACCTCTCTGGTTCAGTTTTATGCTGTGGTTCAGTTTATTCCTAGATATTTTGTCCTTTTAGATGCTATAAAAAACGGAATTGTTTCCTTCATTTCATTTTCATATAGTTCGTTGCTGGCGTACAGACCCCTACCTAGTTTTTGTGTACTGATGTACCTTGTGGCTTCGCTGAGTTTGTTTATTAGCTCTAGTAACTTTGTCATAGGTTCTTTGGGATTGTGTGTGTATGTGCGTATGCGTTCGTGCACAAACCCTGGTGGTATGGTGGTTAGGTGCTATGGCTAGTAACCCAAAGGTCAGCAGTTGGAATCCACCAGATGCTCCTTGGAAACTCCATGGGTCAGCTGTACTCTGACCTATAGGGTCACTATGAGTTAGAATCGACTTGAAGGCAGTGGCATGGCTTTTTATACACACAAACACACACATACAAATATATGATTATGTCATCTGTGTATCTTAGGTGCTTCTTAGTACCATCAGGGAATTTGACCCTTGGGGACGGTGGCCAGAACACTTGCCTTTGAACTCTTATATTGCTTTTTTCCCTCAGCAGAACCAGATGTGTTGGGCTTTGTCCCTTCCTGATGTATAGGAACTTCTCTTTCACTTACACTGTGTCATCTTTCCCCGCTGAAACCAAACCCACAGCCGTCAAGTTGATTCTAACTTAGAGCATCCCTGTAGGACAAAACAGAACTGCTCCACAGGGTTTCCAAGGCTATAATCTTTATGGAAGGCAACTGCCACATCTTTCTCCCATCAACGGCTGGTGGGTTTGAACAACTGATCTTTGGGTTACCAGCCAAGCACTGAACCACTTCACCACCAGAGCTCATTATGTCTTCTTGACACTGTGGCTTATAGGACAATCTCTATTCTCTCACTCCCAGGTTTTGTTCCTGATCTGCAAAGGGAAGATTTTGAGAATTGGGAAACCTTATTCTCACCCACCAAAGCCAGATTTGACTGTTAGCTCGCTTTGGACTTGGGGAAACCCAACTTGAAACTCAGAGCTGCATAGTGATCCCTGAGCAGCAAAGGCTGCTGGTTGGCTGGCTGGGGAGCTGCAGGCCAGCTAGGAATTGGGGATTAACAGCAACAAAAAGACCTTGGTTTCTAATCTCAAAAAGTTTTCTCCATTACACCCAGCTTGGCACATGTGCCCACCTGCTAGATGGCAGGACCCTTTGCTCAGCTGTCTCACCAAGGGTACATGGATATAAAATAAACAATAACACCTGAAAAGAACAGGCTCCAGTGGGCAAACAATTACACAAAACCAAATGGGCAACACTTACCCAAGAACATAGATGAGATGGCAGGAAGGGAGAAGAAAATCAGACCAAAGGAAATGGGGCACTCAGGGCTGAAACGGGGAGAGTGTTCGCATGGGGTGGGGATTGCGAGCAATGTCAGGGAACACTTGGGGCACAATTTGTTGAATAAGAAGCTAACACGCTGTGCAAATGGAAGCTTTCACCTAAAACACAATGAAATAGAAAGAAAAGTGTGGGGAGAGAAAAAGAGCACATGATATGTGGTAGGTACTTCTCCAAGGGAAAAAACAGGTTGCTCTTACCCACAGAGAAGGCCCAAAGGGCAGGCAAAGGATGAAATGTTCTTCACAGCTCCAGGTGATAGCGTCCTGTCTGTATCTCCAGTGTGTCTCCTCACCTCTCCATACCTCACTGTCCAGTCATCTGTTGGTCGTCTGTATGTGGATGTCCCACATACACTTGGAGAAACTCAGTGGGATCAGAGCTGAACATGTTCTCTTTCCTGCTAAGCCTTTCCTTCCTCTGCATCCTTTTCAAGGTAATCGAATCAAATGAAATTAGAGTACAACACCACCATCTCCCATCTGTCTAGCTCCTAGAATATTTAAAAGCACCCTGTACTTTGGAAAAGGTACTTTCAACGTGTTGATATATTGTTTTATAATGAAAACTTGTATTAACGAAATAAAACATGCCTCTGTGGAAAATTTGGAAAATATGAAGAAGAAATTCACAGGATGGCTTGAGCCTTCACACTCAAGGGTGACAACTGTCAGCATTTTGTTGAATTGTAGCCCAGTGTCTGACAGTATAGGCATCTGAGCTACATTAGAAGGCTATAAAAGTGAAGGCTTCTGCTGTGTTAGAAGACCGGCCTTTGGCATGCTGCCCAAGCTCCTGTGTCTCCATTTACACTTCTGAAAAATGGTCACATCAGTGGTAACTGGCGCCCAGGGATTGGAGAGAATTAAATGAGTAACAAGAGTAATGAAATAGAACTCTGCCTGGCATTTAATAAATGTTAGCTGCTATTATTATTATTACTTATTATTTTAAATGTCTACATATTTTTGTTTTAATTTTCATTTATTTATGACTGAGAAATTTTTCATGTACTATTGGTGACTTTAATCTTCTTTTCTATCAAGTGGTTGTTCCTGTTTCTGTTCTCAGTTTCCTTTTTAAAAAAAATAATATTTTGTGTGTTTTTGGTAAAAGTTTACACAGAAAATTAGCTTCCTATTTAAGGATTTTTACACAACTTTTTCAGTGACATCGGTTACATTTTGCAGTGTCTCAGCTTTCTCATTTCTATTCTGATTGTTCCATTTCCAAAACCCCTGCTGTAGAGTCAGTTCTGACCTATAATGGACCTATAGGACAGAACAGAACTGCCTCATAGAGCTTCCCGGGAGCGTCCGGTGACTTTGAACTGCCACAGTGGTAGCACTTCACCACTGCACCACCAGGGTTTCTGATCTGTTTCCAGTAACTTAGTTGCTCTGCTCTCTCACCTTTTTGTCTTTGCTTTAGTGTAAGTGTTGACCATTGGGTCTCATGTGGATGATTTTTTCCAGGAGCTCAGTACTCATGGGTGACACTGTTTATTTTATGAGCCAATCTGTTATAACTAAAAGATGGCTTCATGGAATAGTTTTGGTTCAAAGTCTAAAGAGTGTCTCAGGGTGACAGTTTCAAGGAGTCTTCCAGTCTCAACTGTCTCAATGAGTCTGGACTTTTTAAGAAGTTGCATCCTGTTCTACATTTTTCTCCCTTTTATCAAGAATCCTTCTACTGTGTTCCTGGTGAGAATGTTCAATAATGGTAGCTGGGCACTGCCTAGTTCTTCTGGTCTCAGGGCAGATGAGGTACGGTTCATGCAGACTAAATGTATGTTTTTTAATTGCCAATAAACTGTTCAGTTTTATGTCCTACTTTTTTTCATTTAGTATTGTCTTTTTCTATGTCTCAAAATAGTCTTCAAAATAATGATTTTAAAGAGTATATAAACCACTACTGTCGAGTCAGGTCTGACTCATAGGGGGTTTCCAAAGAGTATATAGTAGTCTCCTATTTAAATATATGAGTCGGATCCGACTCGACGGCACTTGGCTTTTGGCTATTTAAATACAATCAAAATTTATTCTGTAGTTAACCATTTCCCTATTTTTGGACAGTTGGACATATGTGTGTGTGTTTTCTATAATAAAGAAGTCTGTTGAAACTCCTTGTGTAGGTACATACACATCTAAAAATGTGTATTTGTGTTTGTGTATATGTATCAATATCCACACCCAGTCTCTGATTATTTTCGTAAAAGAGACTTTTTCCTTGTATTACTTCTTGTAACACACTGACAAACCACTTAAAAGAAAGATTACCAGCCATTTCCACAGCTCACAGGACATAAGAGGACCGGCCTCACCACATCCTCTCTAGCAGTGAGATGAGCTATCTTAAATGTGTCTGCCAGTTGTAGCTGCTATTCTTTTACAGATCAATTTGACCAGTTTCCCTGGGATAATGTGAGATGGTCACATGCCCAAGGTGTTTCCACATACCATTTCAGTTTTTGTGACATTAGCAAATTTTCCAAGCTGTCGCATGATACCTGGATGCACCTGTCAACCTGCTTCCTGTCTGGTCCATTTTCCTGTGGGTAGAAATGTAATCCATGGTGCTGGTAATATACTGCTTGGTGCTGGTAATATACTGCTTTTTCTTGTCTCCTTGTTACCCTGACCCTGAGATGTTTGACATTGTAGCATCTCTCCCTGGTGATGGCACAAGTCCAATAGCCCAGCAATAACTTCTGAAAGTATGTGGCTTGGGTAAGATATGAGCTTAAATGGACTGAACTGTTATCCGAACTCTACACGTGCCCTTTCCAGCTTATATTGTCTGACTGTGTGCCCTATTTCAAATTTCTACTCAGTGTACTTGGACTTGCAGTTTTCCTGTTAGTGTTATTTTAACTTCCTGAAAGAGAGCTAGAATTGTATTTTGTTAAAGTCAACTAATATTTTTGAAGTGCTTTATATTTTACAAAATGCACTCACACAAATGGTCACTTTGATCCTCAAAACAATTCTGGGGATTAGGTATGTTTACCTCTGTGCTACAGATGAGAGTCTGAAAGGGGAAGGCCCTTCGCTAAGGTTGTTGAGCTAGTGGGTAACAGTGTGGGATCTCAAATTCACATACTCCCTAAAATGGGTTGCCTTCGGAAGGGGAAAGCTAGAAGGGGAGTGGGGGAATTACTCTGGGGTGATGAAACCAGTTTGGGCTGAGGAATAGAAGCTGGAAAGGTGATGAAGGAGTAGAGGCACAAGCAGAGATGCTCAGACGCAGGGTGGAAGTTAGGTCAAGGGCTCTAAAGGCCGCTGCCTATTGCTGGACCTGCTGTCCTTAATTGGTGTCACGCCCAGAGCCCTGGGCCTTCTCTTGTTCTCCGGGGCTACCACTTCCCAGTGGTGGGTTCTTGGGCAGGTCACTGCCCTTCTTCACTTGCAAAATGGAAATAATCCTCCCTTCCAATCAAGTTAGAAAAATGGCTGTGAGAATTTGGTGAGGTGATGCATGAGATGCTGTCTTGGGAACTTCAGGCATAGGGCACAGGAGCCCATGGAAGACAACTTGAATTACTCCTCCTCTATTGTTAGAACCCTTGCTAATCTGCAAAGAGTCAGGGCAGGAATCCAGCAGGGTTCTGTTCTTTTTCTCCTTTATACTTTTCTACCTCTTAGTTTTATCTATATTATTTTACAATGTCCTTGCAAAAAGATGCAAGTGATGCTGAAGTATTTAAAGCAGAAACTGCAAATTCCCTGTGTCCCACCTGTGCCCCACCCCCATCATGCTTTGCAGAGAGATTGCCACTGTGACCTCCTTGCAGGCTTAACAAGCAAGACAAAACAATGACATAATTCTATGAATGTATTTTATCAATATGTATATGTTCATGTGCTCTTTAAATGTTGCAAATAACATCCCCTATACTGCTCTGCACCTTGCTTTTTCCCTTCGACAATTTTATAGTGAAGGCTTCAGTATGTCAGAGCCTCCTAATTCTTTCCCATCCCTGGGCATTTTACAGATATGTATGTGGGGTCTGACAATTAGATCCATGAACTTAACTCTCCTAAGTGCTGCATACCTCATTGCTGAATATCACTGTGGTCACCTTTAAAGGACTCCCCTTGAGAAGTTATGCACCAACACCAGGCCTAGTCTACCCTTCAGAGCAGTTTTGGAACTCTTTTGCTAGAATGACTGACCACCAGAGCTGTCATCGGATTGCCCTTGATATACTGAATGTCATCAAAATGTCTTCCTTTTGGTATTTCTTTTATTTTCAGGTAAAGAAAAAACACATTGGGGGGGCCAAATCAGGTGAGTAGGGAAGGTGTTCTGATACAATTATTTGTTTACCGGCCAAAAACTCCCTCACAGACAACTATACAACTATACAATTAAGTCTGCAAATTTGCCACCTTGCCACTGTGGACAATGGCCATTCCAGAAAGAGTTCCAAAATTGCTTTGAAGGGTAGACTAGGCACTGGCATCGGTGTATAGCTTCCCAAGGGGAGGACTGCAAAGGTGACTGTAGTGACATTTAGCAGCGATGTATGCAGCACTTAGAACGACTAAGTTTGGGGACTTAATTGTCAGTGTGTGTGTGTGTGAGTGTAACCATGGGTACAAAACCCTGGTGGTGTAGTGGCTAAGTGCTATGTCTGCTAACCAAAAGATTAACTGCTCAGATCTTCCAGGTGCTCTTTAGAAACTCTGTGGAGCAGTTCTACTTTGTCCTATAGGTTCCTCATGAGTCAGAAGCAGCTCAATGGCAGTGGGTTTGGGTTTTTTATTTTAACCATGAGTACTGATCTGTAACTGATTTTTAAAATATTACAGTGTTGCATTAAAATGCTTGTCAAACAAGTTTGTACTCATAAATTTATTTTGAACTGCCATTACTGGTATATACACATTTTAATATTTGATAGCTATGCCAAATTGCCAGAGTCCACTCCTACGAACAGTGCTCTCAGGATGTCCATTTGCCTATAGCAGTTCTCAGCCAGGGACAGTTTTACCCTCCTGGGCATATTTGACAATGTCTACAAACATATTTTGTTGTCCTACCTGGCAGGTGGGCAGAATCTATTGTTGTCTCTTGGGAAGAGGCCAGGGATGCTGCTAAACACTCAGCAGTGCACAGGACAGTCCCCACAGCAAAGAGTTGACAAGTCCTCACCTCCACCCTTGCCTGGGCAAGACATTGCCATTCTTGTTCATCTTACCAAACTGTAGGCTGAAAACTGATGCCTTATTTTATGGGAGTGGAGTTATTTTTATTCCTTAATTTACATATTATTAGAACTCATTCTAATGAATATGTATTATTTTGATGTTTTGAAAAGTGATTAAAGATCTATCTATATATCTGTACCTATAAAACCAAAAGCAAACCCCCTGCCATCCAGTCGCTTTTGACTCATAGCGACTCTCTAGGTCAGACTACAACTGTCCCATAGAGTTTCCAAAGAGTGCGGTGGACTTGAACTGTCAACCTTTTGGTTAGATGTAGTACTTCACCCACTAAGCCACCAGAGTTTCCATACCTATACCTACAACTATGCCTGTGCCTCTGTCTATGCCTGGGCCTGTATCTATATGCATACGTATATCTATATCTCTCTTTGACTATTAGTATGCAATCTGTTCTCAAGATTTAGTAATGTAAGTGCCTGATTATTTTTCCCTGAACATGGACTAGGAACAAGTACTCAGTGTGGGCTTTGAGAAGCCACTGAGACTTCCAGTTCGATAGTCCCATCCTCTGACCTTCAGACCTTCTCTACTGCCCTTCAGGGCACCTTCTCCCAGTGAGGACCAGCCCCAGGAACCACACAGGTACGCTGACAATCATCTTAGCACAGAGACACTCATCACCACAGACCAGGGCTCCAAAACAGAAAGCGCCTTGGGCTGACCTCAAGCAGCCAGAACTCTCCCGGGACTCATCTACCCCCCTAGACACCAGGAAGCAATCCTTGTGCTCATTGCTTGGCTTGGGAACCACTCACCCGGTGAACTCCTCGGGCTGTCACAGCGGAGCCTAGACCCCCCAGTGCTTCTGCAGAGTGTGGAGCTACTGCCACCAGTTCAGCAGAGCAAGGACACATTCATGCGTCCACTGGGTCCTGTCCTCAGAGAAGGAGTGCTGGAACCCCCACCTTAAGCCCTGCCAGCGTGCCAGTGACACCTGGAGAAGTGCCCCCACTCCTTTCACTTTGTTCAGAGGCAGCTGGGAGCAAGTTTCCTTGGAGGGCTTGTTGGTATCACCTAGATACTCCCAAGAAAATGTACCACAGGACAGATATGGCATAGACTACCCTGTAGTCTTTGCAGATCGCTTGGAGTAGAATCACCCAATAGCAGACTGAAATGGGTGGGCATCCCCCAGCCCCAGTGGCAGGGAAAGGACATCTACCAGCAGCTCTGTGCTTTTGATCTGCAGCCCAGTGTGGTTTTCCAGTAAAGCACAGATATGTGTAGAAGCTGCCTGGTCTTCCAGCTGTGTCCACTCTCCAGAATCTACATCAAACATGGCAGTGGAATAGAGTGTCCAAGACAGGAGGCTGGGAATGCCGGAGCCATCCCTGTGTCTGTGATTCACTGACAGAAAAGTTAGCATGCTCACGCTGGGAGGAAAGGGGCCAGTTTGCCAGTCAGGGACTCAGTGCTGGCCCTATCTTGCTGTGTGACCTCAGGCAAACAAATGACTTTACTTCTTTGGGTCTCAATTTCCTTGTTAACTGGTTATTGGAAACATTCATAATTTTATTAAATAAGAAACATTTCCAACTAGGTAAAATTAAAAAAAAAAAAAAAAAAAGAAACCCCACTGCCGTAGAGTTGATGCCAACTCATAGCAACCCTATAGGTCAGAGTAGCACTGTCTCACAGAGTTTCCAGGGAGTGCCTGGTGGATTTGAACCGCTGACCTTTTGGTTAGCAGCTATAGCACTTAACCACTAAGCCACCAGGGTTTCCCCAATCAGGTACAGCTGGTTAAAATGAACTATGGTTTTAAAGTAGACTTTCAAAAGAGTCCCATACTGCTTTGTTAATTTTTTGTTTGTTTGTTTTTCGTTCTAAAGTAGTAGATGCTTAGAACAGGAAAAAGACAGCTGGAAGATACAAGCAAGTAAAAAGTAGCTCATAAACAAGACCTATGGTACCACCCACCCTGAGACCACAGCAGTAGCATCTCGATGGAGTCCTACCAGCTAAAAACTTCTTAATCTGGATCCAGAAATGAGCCTTAAGGGGAGCAGGTACCTGAATTCCCTAAAATTACTTGTGAGTTTGGATCTCTACTCTCATTAAATTCTCAGAGAAATTCCTGACTCTCCCTCCCCCCAAAACAAGTACCTCTGTTTTAGGTATTTTCTAGGCATACATACTCAGGGCTCCAAACTGATTTCTTCACAGTTCAGTCACAGTTAAGGAAGCAACACCAGAACAGACCCAAATCTTTTAACTTTGAGTGAACTAGAATGATAGCCTGAATGGGAAAAATTATAGGCCGATGCCATCAGACATGTAATCTCCCTCTTAGAAAATAAGGGCAGTGCACCCACTGCATAGCAACATAACCTCTTGCACACAGGATTTTGGGTACAGGTAGGACTGGAAACAGTGGTGGCCTACTCAAAGACGGCAGCTGACCCAGCCAGCTTTGTGCTGCTCTCCACTAACCAGCCGATAAACCATTATCATGCATCAGGCTCCTGAAAAGGCTCCACGTGCCTCATCTGAATCTCGTTGAAGGGCTTCAACCCATGATTTTTCAATTTCCAGTTGTTGTTCTGGATCACACAAACTATAATAATCTGAATCCTTTCCAGTTTCACCTTATCTGCCATTCCTGAACCAGTTTGAATCCATTCAAAGTCCTGTATGTATTAAACGTGCTTTTTATTTTATTTTTGTATGATCTTATCATACAGGCTACTTTCACTTAATAATGTGTAGACATTGTTCCTAAATACTCTACGGCATCTTCTGTCTCATTATTTAGCTGTCCATGATTGAACAGATTTCTTTTTGTGGGACATTTAATGTATTTTAGCTGTTTTTCCATTATAAAGAATGCACTTCAGGCATAAACTAGGTGAAAATAATTGGAACTTAATAAGAAAATGAGAAAAACTGACAAATGGAACATCTGATTAAAGGTGCCATACCCTCCTATAGGGCACAAAAACTGCCAATAAGAGAGAAACTCAACAGATGAATGAATAAACAAACTATGGTACATAGACACAATTGCATACTATGCAATGATAAGAACAATGATGATTTTATGAAACATAACTTGGAATCAGCTGGAAGACATTATGCTGAATGAAAAATCAGTCAGCTGCAAAAGGACAAGTATTGTATGAGACCACTATTACAAGGACTTAAGAAAGGACATGGACACAGAAGAAAACACTCTTGGATGGCTACAAGTGTGGGAAAAGAGAGAGAGAGTTATTCATAGATTAGATTGTCGATAGGAACTCGGTAATGGTGAAGGGTGCAACAGCAGCAGAAGGCAGGTCAGCATAACCGGACTACAGCACAGGCTAAAAGGTTTTCTAAATACAACCCAGCATTTCAAAGGACAGAGTAGCAGAAACAGGGGTCTGGGGGCCATGTTTTCAGGGGACATTGAGGTCAACTAGTATAACTAGTCTTTTTCTAAGAGAGTCTTCTGTGCACCTCACATTAATGAGTGGTGTCTGGGATCTTAAAAGCCGGGAAGCTGCCATCTGAGGAACATCAATTGGTTTCAACCCACCTGGAACAGATGACAACTGACAATATCAAAGATACAAGGAAAAATGAGCCCAGGAGATGGAAGGACCCATATAATTGAGAGACTACATCAGCATGAGACCAGAAAAACCAGATGGTGCCCAGCCACCACCAAAGACAGCCTTGACGGGGAGCACAATGTAGAGTCCCTGACATCGCATGAGAAAAAGGAGTGTGCAGATCAAAAACTCTATTAAAGACTAGAATTGATGGACCAACAGCTTGGAGGGTCCCCTGAGAACATAACCCCTAGACTTGCTGCTAGCCCAGACCTGAAACCAGTACCGAAGCCAACACTTTAGATTAAGAATGAACTGGATTCAGGGACACAGAATGATGCATGTGTTATACGTGCTTTATGATTTTATGTATAAATATATGTAAAGACATATATACACACATATATGTAAATATACATATATATACACATATATATGTAAATATGCATATATATGCACATATATATATATATACACACATACATATATATGAGGCTGTCCTACTGGTTTCCATCTAGAGGGAAGAGGACAGGAGGGGACAAGTGTTGGTTGAGTGGATACTGGAAGTAAAGAATGAAAAAGAAGAGTGTACTGTCACAGGGTGAAGAGAGCAGATACAGTTGCAGAGAAGCGGGTATGGAAAATGGACTTGGATTGTAAACTTTCACTTAATTACAATAAAAAAGTTTAAAAAGAGACAAACAAGGAATTAATACTCATTTTCAACCAATTATATTTAAGTCAACAAATTCTAGACACCTGTTTGTTATATGCTGCACCTGTGCCAGGTGTCGGGAACTCAATGGGTAAATCAGTTATGGATCTCACTGAGCCTACAGACTACTAGATACCAACATGAAAAGACTGTATACATAAACAATAGTTCATGTTTAACTAAATTGCCATGGTGACTGATTACTTCTGACACAGTAACCAGTTGCCATCAAGTCATTTCCAACTTCTGGTGACTGTCAGAGTAGAAACATGCTCCGTAGAGTTTTCAATGGCTGATTTTTTGGAAGTAGATTACCAGAACTTTCTTCAGGGTGGACTTCAACCTCCAACTTTTTGGTTAACAGCCAAGTGCATCACTTGTTTACACCACCCAAAGATCTCTCTGGGCACAGTAGGATCTTATGCTATCTGGTGCCCTATTCTTCTCATGACAGTCCAGCCTCCCTGCCTTTGAAGAAGGTGCATGTTCCCAGCATGCAGTGCTTGAGAACTTGAGCCTACTCCAAGCTCACACTCAATTCAGATTGCCTCCTGGGTGCCCCTGGATGCAGGCTCTTCAACCTCTGCTTGTTCTCTTTCAGGAACAGGAAACACACCCCCTTCTTATTCAGCCTCTTCCTGCTTGCTGGAACCTTATCTTTACATTGAACTGAAACTTCCCTTCCTAAACTTCTTCTGATTGGTCCGAGAACCTTGCAAAACAAGTCTACCCTCTGTCCCAACCTGCAGAGATCTAAAAGAGAAAGATCTTTAGATCATCTTGGTCTCATGGTGTGGTCTTCAAGTGCATACCATGAGTCTTGGATGTCCTTTTGGTAGGAAGGACCTGGAGCTCCCTGTTGATTCATCCAAACATATACATGCCCAAGCTTTCCAACAGAGTATCTGTGAACAGATGGCCAGAGCATTTGGGCAGTGAGGCCCAGACCTTAGAGGACAGACTGCTGTTGGCACTAGAAAAGGTTCTGCAGCTTCAAGAGGTGAGTGGAGCTGGGGCAGAAGATGGGCCAGCCCCTGATTGGAGAACCTACTCTGCTGTCCTTCCTCAAAGACCCTGCGTGGCTTAGTGCTTCTCAGGCTTTATGTGTGTATTTGTCATGGGACAGGAGGTGGAGGTGCCTTTTTAAAACACGGATTTTTTTTTTTTTTTTAATTCAGCAATTCTAGAGCCAATCTTGAGAGTCTGCACAAGCTGGTACTACAATTTGAGTATGGTGGACATCCAAACTCCCTGAGGGTGCTTTAAAAATACCCAAAGTCTGGCTTATGCCCAACTTGCTGGTGCAGAGCCTTCTGGAAATCTACTTCAGTAGTTCTCAATCTAGATTGCACATTAGAATCATTTGAAAAGATTTTGTTTTTTTTTTTTTTAATTCTGATTCCTAGGCTGTACCAGGCGACCCTAGGGGCCCCAGGGTCGCCATGAGTTGGATCCAACTCGACGGCACTTGGCAGGCTGTACCATCCCCCAACTAAATCGGAATTTTTGAGAGTGGACCCCGGGGAATGACATTTTATAAAAAGCCTCAATTGATTCTAACATGCAGCCAAGGTAGAGAATTACTGATTTATATTATTTCCTTGACTCAACGGCACTTGGCTTTGTCTCTTTCTTCTTTCCTTTCTTTCTCCGTCCTTCTTTTCTCTTGTTCCTCCTCTTTCTCATCCCCCTCTCTCTTTCTTTCATGCTTCTTTAAACTGAAAATCTCCTCAGGTGGTTCTGATGACCACCCAGCATTGGTTTGGGAGCAGGAGCAGTGGGCTTCACCCTGGCTGCACATAGCATCAGCTGGGAACTTCATAAAAGATGGATCTCAGGGCTTCGCTCCATCCCAGGCCCATTGAGTCAGTATTTCGGGGCCTCAGGGCTAAGAAAGCAGCATTTTACAAAACTTCGTAGGTGATGCTAAGGTGTAGTCACTGATATAGAGTATGATTGAAGCATTATCTGGGATTCTTGATCAAAATACAAATTCTTACCCTGTGCCCCGGAAGTTCATATTCGAGGTGTGGGTGCACTCCAGAAACTGGTATGCTTAACAAGAATTATGGGTAATTACAAGGCGGTGCCTTAGCTATCTATTCCTACTATAACAGAAATACTACAAGTAGACAGCTTTAACAAACGTGTTTACTCTCACACAGTCGAGGAGGCTAGACGTCTGAAGTAGCAGTGCCAGGTGTAGGGGAAGCCTTTCTCTCTCTGTCTGCTCTGGGAGAAGGTCCTTGTTATTGACTTTTACCTGGTATAGGAGCTTCTCAGTACAGGGACCACGAGGTCCAAAGGAGTCGCTTCCCTTCTGGTTCTTCATTCTTGGTGGTATGAAGTCCCCCCGTCTGTCTACTTGCTTCTCTTTTCTCTATCTCAAAAGGCACTAACCCAGAACACAACCTAATCTTGTAGACTGAGTCCTGCCTCATTAACATAACTGACTCTAATTCTGCCTCATTAACATTAGAGATTACACAACAATATCGTACTTACGATACAATATTTACAATACACAGAAAAGCCACGTCAGATCACAGAATGGTGGAGAACCCCACAAGACTGGGAATCGTGGCCGAACCAAGTCGACACATATTTTGGGGGGACACAATTCAATCCATGACAGGTGGCAAGTTTGGCAACACTGGGGTAGATAAAAGTTGCTTGTATCGCTCAGAAGGACAGCACTCCCTGTCGTATGACTTCTACAGATCACTTAGCTTCTCTGAGATTTACTTCCTTCATCTTTAAAACGGCAATGACAATCACTGAACGAGGCAGAGACACTGAGCTGCCTCTCAGTCATATGTCCAGATTCACGCATCCAGTGCCCAAGGTAGAGTTGTTGCTGGAAGACGGCTGCTGCCACCCGAGGATGCCATTACCCAGCGCCATTCTGTCTTGTCCCGGGGCAGTCACGTGACTGAGTTCTGGCCAATGGGCGGCTGCTACCCACAGAGACTTTCCGCTTACTCCTTCGCTGTGCTTTCACTGTCCGCCTGTTGGATGTCAATGGCCAGGTGATTTGGGAAGCTACAGGGTAGGATTGGCTGAATCCCCTGCCCCTCCCCTCACATCTTAACAACTGAACTTTAGCCAGCCAAGTGCCGTCTGTCTGTTACGGTAGTTAGTGGTATGTTACCTAACACACGGGCTCCAGGATTTTGGCAAAGATCAAATTATCTAACACAGAGATAGCAAGCTGACAGTGTCTGGGCTTGGATCTGACCCACAAATATGCTTTGTCATGCCTGCACTAGTATTCGATTTTTTTAAAAAAAGTATTTTTATCAACAGTTTTTTTTTTTTTTATTGTTCATTAAGTGCAAGTTTACAGTTCAAGCTAGTTTCTCCCACAAAAATTTAGACACACATTGTCATGGGGCCCTAGCTGCTCTCCCTCACTGTGACAGCACACTCCTTTCCATCCTGTGTTTTCCATGCCCATTCAACCAGCTCCTGTCCCTGTCTGCTTTCTCCTTCTCTGGGTGCTCATTGGTGGCAGCCAGGCAGCATCCAGTATTTTTACCAACAATTTTAAAATGAGAGATTTTATACAAACATCTGTATTTTCTGGTTCTTGAAAAGCTGGGGGGAGCGGGCGGCCAAGTTGGTGTTCTAGGAGGGTAGTGACTAGCTGGAGGGTGGGAACAGCTGTCCCCTCCAGGTGGGACATAGCGCCCTCCAGTTTGTCCCAGTCTCCACCACACACTGTTGGCTCAGAGCTGGTCAGCCTCAATAATGTCTTTCTGTGGTCTATATTGCTCTTGCGACTGCTCCTTCTGTTTTTTAAATCATACTTTGCTGTGTTTAAAGTAAAAGTTCACACAGCACATTAGGTTCTCATTTAACAATTCCTCCACCAATGATTTCATGGCATTTGCTACATTTTTCATAATGTGCCCCCATTGTCGTTGGTTTCTTACCATTTCCAGTATCTAATTTCCCTGTTCCCTTCCCCCGTCATTTTTGCTTTAAAGTAATGTTGTATGTGTGTGTGCTTTAGGTGACAGTCTGCAGAACAAATTCGTTTCCCAGTAAACAACAAATATACATTTTGTTTCACGACATTGGTTGCCCACCCTTTGACGTGTCAACAGCCTCCCCTTCTTGACCCAGAGTTCTCACTTCCACTCCTTCAGCTCTCCTGTCCCCTCCTGATTTCTCCTTGCCCCTGGGTTAGCATGTCCATTTAGTCTTGTATACATGATGGAACTGCGTGTGTCATTATTTGTTTTATAGGCCTGACTTTAGAGTCATTTTTGCCCATTTGGTCTCATATAGATGATTTTGTAAAGAAGCTTATTACTCATGAGTAATATTCTTTATTTTATGAGCCAATCTGTTATGTAGCTGAAAGGTGACCTCCAGTGACAATTTCAGTTTAAGGTTTAAACAGATTTCGGGACCATAGATTCAGGGAATCATCTAGTCTCAATCAGCTCAGTAAGTCTGGACTTTTTAATAATTTGGGTCCCATTGTCCGTTTTTCTACCATTTTATCAGGATCTATCTACTGGGGCCCTGGCCAGAATGATCAGTAGTGGTAGCTGGGTACCAGCTCATCCTTTAGGCTTAGAGGTAGATGAGACCGTGTTTCATGTAGACTGCTAGTCCTGCGGTATCTTCTCTGTCTTTGGTGTCCTTCTTTCCCTTTCATTCAGGATGAGTAGAGACCAAGAGTTGTATCTTAGTCTCTGTAGCTTTTTGAGGCAGTGAGTCCTGACATGACAGGTATGAAGCTAGATGTGTTAACTGTTAGGATTTTTTTATATTCTTTCAGGAGAGTTCTACTTACCAGGAGAACCATTCATCCTGTCAAGATCAATGGTCATTGTTCCATCAAACACCATAGTCTCACTCACCTCTGGCCCTTTGCACAAGCTCCTCTCTCTGTCTGGAGCAAGCAGCCCTCTCCCTATCATCTCTTTATCTGGTTAACTCCTCCTCATTCTTCCAGTTGCTGCTTAGAGATTCCTTGTCAGTTGCTGGTGATACCACACCTCAATTCCTCATGTTTATGACTTCAGTGCACACCAGCCAACCTCCAGCTTGTAGCACCACCATATGTTGCCTGAGGGCTTTCTGTAGCCACTGAAGCCCCCTCTGCCCCTGCAGGACAGGACTAGTGCTGGGGAACTAACATCCCTCACCACCACCTGCCCCATGGTGCGAACAGTGAAGTGCTTGGCTACTGACAAAACGTGGGTGGTTGGAATCCACTCAGATTCACCTCAGAACAAAGCCCTGGCAATCTGCTTCCCAAAGATCACGGCCATTGAAAATCCTGCAGAGTGCAGTGCTACTCACACACAGGAGCTTGCCGTGAGTCAGCACTGACTCCTCGGCATCTGGATTGGTTTTTTCCTACCCACCCCTCCTCAATGAGTAACCCTCAAACAATGATTGACAGAAGTTGGTGTATAAATACTCCTGCTCTCATCCTTCTCAGGTGGGTAATATTGGGGTATTTTACACTGATTTCAGAATTTCTATAGAATTAAGTTCCAGTTGTCCACAGTGGTACCCTTCTTGACAACATAACTTCTACTGACTGCATTTCCTCTTTTGTTTCTCCATCCGCCTCTCAGAATTTCTTTTACATCCCAGATAACTATTTGTCTTTGAATTTTTCCTGCTTTGGAGGAACCCAGGCTGACAGCTACCATCTATGAAAAGCCTTTACTCTCATGTCCAGCCAGGTATGTAGGCAGGGTGGACCAGATGTCCCTCTAGATTCTTCTACAACTTCCTTCTTTATCTTAGCTGTGAACGCTTACCACACTATGCTATAATTGTCCAGCTCTCCACAGAAACACAGGTAATTAGCTGGGAAAGAAATTAAAATGACTTCTAGATGTTTGGAAAGATGGACGAGATCATTTATAATTAATGGAATCCAAATAAAGAAGGCCAGCTGGTAAATGCAGACAAAATTAGAAAATCATCATTCTGCAACCTCTGATAATTGCTTCAGCCAGGAATCATCCGTGGATGGAGAACTGGACACCACAAGGTGCTGGAAGAAGAGAAATGGATGTTGTCTTAGTTGTCTAGTGTTGTGTAACAGAAATATTAAAAGTGGATGGCTTTATCAAACAGAAATTTGGTCTCGCATAGTTGAGGAGGCTAGAAGCCTGAATTCAAGGCGCCAATTCTAGGAGACGGCTTTCTCCCTCTGGCAGCTTTAGAGGAAGGTGCTGTCATCAGTCTCCCCCTGGCCAAGGAGCTTCTCAGCCTGGGGGCCCCAAGTCCAAAGAACAAGCTCACTGCCAGCTCTTCTTTCTTGATAGTAATGCAATCCCTCTCCTCTCTGCTTGATCCTCCCTTTCATGTCTCAAAAGAGATTGACTCACACGCAACCTAGTCCTGTAGGTTGCATCCTGCCTCATTAATGTCATAGAGTTAGGATTTGCAACACATAGGGAAAACGTATGAGATGACAGAATGGTGGATATCCGTACAATACTGGAAATCATAGTATAGTCCAGTTGACACGCAGTTTGGGAGGACACACTTTGATTCGTGTTTCAGTCAGCTAGTGCTGCTGTAACAGAAATACCACAGAGTGAATGGCCTTAACAAAGGAAAGTTTATTCTTACGCAGTCCAGTAGACTTCGAGTCCAAATTCAAGATGTCTACTCCGGGGGAAGGCTTTCCTCTTATCAGCTCTGCAGGGAAGTCTGGTATTGCATCAGTCTGTCCAGGGAGCATCTTGGCACAGGAACCTCAGCTCTGAAGGACTCAGTCTTCTCCCCATGCTGCTTTCTTGATGGTGTGAGGTTCCCAATGCTCTGCCTGCTTCCCTTTTCTTTTATCTCTTGCAGGAGGAAAAGATTAAGGGTGGAGCAAGCCACACTCTTGGGAAACTCCCCTTACAGGGGAGCAGGGAGGTGATCCTAGGAAGGGATTTACAGTCCCACCCTAATTCTTTAACATAGGCCAAATGCCAACATACAGCACAGCAAAATCACAAAACGGAGGACAATCGTAGAATACAGGGAATCATGGCTCGGCCACATGACTGCACCTATTTTTGGGGGGACACAATTCAATCCATGACAATCTGTGACAGACATTTACCATGAGAGTAATCAAAGGTTGGCATCGTTAATAGTGGAATAACCACACGTTATGAGCCTGTTGATGTGAGGTAGGAAACCCTGGTGGCATGTGGTTAAGCGCCAAGGCTGCAAACCAAAATGTTGGCAATTCAAATCCACCGGGTGCTCCTTGGAAAGTCCATGGGGGCATTTCAACTCTGTCCTATAGGGTCACTATGAGTTGGAATTGACTCAATGGCAGTGGGTTTTTTGGGACATGAGGAAAAAAAGGCACACAGCTCCACACCTGAAGCATTAAAGTCTTGTAAAAAAAAAACCGAAAAACCTGAATCTAGTCAATTCTTTAGATCTTAATACTGGTTTCAGTGCAATACATGGGAGAGTACAACAAATGAAACGACACCTCAGTGAAGTAATCACACAAATCCCAAAGTGGCACACCCATTGGGCCAGACAACTTTTCCAGATTTGCCACAAGTCACTGTCATGGGAAAAGAGTGGAGCCCCATGCCAGACTGAAAGAGATATAGGGGACTGAACAACAAAATCCACCGTGTGATTCTGGCTTTGACCTTGCTGAAATAAAGCAGCCATAACAGGCATTTCTGGGACAACTATATCAACATGAATATGAACAAGATAGATGTGAGGGCTTTATTGTTGCTTTTTTAAATGTGAAGATTGTGTTGTTTTATGTAAGAACATGACCTAAAATGTCACTTTAGTTTATTTCATACTTTATGAAGTATTTATGAAGTACCAAATACTGAAGTATCTTGTTGGTTGAACTAACATGATCTCTGTTGCTTACTTCAAAATGTTTCAAACTCCTCCCACCAAATTAAACAAACACATTTTAACAATGATTCTATCTTGGTAAAGGAGCCCTGGAGACACAGTGGTTAAACACTTAACTGCTAAGTGA
This sequence comes from Heterohyrax brucei, assembly GCA_028571685.1. NCBI lineage: Eukaryota > Metazoa > Chordata > Mammalia > Hyracoidea > Procaviidae > Heterohyrax > Heterohyrax brucei. Next base: position 72,569,062 of record CM053156.1, read on the forward strand.
AAGGCTAAGGTTCAAAACACCAGTGTCCTCAAGGGAACAAAGACCAGCTGACACGCTCCTGTAAAGGTTACAGCCTAGAAATCCTATGGGGGCAGTTCTACTTTGACCTACAGGGTTACTGTTATGGATTGAAATGTGTCCCAATGTAAAAATGGCATGATGGTGGTGTCTGACCTCCTCTAACTTCAGAAGATGAAAGGAGAATCAAGATCGGCAGCCCCAGGCTGATGCCTGTGAGGTGGAGGTCAGACTTGCCTCTTCTGTTCACCATCTTCTGGCCAATTCTGACATCATCTGTTCTCCTCCCAGGCCACTCTCTGCTTCTCTACTGTGTTCTGTAATTCACTGCAATGGCCACACAGAATTCACAGACAATACTTAGGATAAAGGAGTTTGTTAGGGAAGAAGCAATTGCAATGCAAGTTCAGGAACACTCAGGGTAACAGTTCTCCTGTTACGGCAGCCTTGTCTGTGCTGTGCCCGGAAGTAGATCTCTCTCTGGCCCTCAGCCTCTGCCCTGCCGGGGCAAGTGTTACAAAGTTCTCTTAGCTCAGCCAGTAAGTGTATTGAGGCACCCCACTGTACCAGTAATCCTCACCCCACTGCACCAGTAAGCCTCCGCCTACAGGCGCTCAACTGCAGGTCTGTGGGTCAGCAAACCTAGCTCCACCAAGTGCTGGGAAGCACCCTACTCCTCCTACCTCAAGGTGCTCAGCTTTCTCGCTGCGTGGCCCAGGAAGCCCACTGAGCCATCTTCTACTAGTCTTTCCTGTCCTTTCTCTGTCAGCACTTCTTGCTATTGTCTCTCTTCCCCCACCCCATCCCACCCTCTGATCCCCCATCTCCTGCCCTACTCCCCCTCTCCTTGTTCCATGAGCTTCTCAGCACAGGGACCCCCAAGCCCAAAGGATGCACTCCACTCTTGGTTCTTCTTCCTTGGTAGCGCTGAGGTCTTCTTCTTTCCACCCCTGGGATGTCTCATTTGAAACCTAGTGGGATTTAGCAAAACTGATTAATCTCCTTAGCAGGCCACAATTACCTTATTTGCACAGTCTCACCCCATTACTTGGGTGGGAGTTATAAGACCATGTCAAGAAAGACCACACAACAGCTACCTACAGCATCATGCCCCACCAAATGTGTACTATAATTCCTAACCTCTCTACCTGTGGTTATAATCACATTTGCAAATGGGTTGCCTTTGTCATGTTAACACAGCAGGATCTGTGTGGGATGGGTCTTGAGTCAATGTCTTTTGAAATATCAAAGAGACTAAACAAGCAAATGAGAAAAGCAGAAATGGGGTAAGACACATGGAGATCTCTAAGGAACCAGGGAGCAGAAGGTGATGAGACAAGGACCTTCCTCCAGAGCTGACAGAGAAAGCCTTTCCATACAGCCAGCACCCAAATTTGGACTTCTAGCCTCCTAAGCTATGAGAAAATCAAATTGGTCTTTCTGTTATAGCAGCTGTAGATGACTAAGACAGTCACTATGAATTAGAATCTACTTAACGGCACATGAGAACAACAGGGTACCTAGGCGATGAATATATGGGCATTCATTAAGCTGTTTTCTTTGCATTTTCATGTTTGAACTTATATGAAGTAAAATAAAAAAAGATATGCAAATTAAAACTACAACAAGGTATCACTTTTTACCCATAAATTCACAAACAAAAAAAGGTTTGAACATACGCTGTGTTGACAAAGGTGTACGAAATAGCATGGTATAAATTGGTCCAAAGACGTATCCTTTGACCCAACGATTCCACTGCTGGGAATTTATCATTCAAATTATACTCAAACATACATACACTATACGTGAATAAGGATATTCATTGCAGCGTTACCTTTGTAACACAGTATTAGTAACAACATACATAACCATCAATAAGACTGGTCAGATTTGCCATGGTGCATCTGTACAGAGTGTTTCAAAGGATGGCGAAGCCTGTTGTGCTGACAGTATACCGTCGCCTGTATTGCTGTGTGAAAAGAGCAGAGCACAGTATCTGTCTTATTTGTAACTATATCTCCAGTGCCTAACAAAGTGCCCAGCACATAGCTGTTGTTGTTAGGTGCCATCAAGTCGGTTCCAACTCATAGTGACCCTATGAACAACAGAACAAAACACTGTCCGGTCTTGTGCCATGTCCACAATAGTTTTTTATGCTTAAGCCCATTGTTGTGGCCACTGTGTCAATCCATCCCATCGAGGGACTTCATTTTTTTGCTGACCCTCCACTCTGCCAAGTAGGATGTCCTTCTCCAGGAGCTGATCCTTCCTGACAACATGTCTGAAGTAAGACACAGTCTTGCCATCTTTGCTTCCAAGGAGCACTCTGGTTTTACTTCTTCCAGAGCAGATCTGTTGGTTCTTTTGGCACTCCATCATACATTCAACATTCTTCTCCAACACCACAATTCAGAGGCATCAATTCTTCTTCTGTCCTCTTTGTTCCTGGTCCAACTTTCACGTGCATACGATACGACTGAAAATACCATGGCTTGGGCCAGGCATATTTCAGTCTTCAAGGTGACATCTTTGCTTCTGAATACTTTAAAGAGGTCCTTTGCAGAGGATTTCCCCAATGCAATGCATCTTTTGATTTCTTGACTGCTGTTTCCATGGGCAATCAACATAGTCACCTTGGAAGCAGCACATAGTAGGTGCACAATTAATATTTGTTGGGCAAATGAATATACATTTGGGTATGATTGCTGCAAGTCAGGCTGCCTGGATACAGCGAGTTCTAACACACAGACATGAGCACAGATATTCTACCTTGATCAAACTGTCAAGGTCTTACTTCCCTACAGACACAGCTATTTGAGCTTTCCTTGAAGACACACCATATTCTTCTTTGCAAAAATCAAACAGTAAACAATAAAACATGTTGAAGAGGAAGAAGAAATAAAAATTTCATAAAACAGTGACAAAGTTCGTTGAACCAAGGGGACAAATTAGGCAATTCGGATTTAATAGAAAATGTAGCTTTTAGCTTGCCGGCAGCCAAAGCAAAGGGAAAACTCTAGGGGCATAGAGCTTTTATTATTTAGTAAAAGGAAGCCCAATTCCGAAACAGCCATGTTTGTCACCTTGAGGGGTGGTGTGCCCAGGAGTCCTTGGTAGCATTACTAGGGGGGAAACTGAGAAGCTTATCTTCTTGCTGCATCAATTATGCTCAAAGATAAAGAAATTAAAATATAATATTAATAGTAAATAAAATATGATATTTCCAGTAAAGTGGATTAAAGAACTTTATGTAAAGATCCCATGGCTGTTTCCAGGACAGACTATATAGCAGCAAAGTCATTTCACACTTTCTGGGGGCTCTGTTTTTTGGGTCTCAGTCTCCTAGGGTGAAAACATGAACTTGGACCAGTGACTTCAGGACTCAGAGCGTCACTGTCCTGATCTAGAAAAAAGCGATTACTGTGCAGGTGAAATGAGATGATGCTCGTAAAGTGCTTGGATAGATAAATGCTTGCTGTGCTGTTGTCGTGCTGTTGTTTATTATATACCACAAGCCTATAGCTGAGAGACTGCCTGGGTTTGGATCCCAGCTCCACCACTTACTAGCTCAGTGACCTCGGACAAGGTCACTTAGTCATTCTTTGTCTCAGTTTCCTCCTCTGTGAAATGAGGCTACTAGGATTCCTAGACGGGTTAAATGAGAACAGTGCCTGGGCACACGGTGTTAAATTATAGCTTGTTCCCCTCTGCTCTTAGAAGTTCTTGAGGAAGAAGTTAGAAAACTACAGCTTCAAAGAAGACACATTATTTCCAAACACTAATTTCTAGAAGAAATGGGTCTCTGTAACACCAGCGGCTGAAAGACACGAAGTGCATTTATAATGGTGGAATCTCGGCGGTGTGACTGGCCAGACAAGAGCGGGCTGGGGGACATAAGCTACTTCCCTGGGGTTCTTCGCACCCTTTCTTGGAGTCCGACAGAGCGGGCCTGCTGGCTTTTCTGGCGCAGGCCAGGGTGGGCCAAGGGGAGGAGGAGGGAAGGAAGAGGAAAGGAGCTCCCGGGATCCCCTCGCCCCTCCCCCTCTCGCCCAGTGAGTACTGTAATGACATTCACCGAGAGCGAAGGGGGTGGGGGGAGGAGAGGGGCAGGCTCGGCGAGCCCATGTGATGCTAGGCGACAGAGAGCCGCCGCCGCCGCCGCCGGAGCCTCCCTCTTTCCTCACTCCGATCCCAGGCTGTCATGGCGACCCCAAACAACCTGACCCCCACCAACTGCAGCTGGTGGCCCATCTCGGCGCTGGAGAGCGATGCGGCCAAGTCGGTCGAGGCCCTCGACGCGCCCGAGGCCGCCAGCCCCGCCCATTGGCCCAAGGAGAGCCTGGTTCTGTACCACTGGACCCAGTCCTTCAGCTCGCAGAAGGTAGAGCCCAGCCGGAGGGAGCAGGGAAACCGGGAGCGCCTGGGAGCTTCCGAGGGTGGTGGGTGGGCTGGGAGGTTTGAGGGCTGCCGCGAGGCTAGAGAGTAGAGTATCAAGTATGGGGACCCCTGAGGACTGGGATGCGGCTGTAAGGTGACCGGCCCTGTCTGGGCCGTAGGAGAATTGTCCCCAGTTCAGGGAGCTTCCATTCTGCCTCCTTCCCTCCCAGAAAGACCTGACCTGTTGGGGAACGAGGAGAGAGACAAAGGCAAAGGGAAGGGAATGGGCGCTGCTGGGAAGCCAGCCTCCTTGGCGGGGGCTGCTGCGAAGAGGGAGGAGGAGCGCTTCCCGCCTCCAGCCCCGGTAGCCCCCTCGCAAGCCCTCCTCGTGCGCTGCTGTCCCGGACACTGCAAGCCCTTAGACCATAGCTCCTCCGTGACTTTGTCCCGGCTAAGGGCTTTCTTCTGGCTGGGGCTTGGACGGCCTGTCCAGCGCTGTCTCCTTCACCCTTCTCTTGAGCTGGGAGCGATGGGGTTAACCCACCCACTCTGACCAGGCTGGCCTGTCCAATCTGTGTTTTGCTCTTAAAGGCACAGGGTGGTCTTGGCCTCTCTACACCTTCTCAGTCCCCGGGGAGGTGAGGGCAGTTGAAATTTAGCCTGGTTCCCGCTTCCTTAGGTGAGGGTCTGGGTCGACGCCTCAGAGACTGGGGCGCCTGTAGGGGCGCAATCTCTCCCCCTACTCCTGTCCCGAATCCGGGGAATGGATTCAGCACCATGGCCAGGGCCCAGTGGAGGGTCCTGCTGGGGCCCAAGCAGCAGCAGCAGCATCTGCCCGCTGATCTTTGTTCTCTTGTAAGACCCTTTTGTTCCATTCACCTATCTTCCAAGCGCAGAAACAGATTCTGTAAAGACAAAGAGCCTTGGGACCAAAAGACTTTCAGCCCTTGGTCCAGACTCACCAGCTGTTATGACCTTCTTTGATGTCAGTGTCACCTGGAAGAGGAGGATAATCGGAATACTGACAGAAGCTAGATTTTCTAATATCAGCCCCTTCTCAGAATTGCTGAGGGGGTTGTTAAAGAGGCCGCATAACTTAGTGTTCTAGACTGGCACTTCTCAAACTTGAAGGTGCATCAGAATCTCCAGATCCTGCTGTTTAAGGCACAGTCTGCTGGGCCCCAGCCCAGAGATTCCAGTTCAGTAGGTCTGAGGTGGGACCCAAGGTGTTACATTTCTAACAGGCTCCCGGGCAGCTGGTCCACAGATCACCCTTTTAGTACCCTGGCTGTCCCCAGTGATAGTCCCATCTTCTTCACTAACTCCCTGTGGGGCCTTGGACAGGTCATTTTGCTTCTCTGAAGCCTCAGTTTTATAATCTGTAAGATGGGGTTAATAGGAATACATTTCTCAGAGGTTTATTATAAGTGTGAAATGAACTGATGCACAGAGAGTGCTGATGATGGTGCCTGGCTCAGGGTCAAGGCTCTTAATGGGTTTTATGATGTCATTAAAGTGGTAGGGGTCAGAGTTAACCAAGGTCACAACTAGATGCTTCCACGAATTTTTCACATGCTTGTTGAGCACTTGTGCATGGAGTTAGAGGTTTGGAGAAGAATCAGACTAACTGTGAGATTCAAGATTGTCTTCCCACTCAGAATTTCAGAAGCCAAGGTGCAGCGGCTGGGACTAGGCATGGGACAGGCAGGCAGCATCTCCCCTGACCCCAGCCTCCTGGCCCTTCAAGAACCTCTGGTCCTCCATCCAGGAAATACTTCCTATTCCTCCTGAGCTCAGGGCCCAGGTAGTCCTATAGTCACGGATGGAGCCACTTTGTAGCCAAGCCCTGGTCAACCTATCTTGGGCATCTTACTGCATCCCCTGCCAGGGCCTTCCCCCACCCCGTCGTGGGCTGCAGAAACAGTGTATTCTGGAGGAAAGGACACAGACTCTGCACTCAGATGGCCTTGGTTCTAACATCAGCTTGGCCACCTATTGGCTGTATGACCTTGGAAGAGTCACTTCACCTCTCCGAGCCTCAGCACCTTTTTTGAAAAAAGAGACCTTTTTATAGCCTACCCTGTAGAATTCCGGGGAATTCAGAGGGCATCAGTGTATGTTAAATAACTAGCATGTGGCAGGAGTTTAACAGGTGAGTTTTCCAGTCCTGAAGGCTCTTCTTGCATGCAAGGATCTGCCCCCATTGCGGAGCATCGGAGAAGCCTGTCCTTAGTGGCACATGGACCCTTAATGTCAAAAAGAGCCCACTTTTAGGAATCGTGGTGGCTCCATGGGTCACTGGGAACCCTTCCAGACTCAGAGGGCTGCAGAAAGTGAAGGGTTCAAAAGCCCACACTCTGGGGTCAGTTCTGTCATTGACCAACTGGTAGTCATCCTGGGCAAGCCACTTAACCTCCAATGTCTCAGCTTTCTACCTTTGTAAATGCAGAATAAAAGCAGTGTTTCTCCAACAGAGTTGTTGTAAGTATTGAACAAATGTGTCGATATAATCACCTAGAATAGCACCTGGCACATGAAAAATGCTCAGTAAGTGTTAATTGTGCTTATTAAAGACATAAACTTTGGAGGCAGGTCAAGTCCCAATTCAACCACTTCCCACCTATGTGACTTTGTAAAATATCTTCATTTCTCTAAATAGCATCTTAATAGTATATTTGGGGACAATAGCAGTATCTAGCTCAAAGGGTTGCGAAGATTAAAGGATATCACGTATTGTTGTACACTTAAAACAGTGTCTTAAAAAATTATGCACTAATAGTGGATTTTCAGGCCACATCATAGGTGATTGAGGCTGCTGGATTTGCAGGAGGCTTAAAATGCATGTGATAAATGTGAGTGTGCTTCTGAGGCTGTTAGTACACTCCATCTCCTCTTCCTTTGGGAGACAGGCATTGATGACCGTGGGAGTGGAGCAAAAAGTGAGGTAGTGAAGAGGCCAGAATTCCAGTGCTGGCAATCCCACTAAGTGGCTGCGTGCCCTCGGTTAAGTCCTGACCCTCTCTGGTCCTCAGTCTCCCCAAGAGGAAAATAGACTGGATGTGTGCTCCAACTTGACTCTGTCTCTCCCCAGGCAGGAAGGACTGCCCTACCTTTGTGTGCTCCAGCCCTTTGCGTACGTCTTTATCCTCGCACCAGCCAGTTTTTATAACCAAGCTACTTACTGTGGCTGTGCCTGCATTTCTTCTTTTGCAAAATGAGCATAGTCTTAGTACCTACCTAACAAGGCTATTATAAGGATTAAATGAGTTAATGCAGATGAAGTTCTTAGAACTGTACCTGGCACAAGCAATGTGCTATATGAGTTAGCTATGATTATTAATACTGTTGCTGTTTGTGTTGTTTCTACTAGAGTAAGTCTCTGAAGCAAGTCCCTGACTTGCTGCAGCAAGCCTGTTCAAGATTCTCTTACCCTGTACTCTCTGGATCTGCCCCTATCCTGAATGTAATTGTGCAAAGTGCCTGCCCCAGACTTCAGCCCCCAGATGAAAGAAGCCCAGTTCTGGGTCCTGCCAGGGGCCAGTCCTGACACCCAAGACTGAGCAGGTCTCCTGGAAGTTCCTCCAAAGTATGGCAGGAGGGAAGCAACAGGGGGGAAATAATCTTCAGCCCCTACCCTGCCCTGTCCTTGCAAGTCCTGGGCACTGTCCCAGTCTTGTCTGTGCTAGACTTGACTGTTGACTCACTCCCACGAAGAGGAGACCCACAGGTGAGAGCTGATGGGGCAGTGAGGCAGCAGATCCCCCTCCTCCTCTTCTCAGAAACCTGCAGTGGCTCCTCAGGTCCCTCCAGAGTCCCCACAACAGCCTCAGTCCCTACTCTGAGGCTCTAGCCTTGCTAGGGCCATGAACCCTCACCAGTCAGGAGAAGTGTGTAGGCCTTTCAAAATACATAGGATTACTGTATTAGGAAGAAAGCTAATTATACTGAAGTACAGCCATGGAAATATTTTTTACACAAGTTTGTTATATAACAATGTGTGTTTCCGTATTAACCCATTATATAACGTGATCCAGGGGCAGGTCTGAATAACTGTAATGTGGAAGTTGTGATGAAGGTACTTGATATTTTAAGATGATTGCTACAATTGCGAAGTGATGAAAATATCTGCGATTTATAGCAGTGACAATATTACAGGCACTGCTAACACTACTATACTTTGTCGCCTACATATAGAGTTGAAGAGAATGCTTAATGTCAATCTGAGATGACTGAAAATAAACATGTAATTTTCCCCATCCAAACTGAAGGGCTCCCGGAATATACTGGTAGACCCCTTGGTCTGGGCCCAGCATAGGATCCTGTCTGCATTTCTCTCCTCCTCATGCCCACCCCTGCCCCCAAGCCCTGTCATCTTTGCTTCAGCCACAATGGCCTACTTGCCAGTTTTCAAGTGGGTCAGACGTGCTCCTGCCTTCTAGCCTTTGCATGGGCTGTTCCCTCTGCCTGGTGAACCCTTCACACAGACACCTGGGTGGACCCTTCCCTCACTTCATTCACACCTTTGTTCAAATGTCACCTTCTCAGAGAGCCCTACCCTGGCAGATCATCCTATTCAAAACTGATGCCAGTCGCCCAACCTTCTGACACCCCTAATTCCCCTTATCTTGCTCTATTCTTTCTTCCCCCTACCTCTTGCCATCTTTCAGCATAGCATATTGTTGTCACCGCTGTCATCTCTCTGCCCCTGCTTGGATGTCAGCTTGCGGACAGTAGCGGTCTTGTATTCGCTGCTGGGCACCCAGTGCTTACAACAAGCCTTGACACACAGTAACCCACTGCTGTCAAGTCAAGTCAGACTCATAGTAACCCTAGATGTCAGAGGAGAACTGCCCTGGGGAGTTTCCAAGGAGTGCCTGGCAGATTTGAACTGGCGACCTTTTGGTTAGCAGAGGTAGCACTTAACCCACTATGCCACCAGAGTTTCCCTGACACATAGTAGCACTCAATAAATAAGGGTAGGAAAGTGATAACATTTGTAAACCATGTTAAAGTTATCCTGAGATGAAGAATTTGAGGCTCAGTGACTCTAAGTAGATGTTACAAAGTCACACAGCAGCTAAACGGTACAACAGGGACACCAATCGAGCCCACCACACTTGCCTCATAAATGAGGGCCTTGAGGGTGGACAGCCAGCACCTCATTCATGAAAATGAAGCCCCACTGGGGGAATTTCAGGTGCCTACAGGGAAGATGGTTTCCCAGAGATAGCTGGTGTCTGATCTCACTGAGTAGCAACCATGTAAGTCCAGTCCAGCCCCAGGTGCAGAGACGGCAGATGGCCTTGGTGGCTGCATGCCCTTCCCCAGGGACTGGTTTCTTCCTTGTGCCCCCCACCCCCATGGGATGCCATGTGGCTTTGGCCCGCCGCTGAGCTCAAGGAGAGAGTCTCCTTGGCTGCCTGTGAGAGCCAGGGAAGCTCCAAATGGGACTATGTCTCTAAAGATAGTCCCCTCCCCTGCCCCCCTGGCTGGAGGTCCAGAGGGAGACCAAGGACTGGCCACCGGGGCAAGAGCCATGCCAGGGCACAGGCCTGGTTTGGTCTGTTGTTATCAAACCATTCAGAGGCTCCAGCTTGATTGGGAGGCTGGATGGCTGGGTGGGGCCTGAGTACCAAAGTCTGAGGATGCTGGAATGCCATACTGCCTCTTCTGGGTGCTGAATTGCACCTGGACAGAGGCTGGGATAGCCAGTTTCAGGTGCTATCACCTCGGGATGCCTCGTTTGGGGACACTGATGCTCTAGGAGAATAGGCCTTTGCCTCTCTCAGGGATGCCACCCTTCCCCTGGACTGGAGCTGGGAGGCAGGGAGGAGACTGTGAGTGGAGAGGCTTGCCATGTTGCTGCAGGGACTTGGACAAGTCTGTCTCCTTTTCTGAGTCTCTGTCCATAGGTGGGCACAGCTGGATGAGGCCTTCTCTAACAAGTCTTCTTGCTCGGATATGCTGATCTTCGTCAGAAGCAGGCCTCAGCCTCTGGGCCTTCCATTAGCTTCAGTGGAGGTTTAGGGTTCCACAGGTTTGTCTGGGACGCTCCTAGAGATATAAAGATTCAGGAGGAAGCAGGGTCAGGACTGTCTGAAAGCCAGGCAGCCTTCAAGGCAGACAGCACTGGTCTGGGAGTCAGGGACCACTGCTTCCAGTTGTAGTTCTGCCGCTGAAGTGCTGTGCAACTTTGAGTAAGTTGTTTGCCCTCTCTGGTCTATACCCTTCTCATCAAGTAATATAGGGAGATACTCCTTGCTCTGCCATCCTCTGGGGGGTGGTTGTAAGCATCCAGTCAAGCAAGTAGATGGAAAGGTACTTTGGGGCGATAAAGAGTTAGACTGATGTTGGCAGAGTGTTCTCTCACCTTTGTTTCTCCAAATAATTTGAGAAATTTAACAATTGATTGTTAGTTTCTATTAGTTTCTATTAGTTTCCTAGTCAGATCCACTTCTGGAGGCCAGGCTGAGTGTCCAATCATGATGGCGATTACCATGAACTGAGTGCCATCTATGTGCCACACACTCGGTTAGTATCATTAATTCACCACTTTGTAAATGAGGAAGCTGAGCCTCAGAGATGTTAAGGAAGTTGCCCAAGGCCACATAGCAGAGCCAGGAATTCAGACTGTGTTTCTAACTCTAAAGCCCAGGACCTTACCCAACAAGCAGCACTGCCCTTGTCCCCCAGAGCAGGGCTGTGTCCTCCACCACGAGGCACATGCCCCTGAGAGACATCTCTTCCCCAGGTGCCCAAGAACAGTCTGAAAGCAACAATGTCCCCTCCTGTGTGTGACCTCTGACCTCCCTCCTTGCACGCTCCCACCCAGCCTGGGCAGTGTCCCCGTGTGCCCGCCCGCCTTTCCCGCTCTGACCCTGGCACCCGCAGGTGCGGCTGGTGATCGCCGAGAAAGGGCTGGCGTGTGAGGAGCGGGACGTGAGCCTGCCACAGAGCGAGCACAAGGAGCCCTGGTTCATGCGGCTCAACCTGGGTGAGGAGGTGCCTGTCATCATCCATCGTGACAACATCATCAGTGACTATGGACAGATCATTGACTACGTGGAGCGCACCTTCACCGGAGGTAGGCTGTCCCCAGGCCCCAGGCCATCCACCAATCCCAGGGTCACAGGGCCCTGGGAAGCCTGGGGACATGGGCAGAGCTCAGATTCCCCCCGAAGAAACCAGGGGCCTACAGGCAGAGCTCAGCTGCCCCCACAAGAATAGCAGAGCCGTTGGCTTGGCTTTAGACCTTGCCACAGGCAGATTCTCAGGGGCTCCACCGTCCCCCTCCCAGGCACTCCCCTAGGAGCACAGGAGACCCTCAGGAATCCCTCAAGCACGAGCAGGACCCAGAACCCGTCCATGTCGCCACAGATGGGGCCCAGATCTCCCAGGGACCCAGGGCCCAAGCCAAGCCCAGCCTTCTGAGATCCCGTAAGCAAAGACACATCGTGGACATGAGCCCAAAGACAGAGATAGGCCTAGACACCCCTGAAGTCTGGGGACACCGGTAGGACCCAGGTACCCTAGAACCTGCAGGCATGATATCCCAGATATCCCAGAACCCTGTAGACACAGATAGGGCCCAGATACTTAAAACCTCTTGACACTGGCAGAGGCTAGGTACCCCAGAACCCCACAGGCACAAATAGGGCCCAGATATCTCAAAATCCTGCAAGCACAGGCACAGCCTAGGTACCCTAGAACCTTTCAGACACCATAGAACATGCAAACATGGGCAAGGCCCAGACATCCTGGAACCGAGACATGGGTAGGACACAGAGCTCCACATGTGAACAGGGTCCAGACACACTGGAATGTGCCCCACATGGGAACAGTAGCCTCCAAGTCCTCTGTGGACTTGCAAGGACTCAGAGGTTCAAAGACTTTGACTGGGTCCTGCGCCCAGTTCTAGGACTGGCCCCCCAGAGCTCAGGCCTCTCCCTGTATCCTCCCTACCTCTCCCCTACCGCCCCGCCCTTTGGCCTACCGCAGCTCCTGCTGCAGGCCAGATACCAGGACCCATGGGTCCCAGACGACTCAGCCCTCCCTCTGGGTGTCAACAGCCCACGGACAGCCGCTGAGAAGGGCATTAGCGTTCCAACACTGAAAAACCAAGGAGCGTTCACTTGAAAACATTCAGGTTGCCAGCTTATCTTCAAATCCGGAAATTCCAGGCCTAGCCTACCACCTGGAAACAGGTTTGAGGCTGAGGGGAGCTGTCCTGAAGACGGCCAGGCTGGCAGAGCCAGAGTGAGGAGAGATTGGACCGGGGTACGCAGGACCCTTGGTTAGCCAAACAGCAGAGAGGAGACTTCCTCTCCAGGGGCGGGGAGGGAGAAGTCGTGCAGCCCTGCCATTGGGGACACTGCGGGGAAGGGGCTGGGCTCCCTGCGGCAGGGGCGGGGCAAGGCAGGGCACCCCTCCGGCCCTGGCCCAGCCCCTGGCGGTGCCCCGCAGAGCACGTGGTGGCCCTGATGCCCGAGGCGGGCAGCCCGCAGCACGCGCGGGTGCTGCAGTACCGCGAGCTGCTGGACGCGCTGCCCATGGACGCCTACACCCACGGCTGCATCCTGCACCCGGAGCTCACCACCGACTCCATGATTCCCAAGTACGCCACGGCCGAGATCCGCAGTGAGTGCCAGGCGGGGACCTCGCCCTAACCGGGGCTTCACTGCCCGCTGTTCGCCTCGGAGGAGTCCTCCCTCCACCCCGCATCCTCTCACTAGTGTGGCTGCTTCTCCCTTTCCTTCCCTATTCACTCCTGCGCGTCTTCCTTCTTTCTTACTGTGCCTGTCCCTGTCTGCCTCTCTGTCCCTCTGTCTCCGTCTCTCTTGCTGCATCTCGCGGTCTCCGGGTATCTCTTATTCCCTTTCGCTTCACATTTCTGTCTGTCTGGCCTTCTGCCTCCTTCATTCAATTTCTGACCGAATGTGTCTCTCTCCCTCTCGGCAGTCTGTCTCTCACTCCGTCCCCCTGGCCTGCCGTCCCTGAGGCTCTGCGGCTGTGTTATCCATGGGGGAGCTGGGGCATCTCCCCTTGGGGTCGGGGCTGGAAGAAGGGCTCACCAGCTCTAACCACTAGCCTGGACATAGTCAAAGCCTAGCGCTTGTTTAAACCAGATGCTCCATCAGCACCTGTTTACAGATTTCTCTTCAGGTTGCATGCAGACAGCGTGACGTTGTACAGATAGGCAAGGTGTTAAGATGTCTAACAAATGTTGTTGTTGTTAGGTGCCGTGGAGTTGGTTCCGACTTATAGGGACCCAAAGCACAACACAACAAAACGTACTCGGTCTTGCACCATACCCACAATCGTTTTTATGCTTAAGCCCATTTTTGTAGCCACTGTGTCAGTCCATCTCCTTGAAGCTTTTCCTCTTCTCTTTTTTGCTGACCCTATGTGTTTCTTGACAAAATGTCCAAAGTCTTGCCATACTTGCTTCCAAGGAGCACTCTGGTTGTATTTCTTCCAGAACAAATGAGTTATTTTGGTAGTCTATGGTATATTCAATATGCCTAATAAATAATAAACCAAAAAAACCAACCAACAAACAAAAACAACCATTGCTAAAGTCAATTACAACTCATGGCAATCCTATAGGATGGAGTAGAACTACCTCATATGGTTTCCAAGGATAACCTGGTAGATTTGAACTGCTAACCTTCATAGCTCTTAACCACTAGGCCACCAGGGCTTCCAATATAAATAATAGGTGCTCAGTAAATGTTCACTTTTTCCTTCCTAAAGGAAGGAGGCTGCTGTCTAAAAGTTGAGGGAGGAGAGAAGATTGGGAAACTCAACTCTGTCTCTTTAGAGTCCTATTGAACAACACTCAGGACATGTCTGTACTGTCTTGTCCCCATTCAGTCAATATTTGTGAGATATCCTGTGACCCAGACCCTAGGCAGGTGACTGGGGACAGACAGGGACAAACACAGCCTCTGACCTCTAGAACTCCCAGTTTTGTGTGTACAGGCAGACAAGTAACCAGCAATTACAGTGTAAATTTGACCAACCTTTCAAGAGGAAGTCTGGCACTCTACATAAAACATAGAAGGGCCACTCCTTGGTGTATGCACAAGGATGTTTACCAAAGCATAGTTTGTAATAGAAAGATGTTGGAAATAAGCCAGCTGCTCATCAACTGGGAACTGGGTAAAGAAATTGTGGTATGTCCATACAATGGAAAGCTGTGCAGCTATTACAAAAATAATAAGAAAATGGAATGCTCTCTGAAGTATATCTGCGAGTGGGAAAAATGAAGGATAAAAAAATGCACTAGGTACTGTTCAATGCAGCCAAAAGGGGCCAAATGAATACACAGAGGCTTAGCAATGCAAGGAGTACTTCTGGAAGGATATATAAGAAGCTAATAGTCGTGTTTGTCTTTGGGGAGCAGAGCTGTGGTACTGTAGACTAAGAGGACAGAGATTGACTTTTCATTCTTTAATGTTGTTAGAGCTTTTCTTAACAAGTGTGCGTATATAGCCTGTTCAAAAATAAAGCAATTAGAAAATGCTAATCTAGTATCAATCACAGTTATGAAAAGGGGGGTGTGGAGGCTATGGAACCATGAAGGATGTCCGTCCCAGCATCTGAAATTGTGAAAAGCTCCCAAATGCATCAACATCTGTGGCTGGTTGGGAGTCAGAAGGGGAAGGACAAGGAGAATTATTTCAGATTCAGAAGTGGGAGGGGGCATGGTGTGTTTGGAGAACTGAAGGAAGTTCAGTCATTTTAAATGGGGGTGGTATGAATCCGGGGAATAAATTTTATCCAAACAGCAATGGAGAAGCAATGATGGGTGGTAGCATGATCAGATCTGCATTTTGTAAGGATCACATTTCCAACCAGGAGGAGAATGGGTAGGATAGCTAGGAGGACCTGGCTGTTGCCTAGGTGAGCAATGATGGTGGCCTGGACTACAGGATGGATATCCCTAAGTTCTTTTGGAGGATGGAGATGCTCCTCCTGCTTAGCCTGACCTGAGCCATTCAAAGATGCCTAGAAGGCACTGGGACTCCAAACGGGACCCACGTGGGGTGGGTGAAAGCCTCACAGGGAGCAGAAGAAGTAGAAGTCAGACTGAATTGGCCCCCTAATCCGTGCAAGGTCTTCCTTTGGCCTGGCCTGCCCTCCTGGAGTCTGAACAGAGCTACATGTGACTGCCAAGAGAGAAATTGCTATACTTGACCTTCACAGTCATAAAATATAGATGAGAGTTAATGTAGCCCTGCAGCTGAAAGAGCTGGGAGTATGTTTACTGGGAGGTGTATCAGGCCAGAAGATGGCGTGGTAAATGGTGAAACCTCAGAGAACAGAAGCTGAACTGTGGTCACTTTTTTCATTCATTCAACAGTCACTGAATTTCCAATCTGTACCAGGTCTGTGCCAAGTTTCAAGGGCCCCTGGTCTCCAGAAGCTCACGTTCCAGTGGGAGATACATACATCTGTTAATGTCCAAGTCTCCATGTGCAGCAGCACAGGGTTGCACTGCACGAGTCTAGGGCCATTATTCAAACAGACTGCACTATGTTTGGAGTTGTGCAAAGGCAGCTCTGCTCAGGGCATTTGCATTCCCTAGTGGATGCCTGTAAAGGGGACACTGGAGCACAAAGGCATTGAGTGGTCTGATCTCTCACTGAATCAAGAAGGGCTGCGTGGAGGAAGAGGTGATTTTGAGCTGAGTGGAGAGGCATTTTCAGGAATAGAGAAGGGCATCCCAGGAGGAAGGAGTGGTGTGAGCAAAAGCATGGAGGTTTGGGATGGTCTGGCCCTTTCAGAGAATGGCAAACACTGGGGGTGGCTGTAATGTACTATCTGAGGATGGAGACAGCTGGGGGAACTCAGTAAAAGATAAAGTAGGTGAGGGGGGAGAGGAGTTGGATCTTATGAGGTCTTTTAAGGCACGTTGAGAGGCTTGGCTATTACCGAGTGGCAGTGAGGAGGAAGCCAGGGGAGTGGTACCACTCAAGTGGGTGGGTCAAGTGGGTGCCTTAGGAAGACACCACTGCCAGAAGTGTGGGGGCTTGGAGGGCAAAGAGAGGAGGTGGCAGGGAGGGGATGAAGTCATGCAGGTGAGAGGTTAACAGGCATCTCAACTAAGAGGAAGCTTGAGTATGAGAAAGCATGAGAAAGATTGTTGTTTTTGTTGTTAGTTGCTGTCAAGGCAGTTTCAACTCACAGTGATCGCAAGTGTGCAGAGTAGAACCATCCCACTGGATTTTCAAGGCTGTGACCTTTCGGAAGCAGATCACCAGGCATATCTTCCAAGGTGCCCCTGGGTGGATTTGAACTGCCAGCCTTTCAACTACTAGTTGAGCCCTTACTCATTTGTGTCACCCAGACATTCCAATGAGAAGGATTAAGGAAGAAAAATCAACAGGAAGGGGCTGATTTGATGTGGGGAGGAGGGACTTCAGGACAACTCCCTAGATGGCTGGCTTGGCTCAGTGTGTGGGTGGGAGGTGCTTCAACTTAGGCCAGAGGAAGAGGAGCAGGAAGACAATGAAGTCAGTTAGACCAGGATAAGTTTGAAGAATCTGGCGGACGTCCAGGCAGGGCTGGAGCCCAGGGGAGAGGGGAGAGCAGGAATGGGACTCACCACAGACTTGTCCTACTTGTCCCCAATTTACTGATCAGGAATCCCAGACAAACCTTGCCCTACTCAGGGAACAAACCCCAGAATCTTATCCCACTTAATTTTTCCTCCTTTTAAAACCCACTGCTTAAAGTAGACTTTCAAAGTTCCCGTATAAGACGTTTCCTTTCTGCTACTACATTAATTTTCTAGGACTGCCATACAAAGTATGACAAATTGGGTGATTTTTATAACAAAAGAAGTTATCACATATTTCTGGACGTTAGGGGTCTGGAATCAGTGTATTGGCTGTGTTGATTCCTTCTGAGTGCTTTTAGGAAGAACCTGGTCCATGCCCCCCTCCACCTTCTGGTGATGGTCTTTGGTTTTCCTTGGCTTGTAGGTCAGTCTTGTCACTGCCACCATCTTCACCTGGTTGTTTTCCCTCTGTGTTTCTTCTCCACTTTTATAAGTATAATACTCCCATTGTATTAGGATCCACCCTACTCCAGTGTGACCTCCTGTTAACTGCTAACATCTTCAAAGACCCTCTTTCTAAATGAGGATACCTTCACACATGTATTTGTTGGGGACACAGTTCAACCTACAATGCCATTAAGAGTAATTTTCAAGGTGCTGCTTTGATTTCCATCACTAATCCGCTTGCCAGTACTCTGGCCTTTTTGTTTGTTTGTTTGTTTGTTTTGAGTCTTTAAAGGGCCAGTTTTACGAGGAAGGCTAGTCCTTAAACATTCAGGGAAGTAGTCTCACCAGAAGTTGAAGTTGAAGACACCAGGCATCTCTTGTGCTTTTTCTTGCACTGAACAAAATTTTCTTTGGAAATTCAACAAATGAGCACTGGATTGGGAGTAAGACAGATTTAGACTGAACACCTGCTTGTCACTTACTACTGTGGGATTGTTAGCCTTGCTGAACCTCTTTCATCACTGTAAAAGGGGCATGGGTGGAAGGCACTTGTGAAGTATAAGTTTGTCCTGCTTTAGGATTACATCCACTTCTGGTGAACTTCTACACAACGTCAAGGACAGAGTCTCCTCCCCGGTGAGGATTCTTGACCTTTCCTGCCCTATGCAGGTGACCCTCTGGGTCCCACAGAATTCTGTGTGTCCTATTACAGCATCAGTCTTGCTGTGTCATAGAAACTCCTTATGTATCTGTCTGTCTCATTAGCCTGAGTCTAGGGCAGGATAAGAGCCCATCCATCCCTGTGTCACAGTCTGGAAGTCATGCAGTAAGTGCTTTAGAAGTATTAGCTGTTGATACTGTTACCTTCCTGAGCCATGTTTGCATGAAACCTTCATCAGGCTGCATGGGGGAAGGGACAGGGAGGCACTGGTTATCAGAAGGACATGATCTTTCTTATTCTTCCCCCAGGACATTTAGCCAATGCCACCACAGACCTCATGAAATTAGACCATGAAGAAGAACCGCAGCTCTCTGAGCCCTACCTTTCTAAACAGAAGAAGCTCATGGTGAGTGCCTCTCAGCCTTCTGACTCCCCCACCCCACCATTCTTTCCATGGAAAGGGGTGACTGGGAGAAGCCTGTTCTAGGTAGAGGACCAGCCGATGACACGAAATAGGAAAAGTGTTGACTCGCTTTTAGTATGTTGTCTTCTTTGTAACTTATTATTGTCTGACTTCAGGCAAGCACTTATCACCCACCTCCTCCCATAGCCTCAGTTTCTTCATGACTTGGGGTGGGTCCCTAAAAGCAGAGCATTGAACAAAGGTACTTGGTACTTGAGGGAGTGCTCTGAGGAGAACCCTGCAAGAAAGGCAGGAGGTAGGGAAGAGAAGGAGGGAGCCTTATCTGATTCCCCAGGGAGCTCTGGAGCATAACTGGCACCATGATATTGATCACGTGGAAGCCCTGGACTAGCCTTTCATACCCGTATCAGTCAGTCATTGGATACAGATTGTCTGAGGGAGAAGGAGAGCGTAATCTCTTAAGAATTTCTGGGCAAGGCAGTTCGTCATTGGCCAAGAGCAGTGCTGTAGAAAAGGTGGCACCTATAAGCCACCAGTAACCAACTCTCAGAGCAGCTGGGGAGATAAAAGACATGGCAACATCCCATACACTTGAGAGGGTATTTGGAGACTGGGTTTGGAGAAGGGGGTTTAAGCAAACTCCTGCCTTCCCTGGTCATCTCTGACTCTAGTGAGGTCAACCAGACCTGCTGTCTCCTGCCTGTCCTGCCCTCAGGCCAAGATCCTGGAGCACGATGACGTGGGCTACCTGAAGAAGATCCTCGGGGAGCTGGCCATGGTGCTGGACCAAATTGAAGCTGAGCTGGAGAAGAGGAAGCTTGAGAACCAGGGTGGGTGCCAACCCTGGGGAGGGCAGATGCTGGGGCCCACCACTTGCCTGCCGTGCCCCAGCCCAGCCTATGTTGTTCCAAAGATCTTAGAGGATGTTCCAGATGGTTAGAATCATGGGCCATAGAATCAGACAGTCCCAGGTTCATGTTCTAGCATGGTTGCTTGCTAGATGAGTGGGTGTAAGTTAGGTTTTTTACCTCTCTGGCTTTTCATCAGTAAAGTTGGGATAGTAATAAGACCTTCCTTAGAGAGTTGCTGATAGGTTGCATGAAATCATGCAATGCAGACTAGTTAGATGAGTGCTTAGTACATAAGCCACACCCTTTGCCATCAAGTTGATTCTGACCACAGAGACCCTAGAGGACAGAGTATAACTGTCCCATAGGCTTTCCAAGGAGAGGCCAGTGGATTTGAATCGCTGACTTTTGGTTAGCAGCTGGATATTTAATCACTGCTCCACCAGTGCTCCTCTTAGTACACAGTAGGTGTTTCATGAAGGTTGATGGTGACAATGATGATGATGAAGGTGATGATAACTACATACCATCCCACCTTTCCCCTGCTAAACCCAGATGAAAGAAGTGGAGACTTAGACTCCACCTCTTGACAAAAGAAGGAGCAGATCTTGCTACAAATGTGTGTGTGTGTGCAGGGACAGGAAGGTGTGGCCATTGTTTTTGCTGTCAACACAGGAGTCAGGTGTTCTAATTTTACACTTAGCAGCACTCCAGTTGCTGTATAAAAGTAGATTTTGGGAGAGACAGACAGAAGGATGTTGCAGTTGCAGAACTCCAGAGGCAACAGATGCTTAGGCCAGGGTGCTGGCAGGGGATGTGGTGGCACGTGAATGGAATTGAGAGGAACTTTAGTGGTGACACTGACAGAACTTACTTAGTCCTTATGTGGGGGTGGGCAAGAGAAAGAAGAATCAAAGGTGATTCCTGAGGTTCAGCTACCTAATGGTACCATTTACTTGATAGACACAAAGCAGAACCAAGCTCCTTTTAGGGAACAGTGAGTTTGAGATACCTTTAAGGGACCCAAGAGAAGATGCCATGCAGGCCATTAGATATCCAAATCTGACTCTCAAAGAAGAGATCAGAAGTTGGAGAGATGTACTTGGGAGTCCTCAGCATATGCATGTTGTCTAAAGCCGTGGAATTGGACAATTTCATCTCAGGAGAGCATGCATAGGCAACCAAAAAGAAAAGTCAAGATCTGCCTCACTAGTTATCTATTGCAGCTAACAAATTACCCTCCCTCCTCCCATAAAGCGTTTATTACATTTCACATTTTCTGTGGATCTGGAATTCTGCAGCCATTTAGCTGAGTGGTTCTGATTTAGAGTCTCTCGTGAGGCTGAGGTCAAGCTGTTGCCCAGGGCTGTGGTCATTTGAAGGTCTCAGCAGAACCGAACGATCCGCTTCAAGATGGTTCATTCACATGACCAGTAACTAGAAGCCTCAGTTCCTCATTGTCTGTGGGCAGGAGGCCTCAGTCCCTCACCACATGGGCCTCTCAACAGGGCTGCGTGAGTGTCTTGATAACATGGCAGCTGGCTTCCCCTAGAACAAGAACAAGTTATTCCCGAAATAGAGAGAAGGCAGAAGCCACAATGTCACTGGTGACCTGCTATTGGAAGTCACTGTGTCACTTCTACTACATTTATATTCATTAGGACTGAGTCATGAAATACAGCCCACATGCCAGGGGAGGAGAATTGGATTCACCAACGGGAAGAATATCACATACTTTGTGGGTGTATTTTAAAACTGTCTCGCCTGCTCTGAGGTTCACTCACAATGAATGACCGGTAAAGACAGAGAAACAGGCAAAGTAGTCTGAAAAGTGAGGTAGGAGGAACCTGGTGTCATAGGAACCAGAAAAGGATTATATTTAAAGGCTTGAGAACTATGTCAAATGCTGCAGGGAGACTGAGTAAACCAAAGACAGAAAGTGTCACCTGGATTCTGTACCATGGATGTTAGTGGTGACCTTGCCAAAACAGTTTCATAGGCATGTGAAGCTAAAGGCAGAATGAAATGGGCTTAAGTGTGTATGAGAGGTGAGGAATGGGGACAGGATGTACAGACGGCAATTTGGTGAAGTCTGCCTGTAGGAAGGAATGGAAAGTTGGGGTGGTAGCTGAAGAGGGAGATAGGGCAATGGGAGAAGTGTTTTCTAAGACAGGAGTTACAGGAGTGTGTCTTCATGCCAACATAAATGACCCAGTGGAAAGAGGGAGAAGAATGATGCAGGATTTTGCAAAGTCCTTGAGAAGACAGGAGGGGATGTGATTCAGTTAGAGTCCCCATAGGAAACAGGTGGCACACTGAAACTTGGTAAATGGTTGTTTTTGGAAGGCTTTGAGTAAGTTCAACTCACAGTGACCAGTTGTGACAAAATAGGGCTGCCCCATAGGGTTTTTTTGTCTGTAATCTTCATGGATCACAGTGTCTTTCTCCTGCAGAGCCACTCGGTGGGTTAAAACCACTCAGTCAGAAAGTGAGTGCTTGACCATCATGTCCCCAGGGCTCCTTGGGTAAATTGAGGGGAGTTTAATAAAAGGATCATTTACAGATGTATAGGCAGGATGCAGGAAACCACAAGGAAAGGACTTGAGTAGTGAGTAGTATGAGGAGAGAGGATGAAGAGACTGGAAATTGTCTCCCCAGGGAGTGAGGAAGACAGCCTGCTAGAGAAACCGAATAGGACCTTGAGCAGTGCTGAGTGCCCTCCTGGGCTTTGTGGTCATGAATTTAAAGCCTAACTGGTCAGCTGCATTGTGAGACTGTCTCCAGCAGCCCCAGTTGTCAGACAGAGAAGGCACAAAGTTGGGTTCTCCTGGGGCTGGGGTTTTGCAAAGGGAATGTCTAGTTGTGGAAGGGAGGAAACTGAAGGGGCCAGGCTGTCTGGCAAACACAACAGCCATACATGTCCACACACACATAGCCATGGCTGGCAGTATTGGCCCTCAAATGAACACACATGGACATACTTAAATAGTGACACACATGTACACGATCATGAATGTCTGCAGGCAGACCGCTAGACAGATGTGGACATATGCTTCACTTATACATAAAGGAGTGCACACAGCTCTGTGAACACAGATGTCTGTGCATATGGATATACATGCACGTACACAGTCATCAGCATCGACTAGTGCAAGCATACACATGGGTAAACAGACCCTGCATAATGTAGACACGGATGCAGATCCTCATGCAGACTCAAGTGAAGACCGTGCCAGCTGGAGGGGGTCTGGGTGTACGTGCTTACTCGTGTGTGCAATGAAGCAGTATAATGTAGTGGTTACGAGCAGAGTCTGGAAGTGGATAGCCTGAGTGTGAATCTGGGCTCTGCCCTCACTGAGTGTGTGGCCTTGGCCAAATTACTTAATCTCTCTATTCCTAAATTCCATCATCTGTGAAAATCGGGAAAACAACAGCACCTACTTTGGAAGGGAGTGGAGACTGGTGGCAGGGTGGTTAAGAGTTTGGCTGCTAACCAAAAGGTTGGCAGTTTGAATCCACCAGCCACTCCTTAGAAACCTTTTGGGAGAGTTCTAGTAGGGTCGCTTGATGACAATGGGTTCTGTTTTGTTTTATACTTTATAAGGTTGTTGAGTGGATAAAAGGAGTTAGCTTATGTGAAGTGCTGTATAGCAAACTGGCACAAAGTAAGCACTATATAAGTTTAAACTGTTTAATTAGTATCATTCTTGTTATTATGATGGTGGTGCAGACGGTACTCCTGTGATGCTGAACAGGCTTCCGCAGTGCTTGCAGACTGAGGCAGAAGTAAGGCCCAGGGAAAACCCGGGATCACAGCACTCAGACCCACTGCCTATCAGGGGGATGGCACGGGACCAGGTGGCAGTTTGTTCCATTGCACATGTAGGGTCGCTATGAGACAGGGGCCAACTGGATGGCAGCTACGACAGCAGTAGATGCAGATGTATAAGGACATGGGGCTTACAGTGAAGATCAGTGACAGCAGATGGCCAACACCAGTTCTTGAAGTGACCCCCTGAGAACAATAGCAGCTAAGTTCTGCACTGATAATCACTGGGAGACACTGGGATATTCTATCCTGTGAGACTATTCAGATTCACCATGGCTCAAAGCAAACCCCTCACCTCTTCCTCAACCTGGTCTTCCTCCTGGGTCATCATCTCAGGCCAAGCATTGTCACCCTTACAGTGTCGTGCAGAAGTGCCCTACACATCTCAAACTTGTCTACTTCTCTCTGTCCTCTCTGCTCTCCCTTGGTGGGTGCACCAGCCTCCCCATTGGTCTCTGGATCAAGTTCAAGTCCTTCCATGGCTTTTTTTGCTCCTTGTGGTTCTGCCACTACTTAGTTCTCCAGCTTCACCTGGCACTGCTCCCCTTACTCTCTTCTGAAGTCAACGTTCGTATTTCATGTCTCCCTCCTTTCTTCCTGTCACCTCCCCCAAATCTATCCAGATCCTTTTCTGTCTACCAGAAAGCCTGCTGTCCCCAGCATTTGGAATCCCCTATTCTTCTTGCATGGAGATCAATTTATTTCCCATGATTCTGCTGTGGAGTGTAGGTGGTCTTCCTGAATCCTCATTGCCACTTCCACTCTCCTCCCTCGTGTCTAACTACGCACACCCTCCAGCTTTGACTTTCTTGTTATGGACCATGCCATTCCTTCTCCTCTTCCCCAGCAGGGACGCTCATCTAGGGACTGTCGGGCACCTGCTCATTGTCGCCCTCTCCAGCACCACTCTTGTTGTTGGCAGTTATTCAGGTAGATGACTCTTCAGATATACTGCCCCTCGGTTCCTTGACTGCTGATTGATCTTTCTTGCACCTTGTCTCAGCTCCTTCTCCCACAGTTGTACCTGAGACAGTTGTGCAGCCCAAACCGGGAGCTCTCCAGAAGCTCAGCCTCTGGCCACCACCTCCTAATTTTCAGCTTACTCTCTCTACACCCCAAGCTCCAGCAGTCCTCCTACTCCTTGGACTGACACCCTTGCTCCTTCCTCCTCTCACTGTGCCTGCTCCATCATGACCTCACTGCCCTCCGTATCCAGGTGCCACTCCCTGGTTCATCACTGGGAGCACCCCTTTGCCTCCACCTTCAACCCCCCTACCCTCCTCTTGCTTCATCACCTCATGTGGCAAAACCTCACACCTGGTTAAACCCAACTCTCGCTGCTCAGTGCCCGCTCCTGTGGAACTAAATGTGGGGGGAAAAACACACAAGAATGCTGGCCAGTCTCACTTTAAATGCATGACCACTACTAACCTTAGATGGCAGGAGAATGATGTGACATTCTGCTTCCATAAAGATTATAGACTTGAAAACTCTATTGAGCATTTATTGTTTGTCCTATAGATTCACTGTGAGTTAGACTCTACTCTATAGCAACAGGTTTATTGGGGTTTTTTTGAGGAGGGGATTAGCCTTAGGTGACCCTTAGTACTCCCTGAGGCCCCCTACTCTTCCTGGTAATCACTTTATACCTCCTTCTTTCTTCTTAATCCACCAGATACTTCTCCCCCATCCTTAGTCTCAGCTGATCCCTTTCTTTCTGTGTCACTGAGAAAATGGGAAATTATGACAAGGTCTTTACAGCTCCCACCCCTACAGCTACCCACCTACCAGCCTTAGTACCCAGGCCCACACCATTTTTTTTTAATTTTAAAGGCATCTTTGTTAAATCACATTTGTCATCTGAAGTTGGGGTGCTTCCTGCAATCAGTAGTTGAGTTGCCTCCCTTTTTCTCTTGACAGCGAGTGCCTTACATTGGGTGGCGATTTAGATTTGATGAAACCAGACACTTCCTCTTGTTGCTGTGGGCGAGCGTTCCTTGTGCTGGCCGCGACCAATCCCTTAACTGTATCCTAGCGTCCACCCACAATTATCCACACAAGATAATCACATCAGTAATTCTCGCCTCTCTTTCCATGGAATTACTTTCATCCTCCCTGTAGGATCATCCTCATCAATGTGCTATTTTTCCATCTCAACTGAAAAATACTCCTCTCCTGTCTCACATGATTGGTCTGTCCTTCCTACTACAGCAGAACTGCTTGACACGAGTGATCCTTGCTCATATTCTACAGATTTCTCTTTTCTGCTTGAACTCCCTACAACTAGGCTTTCAGCAGCTGCTGCTCTTGTCCAGGTCACCAGCAGCCAAACGCCATCATCAATTCTCAAGCCTCAGGTCTTACATGACCTCTCTGCAGCATTTGAACACAGCTGAGCACTCCTTCTTCCTTGAGACACTTTCCTATCTTGGTTTCCAAGACGTCACACTCTCTTGACTCATGTCCTACCTCACAGGCTGCTCCTTTTTGTGCTTCTTTGCCAGTTTCCCCGAGTTGCCCAATATCTAAATTTTGGAGTACCCTAGGGCTCAACCCTTGGCTTTGCTCTCAATTCTGTCTACACTCACTCCCTCACTCCCTTGCTGATAGCACCCAGTCTTCTGGCTTTAAATATCACCTCCGTGCCCGTGACTGTCTCCTGAACTGGGGATTTGTATGTCCAACTGCCAACTCCGGTAATCTTCCCTTGGAGGTCTAACAGGCATTGTGAAAGTTACATATTGAAGATCAAACTTCCAGTTCCAACTTTCATTATGTTTTATACCCTCCCCCCCACACATATGAAACTGGACATCATGTTTGGTAAAGCAGAGGGTCAGCAAAAAAAGAGGAAGACCCTCAATAAGATGGATTGGACACAGTGCAGTGGCTGAAACAACGGACTTACGCATGACAATGATTGCAGGCCCGGCACAAGACCGGGCAGTGTTTCTTTATGTTGTACATGCAGTTACTATGAGTTGGAACTTACTTGATGGCACCTTGCAGCAACAGCATAAAACTGTGAGCCTCTTGAGGGAAGACACTGTGTCTTGAGTCTTCATGCCTAACACATGCTACCAGATAATCATTTGTTGAATGAGAAGATAATGGAGTTAAAGAGGGACTCAAATTTTGATGGTGGTTGTTGTTGTGTGCCGTCTAGTGGATTCTAACTCACAGTGACCCTGTATGATATAGAATTATCCCAAAGGGTTTACTAAACTATAATCTTTATGGAAGCGGATTGCCGGATCTTTGCTCCCATGGAGCTGCTGGATACGTTTGAACTGCCAATGTTTGGGTTAACCGCCAAGTATTTAATTACTGCTCTACTAGTGTTTCTTTGATGGTGGTTGTACCTGTACCGATTGCTGTTGAGAGGATTCCAACTCATAGTGACCCTATAGGACAGAGTAGAACTGCTCCACAGAGCTCCTAAGGAGCACCTGGTGGATTCAAACAGCCCAGTTTTTTTTTGCAAGCAGCTGTAGCACTTAACTATGACACCAGGGTTTCTTTTGATGGTGGATGGACTGCTAAATAGGGCAATACATTCACAGGATCTCACAGCTGAAAGGAACAGCCTGTTCAAAAGTGCAGAGGCAAGCCGCCCAGGGATGCAGAGGGAGGGGAGAGTGTCCTAGGCACAGAATTGGCCTAGAACTTGACAGGGGTATGGCTTGTTTGGGGTCAACAGTGGGTAAATAGGGAATTAATGAGAAGACAAGATTAGAGTGGTATACTGAAGCTACACCACTGGAAAGCCTTGAACAATCGCAAAGGAATTTGAGGAGAACTGAGAGTTTTTGAACCACGTGGCAATGTAGGAGACCAAAGGAGCTCCAGAATTTCAGGTCTAAATGACGGGGAAAAACACTGCACAGATTCATGTTTCCCAAATATGCAGGCTAATTTTAGACAGCACATGATTGTGGCAATAAATAATACAAAACCACAGAGTCAGAATTACTTTCTTTTCAGTTTTCTCCAATTATTTTGATTCTATCAAGGAAAAAAGTGCAATATGGTGCTAGTATTTAACCCCTTTCTAATTAATATATTTTAATATCTTCCTCTTTTTTAAAAAAAAGAAAAAAAATACAGGCCTTGGGCTCAGATATTTTGGTGGACAGTAATATCCAGCTGGAAACCTTAGTGGCGTAGTGAATTAAATGCTATGAACCTACCAGCCATCCTTGGAAACTCTATGGAGCAGTTCTCTTCTGTCCTGTTGGGTTGCTATGAGTCAGAATCAACTTGACAGCAGTGGGTTTGGTTTTTTTTGGTTAGTATCCAGCTGGAGTATAATAGAATTTGTTCCGTTTTTATCATGCTTACTTTTATGACTGTATGAACTTTATGGCAAGTGATACCATTAATGGTATAGAGTTTCTTTTTCGTTTATTCAGTCACTCAATATTTACTAAGATCTACTATATGCCAAAGGGCCCCAATGGTGCAGTGGTTAAAGCACTTGGCTGCTAACCAAAAGAATGGCAGTTAGAAAGCCCCGGTCGCTTTGTAGGAGAAAGATGAGGCAGTTTGCTTCTGTAAAGATTTACAGCCTTGAGAACTCTATGGGGTGGTTCTGCTCTGTCCTACAGGTTCACTAGGAGTTGGCATCGACTCAGTTGCACAGGGTTGAGTTTGGACTATGTGCCAACTGCTGTTTTAGATGCAGGGATACAGCCATGAACAAGCATCCTCCTTCCCTGGAGGCACTTTCATTCTAGCAGAGAAAAGCTGACGATAAGCTAAAAGAGTATGCAAAACATTGAAATACATGCTCAATTATGGTGATAAATTTTATGGAGAAAAATGAGACAGGGAAGGGGACAGTGAGTGCTGTGGCTGGGGTTTCTGCTGTAAATAGGTAGCCAAGGAAGCCCCCTGAGAAGATGATATTTGAGTAGAGACTGAAGGAGGTAGGGAAAAGTGTTTCAGGCAGAGGAAATATCAAGTGCAAAGGCCCTGAGGTAGGAATGCACTTGGCATGTTTGAAGTACAATAAGAAGGCAGGTGTGCTGGAGGAGACTGAGGAAGAGGATGAGAAGGAGAAACCGAGATCTGAAAGGCATGGGGGGACCAGGTCAGGTGTGGGAGGATCAGAACATCTGACACCTATAGAGCTTCAGCTTTTACCCTGACCGTGATGGGGGTGTCACAAGAAGGTTTTCAGCAAGAAAAGTGCCGTGATGCAACATGACTCAAATTTTACCAGCATTCCTCTGGCTGCTGTGCTGAGAATAGACTCGGGATAACAGCAGAAGCAGAAGCAGAAACCTGTTGAACCACACCCATTGCCACTGAGTTGATTCCTACTAATGACAGCCCTACGAACAGAATAGAACTGTCCCATAGGGTTTCCAAAGAGCACCTGCTGGATTCAAACTACTGACCTTTTGATTAGCAGACGTAGCACTTAACCACTATGCCACCAGGGACACCTGCAAAAGATATATTGCAATAATTTGGAGTCCATGGGTAGTACAAACTGTTAACCCATTTGGCTGCTACCAGACAGGTTGGAAGATTGAGTTCACTGAGAGGCACCTCTTAATAAAGGCCTGGCAGCCCACTTCCAAAAGACCAGACCCTGAAAACCCTATGAAACACAGCTCCACACTGACATACATGGGGTCACCAAGAGTCCAGATCAACTTGACAGCAACCGTTTTTGTTTATTTGTTTGTTTTGTGTTAATTCAGGTAGAAGATAGCTGTGGTCTTTACGAGAGTGGTAACAATTGGAGATCATTGGATTCTGGGTGTATTTTGAAAGTAGAACTGACAGGAATTTCTGACAGATTGTACATGGAGTACAAAAGAAAAAGAATTAAAGGTGACTCCAAGGCTCTTGGCCTCTGTGACTTGAAGTGAAGGATGGAGGCAACATTGCTGAAATGGGGATGAGTGTGGTGGTTTGGTGATGACAAGCTAGTGATCAGTGTGGCTATCAAGGGGAGCTGTCAGACAGGCAAATGGACACATGAGTCTGAAGTTTGAATACATGTATTTATTTACATTTTAAAAGTTAATTGATTTAAAGAAAAAAATAAATACAAAGAGAGACAGCCTAGAAGAAAAAATGCCATCAAGTCGACTCCTATTCATGGTGACCCTAGGGGACAGAACAAACTGCCCCACACAGTTTCTAAGGAGCATCTGGTGGATTTGAACTGCCTTTAGTTAGCTGCTGTAGGCCTTAACCGCTACACCACTAACAGAGTCTCTAGAGGTAGTATACCAAAAAACCAAACCCGCTGCCATCAAGTCGATTCAGACTCATAGCAACAGAGTAGAACTGCCCCACAGAGTTTCTAAGGAGCATTTGATGGATTTGAACTACCAATCTTCTGGTTAGCAGGCGTAGCATGTAACCACTACACCACCAGGGTTTACAGATGTGGTAAAATCATCAAAGTGCTGTAGCAATGAGTGACCTTTTGGAAACACTGCAGTCAACACAAGCTAGAGTTGTTAAGGGGACAGAAGTGTGTAGGCGGAAGCATCTGCCTTCCTCCCTCTCCTTCTGGCATTTCCTCTCCCTTCCACTCTAGGACAGAAATGCGAGCTGTGGCTTTGTGGCTGTGCCTTCACCCTCGCTGATGTCCTCCTGGGAGCTACCTTGCACCGCCTCAAGTTCTTGGGACTATCCAAGAAATACTGGGAAGATGGCAGCCGGCCCAACTTGCAGTCCTTCTTTGAGAGGGTCCAGAGACGCTTTGCCTTCCGGAAAGTACTCGGTGACATCCACACTACCCTGCTGTCGGCCGTCATTCCCAATGCCTTCCGGCTGGTCAAGCGAAAACCCCCATCTTTCTTCGGGGCATCCTTCCTCATGGGTTCCCTGGGAGGGATGGGCTACTTTGCCTACTGGTACCTCAAGAAAAAATACATCTAGAGCCAGGCCTGGAGCTTGGTGTGTGACTGCTGGTGTCTCTGTGCTGTGTGATTCCCAACGAGCTCTCAGTAACTCACTGTTTCTCCAACACTTGGACAGCCCTTCCTCACCCCTTGTTCTGAGCAATTCTGTCGTCAGTGTGAAAACATTCCATAGTTTAGAAGTAGGTGTTGTCAATGCTGTGGTCTGAGGTCATGGCTCTACTGAAGAAGAGGGAGAGAGAAAACAACAAGACGAACAAAAAAAAAAAACAGGAAACAAAACACGAATGCCTTTTCTTTGGATTCAAGGTTTCAAGATGGCTCTGTGGGGACTGGTCAGGAGCTGAGGCGAGTTCCAGGTTGCTTCGTCCACTGGGGCCCAGATTCTGGGAGGTGCTGGAGCCTAAGAGGGCCTGACCCCTCGCCTCGCCTTCCCTCTTGCCCAGGGCATTCTTCCACAGGACAAAGCCAACATCAAGATTTGATTCTTCTAACCGGTACCTCCAAGCGGGGCTGGGGCCCTGGAGACCCCACAGGAGGCCCCTAAAGATTAGAAGGGGCTTCAGTCTTCTCCTGGACATGGACTAAGACAGCTCTGACTTGAGCCAAGGCAGTGGCACCCAAAAACCAGGCCGTAGTTGGGGCCAACACCATGAGCACACTTGTCATTCCCCTCTGGTTTAGGCCAGCATGTTTGAGTTGGCACTTTAGTCAAAATGACCCATGAGGGCATCCATTGTCATCTTCTTTCTACCTGGAGTCGAGTTTTCCCACGATGTGAGGTAGGGTTTCCACTAAAAGCCATGTTGGCCTTCTCACAGAAGGTCAGTCCCAGCCCAAGTGCGGGCATGAGTCCAGAGGTAGAGGAACCTCAGGTCCCTGCCGCAGCCTCTGCCAAAGCCATCTCCTTTATTCTCACCTTTCCCATCACTCATGGGGTTCCCTCATGCCCCACTGTGCCACGTAGACAAGGGGGAGGGGGTCTCTGTAGCCACATTGCCCACCCTAGTTGTGTCTCACTTTCCTGTGCCTTTTGCATGTTGGGAAAGGGTCTGGGTATCACTGCCACTCGTGCTTAGAAACCACTGAATGCCCCCAATAAAGCATCCAGGAGGAGCTGTTGCTTTTCATTTCTGAACCTGTGTTTATCTAGCAATTGTTTCCACAGGTCGGGGCCAGAAGATTTGAGACAAAAGGTTTTGGACTCAGTTCTTCCGCAAGAGCAAGCAAGAGTTAAGTTCAGACCTCCAGTGGCTTCCAGATAGACTTGTCTAAGGTCTGACTTTGACACAAGCCCACCTCACTTGGCACAGTGCTTCACCATTCATAACCATTCACTCAACCTAAACACAGACCTTCAAGGTGTACCCAGGGCACATGTCCACAGAATATTCCCAAGGGAAAATATGTTAGAAATAGCTAAAGAACAGGAAACCAGAAGTACAATTTGTGAAACATAAGGCATAGTCATACTTACTTTACAAACAAAGTATGAGAATTTGCATGTTTTCTCATCAAGATCAAAAGAAAGTAGTCACCCAAGGCCAAGACAGGGCAAGAGCACAGACCCTGTCTGTCATCGTCCACTTCTTTGGGTAAACAGACATTCAACAGACCCTTCCACTCATAATTAAATGTCCCTGCAAGAACAATATCACACTTAATCCAAATAAGATGGACTGTCCTCCTAAAATGAGGACATACTCATCCTTTGTCAAAAGTGACACAAAGCCCTATCAGTCAGTCACTTCACATTGGATAATGCTGGCTTCTCTTCTAGTTCTAGAAGTCACAAGCATACCTGAATATACTGCAAAATACAGATTAAATTGTACATTTAATCATCACCAGCATACCTTATATAAAAATGTGTGTGTGTGTATAGACACACAGTTCTCATGTCTATAATTGACTACAGGATGTTAATATTTCTAATTTCTTTCTGTCTCCCTGCCACCCTCCACTAACTATCCTGTGTTCTCTCTGCCCTCAACCAGCACTTTAGATGACTGGGATGTTCTATCTAGTGAAATGACTCACATGTTGATGATGCTACAGTGGTTGTGCTTGTCTGTTAATCTTTTACAATGAAGTACTATGAAGGGCCTCAGAAAATCTCCCGGTTTCCGTATATAGTCTTCACATCACCATTGTGCCATTGTGTAGTGGCCATCTAATTTATCTTTGGTAATGAGGATCAACCACCTTAGCCAGGAGAGTCATCCACTTTGTCTGTATGGTCAGTGGTATTCAAATAAAAAAACCCCACTGTTGTTGAGTCAGTTCCGACTCATAGCCAGGCACTCCTGGGAAACTCTCTGGAATGGTTCTACTCTGTCCTGTGGGGTCTTTATGAGTCGGATTTGACTCAGTGGTGGTGGGTTTAGTCGGTGGTATGAGGAGCTCAAAATGGCCAAGTGACAGCCTCAACTTCTAAATCAGTTGAACTACTGATGTATTCTCCAGTAAAAACTCTCCTTCTTTGAGAACTACCATCTTTAAACCATCAAAGTCCAAAGTTTCAGGGATGCCAAGCAAAATTTTTTGTGAGTGGGTTATTAGGTGTAGTAGTGAGAGTAACTATGGTGCTCCCACCTTGGCATTGCTGGAAACGCTTCCTGGCAGTGGGAGAAACAGCGCTGTGTATAGGTGGTTGGTTCAAAGAATATGCTGCATCCCGTAAGACAGTTGTCAACATCACAGTGTCTCCCAGTGGGCACTGTAACCATGCTTTAATGAGTCTATTTGCTTTTGAAGTCCAGCTGATTCTAGATAATGCAATATATGGTGAAACAAGAATCCACAGGCATGGTCACACCACTGCATTCTTTTTGCTTCAGTATCTGCTCAGAAACAATGCTGTGTGGAATACCAACCCAGGCGTTCCTAAGTTGGTGGATGCGGTGATCAGAGAAGGCAAATGGCTGTTTCTTCCATGATGGAAAAGGCTCAGTGTAATCAATCTGTGTCTTGGGGACTAGCCTTATGAGAAGTGGTGACGTATCAGGAATTCTGTGCAAGGTGGGCACTCTACAGTGGCATTAGCTACATCACCCTTGATGAGGAGAAGGCCATGCAATTGAGTCTGTTATAATCTGTAATTCAGTGACCATTCTTTGTGTGAGTCAACTTAGTGATCACTATGGTAGTTGGGGAAAGAGAATTGACCAACAGATAAGGACAAAGTGATCTTCTCCATTTGTTGAGAATCTTCCCTGCAGTCGGGGTCTTTGGGGAGGCATTCACATGGAACACGAATGTCTTCCCGTTCTGCACTCAATATTGGAAGTCTATCCATATAGTTCTCCTGCCAAAGACTTTACTATCAATCTTCCAGTTTTGCTCTTGTCATGTTGCTGATCATCCAGTTAAACCATCCATCCCATGAATGTGTGCAGACTCACGCTTCTGGATTCTGTCTCCATCTAGACAAAAGGGAGAATTGGATGTACTGCAGCGTTTCCCTTTCCCAATGCAGGCTTGGTGGTGCTGTGATTAGGAGCTCAGCTGCTAACCAAGAGGTTGGCTGTGTGAATCTACCAGCCACTCCCTGGAAACCCTACAAACCAGTTCTACTCTGTCCTACAGGTCGCCGTGAGTTGGGATTGAGTTGACAGCAATGGGTTTGGTTTTGGTTTTTGGAACATCTTTCAGGCCCATCCTTGAACTGCTGCAATTATCAATTTCCAGCTGGTACCAGGTCTGAGTTCTTTCTTCCTCCATCAGCTGATCTTGGGAAAGAAGCCATGAGGCCTTAGGTGTTGACTGAGGAAAAGGCAGCAATGTGGCAGGAATAGATGACATAGTTTGATACATAATTTCACTTGGTGATAGAATGATGCTGTGTATGACTAGCTTCACGGCTTGCTGGATCAGATGACCCAGCTCATGATGGGCAGCTCACTTAGTCACTTGGTGCCTCGTGGTCAGATGTTAAGTCTCTACCAGATCCAGTAGCAAGCCAGGAGCTGTTTCTCAAAAGGACAACTGTAATTTGCAGAAGAGGACCTGACTTCGTTTCAAGATGTAGAGGCTGCTAAAGTCTCCATATAGCATTCTTATTTCACTGACAGTTTAAGTACCACTGGTTCTGCTGGATTATATTCTCAGTATGCAGAGTGTCTTACACTGCAAATGGAACTGTCTTTGTGATCCGCTCAAAACTGGCAGCCTTCTGGGTTACTCAGCGGATGGGTCAGAGGAGCACACACAAATCGGGATAAGTTACTACCTAAATCCCAAAAGGCCCACCAGTTGTCTCGCTGTCTTCTTAGGGCTAGGTTCAGCAACTGGTTTTTCACTTGGAGGGGGTATCTTGACTATCTTAGACCACTGGACCCCTAAAAAATTCACTAAAGTACCAAACCTTTGAATTTCCTAGGTATTCCCAGGCATTTTTTCTAGTAGTCCCAGGTCTTACTAAAACATCTGGTTTACTTGCTGTCATGGACTGAATTGTATCCCCCCACAAAATATGTATAGTAGTTTGGCTGGGCCAGGATTCCCTGTATTCTGTGATTACTCTCCATTTTGTGATTTTCTGATGCTGTAAATCCTAATCTCTGCCAGTGGTTAACAGAGTGGCTTATGTTAGAAAGGATTAGGGTGGGACATAAATCACTTCATAAGATGACCTCCCTGATCCATTGTAAAGGGGATTTCCCTGGAGTGTGTCTTGCACCACCTTTTATGCTTTCATCTTATGAGAGATAAAAGGAAAGGGAAATGAGGAGAGAATGGAGAACCTTCCATCAAGAAAGCAGCACTGGGAGAAGAGCTCATCTTTCAGACCTGCGGTTCCTGTGCCAAGATGCTCCCTAGACAAAGGCTAGTGTAACACAAGGACTCTCCTCCAGAACCAGTGGAGGGAAAGCCTTCCCCTGGAGCAGACGTCTTGAATTTGGACTTGTAGCCTACTGGACTGTGTAAGAATAAACATGTCTTTGCTAAATCCATCCGCTTTGTGGTAATTCTGTTAGAGCAGCACTAGATGACTAAAACACTTGCTGTTTTCTGCTCACTAGCTATGGCAGGATGCCATCAATGCAGTGAATCAGAGTTTTGTTATGGGGACATCAACATAATCAGGGTTTCTACAGATTAGATTATGACAGAAAACAGGACAGCTGCAGAACCCCACGGTAAGAAGGTGATAGTGTATTAGTGTCTGGACCAGCAAATGCAAAAGGTTTTTGGTGTCCTTATTAATAAACACAGAAAATAAACCTTTCTGGATCATGAGCGGAATACAAAGTGTCAGACACTACATTCGTTTGTTTATGTTAAATTAACAAAACATACCTGAGAAATCAACTCCAGTTTGTCAACACCTGATTACGTTCATAATGAAACACAGTCTTTCTCTAAAACCTGTTTGTCTTTGCAGTGTTACCTTTAATTTACTACTGTAGGCTGTATGTGCGCACGTGTCTGTATAAGCGGGAAGGAGAGAGTGGTTCCAGGGTCTTTCCTTTGGCCCTTCTAACCAAACAGCTCTCATTCTGTGAGTCAACCCATCCTGTGTAGGTTCTGCCAGTGCCAGATATGTGTGTTCCAATAATGTACCCAGTGCCTGGCATAATAACCACAAGGTGGGTCCACAGATCCACTGGCCTTGCTATAAGTTGCTCTCAAGTCAAAACTCCATTTATCACCCAACCTTCATAAATCCCACTTTTGATTACAGTCACATTTTGAGTCCCCAGGGACTAGCACTCAACTCATGACTAGTGTCCAAACTTCCTTGAAAGCCCTGGATATGTCCCCTTCCCCAGTGTACACCGACTCAGGGAGCATCACAAAAAGATGGAAGAAATACACAGAGTCACTATTCCAGAAAGAACTGGTCGATGTTCAGCTGTTCGAAGAGACAGCATGTGGTCAGAAACCAACAGTACTGAAAGAAGAAGTCAAAGCTACTGCATTC
The DNA here is from genome assembly GCA_028571685.1 of Heterohyrax brucei. NCBI lineage: Eukaryota > Metazoa > Chordata > Mammalia > Hyracoidea > Procaviidae > Heterohyrax > Heterohyrax brucei. Next base: position 72,605,044 of record CM053156.1, read on the forward strand.
AAGGCATTGGCAAAAAACAAGGCTCTAGGAATTGACGGAATATCAACTGAGGTATTTCAACAAACAGATGCAGTGCTGGGAGTGCTAACTCATCTATGCCAGGAAATTTGCAGGACAGCTACCTGGCCAACTGACAGGAAGAAATAGATATTTATTTCCATTCCAAAGAAAGGTGATGCAACTGAATGCTGAAATTACCATACAATATCGTTAATATGACAGGCAAGTAAATTTACTCTAGGGTTGCCATGAGTCGGATCTGACTCGAAGGCACTTGGCTTGGGCTTAAGTAAAATTTTGCTCAAGATCATTCAAAAGTGAATGCAACAGTATATTGACAAGAAACTGCCAGAAATTCAAGCTGGATTCAGAAGAGGATGTAGAACCAGGGATAACATTGCTGATGTCAGATGGATCTTGGCTGAAAGCAGAGAATACCAGAAAGATGTTTATTTGCGTTTCATTGACTATGCAAAGGCGTTTGACTGTGTGGATCATAATAAATTATGGCTAACATTGTGGAGAATGGAAAACCCAGAACACGGATTGTGCTCTTAAGTAATCTATATACAGATCAAGAGGCAGTCGTGTGAACAGAACAAGGGGGCACTGCATGGTTTAAAGTCAGGAAAGATGTGCATCAGGGTTGTGTCCTCTCACCGTACCTTTTCAATCTGTATGCCGAGCAAATATTCTGAGAAGCTGGATTATACAAAGAAAAATGAGGCATCAGGATTGGAGGAAGACTCATTAACAACATGCGTTACACAGATGACACCATGTTACTTGCTGGAGGTGAAGAAGATTTGAAATACCTACCAATGAAGATCAAGGACCACAGTCTTCAATAAGGATTCCACTTCAACATCAAGAAAACAAAAATTCTCATAACTGGACTGGTAAGCAACATTATCGTAAATAGAGGAAGGACTGAATTGCCAAGGATTTCATTTTACTTGGATCCACAATCAACACCCATGGAAGCAGTAGTCAAAAATCAAAAGACTCATTGCATTGGGAAAATCTGCTGCCAAGGATCCCTTTAAAGTATTCAAAAGTAAGGATGTCACTTGAGGACTAAAGTGCGCATGACCCAAGCCATGATGTTTTTGATTGCATCATATGCATGTGAAAGCTGGACCATTAACAAAGAAGACAGAAGGAGAATTGATGCCTTTAAAAATTGTGGTGTTGGAGAAGAATGTTGAATGTACCATGGACTGTCAAAATAACAAATAGATTTGTTCTAGATGAAGTACAATCACAGCGCTTCTTGGAAGCAAACATGACGAGACTGAATGTCACATACTTTGGACATGTTGCCAGGAAGGATCAATCCCTGGAGAAGGACATCATGCTTGATAGAGTGGAGGGTCAGCAAAAAAGAGGAAGACCCTTGATAAGGTAGAAGGACACAGTGGCCGCAACAATGGGCTTAAGCATAAAAATGATTGTGGACATAGCACAAGACTGGGCAGTGTTTCATTGTGTTGTTCACAGAGTTGCTATGGGTCAGAACTGACTTGATGGCACCTAACAACAGTAACAACAGTGTATACCCAGAGGCAGATCCCTCTGGAGGGTTTAAGGGAAGGTTTTTATTTTACTCTCATGGCAGTACTCACAGGGATTTCCCTCAAGGGGATTTCCCTACATTCACGGGGCTCAGGACTCTGGACTACCTACTATCTGAATTAGGTAAGGAGCTGTGATTCTCCATTGTGGTAACTTCAAGTATCTGCTCACTGGACCTACAGTCTTTCTGATTGTATATATCAAATAAGATGTGAGTAAGCTACCCATATATTTTGTTTCTAATGACAATTTATGATCAATTAGCCTCCAGCAAAGTCCCTGTAGGTGAAAACTTTCCAGTGATTGCTTTTGCTTTGCTGCCCATGATGGTAACTGCATCCAACTAGTCTCTAGCAGTTAAGTCCACTTGGACTTTGCCTCACTTCATGGAAACCAGAGAGTCCATTTCAGTGTTGGTACCTTCCACTGTCATCCCCAGACTGCAGGGGATGGCCGCCAAAGAGATTCTGAAGGGTGCTGGTGCTTTATTCAGAAACCCTGGTGTCATAGTGGTTAAGTGCTACATCTACTATCCAAAAGGTTGGCAGTTCAGATCTGCCAAGTACACCTTGGAAACTCTATGGAGCAATTCTACTCTGCCCTATCGGGTTGGTACTAGTTGGAATCAACTCAGCAGCAGTGGGTTTGGCTTTGGTTTGGGTGCTTTATTCACCCAAACTTTCCTAAGGTATCTTGGAGAAGAGAATGTCTTCGGGGCATTCCTAGTGGATTTACCTGCAGGAGGTGCACAGGTCATACATGATAAATCCATCCCAACATTCCTATCTCTCTGTAAGTCTTTGGGTTCCACCCTCAACATTGTCTCAGGGAAATTCTGGTCTCTCAACCTGAGTCTAGGTTTCAGTCCAGTAAACCAGGTCACCCCAAAGTATCTCCAAAGACCTGCTTGATCCTTCTCTAGCAACATGCATCCACCTGACCTCGGGTCCTTACTTTTCTTACCTCCAAAATGAGGCTGATGATTATGATATCTGCCATCCACTGAGTACTGGTTATGCACTAGGTTAGTTACAGGCATTACTGTAACTTTGCACCGCACGTATTGTTTCTCTGATGAGGAGACTCAGGTTCAGAGAGCTGAAATGACTGAAGACATGGTAGTTGTTTTAGTCACCTAGGGCTGCTCTAACAGAAATACCACAGAGTGGATGGCTTTAACAATGGAAAGTTTATTCTTACATAGTCCGGTAGGTTACAAGTCCAAATACAGGATGTCCACCCCAGGGGAAGGCTTTCTCCCTTGTTGGCTCTGGAGGAAAGTCCTTGTGTGGCATCAGTCTTTGGTCAGGGAGCATCTTGGCGCAGGAACCTCAGGTCTGAAGGCCATGCTCTTCTCCTTGTGCTGCTTTCTTGATGGTGTGAGATTCCCATTTCTCTGCTTGCTTCCCTTTCATCTCTTGCAGGATGGAAGGATTAAGGATGGTGCCAGCCGCACTTCAGGGAAACTCCCTTTACAGTGGAGCAGGGAATGATGTTATGAAGGGATTTATAATCCCACCCTAATCCTCTAACAGCATAGGAAAATCACAAAATGGAGAACAATCACAAAATATTGGGAATCATGGCCCAAGCACATGGCGACACATATTTGCAGGGAGGTGGGGGGACATACAATTCAATCCATGACAGTAGAATTATAATAGAATTGTAAGTCTTCCATAATAGAATTATAAGTCCGGTCTTTGCCGTGGTACTTTTCAGCCCCCTGCTGTGGTGAAGTTTAGTTCCTGCCTGCATTGACGCTGGCCTTATCGGGGTGACTTACCTGGGCCACTGGGGTGACAGTAGAAGTGCACGATGTGAGCAGAGGCTTTAAATGTGCTTGTGTGGGTTGGCTTAAGCTTTAGTGCCCCAGTGGTCATCATGTCCCAAGTAGTTGCTGTCTCTTTAGTATGGAGCACAGAAAGCAACAATCAGAGCAGAGTCAAGATCAGCTAACCCACTCCAGAGCAGACCAGCTAAGCCCAGTCCAGGTTGATAGAACTACAGTTAACCCGTGAGCCTTTGTTGTGAGTCACTGAGTTTGGGGGTGGCTTGTCACATACATTATTGCAGCAATAGCTGATACAGCTAAGTCAGATGTGTTAGAAGCTTGCTTTCTCTGCGTGTGTGTGTTTTAAATGTCCTAAATTGTTGGGGGAAACCCCGGTGGTGCAGTGGTTAAATGCTACAGCTGCTAACCAAAAGGTCAGCAGTTCAAATCCGTCAGGTGCTCCTTGGAAACTCTAGGGAACAGTTGCACTCTGTACTATAGTGTCTCTATGAGTTGGAATCAACTCGATGGCACTGGTTTTCTTTTTATTGTTGAGAACTACAGGTGAGATAATACAGAGAAAAAAATGACACCAGATTTAAAAATTCTTTACAAATGATAGTTGTTATTAATTTTATTTCATGTTTTATTTTTTAAAAAACTATGTTGATGGCACTAAGTCGTTTCAGGGTTAGCAGGGCCATGTCAGAGTTATAGAGCTAGTTCTGGAGAGACATCCATCAGGCAAAGGTCAATCTTTTAAGTAATGAGCAGTCTTCTCTGGTGCCCAGCATTTTAAAGCTTATAAAATGTTTTCCCCATCCAAGAGCTGATTAAACTAATCAAGAACAGCAGCGAGGTAGACCCAGAAGAGTAACAAGCTCAGACCGGCTTAGTGACTTTACCAATATCACACAGCTGAGGAGTTGATAGAGAGAATTTGAACTGTGGTCTGCTTGGCTCCAAGTCCAGCACTCCTTTCCTTACCCAAGAATCACTCCAGATGCCAGCTGATGGCCTCAGCCACTCACCCCTACACTACATCCCAGTGGCATCGGTGCCTGGCAGGCATGGTGTCCACCAGAAACTCAGACAGAAGAGGGTGACGATGCAGGGAGTGGGGATAGGAATGGGCACGGCAGCCTGTATAGGCAGGGCCTGAAGAGCTTTGGCCCCGAAAGTAAGCTGTTAATCAAGGGTGGAGCCCAGGCTCCCCAACCCACTCACCTAGCTACTCAGACACACACACCCTAGGCAGCCACAGTCTGCCAGAGAAGGCAGACCAAAACCCCAAACCAAACCTATTGCTGTCAAGTCTATTCCAATTGCTAGCAACCCTTTAGGACAGAGTAGAATGGCCCCATAGAGTTTCCAAGGAGTGGCTGGTGGATTTGAACTGCCAACCTTTGGGTCAGTAGCCATAGCCCTTAATGACTATGACACCAGGGAAGACAGGGGACATGACAATTCTTGGTGGTGCCCTCTAGGCCCATCTCTGCAAAGGAGCAGCCTGGGATCAGGGTAAGACTCACCTGTGAGTGATCAAGGCTCAAACAGCAGGCACCTCCTCAGCCCAGACGGTGGCACAGGTACAATGTGTCCTCTCCTTTCAGCTCTCCTGGAAAACAGCTCACTCACTCCATCTCTGTCCCAGACATCAAACTGCAGAGTCTCAGAGACTGCACTCCCATGCCAGGTGGCTGGGACCTTAGTCTGCAACATTTGCTGACTGTGTGTTTTGATTTATCTGAATCCATCAAACTTGAAAACATGAGCACATCAAGGGCTTCCTTTTCCTTGTTTTATAAGTTGTGATAATGAGGGTACGTGGGTACTTTCCCTGTGTTAGACCCTGTTCTGTGCACTTTACAGATATTCCCTGATGTCCTCCCATTCAATCCCAGTGTTGCATAGGTGTGGACACCGCAGGGGGCTAAGGAACATGCTCAGTGACAGGACCTGTGTGTGGCAGAACCAGAGTCTGCACCCTTCCACGTTTGGTCTTCTAATGCTCTATGTGGACCATCTCAGCCTGAGCTGGCAGGGCAGCCGGGCATGTTGAGGGGACCCTTGGCACAGCCTTTTGAAATTGCCATTTCATAGCCTGTACCCAACTAGACTCACTGAAGGGAGGACCCGGTCTCTGAAGCAACACTGCAGCACTGTGCCTAGCACCGCACCAGGTACCCTCAGTTACCTTCAAGTCAGTTCTGACGCATGATGACCCCGTGTGTGTCAGAGGAGAACTGTGTGCCATTGGGTTTCCAATGGCAGATTTTTCAGAAGTAGATTGCCAGGGCTTGCTTCCAAGGTGCCTCGGGGTGGACTTGCACCTCGAACCTGGTTTCTTTTTTTGGTTCATGGCTGAGCACATCAACTATCTGTACCACGCATGGGTTCTGGTACACACTCTTCAAACATTGACTGAGTGGACGGTAAATGGGACGAGGCACTACTGTGATCCCCATCTGATACTTCAGTGACCAGGGCTCAGAGAGACAGAGGACATACAGCTGTCAATTACAGCTCCCTTGGGTCCATGTTTTTCTGTCTCCACAATCCACACTAGATACAACATCACTTATTCTCTCTAGTGCCTGGATTGTGTTCTGTGATACAGGTAGCAACCTGTGATACAGGTTACAACAGAAGGGAGGCATGGGAAGAGAATACCACCAACTAGATGATAGACAATTGAACTTTGGTAAGGGTAAGACAGTACACATATTGGGGAGGCCAGCACAACTTGTCCAAGGCCAGGTCATGGAAGATCCATAGACACATACAAATTCTCTGAGAGATGCAAGTGCTGGGCTGAGGGCTGTAGGGACCATGGTCCTTGGGAAACATCCAGCTCAACTGACCCAATATAGTTAATAAAGAAAATGTTCAGCATCCTACTTTGATGAGTAGCATCTGGGGTCTTAAAAGCTTGTGGGCAGCCATTGGTCCTACCCCATCTGGAGCAAAGGAGAATGAAAAAAAAAAAAAAGACACAAGGGAAAGATTAGTCCAAAGGACAAATAGACCACAACTACCACAGCTTCCACCAGACGGAGCTCAGAACTAGATGGTGCCCACCTACCACCACTAGTCGACTGCTTTAACACGGATCACAATACATGGTCCTGAACAGAGATGGAGATAATGCGGAAGAAAAGTCTATCTCACAAAGAAAGGTCAGACTTACTGGGCTACAGAGACTGGTGAAATCCCTCGAGTATGGCCCCCTGGGCACTCTCTTTAACTGGGTACTGAAGTCATACCTGAGGTTCACTCTTCAGCCAAAGATTAGACAGGCCCGTGAGACAAGATGAAACTAAACGAGTACAGCAACCCAGGGTCAAGGACAAGAAGGCAGGAGGGAATAGGAAAGCTGATAATGAGCATCCCAAGATTAAGAAGGGGAAAGTGTCGACAAGTCATGAGGTTGGCAACTGATGTCACAAATGTATGTATTGACTGTTTAATGAAAAACTAAATTGCTCTGTAAACCTTTAACTAAAGCACAATTTAAAAAAATATAACAACAACAACAAAAAAATGTTTTAATCATTCCCTAAGCCAACTCTTCAGACAAAGATTCAAACTGGTCTACAAGACATAAAATGATACTGGTGAAGAGTGTACTTTTTGGCTTAAGTAAATACAGGAGACGAGCTGGGCAGCTTCTGTCCAGAAGTGAGATGAGAAGGCAAAGGGGGACAGGAGTTGGTTGATGGGAAATACAGAGAGGAGAGGAGTGTGCTGTCAGGGGCACATAACAATGCGTGTGTTAAGTTTTTGTATGAAAAACTGACTTGAATTGTGAACATTCACTTACAGCACAATTTTTTTAAAAAGTTTTGATTTAAACTTTCACCTAAAGCACAATGTTAAAAAAAAAGCATTTTGATTTTTAAAAACTTTTTTTAAGGTTCCTACCATCCTTCCATCGGAAACCCTGGTGGCATAGCAGTTAAGTGCTATGGCTGCTAACCAAAAGGTCCATGGTTCAAATCCGCCAGGTGCTCCTTGGAAACTCTATGAGGCAGTTCTACTATGACCTATATAGGCTGCCATGAGTCAGAATCGACCTGACAGGCATAGGTAATAGGTAGGTGCCACCCTTCCATTAGAGAACCAGGTTCACCTTCCCATGTCCAGTAAGTTGCCATCAACCAACTCACACAACAGGTATGAGCTGGATTGGTGCTGATGCAGAGAAAAAGAAGGGGAAGGATAAATGGGACCCAGAATTATGCTCCCCATCACTCACTGGCCAGAAAGCCAGCTGTCATCTCCACTGAGTGGGAGTCTCTTCTCAGACTGTTTCCTAAAATAGAAGTCATAAATAGCTTGGTGAGAATTTTTCATCAGGCAGAACACAGAAGAAAAGTAGAAAAGATGAGAAGAGTTGGTGAAATTACCCAGCCTACCCCAGTCCTTTTTCAGATGAGCAAACAGAGACCCAGAGAGTCACACAGAAAAGCAGACAAAGTAGTGGCAGGACCCAGCTCAAAGCCAGGCAGCCTAACTCCCGGCTGAGCCTCATCTAGGATCTCCACTGACAGTCCTTCTTGAAGTCTTCTTCTTGAAGTTACTTTAGCAAATGATACAGGGAGTTGCATTTCTTTAGTAGGGGTGCCTGGGTGAAGATTGTGGTAACACCTATAGGCCTTTGCACACACTGTTGTCACTGGATTAACACTTGTACTCTTCCCTCGTCCTTCTAAAGGCTTGTCTTGTGAAGTGTTCCCTGCTCTGTTCCCAAGCCTTGACCTTGCCCCAGCACTCAGTACTTGACAGTGATTACTGGTCCCTGATGTATCTTCTCTGTAAGACTGAAGATTCCTTCAATGCGGAGATGTACCAGCTTCATCTCTGCAACTTCCGCAGCCCCCAGCAGGGATGGACTCTGGATACAAACTCCACAGAGGGAGTTTATGTTTCTATCCCAGCTGCTGGCCCATGGCAGAGTCAAGAAGAGGTTGCTGCTGTGGAAGGAATCTAAACAGGGCAGTTCTGTGGTGTGAGGACATTCTAAACCCTGTAGCCACAGATTTCAACAGACACTCTCTAGGGGTGCCAAGCAGGTCAAGCTGACAAATCAGTGGGCACTGGAAGGCATTAAGGGGCCCCCAACATGTGGCTCCAGGGCTACAAAGCACTTTCAGCAATAACCTTATTACAGGAAATTTTGTAACTGTTCTTCAGTGCTCCTTCTGTGAGAGCTATCTCTTCTCCTTTTGCCAAGAGGATTGCTCGCAGATCTGGCTGTTCTAGAACTCAGATCTATCAGACATGACTATGATACAGAGAAAAATAAAGTCAAGCTAAGAAATAACAAAGAACTCTGGTGGCCTGCTTCAATGAATAAACAAATGCTTAAGTTGCCAGTATTTACAGTGAAAGACAGGAGCAACTGAAATAATGAAACACCCTATCCATGACCCATGCTTGAAGCACTGGCCCGTTTTCACAAAGCAGGTTGACATGCAGTGAACTTCCTCAAGGGTATCATAAAAGAAGACACGAAACACTGGCATGTGGAATTGAATTATCTCTAGTTTACTTTCATTTGCTTGTTTATACACATGATCTGTGTGTATGTAACACTGGCAAGAGCCACTCTCTAAATACAATCTGGTACACAGACTATGACAGATACACATAGAAAATGAGGCATCAGTGACTGAACCTCAACATAGTGAGGCAAAACAAAGGTGGCGATATCCTGTGACATGCCCCCCAAGCCTCTTGTTCAGCACACAGGGACAACAGACACTTTGTAGAGTCCAAGATGATTTCAATAGGTGACCCAAACCCCAAATGGCAGGCGCCCAAAGAAGAAAAGTTTCCCCTGCCTGTTTAAACCCAACCCAACCCAACCCAACCCACTATTGCTGAGTCTATTCTGACTCACAGAAAACCTATAGACAGAGTAGAACTGCCCCACAGAGCTTCCAAAGAGCACCTGGTAGATTTGAGCCACCGACCTTTTGGTTAGTAGAAGTGGCACTTAGCTACTATGCCACCAAGGTTTCCTGCCGTCTCTGGAGAAGCCAAAAAGTTCTAAAGGGTTAGACCAGACAGACAAGGAATAAGACAGGGGAATTAGCACTGCTAAAACCCTGGTGGCGTAGTGATTAAGTGCTATGGCTGCTAACCAAAAGGTGAGCAGTTCAAATCCACTAAGTACTCCTTGGAAACTCTATGGGGCAGTTCTGCTCTGTCCTATAGGGTTGCTATGAGTTGGAATCGACTCGACAGCACTGGGTTTGCTTTTTGTTTTGGTTCTAAATACATAAGGCAGTTTAGTGGCATTACTTCCCTTAATCCCAAGTTTTTTATTATCTCCACTTTACAGATGAGGAAAACGGCCTTAGAGAGATGAACTAACTCACCCGTGGTCCTACAGCTAGAAGTGGTGCTGTCAAGATTTAAACCCAGCTCTCACATTTGCCTGAGCCCAAACTTTCACCTACACCTTGCTGTGCAACACTGGGACAGAGAGTGTGTTCCCAAGAAAAAGTCAAGGATGCTACGGATGAACAAGCCTTGGGACACTAATCAACAGAGAAGGCACGGATCTGGAGTTGTGGTGACCAGAGTTAGTGTAATGCTGAGTCTGTATGAGATCCATGTGAGAAGATGCCTGGAGATTTAAGTGTCACAAATGAACTTCCAGATGGCTCTGTGCCTGTTGCCTCCGGGTGCTGAACTGGAAATTCAGGGGTGATTTTGATCCCATCAATAAGCACCAATAAGCACTCTGAGTTTATGGACGGCAACTCCAGAGGGCAAAAATGTCTCTCAGCGGGACGCAGCCCATCTTGCCCACGTTTCCAAAGCACCACGGTGATGCCTCCACTATCTTGCTGCCAGTGTTCCTCTCACTTTTGGGTACAATACATCACGTCTCAAAATCTGACCAACACAAGTTAACCTAGTGCTCAATAACACATGAACCAAATATTTTAAATATATCTTTATAAAAGGAAGAATGTGCCCTCAAAAATTTCCAGGCCTCAAGCTTCTAACAACCTAAGCTCGGGTTAAGCCAGTGAAGTGTAGTGCTTATCAGTTAAGGCTATTATTGGCCTGGGGGGCGGGGCATCAAAGCAGCTTCAAGGGTGACTCCCCCAAATGCCAGGCAGCTCAGTCTGAGACCTTAAGGAGAGAGCCTGGGCGAGGGGAAGAGGGCTTTTCTCACAGGGAGTACAACTAACTGCTCCTTTGTGGATGGACATGGCAGGAATTCTAACCTTTGCCAGCACTCTCAGAAAGAAGGCCATAGAACGACGAAGTTGGAAACTGAGAAGTGCTGCAGAGGGGGAGAGGAGAGAGACAGTCAATTTCAAGGTCAGTTGGAGAGCCCAGGGCCAGGTTTGGTTTTATTGATGGTGCAAGCAAGAGGGTGGACAGTGGAGCTAAAGTCATGCCACCACTGAATAAACGTATTTTGCAATCACGTTGGTTCCTGGCCATCTGGTGCAATGGGAAACACTTTACTTCACTTCTGAATTATTATAATCTGTATCAAAAAGTAAAAAATGCCTGAGCCACCCCTGACCAGTTGCTGTCCTTACCTATGACCCTGAGGCATGGTTCGGTCTGTACCACCAATGTGTGCCCAGGCACAGCTCAGTGCATGTGTACATTTTGCAGAATTATTCTGACTCAGCTTCAAATTCACCAAGTTATTATTAAATCGTCCGCATTCCTGTTTTACTCCTACCACAGTAATAGCGCTGTGAGGTGGAACTGAATGCCATCAGCCAGGATTTTGGTTTACAAAAAGTAAATTAGTGTTCTAAAAAACCCTCCAAACAATCTACACACATGCTGATGTGCAGCACTGGCATTGTGAATTAGTCTCAGTTTTGTCCCAAAGAACAATGGTCATAGTGGTTATGAAAACCTGTATTAACTCAAAAAGGAAGAAAAAAAACAGGAACCCTATTGTTTCAAAAAACCAACATAAATTAGCAGAAATCACTGACTGAAAATCATCAGTGCTCTTGACATTAAAATCATACAGTGCTGAGTCACAGAGATCATCCAGTTCAGCAGGGCTGTTGTGGACGCTAATCACAAACCAGCCCACAGATAAACAAATACTACAACCACAGACTGTGTCTCAGGTGGTTGGCTGTATACAAAGAACCCTTCCTGAAATAAAGGCTTGTGCAAAACGGACCAGAGGGGAGTATTTTTAAATAATAGCGCAAACAGACATTAAAACCACAAGACAATCAGAATCAGGAAGATGGCAGCAGATATGGGTACTGGAGCCCTGGCCTCCTCTCCAGCCACCGAAAGGAAGCTTTCCCAGTTCTGTCTTTTCACTGGGCCTCTGTTCCACCCTCTAGGAGACCAAAGGGGAGATCCAGACCAAGGTCAAGTTTCACTAGAAATGAAAAGTGCCTGCCTGGAACGGTGGTACTTGCTTGTGACACAGGATAACACAAGAGTAGTCTGGGGACTAAACTTGCTCCCCAGACTCCACCACACACCACAACTGCCTGGTAAGCTTCCACTATGCAGCAGGATTGATAATTTAGCCAACTAACTGCAATACATAAATTACAAATATATTAGCCATTATTCTGCTGCCTTGCCCCTCCTTCTGTTTTTCTTTTACTTCCTGTAACTGTCTTGCTTTAAACTGGGACTACAGCTCTGGGGAGGAAGTCCGGGAGAGAAGGATTTCAGATACCAAAACCCATATGTCCCATACCAGCCCAGCAGACCAAACAGGGTACCAAATACTTTCTGGGAAAAGTCATGAAAGTAAACAGCTGTGGAGAGAAACATCAACACCCAGATGAAGGTCAGGGTGCCCAGGGCCACAACCAGTGTGGTGATGGTGAAGTGGAGGCAGTGGCTTCGGTCCGTCTTCAGCTCGTGCAGCACGGCCATCTCCTCCACAATCATGAGGGCGCAGTAGGTCAGCAGGAAGGAGTGGCCTGAGATGTCAAAGCCATGCCAAAAGCCTCCTTCCCCGTGGCACTGCTTTTTGTCCCTGTGCTCCTCCCTGACCCCTTCCAGGGCTGGCGAATGGTAGCAGCTGCCCGTGTAGTGTTCGATGTTGGAGAAGAGCGTAGTGCAGACGTACCAGATGGCCGTACCCACAAGCAGGGTACTCAGACGCCGCAGGACCAGCCCAGCCTTGCCTGTCAGGTGGTAGGTGGTGAGCGTGATGAAGGGCAGGAGGAGACAGAAGGTCCAGCCCCAGGCTACTTTGACAAAATACCTGGTGGAGAAGGAAAGTAGAAGTGAAAAGAGAGTACATAGCAGATGAGAAACAAAGTCAGCAGTCAGCTCTCTAGGCTCACACGAGAGGGAAAAGGGGAAAACTGGGTAAAAGCCACACTTCATGACAGCTATCACATTTTAGGTGCTTACTATAGAGGTCACAACCCTAGTGGCGTAATGGTTAAGTGCTATGTCTGCTAACCTAAAGGTCGGCAGTTCAAATCCACCAGGCACTCCTTGGAAACTCTATCGGGTGGTTTTATTCTATCCTGTAGGGTCACTATGAGTTGGAATCAACTTGATGGCACTGAGTTTGGTTTTAGTTTTATATTGGTCACATATTAAGTACTTTAGGTATATTAATTCCAACATAGCTCTCTGAGCTAGGGACTATTACTACACCCATCTTATACATAAAAAGGGGCCCTGCTCGTACAGTGGTTATGTGCTTGGCTGCTAATCTAAAGGTCAGTGGTTGGAACTGACCATCTACTCCATGGAAGAAAGAGGTGGCAGTCTGCTTCTGTAAAGACGACACCTTGGAAACTCTACGCAGCAATACTACTCTGTCCTATAGTGCTGCTAAGTTGGAAGCAACCCAACGGCTTTTACAGATAAGAAAAATGTCCTGCCAAAGGCAGAAGCAGCCAGTGGTAGAGCTGGGGTTCATATCTAGGGTCTGTGATCTTAAGCACTATGTTATTTGTTCAAGAAATTAATAAGAACCATGCACCTAAGAAATGCCACAAGCTTTCACATCCTTTACTTTTTCATAGAATACTGAGTCCTCCCAGGAGGAAGGTATCGATAAAGAACCCAAGGCTCAGAAAAATTCAGTAACTTGTTCAGGCTGATATTCACAAAACCAGCAAGCACAGATTAAACCAAGGCTTGGCCAGCCCAAAGCCCATGCTTTTCCCAGCATGCCATGGCTCTTTCCTCAAAGGCAGACATGGTCTTGGAACCATCCAACACCATTCCAAAGGAATTGGTACACAAAGTGCTTGCCTTTAAGCTCAATGACCCAGTATCAAACCCTGATTCTGATCTAACTTGTTACTGTACCTCTCTAAACCTCATCTTCCTCAGCTATTAACAGAGCTAAGGGGACCAGATTATTTCTGAGGTGTCTTCCACATCCACTGTTTCACTAGTTCCATTCATTTCAATTAGCACAGATGCTTGGCACAAAATGCCACACTCCATGGCTACCCCCCCAAAACAGGCCTTTCTTGCCAGGCTGCTTGGCTACTAGTCCACCTGGGCAGGATAATGCAGCAGATGCCTGTTGGCCCCCTACGTGCTCTGGAAAGGTGGCTGACCTGGGGGCCAGCTGTGGTTAGCACACAGACAAGAGACTTGGGGACAGCAGCACTCTCATGGTCTATTCTTAGCCCGGCCATTCAGGGTAGATGAGGAAGGCAAGCCAAGGACAGAATGACTCTTTCCTAGGATCCAAAGGTTTCTCAGATACCACTCAAGGGTCTGCCACTAAAATTGTCAGTGAGGTTGACATACAAGGATCTTACCAGGGCCAAGAGCTATGTGACATGTGACAAAACTGCCTGGGACAGAAAACAAGGTTTTAAGTAGATAACCCAAAGTTGGGCAGACTTTCAAGAGACGCTGCCCATTGCCATTGAGTCGATTCCAACTCACAGCAACCCTATAGACAGAACAGAACTGCTCAAAAGAGTTTCCAAGAAGCATCTAGTGGACTCGAACTGCTGACCTTTTGGTTAGCAGACATAGCACTTCACCACTATGCCACCAGGGATACAGACACTCTTAATTCTAAAGAAAAAGCTGGGCTCCAAGCAAGGGGTAAGTTTTGACTTTCAGAGCTTCCCTTTACGACTGCAGCAGTGGTTTTCTGCAGTAAACTTAAAAATTCAGGAGCTGAAACAGGAGTCAGTGGGTGGAGTTAAGATGTCTCAAAGTACCCAGCTGGGTTGCTTTTCTGGGCCATTGCCATGCACTTTGGGTGACTGAGATGGTCCAAGGAAATCCAAGGGAAAGGTCATTGCCTGGAGGACTCCAGGCTCCTCAGCCAGTATCTTTGAGAAGGGGTCCTGCTACAGGTCGGGGCAGTGCCCTGAAAGGGGGAATGGGAGGAGAAGGCAGGTGGTGATGAGACCCTGTCACAGGCTGGGGAGAATCAACATAAGGGGGAGATGTGGGATCTGAAAAAGCAGGCAGGGGGCAGCATCTCCTAAACAGGGCAAAGGTCAACCCCTAACTCCGTAGGAGATTAGGGAAAGGGACAGAGGTATAGGCTGGTTCACATGTCCCCCACCTCACCCCGACACACACCCCCTACCCTCACGCACAGACAACTCTACTCATCACGCCATCCAGCCAAGCTCGGGCTACTTTGTTTGGGTCTGCAGACACGAATTCCTAGTGACACTAGCTGCTCCGGGACCCCTTATTCGCGACACTCGTGCGAGATGCTGTTGTCACGACTAGGAGAAGAAGGGCTTACCCCTTCCAATGACCCGTCCGCCTGGGACGCTAAACCCCGGCTGCACAAGTCGTCCCGTCAGCCAGACTGCAGCCTGGCCCTGGGCTCGTCTATTGAGACAGCAGGCTCGCTCGGCGGGCTCCGGAGAGAGGGACGGGGCTGACTCACACGTTAAGGACGTTGCGCTTGTTGCTCAGGTAGCTGTCCGGCAGCGGAGACATCTCCTTCAGGAGGGAGCCCGCCAGCATGGACGTCGCCAGCGCCCAGGGCAGGTAGCGCCGCACGGCTACCCGCACCAGCGTCCCTCTGAGCAGCCACGCGCAGCGTTCCAGGTGATCCATGGCCGACCTTGTCGGCCACCGTCCGCCTCTGCCAGCCCTCTCGGCCACCGTCTTGCCCTTCTCCCGGGCGGGTGCCGGCCCCCTCCCTTTGAGCGCAAGCGCGCACCGCCCGCAGGCTCCACCCCTTGGCGGAGCTATGTCATTTCGGAGCCCGCGTGCGCCCTCTTCTGGTCATTGGCTTCCACTGCAACGCGCTCATCATCCAACACCGTGCACAACACGTTTCCTCTCGCTTTTCCCAACTCCGGCCACTAGATGACAGCGCTGTTGCGGAGAGGGTGGCCTGAAACAGAGGCAGTGACACACCAGTTCAAGGGTCCAGTGAAGTTTATTGGAAGACAGAGTGGAGTCTGAGCCAAGAGTGGTTCAGCCCGCCTCTCCCTAGTAGGGCAGTTTTTTTATAGTTTTAAAGTGTCAGTGAGCTAGTGTCGGGTGAGGGAGTTTATGGTTTGATAAGAAAAGAGGGGTAGCAAGGAATTCAGGTTAGGGGACTTATGGTCTGAATAAGGAAGAAGTGTTGATTAGAAGGGAAAGGGCTGAGATTTGTTTATGGTCAAGATTTCGATAAGGGAGGAGCTTTCAATTAGGAGGGTGGGGAAGACAGGCATAGTTTATTTCTGGTTATACCGGGTGGGACCTACGAGACTGTTTTCAGCTGATGACAGGTCTGATCATTGGATAAGACAACCTCCCTGAATTTCAAGGACAGATTTCCCTCAAGCACTCTGGACACCGAAGGTTTGAATCTCACCCTCTGCCCTCTTTGATCTAGGAGAGAGCATTTCAGGGAACGGTTCTGATGGTTTGCTGAATGCCGCCGCAAAGTTGGAATTGGAGTAGTGGTTTACATTATCAATTAGTTTCCACTGTATCTTGGCAAAGATGCTTCCTCTAGTTTAAGCCTTAGTTTCCTCATCTGTAAAATGGGAGGATGTAAAAGGCGCTTTTCCCAAGAGTTAGTTTTAAGAATGGTGATTCATTATGGTGGCCCAGGTATAGGGACATGAGATTAGGTTTCATTAGAAAATCAGTTCATAAAATATTAAATTTAGTTTCTATTTTTAAGCAGCTATTTGTATGCCATGAAAATGCTAGTGGCTGTGGTTTAATGGAGATCTAATGAGTGTGTGGGTGACTCAGTCACTCAGTTTATCAGAATTGGCCCTGTCAGTCCTTGTCAAGCAGGGTGTCTAAATCAGGGTTTCTCAGTCATGACTCATTCCTTTGCCACCTTAACTATTTTTGCTATGTTCATATGTCACCAATACTGTTATTAATATTTGTCTTTAAACCAACACACATTTAAAACTTAAATATATACTGATTAGCTTCCTGTGTAAAAATGTCCTTGAAATCATGGATTGTGTGTGCCAGTTATATTTTTTCTGTTACAGATGACAGTTTTCCACTGATGTATTCATTATCTCTGAAATTCCTGAAATAATCTCATGTCCCTATACCAAGGATAGCTACCACACTTTGGGAAACAGTGGCCCGATTTGTGCCTCTAATGAACTGATTACACACAGGCTAAAAGCGTTATTTGTGAAACCCAAACTAAACCAAACCCACTGCCATCGAGACAACTCCAACTCATGATGACCCCATAGAGCAACAGAACTGCCCCATAGGGTTTCCAAGACTGTAAATCTTTATAGAAGCAGGCTGTCATATCTTTTTCCCACGGAGACTAGTGGGCAAAGCTGAGCACTCTAACCACTGCTCCACCAGGGCTCCTTATTTGTGAAGGCAGCTTATAAATAGTAGGCTGAAACCATGCCTATCTCCTGAAGATTGACAGGGTCTCAGTTATTGTTATTTACTAATAAACAGCGTAATGACTAAAAGCAGGGATGCTGGGTTTGAGTCCCAGCTCTTCTTCTTATTAGCTGTGTAGGTCCACCAGTGAAAATCCAGATATTAATCCCCTCCTTAAGAAAAGAGGAAAAAATGCTGGGTGAAGGGAAAACTCCAGACATCGCCCAGAGCAACTATCACAAAGATATCTTTTGAAAGATTCAAGATTATTCCTATTCCTTTAGAAAGGATACAGGTTTATTTTATATGAGACCGTACAGCCTCATCCTGAGACTTTTGAGAGACTGAGTAAGCCCAGGGCTGATAAATTGTTAAGGAGCCCTGGTAGCGTAATGATTAAGAGCTCAGCTGCTAACTGAAAGATTAGTGGTTCAAACCCACCAACTGCTACATAGAAGAAAGATGCAGGGGTCAGCTTCAGTAAAGATTTATGCCCAAGGAAGGCCTAGGGGGGCACTTCTACGCTATAGAGGCACCATTAATTCAGCAACAATGGATCTTGGGCCAATTGTTGCAGGTCTCCAGAGAAGTTTTCAACTTTCATTTTTACCTGAACCCAACCCACTGCTGTCAAGGTGATTCCGACTCATAGCAACCCTATAGGACAGAGTAGAACTGCCGCACAGGGTTGCCAAGGAGCCACCTGGCAGATTCGAAATGCTGACCTTTTAGTTAGCAGTAGCACTTAACAGCTATGCCACCAGGGTTTCCATACTCCAAAAGATAAAAACCTATTGCCGTTGAGTAGAATTCAAGTCATAGTGGTCCTAGAGGACAGAGAGGAAGTGCTGCATAGGGTTTCCAGGGTGCAATTGGTGGATTTGAACTGCCAAGGTTTTCAGCTGCATTCTTAACCGCTGTGATACCAGGGCTCCCAACCCATGCTAGGAAAATATGTGTTTGTGTTGTGGGCCCCACGGTGTGTTGGAGTCAGCTCGCGGTGGCCTGTAATAATTGATTTTTAGATTTTTCAGGAACTGTGCAAGCCGACTATTAGAAATTATATTATATAGACTCATAATTAAATGAAAAATAAACACTCAATACTGGAAGCTTCCTAGTTATTTCAGTATATTTTATCATGATCTATGCTTTTGGGGTTACTTACACCTACCGTGCCTGTAAGGAGTCCCTTGGTGTTGCAAACAGCTAACTTCTTGACTACTAGCTGGAAGGGTGGCAGTTGGAACACACCCAGAGGCACTTCAGAAGATTGGTCACAGCCTTGAAAACCTTATGGGGCAGTTCTACTCTGCACACACGGCATCAGATGGGCTCACCATGACGAATGAACTCAGGGTCACCTACAACACCAACATCGTATCTGTAAGATAGAAACCCCATACAGTATAATGACATGCTATACTCTGTCTCTGTTCCCAAGTCCATATTGAGTGATGTCTATTGGTAGCTGTAAATCAGCTATGGTGGGAGTATTTACATGAAGGAAATCCACAAGTGCTACGAATCAGAGAGTAATTTGTTTTCTTGATTGTTTAGGTTGGGATGCCACTCCATTTGTAAAAACATGGTTGAATTAAAAGCATAGATTAGCTGTTTTCTTAGTCATCTAGTGCTGTTGAACAGAAATATTACAAGTGGATGGCTTTAATATACAAATGTTTGCTCTCACAGTGTAGGAGGTTAAAGCCAGCCAAGTGCCGTTAGAAGTCCAAATTCAGGGCATCAGCTCCAGAGGAAGGCTTTCTTTTTCTGTTGGCTCTGGGCCAGTTGATGGCAGGTCATTGCCTTCAGTCTTATCCTGGTCTACCAGCTTCTTAGCAGAGGGACCAGAGGTCCAAAGACACTGTGCTGTGCTCCTGGCTCTGTTTTTTTGGTGATAGCAGGATTGTTTTGTCTCCACTCACTTCTCTGTTTTGTATCACAGAAGAGATTGAATACAACCTAATCTTGTAGATTGAGTCCTGCCTCATTATGACTTGATCACAGTGGTTTTTTGTTTTGTTTTGTTTTTTTTTTGTTAATTCTGCCTCATTGACATCATGGAGGTAGGATTTACAACACATTAGAAAAATCACATCAGATCCCAAAGAGGTAGACAGTCATACGATACTGGGAATCATGGTCTAGCCACACTGACACACATTTTGGGAGGACACAGTTCAACTTGTAACAGCTATGAATACAAGAATTTGGTGAAAATCAATGAAAGCATTCTGTGAGAATCAACTGGCTATATAGATATATAAATGAAGAGAACTTGCAGGTTTTGTTATTATTCATAAGTTATGTACTTGTCATGGATTGAATCGTGTTCCCCCCAAATATGCATCAACTTGGTTAGGCAGTGATTCCCAGTATTATGTGGTTGCCCTTCACTTTATGACTGTAATTGTACATTAAAAGAGGATCAAGGTGGGATTGTAGCACTCTTACTAAGGTCACATCTCTGATCCAGTGTAAAGGGAGTTTCCCTGAAATGCGGTCAGCACCGCCTTTTATCTTAAAAGAGATAAAAGGAACTGAGCAGCGAGGGAGTCCTGTCCTCACACCACCAAGTAAGAAGCCCTGGGAGCAGGGATTTGGAGCCAGGGTTCCTGCACTGAGAAGCTTCTAGTCCAGGGAAAGCTTGATGACAAGGACTTTCATTTACAGTCACCAGAGAGAAAGCCTTCTTCTGGAGATGATGCCCAGAATTTGGACTTCCAGCCTATCAAATGGTGAGAGAATAAATTTCTATTTGTTAAAGCCATCTACTTACAGTATTTCTGCTATAGCAGCACTAGGTGAGTTCCAATCAAGAAAAACACTATCATAAACATAAGTACACATATGCTTATACTTTCTCCCCCAGAGAGCTAGCTGTAAAACATTTACCAATAAATGTTTAGTTGCATTCACACATCAATGTATGTCTGTGACATATGACTGAATACACATCTCATAGAGATACAGCCATGGATATGGAGCATATAACTGAAACAGGCTTCATGATAGTACTTGCCTCTGCTATGTGTGAGGCACTCTGATATTTTTACTCAATTCAGTTCTTAAAAGTGCTAGTTATGAGCAAACTGCCATCTGAAGTACACCAAATGGTCCCAACTCAGCAGGTACAGATGATCATCAGGGATCAAAATGATCTGGGGGAGAGAGAACCCAGAAGACAGAAAGACTGACGTGAATGGGTGACTACCTCAACATGTGACCAGAAGAACCAGCTGATGCCCGGTTACCATCAATGACAGCCATGACGGGGCTCACAAAGTTGAATCTCAGTGGCAACATGAGAGTAAAAACAGGTGCACCCTGAGAACTCCACTAAAAGACCGCTGTTGATGGTCTGAAGGTCCTCAGAGTTCCCCTGGGAGCATGGCCCCTAGATCTGATGTTGCCCCTGTCCATAAATCATTACTGAGGTCAATGCCTCAGACAGGAATGGATTGGATTTGGCGACACAGAGTGATCATATCGTGTGCGCACTTTATGGTTCTATGCATCTATAGGATGTCATCCTGATGGCCGCTTACTAGAATGGAGTACAGAGGATGGAGAAGAGGGGACAGGAGATTGTTAAGAGGACATGACATGTACAGAACAGAAAGGAGGAGGTGCTGTCACTGGGCAGGGAGAGCAGAAGGAGCTGCCCATAGGCGGGCATGCAAATTTAAACTGGATTGTACACTTCAACTCAATCACAATATATAAAACATATGCTTATATCTATATAAATGAACATAGATTTTTTAAAAATGCTAGTTACAACTCAATAAATTGATTCTGTGGGTCACTAGTTGATGGAAACCTGTAGTTTGAAAACCATTGTGTTTGGGGATGTGGGGTGTCTCTGGATGATGCAAATGGTTACCATGCTCACTGCTAAATGGAAGGTTTGAGTGTCTTGATTTCACCCAGAGATGCCTGGGAAGAAAGACTTGATGATCTACTTCTGAAAAACTCAGCCACTGAAAATCCTGTGGAGCACAGATTTCCAGACACACATGGGGTCGCCTGGAATAGACTCCATGGCAGCTAGTACTGGTAAAGGGATTTGAGAGTGTTCTCCACCAGAGGGTGATAAAAGGCCGTGAATATCAGAGTGCTGCCCCAAGACCTCAGTGGTACCACCACCTTGCTGCTATTCATTTCTGCATTTGTCTATTCAACAAATAATTGTTAGCATGCCCTATGTAGGCACTGTGGTAGGCACAAGGACAGGAATGGAAGTGATAAAGACAGACAGAACGTGTAAGGATACATGCACATGGCCTCTGACCTTGAGGGAACTTAACATTTAATGAAGGTGATAATCATTCATTCATTCAGCCAACCAACGTTTATCACTACTTCCTGTGAGCCCAGCACCTGGCGAGGTGTTGGAACTTACGTTTTGAGTAGCTGAATTTCCCCAAACGCTGCAGATTTACTGCCCTTAAAAGTGCATTTGCCCAGATGTAAGGCAGAAAATACACAAGTTGATCCTGGAACGTCTTATCAAACCAGAAAGCAAGAAAGCCATAAGCTCTCAAAGGTTGGTAAGAACGTTTCCAAAGAACACAGGAGTCAATAGGAAGGCCAAAGATGGAACTATTAGAACATGACTGCAAGGAATGAAAACACAGCCAATATGTTTAAATCTACAGGTTTATGATACTTAAAAAAATTACTTGGCCACCCTTGGAGAAACCAATCTACTATTTTGAAAACTGGTAAATAAAGGGAAATATTCACATTTTTTCCATGCCTTTCCTATCTGGACTGAACCAAGTAACCAAGCAGTGAGTTTCTTGTAATAGAAATATTCTAACTAGCAAGTGAAGAAGGAATGACATGACATCACCAGATGGAACACGGAAGTAAAAATGTGAGTTTGAAGTATTTGTGAGTTATATTCATTAAAAGAGTCAGTATGCAGATATTCATAAAGAGAAAAGTTTACTAAAATGAATTATTCAGCAGCATTTTCAATGAAGTCTCTAAAAATTTATCTGATAAGTTTCAACATTTTTAGATCAGGTAATTACTTGAGTTTTGACCTTTGCTCAAAATTTTATGTTTTAGATTGCTTAGAGTCAGTCTTTACAGAAGCATATGGCTTTGTGTTTACTACAGAAACAAAACTATAACCAAAAATGTTGTCTGCTACAAAACAAGTCAGATTTTCTTATTGAATGCTAAATGTAATTTCATAAGCAAACTACACATAGCACATCGCTTTTATTGCAAGAGTTTGGAGATTATAGCATTTATCTTGAAAGTGATCTGTTTTATACACATATGTACTCTGGTTGTCAAATTTTTCAAAAATCACTTTTACTTGTGTTTTTACACAATGGCAGCTTGAGTTTTTTGAAAACTGTAAAATCACTAGATTTGTGGAATGGCGGCTTGGGAACCACCTGAGGTTGAGATTGTGGCTTTAGCCAGGTAGGACACGAATGCACACACAACCTTATACGCACACACAATATTGAAATACAAGAAAGTTTAAACCTATACTGCCGTCTTACAAAGAATTTTGTTCTGCATAACTGCATTACATTCTAATGTCACTGATTCATAAGGGAATTAAACGAATTCTGTTGGAGCAGAATACCAAGGAATATGAGTGACTGATTCCATATGAAAAGAGAAGATCTCTATTTTGACAGAGTAAATTGGCCTGTGTCACTTGGTTAAAAGTTGTTAGGTGCCACCAAGTCATTTCTGACTCACAGCAAGCTGTGTACAACAGAATGAAATACTGCCCAGTTCTGTGCCTTCTTGACAATCATTATACTTAAGGCCGTTGTTCCAACCACTGTCAACCATCTCCTTGAGTGTCTTCCTCTTTTTCCTTGACCCTTTTACTTTACCAAGCATGGTGTTCTTCTTCAGGGAATCATCCCACCTGATAACATGTCAAAATATTTCACATCAAGTCTCACCATCCATGCATCTAAGGAGCATTTTGACTGTACTTCTTTCAAGATACAAACCCTGGTGGCATAGTGATTAAGTGCTA
Organism: Heterohyrax brucei; assembly: GCA_028571685.1. Taxonomy (NCBI): domain Eukaryota; kingdom Metazoa; phylum Chordata; class Mammalia; order Hyracoidea; family Procaviidae; genus Heterohyrax; species Heterohyrax brucei. Next base: position 72,628,221 of record CM053156.1, read on the forward strand.
TGGCTGCTAACCAGAAGGCTGACAATTCAAATCTGCCAGGCGCAGATTTGGAAATTCCATGGAGCAGTTCTACTTCTGTGTACAGGTGTGCTATGAGTCAACATTGACTCAATGGCAGTGCGTTTGATTTGGTTTTGGGTTTCTTTCAGACAGATTTGTTCATTCTTTTGGCAGTCCACAGTGTATTCAGTTTTCTTCTTGAACATCACAATTCAAAAGTGTCAATTCTTTTTTTTAATTGTGATTAAGTAAAAGTATACAATCCAAATCAATTTTGCATGCCTACCTATCTGCAGCTCCATCTGCTCCACTTATTGAGTGACAGCATATTCCTCCTTTTCACTATATGTTTCTAGTATCCCCTTAATGAGCACCTGTCCCCTCTTCTCTACCCTCTTCTCTCCTATCTAGAAAGAAAACAGTGGGATAGCCTCCTTTAAGTGTATAGAACCATTAACTACACACAGCATGTAGTCACACTGTGTCCCCAAGCCCAGTCCCTTCTTGTCTGAAGAGTTGACCTCAGTATTGATTTCTAGTCAGGGCCAGCAGCAGGTCTAGGGGCCATATTCCCAGGGGACCCTTCAGGCTGTTGGACCATCAGTTCTGGTCTTTTAGTACAGTTCTTGAGCTGCACCCCTCTTTTTCTTGTGTTGCCGAAGATGTCAGTTCTTCTTTGGTCTTCTTTATTCTTAGTCTAGCTTTTGTACACATATAAGTCAAATGTATCATGCCTTGGATCAGGTATACCTTAGTCTCCAAGGTGACGTCTTTACCTTTCAATGCTTTAAAGAAGACTTTTGCAGCAGATTTGCCCAGTGCAAGGGGTCATTTGATTTCTTGACTGCTGCTTCTGTGGGCATTGATTGTGGAACTGGGTAAAATGAAATCATTGCCAACTTTAGTCTTTTTGGTTTATCATGATGTTGCTTATTGGCCCAGTTGTGAAAATTTTTGTTTTTGGTTAAAAGTAGGAGGTCTTTGTGTCTTAGGAGTGTCTTCAAAGACTTTAAGTGTACAGTTCAGTGACATTAAGTATATTAACCATGTGTGCAACCATCACCACTAACCATTTTCAAATGTTTTTCATTCCCCTAAACAGAAACTCAGTACCCCTAAGTTATAATTTCCCTTTTCCTTCTTTCCCCAACTCCTGGTAACCACCAACAAACAATTGCCTATTTTAGGTATTTCATGTAAGTGGAATCATACAGTGTTTGACCTTTTGTATCAAACGTTATTTTAAATAGACTACGTAATTTACTTATTTCTTTTCTATACCATGAACTAGAATGTGAGCTCCAGGGAACACAGCCTGGTTTATTCACTGATGTATTCCAAGCATCTACAACAGTGTGTGGTACCCACTAAAGCCTTCATTATTTTTGTTATTGTTGAATACATTATGGAATTATTACTAATAACTGATCTTGAAGAAATTATTTTTAAAATACAAACTGCTTCTTTATAAACACAGAAAAGAAGCAACATAAAATAACCTAAATAAATAAAAAGTAAAAAAAAAAAAAAGAAGAAAGAAAGAAAACTCTACTGCTGTTGAGTCAATTCTAACTCCTGGTGACCCTATAGACAGAGAAGAAGTGCCCCACAAAGTTTCCAAGGAGCACCTGGTGGATTTGAACTGTCAACCTTCTGGTTAGCAGCTGTAGCATTTAACCACTACGCCAGCAGGGTTGGCTCATACAATAATAACGATGAAATTATTATTATTTTTTTTTGTCTTAAAGTGTTCTTGTGAGGATGAAGCTCTGCCAAAGGGGATTTCTGGTCCACAAAGTGTGGAAGATGGTGTATAGTTTGATAGTAGATTAAGTAGGAGATACTTGGGGGCCCCTAAGGAGAGGACTGTATGCATCCAGGAAAGAGATCTTGAAAGATGTGGTTTCTGTCTAAGCTGAGTTCTCTGAAGGATTGGTCGGGGTTTGGCTGGGGCAACAGGCAGTGCTCATTCCAGGAAGAGCAACCGGCATGTACCCTTTTGCTGGCTGGTGTTCGGGAAATAATTCACCCTGGAGGAGGGGAGGGGGACCAGGTGCCCAGTAATTCTCCTGGCGGCTGGCCTCTTTTTCAAGGGCTCATAGCCAGCAAGCAGCAGTGTTCATCCCCAGCACCAATTCTTTCCTTCTGAGCTCTCCTCTTCAAAGCTTCCCCTGTTGTTAACCTCTGGCCACCTCTCTTTCTGGCCAGAGGGGATGACTAGTCACTCCCTGGATGAGGCAGCTGAGCGAAGCCTGTGTCTGCCTGAGGCAAGGCTGTCAGACTGCCTGACTGGGAGGCGGTTGCTTCCACAGGCAAAGTGCCCACCCCCACAAGCACAGGCTGCCCATCTTCTGGCCCATCTGGGCATGTGGACAGCAGGGCTGGCGCAAGGGCTTGGACGTGGCTGTGCTCATCTGCAGCCCACAGGGACAGCAGCAGTAGGGGCTACGTGGGACCCCATGCCACCGCAGCAGCCCCAAGGTCCCCACTGCTCCCTCTTCTGGCCGTCTTCTCCTGCAGTGCTCAGACTGTCCCATCCCAGGTAGTCACAGGCCTGAGGCTGAGGAGGAGGGAGCTTTCCTTACCTGAAAACAGCACTGGGAAAACTAAAAAGCAAAGCAAGGAAATGATCAGTCCAGGAGAATGGTTACCGGTAGAGGGAGGAGATTGAGATCAAGGGGCTTGGGGGGTACAGGCAACGTTTTGGCACTTAACCTGGGAGTAATTATTCACATAACTAAATTTACAGTTACCTACATGCCTATGTAACCCTTATGTCTTTACAACCATTCATATTTTATACAATTTTCTGTATGTATTAATGGGTCAAGATGGTATAGTTGTTAAGAGCTTTGTCTGCTGACTGAAACAGTTCAGTAGTCTGACTCCCCCGGGGCTCCTTAGATACCCATGGGGCAGTTCTACTCTGTTCCATAAATCCAAAAAAAAACAAACCCACTGCCGTCAAGTTGATTCTGATTCATAGCAATCCTATAGCAACCCTATAGGACAGAGTGGAACTGCCTTGTAGAGTTTCCAAGGAAAGCCTGAAAGATTCAAACTGCCAGTCTTTTTGGTTAGCAACTGTAGCACATAACCACTGTGCAACCAGGGTTTCCTCCCTGTTCTATAGGGTAGCTGTATTTCATCATTAAAACAAAAGGTTTAAAAAAACAAAACAAGGAGCACTGGACCAGGAATATAAAGAACCACTTTTCTTTGAGCCTTAACTGCCAGCCACTGTGTTAAGTATGTTGCTGTATTTGACAGTTTCTCCTTTCATGACAACTTCTCAGGTGGGTGGTCTTATTATCCTGTTCCACAAATGGATACACTGAGGCGCAGAGAGGCTAAGCAACTTAGCCAAGGTCACACAGGGAGCCAGTCTAGCAAGGATGGGATTCAAATAGCGTATAATATGCCCCAGGAGGAAAAGTGTGTAACCACTATCCCCACTGCCCCCTAGACCTGGGCAGTGCCCCCCTGACTTCAACTACCTTCTGATGATCTTAGCTCAGTCATAGTGCTTTGCAAAATGCACCAAATCAGGGTTTAGAGACCTACCTTGGTAAAGAAGGCAGTTGGACAGACAGGGGCTCCAGTCTAGACTCACTACCTGCGTGACCTAGAAGAAGCCCTGGTGGTGCAGAGAAAGATATAGCCTTCTGCTTGCTGAAGATTACAGTCTTGAAGCCCTAGGGGTTACTGGAAACCCTGTAGGGCAGTTCTCCTCTGTCATGCAGGGTCGTTGAGTCAGAGTCAACAACGGGATTGATTTTGGGGTGTGCCTTAGGGAAAGTCACCTAACCTGTTTCCTCACTTTGAGAATGGCCACTTCGCTGCCCAGGTAAGTATGAGAAACCTTATTCTGCCGAACGCCGGCCATACAGTAGGTACACAATAAATGGCTGTCTCTAAAACAAAGATGTCATTTTTGGCAGCGCCTAGTAACCTGGGAGATAAACGTGGTAGAGTGTCACCGTCCCCGTTAAATGGGAAGTCTGGGTGGGTGTTCGGCACTCTACTGAAGAGCGACAAGACCCAGAGGGTCCCTCAAGTGCCTCCTAGTACCCGCCCGGAATATGCCCGTGGGGCCGACTCCTCGCCCTGCGCAGGAATTCGGGGCGCCGCGACTGTGGCAAAACAGTGGGCGCTGACTCGGAGGCTTTTCCGCTCCAGCTGCGCAGCCGGCGAAGCAGCAAATTCCGCAAGCACACCTGGCTGTGCAGCTCGCTGCCCAGGGATGGACCAAGGCCATTTCCCAGCCATCAACTCCTGGCTCCCGAGGGCATGGCCTTGACCCCTGGTGACATTAAACTCTGGACTACTCGACTTGGGCGCAAGGCGGGACGCAAGGTACTCCTTCTGAGATGAGCGCTTTTGGCCAGCCCTCACCCTCCCGGCTGCCACCTTCCACAAACCCCGGCACCCCAAGGTGGGAAGGGACTCAGCCTCTGAAGATGTCCCCGACCCTGTGTGACACGACCAGCTCCTCCCTTTTTTCCGGAGTGGGGGCAAATCGTCTCTGGTCCCCAAGAGATTAAGTAGCTCCCTGACACAGGCCCTGAAAGAACCCTGCTAAGAATCCCTAGGGGCAGGAGGAGGACAGGACTAGGGTACACCTCTAGTTGCAGGGTTCTAGGGGTCTGTCGGAGTTCAGCTCTAGCAAGTTGTACTGGGATGAAGATGCCTCTCTGCCTTTTCTGTGTAGGGTTAATCCCGGGTTTGCTGTCCCACCCACTCCCCAGCCCTGAGGGGTCTGGGCACAGAGCACAGCACAAGAGGAATCTGAGATCCTCCCCTCCCCGTGGCTGACATGGCATCAGAGCCGCCTGCTTGCAGGATGTGGCTTCTGCCACCTCTGAGCCTGTCTCGCTCTGTAGGTTACACCCTCTTTACGCTCTACGTCTGCCCTGTCACGGTTAGCTGCAATAAATAGTGATCTTTATGGACAACAGGACAAAACCCTGTCCTGTCCAGCACCATCCTGATCAGATCAGCAGGCTGTGGGCTCAGCTTCCAACACTCTGTAGCACAAAATTCTGTTGGAATCAGTAACATTTTCCTGGTTAGGTGTCGGACATAGGTTGCCAGGCCTTTCTTCCTAGTCTGTTTTAGTCTGGAAGCTCCTCTGAAACCTCCCTACTGTAGGTGATGCTGCTGGTATTTGAAATGCGAACATCTTAGTAACACAAAAGGCACCACAGTAGGACAAATGAATGGTGGAGGTCCTCCCTAATCAGTCTTTTTCAGTTCTTCCAAAGAACTGAATTCCTTCCAGCCTCAGGGCCTTTGCCCGTGCTGAGCTCTATCATGGTGCTGCCACTGTTGCTTACACTCACCCCATGTCCCAACTTCTCTTCATCCGGCTGTCATCCTCTGCTCACTTTTCTGCTTTGTCATAATATGTGGTGGCTGGGTGGCTCAAAGAGTTAAACACTGACAACTAACTGAAATATTGGTGATTCAAAGCAACCGAGAAGCACCTTGGAAGACAACCCTGGCAATCGGCTTCTGAAAGGTCCCAGTCTTGAAAACCCAAGGAGCGGGCGTACTCTGCACACATGAGGTGGCCATGAGTCAGAACTGAAATGACAGCAAGTAACAACAACAATTTACTAATACTGTGACTAATGAAGTGTTTGAAAAATTTCTTAGGCTGTAGGTTTTCTACATGAATTTCAGAATCAGCTTGCCAGCCTGCTTCATAATTCGTGTTGACATTCTGATTGGGATAGCATCACATCTATTGAACAAGGTGAAATAAAATCATACAGGTCCCTGGATAGCACAAATGGTTGGCAGTTGATGACAAATGCTAATAATCAAGAAGACCTTCAATGAGAGGAACTGACACAGTGGCTGCAACAATGAGGTCCAGAACAGCAACAATTGTGAGTATGGCACAGGACCCAACAGTGTAAGGTCACTACGAGTCAGAACCAACTTGACGGCACCTGATAACAACACCTATTTGAAGAGGTGGTGATGTGAACCCACCCAGCGTGTCACGGAAGAAAGGTCTGGTGATGTGCTTTCATAAAGATTACCACCAAGCACACCTGTGGAGCTCAGTTCTACTCTGTAACAAGTGGGGTGAGCCAGAATCAGTCCTATGGCTACAGGTTTGTTGAGTTTTCTGTTGGTGTACTAATAATGACATAATGTCAGTGGCTGAGAATATGGAGAGAAATACTGTGCAACCCCTTCCCTCAAAGAGTTTAATTGCCCGTGGTTTTCCTTTTTTTTATTTCATAAGATGAAATCTTATTGGACCCACTTTACAGATGAGGAAACTAAGACTCAGAGAGAAGATATGACTTGCCCTGGGTCCTACAGGGAGGAAGTGGTGGAATTGAGACTCCTATCAACATATGTCCTGCTCAAGAGTCTGCTATGAACAGCCCCAGTGATCATCCAGTTTAGCTATTCATGTGTTCTGTTTGTACATGTCTCTGGGTGTTTGCTTGTAGGGTGTGTTCCACATACCCAGTGCAGAGTGGGATCTATATTTGAAGATGGGTGTGCTGTGGGGTTGAGTGGGGGTGTAAGAGTGCCTATTGGAGGGCAACTTCATGTTGGTGTTGGGGTGTTTGACTGTGTGTATGCGCAGTATGTGGGTGTTTAGCGGGTATATTAGGGAGAGTTTTTTATGGTATTCAGTAGGAAGTCTGAGTTGAGCTGTGGGGGGGACAAAAATGGGATATTTCTGTAGATGCATGCTTTTTCTTATGTAGGATTTTAAATTTTTTGTTATGTAGGATTTTAAATTTACAGTTGTTCAGGGCACTCTGAAATGAAGATTCTAAAATCACATATAGCTCAATTTTTAAAAATGGCAGATAGCTTACAGTGAAGTATGCAGATCTTAAGTGTACAGCTGAGTGAATTTTTATATGTACACCAAGTAATCACCACTCAGGTCAAGACACAGGCACATCTACAGCACCCCAGGGGATTCCCTCCTACTTCCTCTTTAGTCAGTATCCCCAAAATCTCTACCCTTCAATTTCCATCACTCTAAGGTACTTTTGCATTTTCTACAGCACCTCAAAAGTGGAATGATACAGTGTGGCTGTTTAGGGGAGTTAACAGTGAACATCAGTAAGCGTTGCTTGAACCCAAAAGAACAGAAAAGTTGGGTAGCAGTGAGTTTACATTTTATGGGGAGAAACAGTTTGAAAACAGGCATGAAAATGGTTGTACACTTGAATGTAATCAGCGTCACTAAACTGCACCTGTAGAAATCTTTGAATTGCTGTATGTTCGGCTGTGTGTGTTTTCAACAACAGTAACAAAAGATAAAATAAATTAAAAAAAAATCATCTTTGTTTTGTGTGCTAGATGCTTTCTATGTTTCTTTGTGGACTTTCTCATAACAGCCAAACACTCTAGGGCCTCTTTGTTGTTCCTACTGTGCAGACGAGGAAACTGACATTCGGAGAGGGCCATGACTTGCCCCCCATCTGACTTGCTCTGGTCCTTATCCATTGTACCATCCTGCCTCTCTCTGGGTAATCTGACAAAGAGGTAGCACTACTCTCTGGGTTTAGGGGTACAAGAGACAGAGCTGGGGAGCCCAGAGATACCTCTGGGTGTGCTTTCTTTTCCAAGGACTCAGTTTCCCTGAATCTGTTGGGAGGCCTCTTTATACTCACCTTCACCCCAAAGACTGAACCACCACTGTGCTGTGGAGACACATGAAGCCGCAGAAGTAGAGTCCTGGCTCCCGGACGTATTTGCTGTGTGATTTGGGGCAAGTTGCCTCCCTCTTTGAACCTTAGGGTCCTCAGCATTTAAAGAGCAGATTAAAATCCTTCTACATAATTAAGGTGGTAATAGATTGAAGTCACCACTGCATAAATTAGTGGTGTTGTCCTTTCAAAGTGATACAGAGGAGTGGGTTTGTTTGTTTGTTTTTCATGTGACAGAAAGTCACATAAAACGAACATGGAACTTAATGAGTTATTGCAATACCAACCACTCTAACCACTAGCCAGGTCAGGAATTAGAACACGCTGGCTGCCACCTAAGCCCCTGAAATGTCCCACTCCAAACACAGCCTGACGTTCATAGTTCAGTAAAACCTGCAGAAGTTAGAACCTGTGTAAGGTGAAAACCTGTCAGAGAAGGAAAGCTCAAATATTTTTTCACTGATACCAAACCGAAAAACCAAACGCACTGCCATCAAGTGGATTCCTACTCACAGCGACCCTATAGGACAGAGTAGAACTGCTTCATAGGGTTTCCAAGGAATGCCTGGCAGATTCGGCTTGCCGACCTTTGGGTTAGCAGCCATAGCACTTAACCACCATATCACCAGGGTTTCCTTTTCACCAATAGTGATAGAAAAGTGGTAAAACTCAAAAGTGGAAAACTTTTGAGGCTCGGTAAAACAAGTCAGTCCTGCTGAGTTCCGCTTGCACAGGCTTCCCTGTATTGCTTCTGTTTCTGTGTAGCTCTGTACCCTAAGTGCACATCCCTGCAGCCAGTTGCCATCAAGTCAGCTCTTACCTTTAAAAACCCCATATGCTCCAGAGTAGATCTATGCTTCACAGGATCTTCAATAGCTGTGACTTTTAGAAGGAACTCTGGTGGTACAGTGGTTAAAGTGCCCACTGCTGACCAAGAGGCCAATGGTGCAAACCTACTAGATATTCCTTGGAAGATACATGTGGCAATCTGCTTCTATAAAGATTTATAGCCTCAGAAATGTTATAGAGCAGTTCTACTCTATCTTGTAGAGTCACTGTGAATTGAGGCCAGTGGCAGTGAGTTTGCATTTGGTTTGGTGACCTTTGGAAGCAGATCATCAGGCTTTTCTTCTGAGGCATCTCTGGGTGGATTCAAACCACCAACCTTTCAGTTAGTTGCCAAGCACTTAACCATGGCACCACCCAGGGACTACTTATATTTATTACCGTTGTTGTTAAGTGCCGTTGAGTGGGCTCTGACTCGTAGTGACCCTGTAGAACAGAGTAGAACTGCCCCATAAGGTCTCCAAGAAGTGGTTGATGGATTGGAACTGTTGACCTCTTGGTTAACAGCCAAGCTTTTAACAACTAAGTTATCGGGTCTCCTACTTGCACGTACTAGATGTGGTTGAACGTGTAAAGCGTGGGCTTCTGTGTACTTACGCACCTGTGAATGTACAATGCTGGAGATATGAGGGGCTGTCTTTGTGACTTGTGGGGAAGGAAGATACGGCTATGTGAGTGTATGCATGTAAGTGTATGCACACGCGTATGGTATATATACAGTGGGCACGCATGTGCTCTGTGCTCTGTCACGCACATGACAGTGTTCACTGCCAGAATCCCAGCTACTACACAAACAGGCTCCATGCCCTTGGGCAAACAATTTAGGACCTACATGACTCAGTATTCTCATCTGTACAATGGGTGGGGTTTCTACTACAAAGGGAATTGTGAAGATTAAGGGAATAACAACTGTGAACCAACCAGCTGCTCCTTGAAAGATACATGTGGCAATTGGTTTTCTATAAAGATTTATACCCTTGGAAATCCTATGGGGGCAGTTCTACTCTGTCCTGAGCCATGTAAGTGCCTCCATCCATGTTAAGCATTCAGAGAGTGGGCAACAGTTGTGGACACTCCTGGTCTCCTAAGCACCAAGTTGTAAGTGTCTGCCTCCCCTGGGTTGCAGGGCTGCTCTGTTGTGCCACGAATCCCAGCCTGCCATACAGAAGAGACTTTAGTTATGTTCTCTAATAGGCAAGAGTGGGAGAAGGACTTGTCCAAGGACATCGATAACACATGAGCCAGAGTTGGGACTAGGTTGGAGACACTCTTGTCATTCCCTGCACGGCGAGGGGCTACAACCGCCATACCTCACTGTCTCTGCCCATCCCTTCATCCTACTCCCCATTCGCCTCTACCCCCTACAACCCTCTTTACATGCCCTCCCCGCTCCCCCGGCATCCAGCTGTCAGCTGCCTGGGCTTGAGAAGCTGCTCCCGGCAGGAAGGTGTGTGCTTTGGCAGCTGGCACTGTCTGGGCCACGGGGTCCGGGGCTGGGTGGCTGCCCGGAGTGGGAATTCCATGTGTCTGCGGAGGACCTGGCTCGGATAGTCCAACTCCAGCGTCCAGAGTCACATCCCCATCTGGGCATGTAAATGTGTGCTTGCAATACAAGGACTGCTAATTAAGTTTGCGAATTCATCCCAGGAAAAGCGCTACATACCTCACTGCTGAATACCACTGCAGTCACCTTCAAAGTACTCCCCTTGGGAAGCTATGAACCAACACCAGTGCCCAGTCCATCCTTCAAAGCAATTTTGGAACTCTTTTTCTGTAATGGCCATCAGAGCTGTCGCTGTATTACCCCTAATGTCCTGAATGTCATCCAAATATCTTCCTTTCAATATTTCCTTTATCTTCAGGTAAAGAAAAAGGTCACTGGGGACCAGATCAGATGAGTAGGGAGGGTGTTCCAATCCAGTTACTTGTTTACTGGCTAAAAGCTCCCTCACAGACAACTATACAGTTCAGTTTGTGAACTTGCCACTGTGCCACCATGCACAATGGCCATTCCAAAACTGCTCTGAAGGGTGGACCAGGTGCTGATATCACTGCATAGTCCCAAGGGGAGTACTTCAAAGGTGACTGTAGTGATATTAAGCAAGGAAGTATGTAGTGGACTTAATTGTTGGACCTCGTACACACAAGCACCCACAAAAGGACCCACATGTAAACGCAATCATGTATGCACACACACACTGTGTGTCAGCTACTGTTCTAACTACTCCACAAATGTTAACAGTGTTGTGAGGTGGGTACCACTGTCACTTCTGTGTTACAGACAAGGCGCAAAGCCTTTTCTGTAGTTTGCCCAAGGACCGCTATTGAAGTAAGAGCCCTGGGCTTAACTAGGCCACTTCCTGCTATGTTTGAGTGACAGCTTAGTGAATATCTTTCTAGGCTGTGCCCCTCTCCTTGCTTCTATATTGGGTTTGGTTACAAAAATGGAATCCTTCTCACATACCAACAGGGCTCTGAGGTCAGATGGACTTGAACTTGGAGCCTGGCTGCCTTGACTTTGGGCTTCCTTCTGTGCCTCTCTGAGGCTTAGTTTCTTCCTCTGTAAGATGAAGAGTGATAGTACCTGCTTCCCAGGGCTGGCTGAGCTTGTGTGGGCAAAGCACTCAAGTCTGGCCTTGGCACATAGTAGGTGTTGTTACATGGGGCCACCTTAGCTGCTTACTCTAAGATCACAGTATTTTGTGCAGTAAGCAGTCAAATAATGCCTTCTGAATGCCAGGTGGACTTAAGATGCTGGAGTCTGGGAGGCAGCAGGGAAGCCTCTGAATCTGAGGTCTCCTGAGGGGCTGGCACTTTCCTCCTGGAGTTCCTGCCCTTGGCCACTTTCCTGCCCTGACCAGCAGCTTAACCCAGTTGACACTCCAGGTGGAAGCTGGAGCCACAGAGAGGGCGGGAGAGAGAGAATAGCCCATAACTCAGCAGGCGGAGCTTCTCTGTCCAAGTCTGACCTGGAAGGGGAGGGGGCTGTGGAGCCAGGAAGTCAGATGCCATCAGCTCCCAGGGGACCGTTAAAGTCGCTGCACTGACAGGTGGGCCAGGGTGTCCGCAGAGGTTCCCTTGCTTCCTCGGCCACCTCTAGCTGCCCACCTGGGCTGCGTGTCCCGGGTAGGTGCCCCTGGGGAGCCTGCTGCCCTGTCTCTCTGGACCTTTCTCTGTTCTCTCTCCTTTCCGTCTGTTCTTCCTTTGTCTCTGTCTCTCTCTGCCTTCATTTCTCTCGTTTTCTCTGTCTCTTGCTCTCCCCTGTCATATTCTCTCTTTCTCTCTCATCTCTCCTGGTCTTTCAATCTCTCTCTTATTCTTTCTCTCAGCATCTCTTTTTCTTCTTGCCTTTCTGGTCTCTCTCATTTTCTTTTTCCTTGCTCTTCAGTTTTCTTTCTGCCTTTCTTTTACTCTGCTCTATCATTCTCTGTCATCTATCTTGTTCTTTCTTTCTTCCTTTATGTTTTTCTCCCCCTGACTCTCAGTCCTGCAGCAGGACAAGAGGACCCTGCAACCTGCCTTGGGGACAGCTGGGTCCCTGCCCTCTTGAGAGCATCGCCTGAGCCCATTTGGAGTAGGCTTGGTTCAGTGGGTGCCCAGGCTGGACAGGGCTCATGTTTGTCTCCTGGGCTGGTGGGATGAGCACTGGCTTGGAACTGGTAGCGGCTGTCTCACCCAGGTTTGGGTATGGATGAGCCACTGTCTGGGCATTCCAGAAGGGAGGGATATTGGACACCTGGACCAGAACTGAGGTCAAGAGGTCTTTGCCAAGTCCCCAGAGGTGGTATTCATCAGGTTGGCAATGCTGGAAGAGAACACTCAACTTTTTGTGACTTCATGCCCACTCCTTCCAGGCAGGTGGCCCTGATTGCACAAGGCAGACGTGTCTTTCTCCCTCCAGCCAGCAATGCCCTTGCTGCCCAGCATCTTGTGCCTGGCAGGTCTGCTCTTTCGGGCAGGCCAGACAGCCAACACCTTGATGATCTGCAATGCCACCTTGGAGCTGGCCCAGCCTGAGGTCACAGCCATGAGCTCCCTGACTGGCCTAGGGGTACCTAGGTACCGCCGGAAGCGTCACATCTCTGCCCGTGACATGAGCGCCCTACTGGATTATCACAACCACATCCGGGCCAGCGTGTATCCACCTGCCGCCAACATGGAGTACATGGTGAGTTCCGATGCCACCCCCTCCCCAACACTCCTTCCACCAATACCCGTCAACTCAGCTTGGCCTGGAATGACTGGCTTTGAAGGGCTAGAGCATTTGCCAGCCAGGCTTCACGGAGCCGCTGAATCCTAGGACCTGTGGAATTGTCTGCTCATCTTGCAGACAAGAAGGCTAAGGAGATTACACAGATCCTCCAGTGAGTCAGGGCCAGAGGACTGCCATTTATGAAACATTGAAAGGAAATATGAGATATTTCCTCTAGGAGCCCTGGTGGTACAGTGATTAAGAGCTTGGCTGCTAACCAGAAGGTCGGCAGTTCGTATCCACCAGCTGCGACTTGGAAACCCCAGGGGACAGTTCTAGTTTGTCCTATGAGATCACTAGGAGTCAGAATCAGCTCAGTAGCAAAAGATAATGGGTACTGTGAACTAGGCACTAAACCAAAACCAAACCAAACCTAAGGCAGTTGATTTGGATCTGACTGTTGGTGATCCCATGTGTTAAGACAGTAGAACTTCTCCATAGGGCTTTCTTGGCTGTAATCTTTACAGAAACAGATTGTTAGTCCTTTCTTCCGTGGTACCACTGGTTAAATTTAAACTGCTAGCCTTTGGGTTAGTAAACCCATTGTGACTGAGTGGATTCTGACTCATAGTGAGCCTGTAGCACAAAGCAGAACTGCCTCATAGAGTTTCCAAGAAGTACCTGGTGGATTTGAACTGCTGCCCTTGTAGTTAGCAGCTGTAGCACTTAACCTCTAAGCCATCAGGTTTTTCTTAGGTTAGTAGGCAAAAGTACGCCCTATACATCAACCGGGAATCTTAACACCATGTGCTAGATGGTATAAGTCATTTCAGGAATTCTGCCTTCAGGGTGAATATTCTCAGCTCCATCTTCTAAATAAAGAGACTTGGAGAATTAATTTGCCCAAGGCCATCCAGCCCAGCTTTCAACCCAGGCTTTTCTGATTTTAAAGCTTGTAATCTTAACCAACACAATACTTTACTCAAAAATCTTGGCTGTCCACGTGGTGGGGAGAAGGGTTTGGGGTGTGGGGCAGCAGTAAGGGAGGGAAGGGGTCAGTTGGAGCTTTCCATGCTATTGTCTCTTTGCCCCAGGGGTTTGGCTGATGCAGCCAGACCATCCTGTCAGCTGCAGGTGGGGTGCAGGGAGGCTGGCAGGAAGGACAGATGCCTGGGAAAACCAGCAACTGATGAGAGAGAGAGGCTGTGATGTCTTCTGTCACAGGAGCAGAGCTGGCTGCTCTCATACCAGCACCCCAGAAGCCAGACTCCTGCCACAGAGCTGGAAAACTTTGCTATATCACAGCTTTTCCCCTGGGACCATTTTCCCAAAATAGCTAGAGGAGATAGGCTTCCAGCCCAGCCAGAGATTTCTTTGGGAAAAGACACTGCCCTCCTCTTCCTCCAACACGAAGGCAGGCTACTCAGCTGCCTGAGGGTTCGTATGCTTCTGCAGAAATGCCCATTCACTTATGTACTCACAACTGCTTGGAGCCCAGCCCGGAAAGCTTTGTGGATGCTGCTGGAAAAGGGTGGATAAGGTCCTTTCCTCCACAGAGCTCAGTGAGGATGACAGAAAACAAACAGTGGCAGCAACAGGAACAATATGTAACTATGTATCCCCCAAAACCCCAAACAGGTGCCTTTGAGTTGACTGAGACTCAGAACCAAAAACCAAACCCACTGCCATGGAGTTGAAGCTGATTCATAATGACCCAGCAGGAGACAGTGGAACTCACTCACAGACTTTCCCAGGAGTGCCTGGTGGATTTGAACTGTCGATATTTTTTCGGTTAGCAGGAGAAGCCCTTAGTCACTGTGTCACCAGGATGTTCAGCAACCTTATTAAAAAAAAAACAAAAAACAACCAAACTCAGTGCCTTCACGTTGATTCCAACTCATAGTGACCCTACAGGACAGAGAAGAAGTGCCCTAAATAGTTTCCAAGGAGCACTTGGTAGATTGAACTGCCAATCTTCTGGTTAGCAGATGTGACACTTAACTATTATGCTACCAGGGTTTCAGATATGTATACGTATGCAGTTTTTAAATATGTATGAATATGTGTGTGTGTGTGTATGTATATATATACATATATACATATATATATACATATATATATACATACACACACACACACATATAACGATGGCACTTGGCTGACTGGCTTATGCAGGTTTTTAATATACATATATGTGTACAAGGTCTGACAATTACTTTCGTGAACTCATCCTAGAGAAAGTGCTACATGCCTCATTGCTGAATATCACTATGGTCACCTTCGAAGTACTCCCATTGGGAAGCTATGCACGGATGGCAGAGCCTAGTCCACCCTTCAAAGCCGTTTTGGAACTCTTTTACTGGAATGGCCATCAGAGCTGTCGTTGGATGACCCTTGATATCCTGAATGTCATCAAAATGTCTTCCTTTCAATATTTCCTTTATCTTTGGGTAAAGAAAAAAGTCATTGAGGGCCAGATCAGGTGAGTAGGGAGGGTGTTCCAATCCAGGTATTTGTTTACTGGCTAATTCCCTCACAGACAACTAGACAATTAAGTCTGTGAACTTGCCACCTTGCTGCCATGTCCAATGGCCATTCCAGAAAGTTTCAAAATTGCACAAAGAGCGGACTAGGTGCTGGCACTGGTGCATAGCTTCCCAAAGGGAGTACTTCAAAGGTGACCGTAGTGATTCAGCAATGACATGTGTAGCACTTAATACAATTAAGTTCATGGACTAAATTTTCAGGCCTTGTATACACGTCAGCTGATGATCAAGCGGTGGAGGGTAGGGATTCCCTCATCCCTAGCTCCGCTGCCAATGAGTAAATTCCCACATAGCCACTCTACAGAACAGAGTAGAACTGCCCCATAGGATTTCCAAGGCTATAATCTTTACAGGACTAGATTGCCAGGTCTTTTCTCCCACAGTCTGGGGGTTCAAACCAATGACTTTTCAGTTAGTAGCTAAGTGCTTAACCCCTGCTGCAGCAGACCTCCTCGGGACAGCAACAGGAAGCAGAAAGTCCCCGGGTAGAGCAAGAGGCTAAGCGCCTGACTACTGCTGAAAGGTTTGGGGTTGAATCCACCCAGAGGTGCCTTGAAAGACAGACCTGATGATCTGCTTGCGAAAGGCCAGAGCCTTGCAAACCCTATGGATCTGTCCTACCCTGCACATGTGAGGTCTCCATGAGTTGGAACTGACTTTACGACAGCTAACACAACTGGGCTGGGAGCCAGGATGGCAGCAGCTAGAGGTGGGCAGCAACCAGTTACCAACAAGGCAGCTCCACCTTATGGTGACCCCGTATGTGCCTGAGTAGGTCTGTGGTCCATACGTTTTCAGAAGCTTGTTTTTTTTCAAAAACAGATTGTCAGGCCTTTCTTTTGAAGTTCCTCTAGGTAGACATCAACTGCCAACCTTTTAGTTAGTTAAAGGTGGGGGAGTCCAGTTAGTCATGCATTAACGCTTATTTAATAAAATAGGACATGGCACATAGAAGGCCTTCCATCATTTTTTTTTTTTTTTTTAGCAATTGACACAATTATTGAAGACCAGTTATCTGTACGTGGCACTCACCCGGCAAGTTATGTACACAGCACAGAGTATCACAAGGAAAGTCATCATGGGAGAGGGTTTAGATATGGTTCCAGGGACCATGGAGAGGGTCAGTGAGTGTGGTTTTGATGTGTAGCGTGATTATGAGGCAGACAACCCAGGGAGATATTTAGACCACTCTTTGACCCCCCCATTTCTTCTTCACTAGCTACAGGCATCTGATGCAACGTCGTTTGATCAAGAAGCCTCGTCTTTCACTGCCCCAAGGAAAGCCGGGGGCCCTGTTCCACGTTCTCACACCTTTCTTCTTCCCTTCCCTGGAGCAACCACCACAACTGTGGTGATTATTTACCTGACACCTTATTTCCGTGTTAGCCTCTGAGTTGAGAACCACCTAGAAGTATTGTCCATTATTTTCAAAGGAAAGGAATGAGCAAATACTATCTCAAAGGATTCTAGGAGGTCAGAGCTGGAAACGAACTCAGTTGGTTTTTAGCAGCACTTTATCAGGTTTGGAAACGCTGGTGGTGTAGTGGGTAAGAGCTGTGACTACCAACCGAAACGGTCAGTGGTGTGAATTTACCAGGTGCAACTTGGAAACTCCGTGGGGCAGTTCTCCTTTGTACCGCAGGGTCACAGTGAGTTGGAATCAACTTGCTGACTGTGGGTTTTTGAATCATCAGATTATAAAATTCCAGACATTGGCACATTGGAGCATTGTACAGCCGTTAAGAAGGTTGGGGGAAGTATTCTCTATGTACTGATGAGAATAATCACCAAGATAAACTATCTTGCTAAGTGAAAAGAGTGATGTATAAAATAAGATGTCTGGTGTGCTACCATTTGTCAAAAAAAAATGTATGCATTTATGTGTCTGGGTATAGAATATTTCTGAAAGAAGACTCACAATGTGGTTGCCTGGATTTGTGGACAGTGTAGCTGAAGGGACAGGTGTGGGGAGACAGAAGAGACTGACCTACTATTTTTCCTCCTCTGAATAATTTATGCATTAAATTTGTGCATGTTTTTGTCATTAAAAAAATATATTTCAATTTAAAAAATTTAGTGTTGAAATAGATAACCAAACCCAAACCCACTGCCACTGAATCAGTTCTGACCCACAGTGATCCTATGGGATAGAACAGAACTGCCCCCACAGAATTTTCAAGGACTGTCTGGTGAATTTG
The DNA here is from genome assembly GCA_028571685.1 of Heterohyrax brucei. Lineage (NCBI taxonomy): Eukaryota > Metazoa > Chordata > Mammalia > Hyracoidea > Procaviidae > Heterohyrax > Heterohyrax brucei. Next base: position 72,645,697 of record CM053156.1, read on the forward strand.
ACCTGCTGACCTTTCACTTAGCAGCAGAAGCATTTAACCGCTATGCCACCAGAATTTCCTTGAAATAAATAGAATTTAAAAATACAATCAATAAAACTGCATTATCTTCCCATCAGCCTGGGCTCAGTCACTTCTAGGGACTGCTGAGAACAAACGTTCCAGGGCCTGCTCAGACTGAGAGCCCCAGGCTGGAAGCCCAGCGAGAGAAACAGAGCACTGAGGCAGGAGTCAGACACATGGAGGGATCTTGGTTCTGCTGTGGACTCGGAAGCCATGAGCCTCCTCTGAGTCTCAGTTTTCTAGTAGGTCAAGTGGGTTTGTGGTGGGGCCCCAGGAGATGGGAAAATGTACATCTCGAGTGCAGGTATAAAGATACAGCTTTTCATTCCCCAGGTCTGGGATGAGCAGCTGGCCAGGTCAGCTGAGGCGTGGGCCACCCAGTGCATCTGGGCCCATGGGCCCTCGCAGCTGATGAGACATGTGGGCCAGAACCTCTCCATCCATTCTGGCCGGTGAGTGACCCTCAGCACCTTCCTGTACTCAATCATTCAGCACAGATACACTGGGCGCTCCCTCTGAACCCAATGCTGAGCTCAGCGCTGGCCTATGGTGGTGACCGAGCTGTGGAGCCTGCCTGGTATCTACATTCTAGCTGCTGTTTTTAGTTGCCGTCAAATCAGTACCACCTCATGTTGACTTTTTGCATAACAGCAGAAGTGTTGCTTGATCCTGTGCCATCGTCTCACAGGAATGCCTTCCAGTCTAAGGGGCTCATCCCTCAGCACTATATCAGACAATACTCTATTGTGATCCACAGTGTTTTCACTGACTAATTTTGGGGAAGTTTATTGCCAGGCCTTTCTTCCTGGTCTTAGTCTAGAAGCTCTGGTGAAACCTGTTCACCATGGGTAACCCTGTTGGTATTTGAAATGCTAGTGGCATAGCTTCCAGCATCGTGGTAACGTGCAGGCCACTAGAGCACAACAAACTGACAGGTGGCTAGTTACGGGAGGCAGGCAATCAATGAGTTAACAATGGGGTACACAGATAGTTTCTGAGAATAAGGAGTGATCTGAAAACACACAAGGCAGAATAAGGACATGGAGAGTCTTAGGGAGCAGAGTTTGGGGTAGGGGCTGTTGAATGGGTGCATCAGGTCTATCAGTGTCCCATCAACATCTGAGGACAGCAGTACCCACACTTCTGACATGGCCTTTTTACCACTACGTGGCTCTCCAGGTAGAATCTGGGCACCTGAGTTCTGACCTGTGTGGCCTTGGGAAGTTATTCCACATTCTGACCTCAGTGTCCCCATCTGCAAAATGGAGATGTTGACTGGCTTAGTTCTTTCCATAGAAATTTCAAAAAGGCATTCATGGGTTTGCTCTAAGATCATCATATTTTCATTTCACCACATCAGGATACTAGAAAAACAACTGCCTTCTTGTCTCTACCATTCTGCCATAACCCTACAAAGGCTGAAAGGACAGAGTTCCAGACTCCAGGCCAGTCCTTTAAGTTCAGCTCAATGGAAACTCTGTGTCCTGTCTATGATTTCTCACGTCGTCCTCTGGTTGGGGTCAGTGCCAGCATATGGGAGCCATGAATGGTCCCTAAGAGCCATCCAGAGCAGACATGGGGTGATTCAGTCTTTCCTGAAGCTCATTTCCCTTCCCCACTGCCATAAAGCTCTTCCTAGCAGAATCCACCCCACTCCACCCTACGGCCAATGCTTGAGAGGCTCAAAGTGAAAAGAAAACGGTGTTTGGGATGAGGATGTGTTGGTGTAAACTATGAGCGTGAATTCACACAGGCTTTTTTTTTTGTCCTCATCATCCCTTTTGCACACTTCATGCCTCTGCTTCCTATCACATGAATCCGACAGCACAATCCACAAGTCCCACCACGTGACCAGTCGGACGGGAGGACACCAGATGCCTGCCTTCTCAGCATCTCACATCTCAGAAGCCTAGAAGATAGTTCAATAATCCTTTCTTTCCCTCCAAATATAAGCCACCCTGATCAAAGTGCCTACCGCATGCTTGGCCCTTTGTAGGACAATAACAGCTATATCTTATCGAACACTCACTGTGTTCCAGGTCCAGGTGAGTGCTTCTTACGGCTTATCTTCAGCGATCTGCAGAACACACCTGTAAAGCAAATAGTACTGCCATTATCTTCCTTCTATAGATGAGGAAACTGTCAAGAACTAAAATGACTCACCCGAGGACATCACGCAAGTTGGTGGCAAAGTCTTTTTCCCTTTTCCTACCCATTTCCTTCCACCTCCTCCATCTCCCCAGGTATCGTTCCGTGGTGGAGCTCATGAAGCCTTGGTCTGAGGAGAAGCGGCATTATTCGTTTCCAGCCCCAAGGGATTGTAACCCACACTGCCCCTGGCGTTGCACTGGCCCTGTCTGCTCCCATTATACCCAGGTACCACTCTGTCAGTGCTATGGTTGATGGGAGAACAAGTTCTGTTACCTTAGGGAAAAAAGAAGGTGGTGGAACAAAATTCAGATCTAAAGCAGAGGCCCTTGTGGTCTTCCGTTTATATAATAAGCATACTCCTGGGAGGTTGCATGTATGCTGAATTGAGAACTCGATTCTGTTCTGAGTGTCTTAGGTGGTCTGACTACATTGTCTGCTCTCGGGATGGAGATGTGTGGCCTGACAAGTGCAAGAATGCTTTTTAATTCAGACATGTCCTACAGCTCCCACTATCTTAAAAACATGGCCAAAATAAGATTGCAAAGCTTGTCATGTATTCTGATGCAAATTTGGGTGTGTCAACACTTCTTACACACTGAAGTACAACACAACACAATTGTCTAACAGGGCAGAGACTTCCAACTGAAGGACAGGTTTTCTTTCAGTGTCTGGAACTTGTTTGGTGATAATCTCAAAAAGTTAAACGTGAGGCCCTCTCGGAAATGTGAGAGGAGACACAGCGGTGCAATGGTTAAGCACTTGGCATTAGCCAAAATGTTGGCAGTTCAAAGCAACCCAGTGACTCTTCCAGAGAAAGACTTGATCATCTGCTCCCAGAAGATTACAACCAAGAAAACCCCATGGGATCACTAAAAAAGGAAGCCCAAGCCCACTGATGTCAAGTCAGTTCCGATACACAGCAACAGAGTAAAACTGCTCCATACAGTTTCCAAGGAGTGCCTGGTAGATTTGAACTGCCAGTCTTTTGGTGAGCAGGCACAGTGCCTACAATAGCAAGGAATGTAAGGCCTGAATCAAACGCCCCTCTTCTGACTTTCCAGGAGACATTTTTGCCAGTGCAGAATCCTAGGCACAGAGAGGATAAGTGAAGTGGCCAAGGTTACACGGCGATACTGGGATTCTGATCCAAGTCCGTGTGACTCCAAAGTTTGTGTTTTAACCTCCAACACAGTAGTGATTTTTCCAATTGTGAACTGAGACCCATTGGAGTTATGGTGTTAATTCTGAGGCTGGTCACTAGCACAAGAAAAAAGAAAAGGAAGAGAACAGTATTGGAGAAAATATTAGAATATATTTATTATACATGATAATGTTAAATATCATTTCTTAAAACACATTTCAATCATGCACATGTGTGCGTGTACACACATATGTGCATGCATGTGTTTATGCCCTAGGTGAAGATATAAAATGTATTCCTTATCATTGGTTGCAGTCAAAAAAAGTTTGATAAACATTATGTTACATGATGCCTCCAGCTTCTCTATCTTGGGGTAGGAAGACGACCTCTCCAGAAAGGCCTTAACCAGTGCACCACCCTGAAACAACTCCCAGAGCTACCCAGCCTCAGGGAACTGAGTCCTCCTCATAGCGTCTGCATCTGTCTTCCCGCAGATGGTGTGGGCTTCCTCCAACCGGCTGGGCTGTGCCATCCGCACCTGCGGCAGCATCAACGTCTGGGGCAGCAAGTGGCGTCGGGCGGTGTATCTGGTCTGCAACTACGCCATTAAGTAAGTGCCAGCACGGAGGCAAATGGCATTCAGAGAGCAGAGGATGGGAGTGGCAGGGGGGAGCGTGGGGGGGGGGGTGCAGATCCTGAGAAAGAAGGAGCGGGACGTGAAGCAAGATGCACACTTTGTAGTTAAATAAGGAGATATCATAGCTGTCCATAGTTAAATAAGTAGATATCATAGACTTTCACAGTTAAATAAGTAGATATTATAAAACCTGTTACCACCATGGAGTCAATTCCAAGTCAGAAACCCTACAGGACAGAGTAGAACTTCCCCCATAGAGTTTCCAGGGAGTGACTGGTGGATTTGAAATGCTGTTAGCAGCCGTAGCACTTAACCACTACATCACCAGGGTTTCCAGATATAATGATAAGTATTATAAGTACATGCCATATATAAAATTTTCCAGTGTGCCTCAAAGTCACCACTCCTTCCTCAGGTTTAAGTCAGCCCAGTGCCCCAGAATTCAGTCATTTTAGAGTCCATTAATGATCCCTTTTCTTTACTCAAGTTTGAGAATCAACTGGGAGACAGACAGAGGAGCCTGGCAGATGGCTAGGCAGCCTCATTGCTAAGGCCAGTATGAAGAGTAGGGCACACCAGCCAAGTGGGCTTGCAAATATTTCACTGCTGAGTCAGATCTACTCATCCAGTGACAGACAACACTGGACGACAGAGCCAGCCCCTCTAGGCTTCCCGGAAGAAATACAGAAGCAGAGAGCACATGCCACCTGTAGGCAGGCTGAGCCCAAAGGGAAGAAAGGATGCACAGAACTGAGCACGCTCAGCTCGTTCTCCCAGCTTCTCCGGTCAGGTAACGGTAGGGTGGAAAGAGGCTATGAGCAGTGCTGGAACACTTGTGCCTTGGAAGCAGCCCAGGAAGAAACTCTGGTGGTGTAGTGGTTAAGTGCTGCGGCTGCTAACCAGAAGTTCGGCAGTTCAAATCCCCCAGGCGCTCCTTGGAAACTGTGGGGCAGCTCTACTCTGTCTATAGGGTAGCTATGAGTTGGAATCAGCTGGATGTTTGTGGGTTTGGTTTGGGGTTTGGAGGCATGGAGAAAGGAGAAGGAAAGTTCCCATTCAATGTATCAAACCCAAAACCAAACCGATTGCCATCAAGTGGATTGTAAATCTTAGTGACCCTGTAGAACAGAGTACAGCTGCCCTGAGGGATTTCTTAGGCTGTGATCTTTAAGGAACAAACTGTTATATCTTTCTCCTTCAGAGTGGCTGGTGATTTCCGAGAGCCAACTTTTCAAGTCACCAAGCTAGCTGACTGAGTACAGATTCTAAGTAACATTTAGAATTTCAAATTTACATAATACTAGCCACCCTTTGTTCTCACTGTAGCCCTTGCTCATTTACAAATTATTTTCATTTTATTGTCTCAGTGAAGAGATGAAAGAAGGGAAGAAGGAAGGAGAAAGGAAAAGGCGGGACACTGGGAAAATACTGTTCCAGGTTAAGAACCTGAAGCTCAGAGAGGTTAAGTAATTTATCAAAAATAACACAGTCAGTCAAAAACCTAAGTTTCTGATTCTAAGTCCCATGCTCTGTCTACTATGTTGCTATGCTATGTGCCACTGAGTCGATTCTAACTCATAGAGACCTTATATAACAGATTAGAACTACCGCATAAGGATTTCCTGGGCTGTAAATTTTTATGAGAGCAGATCTCCAGGTCTTTTCTCCATGGAACAGCTGCTGGATTCAAACTATTTCTTTTACCGGCCAAGTACTTAGCTGTTTCACCACCAGGATTCCTTCTGTCTACTATCCCCAGAACCGAACCCACTGATGTCAAATCAGTGTCAGCTCAGCAACCCTGTGGGATGGAGCAGAATTGCTCCATAGGGTTTCCAAGGCTGTAAATCCTTCAGGAAGCAGACTTCTTTACCTTCATCCCATGGATCTGCCAGTGGGTTCAGGCTGCCCACCTTTTGGTTAATCCTGAACAACTGTGCCAGCAGAGGACCCTTCTGTCTGACATTCTATGTCTTTGGTATACAGTAGCTTGAACACAACTTCCCAAGCTAATTGTTAGTCAGACAGTAAGACTATAGATGAAGTGTCGTATTTTAGCTCAGCTGTATCTGTTGCCATCAAGACGATCTGGACTCACAGAGACCTTATAGGGCAGTATAGAACTGTCCCATAGAGTTTCCAAGAAGCAGCAGGTGGATTCTAACTAGTGATCTTTTCTGTTTAGCAGACATAGCTCTTAGCCACCATGCCACCAGGGTTTATCAGACACAGAGAAAGTACAACAAGCCAAACACTATTACAAACAGCTAAGCAGACTGTTCTAATTTGTTTGTTGATATATTGAATTTTTGATGCATTGAGTAGTAACAGTATCATTGGTAAGATTTTAGGCTCTGGCCAACACTTTAGACAAAGATTGGACTGGACTGACTATAGGACACAGAGTGATGCAGGTAGTGTGTGTACTTTATGGTTTCTTTCTAGCCTTAAAAAAATAGTCAAACTGGTTTCTTTCCAGACAGGAGAGAGGAGGGTGGAGAGGAGGGGACAGGAATTGGCTCAGTGGATACTGGAAGGATATGGTGGGAGGGAAGAGTGTGTTGTCATAGGGTGAAGACAGCAGATAGAATTTCCTCGAGGCAGGTCCTCAGGATTTTATGTGACAAACTGAGTTGGATTGCAAACTTTCACTTAATCACAATTAAAAAAAAAAAACAACTGAAAAAAAAAGATTTGAGGCTCTGGAGTCAAAATTACCTTAATTTCAATCTATGATTTAGTTATTTAGCTTCTCCGTACTACAGTTTTGTTTCTTCATCTGCAAAATGGGGAGAAAACAGTAGCTACTCACAGGATTGGGAACTCTGGTGGTGTAGTGGTTAGAGGCTATATCTGTTAACCAAAACGTCGGCAGTTCAAATCCGCCAAGCACTCCTTGGAAACTCTGTGGGTCAGTTCTACTCTGTCTTATGAGGTTGCTACGAGTCAGCATCGACTCAATGGCAGTGGGTGGTGGACTTGTGGAATTATTGAGATAACACAGGTAGTGCCTGTGGGCTTGTAGTAAGAGTAGAATGTATGTTAATTCTTATGACGAGATCTGAGTTTCATCCCCAGGTCTACTACACAAATACTGTGGGCTTTGAATACATCATTGCATCACTACAAGCCTTGATCTGTTCATTTAAAATAAGGTTAATGTTAGCTGGCTCACATATTTGTAAGAATTAAAATACGGTGATTTTCCCACAATGCATACCAAATAAATGCAAGCCTTGGTTATAACCGGGTTATATGAGTGGACCCTATTCACCTCCTCATCCTTCTACTGCATTGGTTTAACTCTTCTTTTTAAATTAAACTATTTCGTGTTTTCATTGAAAGTTTGCACAGCAGATTAGATTCCCACTTAACAGTTAATTCAGTGACATAGGAAACGTCTTTCACAACGTGTCAACTTTTTCATCATTGCCGTTTTGGTTGTCCTAGTTCCAATAATCTCTGGTTTCCCTGGCCCCTTGCTTTCTCACCTTTCTTTTGAGTAAATGTTGACTATTTGGTCTTGTATAGATGAGTTTTTCAAGTTGCACCGTACTCACAGATGATATTGTTTGCTTTATGAGTCAATCTGTTATTCAGCTAAAAGGTGACCTCATGAAATAGTTTTGGTTCAAGGTTTGAAGGGTATTTCAGGGCAGTAGTCTCTGGGAGTCCTCCAGTTTCAACTGCTCCACTAAATGTGTGCATTTTAACAATTTGAGTTCTGTTTCACGTTTTGCTCCTCTTCTATCAGGGTCATTTATTGTGTTATTGGTTGGAACAGTTGGTAGTGGTGGCCAGGCACCATCTAGTTCTTCTGGTTTCAGGGTAAATGAAGTTGTATAGGCCCAGGGACTAGTTCCTTCTTTGAGTCTTTGGTGTTTTTCTTCTCTTTCACTCTGAAATTCATAGCGGTCTCAACCTCTCTCCCATTTTTTTTTTTAAACAGTAGAACTTTTCCCCAAGTGATTAAACAAACAAAAGAGATATTTTGATTCTGTCACTCCAGGTGTCTCTGTCACCCACTCTCCTTGCCCATGAATTTCCTGAAGCATCTTTTGAAAACTGCTGACCACAGATTCTAATGCTTAAAAACTGCTCTGGAAGTATTTATTGGATGACTGAGTGAATAAATGAATCGTGTTATGAAACCAGAAGTGCATGCTCTTCTGATCATTTTAGCTGACTTCAGGTGCAGTCATCAAGCATAACTTTGGGAGGAAATAAGATTCCATCATATCAGCAAGGAATGTCCATTTGAGGTGTGAGGAAAATAAGCACTGGGTCTTGCAAAGACAGCCGACCCCGTAAACCATTGAAGAGATAATCTAGACAGTCACTGGGAAGAGCTGAGAGAATGGTTTTAGGTCTCAAGAGGGATAAAAAAGATAAATCAGAGGGCTGGGATTGAGAAGAAAATCATGGGAAGATGAAGTGTGAAAGCTGGAACACAGTGACACTTTTGTTTATGGATTATGTATGGCTGCTTTAATCCCAGTATAGCTGAGCAATTGCAAAGGAGACTGTCTCAGCCATAAAGTCTAAAATATACTATCTGGAGCTTATCAGAAAATTTTCCCATCTCCTGAATAGGTAATGAGAAGCTACTAAAAGTTGTTGAGAAGGAGAGGGATGTGATGAAGGGGATATTCTTTCAGAGGCATTAATTTAGCAGCAGATGGGATAAGACCATTGATGAAGTGAATTGTAGGGGTTACAGAGTGTTTTCAGGCACTTCGTATAATTTTCAGGACACCATTTATTTATTTTGTTCAGAGGATTAAAACAACTCTTAACAAATGAGATGGCTTATTTGCTGCCACCCAGCTAGCAGATGGTGGCAGAGTCAGGGACTAGAACTCAGATCCGATTGACTGCACGGTAAGTGAGGGAATATGAAAATCAACACCTGTTTGCCAGCACTGTGTTAAATGTGGGAACTTTGGTGACAGAGTGGTTAAGAAGTACAGCTGTTAACCAAAAGATCGGCAGTTCAAATCCACCAGGTGCTCTTTAGAAACCACATGCAGCAGTTCTACTCTGTCCTATAGGGTCACTATGAGTCAGAACTGACTGGACAGCGGTGGGTGGGTGCTAGATGCAGGGTCCCTGGGTGGTGCAAACAGTTAAACACTCACCTATTAAGCAAAAGTTCAGCAATTCAAACCCAACCGGTGGTACCTTGGAAGAAAGGCCTGGTGATCTTCTTCCAAAGATCACAGTCTGAAAAGCCCTGTGCAGCCTAGTTCTATTCTGCTACAAGTTAGGTCACTGTGAGTCAGAATCAGGTTGATGGCATCTGGTGGGTTAGGGCTAGGAGTTCCAATATATGGCTCCATTTGATCTTTGAAGGCTCACTAGGACAGAGGGGTCTTCTCTTGGATTTACAGTTGAAGAAACCGAAACTGCCAAAAGTGACTTGCCCAAGGTCACACAGCCAGTCAGTGGCAGTGTGAGATTTGGGAACCCCAGCCTGTGTGAAGATTGCACACTTCATAATTGTACTCTTTCTCTTCCCCCACCCTCCGGCCTCCCTGGTGCCTTTTCTTTTCCAGGGGCAACTGGTTCGGGGAGGCACCATACAAAGTGGGGAGGCCTTGTTCTGCCTGCCCTGCGAGTTACCAAGGCAACTGCAATAGCAACATGTGCTTCTCAGGCCTCAAATCCAACAGGCTCCTGTGGGTCTGAATTTTCCCTGGTCTCTCACCAGCCTCCATCTGGGCCTGAACCACCAAGAGTCACTCCCAAAGACACAGTCAAAGAATTACTTTTCAAAAAGGACGTGAGTTGGGCTCACCCATTGACTTGAATTTTCCCTTTTGGATTCTGTCTCCTAAGTGTCCAGGCGTGTGCCAGAAGAAAGACACCTCCCTACTCTTCTTCTTTCTTCGTTTCCATCTTTCTGCTCTGCGCTCTCCAGGAAAGAGACCTACAACTTTAACTGACTTAGCCCTCAGAAAGCCTGGGCTGGATGGAGCAGTGATGGCTGCTGCTTAGTTTTGTGATTCTTAGGCTTTAACCCCAAAAGACTGTCTACCCAGTAAAAACAAAGCAAAACAAAATAAAGCCCACTGCCATCAAGTCAATTGCAACTCATAGTCACCCTAAAGGACAGAGCAGAACTGCCCCATAGAGTTTCCAAGGAGCACCTGGCAGATTTGCACTGCTGACCTCTTTGGTTAGGAGCCATAGCACTTAACCACTACAACAGCAGGATTTCCACTCAGTGAAAGATATTTATTCGATAAACTTTAGCCTGAAACTGACCTTCATTTGTCTAATAGCAGCCAGTTAGACCCACACGCAGTACCCTCCCAGAGCTGACAACAGTTGAGCTCCAAACCTGTAAAAATTCTTGAAATCAGTGCATGGACCCCAGCCCCCAACTGCATGTCACCAGAGCCACTCAAGAGTCCAAACAACAACAAAAAGAAAACCAATGCTGTTGAGTGAATTCTGACTCATGGCGATCTCATGTGTGTCAAAATAGGACTGCTCCAGAGAGTTTTGAGAGCTGATCTTTTGAAAGCAGATCAACAGGTCTTTCTTCAAGGCACCTCTGGGTGGATGTGAACTGCCAGCCTTTTGGTTACTAGCTGAGCGCCTAACCATTCTCACCACCCAAGGACTCCTCCGCAGGACCCAGTTCTCCCTTTTTACAGATGGGTACACCAAGGCTCAGCAAAGAGATGAGACTTCCTCTGAATGACACAGCTTTTCTGTGACAGCTCCCACCTAGGAAGCTGTGTCAAGCACGTGTTTGACTCCTCTCTGAGCTTCAAGACTGTGAGGCCGAAACCAAAGCTGACTTAAGGGACATTCTTCCTGGACCTCTTCCTCTTTCCACATCACTCTCTGCCTCTCTGACTTGTTCATTCATTTTATCTGCTTCTCTGCTCTATCTCTCATTGTTCGTTCTAGTCTTTGTATAAGGAAGATGGAGGAAGAATTGATGCCTTGGAACCATAGTGTAAGTGAAGAATATCCAACATGCAGTGGACTTTCAGAAGAACAAACAAATCTGTACCAGAAGAAGCGCAGCCAGAATGTTTCTTAGAAGCAAGGATGGTAAGACTTCATCTCAAGTCCTTGGACGTGTTATCTGGAGGGACCAGTCCCTGGAGCAGGACGTAATGCTTGGTGAAGTAGAGATCAGCCAAAAGAGGCAGACCCTCAAAGAGATGGACCCACACAGTAATTGCAACAACGGGCTCAAGCATAACAAAGACTGTGGGCATGGCGCAGGACCCATCAGTGTTTGCTTCTGTTGTGCATGGAGTTGCCTTGTGTTAACAGCATCTAACAACAACAATCTTTGTATCAGTGTCTCTGATTTCTGTCTCTGTACTTCCTGTTTTTCCAATAGAATCTCATTCTTGTTCCCACAAACCACTTCCTCTCTCCCATCCCACCCTGCCCCACCCCGAGATCCTAACACACAGAAGTCCTTTTGTATCCAGAGATAGTAAAATCTCCTCCTGCAGACCTTGCCCTTCTGCGGGCCCCTCCCCTCCCCTGCCTGGTGCAGTGAGTTCCAAAGAGCTCTCTCTTGGAACACAGCCCCTCCTCCACCCCAGTTCCTAAACTGTCCTGGATGGAGTGAGTTTTCTCCCTTTTTGGTCATTGTCACCAGGCTATGGCTTGTGCATGTCATACAACCCACAATAAAGTCCTCTGAGAGACTGGATGTAGTGATTCTTCCTAGTACACCTTCCCTCAGCCCCCAAGAGAGTCAATAGGAGAGGGAATGGAATTGGGTGGAAGCAGATGGAATGAGCCGAAAACGAGTTCAAGAGGAAGACCCAGAGAGGGACTAACAGCTCCTCCATCACTACTATGTGTCAGACACACTGGATGGATCAGTGTCTATGTGCATCATGCGGGCTGTTATTCCATTTTACAGATGAGAAAAATGAGGCTCAGGGAGCGTGTCCATTTCCAAACACTGGAAATGAGTGAAAGAGAGAAACAAAGACCCTGATCCTTTGTGGGGAGGAGGAGATGGTTATTAAAATTTCCTTTCTTTTAATCGAGCAATGGTGATAGTGTTAACTCTTTAAAAATTATTGTCCTTCTATTGGGAGGGAGGGGGAAAGTCTGACAACCCTATGTCAATTTCTCAGAATGTTCTTGCAAATTTGTATGATGTGTGAGCCACTGGATTAAGTGACATGCATAATTACAGGAACAATAAGGAGCAGTTTAAATTCAGTTTTATCGGACTGCAAAGCATGTGATCTTTTTACTGCCTCAGGCTGCTTCCTGTATCACAAGTATCAAGATAATGCCAACCATTGACCCAGCACCCTGAGTTCTTAATCTAATTGAATTATAACAGCCATCTTAAATGAGAGCCACTGTTTCTACCCTCATTTTACAGATGTAAAAATTGAGGCTAGGGAGAATTAGGAAGTTGTCCAAGATCAAGCAGGTGGATGAAGCTGGATTTGAATCTGCCCTATTTGATTACAAAGCCCAGTGGCTTAACCCCTTTACTCTCTGGCCCCTCAACTGGTAAGGAAAAAACTCAGAGACTGAGCGAAGACAGAAACTATTAAGCAAAGAGTGCCACTGTAGAGTGGGATTCTCAGATAACTTCTTGTGTTCCTCAACCCCTTTGCCCTGCTGATGGATGACATAGACCCGGGGGTTAAGGATGCAGGGCAGAGAGTTGTACTAGTATCCCAGCTTATGTTACCACTTGTCCCAGCTAAGAAGTTCCAACTGAAGGGATGCTTTTTCTCCAAGAAGTCTGTTTCTTTCCATGTGTGTCAATAACAATGAACCTCTGTAGCTTGCTATACCTTTGTAAGGCTTTTGTCTCCCAGTCAGCTTATTTGTCTATTCATTCACAATCCAGAGAGTTAAGGGCATATTGGAGCCAGGCTGTCTAGATACAAATTCAGCGAAGTGTCTACATGTCCTTGGTAAGTCTCTGTGAGCAATCTGTGCTTCAGTCTCCTCATCCATAAATGGAGGTACCAACAGCATCCACCCCATGAAGATGTGAAAACACTAAAAGAATGAATACATAAAAAAAAAACACGCAGAACAGTGCCCAACACTGAAAAAGTGTAAGTTCTGAGTACACTGATCATTAACGTAGACCCCCAAAGCCACACCAAACCAAACCTGTTGCCGTTGAGTTGATTCTGACTCAGGGATCCTACAGAACAGAATAGAATTGCACTATAGGGTTCCCAAGGAGCACCTGGTGGATTCTAACTGCTGACCTTTTGGTTAACAGTCAAGTTCTTAACCACTGTGCCACCAAGGCTCTTAATATAGACCATAGATCACTGGGGAAAGGGTGGTCCAAAACACAGGCAGGGACGCACCAGTCCAAGGTTCCAGAGAAGCTTATTGGAAGAGAAAGAGAGCAGGGTCTGAGCCAAGTGGCTCAGCCTGCCCCTGCCTAGTAGGGCAGGTTTTTTTATAATTTCAAGATTTCAATGAAATATTGTGAGGTGAGGGGGTTTGGGGTTTGAAAAGGAAAGAAAGAGGGGTAGCTAGGAGGGTGGGGAAGACAGGCTTCAAGTTATTTATGGTTTTATGATTATACTGGGTGGGGCCTATTAAGCTGTTTTCAGCTGATGGAAGTGTCTGATCGTTGGATAAGATGGTCTCCTTGAATGTCAGGCACAGGGTACTGTCAATGACTTCCCTGAATTTCAGGGACAGAGTTCCCTCAACTCCCCACTTTTGGTTTAAGGGCAGAGGGGTATCATTATCTCTTAGCTACTTTCTGCTGACAAGGGCTGTTGACTTATACTAGGATATATGGGGAGTTGGGGGATCCTCTGGTCTCCTGGCATTCTGTAAAGAGGGAAGTCCATCGGGTTGTTTCTAGGGAGGCTCTGGCATAGATCTTGTCGAGTCTCTCACAGGAACAGAATTTGATTCACTTGTTGGGGAGTATAGGCTGGTATTCTTATAGGACCATGAATTTAACTTGGAATTGTAGTCTGGAAAAGATAAAGCAAATCAAGCTAAGAATTAGAGGCCTAAAGGTAAGGGCAACCAAAAAGACTAATAAAGGAACTACCAGTGGCAATAATAATGACATTAGCCAGTTGAGTTTTTATAGACCATCTATGTCCAGCATACAAGCTGGTGACAAATTAGGGATGGGGATCTGTAGTATTTCCTTTTTGGACGACAGCTGCTCATCCTTTGGTTCAATTCTCCAGTACTCACAGTAGCTGTCTGCTGTCCCTGTGAAGGACATGTAGTGGTGGAAGCAGTAGTTTTTGTGCATGTCCCTGGAGTAGGTTGCATCTGAAAAACAATTTTGAGGAAGGTTATACAATTGTTGGGGGCTTATTTCAGCGTCCCAGAACACAGCATTGTTTGTTGCTAGTTTTAGTCACACCACAGGGGACCTCAGGCTCCATTCCTGACTGCTGACTCAAGAGGTACTACATTTTTCATAGGGTTTCTATTGTGTGTTCCCCTACAGACTGTTCTGTCTGCCTTAGCTCTTGAATTTTTGATGTAATCTGACTGAGAATTTCTTTTGGTATATGCCCTTCTCATTCTTTAGTTTTTAGTACATTAACAAACAATGTAAGTAATTCTTAGTCTTCATTTCTTATATTTGTTTGAGTTTTTAAATATATTTGTCCCACCAGGTGCTCCCTGAATACTCTAGAGGACAGTTCTACTCTGGCCTCTAGGGTCGCCATGACTCGGATCCGACTCGAAGGCACTTGGCTGACATAGACTATATAGGAATAAATTTATGAGCAAATAATTTGAATTTTCCAGTCAAAGCATTGGCTTTGATGTCAGATTAAATAATATAGTCAAGTTGGCAATTGAAACCAAATCAGACCCATTGTGGTATTGATTTTGATTTACAGCAACCTCATAAACTGAGTAAAACTGTCCCATAGAATCTCCAAGGAGTACGTGGTTGACTTCAACTGCCGACCATGTGGTTAGCAGCGGTATCACACAACTGTTGTGTCACTAGGGTTTTTCCAGTTATCAGTAGATGACTTAATATGCATTTGTTAAAAATAATATATGTTATGTAACAATAATATGTACATTTATATATTATTATTATATAAATAAATATATATAATATAAGAGGAACTAGCCAATATAAATTTTAACCCAGTGAGAATCAGGCACATTTTTCTGTTCTAATTTGTGTCAAAACCTTTTAGCCCTTGTCTCTCAGAAAAGGCTATCCTTGGCTTCTGCTTTTTCTCCATCTCTAAACCTCATGGTTTGGGTTTTGTCTCAGGAATTTATCCTAATGAGAGATCAAATCTTTGTCTTAAATGGAGATTGCATAAGGAATAAGTCAGGAATCAGAGAAAATTGCTATTTAGCAGTGAATAAGCCAACACTTTTTAATATTAGCATTCTTTAAAAAAAAATCTCATAAATTAAACCATTAAACTTTTGTTAGACAAAATTTTGACCAAGCCAAATAAATATTTTTCCAATAAACCTTTATAGTACAATCCTTTAAACAGAAAAAAAACTCATTAAGACTTACATAACATAAATATACTTTTCCTGTTGCTTGAAAAGCAAATAGTACATACATTTATATTATATCAAATATCTATTAAGTTTAATTACCCTGAAGTACAGGACTGAAATAAAACTTGCTTAAACATCCTAGGTCTTTGATTAACTCCTAAAGTTTTACCAGCTGGCTGGTAGAAATTTAGAAATTACACAAGTCTCTGTTCAACTGAGTTGGAAATCATGATGTCCCATTCCCTGCTATTGACATATCCTTAAACTCTCAGATGGGTCTCTGAATTGCCTTACAATAGTGAGAAGTCTTTTTAGGATTTACAAAATTCATTATGATCAAAGTAAACCAGTAATCCTTATCTGTTTTTTGTTTTAAAAAGAAGGCCTCCACCTAATTATAAATGTTTTTTAAAAGTTTCCTTGGGGCTGTATCCTGAGGCTAATTTCTACCCTTCCCTCTACTTCTTTCTGGAGGGCAAAAGATCATTAATTTTTCTTTTACTGGTTGTTATTTTCTCCTTATGACAAAGTTATTCCTTTAACTAAAGGTTGAAAAGAGGTTCTTCAACCCAGTGATGGTATGTCTGGATCTACTTGAAAATCGGCTTCTTTATCAACCTTAATTCAGCTCAAGTAAGACTCTGACCTGTTAAACAAATTTCAAAAGAATAAGAAATATCTTAAAATTAGATACATTGGCAAAAACAAAACATAAGACCCTTAACAGACAAAGACTATTTTACAAAAACAGACATAGTATAAGACAACACTGGGGGAAATAAACAATCCTGAGGTTGAATTTACCAAAATATATAGCCCAAAGCCAAACCTTAAGCACTTAGTTTACAGGAATCAAGACACTTTTTCACCAAAAATTATAAATCTGGAGTCCCTACAAGCAGCTTGTATAAGTACAGCAGTGAATGACAAAGACATTTCCAAAATCCCACAAAGACAAACGCAAAAGCACATCACAAATACATCTATCTTACACATGGGAGGCCTCACACTTCATCACACACACATCCAGCTTCAGAAGATACACATGCAGACTGTTTCTTTAATTAAAAGTGAGCTCAGTGAGCACTTTTTTTATTTTACCGGAGAGCTCTACTTGTAGGATGGAAAGATAATTTTATGGATCCATTCAGCTTTTAGCTTTCTCCGGAGTCTAGTTAGTACATTGGCCAGGCCAATGTACTTCATTTGATCTTTAGTCACAGGTGGGTAGCCATACCAAAACCAGACAGACAGAATGCACTCCATCAAGCTTTTCTTAGGAATAGAAGCCTTATTTCCCATATTACAGAGTAGACAGATACAGGGAAAACTTTCTTAGTTGTGACGGATGTTCCTTTCTTACCAGACAGACGGTATTGAGACAGACAGAAATTTGAACCCTGATGAGAACGTGAGTTGTCTGCACAACCAGAATAAAGCACTTGAATCTTTTTAGATTCCAGGTGGAAAAGGGGGATTCCTCCAAATTTTGTCCATCACAGGTTGAGCCAAAGAGGAGGAAAGGAAAGGAAGCCAAAGAGTCCACTTTCTAACCAAACGGGATAGCAGAAGTCCAAGGTAATGGGAGGTGTTATGCTTGGACCAATGTGTGCCTTATTTTGTGTGGAGTTTGTCTTGCAGGGGGCAGACAACTTTTTGTCCCACATACCCCTTTATCCTGTTATGGGAGCCTTCCAGCAGCTGATGCCCTTTGGCTCTTAAATGTCCGACTAGTGCCCACAAATTTTATGGACCTCATCCTCAGCCTTTGAATGAAACAGATAGGCACCCTCACCCATCCAGACCAGAGTTACTGCGGCTGCAAGAGTAGCCGGGCCTTCAGAATTCACTAGGGAGTTCCCTTGTCAGAATCCTTCATTTGCCACAGCAACCAACTGCCTCTTTACTGAGGGTGTTTAGAAATTCAGCTGCAAAGTGGAAGAGAGAAAAGTCTGCTCTTCCCTGGGAAAGAACTTACTGGAGAAGTCCCAGTGTCTGGCCAGAATCACCAGAAATGTGCTGCCAAATTAAAGCAAGTTCATTCCACCTGTCACTGCAACCCAAAATTCAGAGATGGCATGGGGTTCAAGGTCTTTCATTTCCAGATAGCCAGAAAATCTAGAGGAACAATGAGGATAACTTCTTATTAAAAAAACACCTGTCTTTAGGCCCACTGTATGGAGGTGAAA
Source organism: Heterohyrax brucei (assembly GCA_028571685.1). Taxonomy (NCBI): domain Eukaryota; kingdom Metazoa; phylum Chordata; class Mammalia; order Hyracoidea; family Procaviidae; genus Heterohyrax; species Heterohyrax brucei. Next base: position 72,663,374 of record CM053156.1, read on the forward strand.
GCACATGGGTGGAGGGGCATAAGGGGCAGAGGAGACTCCAAGTGGGTGGTAGGTTGTGGAATGTGAGAAAAGGTAGGAAAATTTGATATAGAAGGAGAAAGCAAAATTCCAGAATTGGAGGGATATTCTGCTGGAGCTGAAGAGGAAGGGAAGTACAAGGAAGTGGAGAGGCTTGTCAAAAAGATCAAAATCAAGTTCAGGAAGTGGTGACTTAGAAGGCTGAGGTTTTTCGTTATGGAGGAGGAAAGTGGCACAGCTTTAGCAAAGAGAGGTGTGATTACAAAGGAAAAAGAAGGCTTAGATGTAAGGGACCTCAGACCACTTGCTGTTGCAGGTTATGAAGTGTACTAAATCATGGAGAATGTTCCTAGGCATCTACATTTTTTAGGAGACACCCCAATGAGGTATCCTTGGAAGGCTTAGACTGGCTAGTCCCCATAGTACAGAGAACAAGTAGGAGGAAGAGAGAGGGGGAACATTAGTCCTCCCAGGGAGAGGTAAGCATCCCTACTTCTCACTGGGGACAAGGTTCTGATCCCAACTCACTGTCCAGGCATCCCTGGAGCGTGAAGATTGGGGGGGCCAAGGAACTAGTGTTCCTGCACCCCGAGGAAAGCCTCTACCCATCACTGGGGTTTGTGTAAAACGGAAACTAGAGAGCGATGGCAAGTCTTCCTGGCAAGTCTCACCTTCAACTCACTGGTTTAGAATTTTGTCAATGTGTCGTTGGTCACTCAGAGTTCTGTGGCAACCTTCCAAGGGAAGGGGGGGACCTTTGAGTTGATGGTCTTGTACACCCCTGTCCTGGGTTTCAGCATCAAAATGTTGGGGAGAAGGTGGCCCAAAACAGAGGCAGAGACACCAGTCCAAGGGTCCAGTGAAGTTTATTGGAAGAGAGAGGTGGGGTCTGAGCTGAGTGGCTCAGCCCACCTCTCCCTAGTAGGGCAGGTTTTTTACAGTTTTAAAGTTTCAGTGAGGTATTGTGAAGTGAGGAGGGTATAGTTTGGTAAGGAAGGAAAGAATGGCAGTAAGAAATTCTGGTTAGGGGATTTATGGTCTTAATAAGAAAGAAGTGTTGATTAGAAGAGGAAGGGCTAAGGTTTGATTATGGTCAAGATTTTGATAAGGGAAGAGCTTTCAAATAGGAGGGTGAAGAAGACAGACTTAAAGTTATTTATGGTTCTATGGTTATACTGGGTGGGGCCTACAAGCTGCTTTCAGCTAATGGCAAGGTCTGATCGTTGGATAAGATGACTTCTTTGAATGTCAGGGACAGTGTCCTCTCAACGACCTCCCTGAATTTCAGGGACAGAGTTCCCTCAGAGATAGACAAACACAGCCCTGGAGCCAAATTCAGTCAGCCATCTGTTTTTGTAAATAAAGTTTTATTGGAACATAGGCCTGATCATTTGTCTACATCTTGTCTATAGCTGCTTTCATACTACAATGGGAAAGCTGAAGAGTTACAACAGAGCCCAGTGTGTCCCAAAGTCTAAAAAATATTTACCAACTGGGCCTTTGCAGGAAAAGTTTGGCAAATCCTGAAATATGCTAGATTTGACAATTAAGTGCATGAACTTAATCGTTCTAAGTGCTACATACCTCATCACTGAATATCATTACAGTCACCTTTGAAGTACTCCCCTTGGGAAGCTATGCACCAAAGCCAGCACCTAGCCCATGCCTCAGAGGAATTTTGGAACTCTTTCTGGAATGACTGTTGCACACGGTAGCATGGGGCAAGTTTGCCAGCTTAATTGTATAGCTGTAAACAAATAACTGTATTGGAATACCTTCCTGACTGACTTGATCTGGCCCCACAATGACCTTTTTCTCTACCTGAAGATAAAAGAAACATTGAAAAGAAGACATTTTGATGACATTCAGGACATTGAAGCTAATGATAGCTCCGATGGTCATTCCAGAAAGAGTTCCAAAATGGCTTTGAAGGCAGACTAGGCACTGGTGTGAGTGCATAGCTTCCCACAGGAAATACTTTGAAGGTGATCATAGTGATATTCAGCAATGCAGTATGTAGCACCTTTTTCTAGGATGAGTTCATGAACTTAATTGTCAATCCTTATATAATGTTCCTGTATTCCTACAGTTTATAATTCTAGTGGGGCAGTCAGGCATTAAATAGAAAATGAACACAAAAAGTTTATCAGAATAGTATTAACTGTTGCCTGAGAGAAGAACAAGAAATTACGAGAGTACAGTGTAATATGGCATGAGTACTCAGTAGGGTCTGCTTATAGACCAATGTCTTCTGATAGGTCTAAGAAGCTGCTCAGGTCCTTCTATGGACTGATTGATATCCCCTGAAGACAAGTGCTGTAAATCCTAACCCTTTTATTTATAATGGAAACACAGGTGGCATACTGGTCAAGTGCCACAGCAGTTGAATCCAAAATCTCAGCAGTTCGAATCCACCAGGCACTCTTCAGAAACTCTATGGGCAGTTCTACTTTGTCCTATAGAGTCTCTATGAGTCAGAATCGACTTGACAACAGTGAGTTTGAGTTTTTTTAGATACTTACAATGCCATTTGAGGATGGATTTTCCTTGTTATGTTAACTGGACAGGATTAGTGTAAGGTGCATCTTATGTCAATTTCTTTTCAGATATAAAAGAGATTAAGCCAGCAAGTAAGCAAGTGTAGATAGGAGAAGATGATGCTGTGCCACATGAAGGCCACCAAAGAGCCCAGGAATAAAGTCCTTTTCCCAGAGACCACAGAGATAGACACCCTTCTCTTAGACCCAGCACCCTGAATTCTAGCTTCTAGTCTCCTCAACTATTAGAAAACAAATTTCTGTTTGTTAAAACCACCCCCTTGTGGTAGTTCTATGATGGCAGTGCTAGATAACTAAGACAGGCCCTGAGGAAGTGGTGACAGTGGGGTGAGACTTGAAGGTGAGAACACATGGGGATATCAAGGAGTGGGTAGGCAAGGGAGTGAGATGATCCTGGGAGGGAACCCATTGCTGTAGATCCTGACTCTTAGTGACCCTAAAAGGCAGAGCAGGATGGTCCAGTAGGGATTCCAAGACTGTAATCTTTACAGAAGCAGACTGCCAGGAGCAGCTGGTGGGTTTGAACTTTCGACCTTGCAGTTAACAGCCAAGTGCTTAAGTACTGAGCTGCCAAGGCCTCTTCCTGGGAGAGAGGCATGACCCCATCATGCACAGCCCTCAGAACTACCCTGAGGAGCTGGGGCATCCCTGGAGGGCAAGAGGAGTCACCTCAAGGTTCTAACACTAGAATGACTTGGTATCTTAGTTACCTAGTACTGTGGTAGTAGAAACACCACAGTGGTGGCTCTGAAGAACAGAAATTTACTTTTTCACAGTTTGGGAGGCTAAAAGTCCAAATCAGGGTCTCAGCCGCGTTGGTTCCTTCTACGAGCCCACTCTTGGTTTCTGGCGAGCACTATCAGTCCTTGGCATTCTTGGCATCTATATGCATCTCTGCATCTATCCACTCTTTTTATAACTCAGAATTGATTAGGTTTAGGGCCACTCTGCTCTAGTTTGACCTCTGTAGTGGACTGAATTGTGTACGCCCAAAATTGTGTGCAGAAATTTGCCTAGGCCATGATTCCCAGTATTCTGTGATTGCCCTCTGTTTTCAGATTTCCCTGTGCTGTAAATCCTAGTCTCTGTCTGTAGTTAATAGATTGGATTATGTTTAAAAGGGTTAAGGTGGGACTGTTACACCCTTCCTAAGATCACCTCCCTGTTCCACTGTAAAGGGAGTTTCCCTGGAGTGTGGCTTGCACCATGCTTTATCCTTTTACCCTACAAGAGACAAAAAGAAGAGAGAGCAAGCAGAGAGTTGGGGACCTTATGCCATCAAGAAAGCAGCATCAGTAGCAGAGTGTGTCCTCCTTTGGACCGGGGGTTCCTGAGACAAGATATTCCCTGACCAAGAAAAGACTGATGCAACACAAGAACCAGAGCCAACAGAGAGTGCAATTCCATGTAGCCGGCACCCCGAATTTGGAGTTTTAGTCTACTGGACTGTGTAAGCATAAACTTTTCTTTGTTAAAACCATCCTCTTTGTGATATTTCTGCTATAGCAACACCAGATGACTAAGAGAACCTCATTAACAAGATAAAAGAAAAATCCTTATCTCTAAACCCCATCATAACCGAAGGTGCAGAGACCAGGAGCCCCACACATATTTTTTAGGAACAAAATTCAATCTATAACACATGATCAGATTTGCACTTGGACAGATAACACTGGCTACATTGCACAAAACAGATTTGATAAGGTCCAGAGTAGATGCTGGGAGCCAGGGAAGATGTAATTTTCGTAATCCAGGTGAGAAATGAGGAAGACCTTCTAAGAGATGGATTGACATAGTGGCCGCAACCGTGGGCTTAAGCATAAGAATGATTGCAGGTATACCGCAGGACCTGGCAACGTTTCATTCTGTTGTTTGCAGGGCCGCTTTGAGTTGGAACCCACTTGATGGCACCTAACAGCCACAACGAGTGAGAAATGAGTATGCCTTAGACAAAGTGGTAATGCTGCAAACAGAGAAGTGAATGACTTTTTGAGATGTTTGAATCAAATCAAACTTGTGACCCTCTAGGACAGAGAAGAATTTCTCATAGAGTTTCCAAGGCTGTAAGGCTTATGGAAGCAGCCGGCTACATCTTTCTTCCACGGACAGGTCGTGGAGCAGGCTTTCTGATAGCGACCAAGAGCTTTAACAGCTATGATGTTTTTTGCTATTCATAAGGTTTTCACTGGCTAATTCTTTTCAGAGATAGACTTCCCGGTCCTTCTTCCCAGTCTGTCTTAGTCTGGAAGCTCTTGAAACCCATCTGCCATGAGTGATCCTGCCGGTATCTGAATACTGGTGGCATAGTTTCCAGTATCACAGCAACACTCAAGCCTCCACAGTACGACAAATTGACAGACACATAAGGGGTGTGATGTTTAGGAGGTGGAATTTATAGGGGCATTAGAGTGTACATGAAAGAGGGGAAGTAATTAAGGATGGCTCCCAGGTTTCAAGTTTTAGGCAATAGCTTCTTAGTTATATACTGGTACTATAACAACTGAAACTGTGGTGGTACAGTGGTTAACAGCTGCATCTGCTAACTAAAAATTCAGTAGTTCATATCTACTAGGCACTCTTTGGAAACTCTATGGAGCAGTTCTACTCTGTCCTATAGAGTCAGAATCGATTCAGCAGGAGTGGGTTTGACTTTCTTTGGCTTGCCATAACAAAAATACCACAAGAAGGTAGCTTTAACAAACAGACATTTATTTTTCCACAGTGAGGAGGCCAGAAGTCTGAAATCAGCTTACCAGCTCTAGGGGAACGTTTCTCTATTGGTGCTAGGGGTAAGTCTTTCTGCTTTCCTTGGTAATCTGTAGCCCTAGGGGAAAGTTTCTGTCTTTGTTAGCACTAGGGGAAAGTCCTTCAACTTCTGTTTCTGGGCACCTGGATGATCTGTATGTGACATGGCATCTCTCTACCCCTCATCTTGGCTTTCTTGCCTGGTTGCTTGCTCAGTCTGGTCTCTTTATTATTTCAAAAGAAATTGACTTAAGAAACACTCTATGCTAATATTCCATTATTAGCATAACAAAGAAAAAAAAACCAAATAGGACTATTAAAAGAAAAAACACCATTGCTGTCCAGTTGATTCAAGCTCATAGAGACACTACAGGACAGAGTAGAACTGCTCTGTAGAGTTTCCAAGGAGCACATGATAGATTCAAACTACCAAGCTTTTGATTAGCCGCTGTAGCTCCTAACCACTATGCCACCAAGGTTTCCAATCACAGGTATGAACAACAAACAACAACTGTTGCCATCTAGTCGATTCTGACTCATAGCAACTCTAAAGGGCAGAGTAGAACAGCCCCATGGGGTTTCCAAGCAGCATCTAGAGGATTCAAACAGCTGACCTTTTGGTTAGCAGCCTTAGCTCTTAACAACTGTGTCACCAGGGTTTCCAACCATAAGTTTAAGAGTTAGGATTTGCAACACATATTTCAGGGGACATGACACAACTCACGATGGGGTCCCTCATTAATGGGGGTGCCATTTCTACCAAAAAGAGGAGTAAAAGAAAAAGAGTTTAGAATGGAGCAAAGACTAGGAGTGCAATCAAGGATGTAGCACAGTGGAAATGTTGGGGAAACATGTCAGTGGAGATACTAGGAGGCAGTTGGATATAGGAATCTGGAGTCCAGGGGAGAAATTTAGATAGCCACAGGCATAAGGGTGGTCATTTAAGCCAATGATAATGAGATTATGGGAAGAGGGATCATAGAATGAGAAAAAGAAATCAGCCCTGGACTAAGCCCCAAGAGACTCTAGTCTTTAAGAACAGGCAGAGAAGCATGAAATGGCAAGAGACAGAGAACAAAGCAACAGTCAGTAGACTTGAAGGTCTGACTGAGAATAGAGGAACCCTAGAAGATGTGACCTTTGGGCTCTGTAACCCTAAACTAAAACTATTCCTGACGCCAACTCTTCAAACCAAGTTTACACTGGACTGTTGTTGTTGTTAGGTGCCATCAAGTCAGTTCCAACTTATAGCAACCCTGTGAACAACAGAACAAAACACTGACCAGTCTTGGGCCATGTCCACAATCATTTTTATGCTTAAGCCCATTGTTGCAGCCACTGTGTCAATCCATCTCATTGAGGATCTAGTCAACTTTTTCATTGACCCTCTGCTCTACGAGACATGATGTCCTTCTCCAGGGATTGATTCTTTCTGACAATGTGTCCAAAATATGTAAGATGCAGTCTTGCCATCTTTGCTTCCAAGCAGCACTCTAGCTGTACTTCTTCCAGAACAAATGAGTTTGTTCTTTTGGCAGTTCATGGTACATTCAACATTCTTCTCCAACACCACAATTCAAAGACATCAGTTTTTCTTCTGTCTTCTTTGTTCACTGTCCAGCTTTCACGTACATATGGTGCAATTGAAAATATCAAAGCTTGGGTAAGGTGCATTCTAGTCTTCAAGGTGACATCTTTATTTTTCAATACTTTAAAGAGATTCTTTGTGGCGGATTTTCTCTTTCTCTTTAAGCTTGACTATAAAACATAAAATGATAGCTGTGAAGAGTGTGCTCCTTAGCTCAAGGAGACACAGGAGACTAAATGGTCAGCTGCTGTCCAGAGGTAAGATGAGAAGGCAGAGGGGGACAGGAACTCATTGAAGGGACATGAGAAATACAGAGCAGAAAGGAGGAGTGTGCTGTGACACTATATGGAGAGCGACTAGGGTCACATAATGATGTGTAAGTTTTTGGATGAGGAACTAACGTGAGCTGTAAACATTCACTTAAAGCACAATTTAAAGACGAAAAGAATAGGAAGAAAATCAGAAGACCAGTAATATGGACACCAAAGACAGAAGGTGTTTAAAGGGAAAAGGGTCAATTGTCAAATGATGCTAAGCCGCTAGTAAAATCCTAATTGGGGACTGAGGCAAAGAGGCCATTCTTACCTTGATGACAAAGAATCGGTGGTGGTGGTGGATGGTGGCGGGCAGAGGCCACATTAGAGGGGGTTGTGGTGCAACTTGTTGCATGCCCTTGAGTTGATTCCATCTCATAACAACCCTCGACGACAAAGTAGAACTGCCCAAGGATTTCCTAGGCTGTCCTCTTTATGGGAGTAGACTGCCAGGTCTTTTCTCCCGTGAAGCCTCTGGGTGGGTTTGAGCCACTGACCTTTTGGTTAGGAGTCACGCACTTAACTTTACTCCTTGTGGAGTAAATAGCAAATGGAAAAATAGAGATAGTTGTATAGACAACTCTGGAAAAGAAAAATGTAGTTGCTGGGGTGGGGAAGGTGGCTGTTGAGGAGAGTTTATTTTTAGTAAAAGAGATATTACAGCCTATTTAAAAGTTTATAGGATGCTGTTTCTAGAAATTTGTCTCACAGATATACTCCTACACGTGGTTCGAAATGTGTGTGCAAAAGTATTCAGTGCTGGTTCTGGCAGAAGCCTGGAAACAGCCAAAATGTCTAGCAATGGTAGCTGATAAAATCACAGGTGGACCCCTGTGTAATGGAGCACTTATGTGACTACCCAAGTGAACGAGGTGGATGTGTGGATTGGAAGACAGCCTTCAGGTACTCAGAAGAAAAAGCAATTTGAAAAAGTGTGTTCAGCATGTTTCTTGTGGCTATATGTCGCCATTCATCTGTCAGTGTGTTGTACTGTTGTGGTTTGCATGTTTTTACAATGTTGGACACTACACTGTGAATATTTCAAATACTATTAGGGTCACCCATGTAGACAGCACTTGGATTGGCTTGGCTTGGCTTGGCATGCAGAACAGGTTCCTGTGGATCTTCCAGAGTAAGACAGACTAGGAAGAAAGACCTGGCAAACTTCCAAAAATTAGCCAATGAAAACCTTATGGATCACAAGATAAGATTTTCTAACTCTCTTGGTTTGGGTACCTCATCAGGGAGGATCAATTACTGAAAGAAGACATCATGTTTCATGAAGTAGAGCACTCAAGGGTGAAGGAGACCCTAAGTGAGATGGGCTGGCATGATATATAGCAATATAGCCTCTAACACACTGGTAATGGTGAGGGGAACACAGAAGTGGGGAACTTTTTATTCTGTTGTTAAGTGAGGACTCCATGAGTCCGAGTTGCCTTAGCAACTATCTTTCTTTGTTTCTTTCTCTCTTTCTCTCCTTTTCTTTCTCTCTCTTTCTTTCTGTCTCTCCTTCCTTTCTTTCTCTTTCTCTCTCTCCTTCCTTCCTTCCTTCCACCCACCCACCCACCCATCCATCCATGTTTATACTCAGTGCATGTATACAATTGCTGGAAAGACGTACAAGGATTTGTTAAAAGGCTTACTGGCTTGAGATTTGGGAACTAAACTAAAGTGAGAGAGAAGTTTGCTTTTCATTCAGTACTGTTGGCACAATTAAAACTTTTAACATGCAAGTGCATTATTTTTTTCAGTTATAAAATGAGTTAAAAACAAAAGCAAAAGGAAAGACCACATCCACTAGCATGGTTAAAGTTAAAAAGACTGACAATAAATGCTGATGAGGCTGTGGATTAACCAGGAGCTCTCTCTCTTCCACTGTAGACGGGAATGCAAAATGGTACAACCACTTTGGAAAACAGTTTAGCAGTGTATTATGCATTAAACATACACTACCACATCACCCAAAACTTCCACTCCTAGAAGTTTAACCAAGAGAAGTGAAAAATGTGTTCACACAAAGACTTGTACATGAGTACTTATAACTGCTTAATTCATAAAGGATCCCTGGTAGTGCAGTGGTTAAGAGCTCGGCTATTAACCAAAAATCAGCTGTACAGTTTCACCAGTCCTTTCTTGGAAATCTTTTGAGGCAGTTCTTCTCTTTCCTATATGGTCTCTATGAGTCAGAATTGATGGCAACGGGTTTGGTTTTGGTTTTTAGTAATTCATTATAGCCCCAAACTGAGACAACCTGCTTGTCCATCACCAGGTAATTGTACAAATTGTGGTATATTCATACAGTGGAATACTACTCAGCTACAAAAAAAGGAACAAACTACTGGTAGTAACAATCTGGATAAATCTCACAAACATTAGCTTATATTACCAGCTGCTATAGAGTCTGCTGCAACTTGTGATGGCCCTTGTATGCCAGAGTAAAACCATGCTCCATAGGATTTTCAATGGCTGATTATTGTTTAAATAACATTTTGTTGTGTTTTCAGTGCAAGTTTACACAGCAAATTGGATTCCACAACTTACTACAATTTACTACAGTTACAATTACTACACAAATTTTGCTCAGTGACATTTTTGATAAAACATTTTCATTAATATCGTTCTGGATGTTTTGTTGCTTCCTGTAATTTGATTTCCATGTCCTTTTATCCCTTCATCTTTGCTTTACAGTAATTGTTGACCATTTGGTCTCATATGGACAATTTTTGAAAGGAGCAAAGTACACACTGTTAACATTGTGGGTTGCATTATGAGCCAACATTATTTAACTAAAAGGTGATCTCAAGTGGTAGTTTTATAGTTTAAGGATTAGCTTGGAACAATAGTCTTGCGGAGTCTTCTAGTCTCAACTGGTCCAATAGGTCTGAACTGTTTAAGAATTTGAGTTCTGTTCCATATTTTTCTCCTGTTCTGTCAAGATCCATCAGTTGTGGCCCTGATCAGAAGAGTCATTATTGGTAGCTGGGCACCATCTAGTTCTTCCTATATTAGGGTAGAGGAGACTTTGTGTAGAGGTTCATGTAGACTGTTTGTCTACATATAGAATGTTTGTCCTATAGACTAGTTTCTTCCCTGAGTCTTTGGTTTTCTTCTTTTTCTTTTACTCCAGAAGAGAAGAGACCTAGAGTTGTGTCTGTCAGATGGCTGCTTGCAAGCTTTTAAGACCCCAGACACTACGCACCAAACTAGGATGAAGAACATATACTTTAAACTATATTATGTTGACAACTTGTTTTTTTGGGTGGCAGTAGATCACCAGATCTTTCTTCCAAGGTACCTCTGGATGGACTCGAACCTCCAAATTTTTGGTTGGTAGCCAAGTCCATCAACCATTTGTACCACCTAGGGACTGCTCACGAACACTATGCTGAGCAAAGGAAGGAAAGAATAAATACATGTAAGATGAAGGGCAGATTGTGGACTGCAATTCCAAGTCCTGTAATTTCTTTCTGTGCCTAAGTTTCCTCATCTATTCAACTAGAATGATTATCCCCAACTCTCAAGGTTGAATTCAAAATTGGCAATGCCTGTGAGCAACCCCCAGCATCCAGTAGGCAGCCAATAAACACAACTTTCTACCCTTCCTCTTTTCTCCAGCTCCCTGCTTTCCTACCCCTCCCACTCCTCCCACACCCATTGTTTGGAGTCATAAAACCCAACCCAGGTTGGACTCTCGCCTCCCAAACCCTTCTGGCCAGTCTATTCCCTCAAGTGGTGGTGGGGGAGCTCGTGTCTCCCAAATTTGGCTCCAGATACCCCCCACCCAAATATGCAGGATTGGGGCCCAAGTGGACCTCAGGTCTGGCTGGGTTGGCGTTGGCATGGTGACAGCGACAGTCCCCAGCCGCAGGTTCCCTAAGTGACTGGTTACTCTTTAACATATCCACCCACCTTGGGTGATTAGAAGAATCAATAAGATAACCAGGCAGTGGCAGCTGGCGGTGCTCACTGCCTTCCTGGTGGCCTGGCTCCCAGAGGCCCTGCTGCTGCTGTGTGTAACGCCGGCAATTCCATGCCCCGAGGTCTCCAGCTGAGCGGGCTTGGCCATGGTCAGCGTGAACGCGCCCCTCGGGGCACCAGTGGAGAATCCTTATGGTGAGTGAGGACAGCCACTAGAGCTGGAGAGGGAATTGGACAGGGTGGGTTTGACAGGCATGGAAAACGGCAGGAAGCCCAGAGGAATCAAGTGGTTGGCTTCACCAAGCCCTGAAACAGAGGTATGGCTGCTTGCAGTGGGAAGTGCTGGGAGGGGCTGTAAGAGCCCCAGGCAACCCCAGGAGAGTGACTAGACTGATGTGGAAGGCCACCTGGAAAAACAGAGCTTTTCTGGGATACCTCCCGGGAGTCTTGCCAAAATTCCATGGAGGTGGGAAGCTGGAAGCATCATTTCCACTTGGGTTTGGGATCAAACTGAGGACCAAAAAAAAGCATTACTAGGTCCTCTAGATAGGTCTTGGTCCCTCACTGGGGGTGCAACCCCAGCCCAATGAATTCCACAGAAAAGCTACCTTGGTCCTTCACAGATCCCGAAGGCCCTTAGCCCTGAGTGATTCCTAGTAAGGAAAAAATACAAAGCAACGCACAGTGCGGGGCATTAGAAAGCGAGACCAATGCGTGCTGGATGTGTGAAACTTACAAGCAAGGCTAGGAAAACACATGTAACTGACAGTGAATAGCTGAGGTTCCAATGCCTGGTGTGACCCCCCAAATTGGAAGTAACCCCAGTGCCCGAGGAGAATGAATCATGCCTACCTTTATGGTGGACTGCTGTGTGGATCTGTGTATGGAGAGGGAAAGCTCTCCAAGTTATCAAGCAAAACCAAGGAAGCTGAGGGTCAGTGTGTACAGCATACAGTGTTTGTGGTAATAGAACAGATTTGAATATGTATGTATGTATTTAGTATGTATGTAATATTAGTGAATGGACACAAAGACATTGGTGACAGCTTTGTTTCTGAGGATGGAGACTCAAGAGAACTTTTGTTTGTTTCACTTCTCATTATTTTGCATTTTTTAAAAACGATGTGCATTTTATAAGCCGCTTGAAACCACAGCCGTGAACAATTTGGCATCTGAAATCTAACAGAGCTGAGTTCTAGTTCTGTGATTTGGGGGAAATAGCATTTCTGTGCCTTAGTTTCCTTTCCTGTGATGAGGAGATAACTCTAGGATCGTTTGGGTCATAGTGATGACCACAAGGGCACATATATGTAAAACATCTGGCACCAGGCTCTCCGGGAGGACTTAAGAAATATCACCTCATTTTATTATCATTACTCGAGGATAGATGGCAGTGGGAGAAAAAGTCTGGTCTGACATTAACCCTAGGATCTTCCTCCATTTGATCCATCACCCTGCAGAGGCGTATGGTGTGGTAGAGATAGCGCTGGCTGAAGACCAAACAGCCGCAGTTCCCTTCTCTGACACTAGCTTTGTGCCCTTGTGCAAGTCACTTTTCCTATCTGAACCTATTTCCTCTTCTGTAAACTGGAGATGACAGTAGGACCTATCTCACAGAGAAAGAGATTAGAGGAGAGAGTCCTTACAGCTTACGAGTTGCAATGAACTGTGCTGTGGCCAGCCTTTCCCCCCCACCCGGCGTATCTTGTCATCAATTATATGTACTACCTATAATGTAGAAGTGCATAATTTGCTCATGTTATTGTTCTCAGCTATTCACTGGAGGATGTGCAGTGTTGGAAATGACTGATCAAAACACCACCTTACAGCAGGCTGTGCTCCGGTCTGTAAAGAAGTCACTGTCAGTGTCGGGAGTCACAGGGATTAGAAGCTGGGCAATGTCAACTCTAATGACATATGACAACTGGACTGCACATGTGCTAGACAGCTGTTACAACTCTGACTTCATTACTACCATACTAACACTGACAAATAGAGATCAAGGTTATAAAGATACTGATAGTAAAAGGCAACAATGATGAAAACTTAAAAAAAAGAGAGACATTTGACTTGATTCAGAACTGACTTAAGATGAAGTCATGGGAACAGAACCCCATTAAAAGTCAGTGACTATCTGTAGAGTTAAAGGGCGAGGTGTGTAGTGGGTGCTCAATCCATGCCAAAGACACACTTAAGACTTGGTTGAACATGTGAGCAGAGAAGACTTATTGTTCCTCAAAGGAGTCGGACAGCTCCTAGGGACAGGCTATGACACAGGCATTACAGGGTCCTCCCAAAGGGACTTAATAAATAGCAATACAACTGGCAGCCCTTTTCTGCTCCCGTCTCTATTCACTGTGTAGGCTGTCCTTACTTCCCTGCATCCCAGTCCCTATGCAGTGCACACCATGTAGCAGGAATTCAACAAGTATTTGCTGGAATGAATGGGTGGGTGGATGGAAGGAGGGAAGGAGGGACTGAGGGAAGGAAGGAGGAAGGGAGGGGTAAAGGATGACAGGAGAGAGGAAGGAAGGAAGAGAAGGACGGAGGAAGGCACAGATGGAGGGAGGAAAGAAGAAAGGAAGAAAGAAAGAGAGGGAAGGAGGAAGGAAAGGAGGAAGAGAGGAAGAAAGAGAGGGAGGGAGGAAGGAAAGAGGTTCTATACTTGTTACTTCATTTAATCCTTTCACTTTACAACTGTCTGAGATAAAGAATATTATCGCCAAGGGATTGTGTAAAAAATAACAATAATCTGACTCCAGGTCTGACATGGTCCAGCTGTTGCTGGATTTGACCAGGCTATGGATGCATCTGGGCAGATAGAGGTGGGATCCCATGGCCAGATTTGGAGCATGGATCCACTGTGTATGTGTGTTGCCTTTGTGTGTGTGTGGATGTGGCTGTGTGTGTGACAGTAGCTAAAAGAGCCTACTTTTTCGATGAAATAGGTCTGGGTCACAGTCTGGGATCCACCACTTTTTTTTTTTAAAACTATTTGGGCTTGCAAGTCACAACCTCTTTCTAAGCCTCACATGTTTCATCTTTCAAACAGGGATAATAACCACCTCCTAAGATTTCAACAACGAGCCCTAGTGACACAGTGGTTAAGCGCTCACCGAAAGGTTGTCAGGTCAAACTCACTAGCTGCTTCAAGGGAGAAATATGGTGGCAGTTCATTTCTGTAAAGATTATATCCTTGAAAACTCTAGAGGGTAGTTCTACTCTGTCCTGTAGGGTCACATGAGTCAGATCTACTAGGTGGCAACAGGTTAAGATTTCAGCGACAGACGGCAAATGTCGGGTAAAGGAATTAGAGATAGCACACAGCAGAGCCTGGGTTAGAGGGGTCAGGGACATGGTTATCATCATGCAGAGTGTGGCTGTCTTTTGGTGAGCCTTGGGGATCTTCTCCTTTCCTCTTCACAAACTACCTTCACCAAACCTAGATGTGTCCTTATCTAGAGACACCATCGTCAGTACTATTGTCAGGGTGACCTGCAGTTACCTAGTAATTTAGAAATTCTAAAGTGGTTTATGTCTTTGAGTCTGGACCATAGGAAATGGAATTGTGTCATTCATTCAGCAGTTTTCTCTGATGGCCACCCAGCTGCTTGTCTCCAGGGAAATCAAGATGAGTGAGATAGGGCTCTTGTCATGGATTGGCTGAAGGACATCTGGTCAATAGGCTCACCAACTAAAATGTCTACAGGGCTCAGGCAGCCAGGTACATAGAGGAAGAATGCTGGGTGGTCATTTGTATATTAAGAAGTAGGCTTACTCATCACTGCTACAGAAAAGATCCTCTTTCAGAGCTCTCTGCACCCCACATTGGTGAGTGGCGTCTGGGGTCTTAAAAGCTGCCAAGCTGCCATCCGAGGACACAGCAAATGGTCCCAACTCAGCAGGAACGGATGCTCACCGAGGGCCAAAACGGCATGTGGTAAAGACAACCGAGAAGACAGAGAGACCCACAAGAGTGGGTGCCTACATCGACTTGGGACCGGAAGAACCGGATGATGCCTGGCCACCACCAGTGATAGCCACGACGGAATTCACAGAGAGGAGCCTCACTGGCAACACAAGAATAAAAAGGGGTGCATCATGAGATCTCCACTAAAAGACCTCAATTGATGGTCCAGCGATTTTGGGGTTCCTCTGAGAGCATGGCCCCCTGCCCTGATGCTGCCCTCTCCCATAAATTATAACAAAGGTCCACTCTTTGGACAGGAATGGATTGGACTTGGCAAGGCAGAGTGACCATATATTGGAAGCACTTTATGGTTCTATACATCTACAGGATATCATCTTGCTGACCTCTGGCTGGAGGAAGGGGAGTGGGTGGAGAAGAGGGGAAAGGAGGCTGTTGGGAGGATGAGACATGTATGGAGCAGAGAGGAATAGTGTGCTGTCACCAGACGGGGAGAGCAGTGGAAGCTGCATATAGGGGGGCATGTAAATTTACATGTGAATGTACATTTTCACTCAGTTATGTTAAATAAAAATAAAAAAAAAAAGAAAAGATCCTCTTTCTTTCACTGTGAAACACCTGGCTTTCTCAGTCTCTCATTTTCTGACTGTTGAGAAAGAGCATGGGCACAGAAAACTTCTTCTCTATATGAAAAACAACAATGCAAGCCCAAATATAAAGGGCAACTGACCCTCAAGCTCAGTGTCAGGGAGACAATAGGGAAAAGTGGGGAGTGTGGGAAAGCAGTGAGTATGTTCCTCGTCTGAGGGGAAGCTACTATTCACTTTCTGTTGATTGTACCCAGGAGGGAATAAAAAAGCCAGAAACTAAACTCCTGTCAATTCCAATTCATAGTGACTGTGTGGACAGAGTAGAAGTGCCCCATAGAGTTTCCAAGGAGTAGCTTGGTGACCTAAGCCATCAACATAGTAACCACTGGACCACCAGGGTTCCTTGAATATCATAAGCACTACTAGTTTAGGAAATCTTACTCTGTCATAGGAAACCCTGCTGGAGTAATGATTAAGAACTATGGCTGCTAACCAAAAAGTCAACAGTTCGAATCCCCTGGGTGCTCCTTGGACACTGTAAGGAGCATTTCTACTTTGTCCTACAAGGTACCTTGCTATGCGTCAGAATCAGCTCGGTGGCAAGGGGTATGGTATGTTTTCCATTCCCTCGTGGGAGCTCTGGTGGTGCAATGGTTAAGAGCTTTACAGCTAACCAAAACGTTGGCAGTTCAAATCCACCAGCTGCTCCCTAACGCATTGCTGTTGAGTCACTTCTGACTCATAGTGAGCCTACAGGTCAGAGCAGAACTGCCCCACAGAGCTTCCCAGGCATGCCTAGTGGATTTGAACTGCTGATGTTTTGGTTAGCTGCCATAAAACTTGATCAGTTCACCATCAAGGTGTAGGATGGTTCTGCTCTGTCCTATAGAGTCACTATCAACTGGAGGGCAACAGTATTCTTTTAAAAAACATATTCAAGAGAAGGAATAAATTAAAAGCAGATTTACATATGAAATATCCTGATTTGAAATGTATTTAAATATTTAAAGGGTCTTGATAGGCCAAAGCTAGAAACAAGTATGGGCTATGATCTTCCCAAATTCTGCTCTAGATACTCTAAAATTCAGGCCCAGTTAAAGCCAGACAGTCAAAGAGCTTTGTACTTGCATTGTTTCCTCTTCTGTAAAATGGGAATGATGAAACCGGATCAGTGGGTCTGTGCTCAGTGTCCAAGAAGCCATACTCTCAGCCATTGGTTTTCAGCAGAAAGTTTAATATGCAAACTGGCAAGCAGAAACTCAGATGTATCAAACTCAGGTTGAGTTCTTCAATTTGAGGAAGAATTCAAGATTTATAATTATATTCCTACAGGGAAGGAGGAAGGTAGTGGGCAGGATCACGAAGTTTTAACTATTCATAGTTTCTATTGATTATTCATTACAAGGTGGGGCTAAGACTCAGCATGAACGTTGCTGATGGACTCTGCTTTTGGAACGGGCTCGACTACTGCAGATGATGTGTCTGGGGATTTTGGTTTCTTGACATGAGTTCTCTTGTGTTACTGTGCATACGTGGCAGCCTGGGATTGCCTGTCAGTCATCTTTGTTCTACACACGTCTGACTGCTAGAGCCACTTAGTTCCTACTTTTCAGTAAGTCTGCAAAACAACTTAGTGGGACTGAGTGACATAGTGGGAGAAGCGACTAGAAGTGGTCTGGTGGAGTACTAATTAATTAGGCTTCCCAATCTCTAAGATCCCCTAACAATAACACAGCACTGACATCACATGTAAGAATTAAATGAATTAATGCATGAATACTTAGAGTAGTATCTGACCCAGTAGATACTACTCAATGGACCTTGAGGCTTGTTAGGGTTCCGTGAGCTAATGAAGGAAAGACATATAGTAAACTGTGAAGTGCTGCATCCCGGTGAAGGATTAATGGGTTGAAAATTGGATGTTGACTTTGTTGACTGCCTTTGAGCCCCCTTTGACTCGTGATGACCTTATGCAGAACAGAATGACATGTTGCGTGTCCTACGACGTCTTCAGGATTGTGGAGTCCATTGTGTGGCTGTTGTCAATTCACCTCATCGAGGGCTTCTTTTCTTCTTTTTAACCCTCCACGTCACCAAACATGGTGACCTTTTCCACCAATTGGTCTTTCCTGATGACACGTCCAAAGTAAGTGAGCCAAAGTCTCTCTATCCTTGCCCCTATTTTGGTTGTACTTCTTCTAAGATGCATTTGTCTGTTCTTCCCCAACAGCATAATTCAAACGCATCAATCCTTCTTCTGTCTTTCTTTTTCATTTCTTGGCATTCTCGTGCATACAAGGTGATCTGAAACACTGTGGCTTGGGTCCTGGATACTGGATAGCTTTGGGACTGTGTCTAACACCAGACTATAGATGTTTCTAAACTGTAGCGTCCCAAGGCCCCTTTTCCTCTTCTCTCTCTTCCCACATCCTTTCTTCTCATTCCACTCCAGGCCAGTGATTCAGTGGTCCACAAACCTGATTGCACATGGAAAGCTTCCTTAAGCCTACACATTTTAGGGCTGTGCTTCAGAACTGAAAGTTGAAAATCCTGCCCTGAGTTCAAGGACATATAACTTTTTATTAAAATTCCTCATGTGGTTTTGAGTATCTAGATTAGCTGGAGTTTGGAAGCCATCACCTTTGTCATGGTTGGAATTGTGTCCCCCCAAAAATGTGTGCAGCCGTGTGGCTGGGATATGGCTCCCAGTATCTTGGGACTGTCCTCCATTGTGTGGTTTTGCTAACCTGTATGTTAAAGGATTACGGTGGGGCCGTGAATTCCTGCTGTAGTGGCAGTTTCCCTGGAGTATGGCTTGCCCCACCCTTAATGCTTTTAGCTTGCAAGGAATAAAAGGAAAAAGAGACAAAGGACAATTTGAGAACCTCGGTACTATCAAGCAAGCAGCACCGGGAGCAGAGCACATCCTTCAGACCAGAGGTTCTTGCGTGAGGATGCTCCCTGGACAAAGACTGATGCAATACCGGACTTTCCTCCAGAGCCGACAAGGGGAAAGTCTTTCCCTGGAGCGGACACCCTGACTATGGACTTGCAACGTACCGGACTGTGTAAGAATAAATCTTTCTTTGTTAAAGCCATCCACTCTGTGGCATTTCTGTTAGAGCAGCCTAGCTGACTAAAACAACCTTGTTCTGTCCTGTGGTATAAAGGAAGGAAATAGATACCCAAAGTGAATCTTGTCTCCTGTAGGAAGCCTCCTGCATTCATTAATTCATTGTTCATTTTTTTGAGAAAATTAATAGGGACTTATAGTGTACAAGGCCCTGGGGAAAATTGAGAGAATAAAACTTGGCTTTGGATCTGCTAGAGCACCCAATCTGACGGGGCAGACAGGCTAGCAAGCAGTCAAAGACATGGGGACAATAGGATAATGTGGGGACACACAGAGGATAGGGGTCAGGGACATCGTCCCAGCAGAAGAAATCTATATCTGCACTGAGACCTGAAGGTTCAGCAGGAATCAGTCAGGAGAAAACAGGCAGGTGGAAGAGCGTTCCAGCTGAGGGAACAGCATATGCAAAGACCTAGAGCCTGGCTACACGCTGTACGGAGTTACTTATGCTTGAATGTATTAAATTCCATCTTCTATTGGAAGGCTGACAGAACTTTTCTGATGGCTCCATAAATGATCAGTGATTTATCTTCCTTCTAAAAAGATGATGAGCTGTTTAAGTACAGCAACTTTGTCTTCCATTTTTTCCAACTCACATGCTTCTGGCATAAGACTAGACTTATGAGAGGGAAAGAAATTCACTTTCATGAAGCTCTGTCTATGTAACAGGCAGGACACTGGTTACTTTATACGTTTTCTTCCTTTCAACCTTTTCAATAACCTATTAACCCTTATTGTCTTGACTTTATAAAAATGGATACTGAAATTCAGAGTGGTTAAGTAAGTTTATCTGCATCATCCAGCAAACAAGTGATTAAAACTGACACAAAATATTCATTCTTTTAGCTAAACTTGTTACTCGTTATCAATAGAATCTGAGCGACTGTCTAACGGTACTTAGAAACTCAGGCTCAAGAGTCAGATCTCAAATTCCAGGGCTGCCACCTACTGTGTGACGCTGGGAAAATGACTTACATTTCTATGCCTCAGTTTTGTCATCTACGAATGGGGGTAATCATAAAAGCATCTACTTCGTAGGGTTGCTGACAGGGTGGCTAAACACTAAGTTCAGACGTTCAAACCCACCAGCTTTCAGAAACCCTACAGGGAAGTTGTACGTGTTCTATAAAGACACTATGAGTCAGAAGCGACTTGACAGCAGTGGGTTTGGTTTCGAGTTTTGGAATATCTAGAAAGTTCTGAGCATGTGAAACATAGGAAGTGCTGTGCGAATTTTAACTATCGTTGTTATATCTGTAGAATAAGCAGCTACTATGTGCAAAGGAATGCATGCATTTGGCATTTTGTCAACTGTCACAGAACAACCATATGTGACTATCGGATATGTAATTGATTCCAGAATGCAGCTGTCTGTTGAAACAGTCAGAACAAAGCTTAGTTCCAGGATGTGAGATGCTCTTTGACGTCTCGGGTCTGCTCTTGGGGGCCAAGGACCTGGGTCTGGGCCTGTGCGGCTCCTTCACAGAGGAGGAGCAAATGGGAGGTATTGAGATGAAGGGACAGAACAGTCCTGGCCAGAGACCTGGAAGATGGCTCTGATCTGAGTGGCTGCTAGTGACCACAGCAGTCAAGCCCTTGTCCTAATGGGTCTCCACCTCCTCTTCTGAGAAGGGGAGATGTATGTTTGGCTCCCAGATTGTTATTCGATATTTACTGGAACCCTAGGAGTCAGGAAAGATGCCTTGGGGTTCGCTTGGAGGGCAGTGGGAAGGGACTCAGGTGGACCAGGCTGTTAGCCTTTCCCTACCCCACCACCTGGGTTCTGACAGAGCAGCGCCATTTTGGCATTTGAATAAAGCGTGTAGGGAAAGGGGTCCAATGGCTCAAAAACATTCAATAAGGACCAGATCAGTGTGTTTCAAACTGCAGTTCTGACATGTTAATGGATCATATATTCAATTTACTGAGTTGTACTAGGGCAACACCAGCAGATATAAAAGGCAAACCCAAATGTAAGTTAGAAGTGTATTTATTTACGTCACACAGTTATCCAGGGACCCACGCTCTTCCATCTTGGCTCTATTATCTTTCACACATGACTTCTAAGGTCCCCAAGCTTATTTTCATCAAGCTGGTGGGAAGGGAGGAGATGCTGTATCACCTTGGACCGGAAGTGGCATCGCTTTTACTCACACGCCATTGGTAAGAACCAGTCACATAGCCCTACCGGATGCAAAAGAGTCTGGGATATGTAGTCCCAAACAGGGCAGCTGTTTTTCTAGGAATGTTGTTGTTAGTTGCTGCCAGTCAGTGCTGACTCATGGCATCCTTAGGTGTGACAGAACAAAACATTGCCTGGTCCTGCATCGTTTCATGGTCGTTGGTAGGTCTGAGCCCATTGTTGTGGGTGTTTGTGTAGTACCTTCCAACCTAGGGGATTCATCTTCTAGTAGTACACCAGACAGCATTCTGTTATGCTGCACAGTGTATTCCTTAGTTAATTTTCAGAGGTAGCTCACCAGGCTCTTCTTCCTATTCTTCTTAGTCTGGAAGTTCTGCTGAGATCTGTCCACTATGGGCAATCCTGCTGAAATACTGGTGGCATAGCATCTAGCATCAGAAGAGGAAATAAATCACCATAGTACAAATAATTCTAAACTATGGAAGGCGGCAGATGGCTAAGTTTGCTGCAAGGTCGTGAGCACATATACACACACATACACACTTTTGAAATGTACAGAGTGAGAGTTTTCAAGTTGGCATAAGAATGTCTTATGTTCTTTTTTCAATTAGAACACAGAGAAGAAGTCAACTATGTACAGCAAACATGGACACACAATTGTATTAGGGCAAACATTTCAACAGAGTTAGTATAGGTAGTTAGTATAGACAGACAAATAGTGATAAAACTAATGTGACCGAGTGCTACCAGTTGGTGAGTCTAGCTGAAGAATACATTAGTGTTGACTGTGCTAGTCTTTCAACCTTCAGCAGGTCTCATAGTTTTCCAAGTAAAATGTTAGGGAAAATTTAGTTGTTGAAATTTGCTGGACTTACAAGTAGAATAAGATACAAAGTAAGACTTAAGCTTAAGTTTTATTAGTTATAGCTTTAATGCAGGGGTCAGAATCTTTTTCTAAAGTAGGACAGATATTACATACTTAAGGCTTTGCAGACCAAACAGGCTTTGTGGCAATTCCTTAGCTCCTTAGCACAAAAACAACCATAGATAATAGATAAATGAGTAAACACAACTGTGTTCCCGTTAAATTTTATTTATAAAAACAAACAGTGGAACTTTCACTAATTGCACCATAAAAAAATTAAAAATAAGGCAAGCGGCAGACAATATTTGGCCCAGGGGCTATAGTTGGCCACATTTTGCTTTAATACACTGAATAATTTCATTTTTAAAACCCTTGAAACACGTCTTTTTGTTTTAAAGCAGATATACCATCCCTAGTGTACAGTTCAACACTGTTCATTAGAAATTATAGATGCGCAGTGGCCAAGCTATTAGGGATCCCAGATCTGCAAACACACCGCGCTCCGTAACCTCACTGTCTGCACAAAACAATCTCAACCTGTTTGCCTCATCAGTTGGTTTCATGTGTCTTTGTTTCTTGCTGTTTCTTTTACTAAAAATATACCATTTAAAAATGTACCATTTAAAAATACTTTTAATGGAGAGCTGATATTCATACAGAAAAGGGTCCAAATCGTAATTGTGTGATAAAATTTCACAGAGATGGCCCCTTCAGAAAGATGACACGGAAGCCACCAGAGTGGCTTCCTGCTCTATGTAGTAAGTTGTATGCCTGTATGAAATATCTATTTCAGTTGTACATATTCATAGATATGTGTTGGGGGCTGTGATAACTGAAAAAATATGTAACGCACTTACTGCATGCAGTCTTTATGCATATTGACTCCTGATCCTCACAGTGCCCGTACGACACAAATGCTGTTGTTAGTAATATCATTCCCATTTTACAGATGAGGATATGGAGGCACAGGAGGTTAATACATCCACTCAAAGTGAGACGACACGTGAGTCCAAGCCTATATCCTGTCTACTCTCCCCTCATGCGAAATCTGTGATGCAAAAAGTGTTTCTTACTGAAGGTTGCAGCCAAAGGCATACGAGGCAGGCAGTGAGAGATGATGCTGAGGTTTTTCTCCAGCAGTCAGACTCCAAGTCGGTGTTCCGGTCCCTGCCTTGGCATGTAAGGTCTGTGATGCAAAAGATGTTTCTTACTGAGGGTCATGGTCAAAGGGTTTAAAAGCCTCTGTCAGAATGTTCCCAAAGGTCCTTTGCCAAATTACAAACAGCATACCTTTCGTTAGGGGCATAGGGGCCGATTTTAGGTAGAATATGGATAAATTTTTTAAATTTCTTTTACGGTATATTAAAACATTTATAACAAGCATATCAAAGCAGTAAAATACAATTTCTTTTTAAAAAATTACTGCGTGCCTTCAAAAGAAAGAGAAAGACACACTAAACATTGCTAGGTGCCACAGAGTCAGTTCCAACTCATAGAGGCCCTATGCACAACAGAATGAATCACTGCCTGGTCTTGTGCCAAGTCCACAATCATTTTTGTGCTTAAGCTCATCATTGTAGCTGCTGTGTCAATCCAACTCACTGAGGGTTGTCATGGATTGAATTGTGTTCCCTAAAACATCTGTAGCAATTTTGCTGGGCCATAATTCCCTGTATTGTGTGATGTTCCTCCATGCTGGAATTCCTGCCTGTGTGATGTTAATGAGGATGGATAGGAAGCAGTTGTGCTAGTGGAGCAAGATTCAGTGCGTGAGTTTCTTTCGTACCCTGAGTCGGTCTCTTGAGATGTAAACGAGAAGAGCTAGGAGGTATTTGAGGACCTCATACTATCTAGAAAGAAAGCAGTGCCAGGAGCTGAGCTAAGTGTGTCCTTTGGAAAGGACCAGGGTCCTCAGAAGCTTCCAGTCCAGGGGAAGATTGATGACAAGGACCTTCCTCCAGTGCCAGCAGAGAAAGCCTTCCCCTTGAGCCGACACTCTGAATTTGGACTTTTAGCTTACTGGACTGTGACAAATACAATTCCTCTTTTTAAAGCTACTCACTTTGTGGTATTTCTGTTAAAACAGCACCAGATAACTAAAACAAGGGTCTTCTTCTTTTTCACTGATCCTCCACTCTGCCAAGTATGATATCCTTTTCCAGGGACTGATCCCTCCCAACAACATATCCAAAGAGTATAAGATGCAGACTCGTCATCATCTTCCGGAATAGATCTGTTTGTTCTTTTGGCAGTCCACGGTACTTTCACTATTCCCCTCCAACACCCTAGTTCAAAGGCATTAATTCTTCCTCTGTCTTCCTTATTCATTGTCTTGCTCCAGCTTGCACACAGTGTGACTGAAAATACCAATACTTGGGTCAGTTGCATCTTAGTCTTCAAGGTGATACCTTTACTCTTCAATACTTTAAAGAGGTCCTGTGAAACAAATTTTCCCAATGCAATGTGTCTTTTGATTTCTTGACTGCTGCCTCAATGGACGTTGATTGCAGAACCAAGTAAATTGAAATCCTTCACAACGTCAATCGTTTCTTCATTTATCATGATGTTACTTACAGATCCAGTTGCAAGGATTTTTGTTTCCTTGATGTCGAAGTGCAATTCATACTGAAGACTGTGGTCTTTGACCTTCATCAGTAAAAGTTTCAAAGCCTCTTTACTTCCAGTAAGTAACTTGGAGAAATCTGTGTAATACAGGTTGTTAATGAGTCTTCCTCCAATCCTGATGCCTCGTTCTTCTTCATATAGACCAGTTTCTTGGCTTATTTGCTCAGCATACAGATTGAAAAGGTATGATGAAAGGATACAACCCTGATGTACACCTTTCCTGACTTCAAACCATGCAGTGTTCCCTTGTGCTTCTCACACAACTGTCTCTTGATCTGTTGTATAGATTCTTTAAGAGAGCAATTAAGTGTTCTGGAATTCCCTTTCTCCACAATGTTAGCCGTAATTTGCTATGATCCACATAGTCAAATGCGTTTGCACAGTCAATGAAACACAGGCAAACATCTTCCTGGTGAAGATCATGAAGAGAGATACAAATGTCTAGGTTTCCAGGGACAGACGCTGAATTTGGCCTCAAGAGGCCCATATCTGAGTCCCAGCTCATTCATTTTCTAGTTCTAGTTTATTTTATTACTTATCAGTGTTTGCCGGTGAGCTCATTCTGGCTCACAAATACCCCGACTGTCACAGAATCCGTTGTCATCACATCAGTTTCAGCTTGTGAAGATCCTACAGGGGACAGAAGATCTACCTCTGCAGAGTTTCCAGGCCTGTAAGTCTATGTGGAGGCAAACTACCACACCTTTCTCCCACCGAGTGGCTGGTAGGCTTGAACTGCCAAGCTTTGGGTTAGCAGCTAAGTGCTTAACTACCTCACCATCAGGGTTCCTTGGTTATGGAGTGGGAACACTTAATAGGGTTTTCTGAACTGTAATCTTTTTAACTGTACTTTAGATTAAGGTTTATAGAGCAAACTAGTTTCTCATTAAACGGTTAATGCACACACTGTTTTATGAGATTGGTTGCCACCCCCACAGCATGTCAACATTCTCCCCTTCTCGACCTTGGGTTCCCAATTATTGGTTTTCCCTTTTCCTTTCTGCCTTCTCATCTTTGACCCTGGGCTGTTCTCATTTTGTTTTATTGGCCTGTCTAACCTTTGGCTGAAGGATGAACCTCAGGAGTGACTTTAGGACTGAGCTGTAAGGGTGTCCTGAGACTGTACTCTTGGGATTTCTTTAGTCTACGTCAGGTCGGCAAGTCTGCACTCCCTCCCTCTCTTTGTTTTTTTTGTGAGTTAGAATTCTGCTCGGCAATTTTCTCCAGCTCTGTCCAGGACCCTTTTTTGTGATCCCTGTCACAGCAGTCAGTGTGGTAGCCAGGCACCATCTAGTTGTGGTGACTCAGTCTGGTGGAGGCCATGGTAGATGGGGTCCGTTAATCCTTCAGACTAATCTTTGTCTTGTGTCTTTGGTTTTCTTCATTGTCCTTTGCCCCAGACAAAGTAAAACCAATGGAGTATCTGAGATGGACTGGGCTATAATCTTAATGGAAGCAGTTGGCCAGGTCTTTTCTCCCAACATACCATTGGGTGGGTTTGAACTGCCAACTTTTAGGTTTGCAGTGGAGCACAAACCCACTGTGAGCCAAGCACAGTTCAAAGCACTTTACAAAAATTAGTTCCTTTAATTCTCACAACTGTCTCTTGAGGTACTCATCAGACCTGTTTCTCAGGAAAGAGAACAAAGGCTCAGAGAGGTTAACTAACTTCCCCAAAACTACCCAGCCCACAAGTGACAGCTAGCTTTCACGCCCAGGCAGTAGTATCAGGGTAATACTAGAGGATGAAACACACTCATGGAGCCTGGCTCCTTCCATCTGGGCTGGAAGGTGGATTTTTTTTTTTTTTTATATTCTGTGATTTGTGGGAACTTCTTTGTAACTTTGGGTTCCATGTGCTCCACTGAAAGTAGGTGTCCTAGTTCTCTAGTGCTGTTTTAACAGAAATACTACAAGTGGATGGCTTTAACAGAAATAAATTTATTTCCTCCGAGTAAAGTAGTTTAAATGTCCAAATTCAAGGCATCACCTCCAGAAGAAGGCTTTCCCTCTCTGTCAGCTCTGGAGGAAGGTCCTTCTTGTCAATCTTCCCCTGGTTGAGGATGTTTTCAGGCACAGGGACACAGAGTCCAAAGAACATGTGCTGCTCCCAGTGCTCCTTTCCTAGGGACATAAGGCCTTCCTGTCTCTCTGTTCTGTTCTTTCTTTTATGCCCCAAGAGTTGGTCTCACCAACACAACAACCTATCCTCCCTTCTACCCACCTATCCTCCCTCATTACTATTATTTACAACAAACAGGGAAACTGCACACTACCAGGAAACATGGCCCAGCCAATCTGATACACGCATTTGGGGAGGATACAACGCAATCTACAACAGTGGATTCATATGGCCAGTTTTTCTTACCTGTCAGGATAGACGGAGTGATGGACCCAAAGATCTTCTGCAAACTGCCAACAGTTTTATTGTATGTGGCGTATTAGTAGTATTATTTTCTTGTTCCTCTTGTGGAGCTTCCCTGGAGATTAACTAAAAAAGTCATGAAAAAGCCTCGGATCATGTATAGATAATTCCAGTGATGAATAATAGGAACATGGCTGTGCTAATAAAAACACTGAATATTGATTTATCTTCAAATTGGGATACAGTTCTGCAGGATCTTTCCCTACTAGGAAGTTAATATGTTATATATAAAATAGAATTATTAAGAAGTAGCAGTATAAACACCACGTTGAGTAGTATAGAGTTGCAGGTGTTTGTCTCTAGGCGGTGGAAATCAGGTTCGGGTACCCGTGGGTGGGCCATCCTGTTATTTATTGTAATCCTTGTAGAAGTATTTGGCCTTTTCAACTGTGTACATATACAGCTTTGATATATAAATTAAACTTAAATTAGAAGAAAAGAGAATAATTAAACTCAATTTTAAATATTTCCAAAAGTAACCTGAAAATACATTCAAGAGTCTTGGGACACAGAATTACGGAAGTATGGAAGGCACGGTTAAGGTTAGAGGAGAAATTATAGGTGAAAAGCTCACTGCCGAAAACTCTCCAATGGCTCTGTATCACTCTAAAAATAAGACATGAATCCTCTTCCCTGACCTAAAAGGCCCCACAAAATCTGACTTCTGTTGACTCTACTGTTCCTTTAACACACAGGCTTTCCTGCTGTCCTCCAGAGCCTTTGCACTTGCTCTTCTCACTGCCGGGGACATCCTCTCTCTACATCTTCCCATAGCAGATTTCTTCAATAGTTTGGGTCTTAGCTCAAAGATTTCTTCTCGGAAAGGTCTATCTTGACCACCAAAATCTAAGGCTTCCCCACATCCACCCCATCACCATCTATCCCATCATCCTTCACATCTCTTAACAACAACAACAACAAAAAAACCCACTGCCAAGTTGATTCCAACTCCTAGTGACCCTGTATCACCCCTTAAAATCATGTATTTGTTGATCTG
This sequence comes from Heterohyrax brucei, assembly GCA_028571685.1. Lineage (NCBI taxonomy): Eukaryota > Metazoa > Chordata > Mammalia > Hyracoidea > Procaviidae > Heterohyrax > Heterohyrax brucei. The sequence goes on from CM053156.1 coordinate 72,691,224, forward strand.
TTTATCATCTGTCTCCCCCACTATGGTATAAGTTCCATTAGAACAGGGAACTTGCTGTCTTATTCCCTGCTGTAGCTCTAGCAAGGAGAAGAGTCCTTGACACACAGTAGGCGTTCCATAAATACTTGTGGAATGAGCAAATACAGACTCGGAAGGGCTGAGCAGCTGGAGGGGCCAGAGGCCTAGGGAGGAAGCTGCAGCCTTCTGCTTGGGTCCTACCCTGGGTAAACAGGAGTCCCTCCACCCAGACAGTCACTGTTTGACAACTGTCTGCCATAGGGCCGGCCAAGCCTGGTCCGTCACACCGCCAAGGCCCCAGGATACCCTGGAACAGGTAGCTGAAGCAGCCACACCTCAGGGGAGAGTTTGTGAAACAGCAGGTCAAGAAGTTATCCAAACAAGCATGAAGCAGGGTGGAGGAGGTGGTGAGACAGAGGGAGAAAGCAGTTAGCCTTTCCCTGGGCAGAGCCCAGAGGAACTGGAGGAAGGCCTTGGCATACCCAGTAGGCAGCCTCCTGGGCAGGCCTGGCCTCCAGGGTTCAGCTGTTTGTGGATTTAGCACCAGAAGCAGGGAGACACAGATTTCAGATCTGACCCTAGTCCTAAACTTGGGATTTGGGGCACTTGCCATCTCTGGGCCTTGATTTCCCAGCCTGTAAATTAGGAGACAGATGGGAAGATGAATGGTTTTCAAACTGAAAACAAACAAACACACAACAATGGCAATGGCCTTGTTTCTCATTAAAAAAAAAAAAAGGTTTTTTAAGTCTTATCTGAAAGGTAATCCACAGGAATGATACCATTGGATGTGCCCAGGTGGAAGCAAGAGAAAGGGGGTGAGAAGCTGCCCACCCAGCAGCCCCTCACCCTTCAAAGTGGCCAAGTGTGAAAACCACCAGGATACTCAGTCTCAGAGAGTCTTCATCCACTGCGAAGCAGAAGGGAGTATGACAAGAGGAATTGTCTTGAGAGAGTGGCAGAGTCTGCTGGTTTAGCATAGAGAACATTCTTTCAATCAAACATAGACCCAAGTTCAAGTCCCATAGTGTCACCTTGGGCAACATACTCCACATTTCTGAGCCTTAGTAAACCTTGGTGAATTTAGCATCATACACAGACCCTGCTTCATGGTGTCATCAGAAGGTGGTTAGCACAAACCTAGCACCTAGCAAGGTCTCAATGAAGCTAATTGCAGTGATGGTGAGAATGCACCTAGGGCGAGAACATACCTCTCAAAGAACGTAGTCAGTGTCACTAAATGGTATGTACGTAAAGAAACTGTTGAATTTATGTGTTTTGCTGTGTATGTTCTCAACAGCAACAATGAGATAAGTAAAATTCTATGTATTGAGAAAACAGTTGCCGTCGAGCTGATTCTGACTCACAGCAGCTCCATGAGTGTCAGAGTGGAACTGCGTGTTTTCAGTAGTTAATTTTCCAGAAGTAGATTGCCAGGACTTTCTTCTGACATGTCTCTGGGTGAACTCAGACTTTCAACCTTTCAGTTAGAAGCTAAGCACATAGACTGTTTTTACTACCCAAGGACTCTGAAAATCTCCATCATAGTAGCTGGAAAAATCAATGTTGATTACCATCTAGAACAGCTGAAATGACCTTCTCTGTCTTTGCTGTGAGTTGGGGGCATATTTAACCAGTCTGAACCTCAGTTTCCTCCTCTGTAATACACGGTCAAAGGAGCTCTGGTGGTACAACGGTTACAGCACTCAGCTGCTAACTGAAAGGTCAGTGATTTGAATCCACCTGCTGGAAAGACTGGTGATGTGTTCCTATAAAGGCTGCAGCCTAGGAAAACCCTATGGGGCAATTCTTCTCTGTTCTATAGGGTCACTATGAATCCGAATCCACTAGATGACAATGAGTTTTAATACATGATCAAGACTTAGAGAATACCAGAGATTGAAATCCAGTCCACAACATTTGTTTGTTCTTGTTTAGTAAAATTTGAATTGACTGCTAGTCTTTAAAAATTTTGCTTCCAGCTTCTTTAAAAAAATTAGAATGTCTAACAATAGGGTCACTATGAGTGAGAATCAACTAGACAGCAGTGGGTCTGATTTCTGGTTTAGCAACACTGTGTCCCCGTGCCTGCTAGAGCTAATTTAGACTGGGTGTGCTTTCTCAGCTGCTAACTAAAGAGTTGGCAGTTCTAACCCGCCAACCGCTCCATAGGAGAGTGATGTAGCACTCTGCTTCAATAAAGATTTATACCTTAGATACCCTATAAGGCAGTTCTGCTCTGTCTTATCAGTTCACTATGAATTGGAACAGACACGGTGGCAACGAGTTTGTTTGGATGCTTTCTCTTGTTTGCCGCAGTCTCCACTGTTCCTTAGTGTCCCTGCACTGAAGCTATTGTTGTAAATTAACTGTCATGCTTGCCATGCTGTTTCTTTCAAATGTGAAATTTGTTTATGTTCCTTTTGCTGCACAAATCCCTGTTAAGTATCTGGGCAGTGAGGACACTTGAGTTTGGGAACACTGATTACTAAGGTGAAGAAAACTCTGTCTGTGAAAACAATCTCTTATTTCATGTATTTACTACCACTCTGAAAAAAAAAATATGGCTATTAGAACATTTAAGAGGCCCTGGGGGTGCAGTGGTTAGAAGGCCAGCTGCCTACCAAGGTTCAGTACTTCAAATCTACCAGCTGCTCTTCGGAAACCCTGGTGGGCAGTTCTGCTCGGTCCTATGGGGTCACTGCGAGTCAGAATCTACTTGACAGCAACAAATTTAGTCTTTGTCAGAACATTTTAAATTACATGTTCCTCACATTGTGTCTCTAGTAGACAGCATTGCTCTAGCCCCTTAGATTCTATAGAAGGGGCCAGATTCTCTCTAAGTCACTGCCTCCGTTTCCCACTCCAGAATAAATTATTGTTGCTGTTGTTGGGTCCCACAGAGTCAGTTCTGACTCATAGAGACGCTACACACAGCAGAACAAAACTCTGCCAGTCCAGCTCCATATCACAGTTGTTTTCATGCATAAAGCTATTGTTGCAGCCACTGTGTCAATCCATTGTTGAGGGTCTTCCTCTTTTTCACAGACCCTCCACTCTACCAAACGTTGTGTCCTTCTCCAGGTATTGATCCCTCCTGACAACATGTCCGAAGTATGTGAGACGTAGTCTCGCTATCTTTGCTTCCAAGGAGCACTCTGGTTGTACTTCTTCCAGAACAGATCTGTTTGTTCTTTTGACGGTCTGTGGTACATTCAGAATAGACTACTAGTCCTAGCCAGAACTCTTGGGCTTGCGTCCCTGGCTGAGTTTTCTCTACTTCCAGCCACTATTATTTCTGGTGTCTGCACCTTTGTGGCCTGGCCATTTGTCTCTCAGGAGGACCCAGACCGAAGAACTCCAAGCCTGTCTTCTAGGATTTTGTACTTGGGAAGTCTCAGCTTCCAACCCCCATCTGGCAGCCATTGTGCTCTCTTTATCAGACATTCACATAAAACAATAGTCAATTTGAAACTTAATTACACACCTATTCTCCTATCTCCAGCCTGCTGAATTTACCCCAAACCTAGTGGTTTGGGGGTTGGGGTTGGGGTGGGGGTCAGGCTGGTTTTTTCCCCTTTTTCAGGGAAGTCAGAGATTTTTAGAGATCCTGTTGGCTGAGTTAGAGGACGGATGCAGACCTTTTTGCAGTGAAGGCACACTAGCTGGTTTTTTGGGTGGGGAGGCGGGGAAGGAACCAACATCCACAACTCTTTTGGGAGAGATGAAAGTCTCCATAAGGATTTGGGGAGCTGGGGCAAAGGATAAACCTCTTGCATCCAGTTGATTCTGAGTCATAGCGACCCTATAGGACCGAGAACTGCTCCATAGGGCTTCCAAGACTGTGAACCTTTACGAAAGCAGACTGTCAGATCTTCCTCTTGTGGAGCAGCTGCTGGAGTTCAAACCAGTGTACCACCAGAGGTCCTTCCCCCATTCTTCAAATAGGGAAGTGCTATACGAATGGAAACTCTGTTGGTGTAGTGGTTAAGTGCTACAGCTGCTAATCTAAAGGTAACAGAAGCCACTAGGTGCTCCTTAGAAACTCTCTGGGGCAGGTCTACTCAGTCCTATAGGGTAGCTATGAGTCAAAACCTACTTGGCAGCAGTGGGTTTGGGTTTACCCTCGCATATGGTAGTGGCAGTGTTAGGCAGACTTAGTTGTTATTGTTGGATGCCTCTGAGTTGAGTTTCAATTCCTAGTGACTGCATGACAAAATAGAATTGCCCCATAGGCTTTCCTAAGATGCAGTCTGATGGTTCAGTGGTTAGGCACTCAGCTGCTAGCTGCTCACTGAAAGGTTGGCAATTTGAAACTACCCAGAGGCTCAGTGGAAGAAAGACCTGGCAATCTGATTCTGGAAAGACTACAGCCTAAGAAACTCTATGGGGCAGATCTATTCTCATATAGGGTGGCCATGAGTCAGAATCAACTCAATGACACGCAGCAACAACTATCTTACAGAAGCAGATTGTGGGCTCTTTCTCCCATGGAGTTACTGAGTGTTAGCTGCTGGCGCAGTGATGTAAACCCCACCAGCTGCTCCGTGGGAGGGAGATGGGGCAAGGCTCCCCAATACTAACCACAGAGCCTCTTTAAAAACACCCGTTACCGTGCTCCTTGGCCCAAACAGTGCTAGGAAATGCTACTAAAGCTTATATATGTTCCTAGATGTTTTAAAAAATAGTTTTCATTGACACTTTTAGTGATTAAAAAAAAAATTACCAAATTATCTGTAGCTAGTACACAGAAAGGAAGTTTATCTTTTTCATAGACTTTTTCTTTTTTAAATAAAAACATTGTGAACAAGCAGAAATAGAGAATAACATTGAGAACCTTGATATACTCACCACACAGTTGTGTCAAATCCTACCACATGTCTGTATTTCCTTTGGATTTGTTTCTTGTTTGTTTTAATGAAAAGTGAAACATGTACCTGTCCTAATGCCATCACCATGCCACCCTTTTCAGAGGTGTTTCTGTCCAATATTTGGCATCTATCGTTAGTGGCTGTGTGTTTATACTTTTACTGTCCGTGTCTACATAAACAATATGGATTATTATTTAAGGAGCCTAGTGGAAGCCCCGGGGGCTGGCTAAACCCTGGTTAAGTGCTACTGCTGCTAATCAAACGGTCAGCAACTCAAATCCAACAGGCACACCTTGGAAACTCTTCGGGGCAGTTCTACTCTGTCCGTAAGATCGCTATGTGTTGAATTCAACTTGACGGCCACGGGTTTGGGGTTGAGGTTAGGGGTGTGGTGGTTAAGTGCTTGACTACTAAACCTAAATGTTGGAAATTCAAACCCACCCGATGGATCTATGAGAAAAAACCTAGCCATGCGTTCCTGTAAAGACTACAGCCTGGGAAACCCAGTGGGGGCAGTTCTACTCTGTCACATGGAGTCACCATGAGTTGAAATTAACTCGATGGCACCTAACAACTTTACTATTTTGCTGATCTGGACATTACATATACACAGCATATGTGCACATCTCCTTTACTTTTTTTTCCCTTCACTCCACTTAATGCCTTTCGGATCTTTCCATAGTGATACAGGTAGTTGCTAGATTGTCCATTTAAAATGATGTGGGAATATCCCAAATGTATTTATTTTTATTTTATTTTTGGCAATAGCGTTGTTTCCTAGTTTTCCACTGTTTAAAGCAGCGCTACGAGGAACACTCAAACACTTATGTCTGAGAGTTTCTCTGGGGACTCAGGTAGGAGGATTTCTGGAAGGTAGGGAACAGGCATGTTGCCTTTCGGAAGATATTGGGGAAGTGCTCTCTCTCCTACAAGTAGAGTTTCCTGTTAGTCGTGTGGGTTGTTTTTGTTCCACTCTCACCAGTCCTAGGTTCTGCAAATCGACAAATGTAGAACAACTTCATTGTTTTAATTTGCATTTCCTCTATGGCACTTGGCTTTGGCTTGGCTCTATTCCTGAAGAGGGAGAAACTCTTCTTGCATTCGTCATTCAGGTTTCCTCCTCTGTGAGTGTACTTGTTCATACCCTTTCCCCATTTGTTTATTATATCACTTACCTTTTCTGTATCCATTTATAGGAATTATTTGTTCTTGAGAATCTTCCTTTTCCACTTGTAGTAGAGAAAAATATCATTGTTCAATCTGTGGCTTCTCTTTTCACTGTCTTTAGAGCAGCTTGTACAGAAGTTTTCAGTTTTAATACAGAAATTTTAGTTAAACCATAAACAAAGTTATCCACAGCATTTCCTTTAGGGTTTGTGTTTTTGGGAGCTTGTCTATGAAATTGTTCAGTGCCCTGAGATCATGAAGATATTATCCAAAATATTTTCTGTAAGTTTAAAGTGTTCTTTTATACTCAGCTCTTCACTTCATAGGAATCAATTGTTTGTGTGTGGTGTGAGGTAGGCAATGCCATTATATTTCCTCCAATGGATAACTGACTGGCCTAGCACCATTTATTGACTGGAATATATTTTCTCTGTTGCCATTAGGTGCCCTGGAGTCTAGATCCCACATGACAGAACAAATCTGCCCCTATAGGGTTTCCTAGTCTGTGATCGTTACAGGAACAAGTTGGAAAGTCTTTTCTCTGCAGCTGAGCAGTTAACAGTTTCACCACCAGGATGCCTTATCTTTTCTCTGATGATATACAAATGCCATCTCTGTTATTTTCCACTTTCAAGTCTAGGTAGTTCTGCTTCTAGATTTTCACACTGCTCTGCTTATCTCTTTGTTCCTGCAAATGGCTCAGTAGTACTTTCCAATAGACTATAACATGAACCACATGGATGATTTAAAATCTTCCAGTGGCTGCAATTAAAAAATATATATTATAAAACAAGTGAGTGCATTAAAAAAAAAAAGCATCTGTTGAGTGAGTTCCAACTTCTAGTAATCCCACAAGATGGAGTCAAACTGTCCCACAGTTTTCAAAAGAGCTACTACTGGATTCAAATTGCCAAGCTTTTGGGTAACAATTGAACAGGTGACCACTGAGCCTCCAGGGCTCCCAAGTGCGTCTGTAATTCTATCCAAATAAAAATTGTAAGTTTTCAAAACTTTTAATCCTGGTGAAATATATGTTTAACAAAATGTTTGTCACTTCAACAATTTTTTTTTTTAATTGTGCTTTAGATGAAAATTCACAGCTCAAGTTCAGTAGTCATTCAATAGTTCATACACATTTTGTGACATTGAATGCAATCCCCACAGTGTGATTGCATACTGTCCCTTTCCATCCCAGGTTCCCTGTGTCCAATCATCCGGTTCCTGTCCCTTCCTACCTTCTTGTCCAGCTTTGGGTAAAAGTTGCCCATTTGGTCTCATACATTTGATTGAACTCAGAAGCATGTCTATCACATGTGTTATTTTTCATTTTATAGGGCTGTCTAATCTTTGTCTAAAAAGTGAGCTTCAGAAATGATTTCAGTTCTGGGTTAGCAGAGAACGTGAGAGCCGTAGGTTTGAGAATTTCTCCAGTCTCTGTCAGACCAGTAAGTTTGGGTTTTTTCATTTTGTCTTTCATGTGACTTTGAATTCTGTTCTGCATTGCTTTCCTGCTGTGTTTGGGACTCTCTGCGGTAATCCCCGTCAGGGCTGTTGTTGGTCTTCTCTGGGCACCATCTAGTTCTTTTGGTCTCAGGCTGGTGGGGTCTCTGGTTCCTGTGGTCCTTTAGTCCCTTGGGCTAGTATTTTCCTTGTGTCTTTGTCTTCTTCTTTTCCTTCCTTCCTTCTCCAGTGGGATGGGACTGCTAGATGTACCTTAGATGGCTGCTTGCAAACTTTTAAAACCCCAAATGTGATTCATCAAAGTGGGCTGTAAAATATTTTCTTTATGAACTATGTTATCACAGTTGTCCCCCAAGACCATGGTCTCCGGGTCCCAGCCCCTGCTCCTCCGTCCCTCAAAGTCCTCGAGTGTGTCTAGGGAACGTCTCTGTTTTCGCTTTGGTCCAGTTGTGCTAACTTCCCCAACACTGTGTGTTGTCCTTCCCTTCACTGAAGTTGACACATGTCTACTCTCTAGTTAGTGATTTTTTCCTTCCCTCCTGTCTGCCCTCATAGCCTTCAAAGAATGTGTTTGTTGTATGCACACCTTTTCTTGAGTTCTTATTGTAGTGAGCGCACACAATATCTGTCCTTTGGTGACTGAATGACTTTATTCAGCATAATGCACTCCAGATTCATCCACATTGTTAGATGTTTCCTGTAATCACCATTTGTCTCTATTGCTGTGCATAATTTGTTTATTCATTCTTCTGTTGATGGGCCTTTAGATTGTTTCCACTTTTTGCTATTACAGATAGTACTGTAATGAACATAGGTATGCATACATCTATTGGTATGATGGCTCTTGTTTCTCTAGGGTATATTCCTAGGAGTGTAATTGCTAGAGACACAGTCCAACAATTAAGTTCATGAACTTAGCTGTTCTGAGTACTATGTAACTCATTGCTGAGTATCTCTGTCATCACCTTTGAAGTGCTCCCCTTGAGAAGCTATGCACCAATGCCAGCATCTAATCCACACTTCAAAGCAATTCTGCATGGTGTCATGGTGGCAAATTTGTGAACATAATTGTATAGTATAAACAAATACCTGTGTTGGAACACCCTCCCTACTCACCTGATCTGGCCCCCTGAAGATCAAGGAAATATTGAAGGGAAGACATTTGGATGACATTCAGGACATCACAGGTAATACGATGACAGCTCTGAAGACCATTCCAGAAAAAGAGTTCCAAAATTGCTTTGAAGGGTAGAGAAGGCACTGGCATTAGTTCATAGCTTCCCAATGGGAGTACTTAGAAGGTGACTGTAATGATATCTAGCTATGAGGTATGTAGCACTTTTTCTAGGATGAGTTTGTAAACTTAATTATCAGGCTTGTATAGTATTTCTATCTCTAGCTTTTTAAAGAAGCACCATATTGTTTTCCAAAGTGGTTGTACCATTTTACATCCCCACCAGTAGTGTATGAGAGGTCCTGTCTCCTCACAGCCTCTCTCAAGCATTTATTATTTTGTGTTTTTTTGGATTAGTGCCAGTATTGTGTGGTGCGATGGTTTTTGTTTGCATTTCTCTAATAGCTGATGATCATTAACATTTTCTCAAGTGTCTGTTAGCCGTCTGAGGGTCTTTTTCTCCTTTTTTTTTAAAAAAAAAATTGTACTTTCGATAAAAGTTTACAGAACAAATTAGTTTCTGCCAAACAATTAGTACACACATTGTTTTGTGACATCAGTTGCCAACACCACAACATGTCAACACTCTCCCCTTCTTGACATTGGTTTCCCCATTACCAGCTTTTCTTGTCCAGCCTTCTTGTTCTTGCCCCTGAACTGGTGTGCCCACATGGTCTTGCTTTCATTTCAACTGTTTTTATATGTATAACTGACACTTTTTTAGAAAAGGAAAAAATGACATTAATTTTAACGCTTTTTATTTAACCTGACACATCTAAAATGTTATTATTTCAACATATCATCAACATAAAAATAATGAAAGAGGCATTTTGCATTATTTTTTTCCTCATGTTATTTATTTTGTTGGTTTGAGAGTATGTAAACTGGTGGCACAGAAGTTAAGTGCTATGGCTGCTAATCGAAAGTTGGCAGGTCAAATCCACCAGGCGCACCTTGGAAACTACAGGGCCGTTGAACCCCTTGTATAGGGTTTCTTTGAGTCAGAACTGACTCAGTGGCAGCAAGTTTTTTATTGAGAGTATACACAGCAAAACAAGCACCAATTCAGCTGTTTTTACATGTTCCACTGAGTGACACTGATTACATTCTTCAAGTTGTGCAGTGATTCTCACTCTTCTGAGCTGTTTCCCGCCCTTAACATAAACATAAACATAAGCATAAACATAAACTCATAAAGTTCCTATCTAATCTTTGAAGTTGGTATTATCACTTTAATCCTATCTTGGTAGTTCTTAGAAGAGTTAGGGTAAACTATTACTTGGTTTTCAGACTTCAGAGAATGTTTTTGGTGTATTCTTTCTAAAACATGCTTTTGATGTATTAAAATGAGTTGGTTCATATACACTAGTATCAGTAAATGAGAAAACACAATTATAATTTATTTGTGACTGACTCTTAGAGGTCTTAAAGGACAGTAGAACTGGCCCAACAGAGTTTCCAAAAAGTGGCTGGTGGATTCGAACCACTAGTCTTTCGATTAGCAGCTGAACTCTTAAGCACTGCTCCGCCAAGGCTCAAAATAGGGCTTGCATTTTACACTTACTGGTCATCTCAGTTTGAGCTAGCCCTATTTCAGGTGCTCAGTAGCCACGTATGGCTACCATATTGGACAGAGAGGTTGTAATTTTTACTGTAAAGCACATCCCCTACAGTCATTACCGTTCTTCAAATTCATTTTGGCTATTTTATGCCCTTTGCTTACTTACATAAATTTTAGGATGAGGTTAAACGGGACAGAACAAAGGTTAGATAATCTTCGTGTATTTACCTTCTTTACTGTTTGCTGAGCACTATGCAGACTTCTTTGTCCTATAGGGCTTTTAATTTAAATTCATTGAATCTATTGACGAGTTTGGGAAAGAGTGAATCCTTATACCATGAATAAGATATATCTCTACATTTATGTAGGTCTAACTTGACAGAAATGGGTTTTTGGGTAACCCTGGTGGCATAGTTGTTAAGTGCTCTAGCTGCTAACCAAAAAGTCAGCAGCTTAGGTGCTTAGGTGCTCCTTGGAAACTCTGTGGGACAGTTATGCTCAGTCCTGTAGGGTCACTATGACTTGGAATCAACTTGATGACAACAGGTTTAGTCTTTGGTTCTTTTGCATTTTCGAATAAAGTTTTATAATTTTATCCCTAAAAAAATCTTTTGTTAGATTGATTACTAGGTAACTTATAATAGCTATTGTTGTTGTTGTTGTTAGGTGCCATCGAGTTGGTCTCAATTCATAGCAACCCTGTGAAAGAAACACTGACCGATCTTGTACATATCCACAATTGTTTTTATGCTTAAGCCCATTGTTGCGGCCACTGCGTCAATCCATTCCATCAAGGGTCTTCCTCTTTTTTGCTGACGCTCCACTCTACCAAGCACGATATCTTTCTCCAGGGACTCGTCTTTCCTGACAACATGTCCAAAATAAGTAAGACGCAATCTTGCCATCTTTGCTTCCAAAGAGCACTCTGGTTGTACTTCTTCCAAAATAGATCTGCTTGTTCTTTTGGCTGTCCATGGTACATTCAACATTCTTCTCCATCACCACAATTCAAAGGCATCAATTCTTCTTCTGTCTTCTTTGTTCATGGTCCAACTTTCGCATGCATATAATGCAACTGAAAATACCATGGCTTGGGTCAGGCACATTTTAATCTTCCAGGTGACATCTTTACTTCTGAATACTGTTGATGTATATAAACTAGCTAATTTTAACACATATTAATATCTTAAAAATATACCCAGCAATCTTGCTGATTCCCTTATCAGAACTAATGTCTGGCCACAGATACTTTTGGGATATATATGTCTTAGTTACCTAGTGCTATTATCACAGAAATACCAAACTAGATGGCTTTAACAAACAAAAATTTATTCTCTCACAGTCTAGGAGGCCAGCCAGCAGTTCAAATTCAACGTGGTAACTCCAAGGGAGGGCTTTCTTTGTCTGGCAACTCCGGGAAAGGGTCATTGGCATGGTCAAGGAGCTTCTCAGCACAGAGACCCTGGGTCTAGAGGACATGCTCTACCCCTGGTGCTTCTTTTTTACATGACATAAGGTCCCTCTCTGCTCTGCTCCATTGATGTAACTGCCTCTAATCCTTCCTCATTAGCATTGAAAAAACAAAAAGCTCCTTACCTGTGGAGTCAATTCTGACTCATAGCAACCCTATAGGGCAGAGTAGAACTGCCCCACAGAGTTTCCAAAGAGTGCCTGGTGGATTCTAACTGCCAAACTTTCAGTTATCATCTGTAGTACTCAAGCACCACTGCACCAGGATTTCCATCAGTATCATGTTGTTGTTGTTAAGTGCCATCAAGTCAATTCAGACTCCTGTGCACAATGGAATGAAACATGGCCCAGTCTTTCACCACACCACAATTATTTTTATGCTCAAATCCAGTGTTACAACTACTGTGTCAATCAATCTTATTGACATACTCCCTCTTTTTTGCTGACCCTTCACTCTACCAAGCATGACATCCTTCTCCAGGGACTGATTCCTCCTGACTGCATGTCCAAAGTATATAAGATGCAGTCTTGCCATCTTTGCTTCCAAGGAGCACTCTAGTGGTACTTCTTTCAGAACAGATCTGTTTGTTCTTTTGGCAGTCTATGGTGCATTCAATATTCTTCTCCAACAGCACAACTGCAAGTCATCAACCCTTCTTCTGTCTTTCTTGTTCAGTGTCCAGCTTTCACACGCATATTGAAAATACCATGGCTTGGGTTAGGCACACTTTAGTCTTAAGGAGACATTTTTACTTTTTAGCACTTTAAAGAGGTCCTTTGAAGCATATTTTCCAAATGCAATGCATCTTTTGATTTCCTGACTGCTCCTTCAATGGGCATTGATTGTGGACCCAAGTAAAATGAAATCTCTGACAATCTCAATCCTCTCTCCATTTATGATGATGTTGCTTACTGGTCCAGTGGTGAGGATTTTTGTTTTCTTGATGTTGAGGTGCAATCCATAATGAAGGCTGTGGTCATTGAGCTTCATCAGTAAGGGTTTCAGATACTCTTCACTTTCAGCGAGCTGAGTTGTGTCACCTGCATAACGTGGGATTTTAATGAGTCTTCTTCCAATCTAGACGCCTTATTCTTTTTCATATAGTCCAGCTTCTCAGATTATTTGTTTGGCGTACAGACTGAAAAGGTATTGTGAAAGGATACAACTCTGACACATACCTTTTTTGACTTTAAACCATGCAGTGTCCCCTTGACCTGTTTGCATACACAGATCCCCTACAAGCACAATTAAGTGTTCTAGAATTCCCATTCTCCACAAGGTTATCTGTAATTTGTTATGATCCACACAGTAAAATGCCTCTACATAGTTAATGAAACACAAACATCTTTCTGGTATTCTCCGCTTTCAGCTAAGGTCCATCTGACATCAATGATATTCTGGTTCCATGTACTCTTCTGAATCTGGCTTGAATTTCTGGCAGTTCCTTGTCAGCATACTGTTGGAGTCACTTTTGAATGATCTGTAACAAAATTTTACTTGCATGTGATATTAATGATATCGTTTGGTCATTTCCACATTCAGTTGATTAACATCACTGAGGTTAGGATTTACGACACTGAATAATCACATCAGACTACAAAACAGTAAATAACAACACAACACTGGGAATTATGGCCTAGCCAAGGTGACACACATTTGGGGGGGGGACACAATTCGATCCATAACAATATATAATACAAAAGTATATGTTATGTAAATATGTATATATCATTAGGAAGAAACCGTGGTGGTACAGTGGTTAACTGTTCAGTTGCTGACAGAAAGGTGGGTGCCCACCAGCTGTTCCATAGGAGAAAGATGTGGCAGTCTGTTTCTGTAAAGAGTTGCAGCCTTGGAAGCCCTATGGGGCAGTTCTACCCTGTCCTATAGGGTTGCTATGAGTTACAATTGATTCAGTGGCAATGGGGTTTGGTTTGGGGGTTTATATAGCATTATATCATCAATGAGTAATGAGTTTTTTTCTTCCTAGAGTTTGTTTCTTTGTTGTCTTACTGCATTACTAGAGCTGCCAGTAAAATATCAAATAGAAGAAGTAATAATAGGTATATCAGGTAAGACTGAGTTTGCCTGTGCATAACAGAGACACCAAACAAGATAGAAAATTAGTTCTCACTTTTTAAAAAGTCCAAAGGTAGTTTCAGGGGCATGTGGCAGCTGTTACTGCCACAGAAGTCCTCAGGGATCTGGCTTCTTCCAGCTACTGCCTGCCCAGACACTTGAAGTCTTCATCATCATGATCTGAGATGGCCGCCAGGATTCCAGCCATATCTATGTGTTCTGGGCAGTAGAACAGAGAAAAGGGACAGAGAAAAAAAAGTAAAGATCATGCTCCAGCTATCTTTTTAAGAAAAGGTCCTGTGAGCTGCCCCGTTATATTTCAGATTAAATTTCATTGGCCAGACATGTGTTCATGGCTATGCTAAGCATCAGTGGAGTTTTGAGATGAGGTATTTTGTGTTCTGCTGGGGTTGAGAGGGGGATCCACTGCCCAGCTGAAAACCAGAAGTCCTATTATTAGGAAGGAAGAGAGTCTAGATAATAAAGGCTAAGTCAGACCCTCTGCCCCAAGGGGCATTCTTGTCTTATTCCTGACTTTAAAGGGACATTTCTGTAGGGTTGCTATGAATCTGAATCAATTCAACAGCTTTGAGTTTCTTTTTTTGGTTTTGCCCCTTCAAGTATAATGTCTGCTTTAAGTTTTTGGTAAATAACTTTTACCGGATTATTGAAAGTCTCTTCCAGGTAAGCTAGGAGTTTTGCTTGTTTGTATTTTAATAATAATTAATGTTCAGTTGTCTTAATTGCTCTCTGTGCATCTACTGAGGTAATCAGTTTTTTTTCTTTGTCTGCTACTTCATTAGCAGATTCTGTAATATTAAACTGGTTTTTACATTCCTGGAATTAATCTAATTGGTCATGATGCAGTATTTACATTTTGTTGCTTACTTTAGTTTTGATAGCACAGACTTTTACACCTGAGAGACACTGCTTTGATTTAACCTTTGATCCACTGCTAGAATCTTGTCACCATCTTCCCTGACTCCACTGTGACCCAGAGAATTTTCATTGGCTATTTTTTATCTTTGTTTTAGTCTGGAAGCTCTCCTGACACCTGTCCACCGTGGGTGACCTTGCTAGTATTTGAAATACCAGTGGCATAGCTTCAAGCATTATAGCAACACACAAGCTACCACAGTGGACAAACTGACGGATGATTGGTGGTCCCTTTAGTTATGAGTACTGTAGTTTCATAAGCATTTTTCCAGTTGACCTCTGGTCAGATATCTTTGTCCCCTGAAGGTGAAGGAAGTTATTTGGGTTTTCTGTTGACTTAGGATTTTGTTCTGTCATTAATTTGAGAAGATGTCTAAGGAAGGGCAACTGTTGTTTGTTGTTAGGTGTCATCCAGTTGGTTCTAACTTATGGTGACTCCATGTACAACAGAACAAACACCGCCCAGTCCTGTGCCATCTTCATAAATGTCATGTTTGAACCCAGTGTTGCAGTCATGATGTCAGTCCATCTTGTTGAGGATTTCTCTTTTCTTGCTGACCCTATACTTGACCAAGCATGATGCCCTTTTCCAGGCACTGTTCACCTGATAACATGTCCAAAATACATGGGATGAAGTCTTGCCGACCTTACTTCTAAGGAGCATTCTGGTTGTACTTCTTCCAAGACAGATTTGTTCGTTCTTCTGGAATTTCATAATATATCCAATATTTGTCACCAACAGCATAGTTCAAGGCCATCAGTTCTTCTTCGATCTTATTCATTCTCCAGCTTTCCCATGCACACGAGGTGATTGGAAATACCACAGCTGGGGTCAGGTGCACCTTAGTCCTCATAGTCACATCTCTGCTTTATAATACTTTAAAAGAGGTTTTTCTCAGCAAAACAATACGTTATTTGATTTTGTGATTGCTGTTTCCATGGGCACTGATTGTAGATCCAAGTGAAATGAAATCCTTGATAACTTCCATGTTTTCTCTGTTTATCATGATGTTGTTTATCAGTCCACTTGTGGGGATTTTTGAAGGTCACTGTAAAGAAGAGTAATTCAAAGATGGGATTTCAAGCAGTTAGGGAAACTTGGCTAGACCTTGGTAATCAGGGAGGCTTCTTGAAGGAGTTTTCAAAGCAGGGTCTGAGGAGTCCCTGTATCAGAAGCCTGGGCTCACTGTTGACTCTGGAGCCTATAAATGGTACTCAGGCACTGAATTTACTTTTTAAATTATGATTAAATGAGAGTATACAATCCAAATTAATTTTGCCTGTCCACAGCTCCTTCTGCTCTCCTTGCCCAGTGATAGCACGCTCCTCCTTTTCATTCTATACTTGTAGTATCCTCTTAACAACCTCCTGTCCCCTCTTCTCCACCCTTTCCTCTCCCATCTAGAAAGAGATGAATAGGACAGTATCCTATAAATGCATAGAACCATAAAGTGTACACACCACATGGTCACACTGTGTCCCCAGGTCCAGTCCATTTTTGTCCAAAGAGTTGACCTCAATAGTGTTTTCTGGACAGGGGCAACAGCAGGTCTAGGGGCGATGCTCCCAGGGGATCTCTCAGACCATTGGACCATCACTTGTGATCTTTTAGTGGGGTTCTTGAGGTATACCCCTCTTTTTCTCATGTTGCTACAGGGACTCAACATTTTGTGCCCCATTACGGCTGTCTTTGGCAGTGGCCAGGCATTTTCTGGTTCTTCTGGTCACATACTGACACAGTCTACCATTCACATGGGTTCTTCTGTCTCCTGAGCTCTATTTTCCTTGTGTCTTCGTTGTTCTGTGATCATCTGTTCCAGGTAAGTTGGGACCATTTGGTGTACCTCAGATGGAAGCTTGCTAAATTTTAAGACTCCAGACACCACTCACAAACATGGGGAGCAGAAGGCTCTCTTAGCAATAGGCTAGTTATGCCAATTGGCCTCAGTGTCCCCGGAGAGCATGGTTCCCAGAACCCACCCCTGCTACTCTATCCTTGCAATATTGGGTTGAGATTAGAAGAGCTTTCAGTTTATGGCAAAGTCCAGTTAAGTTGATCTACTTTCTACTGTGTGCTTTCACCTAACCAAATTTCTATCAGCTATCTAATTGATAACCAACCCTCTTCCCATCCCTACCCTTGTAGCCGCTAGCACCTTTTATTCTGTATGTAAGTCTGTTTTTAAGTCCTTATACCAGGAGTTTCATACAATATTTGTCCCTTTTGCACTGACTGTTTTCACTCAGCGTGTCTTTCAATTGAAACCAGGTTATGAGATGCTTCCTAAAATCATCTTCATTCTTCATCATTGCATAGTGTTCCACTGAGTGTATGTACCACAGTTTGTTTACCCATTCATCTGTTGATGGGCATCTGTGGTGATTCCATCTTCTTGCTGTTGCAGACTGTGCTGCAGTAAACATTCGTGTGCATGTATCTGTTCATGTGGCAGCCTTTTCTTCTATAGGATATATTCCAAGAAGTGGGATTACTGGATCAAGTGGTATATCTATTTCTAGCTTTTTCAGGAAGTCAAGCACTGAATTTTTAATAATGCCCCAGGTATTTCTTAAGGACACTGAAATCTGAGAAGCACTGAATTACAGTGAGGAAATCTCCTATAAGCTTGAAGTCTAACAAAGCAGTTCTCAGTCCAAAGAAAGTTTGACTCCCAAGGGGACACTGTCAGTCAATATCTGGAGACAATTTTGGTTGTTACAACTAGGGAAAGGATGCTACTGGAGGATGCTAGTTTAGAGGCTAAAGATGCAGGCAAGCACTGTAAAATGCTCTGGATATCCCAGCAACAGAAAATTATCCAGCCCCAAATGTGAGTAGGAGTGAAGGCAAAAAGCCCTAGTTAGGAATTACAAGTCTGACCCCCTTCCGAGTGTCAATGCACAGGATTTTTATCTCCTATGTTTATTTTACTTTCCACATTTTCTGTGTCCTTTTCATTGACTACCTATTATATAGACAGCACTGTACGCACAGCATAACAATTTCTCCTCAGAAACCTTCTTGGTCATTCATCCCTAAATCTCTATGAAGTATCTATTATATGTTTAATTTTGAACTGTTCAAGGTGTGGGATATACCCTGGGGAGTACAATAGACAAAGATTATCTTAGCGGAAGTGGAAGTATAGACATAGATGCTGTGTATAATTTCTAATCGTGATAAATGTTGAGAAAAAACAGGTACAAAGGCAGAGGATAAAGAGGTCAGAGTGAGAAGAGCCTACGTAAACACACTGGAGAGTCCTCCCAGAGAAGTTGGCAATTAAACCAGAATCTGAAGGATCTTTCTTTTTGTGAGCCATTCAAAGCAGAGGAGAACTGTTTTCCAGGAAAAGGGGGAAAAGATGTACAAGGACCCTGAGTGAAGAGATAAACACTAAAAAAAACAAGCAAATGAAGAAGACCAGTGTGGTTGCAGCTGCTTAAGAGTGGGCACAAATGGAATGCCATGAGGTCAAAGAGACAGGGACATAGAAGCAAAGTCGTGCACAGCCTCACATCCCATGGGAACCAGTTGCCACTGCCCCCCAAGTGTTTCAAAGTAAAACTGTGACCTTTTAGAGGCACATCACCAGGCCTTTCTTCTGAGGCACCTCTAGGTGGGTTCCAACCACTAACCTTTTGGTTAATAGTCCAGTACTTAACTGTTTGTGCTGCCCTGTGGTAAACCAAAAAACCAAAGCCATACCCTTCAGTGAGTATGACACATAACAACGGTATGGAAGGATGTTTGAATTATACAAGTTTTATAAGTGAATGGGATAAGTCCAACTCACAACAAGCCTGTGGCAGAATGTCTGAATTATATAAGTTTTATAACTTCATGGGAAGTCATGAAAGATTTTGAGTAGGGGAATGACTTGACCCAATTTATGGTTGTGCAAGATCACCCCTGTCCCCTAAGAAGACACTAGATGGTAAGTGAGAGGAAGAGGAAGAAGTGGAGATTCAGAGATGATAAGAAAGGATTGATAGTGACTTGGACAAGTTCGGCAGTGGTAGAAATAGGAAGATGAGGAAAATTCGAGATACCTAAAGGTGGTGAGAACTGGATTTTGCTAATGAATTGGAAGGACTGGGAAGGAGCCTGTAAGAATACTGACTCCCAGGTTCTGGGCTGGAACAACTGAGGGGAGGATGGGGTGATGGAATATATGAGGTCTGACAATTAAGTTTGTGAACTTACCACAGTGTGCTTACATTGGCAGCCCTGTACAATCAACACAGTAAGGTTTCTCAACCTTAGTATATCAGTGTCTCACAGCTGTGTTCATGCCGTTGTGTGGTGATGCCTTGCTGAGTGGCATTCATCATTGTTTGCATGTTTTTGTGTGCCATCCTGAGAATGTTGAAACTTGAATTAGAGCAGTGAACAGATATTCAATTTCTTGTTAAACTTGGCAAGACTGGAAGTGAAATCAGGAACATGTTAGTCCAAGTTTGTAGGGATAATGCTATGAAGAAAACAGAAGTATACAAATGGATTAAACATTTTTTCTCAGGGTGGAAAAAGCATCACTGATGAAGAGAGGTCAGGGCAACCAGTAGCAAGCAGAACTGACAAAAACGTTGCAAAAATTCATCGAACTGTGCATCAAAGTCATCAGCTGACTCTGAGAAGTATAGCATACCAACTAAACACCAACAGAGAAAACAAGAAAATCTTAACTGAAAATCTTGGCATGAGAAAGACGTGTGCGAAAATAGTCTTGAAGGAGCTCACCGATAAACAAAAAGCAAGGGAGAGTCAAAGTTTGCCAAGACCATTTGGAGAAGCAAGACAATGTTTGGGGCCTCGTTATCACTGGTGATGAAACATGGATGTACCAATACAACCGAGAAACAAAGCATCAAAGTGCTCAATGGAAGGCAGTCAATTTTCCATGACCAAAAAAGTTCCCAAATCAAGAACCCAAATGATGTTGTTAAACTTTTTTGATGACAGAGATTGTTCATTCTGAATTTGTGCCAACTGCACAGACAGTTAACGAAGTTTACTACTTGGAAGTGCTGAAAAAGGCTGCTTGAAAATGTTGGGTGAAAACGACCTGAAATTTTTGCCAACAACTCATGGCTCTCACATCAGGACAATATACCAGCTCACACAGCACTGTCTATAAGGGAGTTTTCAGCCAGTAAACAAGTAACGGTATTGCAACAGCCTACCTATTCGCCTGATCTGGCCCCAGTGACTTTTTTCTTTATCCAAGATAAGAGGAATATCGAAAAGAAGACATTTGGATGCCATTCAGGACATGAAGGGTAATACAACTACAGCTCTGATGGCCATTCCAGAAAAAGAGTTCCAAAACTGCTTTGACGGGCGGAATAGAAGGGGAGTACTTGGAAGGTGACTGTAGTGATATTCAGCAATGAGGTATGTAGCACTTTTTCTAGCAATAGTTTGCAAACTTAATTGTCAGACCTCGTATCAAGTAATAGATATTATTCTCATTTTCTGTTAGTGACTGAGGAAAGGGTACTGCCTTGCTCTACTTCACGTAGTAAGCGAACTCCAGTTCAGCCGTGTCGGACTCCAAGGGTCATATGTTTTTCACTCTTCAGACCCACACATTACTTTCTATAGTGGGAGGTGGCACAGTAGATATTAAGATTTATAAATGCCCCTGAATGCAGAGTGGGTTTAAACCTTGGGATCGCCCACAAAATCAACCTCAGATTGCAGCAGGGCATTGGAAACGGAAGTTTTGTGAACAGTGCCGTGCCGGCGCGGTACGGGCTTCGGAGAGCAGCCTTTTAAGTCTTGCATTCTGATTGGTGCAGTGATCCATGTGCTGGCGTGTGATTGGACGGAAGTTAGCTTGCTCCCGGTGACTAAAGTAAGGGAGCTGTGATTGGTGGTCGTGCTAGAAGGTCTTCCGCTGCGTTGGAGAGGCGTAGTCTGTCCGGGTCTGTAGACTGATGGGATTGTAGCGCGGTATCCTCTGTAGCGTGGAGCAGCCGCTGTGGTCGTTTCAGTTTCTGAGCGGCAGGTGCCGCATTGGCCACCAGGAGGAGCCCAGGAAGCGCAAAACGCGACACTGCGGCTCGTCAGGGCTGCCTCCTCCTAGACGCCCTCCTATTCTGCGCTGCACTGATTTCTGCCCTGCGTCCTAGGGCAACCGCGGAAGAGGGATGGGGCAGGGGAAGATGTCAGGGTCCCAGCCCTGGCCCAGAAGGCCACGCTTCTGTGCACAGCCCCCTTGGCCCCTTCCTCTGGCTCCCTGCCCCACCGAGGACATTGGCTGGGCCGAGGGGTGGGGCTGCGGGTTCGCGAAGGTTTGTGAAGGCTCGGATCCAGGTTGCAAAATCGTAGAGGCTGTCAAGCGAAACTCAACCCCCTCCTCAGTCTGCTCCTCTGCCTGTTCCTGAGTCCCTCTCACAGGAATAACAGCCCTCTATCGAGCCCTTGAAAATCCTAAAGAGCTTTGCAAAGCATTGTCCTACTGGAGATAAGAAATGACCCAGGCAGGCAAAAGCTGTCTTCTCAGAAACGGCCACATCCAGAGAAATCCTCTGGCCACTCCCAAGCGCTATCCCCCCGGCGCTTCCCGTTGTCTTCACTGTACTTGACCACTATTTGAAATTCATTTCAGAAAAGCTATTTTTTTTCAGTATATGTCTCTTGTAATATCTGAGATATATTCATTCTAAAAAAAGACTTGTGATCTATCTAAAATTTACATTTAACTGGGCGTCCTGTATTTTTGTGTGATCAAGCTGCTGACGTAAAGGAGGGAGTCTTACCAGTTGGGTTCACTGTTTCCTCACCAGCACTACAACAGTGCTCGTGGAAGGTGCTGAATGATCGAATGGGTGAATTCCATCATTCATTCACTGATTTATCCATTCAACCGAATCCTGGGCATAAAACGGTAAACAGGGCACAGTCCGATGGAAGAGGCAGGCAAGTGCCCAGAGCCAGCATCTGGTTAAACTCCTGGGTCTGAAGGACTGAGGGCTGTGGGAGCTCAGACAGGGAGACCGTGACCCTGCCTGACTTCCTGGAGGACGATGACTTAGATAGGACTTGAAGAATGAGGATATATCAACAGACAAGCATGATACCTGTTCGGGCAGAAGGCCTGGCATGGGCCAGAGACAAGAGAGAGGCTTTCAGAGTTTCACAGCCACAAGTGATTGGGAAGGGCAGGAATGTGGCATGGATGGGGCAGTTAAAGAGGTAAGAAGGAAATTCACACCTGCTGGGCATCACTACCTACCATTTAAATACAATAGTGATGCCAGGTTGGGATTATTGTGTACGTTGTACAGATGGGGAAACTGAGGCTCAGAGGAACTAAAGGCCTGGACCAAGGTGGTTAGTCTGGGAGGGCAAAGCTAAGGTCCCACAGACTCCAATTCAAGTCCCACAGACTCTAAAGCATACACTCTTCCATAAAACTCATGCATTAGTTAAGGGTTATAATCCTGTTTGGAAAATGAAGAAACTAAGGATCAGAAAGTTGACAGGGTGCCCTGGGAACATTTGGTCCAGTTTAACAGGAAAGAACCAACGCCTTGCAAGGGGTCTGGTTTGTCTTCAGCCCTCCATAGAGACAACAGTTGGGCCACCGCAGGACCCAGGACTTCATGTCACTCTGTCTCCCATTCCTGTTTGGGTTGGTCTCCGGCAGCCCTTTGCCAAACCCTGTGGCTAATTCCTTGCCTGGGTACTGAACAGGTCTGCAGTGTCCATGGAGACCGCCTTCCACCACCCCTGAAATCTCATTGTGACCAGCATTAAGAGATTAGCTCTGCCCAGCAGCCCTCGCAGGGTCCTGGGTGCCAGCGTGGCAGCGGGAGCTCCCTTGAGGATGAAGTCCTTGCTCTCTGTGCGGGACCCCATAGCACCAGGAAGAGGATGTCAGACTGGGGCCCGGGTGTCCCCGGGGATCCACCAGGTACGGTCCTGACAGCACACCTGTCTGGAGAGGAGGACAGGGTGGGAGAGAGGCACAGAGCCTTGGGGAAGAGCCGAGATTTGAGGGCAGTGTAGAAAGCCGGTGCCCCGACCCCCACCCACAAGTGCCCAGGGTGTCCATGGGCAGATGACAGTTGGATCAAGATGGGCTTCAGACCCCTTGAACAAGGTGAAGGGAACCACATGGAGCCTTTCTTGAGTGCTCTGAGCTTCCTGAAAGACTGTCTATCTAATCTTCATTTTATAGTCTGGGGAAACTGAGGCACAGAGAGAGAGAATGACTTGCCCAGTGTCGGTGAGTTGGTGAACTGAAGTCTGTGGAAAATCCCATGAGGTATTCTGAGCAGAAATGTTTGCTTGAAGCTTCACTGTGACTTCTGCCTTGAATTTCAAATTCTCCTCCCTGACTTCTGGAAACGAGATCTCCCTTGTGTCCCTCTCGCCTGCGCCCTATAGCCCTGCCTCCCATCCTTCCCACACCTCCCTGCCACCCACATGGCCCAGGGAGGACAGGGAGTTCTGGGCAGACTCCACTCCCCTGGGGGGCACAGTCACCGGGTCCTGCTGTCCCATCCAGGGGACATCCACTTGCCAGATTACCATTTGGATGACTTTGAACATTTTGTGTTCCACTATTCAGCCCCTCTGTGATTTGGGGGACAGGGCAGAGGCCCTGACAGCCCACCCCCACCTCGCTCCCAGCCAGGCAGCTTTAGTCTCTGAAGCTCAGCTGGGCCAGCCTTCCCGGAAAGCCATATGAGGTCAGTAGGACGAACACCCGCTCCCAAGTCAGGCAGGGATCGTTCCATCACATGCCATGGCTTCTTGGAAAAGTAACACCTCATCTCTTGGCCTCAGTCTCTGTACCTATGAAGAGGGGACAATAATCATCCCCTCTTTCCTTAAAGCTCACACTCAGCTACTGTGGAACAATCTTGCAACTATGATACAAGTGAACAAAGCAGAATCGGGACAAATTAAGGCAGAGGGGAGATGCTAACACATCCCTTTCTGTGCTTCCTGTCTATGGGAAAAATCCTGGGAAGATTCCTAATGAAGTAAGAGAAGTGGTTACCTATGTTGGGGAGGTGGGGCAGACAGGTGAACAGGATACATGAGCTGAAACAAGACTTCATCATCTTACATGGTTTTGACTTTGAATCACGTGCATGTAGAACCAATTCAAAAACAAACCAAAAGTCTTTTCACCAATTAGATGAGCTATCAAACATTATTAACCATCACGCATATGTATCTCAATAATAGGACAGATGTACAGCCAACGTTGAGATCCAAGCACTAGGACTTGACTCCAAGGAACAGAGAAAACATGTCTCCAAGTTGCTGAACCCTCAGTCTGCACCAAACTGAAAAAAAAACACTGCTGTCAAGTTGATTCCAACTCACAGTGACCCTCTAGGACAGAGTAGAACTGCTGCATAGAGTTTCCAAGGAGTGCCTGGTGGACCTGAACTGCTGACCTTTTGGTTAGCAGGCATAGCACTTAATCACTATGCCACCAGGGTTTATTTTAAGCCAACTTCTGGCTTGGCATTTTGCCAACAATAATAGTGGTCATTGGTACCCAAGATCAGGAGCTCCCCATGTGTCGGACACACTGCCTAACGCTGTCTGATTTCAGTCATCTCTAAATGCTGACCTGACGAGGCAGCTGTCTTCATTCCCAGGAGCCTGAGTGGTGCAGTAGATCAGTACTTGGCTGCTAACTGAAACATCTGCAGTTTGAACCCACTAGTTGCTCTGAACTGTGCCAGGCACTCCTTGGAAGCTTTATGGGGCAGTTCTACTCAGTCCTATAGGGTCTTTATGAGTCGAAATTGACTCAGCAGCCCTGGGTTCAGTTTGGGTTTTTTGGTTGGCTGCTCTGGTGATCTGCTCCTGTAAAAATTACCCCTCAGAGTAATTCTGGAAACCCCTTAGGGTGATTCTGCTGTGTCATACAGGATTGCTATGAACTGAAATAGACCCCATAGCAATGAGTTTTTTATATTAGCATTCCCATCTTACAGAGGGGGAAACTGAGGCTCTCTGACCTTATAGCTAGTAAGTTCCAGTACTGGTATACATATCCAGGTCTTTCCAGCTCCCAATTACAACACTGAGTCTCAACCTGGCTGCACATCAGATCACTCACCCAGGGATGTTAAAAATTGCTGATGCCCAGCACAAACCCACTCCGCCATGATGGGGCCTGAGTACCAGTGTTTTTTAAAGGTCCCCCAGAAGATTCTAGTTCATCACCAGGGTTGACGCTCTGCTGTATGCTAGACAACTTCTCATATGGGAAACCAAGGCCAAGGAGGGAAATGTCCTTGTCCCAGCTCACTCAGTGGCTGGAACCAGAGCTGAGACAGGGATCCCAGTAGCTAATATGATGACTTTGTGCAAGTCATAAAATGAGGTCCCCACTCGGCATGCCAAGTTCCATGGCACTTGGCTTAGCAAATGGAACCAGGGCTGCATTTTACCTCCTTTGTGCAGTAAACAACACATACCACTGTACACAGCACCATGCTCTGAGTCTGAAGACTCAAACACTGCCCCTCAGTAACTTTTGAGCAAATCCCCAGGGCCCCTCAGGATAAAGGTGTTGGGAAACTAAGGGTGGCTTTTGGGTTATGGGTACATCCCACACTCTCAGATCAGGGCCTGGACCAGGCAGGGCTTCTCCATCTCTTAGGCCCCACGGGGGCTGGGCAGGCCCCACCTGACTCCCAAGGTCACCCCTCCCGATAAAGCCAGGAACATAAACAGAAGAGAACATAAACAGAAGAGCAGCAACAGCCTTGGCCCAAAAGTCACAAGTCATCAGCTGGCAGGAAGGCCCCACCCACACGGACCCAAGTCCTCCTGGCTTCTGTCCTGATCATTCCCTATCCTATGTCCCAAGTCTGTGGCCAGCATCATCTGAAGTCCCGAACTCTTTGACCAGAGTGGCTTCCATGCCACCATCAACCACCACATTCTTCACCTCTGGGCATCCCCTCTCCCAGAAACCCATGGCCACTCCAGTCCAGAGAGACGCCCTCCACCTACCTCCTCCAGCCCTCATGCCCTACGCTGCTCAGCAGGCCCAGTGTTTCATAACCATCTAGATTGACTTTTCTTGAGCACTTTGTATGTTCCATGCCCCAGATAGGCAGGGTAGCTGGTGGGTAGGAGCACTGACCCTGGAGCCAGACTGCTCAGGCTTGAACCCCAGCTTTTATGTCTTCATAAGCTGAGTATACCACTCAACCTCTCTGTGACTCAGTGTGCTGACCTATAAAATGGGGATAAAGCCCCTTGCCGCCTCACAGGGCTGTTGTAAGAATTAACTGAGTTAACATGTAAAAGCCCCTTAAAACTGCTCTCTCAGTGTCAAGCCACAGCTATCCTTGCAGGTACAGAGAAATCTGTGAGAGCAGGATCTTAATGGAACAGCCTTGTTTTTCTGGCTCTCACAAGTTTTCTGCTTTTGACCTGAAGCCATCTTACCACTTTTGTATCTCTCCTTGTAGTTTAAAAAATATCTGAACTTCCCTTCACTAACAGGTTTCAGCCTTGCACAGGTTCCGGCTTTTGCAGGTTAGATTGTGTTTCATCTCATTCCATCCTCACAACAACTCTATGAGTTAGGTATTATTATTCCCAATTTGCAGGTGAGGAAACTGAGGCTCAGGAAGTTTGAGAGAGACTGGACAGAGCTAGGAGCAGAGCTGAGGACTCTGCATCTTTCTATGTGTCCTGGGGCCTCAAGAGAGCAGACGTAACTGAGACGGGTTGTAACTTGGAGCATGTTTCTCTGGTTCACAGCTTATACTGCAGGTCACCTGGTCTACCTCATCTTCCACAGGGCCAGGTGGATTTACATGCATTGAGCCCCCCAGTTGCTCTTAGCAGCTTTCTGCTTTCAGTCATCCTGGGAGAAAGGGAAGAGCAGTGGAGGAGGGCATCTCAGAGCTGGCTTATTCACTGATCTCCTTCAGAACCTATTATTCAGCCCCAGAGAGAGTCCCTGCCATCCCCCTTCCAGCTGGAGACCCAGGATGTGTGGGGTGATCTTCTGTCCTTGGGTGAGTCACCTCGCTGCTCCAGCCCTTCATCTCCACACCTATACAATGAGGACACAAGGCTGGACTAGTGGTTCACACATCTCATTAGCAGCAGTTGGCTCCATTTTTCAAATGAAATATTAAGGCAAACCACAGCCTGTGAGCCAGCAAACAGGGAGCTTTCAGTGAAAGCTCACTCCCTGGCTCATCAGAACCTCAGAATCCAGGCTGAAACCCCTCTGTCTGGATCCTCCTAAGGCACTCAGCTCTGGCACTGCAGGATTCTAGAATCCCAATCTCAAAGCTTCCACTTCACATCCCTGTTTGGAAAGCTCTTCCCCCAGCTGTCTTTATCTCTCTTTGGTCACAGAGCAAATTTGCTCAGGACCCAGAGCAGGGGGAACAAGCAGACTGTTGACTCTTGAGCAAAACCTACGCTTTGGAGAGCAGCAGAGAAGCCCGGGATGTGCGTGGGGAGGCCGGAGGCCTCTTGCATAACCCAGGAGGCCTCCTGCCCACCGGGACCTTTGCAGGGTTAGGGGTGAAGCAAACCGCAAACTCATGCCCAGTTAATTTTTTAAGGCAAAATCAACAGGCTCAGCAATGATTAGCAGGCAGGTAAGTTCGTCTTAATCGTGCTGAGGAGAGAGGAAGGAGGCCTAGAGAGGCCCCGGGATGGGGCTCAGTTATCAGTTAACCACATGAGTGTTGTGTCCTTCCAAACCCACTGGCCTTCAGCCCCGAGCTCCCTCATCTTCCTCTCAGAAATGCCTCTGTGGCACCCCAGTGGCCACCAGTCAATGAATGAGCAGACAGGCCAGCCTGTGGAGTCCACAGGAGGCGCTGCCATGTTGCCAAGGGCCACCGTGGTTCCAAGGGGCCCCCTAGGAATTTTTAGGCTCTTTAGCAGAATGAGGCCCAACCACCCCCCCACCTATGTATGACTTCAAGCAAGTCCCTCTACACTCGGGAGCTCAGTGAGCAGCCCTCCTAGGTATGTGGTCCATCTTTCAGCCAGCTGCCATTCCTCAGGAGCCTCGGTGTCTCCATCTGTCACACAGATGGACAGCCAGAGCCATCCCTCCTAGTCTTGGAGTTCTGTAAGGCCATGATTTGATGAAGCCAAAGTGGCCTGCGTCCAGAGCGCAGAGAGTGGCAGGAGTAGTGTTTTGGGAGTTCAAGGAGGAGAAAACAAAAAAACCGAGCCAAGTGCCATCGAGTTGATGCCGAATCATAGCGACTCTCTAGGACAAAGTAGAACTGCCCCATAGTCTCCAAGGAGTGCCTCACAGGTTTGAACTGCCGACTTCTTGGTTAGCAGCTGTAGAACTTTACCACTTAACACAACAGAGTTTCCAGGAGGAGAAAAAGTACCCCAGAATGGGGAAGGGGCCTACCTGACATCTGCCGTTGGTGCAAGCAAGCATCAGATTCCAGCTCAGAAGGGGGGCTGTCCTCCTGGGTGGGAAGTGAGGTCTTTCTGGGGTGCAGTGGGGCTGCAGAGATGGCCTGGCAGACCCCAACTGGTCCAATGCTTCCACCCTGGGACATAGAGAACTGTTGAAGGCAGCGGCAAGGCCAGGCCAGCCTCAGACCAGGTGGCTGCCTGGATTGGAGTTTGGTCAGTGGTTGGGGACCTATATTGTGAGATAGTTAGGACTTTGTCCACAAACTGGAATTTGAAATTTCAAAGGGGCGAAAGCTGAAGGGCCCTACCCCAGAGTAGTGATGGCTCTTGGCTTCTTTCCCCCACGACTTTTGTTCTTTGTCTTGATAAATCTCCGTTGTCACTACACTGCACCTGGTGTGGAGAGTCAGGGGATGGAAAGGGAAGGAGAGATAGGATACAGCTAAGTAGTGAGCCTTAAGGGGGCACGGAGAAGCCAGAGTTAGGGGTGAAGCAAGGTTAGGGGTCGGTGGCCCTGCTGTCTGGAGGATGGCTTTGAGCTCACTGTGTATCCAGGTCAAGGGCCAATATCCTTTGTGTCTCAGATCCTTAAGCTTCCAGCAGTAAAACGATGGTGACACCACCCACCCAAATGCCCCAGAATCCTGAAGTGGCTTCCAGGAAAGAGACAGCACTTGGAAGTACAGCCCTCAAGCTCTGAAGTCAGCCTTAAGTTCAAGTGTTAGCTCCTCCGGTGGCTATCCACGCGGCTTTGGGCAAGTCACATCACCTCTCTGAGCCTCAGTTTTATCATCAAGAGAGGGAGGGTGGGACACCTGACTGCCACCGATGGTTAAGTAATTGACCACTAGCCAAAGAGTTGGAGGTTCAAACTCACTCAGAATGTCTCAGAAGATCAGCTTAGAGAGCTGCTTCTGAGAGGTCAAGGCCACAAAAAGCAGTGCAGCCCAGCTCTGCTCTGTAATCGTGGGCTCTCCATGAACTGGAATCAACCTGATGGCAGTTAAGAACAGTAAAGTGAGGGTGATGATAATCCTGCCTCCACGGACACATACAAGGACTGCCAATTAAATTGAAAAACTAATCCTAGAAAAAGTGCTACAGGCTTCATTGCTGAATATCACTGTGGTCACCTTTCAAGTACTCCCCCTGGGAAGCTATGCACTGATGCCAGTGCCTAGTCCACCCTTCAAACAATTTTGGAACTCTGTATCTGGAATGGCCATCAGAGCTGTGATGTCTGGAATGTCATCAAAATGTCTTCCTTCCGATATTTCTTTGATCTTTTAGTAAAGAAAAAAGTCACTGGGGCCAGATAAGGTGGATAGGGAGGGTGTTCCAATACAGTTATTTGTTTACCAGCTAAAAACTCCCTCACAAACAAGTATACAACTAAGTTCACAAATTTGCCACCATGCCACTGTCTGAATGGCCGTTCCAGAAAGAGTTCTAAAATTGCTCTGAAGGTGAACTAGGTGCTGGTGTCAACACATAACTTTCCAAGGGGAGTGTTGTGACGGTGAGTATGCTAATATTCAACAAAGAAGTACATAACACTTAGAACAATTAAGTTCATGGTCAGACCTTGGAAAATGAGAAGCATGAGAGGTTCTTAGCCATGGGCCTAGTCCACAGTTCTGTCTCTGTAAACACTAGCATTATTTTAATTTAAAAGGAAAATGATGTGGTCCACACACGCAACCCCTCACCCACTGTGTACATCAGAAGGTTGAGCTCCCTGCTCTCTGCTGGGTCTGCGGCAACCCCTCCCTGAACTGTGGCTACCCAGGACAGAGCTTTACGAGAATCCCTCCTTCCCTTACAGACATTTCCTTTTTTCCATCTCTATCATGAGGAAGTGGGGCCTCTAGGAGAGTTCTGAAGTCTTCTGTTATCTTCTGGGGACAATTGTCCCTTGAACTGGGGTCTGACAGCCCGAGGAGGAGGGCCAGAGATAAAGAACAGCTTCTGCCCTGATGCCATCGAGGCTGCTGTTTGCTCATGGCTGGGATACTCCGGAGCAGGAGTCCTGATTCCACCAGATTATGTGACCAGTGAGTCAAGGAGTCAGCAACCAACGGCACCCATCATCACTGATCTCTGTGCACCTCTGCTTGGTCCTTTGATGTCCACACCATTTCCACAAAGAAAGCATCAACTGCACTCCTTCAACACCGAGACTAAGGCTGAACGACAGAGGCAGCACCCAGGTCACAGAGCTTGGGAAGCTGGCAGTGCCTGGGTTTGGGCCCAGGTCTGGCAGACTGCAGACTGGCAGACTTATGCTTCTCAGAAATAAATCAATCAATAAAAAAAGGGCTAAGAACCTCGGGGAGTTCCTAAGTGGTGCATGCTGTGAAGGACTCAGCTACTAGCTGAATGGTTGGCGGGCTGCTGGAAGCCACCCAGAGGCACGTGAAACATAGACGTGGCGATCGACTTCTCAAAGGTCTTGGCTTTGAAGACCCTGTGGAGCACAGTCTTGTCCTGACACACAGGGTCACCATGAGTTGGAATTGACTCAACAGCAGCTAATAACAAGTAACTGATAGGAGTTCCTGAATCGTGGTACAGACGTTTAACATGCTTGGCTGCTAACCAAAAGAAACCCAGAGTGCAATCTGGCGCTCCCTTAAAAAAATGGATATAGATATACCATTTGACCGAGCAATTCCACTGCTTAGAGTAGATCCTACAGAATCAAGGTCATTCACACCAACTGACGCATGCACATGAATGTTCATCGCAGCACAGTCCACAATAGCACAAAGATGGATCTTCTTACTAATGTGTGCCCAACAACAGAGGAATGGATAGGTAAACTATGGTATATATACTCAATGGAACACTATGTAATGATAAAGAACAACGATAACTGCAGGAAAACATCTCTTAACCTTGTTTCAACTGGAGGACATTATGCTGAGTGAAAGTAGTCAGCAACAGAAGGACACATATTGTATGAGACCCCTACGATGACGACTTAAAAGCAGACTCATGCATAACAGAAAAGACTCTTTGACAGCTGCAAGGGTGGGGAGGGCAGGAGGGTGAGGGGGAGAGCGTTTAGATTAGATAGTTGTTAGAAATTTGGTTGGGTGAAATTGGTGACAGCACACATTAGTAAGAAGATCAATATTAACTGGACTTCAACACAACTTGTGTACTCCTCCCATCTTAACCCAATACTGGAAGGACAGAGTAGCTGGGGCAGGGGGGCGGGCACCGTGCTCTCAGGGGAAATGGAGGCCAATTGGCACAACTACCGTTTTGCTAATGAGGACTCTCTGCACCCCACATTGGTGAGTGGCGTCTGGGGTCTTAAAAGCTGCCAAGCTGCCATCTGAAGGTACAGCAAATTGTCCCAACTTAACAGGAACTGATGATCACTGAGCTCCATAATGACATGGGGGAAAGAGAACCCAGAAGACAGACAGTCCCATGTGAGTGGGTGTCTACATGACCTGTGACCAGAAGAACCACACAGTGCCCAGCCACCACCAGTGATAGCCACAATGGAGCTCACAAAGTTGAGTCTCACTGGCAACGCAAGTATAAATAGGGGTGCACCCTGAGATCTCCACTAAAAGATCACAACTGATGGTCTAGGGGCTTTGGGGTTCACCCATAGCATGGCGCCTGTCCATAAATCATAGTAAAGGTCAACTTTTCAGACAGCGATGAATTGGACTTGGTGACGCAGAGTGACCACATTTCGTAGGCTCTTTATGGTTCTAGGCATCTAGAGGATGTCATCCTGCTAACCTCATACTTGAGGAAGGGGAATGGGTGGAGAGGAGAAGATAGGAGACTGTTGGGAGGATAGGACGTGTATGGAGCAAAGGAGGAAGAGTGTGCTGTCACTGGGCAGGGAGAGCAGTGGAAGCTGCATATAGGTGAGCATGCAAATTTGTATGGGAATGTATATTTTCATTCAATCATAATAAAAATAAAATAAAATAAGTAAAAAACAAAAGAAACCCAGAGCAATCATGGAAGAAAAGCTTGGTGGTCTGCTTCCAAAAACAAACCACCATGGAAAAACCCTAGCGAGCACAGTTCTCTGGCACACAGGGTTGAGTCCCCACGAGTTGGCATTGACTTGGCAGTGGTTTTTATTTTTATTTTTTAAAAAAACCACTATAGTACCATCTCCTTTAAGTCTCACAACAAACCCAAAGTCAAGTTCATTTTACAGAAGAAGTCAAGGCTCCAAAAGAAGATGCAACTTAAATAATATGTACTGGGCCTGGGATCCTGGAGTCAGTGGATCCTGCAATTTGGTGGGTCATATGAGGAGTGTATATCTAGATAGCATTGTGTCGGGTCAGCTAAGGATGGAGTAGAAACTTTGGTGGCCTGGTGTTTAAGTACTACATCTGCTAGGGGTAGAAACCTCGGTGGCCTGGTGGTTAAGTGCTACATCTGCTAACCAAAAAGCTGGTAGTGAGATTCCACCAGCACTCCTTGGAAATTCTATGGGGCAGCTCTACTCTGTCCTATGGGGTCACTATGAGTCTGAATGGACTCAACGGCAGCAGGGTTTTTTTTAGGTTTTAAGGATGGAGTAAATCATGTATGTAACAGATGGTGCTGTTTATACTTGATGAGTGAATAGATTTATTTATGGGGTAGGTTGTCACGTGGTGGGACATGGGTGGGAAGAGCCAGGTAAGAAAAGGGCTCCTAGAAGCCATTTCCTATGCAGCGAGTCATGTGTGTTGTGTTTGGTAAATCATGCGTGTCATTGGTCATGTACTTAGTCACTCCCTGGTTGCAGGCCGTTCACCTGGTAGTTCTTGTATGTAACGGGTCATGTAGGTGGCATGGCGGGGCTGACCCTGGTGATTCTGTTCCTTACGCATAACAGAATGAAACATTGCCAGGACAGAGCTACAAAAGAATCCTGCCTTTGCTTCTAGACCTTCCTTTTTCTCCATCTTTAACATGAAGGAGTTGGCTCTCTAGGTGAGCTCTGAAATCCTCTGTTATTCTCTGGGGACAATTGCTCCTGTCCCGTGCCATCCTGACCATTAGTGGTATGTTTGACCCCACTGTTCCAGCTTGGAGGGTTTCCCTGGTTTTCACTGACCCCTTACTTTACCAAGCACGACGTTGTTTCCTAGCAATGGCTAGAAGGCTTGACTTAGCTGAATCTAAGATGCATCATTATTATCATTATTTTTACATCAGTTAAACTCTGGCATGCCAGTGGTTACATCCCACTCTCAAAAACGTGAAGTGAAAATGCCCAAGCTCCTGCATATAGGCTGTGGATTGTGTGGAGAGTAGCTGTGTATAGCCTGTCATAGGTGCCAGACGGGTGGCAGGGACCTGGGGCCTGCCACTGAGGCCCCTCCCCAGCCACTGCCCCCTCCCTACCCGTGTTTACTCCTTACGTATTTGATTTTCCTTTCCAGCCAGCTCAGCACTGCCCCCAAGGCTACCGGGAGCCAGGATTAGGTGGCCCTAGGGCGGGGCGCATAGGAGCCTGCTGGTGTTGGAAGTCTTCTTCTCAGACCCCTATCTAATCTCAAGTGTCGGTGAGGAGTTTTGTTCTTTCTTCCCTACCTAGGGGTCTCGTCCTGACCAACAAACCCTTGGGCCAGAATGGACTCCCCATTTTACAGATGGGGAAAATGAGACCTGAAGAAATGATGTAACTTAAACAGAGTTTCATATAGTGAATGCCCTGGTTCCCAAACCAGGTCTCCTAACTCCAAACCCAGCCTCTTTTTTTCTCCAGAACAATTGCTGTCCCCACTCACCCCCTAGGAAACAAGATGCCCTGGTTATCTCAGCTTTGGAGAAAAGGCGGGGGGGAAGGGGGAAGAATACAGCAGGGCTGAGAAAGGGCTTCTAATAACCAGGAGAGTAGGGAATGAAGGGTGCCACCTCATACAAGCACACACCCTTCTCCCATTAATTTGCCCATTCATTAATTCTCTCACCCACTTACTCATTAATTTGCCCTATCACTAATTCACCCACCCTCTCACTCATTCACTTGCTCACCCATTAATTCACTCTTGCACTAACTTACCGACTCTCACTCGTGGATGTTACCAAGTCCCTCTGACCTGCCCTTCCAGCCAGCAGGCGAGGACAATGCCCTGGCCCTCCAAAGTCACAGGCCCTCCTACCAGTGCCCTCACTGTCTAACTTCTGCATGGCGTCTTTACCACCCTATCTGCAGGAGGCATCCTGGAAGGTGCCTCCACAGACAACGATAGAGGTTAAAGAGTATGAGAGGAGAAGCCCTAAGCGGTGAGCTGGATAGAGGCAGACCAAGCTATGCAATTGGTGGGGCCTGGTCCGAAACAAGACCGCTGGACCGCTTGTTCAAAACCCCTTAAGCATTTCAAGACTGCGACTGTGGAGCATTAAAGCAAGCGAGGGGCCTTTCGGAGGCAAGGTGCTGTGCAGACATCAGAGGACAGTGGAAGGTCGCAGGCCCGGGGAGCCATCGCTGGCATGAGAGGACAGTGGAGAAGGACAATGCTGATAGAGAAAGGATGTGGGGTGGGGGCTAGGGGACAGGAGGGTATTAGCGAGGCACCACTTGATGTTTGCTTTACTTACGGTACCTTGTTTAATACTCCAACCACCCTCTGAGATTGCACATTTTACAGAGGAGGAAACTGAGGCTCAGAGAGGCAAATCATTTACCCAAAGCCACGTGATCAGTAGGTGGTAGGCGCCTGAATGCAAATCCAGGTCTGTGGAGCTGTAAGCCCCAGCTCCTCCTGACCTGGGGGGTGGGGGAGGGTGGAGGCAGGGATGAGGGATGAGGACAGATAGGGGAAAGGGGGGTTGCCTGTCCCACAGAGCAGCTCCTGTCCTGGGAGCTGTGGGGGCTGCTGGGGGCCTTGGTGGGGTCATGGGGAACAGGAGAGGGGAGCCAGGTTTGAGAGTCTGGCTGTCCCTGACCCCCAGTCCATTCTGCTGCCTTGAGAAGTGCAAAGAAGAACAGGGAGCAGAGAGAAATGGGAAACAGGAAACAAGAAGGGAAGAAGATCCCAGAAAGAAGAGCTAAGTGAGACGGGTGTCTGGGGCTTGGGACTTGGGTTTCTAATTCACAAACAGTGAGGCGAAGTTGTTCCCGCAAGAGCACTGAGGGTAGATGTCCACGACTTGGAGAGTGGTGAGTCAGGGCATCTTGGAGGTGAGCTGCCAGTGCCCGAGTGTGCCAGTTAGAAACCAGACTTGGGGTGACAGTGACTTGACACGACTAAGTTAGGGGTTGGGTGAAGATGCCGGTGCCTTTTAGAGCCTATCTTGAAGATTCAGTAACTGAATCTTGGTGAATTGGGGCCCCAATAGTTGCAATTAGCACCCCCAGTGTCAGCCAGAAACCAACAAACAGCTAAATCCCTGCAGCCCCGCCCAGCCTGTCCACCAGTGGGGGACCAGATTAACCATTAACCCCTACCCCTCCCCAGCAGAGCCTCCACCCCTGCACAGAGGCTAGGCCAGACTCCTGCAGATCCTCCCAGAGGAAGAGTTGAAACGCAGGAAGGCAGAGAGGGTGCCTGGGAGGAGGCAGTGGGAGGGCAGAGGGCGGGGGCCAGGGCTCAGCCCAGAGCCTTTGGGGTGGGCATTCCAGGCTGGGCAGGTGGCCGAGGTGTGGTGGCAGGGGAGAATGCGCCTCTCCAAAACCCTTGTCGACATGGACATGGCTGACTACAGCGCCGCGCTGGACCCAGCCTACACCACCCTGGAGTTTGAAAATGTGCAGGTGTTGACCATGGGCAATGGTAGGTGTGGGCAGGTGTGTGCAGGTGTGCCCAGGTGTGCCAGGCTGGGACAGGTGTGCCCCCGGATGGAGTGGATCTTTGGCACTTGAGATGGGGAGGGAAATGTTGGAAAATGTGAGGTTGGTCCTGCGGGAGCACTGGTGTGGCTCAGTGGTTAGGAGTTCAACTGCCAAGCAAAAAGTTCATGAGTGTGAAATCCAGAAGTTGCTTCTTGGAAATGCCGTATGATGGTTCTTCCATCCTATAGTCGCTATGAGTCAGAAGTGGCTTCATGGCAGTGGATTATTTTGGGGTGGGTTGTTGGTCTTGTAGAGATAGCACAGGTGTAGCCGGGTGAAGCAAATGTGCCCAGTTACAGTGACCAGGGGCATTCTGGATGATGGTTAGCCTGCAGGGGCAAGTTTCCAGCAAAGGTCTGCCCCAGGTCTTCCTGCCAGGCCCTCCCAGTCTCCATTACCTCAAAGCTGTTTCTGTTTGGCGTGTCACTGGGAGTGGAGAGGTGGCAGTGAGCTCCTTCTTGCCATCCAGCTCCAGTCATTCAGCCTTGCGTGGTCCCTTCTTGAACCCCTTGGGCTTAGGTCCAGAGAAATGGAAAGGCAGGGTCTGTCACTGCACATGATAGGTAAAGCCGTAATTGCGTTTAAGGGTGTCTCTGGGGCTCTTTTAGAGGCGGACGTTGAGTTTGGAGAAAATGAAGTTTGAAACCAGTGCGTGTGTTGTGTGTATATTCATGTGTGTCACTGTGACCCTCTTCCTGGTGTGCAAATGTTTTTGTGTAAGTGTGTTGGAAATCCTGGTAGTATAGTGGTTAAGTGCTACAACTGCTAACTAAAAGCTCGGTAGTTTGAGTCTGCCAGGTGCTCCTTGGAAATTCTATGGGGCAGTTCTAGTCTGTCCTTCAGGACTGCTGTGAGTCAGAGTTGAGTCGACAGCAACAAATGTGGATAGAGTATGTGTGCTGTGTAAGTATACAAGTAACTCTGGGTATACCAGTTCCTGGGGATAGGCATTTGCATACTTCTGTTCCTCTGTCTGTGCACATTTTTTCACTGCCTAGGTCTGTGTTCATGTGTCTCTAGGGCTGCCTGTGCCTCTCTTGCCTGTCTATGGAAGTGACTGAGTGTGTATCCCTGTTTCTGTGGGTGTTACTACCTGTGTGCAGTCTGTGTGGATCTGTGACTGCTGTATGCTGTGGCTGTGGATGCTTGTGTGTCCTATGATTTCCAGATGTGTGTCATGTACAGCATTCTGTTATGGGCCACTGTCTGTCAGAGATGTAGCAAAGAAGGTTGGAAGGGGGCAGTTGCAAGTCCAAGGGGGCACCAGACAAGGCCAGCCAGTGAACCACCAGCCTCCACCTTGTTGGTGGTGGCGGGAGAGGGAGCAAGCTTGGCAGTTGCCCCTGGATGCTCATTACCCTGTACACTGCTTGCTGTCTGTACCTGCTTCAGATGCCGTGTGTACATGCCCTGAATGGGCAATAAGCACTCTAGGGTGCACGATTATGCAGGGGTGGGTCTTTGACTCTGCCATTTGCCAGATGAGACTCACATGACCAATATGGCTATCTGAGCAGATTTTCATGGCGGGTGTAGGTCTCTCTGAAGTTTCTCCATCCTCTCCAACATCCCTGGGAGTGGGGAGGGGAACAGACTCTCCTCCACACGGAGACAAGTAAGGGAGAAGGCCTGCAAGCCAGGAAACTCCTTGGAGAGGAAGAGTCCTAAGTGGTCCCAGGGCAGCCTCAGAGGAACAGT
The DNA here is from genome assembly GCA_028571685.1 of Heterohyrax brucei. Lineage (NCBI taxonomy): Eukaryota > Metazoa > Chordata > Mammalia > Hyracoidea > Procaviidae > Heterohyrax > Heterohyrax brucei. Next base: position 72,728,884 of record CM053156.1, read on the forward strand.
GGCAGCTGGTCCAGTTCAGCCTGCCACCTACCTTCCTCCTGTGGCTCAGAGCTTCACATCTGGAGTCCAGCTGTATCTTCAGCCGAGGTCTGTACCACTGTGGTCAGCTTAGCTAGAAGGAGGAGACAGCAACTGGGCAGGGTGTAGGGGTAGAGGGCACTCACTCCTGTGGTCAGCCTCACCTGGTATTCACCCATCCCTGGCCATCCACTCACTGTGTGACCTTGGACATGTCTCCTCTCCTCTCCTGGTGTCTGCATAGCCTACAAAATGGACTTAATCATCTTAAGCTTGTAGGCCAGTGGCTTTTAGGAACATCCAGGGTCACAGACAAGAAGGGGTAAACAAGAAAGCTGCTGTGGGGTGTTGTGTGATCCTGCAGGGACAGTGTGTACTGTCACACTCCTGGCCACCACCCAGCCCCAGGTCGCTCCCTGGGGCCCGGCTCTACTACCTCTTCAAAGCCCATGTCCCCAGTTCCCAGGAATTGTGTGCTTATGAGGCAGTGGCCAAGTCCAGCCCCTTGGCAGTATGTCCCCAAAACAGAACAATCTGTGGCTCTGGAGTCAGAAAGCTCTGGGCTTGAACTCTGGCCTAAATCCTCCCTACCTGTGTGAACTTCGCAAAGTAAGATGCTTGCCCGAGCCTCAGCTTCCTCATCTGTGAAATGGGAATAAATATTAATGTCTGCTTCCCAGGATTGACAAAGGATTAAATATGATGAGACACCAAAGTCCTTTGCACTAGTAACTGGTGCTGGCCCTACCTGGGTGTCTCAAGAGATGGAAGCATCTGCATTCCTAGAATTTGAGGTGATCTGAGAGTTGGAAACCTGTGAGGTTGCTCCCAAGTGTTTTACATGCATTCTGGGTTAGTGGCTTGCTGGTTCCAAGGACAAGCCCCACCTTCCTCTGCCCCTCATTCAGTAGAGCAGTAGGACCGGGTCCTTACTTATCAGAGGGACCAGCAGATACCTTGCCATGCACAGCACTGGTCAGAGGGACCTAGTACAGCTGCACTATAGATCTGGGTACTCTACCTCACAGCAGCGTGATGACCCTAATCAGGTTACTTGTCCCCTCTGGGCCTCAGAAGGCAGAAGAAGTGTGACTCCTTCCCTGGAGGCTTGGCTCAGTGCCCAGGAATTGTGGGGTCAGCTGGCTCTAGGGGTAGAGGGGTATTATGGGGTCAGCTCTCACTAGAGGTCCAGGGAGGTGAGGCTGAGGGAGAAAGGGCACCAGAGTGGCTTAACAATTACCCCCATTTCTGGGAATAATTCACCAAGTGGAGGGGGCCACACTCCTGGGCACCCTTGGAGTCTCAGGAGACATTCAGCCAGGCAGTGCCTGAAATGAGATATGATGGTGTCCATCTGCGCATGATTGCTGGGAATCAAATGCTCCAGGTACCCTGCTGCAGAAACATTTTCATCTCACAAACACTGAGTGTATGGCTTCCCTGAATCCTCTAGGCAGCCCTAGGGGACTGTTTTGTTCCCCATTTTACAAGTGAGGGAACTAAGGCTTGGAGATGTGAACCAACATCACATAGCTAAGAAGTGGGGAAGTCAGGATTTGAACCGGGGCATATGGTTCCAGAATCCGTGCTCTATCACATGGGGCCTCTCTCCAGTTCCCAACTGGATGTCTTCTTAGAAATTCAAGAACCAGCTCAGCATTCCTATGGAAACGTGTGTGTAACTGGGTGGTGTGTGTCTGCGTGCATTTTTGTGGAGAGATGGTCTATAGCGTTTGTCGTACCTTCCAAGGGGTTTATTCCTGATGGAAGATTTGCTCACAAAAAACAGAGGGTTCCGATGCTGAAATTAAGAAACAGACCAGTTAAACTGCCTCCTTTTACAGCAGGGCTTCCAACTGGTAAGTTGGGTGGAAGTGGTTGAACTCTTGCTGAGACTTTGTATTTCCATCCCAGATATACTGAAACAGAATCTAGATTTTAACAAGAGCCCCAGGTGAATATCACATACAATAAAATTTGAGAACCACCGTTCTACTGGTCGTTCCCAGAATTGGTCCCTAACCAGAGGCCTTAGCATGGCCTGGGAACTTGTTAGAAATGCAAATTGTAACCATCCAAGCCCTGTTTTGTGGTTAGAGAACCTGAGGCCCAGGGAAAACTGAATTGAGGAAAATGAACTAGCCCAAGGTCAGAGGCAAGGTAGTGGCAGCATCAGCTGTAGTGGCCAGGACTCCTGGCGCCCAATCCAAGATCACCTTGCCACTCTGACTGTTGTACTCCCTCCCCACATTTACACAGACCCAGCACCTTTTGCCTCTGGGACAGGAGATACTCAAGAGGTGCCCAGATCCTTGCCATGACCCTCCCAGAAGGGTAACTGAGCAAATGTTCTCACTGTGTGTCTTCCCTGCTCCCCAGGAGAGTACTGGGCACCAAGCTGAGACCCACTCAGCCTTGGTCACTCAGTGAGAAATGAGGGACAAGACCTAGTTTGGGAGAGAAGCCAGTGGTGGGTGGCTGGGTGTTGTTTGTCCCTTCCACGGCCCTGTCCCACTCTTCCACCCCATCAATCAAGAGTCTACTGGGGCCAAATGTAGGCTAGGAGGTAGCTAAATTTTTATTCCTTCCCAGAGAAAGTCCCAGCTAGTGGCTTACCCCGTGAGGAGAAGCAGATACTCACAAATAACTCTGCGAAATCAGTGTCACAGCCATCCCCAATTTATAGATGCAGAACTGAGCTTCCAAAGGGCCAAGGGCTTTGCCCACAGTCAAGGTGAGGGAGCCAGGAATCGAATCAGGTCCAACTGAAGCCAAAATCCTAGGAAGATCCCTCCAAGGCTTGTACGGATTTCTGAATCCCCACCACCAAAAGGTGGCTCTCTGCCCCTCCTGAATCCACGCTCCCATCTCTTCTGGCACAGACACATCCCCATCAGAAAGTGCCAACCTCAACGCACCCAACAGCCTGGGAGTCAGTGCCCTGTGCGCCATCTGTGGTGACCGGGCCACAGGAAAACACTACGGGGCCTCAAGCTGTGATGGCTGCAAAGGCTTCTTCCGGAGGAGCGTGAGGAAGAATCACATGTACTCCTGCAGGTGAGGAGCCTCCCCACTCAGGGACTTGACTTCTCTAGCTGGGAAATGGGTGCATTTGAGCTAATGTTCACCAGGGTCTGTCTCATTCCTGACTGGGTCCCAGATGCATCTGTCTTTCAAGGCCTTCAAGGCTCCCCTGGTTTCTTAGGTCCTGAGGATCCAGATGGGAACATCTAATCTAGGAACCTCATTCACTGATGAGAAAGTTAGTGGCTGCCCTTTACTGGGCACTTACTATATGCCAGGCATTATACGAGGCCTTTGAATGTATTACTGTACTAAACCAGCTCCTCACACTTGTTACTATTCTCATTTTAGCAAACAAGAGCCCACGAGCCTTAAGATCTGGCTTCCTCTGAAACCTCAGAGTTTGGGGCTATCCTCCAACCTCGTACTTTCTGGGGCAAATAGGGGATTGGCCCAGGCCTTTCCACCTACCAGCCTTCCTACAGCCTTAGACATGTTTCCTTCAAAAATCCCTCATTCTAAGTAACAGTAATAATCAAATAATAGCAGCTATCTTGTATGAGCACTTGCCAAGCTCTTGACATATACTATCTCAGGTTCACCTGCCAGCACCTCTCTGAAGGAGCCCTGGTGACATAGTGATTAATAGCTTCACTGCTAACGAAAAGGTTGGCAGTTCAAATCTATCAGCCAGTCCTTGAAAACCCTATGGGACAGTTCTACTCTGTCCTGTGGGGTTGCTATGAGTCAGAATTGGGCTTAGCAGGCAGGCTGGCTGACTACCTCTCTGAGATGCTTACTACCAGTTTTCCCTTTTATAGATGAGGAAGCTGTGGCTTGGAAAGGGGTAGGAATTTACCCAAGGTCACCAGGTTTGAGTCCCTGGCAGAGCCGGGGTTGACACTCAGGTCCCCACCCCTGTCTCTCTGTGGCATGCTTCTTCTTCATCTCTCTCTGCAGAGAGCCATGTAGGATAGTAACCAGCTATAGATGCTGAGCTTCCAGAGAGGCGACAGAAATAGCAGAGTCCTGATACTCAGCAGGCTAAGGTTCCCAACTCTACCACTGACTAGCTGAGTGCCCCAAGGCCACATGTTGCCAGTCTGACCCTTAGTTTCCCCGTTTTACTGGAATAGAGTTGGACTCTTTAAAGAAATGCCAGAGCCTTGTCAATCCCTGGTGGGTTAGTCAGCATGGGAACTCCTGGGATGTAAGGAGGCTGGGGGTCAACCAGATGGCTGGGGGTCCTAGTTCCTTCCTGGGAGGGGGAGGACCGCCCCTTCTCCATCCGACTATCCAAAGCCCTCCCCAGATTCAGCCGGCAGTGTGTGGTGGACAAAGACAAGAGAAACCAGTGCCGCTACTGCAGGCTCAAGAAGTGCTTCCGGGCTGGCATGAAGAAAGAAGGTGAGCCTGGCCCTCCCCCTGCCATCCCCCTCTGCCCCACCCATACCCACAGCTCCCTGGAGTCGTTTACAACTGCAGCCACTACTTTATGACTAGGTGACAGGCCCCAGGGTGACGGGATCCTAAGAGAAAGGACTTGCTAATGGCTGAGAGGAGGGAGGGCCTGGAAATCTGGCCTTAGGGAGGGGCTGGGCTGGGTCTTGAGAAAGATTCCAAGAGATAAGCTCCTGCTCTCAGCGACTCAGCTCCCGACAGCAGCTGCTACCAGGCTGGCCTTGGTCACCACAAGGCAGCCACGCTGGGCACTGTTTCTCAGTACGATATTTCAAAGTTCAGGAAACGTGGGGTAGGGGGTGAGGGTGATATCACAAACACCAACCACTTGGATGATAACCGGGACCAGCTGGGGAGCTCTAGTACTCAGTTTCCTGTCCCAGGGACGTGTGTAACTCTCATCTTGATGTACTAGGTGATCACCAAGGTCTTCATGTTCTAGAAAATGAACCAGACACAGACTTGTCCTGGGTGAAGGATGATGGGAAGATGGGACTGTGACAATGAGGTCTTGCCAGGCCTCCTGCTACCAGCTGCTGCCAGTTGCTGGGCTGGGCATTCTCACGTTTGGTAGTTCCTTTCCCTCTCATGACCATCCTGTCTGGCTGATGCGATTACTACCCCACCTTTTCGTGGATGAGGCAGCAGAGGCCTAGCTAGTTAAGCCACTTGCCTGTGGCCCCATTAGCAGGTCTACAGAAGAACGGAGGTTTGAAACCCCAAAGCTTGGGACTCAAGTTCATTGCTCTTTGGATAACACTTTAGCTCTACCTACTTATGTGCTCCAGACCCTAGAAATACTTAGGATTTGTTGTCAGTCGAGTTTAGGAGACAGATATCTTTTAAATGTTTCATAAAGGAGTTGGACCTGGTTTTCTAATCTGTTTCATTTTGCCCCAAATTCACCACTCTGAGGTCTAACCCCAGGTCTTCACTGCAGCCTATGGCTATGCCATCTGAGCCAAACCCTGAGTCCACTTCTGTACAAACACACTCACCCCACCACACCCCAGGAGCGGGAGCCCAGCACCTAGCCTGCTCTGGGATGACTGAGGAGGGCACAGCTGGTTTTGGCAGCCCCCTTCCCCCCTGTCTGCCTCTGAGCCCATTTTCTCTATCTCCACTCTCAGAAATCTCTTCTGGGTCCCACGCCTCCAGGGCTGTAGGCTGGGCATCTGAGCCCTGTTGGAAAGCCTGGGCCTGCTGTATCAGATGAAGGCATGGATGGTCTCCAAAGCCCCCTCCTGCTCCCAACACCACAGTGCTAGCACCTAGAGCACAGTAACTGACACAGGGGGAGAGGGGCTTTTTCAAATTATCAGCTTCCCTTCCTTGCCTCAGTCCCCTTTTCAGTGGGGTTGAGCTTCCCTCATCCCATCTCACAAGTTGAGAACTACTCTATGGAGTGAGAAATGCCGTGATTGTGATGCGCATGTGGGCAGTTGGAGGCAACAACTCAGGGGAGAACTGTAGTCTAAGGGCCTCATGTTCTGTGATCTATGACCAGTGATTCTCTTATCCCGATGGTCTAAAACTTCAGAACTCTGTGACTGAACAGAGTTATTACTCAGAGGGTTTGTGTTCAAGAGCATGACTCTTCCAGGTTGAAATTTCAGGCCTTGGGACATGCAGGTGAGGAGAGAAGTTGGGAGCCAACCTGAACAGGTTGCTCCCTACCCAGACTGGACATTGGCTGGTTCTTCAGGTAGCCAGTCTCTGTATGTGTGTCTTGTTAAAAATGCACAGTCGTTTTCTCATGTGTAACATCGGGAGTTTCTGCTCCTCCTGGGCTCCAGTTTTGCCATCTGTAAGACGAGAGGATCGGATTGATGGGTTCAGCTCCGTGCATCTAACCACACTTTCAGTGGCATAACTGTGCGGGTAACACAACCCACCAGGGCGTGCATGCTTGTTCCCTGGCCCTCTTGCTGAGCTGTTGCTGAGCCAGCAGATTCCATGGCCAGTCTCCCGGAAGGGGTTAGAACCCCAGCACATTCAGCCTTGGCTTGGCCTTGAAAATATCTGTTGGCTTCTTGGCCCAGGGGAAGTAACATTGTACCAGGAGCAGAGAAAAGTTGGCTGACTGTGAGTATGAACTAGTAAACACTGGTACTTATTTATGTGACTGGGTCAACCCGAAGATCATGACACATGTAGTCATTTGCTTGCTTTGAGAATGGGCCGGGTGGCAAGGTGTTGCCACCGCAGTCAAGCTCTGGGAAGTAAGGTTATCACTAGTTCTAGTTAAGTCTGATGGAAATTCTGGGTCATATAAGCAGTTAATGTGCTCAGCTGCCAACTACAAAATTAGGTGTTCAATTCCCCCCATAAAAACCTTGGAAGAAAGGCCTGGTGATCTACTTCTGAAAAACCACCCATTGAAAATCCTGCAGAGCACGGTTCTCCTCTGACATACACAGGGTGGCCATCAGTCAGAATCAACTCAAAGGCAACTGGTTTAACCTAAGTCTTATGGCTTCTACCACCCCTTCTTGGCTTGATGGGAAGTTCCCAGAGCCATGAGAAATTTTTAAGAGAAGCTTCAGTGATCAAGAGAACTGGGAGAAATTTTTACATCTCTGCTAGATAGCTTTAGCAGGGCTTGGGCACTGAAACCCAAAAGTAGTCCTTGAGGACAAGAAGGAGCAAGCTGGAAACATGGGATTATAAATAGTCTATAAGAAGCCATCAGATCTATTTCCTCCCCACTTTGTAGATGGAGAAACTGAGACCAGAGAGGCTATGTGATGGGTAAAGATTAGCACTCAGGTTCTCCAAAGCCGAGCAGACAACAGGCTCCCTGGATTGAAGGTGGGAATAAGCAGCTTGCAAGGTATCTTCTCTGGTCTAGATTCCCAAAACTTCTTCTCAGCTACAGGAAGGGACTCCTCATCTGCCAGGACTGTCATCCTCAGCTTGAGAGACAAAGATGCTGGGCAGAAACCCGGGTTCAGCGGAACCAGCTGCAGGCTGAGATGTTTTTTTCCACAACCAGAAACCAGACACGTGCATGTGCCTCACCCATCAGGCCTGAGGAACATGCCAGGTTCCTGGCACCTGAAACCCTACCCAGGAAGTAAGGCCGGGAGCCTGTGGTGTAGGAGGTGTGTGGGACATATAAATTAGACCAGGGGCTGCCTGACAGGGACCTTCCTCAGACCTGGGCCCTGCCCCCCTCCAAGTCCCCAACAGGGGGTTCTCTGGGAAGACAGACTCATCTTCCTCTCTGCCTCTGCCCCATCGGTTAATATTCAATAGAAGTTACATTAGGTCTCCGACCCTGCTAATACTGAGCAAACATTTGGAAAACATCATTCCGTGACTGAGCTTGCGCCGGGCGCTGATAACGCCCGCCTAACCTTGAGGAGCCTTCTCCGCAGCTGCTGACACCAGCCCTTTTATTCTGCCCGCCTCTGCTACTGGCGCCCCAGTGGGTGTGGGTACCTGGCAGGCCCAGCAGCCCCGGGAGGGTGTTGGCAGGCAGGGCCAAGCGCCAACTGGGCCGGAAGAGCTATCCTGTAACCCAGCCCATCCAGAGGGGCAGGGCAGGGCAGCCAGTGAGGCCTCAAGAAGAGGGGTCTTCTTACCTCTGTTGAGGGGGAGGGAGTCTCAGTGACTCCTGTGCTCAGTGTAGGCTATTTGACTTTTGTCTGATTTCTTCTCAGCAGCTAAGGGCGAAACAAGGGAAAAGTTGAGGAGCTGAAAAGTCAATGTTCCTCAAGAAATAGGATGCTTATAAGAATTAGAGTAGGTCTCATCCATCCTTTTTTAGTCACTCAACCAATATTTCCTAAGCACCCACTATGTGTCAGGCGCTGTTCTAGACTCAGGGGCTACAGCTGTGTGCAAGAGGACATGGTTCCTGCTCTCAGGTGCTTCCTTTCTTGAAGGCAGCCAGGAAGTAGACAAGTGAACCAATAATTCTGCATTAAGTGCTAGGAGAAAAATACAGCCAGGCAAGGGGACAGAGTGTGAGAGAGGGCAGGGTGTTTTGGAGAAGGTGTTGTTTGCTCAGAGCTGTGAGGGAGGTAGAGATGTTAAGTCATATGGGAGAGATTTCCAGACTGTGCAAAGGCCCTGAGGCAGAGTGTGCTGTAGGTAACTACTGGAAGAAGAGTTGTTAAGTGCTGCTGAATCCATTTCCAACTCATAGCAACTCCATGTGGTGGAAACCCAACAGGATTTCCCAAGTTTTCTTACAGAATGCAGGTTGACCAGTCTTTCTCCCAGAGAGTGGCTAGGTGGGTTTGAATTGCTAAGTTTTCAGTTAGCAGCTGAGCACTTAGCTCTGGCACCCCCCGGGCTCCTTGGAGGAAGAGCAACATGAAAGATGAGATTGGAGAGGAAGTGGGGCAGAATCTCTAGGGCCTGGCACTGTAAGGAGTTGTGATTTTCCTCCACGTAAAGGGCGCCACCTAAGTTATGTTTTAATAGGATTCTTCTGTCTCCTCGGAGTCCCTCAGTAGTGCAAACAGCTAACATGCTCAACTACTAACTGAAAAGTTGGAGAGTTGAGTCCATTTGGAGGTCCCTCGGAAGAAAGGCCTGGCAATTTCCATCCAAAAAACTGGCCCCGGAAAACATCGTGGAGTACAGCCCTACTCTGACGTACACGGGGTGGTTTTGAGTTGGAATAGACTTGATGACAACAGAGTTGGTTTGTTTTTTGTGTCTTCTGAGGATAGAAGTAAGGAAACCCGTGAAGAGGGCCTGCTTTAATCCTGGGAGAGGCCCCAGGGTTTCACTTACGGTGGGAGCAGAGGAGGTGACAGCAACGGATCAATTTTGTTAGGATTACTGACACCTTTTGCTGGTAGATTCAGTGGGTGGTATGAGAAAAAATGGAATCCAGGAAGACGCCTAGCTTTGGAGTTGGAATCTAGTTGCCATTTCCTAGAATGCGCAAGACCCCAGAGGACTGGGTTTTGGAGGGGAGTAGGAGCATTCGAGATGAGAAAACAGACCCAGAAAGAGGACGTGGTTGCCATGATTGCACAGGAAAGGAACTCTGTCCAGGAACCCAGGTTTCTTTCTGCTGCCTTCCTCGTTCTAGTTTCAGCAAAGCTTTGTTGCACATGGAGCCCTCTTGGGTTGCAAGACACAGGATCTAGGTGGCAGAAGGTCCAGCTACTATCTTGGGCCAGGACTGGCCTGGATGGAAGTGGGCAGTGAGATGTGAGACCCTTGTGGACAGGTGCCCAGACCCTGAGTTCCCAGACCGAGCCCAGTGGTGGGGAGCAGAGGTATACCTGTGCTTTGAGGTGTCTCAGACAGCTGGATTAGAGCATGGGCAGCTCCCACTGTGGTTTGGACCTTTGAAGCAGGTGGTGACCTCCTGACCCCCTGGCCCAGAGCTTCTGTCCCAGCTCTTCAAGCAATCTTGGTGTCTCACGGAGTAATTCATTTGACTCATTTAACACACTTTCATCTGGAAAGAAGGGGACCCTTGTCTAAAATAGAGCTTGCAAACCTATGGTTTCCTTGGATTCACTCTTCAGTGCTCAAGACCCTCCTTCCTGTAGCCCTAGGCCAAGCTGTAGCTGTCTGACAATGGACTGATCACTCCCACAGCTGCTCTATACATTGGGGGCAGAGGGGTGGGATGAGAGGGAGCAGGTGTCTGGTGTCTGGAAACTTCCTCCAGGAGCTGAGCTGAAAGTCATCTTCCCTCATTCCTTTATGCTGATCTGGGCTCTGCCCTGTAGAATGCTGTCCCTCTCCGCCCCCAAATGTGCTTCCTTTGCTCGGGGACAGGCTTGCAGTTATCTCTCTGGGTCTGAGCTCTCTCCACTTGTATCTCACTTGTTCTTCATGAGTCATGGGACCCCTGTACCCCTGGCCCCCTCCTCACCACACTGTCAACCTCCTCACAGCTGTCCAGAATGAGAGGGACAGGATCAGCACTCGACGGTCAAGCTACGAGGACAGCAGCCTGCCTTCCATCAATGCGCTCCTACAGGCTGAAGTCCTGTCTCAGCAGGTACTGGGGTGACCTCTCACCTGCCCAGGGAACCCCCACACCAGAGGATCCTCCCCCTCTTCCACTCATGCTTCCCTAGCCAGACCCTGGAGCGGCAGGTGGAAAGGTCTTCAGGTATCTAGAAGGGAAACTGAGTCCAGAGACAAGGCAGGGCCAGTGCCTCACAGCCTGTTTTGCAACAAAGGCAGAACTTGAACACAGGTCTGGCACCCTGGAGCACTTTATAGTTCATCCTGCTGCCTGCCTCGACAGGCCTAGAAGAGTCTTTGCTCTCACTGAGGGCCTAAAAATCAGCTTCTCACTGAGAGGACAGAGGTGACAACCAGGCTCGGCTGCTACCTCTCACTATGTGACCTTGGGCATGTCACAGCACCTCTCTGGGCCCTAATTTCTTCATCTTTCAGATAAGGATGGTAACGTTTGCCCTGCTTCTTCCCTGGGGTCAAGGGGTTCCTTGGAGTTCTAGAGAACTAGAAGCAGGGAAGTAGGGGGAGGCAGCCAGGGAAAGGGCCAGAGGGAGCCCTTGTCCCTCACATCCGTCTCCTCAGTGTGTCACCTTCTGTCTGCTCTGTCCCTGAGCTTCCTTCAGAGCTAGAAAGACACCCAGAGTTCAGCACCCCCTTTTCCAGATTAGGGCAATGGTGCTGTGCGAGGGACAGAGAGTGAGGGGAGGACCCAGCCACCCTCAGTGTTTTCCTTTGCCTTCACCAGATCACCTCCCCTGTCTCCGGGATCAATGGTGACATCCGTGCCAAGAAGATCGCCAGCATCTCGGATGTGTGCGAGTCCATGAAGGAGCAGCTGTTGGTGCTGGTTGAATGGGCCAAGTACATCCCAGCTTTCTGCGAGCTCCCCCTGGACGACCAGGTGGGGAGACAGGAGCAGTGGGCAGTGAGGGGCACAGGGTCCCGCTGGCTCTCTTTGGGGGATAGCCATGGGAGCTAGTTTCACTTTATTTATCAAAACCTGCAGTGTGTCTGCATGTGCCTAGAACTGTTTTAGTCATCTTACAAGTTATTACCTTGCTCAGTTCCTTCTCTGACCCTGCGAAGCTGATGCCATTGTTATTATCCTCATCTTACTGGCAAGGAAACTGGGACACAGAGAGGTTAGGTAACTTGCTCAAGGTGGCACAGCTAATATCCCGCAGAGCTGGGATTAGAACCCAGGCAGACACACACCGAGGTCCAGCCTCGTGACTTCTGTAATACGAAGCTCTCCTGCAGCCCAGGGTCAGGAGATCTGAGCTTGGGCCCTAGCCCTAGGAATGGGTGATCATGAACAAATCACTTCCTCCCTGGAGCCTCAGCATCCTTATCCATAAAGTGAGACTGTAATGTCCACTTCAGAGCATTGCTGAGAGGGTTGAGTTCTTCGCTATTTGAAAAGCACAAAGTCATGTAACGGAGCCCCTACAGGGGGCCTGGACTTCACTGGCCAGCCCAGATGCTAGTTTCTTTCTTGAATTCCACCAAGATGGTTTAACTCAGCTTTTCTCAAAGTGCATTCATGGCAATATCAAATTGTCCCAGGGAAAGAAAGGGGATGGAATGTGGGAGTCTGGAGGCAGAAGAGTTTCTGAGATCCCAGATGTGAGAACTCTTACAGAGAGCAACCACTAGGCATCTGCAGACTTTCTCCCTGTCTGCAAAAGGGGAGCTGGCCTGGGCCACTTTTCCAACTCTGAAAGTGACACAGGGGCCCCAATAAACATGGCAGCCCAGAAACCAGCTCCTTTTCTGTTTGCTTCTATATTTTGCGTATTTGCACAAGAGATTTACACCAACGCATGACCCAACATTAAAGTTATGGAGAAGTCCTGCTGTCAAGGCAGCTGTTGAACTTTGAGGAACTCAGGACTTGCCAGATTCTTTCGGACCCCTAGACTCCGACGGAACGTCTAACAATATGCCATGGTCAGACACCCTGCAAATGCTCATTGTCTGGTCCTGGCCTTCCACTGGCTGGGCAGATTCCTCCACCGGTGAGAGAGATGGCAGGGCAGAGATTTTGGCCAAGCTGCCTCTGCCCTCTCCCCTGCTGCTCCTGCTCTGGCCCCGGTCCCCTTTGCTAGAGAGTCTACATTAATGTTTAATCACTTCTGTTCCTTCCCAGGGGCTTAGCAGGGTAACAAGACCCCCCCAAGCTGAACAATTGTTAACCTCGATTTCCCACCCAAGCCTCCCTGGCTGGGGCTCAGAGCATTCTCAGAGAGCAGTGATGGGCGGCTAATAACGTGGGACAATCATTAAACCACCACCTGCCTGCCCACCCCCAGAACAACCACCATGCCAGGGGGCTGAACCTATCCAGGAGTTTCTTGGATCTCCACTGATGGACCAAAAGGCAGCCACCTTGCCCAGGATGGGCAGGAAACACCTGGAGAATAGGGACGTACAGTCCTCCACAGGACACCCCAAGTCTTGTCCATGGTGCCCCAGAAACCAGCTTCTAAGTTTGTTTGCTTGTTGGTTTATTTTGGACATCAACCCATAACCCATTGCCATCGAGTTGGGTCTGACTCGTGGTGACCCTAGAGGTCAGAGTAGAACTGCCCCATAGAGTTTCCAAGGAGCACCTGGCAGATTTGAACTGCCGACTTTTGGTTAGTAGATCTGGTGCTTAACCCACCACACCACCACGGTTTTAGCAAACTAAAAACCTAGCAGGTTAAATACCATTGGCCAAAGGGACTGAAGGAAAGGGATTTGCCCAAGGTCACCAAGCAAGCTAGCCCCAGAGCTGGGACTTTAGTGCAGGTCTTCTGCCTACAAGAGCCTCTGGGATAAAGCCCCTGGCCCCAGAGCCGAGCACCTTGCTCAGCAAGCATCCTTGCCTCCCTTTTCCTGGTCCTGGAAACTGCTTTGCAATTCTCTTCTTTTTCTGCCATCCTCATTAGCTAGGAGGGAATAAAAGGGGTCAAGACAGATGGCTGTGCTGGACAGGGCCAAATATCAAGAGAAACTCAAGAAGTTGGTTTATGCATTAATCTACTGATTCTTTCATTCACTCATTCATTTCTAACAAACATTTATGGAAGGCTTATTTATGAAAGGCTGAGTGTCTTTCAAGCCTCACAGAGGCCTTCTCTGACCTCGGCATCTAATGGACATCTAATGGAACCCCTCGTGCCCCAGTGTTCTCTATCATACCTCATCTGCCTTTTTCCTCCCTTCCTCCCTTCCCTTCTTCCTCTCTCTCCTTCCTTCCCTTCTCTCCTTCCTCTTTCTCTCTTTTCCCTTCCTCCCTCTCTTTACTTCGCTTCCCTCCTTTCCTTTCCTCTTGTTTTCCGCCTGCGTTTTTTTAGCCCTATAACCTATAGACAAGCTCTATTTGTTTTCTAATTTATTACCCGCACCACCTCCCTGTCCCATTAGAATATAAGCTCTGTGAAGCTGGGTACCTTATGACCTTGCATCTCTTATTCACTGTGGTGTCCCTGAGTACCTGATATTTAACAGGGACTCAACACTTAGATAACTGAGAGAATGAACAAAAGCATTTTTACCTTCTAGTTTGGCCTGCTGAACAACTTCCAAATTCCCTAACATAGCCTTACAGATAAGATCCTTAGGCTACCAGCCTGCTACTACTATTGACCAGCCCCTGCTTTGGTCTTCACACCAACACTAACGCAGATGGTTCTGAAAGGGCAGATGATGTCCCATGAACTAGCTGGGCTGTCTTCTCCAAGTTCAGCCTTCACAGGCCAACTTGTCCTCCCTGTAAGGAAAGGGTCTGACAGGCTGACCCCTGCCAACAATTGGAACTCACATCTTTGTTCTTGTGAAGGACCATCTGTGAACATCAATACCTACATCCAAATTTCTCCTAACACTGTCTTAGAATCCTACAAGGTCATGTAACAAATGCCCTGGAGTGGGGATTTCCCAAACACAAGTGTACAAAATAAGCAACTGGGATGCTTGTTCAATGCAGACACCTGGTCTCCACTCTGTGCATGTAGAATCAGAATCTCTGGGAGTAGGGCCTAAAAATTGCTGCTTTTAAAATGAAGAAGACAGGGTGGAGAGGAGGGGGCAGGTGTTTGTTAAAAAGATACTAGAAATAAAGATTGAAAAGGAGGAGTATGCTGTCACAGGATGAGGAGAGCAGATGGAGTTGCAGACAGACAGGCATGCAAAATTGACTAGGATTGTATACTTTCATTTAATCATAATGCACCCCTCATAATTCTTTGTAGCTGATTCATTGATAGGAGTTCAGGACTCAAAGTTCTAGAACTTAGGGGTCATAGACCCTTTTACGGGAATCTGATAAGAGCCTTTGAGCCTCTGCTCAAAAGAAGGTTGCTTCCAATTTCACCAGTCAAGGCGATACGGTGTTGAGAGAGGAGCAGCAACTTTTCAAGGACACAGAAGTTCAAGAGCAAGGTCAGCAAGAGGTCTCCTGGCTTTGAACTGCGTGTCCTGGTCCCTCCTGGGTTTCTCCTGGGTCTTTGCTGAATCTTCTCCAGGCCATTAGTTATCAGCTAGAGCAGAAAGCAGCAGTGAGGACCAAGATGCCGACTTCATAGTTCAGGCAGAAACAGTCAGAGGGGACCATTAAGCTAATGTGCTGGGACACTAAGTGACAGCAGCAGCCATCACTGTCCTTTTTCTCTTCCAGGTGGCCCTGCTCAGAGCTCATGCTGGCGAGCACCTACTACTTGGAGCCACCAAGCGATCCATGGTGTTCAAGGATGTGCTGCTCCTAGGTGAGGAGTCTTTGTGTCCACAGCCAGGACTCTGGGAGGGCACAGCCAGCAAACACATGCCCAGGGATGAGTGATTTCTGGGGTGGCAGGCCAGGATGGTTGAGGCAAATCAAGAACAGCCCTGTCCTCAGGCTTGTGAACAGAGGATTCCAGCACTCATTCACTCACTCACTCACAGGCCTCCCAAGATGCAAGGAAGTTAAGGAGGCCTGTGGCCCAACAGTGAAGAAGCACTTGGCTACTAACAAAATTGTTGCTGTTCCAAACTCACCCAGAGTTTCCGCAGGAGAAAGGCTTGGCAATCTGCTCCTATAAAGATTACATGGGACAGTTCTACTTGTTCACATGAAGCAAGAATCGGCTTGCCATCACCTAGCAACAATGACAGTATTGCAGTTAGGGCACATTCAGAGTTACCCTGAATTCCTCATCCATTCAGACGTGCTTTCTAGAGTAGGAACAAGTAACGTACCCCAGAACGGCATGAACTCCTGGCCCATGTCACCGTGCCTCACAGAATGTTTATTATTTTAAATGTTCATGTAAGATACATTATGTGCCAGGTACTATTCTAAAGACTTTACAAACATTCACTCAGTTAATACAAGAACCTTCAAAGGCAAGTGCTATTGTTTATCCACCTTTTACAGATGAGAAAACTGAGGCACAGAGAGGTTACGTAACATATCCACATATCCATATGCTGGGCTGTAAATGAGAAAGCCAGGACTCATCCTGGGGTGTCTAGCTCCAGATCTGAGTCTTTAATTTTTGCTTTGTTGTTTGCACCCAAGTGGCTCTTGACTGTCACCCATCTTGTGAGTTGTGTTGGGGAATGGAGCTTAGGTGATGCAAAGGAGTCCCTGAAAGCAAGCTCCAGCCCCAGCTGGTTGTCTTCAAGGCAACGCACCCTCTTGATTTGGGCTTCAGCTTCCTACCTGTGAAATGGGCACAGAAGTCCCTCCTCCTGTGGTGTTGACTAATTGCCAATTGCAAAGGATTCACCCAGGCGAAAACTAGGGGAGATTGGTAAACCCAAGGGTGGCTGTCTCATCAACCCCCTCCCAACCCACACAGGCAATGACTACATCGTCCCCCGGCACTGCCCGGAGCTGGCAGAGATGAACCGTGTGTCCATGCGCATTCTGGATGAGCTGGTGCTGCCCTTCCAGGAGCTGCAGATCGATGACAATGAGTATGCCTGCCTCAAAGCCATCATCTTCTTTGACCCAGGTACAGCCCACACCTCCCACCAATGGCCAGACCTCCTGCTAGACTTCTCTTACTGCATTACAGACACTGAGTTCACAGCCTTTGTGTCATCATTATGACACAAGAGAAGCTGTTTTCATTAGCCCCATTTAGTAGATGAGGAAAGTTGAGGCTCAAACGGATGAAATGACTGCACCATTCACACAGATGCCAAAGGCCTGGTTTTCTACTTTTCTTTGTTTCCCTTCGCTCCTCCCTCCTTCCCCTCTCTTCCCTCCGTCCTATTTTTCTTTTTCCTTTCTTTTGTCTTTTCTCTCTGAAAAGAATTTAAAAGCTGCACGTAGGCAGGCATGCTAATTAAAACTGGATTGTACACTTTCACTCAATCACAGTAAATAAATAAATAAATACAAATATCTATACATGCTTAAAAATGCAAATAGTCCCCTGTCCCACTCTAAGCTGAAAACCTCTTTCCCTGGGGGAATGCTAAGCCTTCTTTGTTTCTTTTGTCTTTTTCCATTTTAGATAATATTTTTCCTTTGTGATAATTGAGGAAACCTTCGTGGCTTAATGGTTAAGAATTATGGCTGCCAACCAAAAGGTGGGCAGTTCAAATCCACCAGATGCTCCTTGGAAACTCTACGGGGCAGTTCTACTCTGTCCTATAGCGTCGCTATAAGTAGGAATCAACTCTAGAGCTGTGAGTTTTCTGATTTTTTTTTTTTTAGCTGCCTTATGGTAGGTGGAAATCCTGGTGATATAGTGGTTAGATGCTGTGACTGCTAACCAAAGGGTCAGCAGTTCAAATCTACGAGGTGCCCCTTCGAAATTCCGTGGGACAGTACTATTCTGTCCCATAGGGTCACTTTGAGTCAGAATCGACTCAATGGCAATGGATTACAAGTTTATGAGATGGGTTCTATTATTTCATTCCCAACGTTGAAGTAGAGAGAGCTCTGGACCGAAAGTATGGTGAAATTCTCTTTCTGTCACGCACTTCGTAAAAGGAGAAATAAAACATTGCCTTGATGAAGGTTGAGACAAAATATTGAATGACCACTGAGTCTTGAGTCCCCATCTAGAACTTACTCTGAGCTTTTTATTCTTCCATCCTTCCACTTGTCTACACTTTCCTTCATTCGATACCCTGTTGAACAAACACTGCCTACTCATGGTGCTGTCCCTGTCCCCTGAGCCCACGGTCTGGTGGGAGAGACACTGACATCCTGTGTGGTCAGTAGCGATTGGAAGAACTGTAACACTTTGGGGTCTCAGAGGATGGTCATAACACAGACTTGGGAGGACAGAGCAGAGGAGGCTTCCCAGGCTAGCTGAACTCTCATCTGAGACCCACGGTGCTGGGAGGCAGGAGCCAGGCGAGGCTGCAGGGAAGGGAAGACAATTCTAAGGTAGCAGAGGTAGCACATGCTGATGTTGGGAAGGTGGGACTTTACCTGGGGGATCTGCCAGTAACCACCTGTGTGAGTCAGCAGTGTTTTCCTTGCTCCATTTCTCAGTTTCTGCCTCTATAAAATGAGGAGATTGCTAGGTGCTCTCTTGAATATATTCCTGAATCTCGTCTCTCTAGTTCAACCCTTAGCACTCAGTTTCATATTACAGGAAATGTGGCAGAAGCCAGTTTCCATCTGAGTCCCGGAAACCACAGTTTGTGCTAGACAACCCTGAACCCTCACCCTAGCCCTGCTGAGAACTTATATGTGATCTTGGTGCATTAAGCATACCCTGTCTGTCTGGTCTCATAAGTCATGGAGACACTCCCTGGGAAGGTCTGGGTCCTGACTGCCCAGATGTTCCAGCTGGTCCCCATTGCCCTCCTTGCATGCCTCCTCTGGTCGCAGATGCCAAGGGACTGAGCGACCCAGGGAAGATCAAGAGGCTGCGCTCGCAGGTGCAGGTAAGCCTGGAGGACTACATCAATGACCGCCAGTACGACTCCCGTGGCCGCTTTGGTGAGCTGCTGCTGCTGCTGCCCACGCTGCAGAGCATCACCTGGCAGATGATCGAGCAGATCCAGTTCATCAAGCTTTTTGGCATGGCCAAGATTGACAACCTGCTGCAGGAGATGCTGCTGGGAGGTCCGTGCCAGCCCCAGGAGGGGCTGAGAGGTGGGCAACAGGGCCGGAAACAAGCCCAGCTCCATTGCTTTCTCACTGGGTAGCCTTGGGCAAGACACTTAGCCTATCTAAGCCTCAGTTTCCTCATTTGGAAAGCAGAGACAGTGGTCCATTTGTTCAGGCACTGAGGGTGAGGCATGGTCAGTCACTGTTCGGAATGCTGGAAATCAAACAGAAAAGGAGAACTTGGCCTTCCTGGGGGATGTGTGTGTGGATGTGTGTGACAGAGTTTAATGAACAGGTAGTATGAGACAGGGAAACCGAAAAGGGGCCTCTATATGTCAACTGACCAAGACAGATCTTTCTGGAGTGGTGACTTTTCTTCTAAGACCCGATGAATGAAAAGATATAGAACATAAAAGCCAAGAAACGAACATTTCAAGCACAAGTAACTAGAGCAAATTCTCTGACGCAGGAGAGGTTTGTATGTTGAAAAGGAAGGACAAGACTGTGATGGGAGGAGTTATGAGGTGAAGATGGAAACTGGACAAATACTAATCATGAACATAGGAGCTTGTGGGCTGTTGTCAGAAATTTGGATTTTATTCTTACTGCAACAATTAGAAAGCAAATGATGGTGGAACTGATGTTTTTGAACAAATCACTTTGACAACTGAGTAATGAATAGATTTCAAGGAGGCAGTGATGGAGGCAGGAGACCTTCAGCACGTTACTGCACTAACCAGGTGGATGATGATGGAGGTTTGCCTAAGGCGTGAGTGTCGAAATGGAGCAGCATAGATAAGTTTGAGAATGTATTTTTGCAGGAAAGAGCCACAGGATTTGGTGATGGATAGGATGTAGGGGATGACAGGAAGGAGAAGAATCAAGGACGACACCTGGAATTTTGCTAGAGAGACAGGAATGATGGTGGAGCTATTTACTGAGATTGTGAAGATTGAGCTTGGTGGTGGTAGTGGCATGGGCATGGACCAAGATATCCATTATGGACTTTAGTTAAGCTTGGGATGACATCCCAAGTGGAGCTATCAAAGTAAGTTATGTTGGACATCTAAGTTGAGTTACCAAGAAGGCAGTTGGATCTATGAATCTGTTGTTCAAATGAAACTCAGAGTTCAGAGTGAAAGGCAGCTCCATGGTTTTCCAGTGGTTAGGAGACAGGAGAAGAATAGGCACCATCGAAGGAGGCTAAGGAAAACTAGCCAGAAGGATATGAGAAAAACCAGGAAAGTGTGGTATTTCGGAATCCAAGAGGAGAGCATGTTTCAGGGAGGATGGAGCATTTATTTAATAATGTTAAATGCTAGAGAGATAGAGGTCCATTGGATTTGCCAACATGGAGGTTCTTGGTAATTTTGTTAGGAACAGAGTCAGAGCACTATGTGAACGAAAACCAGACTTGGAATGTTTTCCAAAGTGTGTGGGCATGTGAGTGTGAAAATACAGAAAGAGAAATACTTTTGATCGGTTTACTATAAAAGGGAGCTATGAGGGCATTAAGGGTGATTACCATGGAAGAATTGGAATGGCGGACCCTAGAATCTAGGCTGAAGTAAAAGAGGAATGAAAATGGGGTGATAGGTGTGTAAAGTGGGGACAGTGACTTGAACAGCCTCAACAGCTTTGAAGAATTTTTGCAGTGATGGTACTGGATTAAAAGAGCTACAAAGATAAGAGATAAAACCAAAGCGAAGACACTTCAACTGTAGATTTTAAAGGCAATGCAGTTACTCAGGATGACATGGCCCAGGACAGAGTTTCTCAACCTCTGCACTATTGACACTTGGGCCTGGATGTTTCCTTGTTGTGGGGCCTGTCTTGTGCATTGTTGGATGTTTATCAGCCCCCCTGGACTCCTCCCATTAGACGCCAGTAGTATACCCCAGTCGTGGCAACCAAAATGTCTCCAGACATTTCCAAGTGCCCCCTGTAGGGAGAAAACCACAAAATCATCCCTAGTTGAGACCCACTGGTTGAGGGTGTGACCATAGAAATAGATGGCGGAGATGGTGCCCAAGAAAAGATAAATTTGGTCCAGTAAGGAGGGTCAGCAGCTGAGAGGACAGGGTGCCGGGTGGCTCATTCAGATGCACCTTGAAGTAGCCAGAGAGATTGAAGAAGCAAGTATGAGGAAGACTGAGTGAGAGACTGAGTGGGAATAGAAATTACTGCAATTGGCTTGACACAAGCATCAAAGGAAATAGAGGAGGAGATATTTGGAAATGATCGTACAGAGGTAGAAATCCTCACCTTGACTTTACCTTCTAGCCTCCTTTATTCAGTGTTTATTGAGTATTTGGTATATGCCAGGCACATAGGGCTTGGCTAGGCACATACGGGGCTTACCTAACAGTAAACGAGATGTAAAAAACCCCTACCCTCCTGGAATTTAAATTAGACAAATCATCACCTGAACACTGAATATATAATGACAATAATTATAACTGCTCTGATGGAAGATGATGGGGTTCAGGGAGAATATAATTGGATTGGCGGTGAGACAGAGCCTCTCTTAGGAAGTGACATCTGATCCCTTCGTTGACTGAGAAGTAGACAGACCAGGGGCTTAAGGGAGAATGAACAACAGGGTTTGGAGATGAACAGATGTGGGAATAGTTAAGAACTGTGCCCAGCTGTGCTGCCTGAGCCTCTGGGTAATTTCACTGCCCCTTGATGCCCAGATCTTCCCATAGGGTAGGAATGCCAGGGTTGGCAGAATGAGCCCTCACTCTCTTTAGCTGCTTCTGGGCCCAGAATTTGGACACTCTTCAAGCCCCACCCACTTCCGCATTCCCAACAAAGCCTCACCAAGCATCTAGACACCACCATTACTATCCACAAACTATTGTCACTATCACATTTGTGCTTGGATACTGTGTGAATGAAGGTGAATGGGAAGCAGAAAGGGCATGACCTCTGGCTTCAGTCTCAAGGGTGGGAGCGGTACAGCAAGATGGTTTCTGTTGCCCCAGAGACTCAATAAGGGAAGTCCCACCTGAAGGTTCCCAACACTCTCACCTGTAATCTAACAACCTTGATGGTTAGGAAGTGGGCACCGGGTACTGTAATAAAATCAGCACACCTGTTAGCAGGCTGCAAAGCACTCTGATGTATGGCAAGGTTTCTCAACCACAGACTGTTGATATTTGGGCTCCGATAGTTGTACACACTGTCCTGTGTACTATAGGGTGTCTAGCTGCATCCCTGGCCTCTGCTCACTAGAGTCTAGCAGCATCTCCCTGCCCCACCCACACCCCAAGTTGCAACAGTCAAAAATGTCTTTTTGGTACTACCAAGAATCCCCGGAGGGGGCAAGATTGCCAGCATTAGAGAACTGCTGTCGTGGGATACCTGGTGGAGTAGTGGTTAAGTGCTACGGCTGCTAACCAAAAGGTGAAGAGTTCGAATCCTCCAGGCATTCCTTGGAAAGTCTATGGAGCAGTTCTACTCTGTGCTATAGGGTCACTAATGAATTGGAAACGACTTGATGGCAGTGGGTTTGGTTCTTTGGTCTGGTCATGTGATAACTCATTTAATTCTTACTTCCATCCTGTGAATATGGAATTACTATGAATTAGTTGTCATTGAGATTAGAATCAGGAGCTTGTTCTCTGTTTCCAAGTGAATTTGGGCAGGAAGATTAGTCTCTGTGAGCCCTGATTGCCTTATCTGTAAAATGGATCAATAATGGTATCCACTCTGTAGGGTTGTGGTAAGAATTAAGTAACTTAATACATAAAAAGCTGTTTACAACAGTGCCTGGCACATGATAGGCATTTGAGAATTGTTCACTATTATTGAAACAGATGTACCTTAGAGGCTTCTGCCAGCCCTAAAATTCCATTACTATTATTCTCATATTTGTGGACATGACCTGTTACTAAATCACACCTATATGGTATTATTAATTCCTAACACACTTTTTTGACCAATTACTGGATTCCAGACACTTCACTAGACCTTTGAGGAAAAAAGAAAAATACATTTATAGTTGTAACACCCATACAGGAGAAGTGGCTTGTCCCCCAAACTAGGTTACAGATAAATTATTTTGGGAATTTAGAAGAAAGAGAGATTCATGTCCTACTGGAGCGGGGAGAATAAGGAGAGGTTTCCTAAAGAAGAAAATATCTGACCTGGGATATGGACTTGTGGATCGGGTAGGGGAGAAGGGAAGTGATTGCTAGTGGAAGCAACAGCATGAGTGAGAGCACACAGGCAGCAAAGTAAAGGGGACACATAGATGTCAAGTACAGTGCTATGATTAGCAGCCATAGCAGCCACAGCACTCAACCACTTAGCCACTACACCACCAGTATTTCTGAGTACCTGATAGGCATTGTCAATGATGGATGGATACGTTTATTGGCCATACCTGAGGAAAATGATGCCACAAGGTCTATGGTTCTCATACTAGTCCTCCATTCTAATTGTCCATCCTCTTTACCTGCAGGGTCTTCCAGTGATGCACCTCATACCCACCACCCCCTGCACCCTCATCTGATGCAGGAACACATGGGCACCAATGTCATCGTGGCCAACACGATGCCTGCTCATCTCAGCAATGGACAGATGTGTGAGTGGCCCCGTCCTAGGGGGCAGGCAGGTGGGCAATCCGGGGATCTACCCACCAAGGGGTGAGGATGGGACCTGAGAGAGGAGGCAGGAGAAGGTTTGGTCTAGAAGGTGGGAACCAGGATATATCAGCTCAGTGCTCTAGAGTAGGGAATGAGGGATGAGGTTGCCTGTTTGTTACGACTGCTTATTCGATGAGGCTGTCCACTCTGTACTCAATAAATCTAACAGTCTGTACTCAATAAATCTAACTTTGAGATGATGCAACCCATTGGGTGGGGTTGCTCTTGGGTGAGGGTGTTCACTGGATGAGAATTCCATTAGGAGGTATTGTTCAGTAGGTAAAACTGTTGAAGTAAGGCTGCCTGATTAAGGCTATCCATAAGACAGAAATCCTGGTAGCATAGTGGTTAAGAGATGCAGCTGCTAACCAAAAGGTCAGTAGTTCAAATCCACCGAGCATTCCTTGGAAATTCTGTAGAACACTTCTACTTTGTCCTATAGGGTCAGTATGAGTTGGAATTGCCTCAGTCATAACAAGTACCAGTATGGTATCCATTAGACAACTGGGTAAACTACTCTTTGGTGAGGCTATTCACTGGGTTAGACTATTCTCTAAGGTAAAATTTTAAAAGAGAAAGGGTATCGTTGTATAAATTTCTTCAAAGAATAAGATTGTCATTGGGATGAGGTGGTTCACTGAAATGAGATTTCACTTTATTGAGATTGTTCTTAGGAAAGTTATTCATTGAATGATGTCACTGGGATAACACTGTCCTCTGAAGCAAAACTGGATCATCAGCTCAAAGTTGCGCAGTAATGGGGCAAGGCCAATTAGTTTCTGTTGCTAGTCTTTTAAGTATCAAAGAAGTGGTATGCAGGGAACCAGTTAGCTAGACCCTTGAGTCTCATTAATTGCTGCTCCTTCCCCAAAGAAAGAGTATCTCTATCACATGTCACGTGGCCCTTGGGGAGAGTCAAAGTTGAGACCTGGGAGAAGCAGCTCAAGTCTCCGAAGAGAGCATGGGGGTTAGTAGTACTTGGATTAAAAACTCTGGCCACAGAAACTGTCCCAGCCACAGCCTTCCAGACCTCACGGAGTTTAGTCTTTATGATCCGGGACTCAAAAAAAGTTTGAGTGATAGGAAACTTCAGGCATTATCTATTTTAAGACTCTCATTTTACAGAGGAGGAAACTAAGTCTCAGAGAGGAAAGAACTATACTAGGGCTCTTCATTTGCTTCCCCAAAGATACAGAATTCTGAGCAACCCTTGTCTCTTCATCCTTCCAGCCACACCTGAGACTCCACAGCCCTCACCGCCAGGTGGCTCAGCGTCTGAGCCCTACAAGCTCCTGCCAGGAGCCATCACCACAATTGTCAAGCCCCCTTCTGCCATCCCCCAGCCAACCATCACCAAGCAAGAAGTCATCTAGCAAGCCGCTGGGGGTCGGGGGCTCTGCTAGCTCCCCCCAGCCCCCTCAAAGAGTGCCTGCTGATCATGTGATCACAGCCCAAGAAGGCATGACAACAAGGCCAGTTCCAGAGCAGTCATGGAAATGGCAAAGGGCCCAGAAACTTGGGCTGAGGGAGACCTCCCATGGTTACGCTTCACCTTCTGCTCTGGATGATGGCACTTTGACTTGGGGAGACCCTGGCTGGAAAGTCCTTAGCGGCCTTGGACAGTTTTTTTCATGCCAAAGCCACTGCCTTCACCTTCATCCATATCCACCCCCACTTTCTTCACCCCAAAAGACAGCTGTCTGGAGACAATAAGGAAGCTTTCTTAAATATAGCTCCCCTGTCCCTCAGCCTCTCTTCCTACTGGTCATAGTATCCAGACCCGGAGCCCTTTGAGGCTAGGCCAGATTGTGGCACCTTCTGCCTCCAGTTCTGCCATCCTGACCTCAAATGCTCCTTCCCTCCACTGTCACTATCCTTAACCAGTAGCTGTCAAGTTAATTCATGAGTCAGAGTAGAGCTGTGCTCCACAGAATTTTTCAATGGATAGTTTTTCAGAAGTAGGTCACCTGGTCTTTTCCAAGGCACCTCTGGGTAGACTTGAACCTCCAACCTTTCACTTAACCACTAAGCACATTAACTGTTTGCACCACCCAGGGATCCTATAGTTTCTGAAGCCACCTCTCTAGAGGCTGAAGAAGACCCCTAACCAGTTCCTTCAGCCATTCCAGGAATATTGTAAAACCCTGGGGTCAGGCACAGTGCAAGAGGTGCTTAAGGAAGATACAGTTCCTCCTCTCATCCCACCTCACTTCCCTTCTTCAAGGACTTAGGTGGGTGTTTGTGGTCATGAACCTATAGGCTTTCAACAGTGAGAGGACCATCTAAGGTTGACAACTGCAACAAGAACTTGGAGGGATGACTGGAGGGTCAGAGAGAGCATTTGCAGAGAGGCAGTCTTTATGTAATATAGCCTGGAAGGAAGGGTCAGTTTAGGGCTGGAGAAACAGCCTGGGTTAAGGCTGGAGGTCAGAAGAATGGTGTTGGAGGAACAGACCAGGCTGTTTGGAGCAGAGAGAGCTTGCTGGAGAACATAGGAGCCTTGAATATGAGACTGAAGCCTTAAGACTTGGTTTCCAAGCCATGAGTAACTAAGCTAGGTTCTCAGAAGATGAACTCAACAGTCCTAGAGAAGTTAGCACTGGATTCAAACACACGAACCATCATGAAAATGGCACAAGACCTGGTCATGTTTTGTTCTGTTATAAATAAGGTCAGTATGAGTTGCAGCGAGCTCAATGGCGCCTAAAAACACCACCAGAGATTGGCTGGTTGGGAGGGAGCAGGGAAGTCAGATGAGGCCCTGATAAAATCCTGGTGAGACTGATGAGACCTGAGCTACTGCAGAGCTTGCAAGTGGAGAGGAAGGGATGGAGAGCCCTCTCAGGTCACAGTGATATTGGGGAGAAATTAGTTAGCCACTTCACATCTCCAGACACCATCTTCAGGCACTTGACATGTATCATCTCATTTATCCTCACAGTCACCCAGAGATCACTACGAAGATGAACTTGAGTTCCGAAAGTTTACCTGCATTTTTTGTTTTTGAACTTACACAGCTAGTAAGCGGCAGAGTCAGGACTTGAACCAAAGTCATCTACCTGGATCAGAATAGAAACTCTTAACCATGGTGGCTGAACATACTCTCCAAAAGGGCTCACTCTGATCAGGTTGAGAGACTTTCTGTCCCCTTCACCATCCTCAGAGACCAAAGCCTACTTTTCCCCAGGAGACTGGTCTCCTCTCATTGGCCCAAGGCTACATCAGAATCCATTTAGGGTCCAGAATCCTATTTGCTGATAAGCTTGAAGGAGAATGCATGACTCCAAGACCGCTTTTCACTCTTTAAGTCTGGGAGAGGGACAGCAGGTACTGGTTCTTGGGAGAAGCACTCATTTGGCCTGATAGCCTCGGGGTGGAAGACTGAAGATATTGGGCCTGGCAGGCCAATGGAGAGAGGGGGCTTGGAAAAGGTAAGAGACCTGCCTTAGGGAACACCAGTCATGGTGCTCCCTGGAAAACACTAATCCCCGGGAAGGAACAGCCAGCGCCTCATACATGCAGAATCTTGGAAATTTGGAAAATTCTGGAAAATGCCACTGACCAGTAGAAATAAAAAAAATGCATGCTGGGGCTGGAACTATGATTAGGTAGAAGGGTGAACTCTTCAACTGGCTACCTAGCCCCATCCAGGGCTGACCTTCTGAGTGGAAGGGGACACTACCCCCAGTGCCCTGAAATGTTCCCATGAGCTATTAATCGTTTTTGAGAAAGAAACAAGGAGAGTACTGGCAGCAATGTGTCCAAGAGAAATCTCCTCACCTCCTCGAGCTGTCAAGATTGGCTTTCTCCACTGCACCAATACGGTCCCCTATCTTAGGAGAGGCTGTTCTCTGCTCAAGGCTCTCAGTCTTTCTCCACCACCCCTCACTCCACTTCTCCAGTAATCCCAGCCAGAGTTGCTCAGACTGGTCCGGGGCAAGGTAGGGAAGCTGGAATCATTCTGGTCATCACCATCATTCCTACTCTTTATTCCTTCACCCCTAAATGTTGCTCAGATCTCTGTTATGGATACAAAGCTGAGATAAGAACATTCCATGGGGGTGGAGTCGGGTGTCAGTGTCCTTTTAGGACTGGCAACCTTCTGAGCGGGGGTTCAGTCTTATACCACAAACCTCCCCTTTCGGCCTTGCTGACTAAAAAAGATTGGGGGAGCCCAGTATGGGCCTCACGATGCTTTCACTGAGACATCCCCATCTCTGGGCAGCTCTCAGGGAGCCACAGAATCAACACCACTCTCCTGGGACTGAATGGGGGAAAGAACCAGAAATGGAAGTACCTTGGTTTCCGGTGATGACGAAGTCAATTGCTTTTGCCAAATTGCTCTGTGATCTACCCTGATTGGACTAATTGTGAAACTCACATTAAGCTGGAGGGTCTCATCAGATCAATCAGCATCTTCCTGTGGGTGTGATTGTCATCAGGTTCCCTGTTGACCCTTTAGCCCCCATAACTGCCGCCCAGCGGGGCAAAGAAGCAAAAAAACATTTCTTACTCTCGTGTGTTTTAACAGAAGTTTATAAAACAAAAATAAATAGCACGTATGTTTTCTAACTCCTTGGATCAGTGTCTTTTCTTCCTTTAGGTGTTAGGAACAAGAGTGAGAATAGTTGTATAATCCTTTACAGTGTAAAAAAGTGCTTTCATATCCATTACTGCTTTTTAGCCTTCACGTCAAGAAGTAAGCAGTTTAACATTCTTATGAACCCTCACTTTATGGGTGAGGAAACTGGGGCTCAAGGGAAGTTGTTTTCCTTGAGAGGCTCAAGTGGAATCTAACCATGGTCTCTTGACTCCAAGTACTCTGACTGCAGAGAGAGTAGAAGTTGACCCTCACTCCTGAAAAGGAGTGTCCTGGGGGAGAGAGTGAAGGAAGAATTGGGAGAATGACCAAATGGCCCAAGGGTCTGTCATCTACCATCAGAGTCAAAGATGGAGCCCAGTACTGGGTTGCCTCCAGCGACTTGAGTCAACCATGCTCACCTGCCAGCAACAGCAGGTAAGTTAGCAAGGGGAGATTTCATAAAAACAAGTGTTGTTTCAAACAAAATTCTCAGCCATGTCTGTAGTCACTTAGGTCCTTTTCCCTGCTAAATTACATGGATGGCATTGTTGGCCATCAGAGACCACAGTCTTACCTTCTTCATTCAACAGTGTGCTACAACCCACTTGTGAGACCAGATTGTTAGTTTTCTTTCCAACTCAAGGTTCGGTGATGTCACATTAATAGCAGTGGTGGCAACATTTATGCCACCAACAATGACAAACACTGCACATCATACCTTTTCCTTAAACATTTAGCAGCACCCCAGGGCATTCATTGATGGGTAGGCACCGAGGTTTGCTGATGGCTGGACTGGAATGCACAGTGCTGCCATCAATATTCCAGATGCAGTGATACTCAGAGGTAAGGGTAGAACAGAATGACCTTTTAAGCTCTTCCCAAAGGGAAGGGACAACAATTCTGGTCTAAAAATGAGGCACCTTGATGATCAGAATGAACCTGGGCAGGTCATACCACCTGTCCAAGCCTCACTGCAAAACAGGAATGACACCTCCCTCAAAGAGTATTGTCAGAATCAAGCTGAATGACATAATAGTAACTGTAAGAGTCACCATTTTTATGAGGTGCACAAAGTGCTACCACAGTTCCTGGTCTGTCCTGGAACTCAGTGAGTATGAGCTCCTCCCCCTGTCCCTCACAAGTGAGAGGCTAACCATGACATTCGCAGCTTCCTGTCTGACCCGGGGGTCATTCTCATCTTCCCCTGTCACTTCCCTCAACTCATCAGCACCAGGAAATGTTTTCCATAATGTTGAAGTGGAGGCCTTGTCCATGTCACCACCAGCTTGGTCATCGGGGTGGGGGGCCACAGGAGGCTATTTCAGTCCTAGGGTGTGCTTAATAAATCCATATCAAAACCATAAATGTGGGTTGCCATAAATTCCTCCGGCCTTGGTTCCTCCACCCCATCAGCCCTTTGCCCCTGTTAATCTCAAATCTCAGCACAAATGGCCAGAGCCTTAAGCCTGATTTCCATTTGGGTTGCAAAATAACATCAGCATGAGTGACAAACAACAAATCTCATTATTTCCATTTCAGAGAGGATGAAACTAGCGTTCTGAGAGGTGAAAGGACTCATCCTAGGTCACATAGCTAGTGAGCTGATGAGCCAGGACTTGAGATCACGCTTCCTCTACCAACCTTTATGGCCTGACAAAAAATTGGGAGGTCAGATAACATCTCCTCTTGTTGGCCCCCTACAAATGTTGTTTCCCTAGCCAGGCTACTAGAAACTTCTTATCCCATCATACCAAATGGAGCCTCATTGCTCAGAGGGGAGACCAGAAATAGAAGGAACCCTGGGTGATAGACTCCTTAAACATCCCAAGGAAGTTCTGTGAAGCATGTACGACCTGTCAGCCACAATTGGTGGGGTTGCCCTACTTCCTGCTTTGTAGAATCCAGATCACCTTTGTTCTACATTGCTCAAATTGGTGCGTCATATGTAAATTTCAAGATACAATCTAGAAGAGCTGAATCACAGGATTCTGTGCAGTTATTTGATGATGGTGGAACTAAGAATCAAACCATAACACCAAGGACAACATTTATTGAGTGCTTTCTCTTTGCCAAATGTTGCTGGACATAATTTTATCCTCATGGCAACCTTCTGAGGCAGATACTCTTATTTATTTATTTGTTTGCTTCTTTGTTTCACTGTGTTTAAAACACAAGTTCGCAATTCCATTCAATTTCCTATACAAAAACTTACACTTTGCCATGTGATCCTAGCCGCTCCCCGCATGCTGTGATGGCACACTCCTCCCCTCCACCCTATATTTTCGATGTCCATTTAACCAGCTGTGACCTCCCTCTGTCTTCTCATCTCCTCTTTGGAAAGGAGCTTCCCAGTTAGTTACCTATATACCTACCCAAGCCAAGAAGCATGCTTTTCACTGGTATCACTTGATGTCTTATAGACAGATCAGTTTAATTTTTGTTTTAGGAGTTGGCTTCTAGAATAGTTTCAGTTCTGGGTTAAAGGGGAGTGCAGGGGCCATATCCTCTGGGAACCCTCCAGTCTATGAGACCAACAAGCCTGGTCCTTTTACTAGAATTCAAGTTCTGCAACCCATTATTTCTCCCGCTTCATCAGAGACTGTTTGTTGACCTCCCTGTAAGGGCAGTCTTTGGTGACAGCTAGCCACCATCTAGTACTTCTGGTCTCATGTTGATGTAGTCTCTGATATATGTGTCCCTTTCTGTCTGTTAGGCTAACACGTGTCTTGTGTCTTTGATGCACTTCTTTCTCCTTTTGAGGCAGATATTTTTGTTGTTCTCTTCACAAATGAGGAAACCGAGGCTCAGAATAAGGAAGGCACTTGCCCAAGGCCCTTGCCCAGTGGCTGGTGTGGTAGCTGAGATTCAAACACTGGTTCTCTCAAGGCACTGAGAAGGATGTTGGTGCCACAGTCACTACGTGGTGGGCACAGAAGTAGTGTGAATAGTGGAGCGTTCGTCATGTGACGAAAAGTGGTGGGCAAAGCCCACTTCTAGGCACCCTGGGATTGTGACAAAGCAATAACATGGGGAGAAAGAAGTCAGACTCAAAGGACTACGTACTTACTGCGTGATTTCATCCATATGACCTTCTGGAAAAGGCAAAACTGTGGGGACAGAAAACAGACGTATGGTTTCCAGGGGCTATTAAGATTTGAATTCAAAGGCCGTGGTGGAGCAGAGTTTTGGGGTGATGGAAATGTCCCGTGTTTGATTGTGGTTGTGGTTACATTACCGCATATGTTTGTCAAAACTTGCTGAACTATATGCCAAAAAGGATGAATTTTAATATATGGTAATTATACCTCAATTTAAACAAAAAATAGTTGTCTGAACTCACTTAAAAAGGGAGAAAACCCTGGTGGCGTAGTGGTTAAATGCTATGGCTCCTAACCTAAAGGTTGGCAGTTTGAATCCATCAGGCACTCCTTGGAAACTATGGGACAGTTCCTTCTATTCTATAGAGTTACTGTGAGTCAGAACTGACTCAGTGGCAATGGGTTTAGTTTTTTTCTAGAGAGACATGAGTCCCTGAGTGGTGCAAACAGTTAAGGTGCTCAGCGGCTAACTGACAGGTTGGAGGTTAGAGTTTAACCAGAAGGGCCTTAGAAGAAAGCCCTGACAATCTACTGAAAAATCAACTACAGAAAACCCTGTGGAGCCCAATTCTATCTGACACACATATGGTCACTGCAAGACAGAATCAGCTCAACAACAGCTCTTTTAACCGGTGGATAGGGAAGAGATGAAGGTGAGGACTTCACTCTGGGCCATAACACCAATGAGGCTGGAAAAAGGGAAAGGAGCCCAGAAAGGAAAAGAATCTAAGATTGACACAGGTGCTAGGAGAAAGGGATGCAAACAAAGCTCATTTGAGGGACTGCTGTGTGCCGAGTGCGGTGGCACATTCACCATCTCAGTAGTCATCTCCGTGAGGTCGTCAGGTGGATTTACTCAACTGCCTTCGGTTGACAGATGTGGGGAAGTGACTTCTCCTGCGTCTGCACAGAGCATCCCAGTAGCAAGGTGAGAAAGCCCAGGCTGGGGTTTCCTAGCCACCATTCCCTGTGTGTCAGATGAAGGACTGAGTGGGTTAACAAACCAAAGCCTGTCCCCACCCTCCAGGTGCTGAAGTTTCACCAGCAAGTTCAAGCTGAGGATATGAGAACGTGTTATTTTTAGAGAAGTTGGAGTCATAAAACTTGTTCCATTTCCCAACTTGTGCAATGCCTGACCCCTCCCCTGAGGGCTCTGAAATTGCCCCCTGGCCTTGGGAAGTGTTCCCCAGGCTTATCTCAGGAGGAGAGTGGAACAGTAAAAGTCTTTATGGCTTTGAGATCATGTCTGGCAGGGGCAGCGACAGTCACCATAAACCTGAGCTGGCCCTGTGAAGGGTGATGCCCTGGGCCGAGGAGGCCAGCGAATAGCTGAGCAATGTCAGGGAGTAGCCACTGCTGAGCCAGGCACTTTGGGGCCTGTGGTCCCGCCTGTCACAGACATATCAGGTGCTCACATGAACTCTAAGAGGCAGCCAATACTATAGTTTTTTTTTTTTTAACTTCTATGACACACCTTTGTTCATATACTAATATCTCTGAGTTAAGGATGTGTCTTCAACTTAATGGTATTTTACAATCACTGTTGGTTGGATCAGGTGACAGTCATGACTTAATTGGTTTAGCTCATTATTTCCAGTGGCGTGATGTCTGCAACCCCTTGGTATGCCATCAAAAACCTATTTGAGGACCATCTGAGGAAGGGATATACATCCTAGTTGTTTTCTGGAAAGCTTTTATTGATAACTTCCTATAAGAGCAAGACAGCACTAGAATTAAAATTTGCAGAATAAGAGTAAGTGGTTTGTAAGAACATCTTGAAGGCAATATTTCAGCACTTGGTTAAGAAATGCAGTATGATCGAAGTTTTTAATGGTATAGAAGGTGATATTGTGTTTAAAAAATATAGACAACGATGATTCTGGGTGGAAAAATGATCTAGACAAGCTGGACAGTGAGTATGAAGAACTTTTAGGGATTCTTAACTAATTTATTTCATCTATATTTTCATTTTTATTTAAGCCGAAGACCGTTATATGATTTAAAAATGTCTACATATGTCTCAAAGAGCTCTTTAGAAGACACACATGATAAGAAAGAGTTATGTCCTGATTTAATTGACAATGTGTTTCTTTTTTGGTGGCACATAAAGTGCTCTTACAATCAATGTATCTTTAGTTATGTGTTTTCCCATCTTGCAGATGAGGAAACTGAGGACACAAGGCAAATAAGTGAGGGAACTGGGGCTGTCTCTGACAACAGACCATGTGCTCTTTCTAATACTCAGTGCTGACTTGGACACAGATCCAATCCGTCTGACTCAAAAGAATTTTCCCAACCAAACAATTCCAAGTCTGCCATCCTAGGGAACTCTGGGAGGCTGCAGGATTACCTCTTGTTGGTAGGGTTTGCAAGAAGCCTTCTGCTCAGTGAACTAACCACTCACTCCTGTTGTTCATCACCCACGTCAGTGACCCCGGTCTGGTCAAGTCTACCCCCACCTGCGCCGTCACACACCCTTCCAACTCTCCTAGGAAGACAGTATATGTAACTGGCTTCACCCCAACATTAATCACTTGGTCTTAAACCACGTAAGATCAGACTGTCATCTCATTTTACACATGAGGAAGCTGAGGCCTACTGAGGTTGCCTGACTTGCTCAAGGTCACAGGTAGAACAAATGGTAGAGCAGGGTCTAGAATCCAGGGCTCAAACTCCAGTGCTCTTCCCAGTGGCACAGATCTCCCAGATCCAGAAGAGGCAGGCAGAGAAGGCAGGGCAAGGACCTCAGAGCGCATCACAAGAAAGGACTTCCTGGTAAAAGGCATTGCCAAGTTCTTGAACACATAGTCAAGAGATCACGTGAAAGGTCTTTTACTTGCGGCTTGTTAAGACCAACAAGTTCTAGGACAACGGCACTTAGGGAGGAGGCAGAAGTGTGGTCTTGCTCAGGGGATGGGGCCAAACTACACCAGGAATCTGTTCCACACCCCAGATCTGAACTCCTGCTGCTCAAAACCCTCCTGTGACTTCTTATCATCTCCTGGGAAGCAATTCAGACTAGTGCTCCAGGCCCTCTCGGAACCTGACTTCTGATCACTTCTCCAATGTCTCCTATCACTCTCCCCCTGAGCCACTCTATCCTGGCCCCCTTGGCATCCTGCCTGCTCCCTAATACACCAACTTATTCTCATATCACAGCTTTGGCCCGAATACTACTTTTGTCTGGAACATTCTTTCCCCAGCCCTTACCCTGATCACTTCCTTCTAATCATTCAAGTCTCTGTCTAAAATGTCAGCTCTTGGAAAGACTTTGTGTGCGTGACCAACTTAGCTAAATCTTTGAGGTTTTGCAGGTCATACACTCTCAGTTGCAATTTCTTAGATCTGCCGATACAGTGCAAAAGGAGCCATAAACAATATGTAAGCAAATGGGTGTGGCTCAGTCCCAGTAAAACTTCATTTACAAAAGCAGGTAGGTGGCAAGATTTGGCCCATGGCCCTAGTTTACTGACCCCTCCTCTAAATCACTGCTTTGTTTGATTTTCTTCATTGCACTTACGACTATCCAGAATTATTTGTATGTTTTCCATGTATGTCTTCCTCAATCCTTCCTGCTCTCTAAACTGTTAACAAGAGCAGGCAGGAAATTCATCAATCTTGCTCAATGCTGCTGTGGTAGCCAGCCTCTGTGATGGCTCTCAACCACCCCTGCCTCTTGGTCGTCACACCATTTTTTAGTTCCCTCCCAAACTAAATAGGATTGACCTAGGTAATCACTAGGGTATTGTGGAAATGTGCAACTTTCAAGGCTACATCATAAAAGACAACGGTGGCACCAAATGCATGAAACAATGGTCAGTGTCATTAGATATCAGAGACTTGTAAACTGAAGCTACAATGAGATACCATTTTACTCCCACTACATTGACTAGGAAACCCTGGTGGCATAGTGGTTAAGTGCTGCATTAGCTAACCTTGAGGTCAGCAGTTCAAATCTACCTGGTGCTCCTTGGAAACCCTGTGGGGCGGTTCTATTCTGTCCTACAGGGTCACTGTGAGTCCGAATCGACTTGACAGCAGTAGGTTTGGTTTTTAGGATGACTAAAATATTAAAAAATTAATTTAAAAAAGTACCAAATGTTGATGAGGATGGAGAGAAATTGGAACCTTTATCTCCTGCTGGTGGGAATGCAAAATGGTATAGCTCTATGGAAAATAGTGTGGCAGTTCCTCAAAAAAGCTAGAAATAGAACTACCATTGCTGTTGTTGTCGTTACTGTGTGTCACTGAGTCAATTTCAACTCAAAGCAACCCTGTAGGACAGAGTAGAATTGCCCCATGGGGTTTCCGAGGGATAGCTGGTGGATTCAAACAGCTGACCTTTTGGTTAGCAGCCAAGCCCTTCTGGCGCGCCAGAACTACTGTATCACCCAGCAATTCCATTCCTAGGATATACCCAAGAGACCTGAAAGCAGAGGCTAAGAAAGTTGCACGTCAGTGGTCTTCGCAGCACCATCCACCATAGCCAAACAGAAACAATCTACATGTCCATCATCAGATGGAGGGGTAAACAAAACGTGGTGCATACATACACTAGAGCACTACTCAGCCAGTAAGAGAAATAAAGTCTGGATATATACTGCAGTACGGATGGAGCTGGAAGACATTATGCTGAGCAAAACAAACCAATCAAAAAAGGACAAATATCATATGATCTCATTTATA
Source organism: Heterohyrax brucei (assembly GCA_028571685.1). NCBI lineage: Eukaryota > Metazoa > Chordata > Mammalia > Hyracoidea > Procaviidae > Heterohyrax > Heterohyrax brucei. The sequence continues at coordinate 72,764,398 of CM053156.1, forward strand.
TTAGGAAGGACAAGAATGGGCAAAGACACAGAGACAAAGCTTATTGGAGATTACCAGGGGTGGGAGAAAGGAGCAATGAAGTACTGAGGCTCATCAAGTACTGAGTCTCAGTTTACAGTGATGGAAAAATCTCACTGATTAAGGGTGGGGTTGCAGAACCAATTATTGTGAGTGCCGCCAATGAGCCGTACACCTATAAAAAGTAGATTCGACAAAAATTGCATGACAAACGTATTTACAACAATAACCCATCCCCCCAAAAAGCAACACCTGAGGCTGTGTGTATACAACTAAACACCTCATGGGTTTGGAAGTTTAGGGTCCAGGTTTCATGTGACATCTCAGTTAATTGGCCTAATAACTTGTATAATGAACCTATTCTTCCTGCTAATTTGCTGCATGATGTTTGAGGATTTAAAAGCTTGCACATGGCCATCCAATGCATGTTAATTGGTATCTATTTGGAGCAACAGAGGAAGAAGGAAGGTCAGGCATAGGAGGAGGATATAGAACGTGAGGCTACTGCCTCCTTTGGCATGGAACAAGAACTGGATGGCTCCCAACTGCCCTGACTGAACATTATGCTCAACGATTCTGTAGAAGAATTTTGATTAAAAGATGATAATGCATAGTGGAATTTCAAACTGTCACAGTCATCCAGGAGGTGAGATGTTTCTTGAAATTATTGCCCTGAGATAACCTTTCAAAATTAAACCAAAAAACACACAAATAGATATATATGGCCTGAAATCTTCTTAAAATAAAACACTAGTTTAGCTTAACTGGTAAAAAATGTCTGCCTTGAGCATTATGCTCTTTAAAAATCTATCCATATGGCACTTGGCTTGGCTATATGAGATGAATGGACAAGGGCAACTCAGAAGATTAAAAAAGAAATTTACAGGGTAGGGAGTTTTTGTTAATAGTGGAACAAATCAGAAACGAAGGGTGAGAATGGTTGCACAACTCAAATATAATCGATGTCACCAAATTGAAATTGTTGAATTGGTATGTGTGTTGCTATGCATATACTCAACAAAACAGTGAAAATAAAAAAAAAATTTTTAAAGGCGTTGTAGCTTCCATCCTAACACTGGGATCATTTGCTGTCAGGAAGCCAGTAGCTATGTTGCAAGGAGCCTCAAGCAGCTCTGAGGTCAGATCCACATGGAGGGGAGCTGAACCCTCCTGCCAATTGCCAGCTGTGTTGACGAGATAAATTAGGGGTAAACAGTTTCACCTCAGCCACCCCCTCAGATGACCATGTCTCCATCTGACACTCTGATTCCTGAGAGATTCTAAGCCAGAACTATCCAGCTATGCTGCTTCTGAATTTTCAACACCAAAAGCTGTGATATAGTAAATGTTTGTTGTCTAAGTCAGGGTAATTTGTTATGCAGCCATCAATAACTAATACTGCTGCCTAAGACAGAACTGACTTGCTGGCAATGGGTTTAATAAAAAAAAAAGAAGAAATAGGTGCTCAAGATATACAGTAGAGGGGATACACTACAAAACTAGTAAGAGGTGAATGTCATGTAATATTTATGTAAGTGTGTAAAAATATAAATTAAGTAATATGGAAGGACACAACTGAGACCTTCCCACGACCACCCTTGGACAAGATGCCTGGACCAGAATTATTCCAACCTTGACAGCCTTGTTGTTGCTGTTATTAGGTGCCATCGAGTCAGTTCCGACTCACAGAGACCCTGTGAACAACAGAACAAAACACTGCCCGGTCTCACACCATGTCCACAATTGGTTTTATGCTTAAGCCCGTTGTTGTGGTCACTGTGTTGATCATCTCTTCGAAGGTCTCCCTCTTTTTCACTCTACCAAGCATGATGTCCTTCTCCATGGACTGATCTTTCCTGACAACATGTCCAAACTACCTAAGACACAGTCTCACCATCTTTGCTTCCAAGGAGCAATCTGTTTGTACTTCTTCCAGAACAGATCCGTTGGTTCCTTTGGAGGTCCATCTTATGTTCAACATTCATCTCCAACACCACAATTCAAAGGCGTCAATTCTTCTTCTGTCTTCTTTGTTCATAGTCCAGCTTTCCACGCATATGGTGCAATTGGAAGTATCATGGCTGGGGTCAGATGTGTTTCAGTCATCAAGGTGACTTCCTTACTTTTGAATACTTTGAAGAGGTCCTTTGCAGCAGAGTTTTCCAGTGCAATGCATCTTTTGATTTCTTGACTGCTGCTTCCAAGATCATTAGACCAAAGTAAAATGAAATCTTTAACTACCTCAGTCTTCCCTCCATTTATGACAATGCTGCTTACTGGTTCAGTTGTGAGGATTTTTGTTGTCCTGATATTGAGGTGCAATCCATACCAAAGGCTGTGGTCCTTGATCTTCATCAGTAAATGCCTCAAATCGTCTTCATTTCCAACAAGTAAGGTCATATCATCTGCATGACTCAGGTTGTCAATGAGTTGTCCTCAAATCCTGATGCCTCGTTCTTCTTTGTGTAATCCAGCTTCTCGGATTATTTGTTCAGCATATAGATTTAAAAGGTATGATGAAAGAATACAATCCTGAAGCATGCCTTTCTTGACTTTAAAACATGCAGTGTCCCCTTGGTCTGTTCACACGACTACCTCTTTATCCGTGTACAGTTTCCTTAAGAGCACAATTAGGTGTTTTGGAATTCCCATTCTCCTCAGTGTTAGCCATAGTTGATCCACACAGTTGAATGCTTTTGTGTAGTTGATGAAACACAAGTAAACATCTTGCTGGTATTCTTCGCTTTCAGCCAAGATCTATCTGACATCAACGACGATATTTCTGGTTTCACATCCTCTTCTGAACTCAGCTTGAATTTCTGGCAGTTCTTTGTCAATGTATTGCTGTAGTCACTTTTGAATGATCTTGAGCAGAATTTTACTTGCTTGTGATATCAACGGTATTGTTCGATAACTTCCATATTCGGTTGGATCACCTTTCTTTGAGAGTCTAAGCTTCTATAATTCTGTTCCCGGATTTCTAATATTCTCTAAGTGTATGGTTCTGAAGTTTTTAGGCTTCTGATTCACCCAGCCCGAGATTTTAAGATTTTATGATTTTAACGTTTTATGATACATTTATCAGCACTTGTCTTTACTCAGCAGCTCCTCTCTGCTTGGTACAACGCTGGGAACATGGGATGCAGGGGAGAAAAGACAAGCTCTATTTCTGCTCTCCTGTGGCTGGTGAGGAAATTCTGGCAGTGTAGTGGTTAAGAGCTACATCTACTAACAAAAAGATCGGAAGTTCATATCCACTAGGTACTCCTTGGAAATTCTGCGGGGCAGTCCTACTCTGTCCTAAAGGGTCTCTATGAGTCACAATCAACTGGACAGCAACGCCTTGGTTTAGGTTGGTGTCTGGTGAGTTGAGGGGAGACAGGTGAGCAGGGCGACACATACAGTATGCAGCAAGTTCTACAACACAGCCGGTGCAGACGCAGGGGGAGCAGGATCACTGGGAGGGATGTGAGCAGAAAGACTTCCCAGAGGAGGCAATGTTCCAGCTGAGACAGGAAGGGAAGGTATCTTAACTAGGGGAGGAGGCCCTGGTGTGGTCTGTGTTCCAAGCAGAGGGAAAAGCAGGTACAAAGGTTCAGGGGTGAGAAAGGGAACATACAAGGCTCATCTGGGGCAATAACGTGCTCAGCAGGAATTGGGACAGAGCAGGGAGGAGGGTCAGAGTGGCAAGAGTTGAGGATGTCATCAGATGACAGAGGGCCTAGTAAACCTTGTCAAGGAGTTTGAACTTTATTCGGAGAGCAAAGGGAAGTTAGTGAAGGGTTTTAAGGGAAGGAGAGACACAATCCACTTAATGTCTTGAAAGATGCCTCTGGCTGCTGTGTGGAGGGAGGTTTGCAAGGAAGAGAGACCAGAGCGGAGGCTGGGAGCTCCAGGTGAGAGAAGAAGCCTGAGTGGACGGGATATGGGCCAGCAAGGGCTGTTGCCCCTGTGAGTGATGAAAACAGGGACCTGGGGTGGACAGGGCTGATAACCTCTGAGACCATGACTCCTGGAGTTTGTGAGTCTGAGATTCTCTGAGCCTGCAATTCAATGTGCCGTCATTCTTCTGCACAAAGGCCCGCTAGTATCACTCCACATTTGCTGTCCTCAGCACTGTCCTCCATGCCTCCTTTCAGAGCCTGTTTTCCTTTCTGCAAAGTGGGGATAATCAACACTTTCCTTTTCGGTTTACTAAGCGGGGACAATTAATGCCTTCTTAGCAGAGGAGCTTTGGGGATGAGAGCTGTGTGTGGCCAGCAGCTGGTACAATCAGGCAGTCTGTCTCTAGCAGGTGTGTTTGCCCAAGGCCCTCAGCACACAGCCAGTGTCAGGAAAGACGCGGTCAGTCTTGAGAGAACAATGGGGAGAGCAGACTAGCAAGCGAGGATGCTCATCTTGCCTGGTCCTGATGACTGAGGTTGCTGCGGTGTTGGTTCGAGCTTGCAATCTGGTGCCCCAGGCCTGTTTCTTTGCTTTCAGAAATTGGCAAGTTTACAAGATGGTTTTGAGACTCCCCATACATGTAGCCAGCAGAACCTCTCAGGTCCTTCTCCTGGCCTGAAACTCCCCCAAGGGCTGTAGATGTCGGCTAGAGGTAGTCTGGCAGGATCTGGTCTTCGTTGAAGAGATCTGAGTCATGTCTGTTGCTCCCATTTCGTTGGATCCAAGTTGCTCCCAGTTCAGCCCACCCTGTAGGGTCTGGACCATACTACAGGTGCTCCCTGCTTAGATAATTGTCCTGTGGCTCAGGCAAGAAGAGATCCTTGAGACAGAGGCACACTATCTCAAGACCAAATGGACCACAACCAAGGCTTCACATGTGCTCCTGATTTGCAATTTCTTTCGTGCCAGTGGTTTAACCTTGTTGTTACTAGGTGCTGTGGAGCTGGTTCTGACTCACAGTGACTGTACGTGCAACAGGACAAGAGACTACATAGTTTTGTGCCATCTTCACAATTGTTGTTATGCTTGCGACTCTTGTTGCAGTCACTGTACCAATTTATCTTTTTGAAGGTCTTCCTCTTTTTCACTGACCTGCTACCTTACCAAGCATGATGTCCTTCTCCAGGGACTGGTCCCTCCTAATAACATCCCAGAGTATATGAGATATAGCCTTGCCATCTTTGCTTCTAAGGAACATTTTGACTGTACTTCTTCCGAGATAGATCTGTTGGTTCTTCTGGTGGATTTAATTCAGTCCCACTCACAAGACATCAGTCTGACAGTATAACCATAGCACAACCCGCATAGATGGCAGAACTCTTGGAGGAAATGGGAGGCCGAGGGTGGTGTGTCTGAAGCCACATAGGGAGGCCTGAGCTCTCAGCCCAGTTCCTTGCAAACTGGAGAGACTCAATAAACATCAGTAGAAATTAAGTCAAATCAGAAGTTTTAGTGATACAAACCATGTATACTTATCAGCCAGTACTTGCATCACTGGAACCCTGGTAGCATAATGGTTAAGTATACGGCAGCTAACTGAAAGGTTGGCAGTTCAAATCTACCAACTGCTTCTTAGAAACCCTAAGGGGGCAGTTCTATTCTGTCCTCTAGGGTCATTAGGTGTCACAATCAACTCAATGGCAGTGAGTTTGGTTTGGTTTATTTATCTATATTTTGGTATTTGCATGACTATCTGTGGAAGGAGATAAAAGACACTGAAAAAAAGGGTGACCTTGGGGGAAGAGAGCTGGGTGGCTGGGATCAGGGGTGGGAGGAAGACTTGCTTTTCGTGTTACGCCCTTTTGTACCTTTTGGCTATTTTTCCCAGCAAATGCACACAGGCCTGAGTCAATCAATCAAACAAACAATCACAATGAAATAAACAATAAAATGAGCCAGGTTCTTTTGTAACTCTGTGCCTTTATACATGTTATTCTTCCTGGTTGAAATATCCCTTTCTGTTTTGTTTTTCTTTTTCAGTCTGGAAAACTATGCATCCTTCAAGACTGTGCCCCAAAAATGCTCTGTCTTCTGGGGCCTGTTTGAGCTTCCTATAATGGTTATTCTTGGTTTTTCCACCACCAGCAGCTCCACATATACACTGTCAACTCCCCCGCTTAGGGTCCCAGACACTCAATGATCATAACACTCCAACACCCATGCTTCTGATTTCTGCTTGGATTTGATAAAGGCAGCAATCAGCCGAGATTATAGGGCAGAAGGAGGGAGAAGGGGGCAGTTTACGCCACCCACATCCTTGTTGTTTGGCCTTTATTTTGGCAGAGGCTGCATTTATCCACGAGGTCCCTGAGTGGTGCCAATGGTTTGCACCAGGCTACTAACCAAAAGGCTGGCAGTTCAAATTCATCTAGCAGTGCCTCAGAAGAAAGACCTGGTGATCTACTTCTCAGAAACCAGCCATGGAAATCTCCCGGAGCACAGCTGTGCTCTGATGTATGTAAGGTCACCAGGAATTTGAGTCAACTCGACAGTAATGGGTTTTATATTTCTGCAAGATCTCAACTCCTGTCTGGGCTTCTCTTCCATGGCTCCAGCTGTCTCTGGTCTGGTAACTCTCTTCCCTTGTAAGTGCAGGTAAGCCTGTAAGCCTCTGGTTGGTGACAGCTTACACTGTCACTAGTCCCTGCACGTCTCACCACTCCTTGTGGGTTCCCTGAACCTTCCGCACCTCTGTAAATAGTCCTTCCATGAAACCTGCTTCAGTTGAGTCAATGCTTCTCATTCTGGAGTGCTTTTGCACCCCAGAGGACAATGGCAATGTCAGGAGATGTTTTTGTTGTCACAACTGTTACAGGGGACACCAATGGCATCTAGTGACACCAGGGATGCTGCTAAACACCCTCCAATGCACAGGAGAGCCCACCCCAACAACAAAGAATTGTTGCTGGTGCTATGTGCCGTGGAGTTGACCCTGACTCACAGCGATGCCCTGTGGGCAGAGTGGAACAAATTGTTTCACAGGGTTTTAAAGACTGTGACTTTTCAGAAGCAGATGGCCCGGCCAATCTTCCAGAGCCCCCCTGGGTAGGTTTGAACTGCTAGCCTTTCAGCTAGTAGTCAAACACTTAATCTGGTCTCAAATGTCACCACTGCCAAGACTGGGAAATTTAAGGTGCCAGCCTGGCCTAGCCTGGCTCTGATAGTTCATGGCTGGGGTTCTGGGCACCTACTGCTCCTTTTGGTCCCTGTGGGGTGTTCTGCTTGGTGCAGCTGCTGTTGTCCTCTTAATGACACAGGGATGAACACATCCAACCCTTGTCTGCAAGCCGCTGACAATCCAGTTGGGGAAAGACCTTGGGCAGCTAGGTTGCCCACTGGACTTGAGTCCCTGAGGGCAGATCTCTGTGTTATTGACCACCTAGCCTCACTAGAAGGTGAGCAGACATTTGCTGATTGGATTCTAAAGTCCTTCACATTTCAGAGGACAGGGAGCAGGGTTCAGTGCCTATATAGGACTCAGCAGCCTGGGTGACTTTCCCCATGACACAAGTACCAAGAAAACCACAGATGAACAAATATACACAGAATGAATGAATGACAAAAACAGCTGCCATCAAGTGGATCCTGCCTCATGGTGACCCTCTGTGTATGTCAGGAGAGAACTGGGCTCCATAGGGTTTTCAATGGTTGATGTTTCTGGAAGTAGATTGCTAGGTCTTTCTTCTGAGGCACCCCTGGGTGGACTCGAACCTCTCATGTCTTGGTTAGCAGCTCAGTTTTTGCTGCTGTTTGTTTGAACCACCCAGAAACTGTGAATGAACACAGCTATCCCTGGATAGCTCCAGGGATACGGAGGTGGGCAGGACAGAGGTATGAATCCATTTATCATCTCTAAAATGGGTATAATAATACAGCTCACCTCCCCAAATTACTATGAGAATAAAACTAACAGAAAATGCTTAGCATGTTCCTTAGCACATGGTCACCACAAAATAAACAATATCACAGCTATTTGTAGAAAGTGAAGGTGAAGTATCTAGGTAGGGACTGAGGAAAAGCTCTGCCTCTAGCATGGGACTGCTTTGGGCCTCTGGGCCTCAGTTTTTCAGTCTGTAAAATGGGGAAAATGTAGGCAAATTTAGCACTTTGTAGAAACTACCTCATAAAGGATGCTCTAGGGATTCTACAGCATGTGATTCAAATATTGTTTTCAAAACACAAATCCATAATTAAAGAAAATTAAAAGACCAATCCATTGTGTTACAGTGAGAACTATAACTGTCAGACAGGCCTAGGGTGACCAAGTCATCCCATTTTGCCCAGGACTTCGCTAGTTTTAGTACTGAGAGTCATGTGTCCCCACACAGATCAAGTAATTAGCCAACACATAATCATTTTAAATATAATACGTAGCTAACACTTGCTGAATGCTTGCTGTGTGCCACGCATTGTTCTGATGACTTGAAAACACCCACTTCCATTAAGCCAATTCTGACTCATAATGAGTAGAACTGCCCACAAAGGTTTCTAAGGAACAGCTGGTGGATTTGAACTGCGACTTCTTGTTAGCAGCTGTAGCACTTAACCAGTTCTACCAGGGTTTCCTCTAATGACTTTGGAACATTTAATCTTCGCATTTTTTTTATTAGCTCATTAATCTTCATAAGATTTCAGTAAGATATTAATATCTCCCTTGTACAGTACCCAGAGAGGTTCTCTTATTGCCAGAGGTCACACAGCTCCCAAGTGGGAGAGTTGGGATTTCATTCCAGGTTGTCTGAGTCCATACCCATTGCTGTCAAGTCAGTTCCAACCACAGAGACATTATAGGATGAAATAGACTTGCCCTATATTTTCCAAGGAGTGGATGGTGGATTCAAATTGCCAACCAACCTTTCATGTTGGAAGTGAAAAGGATTTGAAACACTTGCTTATAAAGATCAAAGACCACAGCCTTCAGTACAGTGTTATAGCTCAAGAACAAGAAAACAAAATTCATCATAACTGGACCAGGAAGCAACATTATGATAAATGGAGAAAGGACTGAGTTGTCAAGGATTTCATTTTACTTAGTTCCATAATCAACGCCCATAGAGGTAGCAGTTGAGAGATCAAAAGACACACCACATTGGGAGAATCTGCTGCAATGGACCTCTTTAAAGTTTCAAAAAGTAAAGATGTCACCTTGAAGACTAAACTGTGGCTGACTCCAGCCATGGTATTTTCAGCTGAATCATGTGGATGCTGAAGCTGAACAATGAATAAGAAAGACAGAAGGGGAACTGATGCCTTTGAATTGGGGTGTTGGAGAAGAATATTGAATGTACTATGGACTGCCAAAAGAACAATCTGTTCTGGAAGAAGAGCAACCAGAGCTGCATTTTGCTCCTTGGAAGCAAAGATGGCAAGTCTGAGTCTTATATTCTTTGGGCATGTTGTCAGGAGGGATCAGTCCCTGGAGAAGGACATCATACTTGGTAGAATGGAGCATCAGCAAAGAAGTGGAAGACCCTTCACAAGATAGACTGACACAATGGCTACAATGACAGGCTTAGGCATAAAAACGATCATGGGCGTGGCGCAGGACCAGGCAGTATTTTGTTCTGTTGCACATAAGGTCACTAAGAGTCAGAACCAATTCAACTGCACCTAACAACAACAGCAACAACAATTCAATGTGAACAAAACAAAAACATTAAGTGATTGAAACAAAAGTCATCTGTGGGCCAAACGCAGTGCCTTGTCCAAACCTCTAAATTGATTATGAAATCAAATTACCACGTGAACAGTTAAAAAGCCATCATTATTTGAAATTGTGGTATACTCATACAATTAAATATTATATAGCCATGAAAAATGACTGAACTCTAACTACATGGTCAACCCACTGCTACACAGACCTCAGAATAATTTTTGGCAAACTCTGAATTAAAACTGGAGTAGAAAAGTCGGACATTCACAGGGCCAGGCAGGCAACGTCGCTGAGTAAAGTACAACAGGGAGCAGTGAGGAGTGTGGCAAAATGGGAATGCACATACTGAGAGAAGGTAGCCAGGGCTCAGCTTCACAAACCTTGAATCTCATAAACGCAAGCCAGGCACAAAAGAGTACATCCTGGATTATTCCATTTATGTAAAGTTCAGTAACAGAAAAGACTAACTGATGATGTTACCCTTGAGACAGGTGGATGGTGAGACTGGAAAGGGGCAAAGGCAGGCTTCCGGGGGCTGACTGCAGTTTGTTTCTATCTTGGTACCAGTGTCATGGCAGTGCTCTCTTTATGACTTACGGTGAGCTGTATGTACATTTCTGCCATCTGGTACTTTCTCCATTAATTTTTTTAACTTACATTTTGATCATACCTTTATCATGATTTCACTTTTTAGTCCAGAAGAAAATTAATGTTTTAGAAAATGAATACAGACAAACTCTTCCCGTTTGGAAATACCTCTCTGGATGAGGCCGTATTCTTTGGATGTTGTAGTTAGGTGTGGTCAAGTTGGCTCCTGTTCATAACTACCCCGTGCACAACAGAAGGAAATGCTGCCTGGCCCTGCGCCATCCTTGCCATTGAGCTGTATCTGAGCCCATTGTTGCAGCCACTGTGTCTGTCCATCTTGCTGAGGATCTTCTTCGTTTTCATTTTCTCCCTCTCTACTTTACCAAACACGATGACTTTGGATGGAAAGGAAACCAAAGGCTGAAACCACTGGGATCAGAGGCTGATTCCTGGATCCTTCACCAGCCAATAGCAAACATCTGATGACTCTCAGTGGAATAAACAGAAAGGATGCAATTGTCAGGTATCCCCAGATTTGAAATGTTGGTGTTACATGAAGCAGCCTCGCTTTTCTGGATGATGGATTTTTACAATGATATCTGCATTATGAGTCATATCTGTTGAAAACAAAGAAGGTATGGGAGCAGGGAGACTTGATTAATGGAAACCAGAACAGAAATGATGAGGATGTTCATGCATTGCCCAGAATGTAGCCAATGTCACCAAAAAAACTGTGTGGAAATTGTTGAATGGGAACTGAAACTGCCTAAATGAACCTTCACCAAAAACACAATAAAATATTATATACATTTAAAAAATTGTGTTTGTTTTGTTCACCTTTGACCTGAGTTCTTAGGCATTTCAAGTTATAAAAATAACTTTCTATATTTTCATATGAGGACTGGCAATTAAGTTTGGGAACTTATCCTAGAAAAAGTGCTACATACTTCATTGCTGAACATCACTACAGTCACCTTCAAAGTACTCTCACCTTGGGAAGCTATACACTGATGCCAGTGCCTAGTCTACCCTTCAAAGCAGTTTTGGAACTGTTTTTCTGGAATGGCCTTCAGAGCTGTCGTCATATTACCCTTGATGTCTTGAGTGTCATCAAAATGTCTTCCTTTCAATATTTCCTTTATTTTGGGGTGAAGAAAAAAGTCACGGGGGGCCATATCAGGTAAGTAGGAAGGGTGTTCCGCTAGCTGTTTGTTTACTTATTAAAAACTCCCTCACAGACAACTGTACAATTAAGTTCATGAACTTGCCACCATGCTACCATGAGCAATGACCTTTCCAGATAGAGTTCCAAAATTGCTTTGAAAGGTGCAGTAGGTGCTGGCATCAGTGCATACCTTCCCAAGGGGAGTGCTTTGAAGGTGATCACAGTGATATTGAGCAATGAGATATGTAGCATCTAGAACAATTAAGCTTGCAGACTTAATTGTCAGACCTCGTATATCAGCTTTCTTGGGAAGAGGTCTCATGGCTAAGAAAACCTGAAAACTTTCAGGATGAGGTTTAGAATTCTGCCCTTGGGAACCCAACCCAGCCCAACCCGTTGCTGTCCAGCTGACTGCGATCTGCAGCACAGCTCCAGAGGATTCGTACATAGGAAAGGTAGGACGGAGGGGCCTTAGGAGAAGAGATAGAGGAGGACGCAGGAGGCTGGGGCAGTGGTTTCTCAGGGGTGTGTCTCCACTTACAAACAGCCTTTTCATCCTTCAATCATTTCTTAGGCAAACATTTCTTGAGGGCCTCTTCCATGCCAGGGCTATGGCAGTGCAAAGCTAATCACATCATCAACACCACAATGGGACGCTAACAGGAGTGTGTGATGGGTCGGAGCTGGTCTCAACTCAGCTCCCAGACAAAATCAGTCCCATCCTTTCTCACCAGATCCCCGCATCCATCTTTACTCTGGGCTTCACCAACCTGAGGTTTGCTGTCACTTGCCTCTGCCCTGGCCTTCATGCCTCCAACCTGGCCCCACAAATCTATTCTCCATAAAGCGTTCCCCCCCATTCTTGTTTTAACCACAGAGGGATTTTATAAAACACAAATCACAACACACTCACCTCTGCCCCATCACCTCCTAAGTTTTATCCATGCCAGGTACTGTAACAGCCCCCTAGGCCCCAGTCTGGGCCCCTGTGTTCCCCTCCAGTCCAGCACATGATGAGTGTAGCCTCAGGACCTTTGCTGCTGATTCTCCTTGGACTCCTCTTCTCCCTGTCATCAAACAGTGATTCAGATGTCACTACAAATATCACTGGTGCCCAAGAAACTGGCAACAATGTGGCCTCTCAGAGGAAGACTACAGAGCTGTGGATGAGAGAGGGTGACAGGGAAAAAACCCCTTTTTTATCGTTTCTTAGAAATTATTTTAGGGGGATGGTAAACATGTTTGCCATTTCAACCATCTTCACTTATACAGTTCAGAGGCACATTCTTCGTGTTGGTCAACCACCACCCTGACCTGTTGCCTATTAACAGAAGCTCAGAGACCCCTAAACAATGACCTCACATTTTCCCTTCCTGGCCACTTGCCTTTGGTAGCCATGAATAAACTTTGTCTCTATATTCTTGCCTAGTCTAGATATTCAGAAGACCTGCTTTTGACTGGGTGATGCTATGTGCTGCTTCAATTTTTTTCATGTGAATATTCAAAGAAATGATTAATTAAAACAAAAGGATGTCCTTAGAGAGGCCTTTCTAGAATGCAACCTCCCTCTCAGGGTGCTGTAACTTCCTCCTAGGAATCCTTCATCGAAGTCCCTCACTGCTTTGCTCTAAAAGAAACAAAGAATCTCCTGTTAGACGATTGACTCTCTCTCCTCCATGAGGGCAGGGATTTCATCTAGTCGGGGCTGCTAGCCGGTACCTGATAGGTGCAAGATTCTGGCACATAGTAGGTACTCAATAAATATTTGTTGAATGAGTGAAGGAAGGAAGGGAAAGAGGGAAGGAAGGGCATCTGAAATGCCATCTGAGGGTGACAGAGAGTTAACCAGGCAAAGCTGAGGGCAGGGGGCTTGTCTTAGGTCCAAGCAGAGGGAAGACAATGCTGCGAAGGCAGGAGAGATGCTGGTGGGTTTGAGGACTTGAAGAAAGGTGATGTACTGGAGATGAGAGCTGGGGTGTGAGGCAGGCAAAATACATGTCATGTTTTATACCCATTTTACAGATGGGGAATCCAAGGCTCAGAGAGGGTGAGAGACTTGCCCAAAGTCCCCTGGTGGGCCAGAGTCTAAGTTAGAATCTAGGTTTCAGCTCAGAGTTAAGTAATAGCTCACAGTTACTGAGCACATACATGTACTTACTCCTGAGATGGGTTTTACTACTACTGTCTCGTTTGGCTGATGAACAAATAGATCCAGAGAGGCTGAGTGATTTGCCTAAGGCCACACAGCTAGAAAGTAGCTAACCAAAGAGTTTTCCCGGACTCCTATGGCTATTCTCCACCTGCGGTCTCCCACAGCCTCCAACCTCACACAAAGCCCAGCTCAGACCCCAGTGAGGACTGTGAATTTAAACCCTGACCCTCTCTGGAACATTGGGCCAAGCCAGGAACTTCTCTGAAACCCCCAAGACTTGGGCTCTGTCATCTCTAAACCGAAACAGCAAAACAAGTCCTGCTTGCAAAGCTGCTGTGAGAAAAAAGTGATAAAAAATAATTATAGGACTCATAAGCGATAAAAATAACTGTAGGGCTCCAGCAAACAGCTTGAGCTGGAGGGATACTAATGATAGCAGGAATTTATGGCCCTGCGGGCCCAGCCTTTTCTAGGCTGAGATGATAGGAGACCAAGTCATAGGGCCCCTGAAGGGCAGAAAACTCCCAGCAGCCTTTTCCTGGGGAGGGAGTGGGCAGGAAGCAGTGTCCCTGGACTTTCAGGTGGCCAGTTCCCCTGCAGCCTGTTGGGCCACCGCTAGTCCTCTGTCCCTCGGCTCCTCTGTGTTTCGCTACTTGCCTTTCTAAATGTCTGTGAACTAAATTTATTATCATATTATAGTAACCTGATTCATTCATTAATTCTTGGGCCTGAGGGAATGCACTTTACAGATACAGTTGATAGTACAGGTGGGACAAGATCCAGAATGGGACATGATTCATTTCCTGTATCTAGTGAATATTTACTAATGGCCTACTATGTGCTGTGGGTCCCCAGGTGACTACAAATGGTTTGTGCTTAGCTTCTAATAAAAAATAGGGCGGTTCAAATCCACCCAGCAGTGGAATAAAAGAAAGTCCTGGCAATCTGCTTCCCTACAGATTACAGGCAAGAAAACCCTGTGGAGCTGAGTTCTCCCCTGTAACGTGCAGGGTCAGCACAAATCAAGGTTGATTTGACAGTGATGGGTGTGGTCAGTTTTCACTATGTGATGGAGCCTTGACTGGGAGGAAGGTGGTGACTGGACACCAGTGACTCAGCAGGGACACAGAGGACTCCCAAGGTTGGGAAGGTCAGGACTAGACACTGGCTCCCTAACTTTAAGCATGGTGATCTCATCCCCATAAAAGACTGGAATTGGCTTATTCCTTTGGCAAAACTATTCCCTATTGGGATTCTAATCACCCCCCTTTCAGACGTTCACACTAATTCTTAAAGACATCCAAAGCGTACCTTAAACTCTGTGCCATCGAGTTGATTCTGACCCATAGCTACAGTATATGACAGAGTAGAACTCCCCCAAAGGGTTTCCAGGGCTATAAATCGTTGAGGAAGCAGACTGCCACACCTTCCTCCTACAGAGAGGCTGGTGAGTTCAAACTACATACTTTTAGGTTGGCAGCTGAGAGCTTAACCATTGTTTCACCAGGGCTCCTCAAAACCCACTTTTTGTGTTAGGTCCCCTCAATTCAGCTCCAGCTCATAGAGACCTTACATACAACAGAATGAAACCCGGCTGATCCTGTGCCACCCAAATAATCGTTACGATTGGACAGATCGTTGCAGCCATTGTGTCATTCCCTCTTGTTGAGGGTCTTCTTCTTTTTTGCTAACACCCACCCCCCACTTTTATCACAATGATGTATTTCTCCAGGGACTAGTCCCACTTAATGATACAGGTAAAATATGTGAGACAAAGTCTCCCTATCCTTGCCTTCAAGCTGCATTCTGGCTGTACTTCTTTCAAGACAGATGCGTTCATTTTTCTGGCAGTCCATGATATATTCCACATTCTTCCTTAACAGCATAATTCAAAGACGTCAGTTCTTCAGTTCAGTCTTCTTTATTCATTGTCCAGCTTTTAAATACACATGAGGTGATTGAAAATATGGCGCCTTGGCTCAGGGAGCCCCTAGTCCTCAAAATAACGTC
This sequence comes from Heterohyrax brucei, assembly GCA_028571685.1. Taxonomy (NCBI): domain Eukaryota; kingdom Metazoa; phylum Chordata; class Mammalia; order Hyracoidea; family Procaviidae; genus Heterohyrax; species Heterohyrax brucei. Next base: position 72,779,929 of record CM053156.1, read on the forward strand.
TTTGCTTCTCAACACCTCAGAGGTCTTTTGCAGCTGATTTTCCCACTTTAGAATCCTACTGTTGCTGTTTTTATATACCCTGGCCCTCAGGACTGAAAAAAAGTTCTGGGAGTTTTCCAAGAATTTGCTCATGGCTGTAGAGAGAGGCCAGAGGTCCCACATCCTCGAATTGTGTGACTATGCGTGACCTAGACCTTGTGCCTTCCCCTGCGAGCTGACCACTGCAATGGCTAGATTTTATAGCTGTATAAAGTAAACAAAATGGGAGGCCAGGATGAAGATGTCTGAAAAGAGGGCTTTGCAGTCATGTAAACGTGACCTTGAATTCCTCCTCTGTCCCACACTAAAGTGTTACTTGGAGCCAGTTCCTTCACCTCTTTGGGCATCAGCTTTCTCATCTGTAAAATGGGGCTGCTAATATCCATTACCCAAGATGGCTATAGACATTACTACACTTTGGCTACTAGTTGTTGTTTCTGGAAGAGTAACATGTGGGGCTCCATGCTAAGTGTTTTTCAGATGCTATTTTGTTTAATTAACGGGAAGCATAGCTAAAGGACATAGGAGGCCAACAGAAATGTTAGGTCCCCAAGAATGTATGTTTCATAACAGTTGGGGCTTTGGCTGTTTTGCTTCTTGTGTAATTTTAAGGCCTCAAACAACGCCCGGCACATGGCAGATGTGGAAAATGTCTTTGAATGAAGGAACAAATCTATTTTAGCTAATGTCAATGACCAAAGGACTCTGTCATTTACTAGCTATGTGGCTAGGCATGTAAAGTTCTTTCACACCTCTGAATTTTAATTTCCTCCTAGGTGTAATGGACATAATAAAACCAGCAACACTTGTTGAGTGCTAATTCAATGTAGAGCCCTATTCTAAGCAGTTTGTGTGTAACAGCTCGTTTAAACCTTGCGGTGCCTTTGGGGGACTATTGTTAGCCCATATTAAAGACAAACTAGTGGAGGTAACAGGAGATTAATTAACTTGACCAAGGACTCATGGATAATAAGAGGTGGAGTTAAGATTCACTCCTCCTCATAGGCCTCTGACACTAGAGTGCATGTGCTTGGCTCTCTTCTGGGTTAGGGTTGTATAGAAGTTTCATATCTTGATCTGGATGGAGGTTATCTGTGTGTATAAGCTTGACAATAATTCAACCTGTGTACTTAAGATTTGTAAACTTTACAAGATTTTAAGATTACATTTCAAAACAAAATTAAATATTAATAAACAAATTGTGGTACACACACACAATGGGACGAAACACAATGAGAGAGTACAATGATGAATCTCCAAACCATCTCATACCATGAATGAATCTGGAGGACATTACATTGAATGAAATAAGTCAATTGCTAAAGGATAAGTGTTGTATAAGACTACTGTTCAAAAACTCAAGAAAAGGCTTACACACAGGGGCAAAAAACAAAAATCTTTGGTGGTTACAAGAGAAGGAAGAGGTAGGGAGGTGAAATCACTAGCTAGATAGTAGACAAGTGTTGACTTTGGTAAACGGGAAGACAACTGGCAGCATACAATACAGAGATAAAGTTATAGAAGCTTCCTAAAAAACTTTCTAACACTGTGATGAACTAAGTTACTGAGGCAGAGGGCTGGGAATCATGGTCTTGAGGGACAACTAGGTCAAATGGCATAACAAAGTTCAGAAAGAAAATGTTCTGCATCCTACTTTGATGAATAGCATCTGGGGTCTTAAAAGCTTTCAAGTACCAAAACCAAACCAAACTCAATGCTGCTGAGTTGATTTCAGCTCACAGCAGTCTTATAGAACTGAGCAGAACTGCTCCGTAGGGTTTCTCAAGAGCATCCGGTAGATTCGAACTGCCAGCTTTTTGGTTAGCAGAGGTAGCACTTAACCACTGCACCACCAGGGTTTCCAATAGCCATTTAAAATACACCTGTTGATCTCATCATGCTCAGAGCAAAGGAGAATGAAGAAAACCAAAGACACAAGGAAATTATCTACTAATGGACCGTTTGAATCACAACCTCGACCTGCCTGAGCCCAGAAAAAATGGATAATGATGGGCTACTGTCACAATATAGATTGCTTTGATAGAGATCACAGTATAAGGTTCTGGATAGAGTGGAAGAAAAACATAAAACATATTTCACTCACACACACACACACACACACACACTCTCTCTCTCACACAAAAAGACCAGACTTCTGGTCTGAAAGAGACTGGAAAGACCTCTGAAATTAGGGCTCCCGTCACCTGGAGGGATGCCTGAAATGATGGCTCCCATCACCTTGTTAACTCAGAAATGAAACAACTCCCAAAGTCCACCTTTCAGCCAAAAGTTAGTCAGGCTTATAAAACAAACAATAACACACATGAAAAATGTGTGTCTTAGTTCAATCAAGTACAGGAGACCTAAAGGACAACAAAAGCAAAGACAAGAAGGGACAGGAAACGTAGACAAGTGGACACAGGGATCTCAGGGTAGAAAGGGAAATGTGGAGAGTGCTGACATATTGTAGTGATTACAACCAAAGTCACAAAGCAATCTGCACACAAAGTTTTGAATGAGAAACTAATTTGTGCTGTAAACTTTCACCTAAAATACAATAAAGAAAAAATGAATAAATACTTTTTTAAATATTAAGAGCAAAATAGGGGTAAATATTAAGGTAACCACAAAGGAAATTAACAATCCTACACAACAAAAGTAAAAACAAGAAGAAAATGAAGTCTCAGTAAACACAAAACCAACAACAAAGAAAAAGATGGAAAGAAAGCACATAAAGAAAAATGACTCAGCACAGAAAATTAGGTGGAACAAGTAAACTGTCGACAATCCACAAAAGAAGTCATCAAAATGACAGCACTAAACCCATACCTATCAATAATCCACTGCTGTCAAGTTGGGTCCGACTCACAGCGATCCTAGAGGTCAGAGTATAACTCCCTCATAGAGTTTCCAAGGAGCGCCTGATGGATTTGAACTGCCAAACTTTTGGTTAGCAGATGTAGCACTTAACCCACTATGCCACCATTTACAATAGTTACAGTGAATGCAAATGGATTAAATATACCAATAAAGAGACAGAGTTGCAAAGTGGATAAGAAAACACAATCTATGTGCTGCCTGCAAGAGACATATCTTAGACTTAAAGACTCATACAAACTAAAACTCAAAGGATGGAAAAAACATATCAAGCAAGCAACATTTAAAAATGGCAGTATTAATCAGGAGTGGCAGTATTAATTTCTGATAAAGTAGCACCCACCACGTTGGATAAAGAAGCCCGCCAAGTGCCGTTGAGTCAGATCCGACTCATGGTGGTGACCCTAGGATAAGGAAAGACACCGTGTAATGATTAAAGAGTCAATATTCCAGAAGGACATAGCCATATTAAATATTTACACTCCCAATGGTAGTGTTCTAAAATACATAAAACAAACTCTAAGAGCACTGAAAAGAGAAATGGACAGCTCCACAATAAATAGTAGGAGATTTTGACACACCACTTTCGGTGAAGGACAGAACATCAAGAAAGAAGCTCAGTAAAGACATGGATGTTCTAAATCTCAGTAAAGACATGGATGTTCTAAATCTCACAATCAACTGACTTGACCTCATAGACAAATACAGAACACTCCACCCAATAGCAGCCAAGTATACTTTCTTTTCCAGCACACATGGGACATTCTCTAGAATAGACCACATATTATGCCATAAAGCAAGTCTTAACAAAATTCAAAGCACTGAAATATTGCAAAGCATCTTTTCTGACTGTAAAGCCATGAAAGTGGAAATCAATAACAGAAAAAGCAAGGGAAAAAAAATCAAATTCATGGAAACCGAACACCACCTTGTTCAAAAACTGCTGGGTTATAGAAGAAACCAAGGATGAAATAAGGAAATACACAGAATCAAATGAGAAAGAAAACATGTCCTGTCAGGGTCTTTGGGACACAGCAAAGGCAGTGCACAGATGCCAGTTCATTTCCATAAGGGCACTCACCCAAAAAGAAGAAAGTCCAAATCAAAGCCTGAATACTGCAACTTGAACAAGTAGAAAGAGAGGAGCAAAAGGTTAAAAGCAACACACTGCGCCTACAAATCACTGGTAGCAGTATCTAGCTAATGGGGCAATTAGGAGCATAAACTGAGATGAAGTTCTATCCCAGCAGGTATATTTTGGGAGCTCATAGTTAAGAACTCATTAAGATGCTGTCGCTAAACTGTACACCTGAGAAGTGCTGACCGGCAAGTGTTGCATTGTACGTATTTTTAAGACAGTAAAAAAAGAACTCAATAAATGAAAGCCATTATCAAATGTGACCAGACTTGTATGATCACATGATGGTTATCATGCAGTTTTTCCCCTCTAATGCAGATTGATTGCAGCGCCCTCAAGTGTCTATGTTTTGTCCTAGCATCATAGCTACTGGAAATAAGTTGTCCCTAAGTAGACACTGACTCTTGGTGACCCCATGTGTACTGGAGTAGGACTTTTCTCCATAGGATTTTTAACGACTGATTTTGTTTGTTTGTTTGTTTTTTGGAAGTAGGTCACCAGGCCTTTCTCCTAAGACACCTCTGGGTGTAGCTGAACTTCTAGCTATGGTTAACAGTTGAACATGTTCACACCATCCAGGAACTCCAGTTGCTTGAAAGAGTGACTGTCACATTTGGAGTCTCAATCCCAAAGGGCATTGTTTTTCTCTTTCTTTTATTCCAGCACTATAAGAAACTACCAAAACCTACATCAGATTCGTTAGCTCCAAGTCCAGCCGAAGCCCTGCCCAGAATAGCCCCCCAAGAATGTCAGAGGGAAGGGAACATCCAGGCCTACCTCCCCTCCCCCACGTCCTGTTCAAAGTGCAGATCACAAACATTATGCCATTGCGCAGGAATTGGTGGCACAGTGGTTAAGAGCTCGACTGCTTCTTGGAAACCCAACGGGGCACACAAAACCCACTGCCAAATGGAACAGTTCTACTCTTTTAAAGTCACAGCGAGTCAGAATTGACTCAGCCACAATGGATTTGGGTCTTCTTGTTTGTTTGGTTTGATTTTTCTTAACAAGAAGAAGTTGAGTTGGCAAAGTAGTTAAGCATTTGGCTGCTAACCAAAGGGTTGGTGGTTCAAAACCCACCAGCTGCTACACTGGAGAAAGATGTGGCAGTCTGGCCCCCTAAAGATTACAGCCCAGGAAACCCTATGGGCAGCTCTGACCTGTCCTATAGGGTTGCTGTGAGTCAGAATTGACTTGACAGAATTTTTTTTTATTATAATAATATTTGAAAGTAGCATTGGACGGGCTACACTGATACTAGTTACAACTAGCTTTCAGTGGCTGCTTCCTGTGCACCAGGCAACATGCTAAGTGCTCTATGTCTATTTTTTCCTTTAATTCTTAAAATGAACTCTGAAACATACGTGGTTCTACAGCCTGTTTTTTCCCCCCTTAACAATAAGCTCTGGGCAGCTCTCCATGTCAATAAATAAAGCTGGGTCGGTAAGTACTTGATTCAAAGGCTGAGAAACTTAAACAGTCAGCAGCCACTGACAAGGTGAAGATCAATAATAGTTAACATTTATTGAGTTCTTATTACACACTGGGCCCCATGCTAATTGTTTAAGTCGAATTATCTCTGGTTTGATTGTGAGGCAACCCTGAGGTGGTGTCAACTATTATTCAGATGAGAAATCTGAAGCTCAAAGAAGCAAAGGAACAAATCCAAGGTCAGGCAACAGGTGTAAATGGCAGAGCTGGGATTTACAGTCAGGTCAGTTTGATCACAGTGCTGGGCTCTGAAGCACCATGTTTAGAGGACAATATAGGGTAGCTATAGAGTTGCTAGGAGTCGGGACACAAGGGAAAGGCCCTCGGGCGAGCAAAGGATACACTGGCAAAGCCTGAAGGTAGGCAGGAGGTTGGTGTGGGAACATCAAGGAAGGCTACTTGGAGGTGGCGCCATTGCGATAGACTCTGTGTCTGCAGCCAGAGAAAAGAGGCCTTTTAATCACTTGTCATCTCCTGAGTGGTGAGAGCAACAGTTTCATGTTGCATAGACACAGGTTCAAATCCAAATTGCACCACTTTCTAGTTCCTTTTTACACAATGATTTGATTGTTAGGAGTCAATTCCAACTCCTAGCAACCCTGTTGGACAGAGTAGAACTGCCCTGTAGGGTTTCTAAGACTGTAATCTTTGTGACAGCAGGCTGCCACACCTTTCTCCCTCAGAACAGCTGGTGAATTTGAACTCTTGAACTTCGGGTTAGTGGTTGCTACTCAACCACTGTATCACCAGGACGCCCCAAACAATAATAAGCTATCTATATTGACACCATATAAATTGATGTGTTTTGACATATACGTCCACTGGTGAAACCATCATCACAATCAAGATGATAAACATATCCATCATGCCCAGATCTCCCTTGTGCCTCTTGGTAAGGTATCTTCCATTCCTAGGCAACACCCGTCACTATTGACTTTTCTGCCACCATAGCTTACTTTGCATGTTCTAGAATTCCATGTAAACAGAATCAAACATTTTTTTACTCTTTTTTTTTTGACCTGGCTTCTTTCACTCAACATAATTATTTTGAGATTCATTGATGTGTTGCTAGTAGCAAAAATTTGTTCTTTTTTAAGGCTGACTAGTATTCCTCTGTGTCACACATATCACAGTTCATTTGCACATTCACCTGTGGCTGGTCATTTTCCCCTAACTTTTGATGTTTCATACAAAGTTGCAGTGAATATTCATACACATGTCTTTGTGTGAACACACACTTTTATTTTTCTTGGGTAAATAACCAGCAGTGCAATTGCTGAGTCATAGGATAAGTGTATGCTTAAACTTTTTAAGAAACTTGAAAATTGTTTTCCCAAAGTGATCATATCATTTTACACCGCTACCAGCAGTATATGATCAGTTGCTCTGGTCAGTCCTTTACTTCGAGTCGTTCTAGATGTACTAATTTTTTAACTCATGAGCTGTTTATTGGACCTTCTTAGCTTCAACTTTCTGACATGTAAAATGGATGTAATCGTATCAACCGTGAAAGGTGGTGAAGATGTAACGAGCTATCACGTACATAGCCATGTGGCACAGGGATTAGCACATGCTAGGTGATAGCACCTTGTAGGTGTTCCATACCAAAAAGCCAAACCAAATCCAGTGCCATTGAGTCAATTCTAACTCATAGCAACCCTATAGAACAGAGTAGAATTGCCCCATAGAGTTTCCAAGAAGCAGTTGGTGGATTCAAACTGCTAACCTTTTGGTCAGCAGATGTAGCACTTACCCACTATGCCAACAGGTTTTCCAGGTATTCCATAAACAGTGGCTATTAGATTACAATTGCACCCTATCATCCCATGGGCGCAGCACCCTCAATGAGATGATGAAAATTTCCTTCCTCTGCATGCAGTTGGTGCTGTTAGACTGGTGTAATCACAATACAAGGCTTTCTTGCACCAGGCTCCACAGAAACTGTATGTTTAATCCCTTGAAAGACCTGTGAGGCAGACGTAGTTTGTCTTCCATTTTACAGATGAGAACACTGAGGCTTACAGAAGTGTGATAACCTGCCTGCTTGAGGTCACACAACAGAAAAGTGATGATGCTGGGAGCTGAGCCCAGGGCAATCTGATATTGTATTCAGAAATTTCACTGGTAATTGGTGACAGCACACAATAGTAAGAAGATCAGTATTAATGGGACTTCAACACAACTTGTGTACTCCTCCCATTTTAACCCAATATTGTAAGGGCAGAGTAGCTGGGGCAGTGGGCCGGGGAGAAATCGAGGCCAATTGGCACAATTAGTGTTTTGTTAACGAGGACTCTCCACACCCTACATTGGTGAGTGGTGTCTGGGATCTTAAAAGCTGCCAAGCTGCTATCTGAGGCTACAGCAAATGGTCCCAACTTAGCATGAACGGGTGACCATCAAGGTCCCTAATAACATGGGGAAAAGAGAATCCAGAAGACAGAGAGACCCACTTGAGTGGATGGATGTCTACGTTGACTTGTGACCAGAAGAACCAGGTGGTACCCGGCCACCACCAGTGATACCTGCGATGGAGCTCACAAAGTTGAGTCTCACTGGCAACACAAGTATTAATACAGGTGTACCCTGAGATCTACACTAAAAAAACACGACTGATGGTCCACGGGCCCTGGACTTCCCCTGGGAGCATGGCCCCTGGCCCTGATGATGCCCCTGTCCATAAATCATAATGAAGATCAACTTTTCAGACAGCAATGGATTGGACTTGGTGATGCAGAGTGACCATATTGTGTGGGCACTTTATGGTTCTAGGCATCTATAGGAGATCATCTTGTTGACCTCATACTGGAGGAAGGGGAATGGCTGGAGAGAAGAAGGTAAGAGACTGTTGGGAAGATAAGACATGTGGAGCAGAGAGGAAGAGTGTGCCATCACCGGGCAAGGAGAGCAGTGGAAGCTGCATATAGGTGAGCATGCAAATTTATATAGGAATGTATATCTTCATTCAACTATAATAAAAAAAAAGAAGAAGAAATTTCACTGTGAGGTGCCCATCCAAAAAGCACCCTCTGATGCCCAGGATTCTCTTTGGCCAGGTTCTCTAAAGGCAGAGCCTGAGGCAAGGAATAGGTACACGTGATTCATTAAAGGAAGAACTCATAAGGCAGGGAGGCAGAATTGAAAGGAAACAAGGAAGGATTTGGTCTTGGGCAGAGCAAGGGGCTGGGCCCTTCTTATTTCTGTACCCGTCAGTGACTGGCTGTCAAATCACTGGCTGTCAGTCGCCTTGTGAGTTAAGGAACAACCTCCTGAGTGAACGAAGTCCTGTCAGCTGAAGGCTGTTTTCTGGAGAAAGAGGCAGCAATCAGACATTAGAAGTCAACAGCAGAAAGCATGTAGGGCAATGGGTATGCTGGCCCCACAAAGGCAATCTGAGGGGGACACCGGTGGCACTCACAACAAGGACTCAAGAGGCAAGAGGCTCCCAGAGCCACTCACAGTTCTTGCCTGCCTAGTGAACCAAGTCCTGTGGCATTCTGGAATATGCCCTTCTCAGACTCGCTGTGACCGGCATGTTGAACAAGCCTGATCAATGGGTGACGAAACCAAAATACACCAATATTTTGTCTCCTAGTGTCCCTTTTGCACTTTATTCCACGGAGTAGCATTCTTCCCTGTCCCAAGGGAAACTCATCCCCATTACTTTTCTGCTCCCTTTTGCAATTCTATGCTCACTTTAGTCACAGATACAGTCTTAATTTAGAAATGAGGCTTTCTTTACAAGCTACTAAGCCAAACTTCCAGCTTAATTTAGATTTAAGCTTTCTCCCTCTCACAGCACAGACCTGGCAGCCCACAGTGAGAAAGGCCATGGGGTGGTTCCTCCTCTATGCCACCTCCCCTCTCCCATAGGTGGGGCCAAGAGATACAGGGTGAAGAGAGTGTGAGGAAGGGTCTCACTTGCTTTGACTGGCCTGCAACTTCCTGGACCCATGAGATATTTAAATCTGATCTTTCCTGTTGAACAAGGCCCCTAGGTGGCCCGAAGGTTAGCTGTGTGAGCTCACTCAGAGGCACCACTAAAGGTCTGGTGACTTGGTTCTATAGAATGGGACAGCAGTTCTGTTTGGTGACACACAGAGATACCATGAGTTAGAATCTATTTGACAGCAGCAGGTTTGATTGATTTGGTTTGGTTTCCGTTGAGGCATGCTATCGTGGGCACCCTAAAGATGGTCATTTCCTCATGCACCCTCTCTTCTGTGGGTTCCTTGACCTTGGTGACTAGAGGTCACTGCCGCTCCATCATCAGCCCCTAGGATCTGACATGCTTCTAGCAGCTAAGACTGCTCTGTTCCTCATACAGGCCTTTCGGGAGAGGACGTCAGCTGACCCCTTGTGGGCACTTTCTGCCCACAGACTTTCCGTGGGACACACTGAAAACTTTGGGAGAGTGGGTTCACCTCAGCACATCAACGCCCTCTGGCTCCTTCACCAGTGCCATCAGGCTGCCTGTTCCTCTCGGCCTCCAGACTTCCCTGCCCACAGCAGACTGCTGTGCCTCCTTATAGGAGTCACATGTCGTTTTAGTCATCTAGTGTTTCCATAGCAGAAATACCACTAGTGGGTGGCTTAACAAACAGAAGTTCATTCTCTCACAGTCTAGGAGGCTGCAAATCTGAATTCAGGGCTTCATCTCCAGGGAGGGCTTTCTCTCTTTATCAGATCTGGAGGAAAGTCCTTGTCATCAATATTCTCTAGGTCTAAGAACGTCTCTGCTTAGGAACCCCAGTCCAAAAGATGCACTCTGTTCCCAGTGCTGCTTTTTGGTGGTGTCAGGTCTCTGCTCACTTCCCTTTTATGTATCTCAAAAGAAACTGGCTTAAAACACAACCTAATCCTGTCTCATTAACATAATTGCTGCCAACTCTGTCTCATCAGCATCATAGAGACAGAATTTATAACACATAAAAAAATCATATCAGACAATGCAATGGTGGACAATCAGACAATACTGGGAAGCATGGCCTAACCAAGTTGACACATATTTTGGAGGGACACAATTCAATCCACAACACATGTTAAGTTTTCCAAACACACATCCCTATGGAGATCCCTCATTATCCTGCTCCATGCTCCTGAGGACATGGCCACGAAATAATCCTTGCCCCTGTTCCCATCATAGGAGAACCATAGGTTTTCATGGTCACAGCCAGATTTTAGCACTTACATCATGGGCTTTCGACTGTACTCTGGAAAAATGATCACTGGTTGTCATAGCAGAGTTTTCCAGCTAAGCAACCCTGAACCTCAGTTTCTTTGTGTCCAGATGGAGGTGACAATACATACCTGATGGTGTGGTCTTAAGGGCTGATTGCCACAAGGAAGTTACAAAACTTCTCCAGATCTGACTTTCTAGAATTTCACCATCCCAGACCTGCAATTCCATCACTGTGTGACCATATACAAGCTAGTTTGCCTCTACGAGTGTCAGTTTTCTTACCCGTCAAATGGCACTTGTAAGGGCTTAGAGTATGCCATTGCATCTCTGAGTTGGTTGAGCGAATACATATAAAGCACTCACACAGTACCTAGTATTTGGCAAGAATCCTGTCCATGTCGGGTGCAATGAATACACTGAAGGGTGGGCTGCACAGACCCTTAGGCTGGTACTAGTAGATCAGCAAGTGTGGCATCTCCATCCTTCACAGCCCCCTCCCATTCCAGATCCTGTTTGGGAAATGCTGCCACCCAGCTGGGCTCCAGGGCCCCTGAGAACAGACAGAACATCCTGTCCTTCTAAGCAGCCATGCTGACTCAGGTTAGAAAATCAGTGTGTGATCAGGAAAAACACATCAGGCTCTCACCTCTTCTGGGAAAGCAACACAGCCAGCCCGTGGGCACATCTTTAGCCCCGAGCCTGACAAGTGGCCAGCTCTTATTGGGAGGTCCTAGTTCTGTAGCTCAGGAGCAAGAGACTGGCACACAGAGAAACAGGAGTCTCTGGCTCCTGGGGACACATCAGACCTCTGGGTCACAGCTTCCTTCTGATCGGGGGCAGGCATATCCAGTGCTTGCCAAGCCCCTGACTTCTTCCAGATCTGGTTTGGACCCTGCTCAAGCCAACCCAGGCTCTGGATGGCTGGTTGGGCAGCCCGTGACCTCAGGCTGGGTCAGACCATCAGGTAAATATCTCTGTTTAAGACCAGGGAACATTGTGTTCTTTAGTCTTTTAAGGGCCAAAGACAGTGAACCTTCCCCACCCCCAATACAAATCCTTACTCTACCATTCACTTACTGTATAACTTTGACCAAGTTCTCTCACCTTGTGAACTCCAGTTTTACCGTCTGTCAAATGCTTACTAACAAGTACCCCTACCTTCGGGGCTGTTGTGAGAATCACGTAATGAGTATGGAGGAGTGGCACAACAATCACAGGTGTTCACCTAGGGGGAGTCCATGGGTGGCTCAAACAGAAGCGTCTTGGAAGACAAGCTTGGGCAATCTGCTTCTGAAAAGATCCCAGTCACTGGAATGCCTATGGAAAACAGTTGTACTCTGACATACGTGGGGTGGCCATGTGTTGCAATCAACTAAGTGGCAATTGGTGTATTTGTTTTATTACTATTATTATTACAAGCAAAGAACAAGACATCAAAGTAAAAAAAAAAAGCATGGTATGTACTCATAGACTACAGTGCATACGAGTATGGATCTGGGAACCAGACACCTATGTTCAAAACTACATCTACCACCCTCTGTGTGTCCATAGGTAAGAAACTTAACCTCTCTGAGCTTCAATTTCCTTCTCTGCAAAGCCATAATAGTAATAGGGTGGTTGTGAGAACTTAAACTAGATTAAATGCACTTAGAATAGAGCCTAGCACATGGCAATCACTTAATAAGCATTAGCTATTTTTAATTAGACACGTGAGTGGCTGATGTTAGTAATAGTGCTGAAATCAGGTGGGTAAAGGTTTTCAACAGGATGAACAGAGAAGAGAACTCACATTTGTGATCACCTGCTATGTACCTGGAAACCCTAGAGGCATAGTGGTTAAGTGCTACAACTGCTAACCAAAAGGTCAGTTCAAATCCACCAGGTGCTCCTTGGAAACTCTATGGGGCAGTGCTACTCTGTCCTATAGGTGACTATGAGTTGGAATCAACTCAAAGGTGCTGGGTGTATATATTAGAAAAATCGAACTGTTCTTTTGGAGTGTAGAATACCTCCTGCTGGGTCACAGTTCACCTTTGGGACTCATTTAAATAAATCTACTTATATGTCTAAAAGCAAAAATGAGTGGTGGATGAGTCTTGGGAACAGTCAGCAATATTTTGTAAGGTATCTGCCTCAAGTGATGCCCTAAGAAGCTCCCCAGGTATCATCATACAATGTGTCAGTTTCAGGCACACCTTGGTCAATTCTGTCAGCAGGTAGTGGAAGAAATAATCGTCTTCCTGGGAAGAGTGACTTAGCAGCCAAAATACCTTCATGGCCGGCGTGGTGCTATTGGCAAGAGTGATTTAGCAGAATTTAGGGATCTAGAGTCTCCAGCTTCTTGATTAGCTTCCTATACTTCCCCATTCTAAGTTTTGGAATCTCATTTATTTCCAATCAATGCCCTCACTTTAACTTCAGACACAATTTGAGGTTGGGAAATCAATTGTTGTTGTAATTCAGCCACTCTTACAATAAAACTCTGAATTTGATTTTCAGCAGTATCAGCTCTGTTGCTACAAGACGTAAGACTTTCCTGGCACAATGGCCACTTTCAGGTCTTTTATGTGGTACCTGAGCTGTGACTCTGAAGCCCTGAGCTCATCTCTTTCTTACACCCCCTTGTCAAGAAAAAGTGGGACCGATAAGTCACCTTACTTATATCTTTTACATTGACCAAATTGTATAAAAATATCAAACATGCAATCACCCAGATCTTCACGTCTCAACAATGCTTGATCTATTGGTGGTGACATTTTGAATATTAATATAGTCACTTCACACTGCTAATGAGCAGTGCCCTCTTTATTAGTGGAGGCAGAGTCATCAGTGCCTTTAAGCCTAGTCAAACTAGGGAATCAATTTAGAAAGTACATCATTACAGTTTTGTTTCTGTAGAAATACACTTGGCAGCGAATGTCTTAGGCTGAGTTATCCATAAAAGTAAAACCAGTGAAACAAATACATACATATACATATTCATCGCATGTGTGTGTGGATATGTATATTGATCTTAAAGGAACTATCTCACAAAGTTGTAGAGGTTGGCAAGTCTCAAGTTTATAGGTCAAATGTAGTCTGGAGGCTTCTCCTGACTCACATACCTGCAGGGGCTGATAAACCCAAGATTTGCAGGTCAGAATGCAGGCTACTGGCTCAAGTCCGAAGAACCAGAGGTCAGAAGATGACAAACTGGATGCAGGATCCAGAGCAAGCAAAGCCAGCAAGCAAAGCCAGAACATCTATGTATACTGGATCCAGGCCACAACCTTGAAGAAACTCCCCTTACAACTGATTGGCTGATCACATCAGGGAAGTGGTTACATTATATCACAAAATGGGGGATAATTTCATCACTGCTCGACTGCCAATGCCCTGAGAATCATGGCCTAGCCAGGTTGACAAACGACCTTAATGATCACACTCTCTGTCCTTTCTTTTCCTTTCATTTTGTATGTTGAAGAGCACAGGCCATTTCTCAAAGTCTAGATGTTGTTGACTGCATCCTCACAGTTGAGTTCAGTGTGGCACTCTGACCTCTGTGTTTTCAGCAGATTAACAGCTGGCTCAGACTCAGTTTCCTTCCCTTCATCATGGTTATCTGTGGTGCTGGATTCTGTTATCAAAAATCACACAAAATGACCCAAGTTTGCTCTTTTTTGGTTTTAACTGCCATCACACACCATGCCAGTTGTGGTCCTTAAGCATCATCAAGCCAATTCTGGCTCATGTAACAGACAGAACTTCCTTATAGGGTTTTCTGGGCTGTATTCTTTGTTTCCTTTTTAATGTTTTTATTGTCCTTTAGACGAAGGTTTACAGACCAAACTAGTTTCTCATTAAACAGTTAGTACACATATTGTCTTATGACACTGGTTAACAACCCCACAACAGACCAACACTCTCCCTTCTCAACTTTGGATTCCCTATCACCAACTTTCCCTTTTAGTCCTTGCCCCTGGGCTGGTGTGCCCCTTAAGTCTCATTTTGCTTTGAGGGCCTGTCTAATCTTTGGCTGAAAGATGAACCTCAGGAGTGACTTCATTACTGAGCTGGAAGGGGCCATGCTATCAGCGTTTCCCCAGTCTCTGCTGGGCCAGCAATTCTGGTTCTACGCTGTAGTCTTTATGGGAGCAAATCAGCAGGTCTTTCTCCCACAGAGGTAGTGAGTATGTTCAAACCACCAACCTTTAGTAGCTGAACAAATAGCTACTGCACCGCCAGACTTCTTAAATAATATTACATGTTGTTTATATAGACATAAGTAGTGAAAGCAGAAAAACATGGCTGGCAATGATAAACACCAAATGTTGGATAGGGGGACCTCTGAAAACAGTGGCAGAGTAATAGAATCAGGGAGAGGTACAAGGGGCTTCACAGTGTCGTATTTCATTTCTCATTTAAAAAAAAAAAAGAAAACATGGCCATGTGTTAGAATTTGACACAACTGTGTAGTGAGTACATCTCTGTTCTCTACACTTTGCACAGGTTCCCTGTGCACTACACCTAGATACAGTCACTATTTACAGGTCGCAATATGACAGCACTCTATCATTTTGTTTTCATGTATTAGCTGTTATCATTTTATCAGAAGTTGCTTTTCCTAATCTGTGATTTGACTACCCAGGGGTACTACTCATATAGGAATGGAGGGATAAATATGTTGGCTTCTTTTCTGAAGATTTCCCAGCTCTGTTCTCCATCCCACTTTCACCTGTTTATCTCTGGTGGCATAGTGGTTAACTGCTATAGCTGCTAACCCAAAGACGGGCAGTTCAAATCTGCCAGGCACTCCTTGGAAACTCTGTGGGACAGTTTTACTCGGTCTATAGGATCATGATGAGTTGGAATCAACTTGACGGCCATAGGAATGGAAGGATCCCTGTACTGCTCAGTTTTGATTCCCTTCCTGATAGTTCTCAACATGAGGCATGGCTTAGAAGGAAAACTTAGTCCTGTTTGGGAAACAGGTCTTGTAATTTCAAGAAATGATAGGAGTTAAAAATCCTTTGTGTGCTAGGGATGAGACCCATTGGTTGAAAGCCACTCAAAATACAGTGCGGCTGCAGCAGTGGACTCAAGCATAACAACAATCGTGAAGGTGATACACGATCAGCAACGTTTCAGTGTGCTGTACTTGGGGCAACCAAGAGTCAGAGCCTACTCACTAACGAACAACAACCACGGCAATGAACTTCTTTAGTAGATCTTGTGGCAGGTATCTTGCACTCGTTCCTATTTAAACCCATTTCCACTGAATCGATTCTGACTCATAGCAACCCTATAGGACAGAGGAGAACTGCCCCATAGAGTTTCCAAGGAGCATCTGGAGGATTTGAACAGCCAACCTGTAGTTTAGCAGCTGTAGCACTTAACTACTTTGCCACCAGAAGCAAGCTGGTGGCATTTTCTGATTTTCAGCTGCTGTTCTTCCCCTCTCCCAGCGGGCTTTCCCATGAACACATGCTGTGGTTCTGGGATTCTCCAGTTCTCAGCTAGGTCAGACATCGTGTTGTTTCCCTTTTATTTCTCCTGTACAAACCCACCAGTGGCACCCAGGCGTGTGCCTAGGTCTGTTGTAAATCTATTCATGAGATTCTGTTCTTTTGTATGTGAAAATTTGAGATCTCAAATCTATGCTGGGCATCCCTGCCTCCATTTCCTCAGAATTTCCTGATTTTACAGAGGAGGAAGCTGAGCTCCAGGGCAGGGGAGTAATTTTTCTAAGACCATACAGCTCGTGACAGAAGACAGATGTATGTAAGAGAATCTGCTCTCATGCCTGTACAGAGAAGATGCTTAACACAAACCCTCCTTCCTTCCTTCTTCTTGCCAGTGTCCCTTCAGGCTTCTGTTATTGACAATTAAATGAGAAGAAGAATGTAAACAGCTTATCACACTGCCAGTGAAGACGTGTTCAATAACTGGTAGGCTGTTAGTGTACAACTTCATGGATGTGGAAACCAAGAGTTAGAGAGGCTAATAACAGCTCCAAGGTTACCCAGCTGCTTAGTAACTGAGAGAAGATTTATACCCAGAGCTGTCTGACCAGTATCCCATTTTCTCTCTTCTACACCAATGGTTCTCAACTGGGTGCAATGTTGTCCTCCTCAAGGAGGTATTTAGCACTGACTGGAGACTTTGTTGGTTGCCACCACTGTGTATGTGGGGGACACTACTGTCATCTACGGGGCAGAGGCCAGGGATGTTAACAAACACCCTACTATACACAAGACAGCCTCCTTCCCAACAAAGAACTGTCCAGCCCAAAATGTCAATAGTGACATGGTTGGCAAACCTTGCCTTATACCTCAGTCCCCATCTAAACAGTCCTTACCCTAGAATCAGTTCTGAAGCTGCTTCTAGATTACCTGAGCTCAGAATCACATGCCCTGGAAACAGAGCCATTTTTAACCTTCTCCAAAACTTACAAAACACCTAGATTCCTTTCTTTAGAGACAGAGCAGAAGTCTGGGTTAAGTCCTGGACTCCTAATTGAAATGTCTGCGGTTTGAACCCATCAGTGATTACACAGAAGAGACCTGATAACCTGTTCCAGTAAAGATTACCACCCCAAAAACCGTGTGGGGCAGTTCTACTCTGCCCTTAGAGGGTCACTGTGAGTCAGAATTGATTAGCTTGCACACTTCCATATGTGGAGCTAGCAGGATCAGACGATTGGAGGCCTCTGAATCTGAAAGGAGTGTCAGCTGCCCTCTGGCACTTTCTGCTGATGAGTGAAATAAACAGGATTCTGCACAGGCCATTCCACTAAATGCTTCCAAGGGTCATTAAGCAAAGGGCACTATCTTACTCCTCTAATGCTGCTGTAACAGGAAACACCACAAGTGGATGACTTTAACCAAGAGAAATCTATTTCTTTACAGTAAAATACGCTTAAAGTCCAAATTCAGGACATCAGGTCCAGGGGCAGGCTTCTTCCCCCAGACCAGGAGCTTCATTGCGCAGGGACCCCCAGTCCAAAGAACGTGCTCTGCTTCTGGCACTGCTTTCTTAATGGTATGAGGTCCCCCGGTCTCTCTGGCCACTTCTATCTTTTACATTCCAAAAGATTGCCTCATGCAACCCAAGCTTGTTATCCTGCCTCACCAACACAGCTTCTACCCATCTTCCGTCATCACCGACAGAGAGGCAAGATTTACAACACAGTGGAAGAAACGCTCTACTGGGAATCCTGGCCCTGCCAAACTGATACACATTGGGCGGGGGGTGGGGTGGGACACAATTCAACCCACGACAGGCATTATCCCCTTGTACACATGAAAAAATAGGTCTGTTACACCTGTTCAAGGGTCCCTGGGGCAGAGGAGCAACCAGTTTGTATGTGATTACCGTGTAAAGAGGCATCTAACAACAAAACCAGCAACCACATGAGCATTTGAGAAGGTCTCCAATCTATGCTGGGGCATGGAGCAAATGCTTGATGGTTTGAACCCACTCAGTAGCACGGCGGAGGAAAGGCCTGGCTACCTGCTTCCATAAAACATTACAGAAAGCAACCCTATAGAGCAGTTTTATTCTGGAACACATGAGGTCATCGTGAATCAGAAGTGACTTCACAGCAACAGATACTTAAAAGCTCAGAGTCAGTTATCTCTAAGTGTCCCAACCAGAAAAGTAGAAAGACTGGACAAGCCAGGAGACAGAAGTTGAAATCCCAAGTCAACCACTGAATCATCATGTGACCTTGCACAATTTTTTCCCCTTCTCTGGGCCTGTTTCTCAACCTGTGAGAACAAAGGGAAAGTCAACATGACCTCTTAGGCAAAGTAAAATTGGATCTACAGTATCATTCAGACTTGAGTTCAAACACAGCCTTTTCACTGACTCTGAGCCCTTCGGTGAGTTACTTTCCTTTTCTGGGTCTCAGTTTCTTCATCTTATTAGGAAGTCCTCGCCTAATGTTCATAGGATTGCTATAAGGCTTAATTGAGATCATGCTAATAAAACTATTGAGCCCCATGCATGTGGAAAACCAAGAAACCAAACCCACTGCCATTGAGTGGATTTCCGACTCATAGAAAGCCTGTAGGTCAGAGTAGAACTGCCTCATAGAGTTTCCAAGGAGTGCCTGGCGGATTTGAACTGCCAACCTTTTGGTTAGCAGCTGTAGCCCTTAACCACTATGTCACCAGGGTTTCCGTGCACGTGGACTCCCTCAAAAAAAGAGAAACTCTTATTGTTGTTTATCTAAGGCCTTTCTGATCTTGAGATATCTTCAGCCTCTAAAACATAACACCTGGAGGAATCAAAAATAATGGTACTCCCAGATGGTACCCAGCCACCGCCAAAGGCAGCCCTGACAGGGAACACAATGTAGAGTTCCTGACACAGCACGAGGGAACGAGGTGTACAGATCAAGAACTCTGTTAAAGGGTCAGAACTGGTGGCCTGCCACCCTGAAGGACCCCCTGAGAGCATGGCGTCCAGAATTAGCCTAGACCCGAAACCAGTACTGAAGCCAACACTTCAGACAAAGAATGGGCTGGACTCAGAGACACAGAGTGATGCATGTATTATGTATACATTATGGTTTTATACTTATGAGGCTGTCTTACTGGTTTGTTTCTAGAGAGGAGAGGACAAAGTGGAGAGGACAAGTGCTGGTTGAGTGGATACGGGAAGTCATGTGTGAAAAAGAAGAGTGTGCTGTCACAGGGTGAGAAGAGCAGACAGTGTTGCAGAGAGACGGGTATGCATAATTGACTTGGATTGTAAACTTTCACTTAATCACAATTTTTTTTTTTAAAGGTCCTTGGTGGAGGGATGGAGCAGGGGTTTTATGGACATCTCTGAATCCCCTCCCAGCCCTGTGTGGCTCTTCACATCAAGATCTAGACCTGTGTTCCCTTCTCCCCCCTTCTGGCAGCATCTGGAATTGCAACCTAGGCTCTGGGTCCTACCACTGGGTTCTAGATCAGGTTGACAGTGGTTAATCACAATTCCTAGGACACCGTGGTTTCTACAGGGTTGTCCTCCACCCTTTGCACACAGGGTGGCATTTATTAAGCATTTATTGTGTACCTAGCAGGGGGCAGAGTGTTTCTTTTTATGAGCTCATTTAATCAGCCTTTTTACCACTGGAGAACTAGAGGCTTTGGAAGCTTGAGTGACTTGGCCAAAGTCACATGACTGGTATTACCCAACAAACCAAGCCAGTACCACTGTGTTGATCCTGACTTACAGCAAGCCTATAGGACAGAATAGAACTGCTCCATAGAGTTCCCAAGGGGCACTTGGAGGATTTGAACGGCCAACGTTTCGGTTGGCAGCCACAGTGTTTAACCACTACATCATCAGGATTTCTGGCTGCAGTTAGGATTGTCAAATTGTGGTAGGCTGAACTGTGACCTCCCAAAGATGTCTCATCCTAATTCCTCATTACCTTGTACAGTCAATACATGATTAAGTTAAGGAAGTTAAGGATCTTGAGATGGGAAGATTATTCTAAATTATTTGGATCATCCCAGTGTAATCACAGGAGTCCCTATAAGAGAAAGGCAGGAGGATCAGAGTCAATGGTAGGAAATATGAAGACAGAAAGAAGGGACTGGAGTGATTCGAGGAAAAGGATGTGAGCCAAAGGAAGGAGGTGGCAGGGAAACAGGCAAGGAAATGGATTCTTCCCAGAAGCCTCCATGGGGAGAACAGCCCTATTGACACCTTCACTTTACACTTCTGACCTCCAAACAAATAAAAAAATAAAAGAAACTCTTTGTTGCCATCAAGTCAATTCAGATTCATAGCAACACTGTATGACAGAGTAGCCCCATGGGGTTTCCAGGGCTGTAAATCTTTATGGAGACTGCCGTATCTTTCTCCCACAGAGCAGCTGCTAGGTTCTAACCATTGACCTTTAGGTTAGCAGTTGAATGCTTAACCACTGTGGCTCTAGGACTCCTTTTGACTATAAAAGAATAAATGTATGTTGTTTTAAACCACTAAGTTTGTGAAAATTGGTTACAGCTTAGCTTTAACTACACACAGAGAGAACACTCAGTTAAACTTTAATTTTTATAAAGAATGAGTAGTTTTTGTTTTGTTTTTTAGGATAAGAATGTCCCAAATGGAAACCTTGGCAGCTTAGTGGTTAATCACTATACCTGCTAACCAAAAGGTCAGCAGTTCAAATCCACCAAGCATTCCTTGGAAATTCTGTGGAGCAGCTCTACTCTGTCCTATAAGGTCACTTTGAGTCAGAATCAATTCAGTAGCAGTGGGTTTGGTTTGGGTCTTTAGTTATATGCCAAATAACAGCTCTTGGTAACACAATGGTTAAACGCTGGGCTGCTAACCAAAAGGTCAGCAGTTCAAGCCCATCCAGTGGCTCTAAAGGAGAAAAATCGAGCGATCTGCTTCCATAAGCATTGCCCTATGGGTCAGTTCTACTTTGTCACATGGGTTGCTATGAATCAGTATCAACCCAATGACACCCAGCAACAGCATGCCCCAAATTCTACATGAGACACCCCAAAAAGCCTCATCGCCATTGAGTCAATTCGGACTCACAGTGATCCTACAGGACAGAGCAGAACTGCCCCACAGAGTTTCCAAAGACTACCTGGTGAATTCGAACTGCCAACCTTTTGGTTAGCACCCATAGCACTTACTCACTACCGCACCAGGGTTTCCGCATGAGATATACTTTTAAAAAAGTTTTTATCTGCAATTCAGATTTAGCTGGGCATTCTGTATTTTATCTGCAACATTGCAAGTGGTAGAGCCGACAGCAGGAGTTAGGTCTCATGAGCCCCAGGCCACGGACCTTGCTGTATCTACACACAGGTGCACATAATCTAGGATCTGGTAGGAACTGCCATGTTCTTGGGGCCCTAGTAGGTCAGTTACCACCTCCCTAGGACTCACTTGTGTCCTTTCGGGTGGAGAAAGGTAGAAGTTGTTCACAGGTTTTCCTTGGACATTTTCCCTGGGCTCTGAGTCCTCCAGACCACCAGAATCTCTCTAGATGTGCATTGTATCATTAACCCGCCTGAAAGACTGGCCTAGGAAATCTGTTTCAAAGTTGCAGTTGCACTTAGTGTCGGGGGTGGGGAGCACAGGGGTTTTAATTGACTGGGAGTGGGGTCCTGGTGAAGTCTTTTTCAAGCTACCACTGTCTCGAACTTCACTAACCCCAAAACAGGAAATGACCAATCACGGAATCAGGATTCTAGAGCATGAATGATGTTGCAGATGAAGAAACTGAGGCCCAGGTGGGGATGGAGACTAGTCCAAAGTCACTCAGCTAAGAATCCACAGATGTCCCTTAGTGTAAAATCTTCTCCTTCGGCATAGCCAGTTCCTGTGGCGGCTATGGTGGACGAATCTTATAATGCTAATCCTAGGGTCTGGATTTGAAGTTCTTCGTTGGTTGCCAGTTTCCCCCCTTTCATCAAATAGGGGTTTTTAGAAACATGAGAAATGAATGACATAACAGACAGGAGACACCTAGTATATAGGAGTACGCTCTCGGAAAATTTGGAGCTTCTTTCTTTTCTTCCTCTGGGCCTCAGTTTCCCTATCTCTAAATCTGGCTGGACAAGCTGTCCCGTATCCCCTAGGGCCACTGTCTCTCCAGAGCGCCGCTAGGTGGAGACAACACCCCGACATTGCTGCGCGCTGTCGCACATGCGCACTCATAGGCGGGCGCGCCGCCTTCCCTGTACGTCACTTCCGGCGCGAGGGGCCGGGCCGGGCCAGGCCGGGAGAGGAGTGCGGGTCGGTTCTGTGCGCGCTGCCAGACGAGGCTCCCGCTGCCGGTTGACCCGCGCTCCGCCCCGTAGCCGGGCCGGTGAGTGCCCGCGAGTCTGTTCGCGCGTTGTAAGGGCCAAGGAGAGGAAATCTTGACAGGGAGAGATCACCGGAAGTGGGGGACCCGAGGAAAGAGAGACCCCAGGAAATGGGGACACCTGGGGAGGGGGTGACAACCGGAAGTGGGGGTCTCCCAAGGTTGTTAAGGGGATGTAGGGTCTCTGACCTATGTTCGTTGCGGGGGCGCGGAAAGAAGAGAGCTGCTGTTCAGAAGTATAGACTCCTGCAGAGGAAACCTGTCAACCTGTGGTCCCCACCCCAAGGAATTCCTGGCCTTACTCTTAACAAAAGGTGCTTGCATCCCGTGTAAATGTCCACCGGTCAGTTCCTTCACCAGACACTGCTGAGGCCCCGGAGATTCAACATGAAGCTCCGGGTGGCGTGTAGAGATTATGCACCCAGTGTAGGTAGCCACATCCTTGCCCTTCCTCACTGGGTGTGCGCCCCTGGGCGCATCGCTTCAGCCTCCCATCTTCCACAGATGTGTGCTGAGCACTGTTATGTGCCAAGCACTGGGTGTCAACAGCATTGGACGTGGCAGGCAAGTTCCCTGCCACCACGGGGTTTACATTCCAGTGGACAGTTGCTTGCTCTGTAAAATGGTGACAGGAATCATGCTTTCACCAACTATTGTGAAGATTTAGTGAGAAAATGGATGTAAACTGCTTCGTGCAATTGGGTTTAGTAAAATGCTCAAATACGTATTAGCTCCTTTTGTCACTCCTGTTGATGTAAGCAGTCCCTGGGTGGCACAGTTTGTGCCCAACTAACCTAACGATTGGAGGTTGGAATCCAACCAGTGGTGCTGCAGAAATTCCATAAAAATTACAGCCAAGAAAACCCTATGGAGCAGTTCTGTTTTTTAAGGCATAAGATCTCCTCGAACAGGAATTGACTTAATGGCAATGGGTTATGATGTAAGTTTCATAAAGGCAAAGAATTGTGTTGTTCTTTTTGGTGTCCTCAGCACCTGTGGACAAGGTGCCTGACACATAGAGTGGTGATCGGTAATTAGTTGATGAATGAATGGTGAAACTGACTCGTGAGTTTCATGTAAACACACAGGACACTGGGCTGCAATTCCTTAGAGAAACAGGAGCTCAGTTCTATGGGAAGTGAGGGAATCACGCTGGGAAGTGATGACTGCCTGGCTGGGAATCGGGACAGGAAGTGCCAGACAAAGGTATTAGAAATTCATGAGGTGTTCCCAGTATATGGGTCATTAGCTTGTTTGGGCTGGAATTTAATAAACACTGAGATGGAGAGAGATGGGAGATGAGGGGTGGAGATGATTTAGAGGCTAGGCCTGTAACCCGTGGCTGCCGCAGCCTGTTTCAGGTAAATGCTAAATCAGGAATAAAGTATGTTGTTGATTTCCTTGGAAACAGAGACTGGAGTGGGTCTTGTGAACTCCTGATTGTTAGGCCTTTCCTCACCCAGCATATCTCTGCCAATGCCAAGCCCATTAAACTCATTCAGCAACTATTTGTGGAGTGCAGAATATGTGTCAGACACCATATTAGGTGCTGGCTTCAAGTAGATGAGCAAGACATAGGTGTTGCCCTCAAACTGCCCAGAACAGAGTGAAGAAAAAACAAGACAGACCTGTTGCACTTGAGTCGATTCCAACTCATAGCGACCGCACACAACAGGGTAGAACTGCTCCGTAGGGTTTCCAAGGAGTGTCTGGCAGATGTGAAGTCACTAAGTTTTGGATTACAAGCTGTAGTTCTTGGCCACTGTGCCAGCAGGGTTTAGGGTGGAGGGAGGTGCCATGCAAAGAGCGAGAGAGCCTCTAATGTGGGAGGCACCTAGCCTGGCTGGGAGGTCAGAGAAGACTTCTGCTTCCAGCTAGTGTCATCACTCCTGGATTAATGCAACAGCTTCTAAGTCTCTATCCTTGTCCCTTCTGCATTTCATTCTCAAGAAGTCAAATCATATCACTCTGCTCAATACCCTCTATAGATCGCATGTCACTCAAGAGTAAGTCAAATCTCTTCCTGGCCTACAAGGCCCTGTACTGTTGGGGTCACCATACCTCTCTGAATTCATCAGCTACTGGTCTCTGTCTTGGTCATGTAATTCCAGCCATATTGGTGGCATCTGCTTTTCCTCAAAAGGGCCAGGCATGTCCCTGCCTCCGGCTTTGCACTTACTTTTCCTCCAGATACCTGTGTGCAGATATATGTATGGCTTGCTCCCTCACTTCCTCCAGCCTTTGCCCAAATGTCACCTTGGTGAAGCCTTCCCTGACTATCTGGCTTAAAATTGCAATCTGTATCCCCACGCACATCCTGCCCCCTTTTCTGCTTTCATAGCACTGACCACCTTTCTACAGACCATTATTTTGCCTATTTTGCTGGTAGTCTCTGTCCCCCACTAGAATCTAAACTCAGTGAAGGCAGGACTGTTTGTTCACTCCTGTATCCCCAGTACCTGGAAGAGGACCTGGTACATAGTAAGTGCTCAGTATTTGTTGAACGAATGAAGCTGAACTAAGTCTAATCAAGGACTTGAGGGTGTGCTGGTGTTGGGCAGGTGAAGAAGTGGAGGAAAAACTTACTAGCTGGAGGGAAGAGGATGTGGGAGCACACCTTTGGGAGGAAATGAAAGAAATGGGTAGGACTGGAAGCTGCAAGGCCAGGAGTGGTGACACAGCTCAGATAGGAAGGAAGTGACCAGGGCCTCTGGCTACAGTGGACTGGGGAGCCTGGATCGGTGCAGTCAGGACACCGAAGCTATGGGCAGAGACCCCTGAGATGGCCCCTGTATGTTGAGCTCGGAATGAAGAGTCAGTGATGGCCTGTGGACAAGAGCTTGGCCTAGGAAGCTAGGCAGCCCTGTTGCCACCTTCTCTCTGGAATCTCTAAGGCAGCTGCTTCTGGTTTTATTTTTAATTTAATGAATGTGTTAATTCAGGTTCTCCAAGCAGCAGATACCAGGATGAGATAAGACGTGCAAGAAACTTATTGGAGGAAATGCCTGTGGAAGACTAGGGGAGGGGAGCTGGAGAAGGTAGAGAGGACCTTCAGGCTAGGGTGCAGATCAGACTCCAGTGAATGCAGTTTGGGCAGGAAGAGCCCAGGACTGCAGACAGTTCCCAGAAAGGCTGGGCCAGGCCCACAGAGATGCCTGAAGTCTCACACTAGGTCAGTGGGTGGGAGCATCTATAAAAAGTGTGGCCTCAGTGCAAACAACATCATGGGTCCAGGGGGCAGCAGCTAGGGCCACCCATCAGTTCTGCTTCCCAGCATCAGACCTGAGCAGCATGTTTTCCTGGCCACTGCAGTAAGTTACATGCATACATGGTAAAAAAAATTTAGAACAGTACAGTAATAAATGTGTTACCTACCTTATATGTCTAGTTATTCAGTCCTGTTACCTAGAACTAGCCACTGGTAATAGTTTCTGGGTTTTGTTTTTGTTTTTAATTGCTTGTTGTGGTTATTGGGAATGTACACAGCAGAACTTAAACCAATTCAACAATTTCTCAATGTACCATTTAGTGACACTGATACATTTTTCAAGTTGGACAACCATTTACACCCTCCTTGTCTGAAGTATTCTCCCATTAACAAAATTACTGCACCCTAAGTTTCCTGTTTGATCTTTCAAGTTGCTATTGTCAGTGGATTCCAGATAGTTCTTTTTTTTTTCCCAATTTGCTTAATTTTTTTTTTTTTTTTTGGTGATTGACTGAAAGTATACAATCCAAATCAAATTTGCGTGCCTGCTTATCTGAAGCTCTGTCTGCTCTCCTTGCCTGGTGACAGCACATTCCTCCTTTCCATTCTATACATGTCTTATCCTCTTAACAATCTCCTGTCCTCTCCTTTCCATCCTCTCCTCTCCCTTTTAGTAAGAGGCCAGTAGGACAGCATCCTGTAGATTCATAGAGCCATAAAGTATCCACACGCTATGGTCACATTGTATCCCTGAGTCCAGTCCAGTCCTGTCCAAAGAGTTGACTTCAGTAATATTTTGTGGCAGCAGCAGGTCTAGGGGCCATGTCCAGTCCTTTGAACCATCAGCTGTGGTCTTTTAGTGGAGTTCTTGAGATTCACCCCTCTTTTTCTTGTGTTGCCACTGGGACTAGACATTGTATGCCCCATCACGGCTGTCTTTGGTGGTGGCCAGGCACCATCTGGTTCATCTGATCACATGTTGATGCAGTCACCCATTCACACGGGTCCTTCTATCTTTGGCACTTTTTTCCCTCATGTCTTTGTTGTCCTTGATCGTCTGTTCTGGCTGAGTTAGATAGTTCTTGAAATGACACAATGCTCTAGGCAGGCATTCTTCATTAATTAAGCCAATTAAGCTAACTATTATTTAGTTTGGAAACCCTGGTGACATAGTAGTTAAGTGCTACAGCTGCTAACCAAAAAGTTGGCTGTTCAGATCCACCAGGTGCTCCTTGGAAACTCAGTGAGGCTGTTCAGTTCTGTCCTGTAGGGTCACTGTGAGTCAGAATTGACTTGACAGCACTGGGTTCAGTTATTATTTGGTTTAAAGAAAGCATCAGAGACTATTTTTGGTTTAAGGTTTAAACATTGTATCCGAGCAGTAGTTTGGGGATTCATCCAGCCTTCATGGCTCCAGAAAGCTGGATTCCATGAGAATTGTAAATTCTGTTCTTCATTTCCCCGCCTTGGATTGGGATTCTTCTGTAGCCTCTGATCAGAATGTTCAGTAATCATAGCTAGGCACCATCAGTTCTTCTGGTCTGATGGCAAAGGAGGCCGTTGTTCATGGAAGCAGTTAGCCACACCTGACCCCAGTTGCCTAGTGATTAAGTGCTACAGTTGCTAACCAAAAGGTCAGCAGTTTGAGTCTTGCCAGGTGCGTGTTGAAAACTCTATGGAGTAGTTCTGCTGTGTTCTGTAGGGTCGCTATGAGGCTATGCGTCAGAATCCACTCGACGGCAGTGAGTTTGGTTTTGGTTTTCCACTTCTTCCTTCTGTTCCTGACACTGCTTCCTCTGTTGGTCTAGGTGAATAGAGACCAACAGAATTGTTGTACTTTGGATAAGAGTTCTTGTATCTGCTTTCAGAAGTCTTCTGTGCACTCACAGTGCCTTTATGTACATATTGAAAAAACACACTATTGGTGGCAGTTGCATAACATGATGAATATAATTACTGTCACTTATACATGGAAAAAATGTTGAAATGGCAAATATTTGTTGTGTACATATATGCCACAATAAAAAAATGCAAATATGTTGTGTACACCATTCTGTAACCTGCTTTCATTTTCCTGAATATGTCAATCTATAAAGACTGTCTAATTCCTTTTCATGACTGAATAGTACTACCTTCATAGACCATATTATTTAACCAGTCTTCCACTGGTGTGCAGTTGTTCCCAATATTGTATCATTATAATCGATGCTGTGATAATCATCCCTAGGTGTATATGTTACACATACATACAAATATGTGCCCTAGAAAATAAAATTGATGGGTCAAGGAATATATAGTTTTAAATTAGGTAGATACTGACATACTGTGCTCCAAAGAGACTGAGTCAATTCGTACTCCCGCCAACAGCACGCAGATCAGAGCACGTGTTTTGTTTCTTGACAATCTAAATCTCCCAGCTGTTTTAATTCACAAGTAAGATTGAGCACCTAGTCATATACTTATATGCAAGACAGTGTTTTGTAATGATGAGAACATGTGTTCTGTGGAGAATCTAACCTCAGTCAGAGCTCGTTCTCCCACATGAGAACCATACTGCTCTGAACATACCTGGCTTGACAAAATTGTACCTGGCCCTCTGTGTGTTCCAGATTCTGAGGTGGTCTGAACTGAGCAGTACTGGGCTTCATTAACTTCCCGTGGGGCTTCTGTGTTGGCAGGATCCAGGTAGCTAATGTCAGAAGAAAGTGACTCTCTGAGGACAAGCCCCTCTGCAGCCTCGCTTTCTGAAAATGAGCAGCTGCCACCCCCAGAGCCACCAGGCTATGTCTGCACCCTGACAGAAGAACTGGTCGCTAAAGCAAGGGAGGAGCTGCAGGAGAAGCCCGAATGGAGGCTCCGGGATGTCCAGGCCCTCCGTGACATGGTGCGGAAGGAGTACCCTCACCTGAGCACCTCACTGGACGATGCCTTCCTGCTGCGCTTCCTCCGAGCCCGCAAGTTTGATTATGACCGGGCCCTGCAGCTCCTGGTCAACTACCACAGCTGCAGGAGAAGCTGGCCCGAAGTCTTCAACAACCTGAAACCGTCGGCCTTACAAGATGTCCTGGCTTCTGGATTCCTCACTGTGCTGCCCCACACCGACCCCCGGGGCTGCCAGATCCTCTGCATCCGCCCAGGTATCTTCTCCCATGTTATAGGGGGTGTGTGTACCCTGTCTCTGTTGGAAGTGTGCATTAGTCTCTTACAGCTGCCCTAACATAGTATCATTAACTGAGTGGTGTAAAACAACAGACATTTATTCGCTCATACTTCTGGAGGCCAGAAATCTGAAACCAAGATGTTGAGAAGGTTGGTTCCTTCTGGAGGGCTCTGAGGGAGAGTCTGTTCCAGGCATCTCTCCTAATGCCAGTGCTTTCCCACAATCCCTAGTGTTGCTTATAGATGCATCAATCCAGCCTTTGCTTCTGTATTCTCATGACTTTCTTCCCTGTGTGTGTCTCTTTGGCTGTGTCTCTTCCCTTCTTACAAGGATACCAGTCATTACTGGGTTAGGGCCCCACCTCCCTACTCTTGTGTTACCAATTATACTTGCAAAGACCCTATTCCAAACATACTCGCATTCACAGGTAACAGGTTAGGGCCTCAACGTATCTTTTGGGGGGAACAAAATTCAACCTGTGTTAGAATGTATCTGTCCAGCATCTTCTCTCCCATCACTGTCCCCTCCTCACGCCATTTTGGTCAAAGTTCTGCAATGACAAAAACCACTTAAAAAAGGCAGTCTGTAGTCTAAGGAGACAGAGGTACCTCACAGATCAGAGAGTTTAAGGTACAGCCCATCTCACCAGGTCCTGGAACCAAGAACCAGAATGTCATCAGGAGTGAAGACAGCCAAGCCTCTGACTCTGTGTCTCTAGGCCACACATTTCTGCTTTGCTTTCTAGATCTTCACGCTTCTCTGTCTTTGCAGACTGCCTTTTCCTGCTTCTGTGTGTGTGGCTAAAGCTGTCCTCTTCACTTCCCGGTTTACCTGGCCAGCCAATTAAGTTCCCTCAGTCCAAGTTCCAGACTCTAGAAGAGAATCCAGTGGACTAAGGAATCTGTTCCTGGTCACAGGGTACCAGCATGGCTACCAGATCAAAAAGTCCTAGAAACTAGTCAGTGGATTTTCACCTTGCTCTCCTGTACTCAACTCAGAAGACTATTACAGAACAAACCTTGCTATACTGGCTTTAGTCCTGTACTTGTGTGGTTTTAACCCTTTGGTCATGAGATTTTTCCATGCATCTGAAGCAGATCTGTCTCCCTCCCCAACAACGTAACCCTTTAGGAGGAGACGTATATACACATAGAGCTTTGTTCTGAACTGTGCATTGGTTTGACCTCCTGATAGCCTCTTCTAGGACATAACATGATTAGAAAGAATGGGACATCCAGCTGTTTAATCAGCAGCAACACTGAACAGGAAACTGGCACAATTTTTGGTCAAAGATCTTGCCTAGGAATTTTGCCTATATCACATGTTGCACTAATGGCAAACATATGAGCTTTCATCTTTTAAGTGATAGATCTGTATATAGATCTTGGTGAGATTTCTTGAAAATGGTGCTTATCAGTAAAAAGTTAATACTGTCATCTTTTTCTCAAGGAGACAAAAAATCATTAAATATGTAGGGAGGAATGTATTAAAGGAGTTTCCAGCCTCAAAAGAGGAGTTTGATGAGGGATCCTGAACATAAACATTAAGGTCCATCTTTATAACATCTGTTGGAGGCAGCGTATGAGTTAGGATGTGATCTTTGGGTGGCAAGCAACAGAAAGCCAATTCAGATTGGCTGAACCATAAATGAGGTCACATTTGCTCAGTTAATGGAAACTGGGCACATCTGAGTTCAGGGCCTGACTATGGCATTGGAAAGATGTCTCCATCTCTGCCGTCTTTGGCCTGAGCTTCGTTCCTGGGCCAGTTCTTGCCTCTTGGGGCCCCTGAATCTCAGGCTGACAGCCTCAGCAGTACAAGTGCGAAGAGAGAGATTCTCTTTCCAAAGGGCTGACATCTCAGCACTGAGTCTCACTGGCTGTGCTTGACCTGACTAGAAAGGTGCTGCTGCCCCCGGGTTGGCCAAGCCAGATCACTGGCCCACTTTTAGCACTGGAAAAAATCAAGTCAGCTGTGCACAAACTGTACTGTCTCAGGTGGGGAGGAGGTGCTCTCCAAGGAAAATCAGGGCAGTATTATGGGAATAAGGGGAACTGTCTAATGGCAAGAAACAGCTGTCTGCTAAGGGAGGTGACAGCATCCTGTTCTCCTTGTGAGGAGATGGAGCCTCAGAGTGTTGAAGTGAGACAAAAGTGACTCCATTTTTTGAGGAAGGGTGCAGTGAAAATTCAGAGTATTAAAGTAAAAGGCCCCAGGAAGCAACTTAGCAGAAAATAACAGGAAATACCGCAGAGTAATCTCACCTTTAAAACATCTGTCACAAGACAGAGCCTGGAGACAGCCTTGCAGATAACCCCTAGACCCTTGACCACTATATTTTACAACCTATAACCAATCAATGCAAAGGACAGCTCCCCTTCCTGCTTTTTGGTTTCACGGCTTAAATACTGTGTGCTAAAGAAGCTTGGGATCACCTCCTGCTCTGCGTAGTTTGGAGTGCATCCCTGGTGCACCAGCCTCTTTTCCTATTGGGCACATTTTTAATAAAACTTAACTAGAGTAGCTAACTTGCCCATATTCACACAGCTAGTAAGATTCAGATCTGGATGTGTCTAACTTTGGAGCTAACACTTTTAACATCAGCACTCGATGTATGGTTTGCCGTTTCACAATGTGTTGCTGTGTTTGATGTTAAAACACATTAGCTGCTGGTTAAGATGTCGCTTTTATTAACCTGTGTAGAACCATGGCAATTAGAATCTCATCCTTTCCCAGTTTAAGCAACCATTGTAGAAAGGAGATAAATTTTAGCCTTTTGATCACTTGCTCATATTCATTTCTGTAACATAGCATTCATCTCTTATGACTGTAGACAGATGGATCCCCGACAATTACCCGATTACCGAGAACATCCGAGCCATATACTTGACATTGGAGAAACTCATTCAGGCTGAAGAAACCCAGGTGAATGGAATTGTAATCCTTGCTGACTACAAAGGAGTGAGCTTATCAAAGGCATCACATTTTGGCCCTTTTATAGCCAAAAAGGTGATTGGCATCCTCCAGGTATGGTCTGTGTCTGTTGTGTGTCTGTTGCAGGGGTAGAGGTGGCTTTCTTAGGGTCCTGTCCATTTAACACAGCTATTAGCAGATGTGCTAACCCCGCTTTCTCTCCTACAATCAAAAAATACAGAAGCATTCTGGGAAAACTTTAAGAAGCTCTGTTTACTACTCCTTCTCATCAGGGTCTCTAGCATTTTCCAAGTGCCTTCAACCTGGACAGGCCAGCATCAGGGCAAGAGTTGGAAAAAAGGCAGGGAAATGCTGTGTTTTATGTCATTTTTTTATCCAGAAGGCAGAGGAATTGTCTAACAAAGGAAGCTCGAGACTCATGTTGCCTTGGGTAGAGGAGCCTCTTCCAACCCACTAGGTGATCAGGGGCCTAGAGCAGAGTTGGACTGGGCATGGGACAGGTGTTTTCACATGTCAAGTTCTGCATTTTAGAACACAAGTCAGTGGAAGCCATAATATCCTGTTATTCAAACAAAAGTTCTTGACATGTCTAGAGTGCCTGATGGTTTACCAAATGCACTGGCAGTCACTGTCATCTATTCAGTTCTTCAAGGAATCCTCTGAGAGAGACGGGGCAGGAATGCTTTTCCTTCTTGATAGAGAGGGAAACCAAGACATACAAAGGATGTAACTTGACCACAGCCACACAGTTACCAAAACCAAACCCATTGCCATCAAGTGGATTTCTGACTCATAACGACCCTATAGGACAGAGTAGAACTACTCCATAGAATTTCCAAGGAGCACCTGGTGGATTTCAGCTGCCACAGAGACTTAAAAAAAACAAAAAAACCTGTTGCAGTTGAATTGATTTTGACTCATAGTAACCCAATAGGACAGAGTAGAACTGCCCACAGAGTTCCCAAGGAGCACCTGGTGGATTTGAACTGCAGTCCTTATGGTGAGCAGCGATAGCTCTTAACCACTACAAGGGACTAGAGCCTGGTTTTGATTCCTGTTCATTCTGATCCCCATCCTGGGACATGGCTCTTGTTAACTGTAAGCCTCAGTGTCAGAGTTCTTAGCTGAGTCTCACAAATGTGTTCGAGCCTCTGATGTGCACCAGGCTTATTATTTAAGCGCAGAAATGTCACATTTAGTTATTACCATAAATCTGAATTCTGCCTTTTGCTGACTTCCACCCTTCTTTTTGATGCCCCCTGCTAAGTCCCATGTAGATGATGCAACTGGGTCAGTGTTTCCCTAGTCCTGTAAAATGGTAAGACTGATCTGGAGGGAAAGGTCTGGAGTTAAGGAAGAGTTAAATACTTTGGGGAAATAGGGAGTGGTTAAGTCCTTCTTATATGAATTTCATAGTAAATATTTGCATGAGAAAGCCTCTGTACTGTCCTAAGTTAAGGGAACTCTTTTGACACTGTTTAGTCGACAGTCTGAAACACATTCACTTACCATGCAGCTCTGTTGGCCTCACACCACGTGATACCCTGAGACATGTGCTTGGGCAGCTCTGATCCAGAAGGTCTGATATTTGCTGGATCCATCTACACTCCAACTGGTTTTTGCCTCACGAGGGGCAACTCAGTACTTGTTTGCCTCTCTCTAAACCAGTTCTGGGTTCCATAGAGATTATTTCCCTGAGATGTGTCTTCCTATTTAGCCCCACTCGGGGAGTGGTTAAGAGCAATAGCTGCTAACCAAAATGTCAGCAGTTCAAATCCACTCCTTGGAAACTCTGTGGGGCACTTCTTCTCTGTCCTGTAAGGTCATTATGAGTCAGAATCAACTTGACAGCAATAAGTGTGGTATTTTGGGGTTTGAGCTGTCTTTGGGGAGGCCATAAGAACCAGACCAGAATAGTATAGAACCCCAAAATGCAGATGTAAACGAGGGGGGCAAACCTGGAATGGAATGGACAGTTGGCAGATTCGCCAGATGATCTAACAGTCCCTTCCCTTTTCACCTACAGGATGGTTTCCCCATTCGGATAAAAGCAGTCCATGTGGTAAATGAACCTCGAATATTTAAAGGCATTTTTGCCATCATAAAACCGTTTCTGAAGGAGAAAATAGCAAACAGAGTAAGTGACGATCCAGCTGACCACAAATACCCTAAGTTGTTGGGGCTTTTTTGCATCCTCGTTTTATTTGTAACACCTGGTGGCATAGTGGTTAAGAGCTACAGCTGCTAACCATAAGACTGGCAGTTCAAATCTACCAGGTGCTCCTTGAAAACACTATGGGGCAGTTCTGCTCTGTTTTTTGGGGTCCCTGTGGGTTGAAATTGACTTGATGGCAGTGAGGTTTCTTTTGTTGTTGTTGTATTCATACTTATCTTAGTTGATTCTTTTTGCTCTAGGACTACTGGTTTGCTAAATGATTACTGCTGTGTCGTCGTTTAGTCTTCTTGGCTCCTGGCCTGGGCACTAGGAGCCATCATTGTTCTGTAGGTCAGAGGACACAGAAGGGGAAGGTAGGAGGGAAGGCATTGGCAGAGAGAGAAAAAGAGGTATGGTGATTTCTCATGTGACACCTAAGAGTTGCAAACCACTATTTTCTTACTGTCTAAAGTCTATACAGCCGTTCAGCAGTTAGGAGATTTACAAGTATAGAGATAGAAGACTAGGCAAAACCCACACCCATCATCATCAGATCAGTTTCGACTTATAGCAACCCTATAGCACAGGGCAGAACTGCCCCATAGAGGTTCCAAGGAGCACCTGGTAGATTCGAATTGCTGACCTTTTGGTAGCAGCTGTAGCACTTAATCACTATGCTGTCAGGGTTTCCAAGACAAGACAGATGACAAGAGGTTCTTTGTGTCTGACCCAGAGCAGCCACTTCTCTTTGAACCTTTCCCAGCACCACTGATTAAAATGTTGTGGGTGGTGGTTTTCTCTTTCTTTCTTAGGCTTGAGAAAACTGGTTGCTCCAAAGCCTAGGCCCTAGATTTTATACCATTTCAAAGAGGAAGCCTACAGAGCATCTCAGGGTGGTAGGAGAAGGAACAAAAAGCCCATTGGTTCACAGATGTGACTCTGACATCCCCTGGTAGCTTGTCAGAAATCCAGTTCCCGGGCCTGTCTCCTGATGATTCTGATCCATAAACTCGGAGTGGGGCCCAGGAATCCGTGTTGAGAATCTCCTTTGGTGATTCTGATGTCTAGGCCAATTTGAGGGCCACTCATTCCATGGCTTCTGTGCTTGAATTTAAATGCACATTAGTTCCTGGAGATCCTGGTGGGAAGCCGCCTCTGGCAAAGCAGCCTTCGGACCAGGTTCTCACATGTGTAGACTGCCCCCGTTTGTGGCCCACGGTGTTGTTCAGTTGTTCTTTCATTTATTGAGACATGTTTATTGGTCAGCTCCTACGTACAGCTGTGTTCTAGATGAACAAAATAGATAAGAATTCCTGACCCCAGGAGGCGTACCTGCTAGACAGACAGTGGATGATATGTGTTGTCTAGTAAGGTGGTTGCTGGGTGCTATCAATTTGATTTCAACTCAGAGTGACAGAGTACAGCTGCCGTCTAGGCTTTTCTAGGCTGTAATCTTTATTGAACACAGATCACCAACTGTTTCTCCCTCAGAGCTGCTGGGTGGGTTTGAACCACCAATATTTCAGTTAGTAACCAAGCACTTATCTCCTGTGCCAGCAGCTCCATAGACTGTGATAAGTTTTATGCAGAAGAATAAAGCAGAGAAAGCACACAGTGAGCACAGAGGCAGGAAAGGGGCTGCAGAATTCAGTAGAGTAGGATGGAATGGTGTGGACTGAAAACATAGCATTGGAACAAAGATGTGAAAGAAGTGAGGGGGCAAGCCAGGCAGATAAGCCGAGGGCCCAGCTATGCAGAGACACTGAGGGGGAGCATGCCTGGAATGGTGGAGACACCACGAGAAGGCTGGTGTGGTTGGAGCAGAGAGAGCAGAGGGGAGAGTTATAGGAAGGGGAAACAGGGGTCAGATCAGGAAGGGCCGGGACACCAGTAGGGGCACTTCAGCTTTTACCCTGGGTGGGAGGGGAGCCCTGCAATGCTGTAAAGGCAGGAGGGACGTGTCCTGACCTACACCGTAAGAGAGATCGTGATGGGGTGAGAGTGGGAGCAAGGATACCAGGTAGGAGACTACTGTAAGAATCAGGTCAGAGCTGATGGTGGCTTGGATTAGGGTGGGAGGGCAATGGTTGGATACTGAATATATTGCAGGGGTCCAACCAATAGGGTATAAAGCAAAGAGGCTACCACAAGCCTTTTAAGGAGCACTGGTGGCACAATTGTTAAACACCCAGCTGCTAAGTGAAGGGTCAGTGGTTCAAACCCACCAGCAGTTGTGCTCAAGACAAGGCCTGGTGGTCTTCTCCTGTAAGGATGACGGCCTTGGAAACCCTATGGGCAGGTGTGCTCTGTCCTCTGGGGTTGCTGTGGGTCAGAATCAAGTCAGTGCATACCACCACCAGCTCTTTGGGGTGAGGAACTAAAGAGAAGGGTGGCGTCGCCACTAACTGCTCCTTTATTCATTCAGCAGATACTTGTTAGCACATCTACCATGAAGTAGATGGCTGTACTACTGATTAAGTGAAGGATGTGTATGTTTTCATTCCATTCCCCTGTTAGTTCTTCCTCCATGGGTCTGACCTGAACTCACTTCACACAAGCCTTCCAAGAAGCATTCTCCCCAAGGAGTATGGGGGCACAGCTGGGGAGCTGGACATCACCGTCTGGAATGAGGTGCTGCTAGCTTCAGAGGAGGTCTTTGTGAGAGAGTTCTGCCAGCCTGTCCCTATCTGTGACAGCATCCTGGGCGAGGCCCTGCCACCTGAGGGGCTGACCTCAGATGCGCAATGTGATGACTCCATGCGGGCTGTGAAATCACAGCTCTATTCATGCTACTAGCCAGGAGGTCAGGTGGCTCAGCTGCCTGTGTGTGTCACCATCATTAGGCCCTTTCCTTTTTCCTTCGGAGAGGCACAAGGAAAATTTAAGGTGCAATGGGTACAATTTCCTTGTAATTAAACCACAGCTGGAAGAGAAGCCTGTCAAGCTTTGTGTGCAGGCAAGCCATGGAGTGAACCCTTGGTTACCTGAAAGACTCCATTGCAGACCTGG
Source organism: Heterohyrax brucei (assembly GCA_028571685.1). NCBI lineage: Eukaryota > Metazoa > Chordata > Mammalia > Hyracoidea > Procaviidae > Heterohyrax > Heterohyrax brucei. The sequence continues at coordinate 72,816,931 of CM053156.1, forward strand.
AAAATGTCACCAGTGATTCTCAAGTGTGCCACTGTTAATCTGGAAGCTGTATCTGGTCTCTTTGCATCTTGAAACAAGAAAAATCAGGACTACAGCCATTTGGATCCCACTTTGCAGGAGAAAAACCACCTAATTTGGCAGTCAACACCCTTCCAGTAAGCTGTTTGGCTGAATCTTTCACCCCATGTGAGATGAGGTGTTAGGTGCCATCAAGTCAGTTTCACCTCATAGTGACCCCACGTGACGGAATTACTCCATGGCATTTTATAGGCCGGAATTTTTATGGTAACAGATTACCAGGTCTCTTGGGGCGGTAGCCATACCTCCTATTGTGGAGATTGACCTCTCACACGAGCCCAAACTGTGGACCTGTGTTGCTTGTCAGGAAACTTCCCATATGCGGTCCGGGCCCCAGTCGCCTTCACTGGGGTTGGAAATCACCGTAACTGTATCAGGCAGGCTTCAGGACCTAAGCAGCATTCCATGATCAAATTCAGGAGCCAGAGACTTTGAAGCACCTCTGGGACTCATGGTCTGAATCTTGCAACAGGAACTTAAGCTTTTCCAAGCCTGTAAAGCCTTAGCTCTGGTCTTCAATAGAACTATGAGTTCCTGGAAGTATACAGCTTTACTCAGCCTAAAATACTGGATTCCAGGCCACTGTAGCTAAAAGAATTAGAGACCAGGGCTTCTGCCCTAGCTGTGTGACCTTGGGCCTTAGCTTTCCTGTCTGTAAATGAGGTGGGATAAAGGGGTATCTAGGGCCCTTTGGGCTGCTGAGGTTCTGGGATTGGTGTACTTACTGAAGACCTGGACATTAGTTTTCTGCCTAGAAAGGGACTCTCTAGATGTGAGTAGTTGGATCTCATTTTCTGTGTCACATGTAGGCCTTTCCAAGAGGGATTGTCACCATTTGGCTTTGCCCTTAAACTATATATTCTTGGGACTCAGTAATACCAGCTTCCGTTTTGTAGGTGATTAAACGTTAAAAGAATGACTTTTGTGAAGGCTTAAAAGGGCAGGTGAGATGACCAGGATCCTGGATGGGTAGATGCCTTCCATTCCTGATGCTGTGGTGGCATACTGTAAGCCTGGCAACAGCGAATTACTTGATATTACTTGATACCCTTTAATCTTGTTCTCTGGAAATGAATTGTGAGGGCAGATTATAGCTGGGCCACTTCTAAGACCCCTGCCCTCCTACATCCACTTTGGTTTCTCTCAGGTGAGGATGGACAGATGTCAGTCCATCCAGCAAGCCTGTGTGTTAGTTGTGTGCTCCAGCACTTTAGACTCTTCCTATCCAGACTTCAGTCCATGCATCAAAGTAGGCGGTTCATCTGGTGGCTTTGACCTGCCTTCATTCTGTATGTATCATGGTGTTAACATAGAGACGAGTACTGTGTGTCGTGTATCTTCTCCAGGTATTTGTTAGACTAACCAGTCAAGGCTCAGTTAGGAAAAGAACAGCACTCTGAAATTCAAGGGCCTGTCTTTTGTTACTAAGCTGTTCATCTTTATAGCACTTTTTACAATGCCTGGGAGAAGTCAGTGATGGAAATTTACTTACCTCATTAGTGCCAGTTCTGAGGAAAGGTGTCTTCACCATGGATACTAGCCCTGGGTCCTCTAGGGACCTGGCTAAGCCAAAAGTGCCATAATGCACAGCCCTAGCTGCTTCTGATTCCATCTGAGAACGACGATGTGGCCAGCACTGCAAGGAGGGGCTAAATGGGGCAAGTGGGAGGGCCAAGGAAAAGGTTCAAAACTCAGCTATCTGGAGAACTGGCTTCCTTAGGTCCCCAAAGAAGAGAAAAAAAACCTAGAGAAAGAGAGAAGTGAATCACCCAGCCCCCACAAGTTTCTAGTGTTTCAGTTCTACCGTTGGGTTCCTGGCCAGTTGCTTCTGTGTTGTGATATAACAAAGGGATGGTCAGGGTCACTGAGGGAATTACATGAGCACCAGGAGGGATGCTGCCGGTTCCTCAGGCCTCTTCTGTCCACCAAGGAGGAGCTGTTTCCTCAGGTGAAAGGAGTCAGGGCTGAGATTGCCTGCCTCCTGGAGCCACTGTGCTTTCTGTCATCCCCAGAGAGAGAGCAAGTGGTTTGGGCACCTCAGGAAGTTGGAAGCAAGCTGCTAAACCAGGACCTCCCCGGGTGACAGTCAAGGCAGTCTCCGTGTGGTGTTTTTATCAGGTGGCCCCTGCAGGGTGAGGAATGATGGGCCGGAACACTCAGAGCCTTAGAAGTGGGAAAGCCGTAGGGGCCTGAGCCAGCGGTGAACACTGGAAGCAGAACTGGGAGTGTCTTCCTTCAGGGACAAATTCTGACCCATTTTGCGAACACCTGGACATTAACTTGTCCGTAAATCCAAGGCAGTGTGGTGTTGGGAAGAGGAAGTGTGAAATTAGGAGGCCTGAGTTTCGTCTTGACCTTGTTACTTGGCCTTGAGTTGTCTAATACTCTGAACTCTTGACACCCTAAACCCAGGTTTACTGTCACAGGGACACTGTCCTCTCTTTTTAGGGGTGTCTCCTTCCCATCTGGGTTATATACTTCAGAAGTCTACATTTGAATTGGAGCCTTGGTGGCAAAGTAGGTAAGATCTCAGGCTGCTAACCAGAAGGTCAGCACTCTGAATTCACCAGCCTCTCCTTGGAAACCCTATGGGGCAGCTCTGTTAGGTCACTATGAGTCAGAATTGACTCAACAATATACAACAGTAGATCTGACTGAACTGGCACCTGAAGCTTCCAAATGAATCCCTAAGCTTCAATAATACAGGCATTTTTTTTCTTCCCTCCTCTTCCCCAATACCACTACACAGAATACTAGAAAAGTGTTCCTCTCCCCAGATTTCTAGTCTACCTTCCAGTGGAAAGCCTGGAAGACCTTCTTTGGAAGAGCCCAAGTGCAAACGCTAGCTTCGCACTCAAGTTTGTTCCTGGCTAAGGTGGCTTTGGAAGCCCTGGTGGTGTAGTGGTTAAGTCCTATGGCTGCTAACCAAAAGGTCACCAGTTCAAATCCACCAGGCACTCCTTGGAAACCATATGGGACAATAGCATTCTCCTATAGGGTTGCTATGAATTGGAATCGACTTTTGGTGGGTTTTTTTTCCGAAGGCAGCTTTGGAGGCCTCATTCTGTTTTCACATGAATGTCCTTTAGGGGGTTACAAACACTTTGGGTTCTAAGATACCAAGCTTTTGCAGAAGGCAGGCCAGGGCAGTAAGGTATTTTGCTGAAATTCCTGTGAGGACAGTAAAGGTTTCAGAATGCTATCTGGGGTGGCCAGTTTCTTCAAATGCTGTCTCTTTCTCAGATGAGTTATGGGATTACTTTTTCATTGGGCCTGCAAATGTTATAGCACTGTTGTGGCACTGCTCATCTCACTTTAAGAAGTTCCCAGCACGGGGGCCAGGGACCGTGCCCTCGGGAAATCGAGGCCAATTGGCACAACTCGCATTTTGGTAATGAGGTCTCTCCACACCCCACATTGGTGAGTGGCATCTAGGGTCTTAAAAGCTGCCAAGCTGGCATCTGAGGGTACAGCAAATGGTCCCAACTTAGCACGAACAGATGATCACCAAGGTCCAAAACAACATGGGGGAAAGAGAATCCAGAAGACAGACAGACCTACGTGAATGGATGTCTACATCGACTTGTGACCCGAAGAACCAGATGGTGCCTGGCTACCATAAGTGATAGCCACGATGGACCTCACAAAGTTGAGTCTCACTGGCAACACAAGTATAAATAGGGGTGCACCCTGAGACCTCTACTAAAAGACCACAATTGATGGTCCAGGGGCCTTGGGGTTCTCCTGGGAGCAGGCCCCTGGCCCTGATACTGCCCCTGTCTGTAAATCATAATGAAGGTCAACTTTTCAGACAGCAATGGATTGGACTTGGTGACGCAGAGTGATCATACTGTGTGGGCACTTTATGGTTCTAGGCACCTATAGGAGGTCGTCCTGTTGACCTCATACTGAAGGAAGGGGAATGGGTGGAGAGAAGATAGGAGACTGTTGTGAAGATAAGACATGTATGGAGCAGAGAGGAAGAGTGTGCTGTCACTGTGCAGGAAGAGCAGTGGAAGCTGCATGTAGGTCAGTATGCAAATTTATATGGGAATGTACATTTTCATTCAGTAATAATAAAAAAGAAAAAAGAAGTTCCCAGCTTTTAAGGTTTTCCTTTAAATCTTTTAGGAAGAGGTCTGCTAAGCTAATGTACAAGTGTAGGCTGTCCTGTGGCCTCAAGAGGTGTGGGGACACCGAACATAAACTAGCTTGCAAGTTCAGGCAAGATTTCAGCTCTTGTGACACCTCTCAGTGTTGAAGTCTGTTAGTTTTGTAAACCTCAAGTTCCTTCCTGACCTAAACTCAGAAAAACAAACTCACTTGAAGTATAAGAAGGAAACCTATGGTTCAAATTGATTGTCAGCTATTCCTGCTTAATAAAAGCTTGCTCCATGGAGAACCCAGTGTGATCTGTCAGTGGAGATGACAGCAGGCAGTTCACTGGTTTTCATCGGGCAGCAGGTCTGGTCAGGCAGTTAAGGTCTCACAAGTGAAATACTTGACACTTGCCTGTGGCCAAGAGTCTCTGACACCACTCAGAGGGCTGGGAAGTCGGGCACCACTTCAACCCCTGGTCACATTCCTTGCTTCAAACTGAAATTCAGTTTGGCTTTGATGGGGACACATGGTGGTGGACTCGTTTACCTCAGTGTTTATTTTGACCAAAAGTTTATTTTTCTAGTGTATTTTCTATGTTGGAGTGGTAAAAACATGTAATTTTACTATGCATGACTGCGTCAATAATAAAAATCTCTGTAAGGTTGAGTGTGTGTGGCGTTCTTTTGTAGTGTGGGTTTGGGAAAAGTTCTGTAGTTTTCTCAATCACAGCTCCTGACAGGCCCAAAGAGAGCCTGCTGGTGAGGCCACATAGCCGTGGGGACCACAGTCCGTAGGTGCTGGGCTGGCTGCCTTGGACAGTCACATATAACTAAAAGACGACAGTGTGTAGACAAAAACAGTGCACTGGACAGAATGGAGACAAGATACATTTTTCTGCTTATGAGGCCCAGCTGTACTCTCAGCACGGTCCTTGAATCCTTGCAGTAATTGAGTCTTAAATGGGCTGATTGTCATTTAATCTTCAAACCCCTCTAGCGTAGTCCTACTGCCCCTGTAAGGGAGATGAGGTTCAGGACAGTGAAGTAGCTCACCCAAGGACACACAGTTAACTAGCAGCAGAGTTGGGATTCAAAGTCTGACTAGAACTTATTACTTCTTCCAGACGACTGGAATTAGGGTCTCATTGTTGTAGTCAAATAACCCCCAGACAGAACATGGAAAGAAGGTAGAAGCCTTTCATTAAGTAGGAAAGGGATGCCTAAAAATTGGCTGCTTTTCTGGCTTCTTGGAAGATGTACAGCAGTAGTTCTTCACCTCTGAGACCCAAGTTGTAGCTGAACATTGTATTCCAGAAAGATGCATGAAGCAAACCCAGACTCCCTGCGGGGTGACTAAGATGTGGCTTTACTGTGATGCCATAGCACACTTGGCTGTTTCCCCACATGCTGCCTGTGCACCATTATTGAGGAACACACACTGTGCCCCAAAGGAGACAAAAGCTAGGTCCCCATGTCAGGTCTGGGGCACTGGTGATGAGTCAGCTGAGTGAGAGTCTAGCGCAGGATGTCCACATGCTGACCGCTGCTTTGGATGATGCAACAGGTAAATACAGGGCAGCCTACCCAGCAATGGAGCCCTCCTGAGGAAGGTGTGCAGGTCGGACCAGCATATTTAAGCTCTAGGCTTCTCACCTCTGGGAAAGTAAAGCTGATGGTTTCAATCCTTTTTACTTTACAGTGGTGTTATGAGGATCTCCCAAAGCACTTTGTAAGCCACAGGAAGTTACTTTGCATGTTGTAAGTCAGCACTTTGTTTCTTTTCTATATAACGTTTAAGTTTTCCCCAGTGCTCATCCCTGCCATGGTACTGGTTTGGCACCCCCATAAATCAACGGCAGTGAATGTTCCATGGTGTCTCCTCTTCCTTTCACTGGCCAAGGGACAGTGGGGTCTAGTGGAACAACAGCTAAGTCAGCCCTGTGTTTCTCTGGTTAGCCTATTACAGAGTAGATCACTGTCTTCTCTAAGCCCCAGCATGATCTGTAAAAGGGAGAGAAGATATCAGTACCATGGGATGTAAGGAACCCCTGGTGTGTAGTGGTTAAGAGCTCACCCTTCTGTTAGCAGTTCAAATCCACCAGATGCTCCTCAGACACTAGCTATCGAGTCACTATCAGTCAGAATTGACTCGCCGCAGTGGGTCTGTGCACATAACTATGTGCTGAGTGCACGTAACTATTTATGTAGTGCCTATTGTTCTTCACCTGAGACTTAGGCATGGCATGGCTTGAGTCACCAGCAGTAATTCAGACGTCACTGAATAGGCTGGCTGGTCGGGACTCCTAAGTAACAAGATGGATAAACCAAGTGAACAACAGTGAAGAGATGAACAGCATGACTGGCATCTGCTATCAATATGCATGGATGAAATGTCTGATCATATCACCTGCATACTCCAGCCTGAATGTGAAAAAGGAAAAATTGTGATCAAGCAAGGACTTACAGTGAGAAGAAACTATCTGGGTTTAAACTAGGCCTGGGTTACGTATGGTTTGTCTAGAACATCAGAAGCATTAACAACCAGGCCATGGCCATTCTGGGCAGTTTCTTTGATTATCAAGACAAAGTTTCATTTTCCAACCAGATGAATACCTTCCAAGACCAACCTAGCAAGTAAACTAATCGAGCACGGGCCTGCAAGCCTTCTCCCGGCTGTACTACGTAAAAGCTGCAGCTGTGCTGTTGCCTTTGATGAATTCCCACAGCACACTACTGACCTCAAAGCCGGAGCCCTCCATCTGCAATCCCGGGGGACAGACAGACTCGTTCAGTAACAATGGATGACTCATCTGGGATAGGACGACATCATCATAAGATCTGATGATTCAAAATACAACCCTGCTTTAAAGTATGGTCCTGGGCTTACTCAGAACACTGGCATTATCTATGCCTGTGTATAATTCAATACTCAAGCATGTAACCTACCCAACCCTTGTCAACTACTGGGTTAACTAGCAACAGGCAGACTTCATTCATTCTTAGAGTACCACCAAGCAACACAGGGACACTGTCCCCTAATGCTTTTTAAAGATTTGTTACTTCAAATACTAAAGTTACCAAGAGAAGATAAAAACTTTATTGCACTTTGATAGATGTATTTTACAGTTTAGTATTGCATTTATTTTGAATTACAGAAAGCAGTGGTGGGGCATCATTGTTTTCTGAAGCTTCAAGATCTTCATCTGGCTGGCCTTGCTGTTAAGAAAAAGTGGGGTATCTGCTTTACTGTGCAAAAAGAAAGGGGGGCCAGATCTCCCCTACCTGCTCCTCAAGCCCTTTGCAACTTTCTTTCTGCACCCTGACATGGACCACTGTTTTGAAAGACATTATTCCAACAATTCATGTCAAGCCCTGTTTTCTTAATCTTGACCTCCATCCCAACTGAAACTGCCTGCTCTGTTCCATCTGATTAATTCTCCAAGAAGCAACTCAGATGTCGTTTCCCTTCAATTCTGGCTATACACCTCTGCCCTTTGCATATTGTCCAGTCTCACTGTAGCCCACAATGAGACTAGCAGTTATTGTCAGAGTGCTTAACATGAATAAGCACTTTATAAAGAAATTTTACTGTCTAAACAATGGCATGTATAAGGAACTGTCCTGTACAAATGAAGACAACACTGAGGCTCAGAGAGGTAACAGTCATCTGCCCAAGGTCACACAGCACAGCACCGTCAATAAATATTAGCTGACCTGTTTGACAGCTGGACAATGGCAGTGCAGATCCACACAATCTAACTCCTACGCCCACACTCTTAACCATTCTTAACTGGACACCTCCATCCTTCTAGCCCAACCTGCTTCTTGTCCTTTTGTTTCCCTACATGGAACCACCATCTGCTAAGGCCATTAAACAAGAGTCACCCCATAATTTAGCCTCACATATCTAATCAATTACCCACTTTTTAATTCTAATTACTAAGTAGCTCTCAATTTCTCCCCATCCTCATTTCTGCTGCTTCTTTTAAATCACATGTGGACTGCCCCAGTCTTTGTAAGTCCATTCCATATGTGTCACTCACACTTATCAGAGACACAATTTGTTCATGTTACTCTGAACATGATCCCTGTTGCCCTCAACACAAGGTGCAACTTTTTAGTGTGGTTTAAGAAGCCCTTCCTAACCTAGTCCTTGTATGTTTACCCCTTTTCCAATTCTACTGAAAATTTTTTCCATTTCCCATCTTTAACATACAGTTTCATCTGCCCCTCCGCAATCCTTCCCACTACCCCACTTTTCTCTTCGCTAACTCTTTTATCAGTTCTTGGGTTTGATGAATGACACCACATTGTAACCACTAGCATGCTTATTTTCAGCATCCTCTACACTCTACATTCAAGATAGCCAAGTATGTTGTATTTAAAGCTGTATCCCCAGAACCTAACAGTGCCTCGTACAGAACAGGCACCCTATAATCTTTGTTGAAAGAACAAACTCTTCTGTTCTACCTCCTTGCATCCTACTTCTCATGAGTAAGTGTCATGACAGTGCCTCATCTGTATCTCATCTACTTAAAAGTGTCTTACCCAGAGAAGATACTTAACACAGCGTACTCACCAGACAGATCTTAAGGTTTAGAAAGAACTGGACGATCCTGGTAGGTGCCTAATAAACCTGACTGCCCATATAAATCTCACAAATATAGAATGGCTGTTGACTCATAAAAGCTGTTAAAAAAAGGGCCTTAAAAGCTTCAATCTTTCTATTTTAATCAAATAATCTTTATAGTGCAAATGTAATAAATCCACATGCATTTAACTTTTGCATACTCATAAACAAGCGAATTACACAGGCTAAAGCTACAGCACTTTCCCAAGTGAATCTTCGCTTGACCCAAAGCTACAAAGCATTTATTGAAGTCAATGTATCTGGCAAAGCCACAGACTTGAATCAAGCAGCATCACTGCTGTAGTGTTATTCAGAAAAAAAAATATATAAAAGCAGCAGCCAAATCAGTCACCACTCTTCTGGGAAACGACCTGCACACGTACTCCTTCCCTTGAGTGATGCCACACCTCTTCAGAGTTTAAGCAGGAAAAACAGAGCACTTCTAGCACAAGTTAGGGCTTTCACAGAAGAAAGCTGTCATATAAATGCTTTTTTTTTTTTTTTGCTTTTTAAGGATATTGCAATAGAAATATATTAACAATGGCCTCAAATATCCAACATTTTTCTGTCTTAAATCATAGTTGTAGGAACCTATAGATCTTTATAAACAATCTCTTCACAGCACAGCTGTAGTTCACTTTAAAATGCAAAAATGTTCCTTTTGCACTATATCCTTACAAATAAACGCAATATACATATAAATGAAAAGCTGAGATCCTGCATCAAGCATTATTCAATCTTGTCATCTGATATAAACCTGGATATAGTCAAATCTGCAAAGCGTTCACTTAACATTTTAGTTGAAGCAAAGATAAAAGGGATACAGGCTTTCAGCAAAGGAGACCTTGATGAACTTCAGGGGTCTCCTTGGCACTCAGAGGTTCAACTGAAATCCCGATTGGTGAAGATGAGCGGAGCCACGAGGGTCCACACGTAAAGGGTGAGGCACACCCAGCTGGAGCTGATCTTGACCCACACAGCTGGCCACTTGCTGGTCATGCTCTGGAACTTGGCATCAGGGCTAAGAAAACAGGAAAGAGTCGGGTAAAGGAGTCTGGTGTCAGTATCCAGCAACCCCAGCCAAAGCCCACAAAGTCTCCCGTGAAGCTTGGCTAGTGCTACCCTCCGGCTAAGGTTCTACAGACTGGAGGAAGCTGGTGCTTTTCATTTTCGTGAGCTTTAGTTCTTAAGAAAAGCAAAGGATTCTGCCTCTCAACTGGCTTTTACCTCCTTGTCAGCAAGAAAAACCTATTTCTTGGGCAAGGATTTTCAGGAACATCTGCCTGTTTTAATTACTGGCAAAAATCTAGATTTGCTATGGCCTTTCTGAAAACTTCCCTGCCTCAGCACATTATTCTTCTGACCAAAAGACTTTGAGATGGCCGGCCATCTCCAGACACACAGAAAAATGAGTGAACAAGAATGGGCCAGATCACTTTTATGTCATGATTTTCTGTTTCTAGTAACTCAAGTCTGGATGAATGCCTTACAGTCTGCACTGTAAGAATTCCAGCTGGGTTTTAAATGAAAAAGGAGAGAAAGTCGTAAGTATTCAGAACAGTTGGCAGTCAACACAACTTCATTATATGGGTAGGACCTGGGGACTCTGGGGTTGGGACAACAGATGGAAAATTCTATAGGCAGTTCAGGAGGCTAAGTGGTCTGCCATCCACTTTGTGTCTCCTACCTGTACCACCTCGTCAGGGTCATCATGATGTACAAGGAAGCCAAGCAGAGCATTAAGTGGAAGAAGGAGTAGCTGTACTGCACTCCGTCTCTCTCATTGTCTGTGGCCCGCCGAGGACGGCCGTCTTCCTCATCGTTGGCACCACTGGTGGCTGTATCACTGAGGATCACGCTGTCACTCCCTGACAGGGTCAGCTTGCTCACTTGGCTATTGCTTGAAGTGCGAAAGCTGGAAAAGTGATCCCAAGGATGACAAATGAGAAAGGGGCCATGATGATGAACTGCTGCCCCCAGCTTGTCTAGTGTGAAGGTTATTTCTGAGCTGGTCCAACTTGGGGATGGTGGGCTAAGACCTTACAAAGGCCCTGCTCAACAAGACAGTACTTCTCTTATCAGTTACTCCATCATGGCTCAATTACTGAGCAGTTTCCCAAAACACATGGCGCTGTCAGTGTCCATGCTGATTCCTTCAAAAGTATCTCTTCTATGCTTGAAATTGAACACCTGCTACTCTGTTCCCAGCTAACTTACTCACCCTTAGATTGTCTATGAGCCATTTCTTCTGGAAAGCCTTCCCTGACATTACCCCCTCACTAGGCCAGCTTAGGAGACACTCCTCCAATTCCCATAGTCCCTATGCTCCCCCACTGCCCTTATCATACTGAGCAGTAGATAGCATGTCTGCATTCCTGGCTCTCTACCTATTCACAGAACTCTTTAAGGACAATGACCATTGTCACTCACACATCTCTAGCACATAGATGGTACTCGCTAAAGCTTTAAGTGCCTATCTGAATAAAACAGCATTGAAAAACGACATGAACTACACAATCCTCTCAATAGATGCCGAAAAAGCCTTTGACAAAATCTAATATCCTTTCTTGACAAAAACACTCAACAAACTAGGAAAAGAAAAGAACTTCTTTGACCCAATAAAGGACATCTATGAAAAACCCACACCCAACATCATATTTTACTGTAAAAAACTGACTGTTTCCCCCTTCAGATGAGGAACACGAAAAGGATGTCTGCTCTCAATACTTTTATTCAACACTGTACTGGAGATTCTAGTGAGAATAACTAGGCAAGAAACAAAAGAATTCAGATGGGAAAGAATGGAGTAAAACTATCTCTACTTGCAGATGAATTCATCTTCAACCTAGAAATCTTTTAAGGAATCTATAAAAAAGAACTACTAGAATCAATAAAGGAGCTCATTCAGGTTGTCACACACAAGACTGATACAGAGAAAAAAAATTAAATTTCTATACACTAACAATTAACAATCCAAAAATTAAGAAAAACAATTTTGTTTACAATAGCATCAAAAAGAAAACAGTATTTAGGGATAAATACAACAACAGAAGGCTAAGACTTGTAACTAACAACTATAAAACAACACTGAAAGAAAGACCACTTGAATAAAAGGTAACCTGCAATCAGTGATTGGAAGATTTAATACAGTTGAGATGGCAACACTTCCTGTATTAATCTACAGATTCAATGTGATGCAATATAGGTACAAACCAGTAACGTTGGTTATCTCTGCCGTTTTGGACTACCAGACTTTAACTTGAGATCTTACATAACTCTGTAGCTGTTTAAAGATTATTTACAGTGATCAAGATTCTTCATGAGAATCTTTTCATAAGCACCTTTTAATCCTTTTATGGATGATTTTGGTGGGGGCGGATTTTGTTGTGATGCCATGTTTTCTCACTAATAGAATGAATACTCAATCATGCTGGTAGTTTTTTATTTGAAAAAACTAGAAGTCAAATGCAAGTGGGCCTTACTAGTACCATGTTTCATGAATTTCTTCACAAACACAGTACCTATGAGTACCATGTTCCAGAAAGTGTATAAAAGATTTCACCAGGGAGGTAAGCACTGTATAAAAGATGTCATCAAGAAGGTGACTAATTCAAGTGGGTCATATCAGTCCCATGTTTCATAAAGCATGCTACACACATGGCACACATAGGTCCATGACCCAGGGCAAACATCACACACTGTTTTCACCCTAAAAATAACTCATTTACTTGAATAGTTCCAAATGTTGGTGACCATACCTTCCCAACACAAAGGAAACAGCAAACACTCTTACAACCCTTATCTCTTGCTATACAGAAGCCAAAAAGACATAAAAGCATCATATAATCATCACTACAGGGATGACTGGTTCACAACACTCAAATGTGGTGCAGAACAACTTTTAGGCAGTTTCGTCAGTATCCACGACGACGTCAGAAAGTACTGAAGCACTCAAAAGGCTACCAGTTAACCTCCAGGGGCCAAAAATGTAACTTGGAGGATATCTGTCCCAGAGCCCCTGTTAACTTACCTAGAATACATAAGGCAGAGAACAAAGACTAGCAGCCCAATGAAACCTTCCATATCCAGAAAAGGCCCACTCTTTACTGGCGGAGCAGATGTAGGGGTGAGACCAGATGAATTTCCAGGAGCTGTGGTTGGTGCAGTTATGTGTGTAATGATGTTCAACAGGCCAGGGTTGCAGGAATGATCTGAAAATGAGGAACTTCGCATTACCCCAGTTACATACCTCATCCTGTTCCAAACAAGGGTTTCAGAGATGTGCTTACACATCATTTAATGATGCTGTAAAATACAGGAGGAGTACTACACTCCAAAGAACCTGAAATTCTGCAGTCAGTACCACATTTGTGTTACAACCGGTAACCTGACTTCAGGTAAAAGAAAAACAACAACAAAAACCATCTATCAGAGATTCACATGAGTGGATGACTATATTGACATGTGACCAGAAGAACCAGATGGTGCCTAGCCATCACCAGTGATGGCCGTGACAGGGCTTAAAAAGTTGAGTCTCACTGGCAACACGAGAATAAAAATGGGTGCACCCTGAGATCTCCACTAAAAGACCACAGTTGATGGTCCAGAGGCCTCGGGGTTACCCTGTGAGCATGGCCCCGGCCCTGATACTGCCCTGGTCTATAAATCATAATGGAGGTCAACTCTTCAAATAGGAATGGATTGGAGCTGGTGACACAGAGGGACTATATCATGTGTGTACTTTACGGTTTCATGCACCTACAGGATGTCATCCTGCTGACCTCTTACTGGAAGGGGGGGAGAGGGTGGAAAGGAGGGGACAGGAGATTGTTAGGAGGATATGACATGTATAGATCAGAGAGGAGTAGTGTGCTATCACCACGCAGGGAGACCATGTGGAGCTGCACATAGATGAGCATGCAAATTTATATGGGATTGTACTTTTCAGTTAATCATAGTAATAATAATAGAAAATTTTTTTTAAAAGAAGCATCTATCAAAGTATAATGATGTCACTCCGTATTCCACTGGTCTTGTGGCTTAACTGATAAATCTTTTTTGGTTCTACCATTGTGCAAAGGTTTTAACGACAAGCAGTTTATCCCTAGTTTTGTTTGTATACAGTTACATAGAAATACAATAAAAAACAGGTCATCTTTGGGGGATCTATAATAACTGTTTATCTTCATTAAGGAGTCCACAGAATACCCTATTGAGAAATAATGCTATTATCACTACAAAAGGAAACTGTTCCTTCTAGTATCTATACCACCAAAATAAAACTCAATTAAAACAAGTCTACAAAACGGGTAAGACAAATGTGGCTGTTTTCCAGAGCTCTGCACTAGTTTGAGTTAGTCCAGGAATACAAGGACTGTGCATTAGCTGTGTGCAATTACAAGGACTGAAATCCAAAAAGTAAGTATCAGTGGGCAAACAGTAAACACTGTACACTCAAGTGATGTTTTTGTTTGTTTTACATCCCACTAGCTCTAATTTCTGCACCCACCAATGGGGCAGTTACCTTTCTTTGCATTAAATAAATGCGCTGAAGACTCCCTTACCAGGTTCACTGGACATGGCTGACCATGTGAGGTACATGGTGTACAGGGTGATGAAAGAGGACTGCAGGAGGCCAGAACGAGGCTGGTGTTCCTAAGGAATCAAAAAAAAACAATGCTGCAGGGACTGCAAAGACTGACTCTAAAATTAGGCTTGGAGTATCTCTGGACCTCCATGAGTTGTTTGAGAGCCTTCAGGTTCCGCTTGGCAGCTGAAAGATAACAAATAAGCTTTCCAGCTTCTTAAAATAGCTTGCAAAAGAACCATGAAGAGGAAGCACTCACTTTTAGTTCTCAAAGTATTTTATAACCCTAGAAATTCCTGCCTATCACACAGGGCTTTGATTTTTCTAGTCCCTTAGCTCAAGGCTAGAAAGAATAGGAAGAGTCTCAGTTCACCTTTGCCACTAACTACCCAAGGGACACATCACTGGATTGCAAGTCTTCAGTTTTCTCGTTTTCAAAAGGAGAGGTAATGTCTAGATGTTCATTTTATATCTAACACTCCATGACTTTTAAAAAACACAGTTTTTAAAAGATAAAATTCAAGAGCATGAGTTTCACTTTAAAATATTAAAACCAATTATATTTTTAAGTTGGCTAATGACTTACTTACGCATTCTCATGATTTTAACACTTTTATAACTATGGAAACCACGGTGGTAGTGGTTAAGAGTTCAGCTGTTAACCGTACCAGCCAGCAGTTCAAATCTACCAAGTGATCCTTGGAAACCCTACTGGGTAGTTCTATGCTGTCCTACAGGATCACTGTAAGTCAGAACTGACTCAGTGGCAATGGGTTTGGTTTTTTTACAGATAGTAACTATTAAGTCAACAATAATGAAAAACTATTCATAAACAAAAGATGCAGAAAACAACCATACCTGAATTTTTGGATGAATTGATATGACAGAAACCACAATGCAGAGAATCAGATTAATACTGATAAAGAATTTGTTTTCGGTGCAGCCATCTGGTTTAGTGAAGAATATGTAGAACAGCACAACAGAGATGATGGACAGGATATAAAAGAAGCTTGTTAAAGACAGTAAAGCTGAAAAGAAAAAGGGGAAAATCAATATGAATGCCCACCATTGTAAGAGAAAGGAATTTTTACAGTGGAGACCAATTATCTTTTACTTCACATAAAAATGAAAAGATACTGACTAGAAAACAAAAAATAATCTACATCATTCAAAAAATAATATATTACACTCGTAGTTCAATCAGACACATAAGTCCAAAACAGTGGATCCTGTCCAGAGGCAGAAACAGAAGGCAAGAAGGGAAGGAACTATCAAATGGACACACGGAACCTAGGGTGGAAACGGGGAGTGTGCTGTCACATTGTGGGAACAGCAATCGATGTCCATAAAACAATGTTACATAAATGTTTGTAGAGGAAATCAGCTTGAACTATAAACTCTCTCATAAAGCACAATAAAAGAAAAAAAAGTAGTATTACTTCACTCTTTTGGTGGTTAACAACTTTTAGTGAAATTACAGGAGTCCTAAGATTGAAATTTCATAGTGTTCCAATTGGCTCAATATTACATTCCAAAATTCACCAAGGAAATGAATTCACATCCTCGATTACCTAATTTGGTTTAATGGGTTGGGCAGACAGACCTCTGATCCTTCCACCTAGGGTAAACTGCTAACTAGATGCTGGATCATATGCATCATAAGCTCCCCGGAGAAACCCAGAATGTTCTCGAGTCTTCAAAATGGGCCAGTTCACAGCGAACTCTGCAGCCACTTTCCTACCCGGAGCGAGTAAGGCAGCTCATTTGTAATTTTCAAAGATCAAAGCTAAAGTTCCTTTCCATTCACATGGATAATCAACAATTAGAGGTGTAACTTTCTCTGAAAAGTAGAAAACAAAAAGCACAGCCTACGGTATATATACTTAGACTAGCTGCAACAATGTTGTGCTCAATTAATTTGTGTTCAAGTCAAAACTCAAACTTATTTGGGCAAAAAAACCCTACTTATTTCAATGGATTTTGGCTATATATATATAACTATTAACATAATACTTAACTTTTTCCATCTGACTACACAAGATTTCTCTACTTACAGTTAATCCAAAGCATGGCCAATGTATAACTCATTACTAGAGCTGAGTGGTCCAAAATGTGTTACAGAAAACAGATGTAAATGACTAATAAAAATAAACTTGTATCATTTAGAAAAGAGGATGTGCAGAATTTCCAATCCATAATAATAAAGACTATCTAATAATCCTTTGCCTAAACAGTCATTACAAACAATTTAAGTGACTAAAAACAGGACAATGATTAAATACATTATGATACATCTATTCTATGGAATATCAGTTAAATGAATGACTTATCCACTGGCATAGAAGGATATTCACCATAAAGTAAAAAGAACAAGCTATGGTATATTTAAATATAAAAATGACAAATATTATATGCAGAAACACAATAAAAGTGGGATAAGAGCTAGGACACCTGGAGAGGAAAATGGGTTGCAGATGAGTGAAGAGAAATTTGCATGTTTTACTTCTTATAAAGTTCTGTATTTTGTGTTTATGGTGTATGTAGTATTGTTTTCTTTAATAATTTAAAAAGAAGCTAAACAAATGGCAATAAAACCAGTCAATTTGACAGTATATACTAAAACCCCTTTAAATATTTATACTCTCTGACCTTCTATTTTTTGGTTAATTCTAAGGAGAAATCAAAAATGTATTATTAGGTATTTATTGCTATTTGTTGCTGCTGGGTGCCGCTGAGTCAGTTCTGACTCACAGCAGCCCTATGAACAACGGAAGGAAACACTGCCCAATCCTGCACCAACCTCATGGTCATTGCTGTGCTTTAGCTGACTGTTGCAGCCACTGTGTTAATCTATCTTGTTAAGGGTCTTACTATTTTTTCGCTGACTTTGCTGACCCTCTATTTTACCAAGCATGATGTCCTTATCCAGGGACGATCCCTCCTGATAACATGTCCAACGTATGCGAAGATGAAGTCTCACCATCCTCACTTCTGACGAACATTCCGGCTGTACATTTTCCACGACAGATCTGTTTGTTCTTTTGGTAGTCAATGGTGTATTTGATATTTTTCACCAACACCATAATTCAAAGGCATCCATTCTTCTTCTGTGTTCCTTATTCACTGCCCAGCTTTCTCATGTGTCTGAAGCAACTGAAGACACCATGGCTTGGGTTAGATATACATTAGTCTTTAAAGTAAGATCTTTGCTTTTTAATACTTCAAAAAGGTCTTCTGCAGCCAATTTACCCAATGCAATGTGTCCATTTATTTCCTGACTGGTACTTCCATGGGCACTGATTACGGATCCAAGGAGAATGAAATCCTTGACAGTGTCAGTCTTTTCTGTTTATCATGATGCTGCTTCCTGGTACAGCTGTGAAGTATTTTATTTCTTCATATCGAAGTGTCATCCATACTGAAGGCTCTGGTCCTTCATCGTCATCAGCAAGTGCTTCAAGTCCTTTCTGCTTTTAGCAGACCAGGGTACGCAGTCCACATATTACAGGCTGTTAATGCCCTGTTCGCCTTCATATAACTTAGTTTCTCAGATTATTTGCTTAGCACACAGACTGAGTGTGGTAAAAAGACACAACCCTGAGGCACACCTTTCTGGACTTGAAGCCTTGCAGTATCCCGCTTTTCATTCTAATAACTGTCTTTTGGTCTGGGTACAGGTTTCTCATGAAAACAAGTGTTCTGAAATTCCCATCCTTTGCAACGTTATTCAGTCTGTTACGATCCACACAGCCAAATGCCTCTGCAGAGTCAGTCAACACAAGCAAACATTTTTCAGCCAGGATCTCCCTCACATCTGCACTGACATTCGTTGTTCCACATCCCTTTCTGAATCTGGCTTGAACTTCTGGCAGTGCTGTCAATGCACTACTGCCACCACTTCTGAATTATCTTCAACAATAACCTGCTTGCATGTGATACTGATGATACTGTTCAGTAATTTCCACATTTGGAAATTATTTTAAAGTTTTTTTTTTTTTAAGCCAAATTTCAAATAATTTGAATATACAATCCATTAAAAAGGTTAACTAAAATAAAGTTACAAAATGTATTACAAAATATTATACAATAACCTGTTCTATCTTTTCTACACACAGAAGATACAAATGCACACACAGAAAAAAAAGACTGGAAGGCTACAGAACAGTATGTTAACAGTAAAGGACTGCTTGATAGTTGGTTTACGGGGGGTTTGCTTTCTTTTGTGAGTCCTGTTGTCCAAGTTTATAACACAGAGCATCTATTACTTTTACAAATGGGAGGGAAAAGGAGAATCATTGCAACTATTATTTTAATAAATTAGGTATGGTTGAGTTTCCAATAAAAAGAGGGTTTCGAAGTCCCTACCCCTCATTAAGAGGCTGTAAGTCCTACTCCCCACCTAGAAACCTTAAGTGCCCTTTACCTACCAGAATACTGTTGAGAGGTGGGGGTTACCCTCTCAAAACAGCAGTAATGACTGTTCACCCCTCTCGGTTTGAGGTATGTGGGAAGATATCCCATATGTAGAACCCATATGAGTCCCCTATCCACAGAGACAAGGTACTCAAAACCAGGTCTATGCCAGTGAATAAAAACACAACTCCTTTTCTTTATCCAAATATATCTAACAATGTTATAAATCTCCCCCAAAAGTGAATTAGGAGAATCCAATGATTTATACTAGCTATGCTACTCTTGTAGTAATACATAAAATTTGGAATTGACTCAGTTTTTTTAACAAGACAGCTCTACAATAGGAACTTATACTTTATTACTCAATGTAGACTTCACTGTACACCATGTAGCACAGCACAGCACGGCTCTCACAGAGGAGTGCAGACACCTACCAGCATACCAGCACCTGCGGTTTCCTTCTTCCATTTTATTTACCCAGGACTCATTCCGAGAGTGAGCAAAGTCAACCAACAGCACCAGCTGGATGAGGATGAAGAAGAATGCCCCTCCCATGCCAATAACAAACCAGGCTACAAACCAAAAGAACAAAGTTATTCTTTACCATAGGAGTGAGAATTATTCTTTACCTTAAGAGGACATTTCACAATGTCACTGTTCAGTACTCTAAACAGATTTCAACTCAAGTGAGAGACGGTATGGACTTATTCTGTCTCCAGCAGCAATGCAACATTATCCCAACTCCAAACTCAATGGCATTCTCTTGAGAAGTATCCTGCTGGGTTTCAGACCTTTTAAAACTTGTTCTAGTTTGTGCCAAGGGGAGCCTAGAATCTGACATTCTAAGTGAGATTATAAGTGTTTTCCTTTAGAGAGGGAAAATCAGAGTAGAAACCCACAGATGTCACTTGATGCTATATTAAAGGAAGTAGCTTAAGGTAAGAACAGCAGCATATAAGAGTTATACGGCCTTATGTCGACAACCTTTCCACTTAACCTAGTATTGCATGGAATAGGGTAAACTTTTAAAATACTGGCAACAGATGAAAATATAAATTCAGAAAAGCTGAGCAGCAGGTGGAATGTATGCCTCTCAGTTCTATTCAATCACTTAGTATTAGTAACCAACTTAAGAGAATTGGACAGCATCTCACTTATATTAACACCCAGCTCTGCAGTATAACCAAGCATAATTTAGCTTTCATTCAGTCATTTGTAGAGTCTGCAACAGCTTATATTTAACTCTCTCAGCAGTAAATCATACCTTTGGTGAAGTGACCCCCAGGAATGTAGAAAGATCCAACCATGATACCCACAACAGCAGCAAGTTTGAAGAACCAAAACCTATCAAAACAAAACAAAATGCATTTCTGAATGCTAATTTTTGCTCTTACACAAGAAAAATTAACTTCTGAAATATGGAGCCTTAGTAGCATCATCAACATGACTACGTTTATTTCTTCATTTGACAATAGGCCATTTTATACAACCTAAGGATAAAGATTACCACACAGAATAAATCACCCACTTTCATAGTGAGAGTGCAATGTGTAGTTTTTTTGGCATCTCCCTACTTTTAGAGCTTCAAGTTAAAATTTTTTTTTCTCAGAACTTGGGGAGTTGTAAGCTATACACAGACTTAGCTAAATATTGAGCCATTAACTATTAGATTTTGGGGGAAAAGTTATCACCTAACCTTTCTTTTACAAGGTACGACATGAGACACCAGAGAAATGAAATGTCCTCCTCACGACATACAACTCATCGCTGGTAAAGGCAAAACTGAAACTTTCAGTCCACCACCTTTAATAATGCCCTGGATGCCAGAGTGGAAAGAACCAGGCTTCAGACTGACCTGAGTTTCAATACTAGCTCCAGCCCTCATTAGCTAAGAGATCTCAGGTAAGTTTTTTTAACCTCTCTGAAATTTAGTCACTGAGTGTACAAAAAAAAAAAAAAAACCAAACCCCCACTGCCATCGAGTCAGGTCTGCTTCATAGCAACCCTATAGGTCAGGGAAGAACTGCCCTATAGCGTTTCCAGGGAGCACCTGGTGGATCTGAACTGCCAACCTTTTGGTTAACAGACATAGCACTTAACTCACTACGCCACCAGAGTATGTAAAAAGGCAATTATAATACACATAAAGTTTACAAAACTCCCATCAGTCTTCTAATGACAATCAGAAATATACATCACAGGGAAAGTGGGGGTCAGGAACGAGAAGCAATGAAATATGTGCATGGCTAAGATATATTCCCTATTTGTCTTTTTGCATACTACTTGAATACATCAGGTAAACAGTTTATCTTAAAACAACAAAGTATACTGAGACATACGTACGCATGTATATACATACATACACACACAAATACATACATATCTACCTACACACATACAGAATGTACCTAGCACAGCACCTGGACTGTATGACCGGTGTTTAACAAAAATTTAGGAACATGAAAAACAATGGTATTCAAAAATGACAGGAAGCACCCCATGCCTCGCCTGCACCGTGTTCTAACTAAAAACGGCACTGAAACCATTTTTACGTAAAATGGGTAGGACAGCACTAACCGTGGCAGGACAGCACTAACCGCTAGCGAGAAACCACACCGTAACAGAACGAGCTAGTAAGGACGCTTACATACCCGTTGTGTATTGCCGCTCTGGGATCTTTACTCGTTTTAACTTTTAACATGAGCAGAAAGAAGGCAAAGAAAAAGATGGCCAAGGCGAAGTGGATCCGATATACAGCTTTATAACCAACCAGCACATCACAATCTTTACTTTCCTTGGTATCAGCCATCTTGAATATAAGTCCCTCTTCGCAGAATCCAGGAATCTAAAAAGGCAGTATCAATGCTCTGAGATTATCCACATTCAAACACAGATTCTATTCCACTGCAGGAAAACCTAGATTTATAGAACTGATCACTTCAACAACTGCTAGATTGTGATTCTGCAGCTACAACTGTCTCCTTCTAGAGGTTTGTCTAGCTTTGATGTCTAAATTTTAAACATACAAGAAAAAGAATGTTTAGGTGGCCATTCTTTTATCAAACTGTTTTTAGTCAGTTGCTAGGTTAAAGCCTGAAGATGTTCATTCTAACTATTTTTATTTCTGGAAAAAGACTAATATTCTCAAATTTTGCACTTTGACCACTTCCAGAAGTAATGCAAAAACCCAACAACCACATTGAACTTAACTGTCTCCTAATGCTGAAGAAGTCAACAAGAACATCAACTGTAAATAAAGCTTTCGCAAAATATAAAAATAACTAGTAAATTAGGGATACCATTACTGCTACAAGGTCTGACAATTAAGTCCACGAATTTCATTGTTCTAAGTGCTACATATCTCATTGCTGAGTATCACTATGGTCACCTTCAAAGTACTCCTCTTGGGACGTTATGCACCCACACCAGCACCTAGCCTACCCTTCACAGCAATTCTGGAACTTTCTGGAACGGCCACTGCACATGGTGGCACGGTGGCAAGTTCACCAACTTAATCGTATAGTTGTCTGTGAGGGAGTTTTTAGCCAGTAAACAAATAACTGTACTGGAACATCCTCCCCACTCACCTGATCTTGCCCCCAGTGATTTTTTCCTTTACCTGAAGATAAAGGAAGACATTTTGATGACACTCAGGACATCAAGGGTACTATGACAACAGCCCTGATGTCGTTGGTGTATAGCTTCCCAAGGGGTATACTTCGAAGGTGACCACAGTGATATTCAGCAGTGAGGTATGTAGCAAGACTTCTAGGATGAATTCGGGAACTTAACTGTCAGAACGCATACTTACCTTCTTCAGATGCGTTTCCATTTTTTCTGTCAGCATAATACAGGATACAGCAGTGCCCAGGAGGAGAATGAAGGCATAGATGAGGCGAGTTACAGTAGAATTCTTAGTGTTAGGACAGCAACCACATAGCAAACATGATGCACCACCGCAGAGGCATGGAACCTGCAATGAGGACACCATGGACATCTGAGGCCTCCTTTGATGGACTCCTTCGTGCCAGGAATGTGGCAAAACAGACGTTAACATAAAACCAGGCTTGGACAAGTTTTAACTTACAGAATGTAATTCGAGAGTGCAACTGTAGCAGAGGTGACACAAAGTGTAAGCTTTGGAGCTAGACCTGTATTGAGTTTTAGTTCTGCCACTTGACTGCAGCAAATTATATAATCTACACCTAGTTCTCCATCTGAAAAATAGACTCAAAAATAGCATCTCCCTCACTAAGACATTACTGTATTCAGTAAGAACTCAGCACAATGCCTAAAACACAGTAAGAGCTCAAGAAATATTAATTACATTCATGTAGACAGCATTTTTGTTTTAAAAACAAGATGTTTAAATATTGAGAAAAATGCAAGCCGACTCCACTTGCTATTTGAAGATACTAATTTATTAAAACTCACATTAGGGCATAAAGCAGCATTACATGGAAACCCTCTTACGAATGATAGCAGAAGCCATCAGCTCCATTCAAGAGCAACCTGGATTTTTGGTCAACTAAAATCTGTTGTTGAGCACTCCAGATGAGGGACGATGTAATCTGAGCCCTTCTTAGACATGCTTAAGAAATTGCTTCAGTTGTTTTGATAGGTGAAATTATCAAGTCCTATCACAAAGATGGAAAGGTGGCATCATGGTTAAGTGCCACAACTGCAAATCAAAAGGTCAGCAGTTCAAATCCACCAGGCAGTCCTTGGAAAGTTTATGGGGCAGTTCTATTCTGTCATACAGGTCACTATGAGTCAGAATTGACTCGAAGGCAGTTGGTTTTTTTTTTCTTTATCACAAAGATAAGCTAATTCACAGTTATCAGCAGAAGCAGATGTAAATAGCGGGTAGCCCGCATCTTACAATCTAGTTCTCAGCAATAATCCTTACTTTTAAATATGTAGTACCGTGTGTGGGTTTTACCATGATTCTGTGTGGTGTGGGACAAGCTACTTAACTTCTTAAAGGCTAAGTTTTCTCATCTGTAAAAATGGGCAAAGTACATTAAGAATGACAAGGTGTCAGCAATGTACACAACCAATAACAATGCCTAATATATAGCAAGGACAGCTCAATATGTGATGCTAGCCAAATTATTTATAATCATAACAATAGCAAAGTGACCAGCTTCAGTCTCTCAATTCTTAACTACAATCTGGGCCAAAAGACCCCAATACACTTTCATGAGAGGTTAAGTGTTACAGAGACAAAAAGTAGATTAAGTTACTGGGGGCTTCTAGGAGTAAGGGAATGAGGAGTTAATATTTCAGGAGTAGCTTCTGTGTTCAGTGATGACATTTTTTTAAAATTAAGATAGCTGTGATGATGTCATAAAACTGTGACTATAAACAATGCCACTGCACTATACACTTAAAAATGGGTAAAACAGCCAACTGTTATATATATTTTACCACACACACACAAAAAAAATTATAACAGAAGTTGATATCTGGCCGCAGATAAAAATCTAAACATTTTATAGCTAAAAACAGTGAACACTAACTGGTTTAGGTTCATTTGTCTGTATTCTCACACTTGTCTCCTTTTAGCTTTTTCTCTTCTTTTTTAACTGTACAAGTCACATAATCTTTGTAACTGCTTACTTGTCTCTAAACTGCATGAGAATATAAATACCTTGAGGGAGAGACCACCCAATGCAGTGTCTCTTGCACCTTCACACAAGACTAACTCAAAAAATCATGTGTGGCAAACCTGTCCTTCTATACATCAAGTCACTTCTATCTCAGTAAATGATAATGTTATTTTGCCTGATGAGGAGGCCAAAACCTTAGAGACATCCTGGATGCCTTCCTTTTTTTCTAAACCCCTCATCCAATCTGTCAGCAAATCAGCTCTATCCTCAAAATACATCCTGAATGAAATCACTTTAAGAGCATCGTTTGTCCAAGTCACTGTATTATCTCTCACCTGCATTAAATGCAATAGCTCTCATCTCTCTGCTTCACCTTTACTTTTCTATAATCTATTCTCCATTGGAGACCCTGGTAGCGTAGTAGTTAATGCTATAGCTGCTAACCAAAAGGTCAGTAGTTTGAGTCTAGCAGGTACTCCTTAGACACTCTTTGGGGCAGTTCCATTCTGTCCTATAGGCTCACTATGAGTCAAAATCAATTAGATGGCAACAGATATTTTTACTATTATTATTGTCCATGTGGAAACCCTGGTGGTGTAATGGTTAAGTGCTACAGCTACTGATCAAAATGTCACCAATCTGACTTTACCAGGCGCCCCTTGGAGACTCTATGGGGCAGTTCTGTTCTGTCCTGTAACGTCACTATGAGTCAGAATCCACTTGACAGCAATGGGTTTTTTATTCTCCATACAATAACCAGAACTCATCTTATCCAAACATGGGTCAGATCACATCGGTCCTCTTTTCAAACTCTGCAACAGATTCCTGTATCACTTGAATAAAAGCCAAAAACCTTTAACTGGTCTACAAGACCCTAAAAATACAGGGTTCTATGTAGTTTGGCTCTCTGCTACCTTTTGGACTCATTTCCTATCTTCCTCCTCCTTATTCGTTCCATTCTTGTACACTGAACCCTCTGTGGCTCCTGATGAACAAAGTCAGGTATGCTCCCACCTCAGGGCCGTCCTTCTCTCTGCCTGGAATCCTATTTCCTAAACTGTCAGCACAGTTCACCTTTACCTGCTGTAGAGCTTTACTCTTTTTTTCCCCCCAGTCTGAATTTTATTATCTCCTAAATGTGAATTTTACAAAATGCTTCACAATGAATGCTTTACACTCTTCTCTGTGGGTGGTGGAGTTCACCTTAGAACCAGCTGGATGCAGTGGAGCCTGGGTTTACAACGGTTGTGGTGTCTCCCATGTTGCTGTTGTTTTAGTTACTGACACAAATGTCTAGAGTGGCTAAAAAATTAAGTCCTCACTCTACAGAGTAATAGCACAGAACAGAGGCAGAGGGCACAGGAAGACCAAACAACCACTCCTCCCAAAAAAAGGAAGAAAGCATCTTTTGCAACTGAAACCCAGCTTAGCGGTAACTGTGAAATCTTCTCACAGCACTCTAAAATCCTGTCTCCTTTTTTGAAGCTTCTTTTTTCCTCAAAAATTCCATGCAAAGACTAATGTTCTACTTGTATCAAAAAACTAAACCAACTGCCATTGAGTGATTCACAGTAAGCCCTCAGGGCAGAGGAGAACTGCCCCTTAAAGAGTTTTCAAGGAGCACATGGTAGATTTGATCTGGTCAGCAGCCAAGCTCTCAACCACTGCACCAGCAGGGCTCCAGATGTTCGTTAAAAATATGTATACCTTGCCATCCTACTTGCCTCTTACTAGAGGAGTGAAGAGGGCAGACAGAAGGGGACAGGCAATTGTTAAGAGGGTATGACATGTATGGAATGGAAAGGAGGACTGTGATGTCACCAAGCAAGGAGAGCAGAGGGAGCTGCAGATAGGTGGGCATGCAAATTTGAATTATACTGTAAACTTTTACTCAATCACAATAAAAAAATACATGTATACCTCTAAATGTAATTCATTTTTCATCTGCTGAATATAGTATTGCAAGTTTTGGCTTCCTTTGAGACAGAAATTGCAGTCATCTGCAAAATGTTAACTATAGTTTCTCCTTTGTAAGACCCTCCTTGGTCACCCTATAAAAATTTCAACCTCTCCACATACTAACATATCATATTTCAGTTTCCTGCTTTTTCACCTTAGCACCTATTTCTATCTAACATACTTCATATTTCTTATTTATTGTCTGCCTCATCCAACTAAAATGAAACCTCCAGGATGACGGGACTTTTGTCTGGGTCACTGGAATAGTCTCAGGTCCTACAACAAGCAGTACCTACTGCCGAAGAAGCACTCAATATTTATGGAATGAGCAGAGAGTATAATAAAATTGTCTATTAAAAGCAAAGAGATTATGCGGTCCTTCAATCTCTGCGGCTTGATCACTGCATTCACAGTTCTTATGTGTACATAAATGGAAAACTCCCAAGCTTAATCACTCTTTCAAACAAAACTGACAGCCTTCTAGGAGAAACAGCCAGACCCTACCCTCACAGATGCACAATTGTGTGCAATTTTTTGCTTTTGTGACACTCAACAGTACTTCATCACTCACTTAACATTGCTCTCTACCATTTCATTATTTTGAATAAGAAACATACTTATCTTCAGACTAACATTTGTTCTCTCATACTTTCTGATGACCCAAGTTTAAAACAGGACTCACATAATAAACACTGCAAAGAAACAGTATTTGTATCTTTTATTCTAAATATTATTCACAGCAGTGAGACACAGTAAAGAATATATTACACATTTAAATGTAATGTTGCTTTAAATCCCTGTTGTTTCAACTGATCAAAGAAAGCAGTTAATAAACAATTATAAAACAGCTGTTTTTTCAAATCACAAAGGAACTAAGTACAGTTATATTGAAACTACAACGGTTCCAGATTACCAGTATAGGAAAGATAAGTTTGTTTCAAATTTCCAGTTCACCCCTTAGCTATTGATCTTCTATCTATTTTGTAAACCACGGGTTTGACTCAGTGGGCTGCAAAAAGCAACTGAGAAAGTTACACTAGAATTTTGTTTACTAGAACATAAAGAACAAACTGCACTGCAGATGATACGAATTAAAATTTCATGGAAGTGTGTGTCTAAATGGGTGTATGATTTTGAGTCAGTCAAGAAATTTGGAAAGCCACTATTCTCCTGAAATGCTGTAAATGATTTAACATCCTTCTGATTTTAGATCAACAATCTTAAAGAACGGAAATACACTCTGTCCCCAAGAAAGAGTGGTGGATCAACTCTTTGGTCAATCAACTATAGGAACTTAGGAAACAAGGAAAGGACTTACGGAATCATGCAGGCGGGTACGACAGAATTCAGCATATTCTCTATCATAAATCCTAAAATGTCCTTTTAAAAATGTGACGTTTACAGTTCCAATGACATTCAATCCACTTGTTCACTTATCCTCACAATGGCCCTCGAGGAGCGGTTATTTCCTCATATTACAGGAAGCCAAAGTTGACTAACTTGTACAAGACCCCTAATTTGCAGACCACTTTTCAGTTCCGGATAATTCATAAGGCCATCTTCTCCTGGCATCAGGACACGCAGGCCTTGGTTAGAACCCCAACTCAGCTTCGGCGAAGTCCCGTGCTACAGGCCAAACATGATCCAAGACACCCCATATTAAACTAAACCACTATAAGAGGGTGCTTCAAAAACAAATTAAAGAGCCCTAGCCTCGAAGCTCTCACCTCTCCGTCCCATTCCAGCTCCCGGGGAACCCAGCCCCGGGAGGGCTAGCGGAGGCGGGGCAACTGGAATTGTAAACACAGGGGGGCCCAGCCTCCTAGAGCTCCAACCAACTCCGGCAGCGAGCGGCCAAATCCACGCCTGGGGGCGTTGCGGATTTGGGCCTGAGCCCCCAGAGACCCGCCGTGGCCCCGGGGCCTGGGCCCCTCCGGGCTTCCGGGGTCGAAGCCCGAAAGGACTTAGGGCTCCCTATCGCCTTTCCCTTGGATTGCAGGTCCAGCGGGGATACTAGACCCCGGACTCACCCAGCTGGCAAGGGAGAAGACGCCCAGCACAGCCCCCATAGTGATGCCTCTGGTGGAGTAGCCTACTGTGAAGACTCCCTGGGCGGTGTTGACTGCCAGCTGAGGAACCTCCTCCGAAACGCAGTGGTTTTTCTCTGGCCGGAAGCGCGGCCCACCCGTCGTCTGACGCTTTTTCCGTCATTGCGTGGCCCCACCCACCTCCTTTAGCAAGCCTTGACGGGAGGACATCTCCAATTGGTTGTGAGGAAAGGCGGAGCTAAGCCAACGGAGGAGGGGTTCAGGGGAAAGGCGGAGCTAAACCAACGGAGGAGGGGTTCACGGGAAAGGCGGAGCTAAGCCAACCAGGAGAGGACGGCGAAGGCCGGTCTAAAATAGTCCCTGAGGGTTAAGAGGAAAGTTGGACCAATCCAGGCCTAGGTTGGGTGGTCTTGGGGTAAAGCAAAGCTTGCAGGGCTTGCAGGGCTTACAGGGCCCGACCTGAGGGGAAAGGTGGGGCTAAACCAGCCCAAACCTACTGCCGTGGAGTCGACTCCTACTATCCTAGTGACCCTATACACGGAGGAGAACTGCCCCATAGAGTTTCCAGGTTGTGCCTGGAGGATTTGAACTGCTGACCTTATGGTTAGCAGACACAGCACTTAACCACTTCTCCGCCAGGGTTTCCAAACCAGTCCAGGGTTCGAGAAATTGAAGCCTTCATCCACCTTATTAGTATTCATTACAATAAATAAAAAAAACCTAAACCCTTCATCTTGCGGTGGATTCTGACTCATAGCGACTCTATAAGAAAGAGTAGTACAGCTCCATAGAGTTTCCAGGGAGCACCTGATGGATTCCAACCGCTGATCTTTAGGTTAACAGACATAGATTTATAGACCATCAGTGTTTCTTGTTATTTTTTAGGTAGCTATTATGTGTCAAAAGCTGAGGGATACCAAAGAGCACAAGAGCGATTTGATATCTACCTAGAATTTATGTTCTAGTGAAAGGAGGACTAGCAATTTATGTAAATATGCCCTAATGCGTGAGGAACACTACTAAATGCTATGAAAGAGGATTATTTCAGTTAATGTTGAGTATTATTTCAATTAATGTTAATTTAACGGTTAGTGACATAGTAGTTAAGGGCTCCAGATGCTAACCAAAATGCCTACAATTTGAATCCACCAGGCATTCCTTGAAAACTGTATGGGGCAGTTCTACTCTGTTCTAGAGCGTCGCTACGAGTCAGAATCAACTCATCAGTGGGTGTTTAATGGGAAGAATACTCCACAGCAATGGGTTTGGTTTGGATTTTTAAGGGCAAATTAATTTAGTTGGGAAGTAGTGCTAGAAAGTTTTCCTGAGTAGTTTATATTTCATCTCAGAATTGAACGGTGAAAGGAAGGCAAGGAAAAGTGGGCATTTTGGCTTTTGGCTTGGCATGCTTGGTGTAAAAGGAGCCCTGGTGGTGAAACGGTTAAATGCTGCTAACCAAAAGGTTGGAGGTTTGAACCCACCCAGCTGCTCCTAAGAGAAAGATCTGGTGAAATTCTGCACTACAGATTAGCAAGTAAACATAAGTAAAATCATGAGAACCTTGCTTATTGGGTAATCTGTCCCTGGTACATGAATAGAACATTAAGGATCAGTAAACGCAGAGTGAGAAACCCTAGTTTCAAAGCAAAGAGAAAATTTCATTTGAGGCTCATATGTATTTTACCCCCACATGCTGGTCAGTTTGTCCTTCCGTGGGGGCTTGCCTGTTGCTGTGATGCTGGAAGCTATGACATCAGTATTAAAATACTAGCAGGGCAACTCATAGTGTACAGGTTTCAAAGTAAGCCTCCAGACTAAGGCAGACTAGGAAGAAACAGCTGACCTAGCAGTCTACTTCAGAAATAGAGGAAGACCTCATTAACAACCTGCATTATACAGATGAGACACCCTTGCTTGCTGAAAGTAAAGAGGAATTGAAGCATTACTGATGAAGACAAAAGACCACAGCCTTAGCATGAATTACACCTCAGCAAAAGGAAAACAACAACAATCCTTACAACTGGACCAATAAACAACATCATGATAAGCGAGGAAAAGGTTAAAGTTAGTAAAGATTCCACTTTCCTTGGATCCACGGTCAACACCCATGGAAGCAGCAGTGAAGAAATGAAACAATTCATTACACTGGGCAAATCTGCTGCAAAAGACTTCTTCAAAATGTTGAAAAAGCCAAAAGAGTGAACAGGTTTGTCCTGGAAGAAACACAACCAGAATGCTTCTTAGAAGCAAGGATGATGAGACTATGTCTCATCTACTTCAGACACATTGTCAGAAGGGATCAGTCCCTGGAGAAGACCATCACGCTTGGTAAAATAGAGTGTCATTGAAAACAAGGAATGCCCTCAAAGAGATAGTTTGACACAGTGGCGACAACAGTGGACTTAAGCATAACAACCATTGTGAGAATGGTGCAGGACTGGCCAGAGTTTTGTTCTGTTGTAATAGGGTCACTATAAGTCAGTACCAGCTCAGTGGCACCTAACAACAACAGGCATTTTACATTTTCTAACATGGATCCGACTCGACGGCACTTGGCTTTGGCTAACATGGATTTTGTCTTCTATTTTAAGAGTGAAGACTTTATTTTCCAAACGTTTTCAACAGACAACCACATTTGGAGTTTAATAACATTGCTTTGTTTTAAAATTTTGGTGGGGGTTAGTTTTGAGGGTTTTGGGGGGGAGCATTAATTCTTCCCCTTCTGGCATGCAATGCTGATTCTTCTCTTAATCAGTGATGTAGATTTACTTAAAAATTTATGTAAAAGTTGAGATTAAATTTAAAGAAAAGTATCAAAAAAATCTTAGCCCAGATGGCTTTACTGAAGAATTCTACCAAACTTTTAGAGAAAAGTTAATACCACTGTTACTACAGGTATTTCACAGCATAGAAAAGGATGTAATACTTCAAAATTCATTCTATGAAGTCAGCATAATGCTGATACCCAAACCAGGTAAAGACAGCACAGAAAAAGGAAAATTACAGACCAATAGTTCTCATGAACCTGGATGCAAAAATCTTCAACAAAATCCTAGCCAATGAATTCAACAACATATCAAAAAAGTAACTCACCACCACCAAGCAGGATTCATATCAGGGATGCAGGGATGGTTCAACATTAGAAAAACAGTTAATGTAGTCAGCCATGTAAATAAAACAAAAGATAAGAATCACTTGATTTTATCAGTTGGTGCACAAAAGGCATTTGGCAAAGTCCATCATTCATTCATGGTAAACACCCTCAGCAGAATAGGAATAGAAGGGCTATTCCTCGACATAAAAAGGGTATCTTGGTGGCCTTAGTAGTTAAGTGATACATCTGCTAACCAAAATGTCAGCAGTCTGAATCCACCATGAACTCCTTGAAAACTCTATGGGACAGTTTTATTCAGTCATATAGGGTCACTATGAGTCAAAAATGAAACACAGCAGGTGGTTCAGTTTAGTTCTTTTTTTTTAACTGCAAAGCCTACAGCCAACATTATCCTAAATGGAGAGAGTCTGAAAACATTCTCTTTGAGAACAGGAACAACACAAGGATGCCCACTGCCACCACTCATATTCAGCATTGTACTGGAGGTTCTAGTTAGAGCAATCAGGCTAAAGAATGAAATAAAGGGCATCCAAATTGGTAAGGAGGAAGTCAAAGTATCTCTATTTACAAGTGATATGATTTTACACACAGAACGCCCTAAAGAATCCACAAAAAACCCTATTGGAGCTAATAGAATAGTTCAGCAAAGTATCAGGATATAAGATAAACATAAATAAATAATTAGATCCATTTACATCAACAAAGACATCATCAAAAGAGGAAATCAATGGATTAATGCCATTTACAATAGCCCCCCAAACCCAAACCCAACCCATTGCTACTGAGTGTCAAGTCATTTCTGACTCACAGCAACCCTACAGGTTAGAGCAGAACTGCCCCCATAGAAATTCCAAGGAGCACCTGGTGGATTTCAACTGCTGACCTTTTGGCTAGCAGACATAGCACTTAGCCACTACACCACCAGGGTTTCCACAATAGTCCCCAAGAAGATAAAATACCTAAGAATAAATCTAACCAGAGATGTAGAAGACCTGTACAAAGAAAATTACAAGACTGTACTGCAAGACACCAAAAGAGACCTACATAAGTGGAGAAACCCACCTTGCTCACAGATAGAAAAACTTAACATTGCGAAAATGTCCACTCTACCCTAAGTGATCTATGGACACAATGTAATTCTAATACAAATTCCAGTGGCATTTTTTAATGAGATGGAGAAACAAATCACCAAGTTCATATGGAAAGGGAAGAAGCCCTGGATAAGTAAAACATTACTAAAGAAAAGGTGGGAGGCCTCAACACTAGCTGACTTGCAAAACTGTTACACTGCCACAGTAGTCAAAACATCTGGTACTGGTACAAAAACAGATACATAGACCAATGGAACAGAATATGAAATCATCCACATATGAGCAACTGGGATTTCTCAAAGGTCCAAACTCTGTAAGCTGGGGAAAAAAACAATCTCTTCAACAAATGGTGTTGGCAAAACTGGATATCTATCCACAAAAAAATGAAACAAGACCCATATCTCACACCATACACAAAAACTAACTCAAAATGGGTCAAAGACCTAAATATAAAACCTGGAACAATAAAGATCATAGAAGAACATATAGTGATAATGCTGGGGGCCTTAAAACACATCATAAACAGACTAACAAATATTGCTAACAATGCACAAACATCAGAAAATAGATAAATGGGAACCACTAAAAATTCAAACACACTCATCCAAAGACTTCACCAAAAGAGTAAAAAAACTACCTACAGACTGGGAAAAAAAAAATTGACAACCACGAATCTGATTGGTGTGTAATCTCTTATACTCGATAAGGTGCTGTAGAACCTCAACAAGAAAAAGCCAAATGACCCTATTGAAAAATGGGCAAAGGCTATGAACAGGCGTTTCACCAAAGAAGACATCCAGGCAGCTGACAGATACATGAGGAAATGCTCATGAT
Organism: Heterohyrax brucei; assembly: GCA_028571685.1. Lineage (NCBI taxonomy): Eukaryota > Metazoa > Chordata > Mammalia > Hyracoidea > Procaviidae > Heterohyrax > Heterohyrax brucei. The sequence goes on from CM053156.1 coordinate 72,850,398, forward strand.
CATTAGCCATTACAGAAATACAAATTAAACCTTCAGTGAGATACCATTTTACCCAACAAGGTTGGCATTAATTGAAATCCAAAACAATAAATGCTGTAGAAGTTGTAGAGAGACTGGAACTCTTCTACACTGCTGGTGGGAATATAAAATGGTACAACCACTTCAGAAATTGATTTGGTACCTTCTTAAAAGGTAGAAATAGAAAATACCATGTGATCCAGCAATTCTACTGCTTGAGATATATCCTAGAGAAATAAAGGCTGTCACACAAATAGATACATGCCCATGAATGTTTACTGCAGCAGTGTCCACAATAACAAAAATATGGAACCAACCATAACAATCCATCAACAGATGAATGGATAAACAAACTATGGTATGAGTACAAAGCAATGATAAAGAACCACGATGATCTTGAAAAACAGCTGATAACAGAGTCTGGAAGACATTATGCTGAGTGAAATTAGTAACAAAAGGGTGAATACTGTAAAAGAACACTACTGTAAGAACTGAAGAAAAGGTTTAAGCACAGAAGAAAATAATCTTTGATGGTTACAAGGGAGGGAGAGAGGTATTCATTATTAGATAGTAGGTAGGAATTGGGTTAAGTGAAGGAAGCGAAAACACTCAGTAGGAGATTAACATTGATGGACTATGCCAAAAGTTAAGAGGTTTTCTAATTACAAGCCGACATTTTGAAGGTCAGAGTAGCAGGGGTAGGGTCCTGGGGACCATAGTTTCAGGGCACATGTAGGTCAACTGGCATAACTAATTTTTTTAAGAAAATGTTCTGCATCCCATTTTGGTGAGTGGTGTCTGGGGTCTTAAAAGCTAGCAAGCTGTCATCTAAGTAGCATCAGTTGGTCCCAAGCCAGTTAGAACACAGGAGAATGAAGACACAAGGAAAATAAGAGCCTAGAAGACAGAGGGGCCATATGATCAGCAGACTACATCAGCATGAGACAGAAGAACTAGACAGTGCCTGGCCATTGCCAATGACTGCCCTGACACAAAACAACATGTAGTTCCTGATGTAGCAGAAGAAAAATGAGGGTGCAGAGGTAAGAGATCAGTCTTGATAGTCTGACATCGTGGAAGGTCCCCAGAGGACATGGCCCTTGGACTCACTGCTAGCCCACAGGTGAAATCAGTGCTGAAGCCAACTCTTCAGCCAAAGATTGGACTGGGCTATAATAACAAAGTGATGCTGGAGAAGTGTGTGCTTTTTGGCTTAAATATATACAGGAGGCTGTCAGAGCTGCTCTGCTCTAGAGTCAAGATGGGAGGGTGGAGAGGAGGAGACAGGGGTTCACTGAATGAATATGGGAAGTACAAAGTGAAAAGGAAAAGTTTTGTCACAGGGTGGGGAGAGCTGACAGGGCTGCAGAGAGATGTACATGCAGGATTTTATACGACAAATTGACTTGGATTGTAAACTTTCACTTAAAGCATGATAAATTTTTTAAAAAAATTTTTTAATACAATTTTAAGGTCCTGGAGTGGTGCAAGTGGTTTGCACTCAGCTGGTAACCAGAAGATTGGTTGTTTGAATCCACCCAGCAGGACCAAAGGATCTACTTCCATAAAAGATTACTGCCAAGAAAACCCTTTGGAGCAGTTCTGTGTTATAACACATGAGGTTTCCTAAGTCACAAATCAATAAGAAAAACAAAAAATGTATACAGTCTTAACTCTAGAGTCTTAGCCCTTAACTACACTTTCTCTCTGCACATCTACCTTCTGCCCCTACCTTCTCAAACAGGGCCTGTACTGATTACAAAATAAAGTTCCTGACCTGGAGTTTATCAATTTCCAAAAAAAAATAGATGCATCACTGGAAGTGTTCACTCGTCTCTGCCAAGAAATTTGGAAGACAGCTACTGGCCAACTACCTGGAAAAGATCTACATTTATGCCTACTACTAAGAAAGATGATCCTACTAAAAGCTGAAATTATCAAACAATATCATTAATATCACATGCAAATAAAATTTTGCTGAAAATCACTCAAAAGTGACTGCAGCTGTATATCAACAGGTAACTGTCAGAAATTCAAGCCAGATTCAGAAGACAAAGTGGACCCAGAAATATTGTTGATGTCAGATGGATCCTGGTTGAACACAGAGAATACCAGAAAGATGCTCACCTGTGTTTTGCTGACTATGCAAAGCTATTCAACTGTGTGGATCATACCAAATTATGGATAACATTGGGAAAGGGGGGAATTCTACACCATTTTGACTAGAGAGTAAAAAATGTTCCAAAGAAGAAAGGATTTCCAAGTATCCTTATACCCTATCTCATTGACATTGCCACGGTGAAATGACTGGAATAGAACTGATAAAACCATCTGTAGTCAGGAATGAATTAATACAGCATTTTCTTGATGAACAATTAAAATAATTACTGTTTCATCCTGTAACATAGCTCTAGTCTGACCCTGGAGTTTGTTTCTTGAAACTGACAGTATAGAGATTCTATAATTCTTCGTAAGAGCACAGTGCCCAAAACTTATAAAAGGGTGACTCAGAGCTCTAGGTCCAAAGGCCGTCTCAGGACAATGGCTTGGGGGGATCACTTCAACCTCTATGAAATCCCAACCCAAACCCAGTGCCATCGAACCAGAAATCTGCATTTCACAATAACTAAAACTCTGTTCCTCAGAATAAAGCAAAAGGAGGACTAGTTAGGAGGCTATTGCTGTACACATAGCGGGAATTTAAACTGTATCTGTCTCTACCTCGGTCCTTCTCAATTCTTGCTATAGCAATCCATTTTATACATATACTGTAATTGCTTTTACTCAATCCTCAATTGACGAACATTAGATTGGACCCAAACGTTCAGCTTTTCCAAACAATGGAGCAATGAATACCCTTTGGGTTCATGTTCTAAGGTACCTACGATTATTCCAAGAAGTGTAATTGCTAGTCACAAATAAAATTCCTTCCTATTCCTTTCAGGATCTGTGGGACACAGTTTTGCATCCACATTTTCTGGCTCTCAGCTTTATTGGGAAGCCACTTTACCACTGACCACCATCTATGCTGCCACAAGGCAGGGGACTTTATGACTGTTTGAAACAAAACAAACGAGGTTGTGCCACAAGTTACTGTTTCTATGGAGTATTGTATGAGGTGTGCATATTTTTGGTAGGAAAAATGTAAAAGTTTCTTGTGGGAACATGTATGTTCCAGCGGGCTCTGTTGGAACTCTCTGGTGATTTTCAGGATTCAAATTAGTGGGACAACGTATCATCCATTGATCTCTGAGAGTAGGCTTGTGAAAGGGGAAACAATCCACCAAAAATTCAGTCACATCAGAAGGCTTCCGCTAATGAAAATACAAGGTGTCAATATGGTCATCTAATCCTCACCTTAGCCCAGAGAAACCTGTTTATTCACCCTGTGGCCTATCACTCCCTCAGAAACGCCAAGAGACAAAACTCAACACTTCTCCTTCCGTCTTGAATTACTGCTGGTCTCTTACGCTTCAGTCTATCTTGTACCCTCCCCCCCACACGGTCCCCATATAAACTGAGGCACAGGCAGTCTCGGAGGCACGGGTCTTCCTCCCGACTTCACTCTCCCACCGGAATTTCTTTCCTCTTCCCGGCCCTCCTCCAGGGCCACCTTTCGGGCCGCCAGGCCCAACCCAGACCGTTTAGAACCGGGACTCCCACTCCCTTGTCCTCTCCTCCGCCTGCTAGCGCAGGGCGGAAGGGGACGCGAATCCTCCAGGTCCCATCCGAGCCGCCGTAGCGCGAGCGCAGCGGGAGTTCGGGAGCCCTGGTCGCCAAGGCAACCGGCTCCGCTGCGCCCTGCGGGCGCCAGGCAACCCCGAGGAGGCGCTACGGGCGGCGGTGGAGGCGGCGGAAGGCAGGTGAGCGGGACGGAGCGGGCGAGCGCGACCCACACGCGTCCGCCTCGGCGTCTGCGCGTCGCAGCGGGTGAGGGCCTGGGTCGCGGGGGTCTCGGGGAAGGAGACCTGGCGGCCAGACCTTTGGGCCCCCAGCGGCCCAGTGGGCAGCGCCCCCGCGTGTCCTTTGACCTCGACCCCGGTTAGAGTGTTCTTTGGGCTGTTTATTTTATTTGGCGTTGTAGCTTGGCCTAGTCTGAAGGTTTCTTTGTACAAAAGAAAAGAAAAGAAAAAAAAAAAACCTTGTTATGTGGGATGGGGGTATAAATAACACCAAACTGTAGAGAGGTAGGGAATGTATGTGTGCCACTCTTCTGAGGCCAGAGAGAATGAACTTCTTTGGCTTCAGTTTTCTCACTTGCAGATTGGAGAAAACCATGATACGAGTCTTATAAGATTATTACGAAGTAAATTTATATTTAAAATCCTTGCAGGTAAGTCCTCAGTACTGGAGAGCTTTTAGGGTTACTGCTACTACAGGGAGGTTCCGCGTTGACCATTTAACGTGTGCCAGGGCCTGGGCTGATGGCCAGGAGTAAAAAAGTAAAGGAGGTATCTTGTCCTCAGGGAACTCAGGGTTTTATGGAGGGGGCATAGCGGGAGTTCACTGGGATGCCAGCTGTGATGCTGGAGTGTGAATGTGCAGGGAAGACAGCTAACCCACATTTCTGGAGGGTTGGAAGCATGGGCAAATATAGATTCCAAAAGAAGATGACTCTCGAAGTGAGAGAAGTCTGCCCTTGTGTTAGCCAGAAGATATGGCTGGTGAAGTGTACAGCATTCTAGGCAGAAACAGCAGCATGTAAAAAGCCCTGGGGAAAGAGTGCAGTCTTCTTGGGAATCTGCAAGAATTTCAGGCCGGTTAGAAATGGATTCTGACAGATGGAAGGAGTCTGGGTAGATGATGTTGAAGAGAGAAGTATGTGCCTTTCCTCAGGGACTTTCCTTGTTTCTCTGTAAGTTTCGTGAGTTTGGGTTGTTACCTTGGGGGTAGTGGAGAGCCATCAGAGGGCTTTAAGCAGGACCTGTGTCTGTGTTTGACCAGAGGTCTGGTTTCACAAAGATCTGGGCATTTTGTTTTTCTGTTGAGCTCACTGTTCTAATCTCTTCTTCACATTGCAGCCATTACTTAGGATAATCTGGAAAGTGTTTATCAACTATGTGCCAGGCGCTGATAGAAATAGGTTCCTGTCCTCATGAAGATCATAGGCTAGTGAGGAAAAATAGGCATCAAACAAGTACTTTTAAGTGTGGTGAGAGTTCTGGAAAGGGGAATGTATTAAAGTAAGTCTAGCCCAGTTTGGACCTTCAGGGACTTGATAGTGAGGGAAGAATGGCCTAACCTCCTGAAGCTGGAGTGAGAATAGTAGCCTGCAGATGTTCAGAGGTACATGTGTGGAGGTGAAATTAGGCCAGTGCAGCTGGAATGTATAGAAGAATACCGGAAGAGACCTTCCGGAGATAGAAAGAACCCAGATCATTCAGAACCTCTGTACTGCATGCTCTTGATGTCACATTTCCCTTAGACTACACCAAGAAGAAATAGCCGGAGAAATGGGAAAATCTGAAGAGTGTAGTAATAAAAGCAAAAAGAAGAGGTCAGCTAAGCTAGAAGCTGCTGAGATGTCAAGTGAGATAAAAAGTAAAATGTATCCATGTGACAAATAAATATAGAGGTCACTAGGGACCTCATTGAACAGATTTAGTGAAATGGCGGGGGCGGAATCTGTAATATGGCAGCTTCAAAAGGTTCAATGTAATATATCAGTGGGATGAGGAGAGAGTGGGATGTGAGAAAATAAAGACAAAGTGTAGGCAGCTCGTAGAAGTTGGGCTGTGAAAGGAAAGATAGAAGGCTGGAGAGCAATTACAGAATAAGATGAAAAACTTTTTAAGCACGAGAGAGACATGAGCAGGTTTAAATGCCACTGCAAAGAGCCAGTGGAGAAGGAGAGGCCGAGGAGAGAAACAGAAGGCGGTAGGGAGAATCAGTGTACAACTGGAGAAGGTAGGAGTGGATGACATCCACAGCACAGTGGAGAATTGGAGTTCCACAGGAGGAGGATGGTTTCTGATTTTTTTGGAGAAGTAGTTGTTGTCAGAGGCTGTCGATTTGGTTCAAGTTACTGTAGCCCTGTGTACAACAGAATGAAACACTGATCCTCCACCGGCCTCACACTCCTTCCTGTTTTAGAGTCCATTGTTGCAGCCATGGTAGTGGTTTTCCTCTTTTTCACTGACCCTCTGTTTTACCAAGCATGATGTCACCCAGGGTCTGGTACCTTCTGATAATGTGTCTGAAGAACTGAAAATTAATTCTGCCCATCCTTGTTTCTAAGGAGCATTCTGGATGTACTTTTTCTAAGACAGATTTGTTTATTCTTCTGGCAGTTGGTGGTATGTTTGATACTCTTTGCTAATATCGTAATTCAAAGGCATCATTCTTCATTGGTCTTCCTTATGCATTTTTTCAGCTTTCAAGTGCTTGTAAGGTCATTGAAAATACAGTGGCTTGGATGAAGAGCACATTGGTTCTCAGAGGGATGTCTTTGTGTTTGGATAGTCTTTTGCAGTAGATTTGCCCAGTGGGATGTGAGTTTGATTCCTTGACTGCTGCATCTGTGGGTGTGGATTGTATATCCAGTTGTGGAGAATTAGGAAGCAAGACAGCTGCAGAAAAGTAATGACTCCAGCATAATGCAACAGTAAAAAAGAAATGAAAGTGTACATGTGGAAAGTCAAATTTTCATACTGGCAGATAACAGTTATTAAACTGCTGTTGTGTTTGGCTGTTTTCATACACTGATTATCAATTAAATTTTAATTACAGCAGCTTATGAGACAGGCTGTATCATCAGCCCCAGTATGTAAATGAGAAAATTGAAGTAAAATGCCAAAATGCTTACCCGAGGTCACAATAGATTTCAATTCAGGTGTACCAGACCCCAGAGCTTTTACTCTTAACCGTATCTCTAATATGATTGCTCAGAAAATTCAAGAGAATTAAAACTAAATATAATGAGTAATGGTTAAGTAGCTGTAATACAGATAAAAAGCAATAGCTTTATGAAAGCAACAATAGTAAAGAAAATATAATTGTAGGAGAAAAGACAGTAGTGACCTGAAAAATAAATATTTAGGAATAAACTTGAAAATAAATATGCCCGGCCTAGCCACCCAGAATAAAGAACTGTGTGGGTAGGTGTGGGGGGTGTGGCGTGAGTAGGAGGTGGTTTTCCCATGGGGAAAATTAGGATATTGATACCATAAAAAGAGCAGGTAAAAAACAAATGTCTATCACAAGACCTCATGAGAAAATATGCAAAGATATCGACTATGATGTTTTTATAATAAAAAATTGCCAACAAGCTGTTACATTATGGTACATTCATGTGGTGGATATTATCAGTCATTAAAGAAGGATGAGATTGGAGCTACAGATATTAGAAAAGTGTTTCCATCATATGATTAAATTTGAAAAGCAGATTACAGTAGTCTGTTTCTATTTTTTTAGGTATACGTGTATTTTTATATTTATAGAAAAATGAAATAAGCTCCTTATAGCTGTGTTACAGAATACAGGATAACTTTCATCCTTATTGCCATTTTCTTTTTTTTATGAGCATAAATTTCTTTTATAATCAGAAAAGGCAATATATATGTGTGTGTATATATATATATATATATATATATGTAAATGTTCTGTTTGGGGAGATGAGGGGAGCAAGCCAAATGCCGTCGAGTCGGATCTGACTCATGGAGTAAAGATATCTTTTTTTAAAAAAAAATCCTAATCTAGGTCAGTGACAGTAGTGGAAAGGGCAGACTTCTGAGACTTGACAGATTCAGACAGCATTTATAGACTAAGGGGTAAGGGAGTAAAGAGGAAAAGATGAAGCCTTCTTGGATGGTGGGAAGGGCAGACTACTGGAGGAGCTTAAACTAGGGGAGGAGGGAGGAAGTAAGGCTTCAGCCTTTGTTGGGGAGTTTGGATTTTGTCCTGAAGGCAGAGGGAAGCCCTTGAAAGGAAAGGAAATAACTTCATTAGATTGCATTATGTAAAGATCACCCTGGCACCTCTCAGTCCGTTCTGTAAACTGATGTTAGATTGTGCCAGTTTCCCTTTGTGTCAATTTCACTTGAACCTCTGTGGAAGCTATGTGTTAATTACCTTTTATTGAAGCCTTCTGCTGCAAGATACCTATCTTTTTTCCTAAAAGCACCTGGGATATTGTAAACAAAGTCTTATCTAGATTACACTGATTGGGAATTGTGTTGAGTTTTATCTCAATGACACAGTATCCTGTAAGATTATGTTTTGCCTTTTCTATAAGTATGAATAATTGGAAAAGTAAGAAACAATATCAGCAGCCAAGGTTAGAGCACTTGAATGTATTGCAAATAACATTGACACTTTGTTTTGGGGAGAAAAGGGCCATGATAGGCTAGGCGATACAGTATTAAAAGCCAAACCGAACCCACTGACATCAAGTCCATTCTGACTCATATCGATCCTGTAAGACAGGATGGAACTGCCCCAGAGGGTTTCCAAGAAGACCCTGGTGGATTCAAACCGCCAGCCTTTTGCTTAGCAGCCATGGCTGTTAACCACTGTGCCACCAGGGTTTCTGACAATGTCATATTAGGGAAAAATTATTCTCTACCTGTCCTAATGTTTGTAAAGAGCTTTGCAGTTTAGAAGAGCTGGATTTTCAAAAGATGCAAATCTAAGGTCTCATTTCATTCCTCCCCAAATTTATGAAGTAGGGATTATCATTCCTATTTTGAGATGAGAAAAATAAAGATCAGAGGAGTCCAGAGAGTGCTCTCAGCTCCCACATCTAAGAAACTCTGAAATTTTGAATCTAGGTTTTTTTTTTATATATGTATTCTAACCTTTTATTAGAGAAAGTTTTAAACGTACAGAAAAATAGACTGTTGGTGAAATATAATTAAAAATAAAATCCACTGTTAACCTAGAAATCCTTTCTGCGAGGGTAGACAAGAAAGACAACAGTTCATTATTGAGTAAATGTTCAACTGGAATGAGAGATACCACAGTCAGCTAGAGAGATTGCAAAGACAGACCTTTGGTATAGCCAAGTAGCTGCAACTGGTTTCCTACATGTTCTCAAGTAAACAATCAGTCCTCAAAGGAAGGGACTTAAGGCACCATTTTCCACATATACTGCGGTAGATTCCAACTCGTAATGACCCTGTTGGCTCTGGAGAAGGTCCTGGTCATCAGTCTTCCCCTGAACTGGAAGGTTCTGAGGCGTAGAGACCCCAGGTGTAAATGAGGTGCTTTGCCCCATGTCACTGGTTCTTTACTGATGATGTGAGGCCCCACTCTGTTTCCTTTTCCTTTATGTTCCAAGAAATTGCCTCAAGGCACAGTGCAGTCTTACACATTGAGTTCTGCCCCAGCAACTGCTGCCCATCCTCCCGTATTAACAGCACAGTGGCAGGGTTTACAGCATAAAGCAACATCACACAATACCAGGGATCATAGCCCAGCCAAATTGCTGTACACGTTTTGGGGGACACAGTTCAATCCATGATTCAAGGAAACAGGACCACTGTCTTCCCTGATGTTAGATTTTAAAGAGATGACTCTTACTTAGCTCTTTGAGGAAACATCCTGTGTATTGACAATGTTACTGGACAAAACTCCAGATTCTTGTTACCTGCCCCCAAAAGCCAATCTCTGAGGTGGGTTTTAGGGTAGGTGATTTAAAGGAAAGGTTATTACTGTGTCCTGTTGTACCCAGGAAGCGGGATGGATTTTCTCCATCAGATGCTGCTCAAAGAATCATCAGGCGATTAGGGTATTTTTATAAGGGAGTGGGGGTTGCATGCAAAAGATAAATACAGGTGTTGGTGCTGGCACCAGGGAAACAGTGTGATTGGTTAGGGGTGAAGAAGGGTATCCATTTGGAGGACTTGGGTTCTTTGAAGATATGCATCAGGAGCAGAGATCTGGGCTGCCTTTGGTTGAAGGTCCCAACTGGCACCTGGGTCTTCCAGTGGCTCCTTTATCTGTTTTTAGGTTTCCTGTGAAAAACCATAAAGACATTATTTCCATAGCCCCTGTCAGTGACTTCCTGTCAGGGCCAGGATTTTTAAGACAGGAGAAAAGGCTAACCGATTTTACAAAGAGAATTAAATCTTTGCTGTCTGTTTTAACTCCCCCTTTTAAAATTGGGGTATCTAAAGCTTTCCAGTTGTTTCAACAAGATTATTTAGCCTTTTAAAAAGATCTATATGTGTTCCAAAAAAGGTAGAGAAATTATAACTTTTCTAAAGTAAATTGCTCTTTAAAAAGAACAGAAGAGACTGCCTGTTTGCACCAGGAAAAGTTAGTTTTTTCTCTTTTAGATTTATATTTTCCCTCACAATAGTAAAATAACAGCTATGTAGTCATTTTCCAGCTCCAGTAGTGGTGAACATACAATTAATTTTATTTCATCTATATCCCCTACCTTGTCAGGAGGTATCAATCCCTGGAGAAGGATGTCATTCTTGGTAGAGTAGAGGATCAGTGAAAAGGAGGAGAACCCTTAATGAGATGGATTGACAGAGTGGCTGCAACAGTGGGCTTAAATGCCATAATGATTGTGGGCAGGGAGCAGGACTGGGCAGTGTTTTGTTCTGTTGGGCATGAAGTAGCTGTGAATCAGAACTGACTGGAGTGCACCTAACAGCAACAGTATACTCCCTACTTACTCCTGAACATTATATCATTGCATCGGTAGGCGTATCTAGGAGCTAAGAACCTTTTCTCCTCATTTCCCCGTATAACCTCAATGCCATTATCACACCCAAGAAAACAAACAATAGTAGTGGTTAATTCAGCTAACCCTGGTGGTGCAGTGGTTAAGTGCTCGGCTGCTAACTGAAAGGTGGATGCTTCTGAACCACTAGCAGCTCCATAAGACAAAGATGTGGCAGTCTGCTTCCATAAAGGTGTACAGCTGTAGAAACCCTATGGGGCAGCTCTGCTCTGTCTTCCAGAGTCTCTGTTACTTGAAATAGACTCAAGAGCAAATGACACCAGTGGTAATTCTTAAACATCATGTGTTCTGCATGTGGTGTCCAGAATTCTATGTCATAGATGTCTTTTTTCAGTTGGTTTGAATCAGGCTCCAACAAGGTCTACATGTTCTAGCTACATGTTATTTGGTAGTCTCTTAAGTCTTTTAATCTATAGCAATTTCGCTTCCTTTTTTTTTTTCCTTGCTACTTATTTGTTGAAGAAATCAGATAATTTGTCTTGTACAGTTCCACATTCTGTATTAGTCTGGCTGCATCCCTTTAATGGGTTTCTCTATTCCCTTTATTTTTTTAATCATTGTAGTTCATAAGCAATGCCGTGCACACCCTGTTATATTATATCAGGAGACAGTAAGGTGTAGTTTTATCTGTGAGATACTAAGTGGACCACTGGAGTCAGACATTGGTAGCCTGATGCATCCATTGTAAGTTTTCCACCAGACTTTCAGAGTGATTTTAGCAGCTGTTAGTGAGCACCTAATGACAACAAGAGTGGTCACGGCCTGGATCTGTTATTTCATTTAGAGCTGCAGAATAAATCCGGGCCTTCTGATGCCAGGTCGTACTGTCTCCTGTTAAAGGGATGTCTTTGCACACTGTGACATACTCTGATAGGTGGAGAAGAATCTCTTAGTTAGTAACTCAGGTTAGTATATTCAAAAGAAGCCAGAACCCGTGTACTCTGTCCAGCATTGCTCTCTTGGGAGGGCCTTATGTGTTTGCACACTACAGGTTGTTACACATCAGCAGATTGAGAAAACGTCGGGGAGAGAGAGTTTCCAGCATTTTTTTTTTTTTAATTAAAGAATAGAGTAGAAAAACAGAAAAAAAATATTAGCATGCGTCTCCGGTAGTAAGGGTCAATTTTGTTCTCTAAGATTTTGTTGCAGCTGTCTATGTCTGTCTGAGGTATGATGTAAATGTATTTCTTATTGCTGTCATGGTGAAGAAAGTTTGAAAAATCATATCGTTGTCTAGATATCCAGATGACCATCACTCAGTGTAGTAGCTTCTTGGCCAAAGATTCAAGTACGTTCAGTGTCAGCTACTTATAAAATTCCCTGCCCCATAGGGCAGAGTAGAACTGCTCCATAAAGTTACTAGGGAGCACCTGGTAGATTTCAACTGCTGACCTTTTGGTTAGCAGCCGTAGCACTTAGCCACTACACCACCAGGGTTTCCACTTATAAAATAGTACATTATATTATCCTGTTTTAGAATTTCTTTTACAGGCTTTTTTGGGTGGCCACCAGTTAACCAGAAAATTGCATCACTCCCAGTGCCTTGCTCTGCAAGTATCTGAGTTGAATTGAATGCGTGAAGGTGTGTGAGGCTTTCTCTGCATCAGGGATTTTCGTGTATCACTGATTTTTTTGGTTCTCACTTACTCTTGGAGTAGAAAGGATGATTCCAGCCAGCACTGCCCTTGTTAGAAGGCGTGCTGGGGTCATCAGTATGAGTTGGTGTGGCAGGCAAGAAGTCGGGACTAAGCAGGAATGTGCCCTGAAGAAACAGATTTAGCCCTTTGGCTGGCTTCTGGGGCTGCGTTGAGGGGAGGAGGAGGAAACAGACCTCCTGTCCTCACAGTAGTAACAAACGGTTTAGCAATATTGTTCCTGCTCTAATCTGGATTGGTTTAGGATGCCAGCAAGTGGAGTATTTAGTGACACCAGCCAGGGAGGGACTAGGAAGTGCACACTTCAGACTACAATATGCAGTTAACTTTTTACAGCTGTGGAAACTGAAGCTCAAAGAGGCTAAGTCAACTCAGAATCCTGTAGCCAGTAAGTGGGAGAGCTGAATTTCAAGGCTTTGCGGTATCCTGGAAGTATTCTGAATAGCTGTTTGACTTTGAGTAAATCCTTAATAACAGTGCCTACTATATAGATTGTAGGGACTGAGTATGTAGCTGCAGCACTTAACACAGTGCTTGGCTAATGAGAAGCACTCAGTAAATATTAGCTTCAGCTGTTTCTGATTCATGTTTTGTAGTGTTGAATAGTGAAGCCTCCTGCTTCCTCCTGTGACCCCAAGCCCCACTTAGTTTCAGTTTTCAGCTCCTGCCTTGGCTTCTACATAGACTGGTAGCCTGCCCTTCTTGGAAGAAGGATAAGTAGTCTCCTTTGGTCTAAGGTGGAAAGCCTGGTTGCATAGTGGTTAAGAGCTACTGTGGCTGCAAACCAAAAGGTTGGCAGTTCAGGTTTGCCAGGCACTTCTTGGAAACTGTTTTAGTCAGCTAGTGCTGCTGTAACAGAAATACCACAAAGTGGATGGCTTTAAAAAGAGAAATGTTTATTCTTCACAGTCTGGTAGGCCACAAGTCCAATTTCAAGATGTCTGCTCTAGGGCAAGGCTTTCTGCCTTGTTGGCTCTGGGACAAAGTCCTTGTGTTGCATCAGTTGTTGTTCAGGGAGCATCTTGGCACAAGAATCTCAGGTCTGAATGATGCATTCTTCTTTCGGTGCTGCTTTCTCTATGGTGTGAGGTTCCCACCTCTGCTTGCTTCTCTTTTTATCTCCTAAAGGATGAAAGGATAAAAGATGGTACAAGCCACACTCCAGGGAAACTCCCTTAGCAAGGGTATGGCAGTCCCACCCTAATCCTCTTTTTTTTTTATTTTTTTTATTTAACATAACTGAGTGAAAATGTACATTCACATGTAAATTTACATGCCCCCCTATATGCAGCTTCCACTGCTCTCCCTGTCCGGTGACTGTACACTATTCCTCTCTGCTCCATACATGTCTCATCCTCCCAACAGTCTCCTTTCCCCTCCTCTCCGTCCACTCCCCTTTCTCCAGCCAGAGGTCAGCAAGATGATATCCTATAGATGTATAGAACCATAAAGTGCTTCCAACATATGGTTACTCTGCATTGCCAAGTCCATTCCATTCCTGTCCAAAGAGTGGACCTTTGTTATAATTTATGGGAACGGGCAGCATCAGGGCCGGGGGCCATGCTCTCAGAGGAACCCCAAAACCGCTGGACCATCAATTGAGGTCTTTTAGTGGAGATCTCATGATGCACCTCTTTTTATTCTTGTGTTGCCAGTGAGGCTCCTCTCTGTGAGCTCCGTCATGGCTATCACTGGTCGTGGCCGGGCACCATCCGGTTCTTCCGGTCCCAGGTCGATGTAGGTACCCACTCTTGTGGGTCTCTCTGTCTTCTCGGTTGTCTTTACCGCATGCCATTTTGGCCCTCGGTGAGCATCCGTTCCTGCTGAGTTGGGACCATTTGCTGTGTCCTCGGATGGCAGCTTGGCAGCTTTTAAGACCCCAGACGCCACTCACCAATGTGGGGTGCAGAGAGCTCTCTTAGCAAAATGCTAATTGTGCCAATTGGCCTGGAATTCACCTAAGAGCATGGTCCCCCCCCGCCCCAGCTACTCTATCCTTGCAGTATTGAGCTAAGATGGAAGGAGTACTCAAGTTATGCTGAAGTCCACTTAATGTTGTTCTTGTTCCTAATGTGTGCTGTCACCGCTTTCTCCCAACTACATTTCTAGTAACTACCTAAATTAAACCCTCCCCCCCATGCCCTCCCTCCCTCCCCCCCTTCCCTTGCAGCTGTCAAAGAGTCTTTTCTTCTATACACGAGTCTGTTTTTGAGATCTTATCATAGAGGTCTCATACAGTATTTGTCCTTTTGTCGCTGACTACACTCACTCAACATAATGTCTTCCAGTTGAAACCAGGTTAGGAGATGTTTCCTGGAATCATCGTTATTCTTTATCATTGCGTAGTGCTCCACTGAGTATATGTACCACAGTTTACCTATCCATTCTTCTATTGTTGGGCATCTGGGTTGATTCCACCTTTTTGCTATTGTGGACTGTGCCGCAATAAACATTCTGGTGCATGTGTCCGTCGGTGTGAAAGGCCTTGAGTCTGTAGGATATATTCCAAGTAGTGGAATTACTGGGTCAAATGGTATATCAATATCCATTTTTTTAAGGAAGCACCAGATTGCCTTCCAAAGAGGCTGGACCATTTTGCAACCCCACCAACAGTGTAGAAGGGTTCCACTTTCTCCACAGCCTCTCCAGCATTTGTTGTTTTGTGTTTTCTGGATCATGGCCAATCTTGTTGGGGTGAGATGGTATCTCATTGTTGTCTTGATTTGAATTTCTTTAATAGCTAAAGATCGTGAACACGTCCGCATATGTTTTTTGGCTGCCACCCTAATCCTCTTTTAACATAATCATTCTATCTATTAGCCACAGGCAGAGAGTAGGATTTACAGCATCAGAAAAATCACAAAATGGAGCGCAGTCACAGAATACAGGGGATCCTGGCCTAGCCAAAGTACTATGCATATTTTTTGCAGGACACAGTTCAGTCCATGACAGAAACTCAATTACTAGGCAGTTCTACCCAGTCCTATAGGGTCACTATGAGTCAGAATTGACTAGGTTGATGCAGAATTTTTTTTTTCTGGTAAGAGGTAGGTTTTTTGGGGGGGCAAGGATGCAGTAGGGAAACATACACAGGCTGATGGGGATACTTTGTAACAAAGGAACTGCCCAGTGTTTTCCATACAAAACCTTCTTAATTTTCTGTGATTGAAAGCAACTGGAATTTCCTTAAAATTGTATTTCCAGGGAGGTTAATACAAGGCATAACTTTTCTCAGGGTCTCAGGGTCAGCATTCTCTGTCACCAGTCCTCCAGAAGTGGTATAGCCCACAACAGTGCAGAGCTGTAGAGTGGGAAAGCAAGACTCGGGCTTCAGGCCGACCAGGGTAATCTTGGGCAAGGTGTCTGAGTCTCTGTTCTGTGAAATTGTAGAGTGTCTCATGGGTCATTTGAGAGTTAGCCACTGTAAAATGTGGCCCCTGAAAGAGCGTAATGTGAGTGCTTTCTCTTTCTCCTATTTCCTGCCCTGTAACTCTATCTATGCCGTGCTTTTGCTTAGCACCGAAAGAGACAGTTTTTAAAAAGCTGGTGGTCTCATTCTAGTTGACTGTGTCGGTTAAACACGTTTAAATTTATTGCTCTCTCTTATATGTATAAACTTTAACTTTCAGTGGTTCTTGGTGATCTCTGCTTGTTACATGTGCTACCTAGGAAACCTGGTCATCATCCTTTCCAAATCAAAACTGTGGATTGCATGGTCTGATGAGTGTGTTATAGTTAGAGGGTCAGGAGAATGGGTATTTTAGATTAGTGCAGCTGCAGGGAACTTACAGATGTGCCTGTGAGTATCCAAAGTGAGGCGATGTCAAGTCAAGTCTGGCTGCAAGGAAGGCTCTGGAGCCCCTGGGCACTACTGAAGTTTTGGCTCGGGCACTGTCTTCTTCCATGCACGATGCTGTATAAGCATCAGAGTTACCTCATTTGTAAAATGGGTATAACAAGTGTATTTTGTTTCCTGTGTGGATTGCATGAAATACAGGGTTACCTCAGTACAGTGTTCATCCCTAGAAACTTCACATATAAATATTAGCTGTTGTGGTTATTATGAGACCTTCGAAACATGTATACTTACTGATTTTTTTCTTGTGTGTGTATATAAAATTTGGTGCAAAAGTTCTTGTAAAATAACTCACTATTTGGGAGTTTTCTGTAGGATAACTTGAAAGTATTTCTGGAAAAGGCACAGAAATATTTTGAAGATCCCATGCCCAGCCTTGCATGCCCACTGAGCAAAACATGACTTTCTGTCCTTGCTCACACATTTGAGTAACTCGTCACCCATTCTGCTGCCCCTAAGATGGTCTCTCTGCAACACAAACACTTTTTGACTCACAACATTTGTACTTCAGAGAGAGGACAGACTTCCAGTTTAGCTTAATGTACTGCTGAGCCTTTTCCCCTAAGATTCTCCTGGTTATATTCTCCCTGGAGTATTGGCTCCATCTTCAGGCAGAATAATCATAACAGTTCTGTAACCCAGGTCCATGTATATTCACGACTTAGAGTGACCCTGTAGGACAAAGTAGAACTGCCCTGTAGAATTTCCAAGAAGCGCACAGTGAATTTGAACCGCTGACGTTTTGATTAGCAGCCCTAGCACTTAAGCATTACACGACCAGAGTTTCCATGTCCACGTATGACACTCACCAAAGAAATAGATTATTTCTTCCTATTTTCGAAAGAGGGAGAACTTTTTTAGAAGCCCCCCAGAAAACTAAACTTAGACTCTCATGGACCTGTAGTTGGTCATGTGCCATTTCTGAAAACAATTCCTGTCATCTGGACAGTGCCATGCCCTGATTGATTTAGGCCTGGTCCTTGAACAACTCATTTATGAGGGAAATGAACTGATCTTTGCATTTCTGCTAGGAAGGGTGTTCTTTGTGTGGATGGAGTGGTCACTGAGTAGAGTTTATCCCTTAGGAATTGTGGTGGCTGCTTTATAACAGTGCTTCAAGTGAGACAGAGGTTATTTTTCCCTCAAAAATGCATTAAGTCCATAGTAGGCAGTGCATTGCGGTGTCATTCAGTAGTGAAGGTCTCTCTTTGTGCTTTACCATCCTAGCCACCAAGTTGCACTCTTACAGTAACCTGTGGTTGCAGGTAGACTTCGAGCTCTCTAGCCGAACAGTCCTCGGAGCAGGAAGAAGCCAAAAGGGGGAGGAGGGCAAAGGACACCCTATTCAGAGCTTTACCTTAAGCCTCAGCAGGCAAGTTGGATTTATGTCTGCTGCTGTTTGTGGTGGAGGATGGTAAATGTAGTTTCTTAGCTTGGCCTCACTGCTGTTTTCAACAGTATAGACATTCTGTTGCTAAGGAAGACGTGGAAAATGGACAGGCCAGGCAGCTGTCCGTGTCTCAGCAGGTAGACAGCAATGCCCACTATGCCCCTCCCTTTAGAGGTACCAGTAGTTTCAATACATTTGTTGTCTTTTCATTCATGATTTCTTTTTTAGCCAAAAAAGGTCATCATATTTTATATAATATCTTATAATTTATATTTTCTGGTTGGCTAATGAGTGTCTTTCTGTGTCAGTTGATGTACACTAGAAGCTTCTTAACCAGTCTCTACGAAACAGATACTAGATTAATAGATGCTGCATTCTCACTCTAAAACTGAGTGTTTCATACCCGTGTCCCTTCGAGTGTTCTCAGCTAGTTGATTGCTCTCTACTGTGCTGTCCACATGTGGCTGTTTAAATTTAAATAAAATAAAAATTCATTTCTCAGCTGGTAGATTGCTCACCACTGTGCTAACCACAGGTGGGCCAGGAGCTGCTGTGTTGGACAGCTCTGATATGGATGTTTGCATCATTGCAGGAAGTTCTGTCAGGCAGTCCTGCTCTAGAGCATCTGCAGGCTACAACTGTCACCTGCTTGGTTTTACTGTCACAATTAAAGTCATCGACTTAGAACTTGGTTTGAAAACTGCCTCAGTTGACTTCTCTGGCATTTGCTAGTTGTGTGACCTTCTCCTTACTGTGTTTCAGTTTCCTTATCTGTAAAATAATGGTCACAGTGGTCCTGAGATTATGAGAATTAAAGGACCTAATATATGTGGAAAACATAGAAGAGTGCCTCACATGTATTAAACACTTGGTCTTCACTAGCCTGTTTATGGCAGTTATGCTTGTTACAGTAATTATGAAATTCAATATTACGTACTAAGTGAAAGAATAAAGATTACCTTTGCAAAAAATAAGTTGAAGGTAAACAGCTAAAATCTTTTTTTTTTTTTTTAATTTGAAAAAGGGGGATTCCTGTCAAATTTAGGAGTGGAAGAGACCTCTGAAAGATTAAGGAAAAACTTCATCAAAATGTTGGGCTCTGCCTTCAGAATACTTTACAGGTGGCTTTAAGTTTTTTCTCTAGTTTAAAGAAGTAAAAGCGGGAAATCAGCCTTGCGTCATGGGTGTGTTAGGTGCAGGAATTGTAACTGCTAGAATTTATTCTGGAAGAAAGGAGCCCCGGTGGTGCAGTGGTTAAGTGCTTAACTGCTCGCCCCTGCACCACCAGGGCCATGTCTGCTCAAATCTAAGGAAATTGTACTAAAAACCCCCAAAGCCACTGCTGTCAGTCGATTCCGACTCACAGCAACCCTATAGGTCAGAGTAGAACTGCCCCATAGAGTTTCCAAGGACAGCCTGGCAGATTTGAACTGCTGACTTTTTGGTCAAGCCAAAGTGGGAAAATGGGCAAGCATGCTGCAACAGCCCCTTCTACCTGAGTTCCAAGAACATTACAGAATCCTTATTATATGTTCACATGACAAATGGCAGAACAAGTGAAAGCTTCACCTTCCACAGATTGGCTAGAAACTGGGATCCTACATTTTGAATATCTGTCTTAATCATTGGTACGGTCTTCAGGATGACAGATAAGAGGGTCTTTACTGTTCCAACAAATTTTCTGTTCACTAAATGCTTATAGAAAAAAATAAGAGTGGAAAGTGCTTTTATGTTCTGCTTTGCGATTGGTTTATATAAAAGTTTCTCTAAGAGACATTTTACAGGATTGTCCTAGTTCTTGTCTTTAAATTTCAGGGCCCACTTTTGTATTCATGTAAGTCCAGCTCCAGCTGGGTCACATTTTCTGTGCTCAAGGACAGGAAATAATGATTTCAGTATTATTTCCTACATCAGATTTCAAGCAGAGAGAAAGGTAGTGAGACGATTCTGAAGAAACCCCGTTACCCATCATCTGGTTTCAATGTTTACCAACATTTTAGTACAGATTTTAATTTGGGTTGAGGAATAGACAGAACCTGAGGATTTGGAGTACCCAGTGTGTAGGGAGAGAAATGGATTACTGTCTGTTTGTGTTTGGAACCTGAGAAACATTGGACTTTTTTTGCTACGTTGGAGTCTAACATAGTGAAGAAGCTACTGGACTACCCTCCATCAACAGTGGATCCACTGATGGACTAGAAGGGAGTGTTACTGAAGATGGTTATGTACTTATACGAAAAAGGAGGCTGGTGGCCCAAAGACAAACTTGCGTCTCTGCCTCATGGGGTTGTGTTGAGGGCTACTTAAGTTGACCTATGAACAGTGCAAAGACCAGTGCCCAACACAGGCATGGTGAATACACTTTGAATGTCACGGGGGCTCCTGCCACTGTTGTTTTCGCCACTGCCTAGCGGGAGGCTGCTGTGTGTGGTGACTGCAACACTCAACTCACTTGGTGGCCTTGGACTGCACCGTTCTGAGGCACAGTTGTTGTAGCTGAAAAATGGGAATGATTATAGCACTCTCCTCCCCGCCAGTAAGTCAGAAGCTTACTTCTTTCTCATAGAAACCAAAGCTAGAGGGGAGTAGTTCATAATGGTAGTATCTTATATGCCTGGTGGGATGGTAGTTAGAGCTACATCTGTTAACCCAAAAGTTGGCGGTTTGAATCCACCAGGCGCCCCTTGGAAATAGCTATAGGGCAGTTCTGCCCTGTCCTATAGGATCACTACAAGGCTCAATCGACTGGCAGTGGGTCTGGGGTTTATATGCCGTGCAGTGCAGTTAAATGGTGAATGTAAATGTCTTCTGGATTAATTAACATTAATTACAATTTCTGGGTCTGGAGGGGCCATATTTTTGGAATTTTCTGAGAGTCCAGCTGATTCTTTTTATGAACTTTTGTTTTGAGGGTTCATATTTGTCCCTAGCAAATGCGTTTGTCAGCCTAGCAAATAAACATAATAGCACAGCAAGCTGCTTTTCCCTTTGTTTCTAACACATGAAAGGAGTTTCACTTTATATAGCTTGTCCATATATGCACTGGAAGTAAAATACTTATCAACTAAGTTGATAAAAGGATAAAAATAGTTTTCTTGATGAGCCATTGGCTGAAGGTTAGTGTGGGTAAACAACATGGTGGCAAAGTCTCTTTCACGGTCTTTGACATCTAAACAGTATCTTCATTTGTCAAGATTTTTAAAACAATTTGCTCAAGTGCTAATGAAAGATACCTTGTATAAGCCCCAGATTGCTTAGCTAGTTTCTCAAGAGTTTTTTAGAAAATCAGTTTTCTTTTTAATGAAGACTAATTTTTAGAACACTTAGCCTTTTTCTCAGTACTGCAAAGAATTCTAATTATGCAGAACATTCATCCAAACCACACACATATCTGTCTCAGATAAGAACAGATACTGTGGGAAGAGAAATAGCATATCCCTGACAGTTACAATAAATTTCTACAGGGTTTGTTTGGACAGGACTATCGCTGTCATGTCCCCTGAGTATGGGAGTTATGTAAACCCAGGTCAAAAAAGTGAATGCCCAAACTTAAAGTCTCAGGATGTTTGGTTTAATTATTTTTAACTACTACTTGCCAGTTAGGTTTGGCTTTTTTTTTTTTTTAAGTTTAATTTTTGTTGTTTAGAGAGTAAAAATTTTCCCTCCTGTTTCTGGTTTATGGCCTCTCATACTTTTATAAACTTCATTCAAACAAACTAAAATCTTGCTCCATATCCCCAAGTAATAAAAACAAACAGATTACAAGTCCAGCTTCATGTCAAGAAAAGCAAACAATATCCTCATGCTACTGTTGGGTCCCACTGACATTTGAATTCATAATTCTTAGTTTTATTTTCCATAAATTGTTCTGTTTAAATGTGTTGTTACATAGCCTCTTTTCTTGATTCTTTTTTTTTCTGGAATTTCAGTTTACTCTGTTGAGACTTGTTTTCAGACTCTAATATAAATCATCTCTAGTTGCCATTCGGCCAGTGTTGCATTAGATGTGCTCCTTCTAATGAAAATTTAAATCTAGTGTAAACTTCTTACTGAAAAGGGTGACAGGGAATGCTTTGGATTTTTATAGTTATAGAAAACCTACTTCTCTCTGATACATGTTTATGTCTCCTTGAGTAAAAGGGAAGTCAGAAAGCAGTCTCAGTGCCCTCCTTGGTCTCCCTTGTTAATCACTGAAAAATGAAATTTGGAGCTAGTTTTAACTTCTGAAGGAATTTGAAATGTACCTTAGGTTTTGGGGTTTTTTTATGTATTGGAACTTCAGGATCAACTTTACTCATTTAGACATATATTGAGCACCTACTGTGTGCTTTGCGTTGTGTTGGGTGTTTTACATACATTAACTCATTTGATTCTCTTAAAATTACTGTTAGGTAGGTGTGATTTAAATGCCTCGTTGCTGAAGCCAGAAATCTGGCCGTCATCCATGATCTCTTTCATTCTCCAGTCCCACCTCCAGTCTGTTGATTAATTGCTGGAGCACCCAAACACACCGACACAGCCTTCCCTGTTGCTGCCTGTGAGCTTCTAACATCTCTCCTTGGACAGCAGGACAGCTACCTCCCTCCTGTCCCCACTCCCCTGTAGTTTTTTCACATAGCAGTCAGGGTGATTTTTTTTTTTAATTTTTTTTATTGTGAGTAAGTGAAACTTTACTATCCAAGTCGATTTTCCGTAACTGTCTCTGCATCTCTATCTGCTCTCCTCACCCTGTGACAGTACAGTCTTGTTTTTCACTCTTCACTTCCAGTATCTACTCAACCAACAAGGGTGACTTTTTTTAACCTTTTATTTTGTGATTATTGCAGATTCACAGAAAGTGGTGAGAATACAGAGAGTATTGCTTTCCTCAGTTTCCCTCAATGGTGACACCCTGTAAAACTCTAGTGTATCATCACAACTAGGAGGCTGCTGTTGCTGCAGCCCACCAGTCTTGTTTAGATTTCCCCGCAAGGAGAAATCTGTGTTTGCTGACATAAATTTGATCATGTCAGTCCTGGTGGAAAGCCCTTCAGGGGCTTTCCGTGGTTGTGTGGATTAAAATCTAAAGCCCTGTGGACTTTAGTCCCTGCCTGCCCCTCCGGTCATGTTTTCCTTCCCTGCTCACCAGGCTCCAGTAAGCCTTAGTTTCCTTTCCTGGCACCTCCCCTGCTGGTTCTCACCTCAGGATGCTTGCACAGTGTGTTGCTCTGCCTGGGAAGTTCTTTGTGACATTCTGCATGCTGGCTTCTTCTCTGCCTTAGCTCAGATATCACCTCCTCAAGACAGCCTTCCCTGATTATACAGCCTTCCCCCATCTCCTTAATTTGTCCCATTATTCTGTTTAATTTTCTTCATAGAACTGTGACTGCGTGAAATTTTGTATTTATTTAGCTGCTTTGTGTTCAGTAGAAAGTAAGCTAAAGAGAACAGGACTATTTTATTCATTGTTTTATCTGCAGTGTGTACAGTAGGCCACGGCACACAGTAGGCACTCCGTAAATGTTTCCCGAGTAACTGAGTTTTATCGATGAGGAACCTTTTCAAGGTGGTAAATAGTTTACCTGGTAAGGAAGGAAACCCTGGTGACGTAGTGGTTAAGAGCTACAGTAGCTGTCTAAAAGGTTAGCAGTTTGAATCTGTCAGGTGCTCCTTGGAAACTCCATGGGGCAGTTCTGCTCTGTCCTATAGGGTTGCTATGAGTTGAAATCGATTTGACTACTGTCAGTGGCAGTGGGTTTCATTTTTTTTCTGGTAAGTAGTGGAATCATGGTTGGAAGCCACAGGCAAAAAGGCCTTACATTTGGCCTGTTCAAAGGATAAGACAGGACAGTGAGGCTGGAGGATAGATAGGGTCAAGGATGATGATATGATTTGAAACTAGAGAAATAGGGCCTGGGTCACATTGTGCTTTGTAGAGAGTGGCAGGGAGTTTGGATCTTCTCCACACAATTGGAGGTGTCCGGATTGTAAGCAAGGGAGTACCACAGACAGTGTTACAGCTTAGCTCACTGGATTTCTGTTCTGGTGTTTGGACCGAAGTCTCAGTCTGTAACAATGCTCCCCTTATCCTTACTTTGCCCGCTGTGTGTATAAATTTCTCTGGGAGACCATTTGAGGAAAAGGGTTCTGGTCCTATTACCATCGAAATACTACCCTCTAATCACGTTTGTCTTTTCAGTTAGGAATTCATACAGGTGATGGCTTTGCTTGGTGGGAAAGGAAGACGAGAGTACTCACTCGGGAAATGGTAGATTGGCAAGGGGGTGAGTGGATAACTGTTTACTGATAGTGCAATAATAATATAATGGTAATACATATGCTATACAATATATATCACATATAGTATAATCATAATATAGTGATACTACCACTTCTGTAGTATTCACTCTGCCAGGCTGTGTTCTGAGCACATTCCATTTATTAACATATTTAATCCTTGTAACAGTTCTGTAAGGTAGGTACTATTATTCATGTTACAGATGAGGAAACCGAGGCATAGGGAGGGAAATTAATCTGCCCAAGGTCGCAGAGCTCTAGAGGCTGTGCTCTTAACCTCTATTATAGTTTCTCATTTAATGAGTCAGGTGGATTTTTTTCTACCTTTTTTATGTTGAAACATTTCAAACATATGGGAAAAAATTCATAATAGTACAGTGAACATCTGTAGCAAACATTTAGATCAAACAATTGTTAACATTCGCTATATATGCTTTTAAAAAAATTCTTCTACTTCAGATTGAATGAAAGTATACAGCCAGCCAGCCAAAAGTATACAATCCAGTTTAAATTTGCATGCCCGCCTGTCTGCAGCTCCTTCTGCTCTCCTTGCCCGGTGACTGCACACTTCTCCTTTCTGTCCTGTACATATCGTATCCTCCTAACAGTCTCCTGTCCACTCCTCTCCACTCTCTTCACTCCCCTCTAGTTAGAGGCCAGTAGGATGACATCCTATGAATGCATAGAACCATAAAGTGCACACACGACATGGTCACCCTGTGTCCTTGAGTCCAGTCCATTCCTGTCCAAGGAGTTGACCTCAGTAATGATTGCTGTATATGCTTTTGTTGATATATGTATTTTTTTTTAACTTCATTGCTTTGCTGAATGTTACAGACATGATAATTCACCTCTAAATTCAAAAGAAAGCATTATCTTTGTTTGGTTTATGTGGTAGGTACATTCTTGTGTTATACAAAGGAACTTTGTGTTTACATGTAAAGAGGAGTTAAGTTCTAGGCTCAGATAAACAGGTTTCTCACTTACATGCATGTCTTGGTATTTGTAAGTGAGGCAGGATAAGGGACAGCTTTTGTTTCCACAAGGCTGCCCCACAATTTGCTGGATGTTTAGTGTCCTTGTCCCCACTCATTGAATGCTTACCTGAGCCGCAAAGCATTCACATTATGGCAGCCGAAAATGCCCTTTTCTCCCACCCCATTTCCAGAGTGCCCTCTAGTGGGCTGTACTGTGGCGAGGCATTGATTTCAGTAGTTCTGTAATAAAGGGGCTGTCTGTTAAATTAAAACTCTTCCTGTGATTCAGTTCTGTGGTCATTAAGGTGGTTGGATTTGTCTCTCTTTTGTTGTATAACTGCGTGTTGTACATCTGTATCTATTCATTTATTCAGGTATGCCCCATCACGGCCACTTTTTTGTAGAAAGGCTACATGGCGGCACCTGATTTATTTAACTGTAAGGTGTGTCTTTCCATTAATTGATTTGAATTGACTGAAAAATATTTCTAGTTACCGTTCTGTTCCATGTAAAGGAACTTAAAGTGGACTCTGAGCCTACCACATGCTGAATCTGCTTTTCCAGCCTTAATTCTTTCTGTTTTGCTGGACGTGTTGAAGGGTTTTTGCCAACTCTACTAGTCTTAGTACTCATCTTTCTCTTTACTGTTTATAGTTGCCTGTCCAAGTCTGTCGAAACCCTGGTGGGGTAGCGGTTAAGTGCTACAGCTGCTGACCAAAAGGTCAGCAGTTCAGATCCACCAGACCCTCCTTAGAAACTCTGTGGGGCAGTTTCGCTTTGTCCTGTAGGTCTCTGTGAGTCAGAATCTACTTGATGATAGTGGGTTTGGTTTGGTTTTGCAGTCACAGTCCATTTGTCAGGCCTACCTCAAATGCCATATTGTTCATGCATCTTCCTCAGAGTCCTGCATCAAGACAGAATCCAAACCCCATAGCACATTCACTATTGTGACACTAACTACAGACTGCCTTGTGTTGTGCTTGATTGTGTGTTTACCTTCTCTTCCACATACATTTCAGTATTAATTTCCATGGCAAATCCTTTAGGGCAGGTCTTGTTCAAGATCTCTCCTGGAAGTACCGTTTTCTTCTTGCCTTCTTAGTAATTGGAGTGCATCATAGTTCCTTGTACCTCTTGTGCCACTGGTAAGTTGCCTTGTGTCATGCATATTTCCACACTAAACTTAGAGAAAACCATGAACTTCCAAGTCAGATCTGAGTTCAGATCCTGCTACTGTAATTATATAACCTTGGATAAATTACTTAAACTCTCTGAGTTCCAAGTTCCTTGTCTATAAAAAGTGGATATTAGTGCCTATCTTACAGAATTGTCACAAGTTTACAGATAAATTATGTGAAGTGCCTAGCCTAGCTCTTGGTGCGTAGTAGGTATTCAGTAAGTGGTAACTATTGTAAAGGATGCTCATTCATTCCTTCAGTTCACTTGAGTGAGTCCAGCCAAAGCCACTGTCACAGAGTTGATTCTGACTCATAACAACCTTATAGGTTAGAGTAGAACTGTTGCATAGCATTTCCAAGGAGTGCCTGGCAGATCTGAACTGCTTACCTTTTGGTTAGCAGACATAGCACTTAACCACTCTGCCACCAGTAAGAGCATTTAGGAACTTACCCTTTTTTTTTAATTTGTGTTTTATTTGTTTATTAGTATTTTATTTTTCTTTAGGTGAAGGTTTACAGAGCAAAATAGTTTCCCATCCAACAGTTTCTGCCAAGAATGTTCCCAGACATCAGTCACAGTCTCCTCACTGTGTCAGCACTTTGCCCATTTCCACCCTCGGTTCCCCATTACATTCCATCGGATTTTCGTACCCCTTCCTCTCATCTTTGATTTGGTCAGAGTTTGCCCTTAGGTTCTCATGTAATTAACTGTTTTAAGGAGCTCATTCCTCTTGGGTGTTAACTGTTTATTTTGTAGGCCTGTCTGTTGTTTGGCTGAAAGATGGTCTCCAGGAATGGCTTCAGTTTCATGTTAGAAGGATGTCTAGAGCTATAGTTTCAGGGGTTCCTTCAGCTCTGTTAGACCAGTGTAAATCTGGTCTTCTTTCTGGATTTTCTTTTTCTTCTGCATTTCTCAGTTGGCATTACCCAGAACCCTCTGTTGTGATCCCTTTCAAAGCAGTTGGTAGTGGTAGCCAGGAACCCTCTAGCTCTTCTGGTCTGGTGTCCTATAGGCCATGTTCCATATGGTTCATTAGTCCTTTAGACTAATTGCTCTCTTGAGTTTTCAGTTTCTTCACTCTTCTTTGCTTTGGCCAGAATGAGACCCAGTATTGGTATTTTTGATGGTTTGTCTTAAAGAAAGTGCTCATTTGGTTTTGGGACTTCTCCAAAGGGAAGCAGACCCTGGGGAGGGTCTGGCCCATCACTGATTAACTGTTCCCTTTTTAGAATCAGTGATCCGAGTCTCTGTTTTGGAACTACTTATATAATATATACCACCTGTTATTTGTATATTTTTAGCAGTGGGAGTCAGATAATACTAATCCCGTCTGTAAAAGAGCAAACTGTTTACCAGAAGCAGATCTTTTTTCTGAACTCTGACTCACACTGACTCATCTTTCTCTTTTTCCTTCCCACCACCTCATAACAGCCTTGCTTGCAAGAGAGAGAATTTTTAGGGAATTCAATTGAGCTTATTTTGCTTGATTTTCCAGGGTTGAAAACTTGAAGATTTCATGTCATTAATTCCACTTTGAGCAGAGCTAAAGTTGACGCTGCCTGGAGTGCCACATAACCCTGCACCATCTAGTCAAACATCTCACGCAAAACGTTGTCTGACAAATCAGTTCTGTTGCCTGAGAGGTTAGCCACGTTCCTAAAGTATACGTGTTAAGCAGGTATGCGTATCTTGCTCTTTGAAAATTGTTACCACTTTAACTTAAATTCATGTGAACATGGATAATGTCCTCTTCTGAGATAGACAACTCAAGCAGAGTTAGAGCTACAGCTGTGGTGCCTTGACATTGAATTTGAGATGAAATATGCAGAGTTCAGACTTGTTAAGAGTCAGCAGAGTGGACCAAGATATGTAGATCGAAGGGATTGATGTTCCTCTGCCTTCGTTTGACCTCTGTTGAATGCATGTTTACTAGTCACTCAGTGGCCGTTGCTGCAGCAGTGAGCAGAGTAGATGTGATCCCTGCAGTCACAGACCTGATAATCTAATGGCTGTGCATGTCACAGCCCTCGTGGGGAAAGTACAGGATTCCAGTGTGGAGGGAGTAAGGATGCCTTCCTGGAGGAAGAGGCACCAGAGTGAGTAGGCCTTTAAAAGGAGATGGGGTGGGGTTGGGTGGAGGAAGCCTGGAGTAGCCCAGACAGAAGTAGCTACAGGTGCCAAGGCCTGAGGGGGAAAAGAGCTTGTGTTTGTAGCAGCTGGAAGAAGTTCCAGTGTGACTGCAGGACAGTTGACTGGGGGAACAGTGGCAAGAGTTCAGTTTGGAGAAGCTGGCAGGACCGGATTGTGCAGAACATTCTAGACTGCTTTATTAATTAAAAATATTTTAGCAGAAGTATATTTTACATGCAGTGAAGTGTACAGATCTGTTTTGACAAATGTTTACACATGTATAACCAACACCCAGTCACAAGTAAGGATTCTAACTTGATACTAAGTGATGGACAGTGATGGATTCTGAGCAGGCCCCAGACTGGTACAAATGGCTGGTTAAGAACCTCAGAGGGTGCCAGGGACCAGGGCTAGAGGTGGTGGTTTGCAAGCGGCAGTGGGGTTGTCTTGTTTTTCCTAAGAGGACAAACACCTAAGGGTTTGTTGAATTTAAAGTGTCTACATAGAGTGCAGAAGGCTATGGTTTTTTGACGTTTCCCAGAAAAACTGCAGGCAGCCTACACTTTGAAGAAAGGTTAGCACGCTCACGGACAGGGTTTCTCACAACTTTGACAGAACTGCAGGAAATAATCACCTTACGGATTTATTTTCGTTACCCACAGCACATGTAACATTTTCTCTTACCGGAGAGTGGGGTATTAAAACTGTTGTTATGGTTTTGATGACTTAGGGACTTACTGAAGCTAGTCCCCTTTAAGTGTTCTGACTATTTTAATGTCTGAAATTTTGGCATGGTGCTAGAAATCATTTAGCATGTTGCTGTGCTATTTATGTTGTTGTTATTCTTTTTTTTAAAAAATTTTTTTATTTAGTATAACTGAGTGAAAATGTACATCCTCGTGTAAATTTACATACCCACCTGTACGCAGCTTCCAATGCTCTCCCTGCTTGGTGACAGCACACTATTCCTCTCTGCTCCATACATGTCTCATTCTCCCAACAGTCTCTTTTTCCCCTCCTCTCCACCCACTCTCCTTCCTCCAGCCAGAGGTCAGCAGAATGACATCCTATAGGTGTATAGAACCATGAAGTGCATCCAATATATGGTCACTGCATCACCAAGTCCAATCCATTCCTGTCTGAAGCGTGGAGCTTCGGTATCATTTATGGTCAAGTGCAGCATCACGGCGAGGGGCCATGCTCCCAGGGAAACCCTGAAACCACTGGACCGTCAATTGAGGTCTTTCAGTGGGGATCTCAGGGTGCACCCCTTTTATTCTTGTGTTGCCAGTAAGACTCAACTTAGTGAGCTCCATCGCGGCTATCACTGGTGGTGGCCGGGCACCATCCGGTTCTTCTGGTCCCAAGTCGATGTAGGCAACCACTGATGTGGGTCTCTTTGTCTTCTGGGTTGTCTTTCCCCCATGTCATTTTGATCCTCAGTGAGCATCTGTTACTGCTGAGTTTGGACCATTTGCTGTGCCCTCGGATGGCAGCTTGGCAGCTTTTGAGACCCCAGACACCACTCACCAACGTGGAGTGCAGAGAGCCGTCTTAGCAAAATGCTAGTTGTGCCAATTGGCCTCGCTTTCACCTAAGAGCACGGTGCCCCGCCCCCTGCCCCAGCTACTCTATCCTTTGGAAGGAGTACTCTTGTTATATTTAAGTCCATTTAATATTGTTCTTGTTTCTGATGTGTGCTATCATCGATTTCACCCAACCAGATACTTAGCAACTATCTAACCTAAACCCTCTCCCCCTTCCCTCCCTCCCCTCCCTTGCAGCTGTCAAAGAGTCTTTTCTTCTATACATAGTCTGTTTTTAAGATCTTATTGTAGAGGTCTCATACAATATTTGTCCTTTTGTCGCTGACTACTTTCACTCAACATAATGTCTTCCAGTTGAAACCAGGTCATGAGATGTTTCCTGAAGTCATCGTTGTTCTTTATCATTGCGTAGTGCTCCATTGAGTATACATACCGTAGTTTACCTATCCATTCTTCTGTTGTTGGGCATCTGGGTTGATTCCATCTTTTTGCTATCGTGGACTGTGCTGCGATAAACATTCTGGTGCATGTGTCCGTTGGTGTGAAAGGCCTTGATTCTGTAGGATATATTCCAAGTAGTGGAATTACTGGGTCAAATGGTATATCAATATCCATTTTTTTAAGGAAGCACCAGATTGCTTTCCAAAGAGGCTGGACCATTTTGCAACCCCGCGAACAGTGTAGGAGGGTTCCACTTTCTCCACAGGTGTTTTCTGGATCATGGCCAATCTTGTTGGGGTGAGATGGTATCTCACTGTCATCTTGATTTGAATTTCTCTAATAACTAAAGATCGTGAACATGTCCGCATATGTGTTTTGGCTGCCTGGATCTCTTTAGTGAAATGTCTGTCCATTTCCTTTGCCCATTGCTTAATTGGATGATTTTTCTTCTTCTTGTTGATATTTTGTAGTATCTTATAGATTATGGAAATCAGGTGTCGGTCTGACATAGAGCTGCCAAATATTTTTTCCCATTCTGTAGGTATTCTTTTAATTCTATTAATAAAGTCTTCAGATGAGCAAAAGTGTTTAATTCTTAATAGATCCCATTTATCTATTTTCTCTTCTGATGATTGTGGTTTGTTTGACGCATTTTGGAGTCTGTCCATATTGCGTATTAAAACTTCCATTGTTGTTCCTACCTTTTCTTGGATGAGCTTTATCGTTTTAGGTTTGATATTTAGGTCTTTTATCCAGTTGGAGTTGGTTTTTGTATAAGGTGTAAGATACGGATCTTGTTTCAGTTTCTTGCAGATGGATATCCAATTTTGCCAGCACCATTTGTTTTTACCCTAGTTTAATGTCTAAGGGCCTTTGTCGAGTATCAACTGTTCATAGGCAGATGGTGTCATCTCTGGTGTCTCAGTTCTGTTCCACTGATCGATCTGTCTGTTCTTATACCAGTACCAGGCTGTTCTGACAAAACACTGTGGCGGTGTAATATGTTCTACAGTCAGGTAATGAGAGGCCTTCCAGTGTGTTCTTCTTCTTGAGTAGTACCTTGCTTAACCAGAGCTTCTTCCCTTTCCAAACAAAATTAGTGATTTGTGTCTCCATCTCATTAAAAAATATCACTGGAACTTGTATTGGGATTGCATTATATAAATAGATTGCTTTGGGTAAAATAGACATTTTCATAATGTTAAGTCTTTCTATCCATGAGCAAGGTAGGTTTTTCCATTTGTCTAAGTCTCTTAGTTTCTTGTAGTAAAGGCTTGTAGTTCTCTTTGTAAAGGTCTGTTATTTCTCTGGTTAGATTAATTCCTAGGTACTTTATCTTCTTAGGGGCTATTGTAAATGGTATTGATTTGATAATTTCTTCCGTAACAGTCTCGTTGTTGGTATAAAGGAATCCGACTGATTTACTTATGTTTCTCTTGTATCCTGAGATTTTGCTGAACTCTTTTATCAGTTTGAGTAGTTTACTTATAGATTCCTTCCTTGGGGTTCTCTGCATATACCATCATATCATCTGTAAACAGGGAGATTTTAACTTCCTCTTTGCCAATGCACATGCCCTTTATTTCTTCGTCTTGTCTAATTGCTCTGTCTAAAACTTCTAGCACAATGTTGAATAGAAGAGGTGAGAGTGGGCATTCTTGTCTAGTTCCTGATCTCAAGGGAAAGTCTCTCAGTGTCTCTCCATTCAGGATGACGTGGGCAATTGGCTTTGTATAAATGGCCCTTATTGTGTTGAGGAATTTGCCGTCTATGCCCGTTTTGCTAAGAATTTTTAGCATGAATGGGTGTTGGACTTTATCAAATGCCTTTTCTGCATCAATGGACAAAATCAGGTGATCCTTGTCTTTTGTGTTATTTATGTGGTTAATCACATGAATTGTTTTCCTGATGTTGAACCAGCCTTGCATCCCTGGTATGAATCCCACTTGGTCATAATGGATTATTTTCTTGATATGTTGTTGTATTCTATTGGCAAGAATTTTGTTGAAGATTTTTGCATCTAGATTCATGAGTGATATCGGTATGTAGTTCTCTTTCTTTGTTGGGTCTTTCCCTGGCTTAGGTATCAGGGTTATGCTGGCTTCATAGAATGAGTTTCGGAGTACTCCATCCCTTTCTATACTGTGAAATAGTAGTATTGGGGATAACTCTTCTCTAAATGCTTGGTAGAATTCTGCCGTGAAGCCATCTGGGCCCGGACTTTTTTTGGTTGGCAGTGTTTTGATGACCTTTTCAATCTCTTCCTTTGTGATGGGTTTATTAAGTTGTTCTGCTTCATGTTGTGATAATTTGGGTAGGTGGTATGAGTCAAGGAATTGGTCCATTTCCCCTAAGTTTTCAAATTTGTTGGAGTACAGTCTTTCATAGTATTCTGTTATGATATTTTTGATTTCTGTTGAATCTGTGGTGACAACTCCCCTCTCATTTCTAATTTGGGTTATTTGTTTCCTTTCCTGCTTTTCTTTAGTAAGTTTAGCCAGTGATTTGTCAATTTTGTTGATCTTTTCAAAAAACCAGCTTTTGGTCTTTTCAATTTTTTCAATTGTTTTTCTATTCTCTAATTATTTAGCTCTGCTCTAATCTTTATGATCTCGTTTCTTCTGGTGCCCAAGGGGTTCCTCTTTTGTTCTCTTTCTACTTGTTCAAGCTGTAGAGTTAGTTCCTTGATTTGGTTTCTTTCTCCCTAACAGATGTGTGCATTTATGGAGATAAACAGACCTCTGAGCACTGCTTTGGCTGTATCCCATAGGTTCTGGTAAGAAGTGTTTTTGTTCTCATTGGAATCCATGAATTTCTTTAATTCATCCTTGAGTTCCTCTATAACCCATGTTTTTTTGAGCAAGATGTTGTTTATTTTCCAAGAGTTCCACTTTCTATCTATGTTTTTCCTTCTATTGATTTCAACTTTTATGGCCTTATGATCCGAGAAGATGCTTTGCAGTAATTCAGTGGTATGAATTTTATTGAGCGTTGCATTATGGCCTATCACAAGGTCAATTCTGGAGAATATTCCATGTGCACTGGAGAAGAAGGTGTAGTTGTCTGCTGATGGGTGTAAAGTTCTGTATATATCAATGAGGTTTAGTAAGTTAATTGTGGCAATGAGGTCTTCTGTATCTTTACTGAGTTTTTTTCTAGATGATCTGTCTAGTATTGAGAGTGGAGTGTTGAAGTCTCCCACTATTATGGTGGAGTCATCTAACTCTCTTTTGAGTGTAGTCAGTGTTTCTTAGGTGGTCGGATATTAGGTGCATAAATACTTAATACAGTTAAGTCTTGCTTGTGTACTGAACCTTTCAGCAATAAATAGTGTCCGTCTTTGTCCGCGATGGTGGATTTGACATTAACATTGATTTTGTCTGAGATTAGAATTGCCACCCCTGCTCTTCTTTGTTCATTGTTAGCTTGATATATATTCTTCCATCCTTTAATTTTCAGTTTGTTCCTGTCTTTAGGTCTCAAATGAGTTTCTTGTAGACAACATATGGATGGGTCATGTCTTTTGATCCAAGATGTCACTCAATGTCTCTTTACTGGAGCATTCAGTCCATTCACATTCAGTGTCATTATTGGTAGGTATGTGTTCAGTGCTGCCATTGTGATGTGTTTATTTTTATGTTGATGTTTTCTCTGTTGTTGTTATTAGTCTGTTCTGGGACACTCTTTTTTGTGAGTTGATTTTTTACCTTTTTCAGAGCTGGTTTTGTGGTTGTTGAGACTCCTGTGTTACATTTCTTGAAATGATATGATACATCTTTGTTGTGCTTTACAGCTGGCCCTATGATCCCCCTTAATAAACTATATATAAACCCAATTTTAATTACTACCAGTCTTGTCAGCTTCCTCTCCATCTAGAAGGACTATAATGACTGTAGTACATCCCTCTTTTTATTATGATGACACCACAGTTTTCATGATGATCACTGGATTGCTTCTTTCCTTATCAAAGCTGTGATTGGCTTTGGAGCCTTCCCTAACTGAGTAGAGTTTTGAGTAGTAAAGTCGTTCTAAAATATAAAGTTAGTGGTTTTGTTCTTCGAAGCCAGAGCCAAGAACTTCTTTCAATATTTCTTGTAGTTTTGGTTTGGTTTTTACAAAGTCTCTGAGTTTCTGTTTATCTGGGAATGTCTTAATTTCATTTTCCTATTTGAAAGATAGTTTTGCAGGATATATAATTCTTGGTTGGAAGTTCTTCTCCTTCAAGGCTTTGAATGTGTTATGCCACTGTCTCCGTGCCAGCATGGTTTCTGCTGAGAAATCTGAAGAGAGCCTGCAGGGTTTCCCTCTGAATGTTAGCTTTGCCTTGAGTCTTGCTGCCTTTAAGAGTTGCTGCTTATGTTTCATTTTGTTGAGCTTGATTATAACATGTCTTGGAGTCTTTCTTTTGAGATCTATATTGGGTGGCATACGATATGCATCTGAGATGTCTATATTCTCTTCCTTCATGATTTCTGGGAAGTTTTCTGTCAGCAGCTCAGCAGTGATACTCTCTGTGTTCTCAGATGTCTCACCCTGTTCAGAGACTCCAATTAATCGAAGGTTGTTCCTCTTAATAGAGTTCCACATGCTTCTTAATGTTTCTTCATTTTTCTTGTTTCTTTTTTCTGATTTCTGCTCATAGATGCTGGCCTCAGTAGCTCTGTCTTCCAAGTCAGAAATTCTTTTTTCTATTGTTCCATTCTGTTTTCTTGGCTTTGCATGGAAGTTTCTATGTCTTTGACTTTCTTCTTGATCTGTTAGATTTCAGAGTACTGGTGTTCCATCAGATTGAACATCTTGCTTAATTTTTCATTTTGTTCTCCTGCGTTTTGTATAAGGTCTACAAGGGCTCTGTATATAATCATTTTGTATTCACTTTCTGATGCTTTCATAAAAGTGTCTTCATCTGGAAAACTCCTTGGTTGCTTTATTTGGGAACCTTCTGAAGCCCTGGCTGATTTCTTGTGTGCCACAAGTGTCTGTTGATTTTTGGGACCCACGTGAGTATGTAGAGGCTCGGAGAGGTACTGTGAGGATGGACTGCAGATGTTTCTCTAGGCTGTCTTAAAATGTAAAGCAAAAGGTATCTGACCACGTCACAAGTCAGTTAGGTTTTCAGGTGTAGAGGTCTCTCTTCTCAACTGGCAAAGTAAGTGCCACTATATCCAACCTGAGATGATACAGACTAGTTCAGAATACAGCAGTGCTACTGCCCTGTTGGCCTCTGCTGACAGGGCCTAGTCTTAGAGGACACTGTGTAGAGTACTGCTTTCTGATAGAAAAGCGCTCTCCTGTGGGCAGGCTCTGGCTCCCAAGCTAAGAATTAGGTCCAGCTGCGGCCACCGTATCCAAGATGTCGTCCTCCCCACAGGCAGCGGGCAGAGGGGCTAAAGGTGCCGAGAGGCAGCGATTCCTCTGCTTCTGTTGCAGGGCCCACAACATAGGCAGCACTGTGCAAAATCACTACTTTTCTGTCGGAGAAGCGCTGTCCCGTTTGCAGGCGCTGGCTCCCAGGCTAAGAACGAGGTCCGCCTAGAATCTTCATATCCAACATGGCGTCCCGCACCCTGGCTGCGAAACTCCGTACAAACGCTGCTCAGGCAGATATAAAACGACACGCTCAAAGTGGCTAGGTTAACAGAGTCCAAGCCTGGGTGTCAAAATACGGGAATTTCGCCTGCCTGTCCCCCCAGCAGCGTGTCTGAGTCTAGCCGCTAGGCAAGACCCAGCTACGCCCGCTGGCCAAGACAGAGGAAAAAACAAGTCAAAATGGTGCATTTACCTTCAGTCTATGAGAGCCGGGGCTAGCCAGGCGCAGGAGTCAGCGTAGGAGAGGAGGTTTTTCACTCAGTGGTAGGAAGTCCCAATTAATGGCCCTGTGCCGTGTCCTGGGGCTGATTAGGTGATCAGAAGGCTCTGTTTGATTGTCAATTCAGGTCTTGGTTTCCAGAGGGATAGAAAGAGACGGGGGCTTAGTCCGCCATCTTCACCCGGCCTCTGTTGTTGTTATTCTTGAAGAAAGAAAAGATATTGTGGATAGAATTATCTTCAGTATTTCTAATGGGGAAACATTTTCTATTTTTCTTTCTATTAAAAATAAACATAAAAATGCTTTGAAAGGTCCAGGTCTTTTCTCCTTCCTGCCCCCCCCCCCATTTTTTTTTTTCCTTTTAGGAAAGTATAAAAAATAATGCTTAAAAACACATTGCTGCTGAAAAACACTCTGAAATATATTTATAGGAAGTTCTTTTCTCACCAGATTTGCTTGTTTGTTTCTCCAAAGCTTACCAAGCTCAGTATATGTTTATAAATGTTTTTGCACATACTGACCTTAAACTAAACCAAACTCCCTTGTGTCTTTCTGTGTCTAAATTCAGAGATACTGTCCTGTTGGTTTTGGTAATTACAGAGTAATCTAGGCCCACATGGTTTGAGCTCACCCACAGTGCCCTAGGAATATTTAAAGATTTCATCTGAAAAGCATCCTGCTCATACTTGGAAAATACTTCTTTTATTTTAGTACTCCCACCCGTTTGTATGTGTATTTCTCCTTATATAATTTTTTTGGGCAAGAGAATACTTACTGCTTGCTGAAGTCATGGAGCTCAAGAGTTGGGTGAAATATTAGAGATCCCATCCAGTGAGTGATGAAGTAATTGCTGATGGATTACTGTTAGTTCACAGTGAATCGTTCATTGTTTAAAATAATGTTTAAGATTGTCTGTCCACCTCGGAGTTCCCCTGGGAGCATGGCCCCTAGCCCTGATGCTATCCCTGTCCATAAATCATAGTGGAGGTCAACTCTCAGACAAGAATGGATTGGATTTGGTGACACAGAGTGACCATATTGTGTATGCACTTTATGGTCCTATGCATCTATAGGATGTTGTCCTGCTGACCTGTTACTGGAGGAAGGGGAGTGAGTGGAGAGGAGGAGATTGGAGACTGTTGGGAGGATAAGACATGTATGGAGCAGAGAAGAAGAGTGTGCTGTCACCGGGCAGGGAGAGCAGTGGGAGCTGCATATAGGTGAGCATGCAAATTTGTATGGGAATGTACATTTTCATTCAATAATAATAAAAAATAAAAAAGATTTTCTGTCCTAGTGGAGCTAAATCTCCAAACTTTGGCACATATATGTCCCAGTTGAAATTTAGTTGTCTAAATAATTTTTTCTGTAATGACTAGCACAAAATAAAAAACAGGTTCCTGGGGAAGCCACACACCATACATGTTGTTGTTAGGTGCCATCCAGGTGGTCCTGACTGACAGAGACCCTGTGCACAACAGAGATAAACACTGCCCAGTCCTGTGCCATCGTCACAATTGTTACTGTGCTTAAGCCCATTGCTTGCTGCCCCGGAAACCCTGCTAGCAGGGTGCGTAAGTGCTGTGTCTGCTAATCAAAAGATTGGCAGTTCGCATCCACCAGGCCCTCCTTGGAAGCTACAAAGCACTTCTGCTCTGTCGTCAGGGGTCACTGTGAGTCAGAACCTGCCCCGGCCCGCGGAACAAATCAACGAAGGAACAAGGGAGAGCCTGTGAAAGTGAGCGAGAAAGGCGGAAAAATGGAGGCAAGACAAGAATCTGATCAAGCCTCAGTTTTATTATCAAAATGAGGTATATTTATAGCGGTAGGAATAAAGGGAGGGATTAAGTGACGTAGGGATGGAGTGACATTTGGAGTGAGGTAGTTGTCGGCTGGGGATTGGATATACATAGGACTAAGGCAGTGACATCAGGCAGGAAGTT
Source organism: Heterohyrax brucei (assembly GCA_028571685.1). NCBI lineage: Eukaryota > Metazoa > Chordata > Mammalia > Hyracoidea > Procaviidae > Heterohyrax > Heterohyrax brucei. The sequence goes on from CM053156.1 coordinate 72,888,312, forward strand.
TTTCGCGCGCGCGGGCCTTTTGAATTTCGCGGGCGCGGGCTTTTTCAAACTTGGCACGCGCGGGCTTTTTCAGCCCTACAAGCTTCCTGTATGTCGGGGCCTGGGGGCTCACCCACGGCTCCCGACATCTCCTCCCTTTTGTTTTAATTAATGGGAGGTGGGCTTTAACTGGGCGAGGGGGTATTGACCAAGGCTCCTCCGTGTAGAACTTATGGCTCTTGGTATCTTTTGAGGAGGAGAGGCAGAGCCGTTTTGATGTTGAAATAGATACCAACCTCTATGCAAGCCAGGTGTGCCCCAGGGAAACGTAGAGGAGTTAGTGTTAACTTTCCCTTGCAATGCTTTGCTTCGCACTCGCACCAGTACCCATACCTCTCTTGCCAGATTGGGAAGGAGGTAAGCATGCCTCTACTTTTCATGCTGTCCCCGTGGGGAGGAAGCTAGGGTACCCCATTTCAATGGCATAGGCTTCGTCAACTGCCAGGCAATGGTAGTGAACTTGAATAGGTTTAGCTTGTGCATCATCTATTTGTTGTTTGATGAAGCTTGTTATTCTTCTGAATGCCCAAGGGCTGAAGGTCAGGAACAGTAATATTCCTAAAACAGGGCCAGCAAAACTGAGAAGTAGATTAGTAAGCCATGAAGTTCCGGTAAAGTTAAAATCAAGCGGTCCTGAGCTGCCTCCCCATTCTCGTTGTCTTTGATTTAATTGCTCTCTGAGGTTAGTCATAGTGTCCTTAATGACCCCTGAATGATCCGTCTTTGCTACATGGTTTAGAGGAACTAAATCTTTCATTTTTATCATAATACTTAGTAAAGGAGAAACTTAAGAGGTCTGAAGAAGGTGTGGACCATTTCCAATTTCCATCACTTGAGGTAACGCAACTCCATTTGGCGCAGAAGTAGGAATCGGTTGTCCTACAGTGAGCGCCTTTATTATAGTTGGGGCAAACATAAAACCCTAAGTTGTGCACGTGTTTAGAGGCTTATTCTTTTATGCGTGGGATGACATCTTTAAGGCAAAAGGAAAGGTCAGGCCACCAAGTGTTTAAGGGTTTGGTGTCACTAACATTATAGAGTATGGAATTATCATTTAGGTTTATAGCAGCCCATTTAAGGCTAAAAGGAGCATGGGGGTTGGTAGGGGCAAATCCTTCATATGTAAGAAAAATGATTAACAAGAAGGTTAAAAAGCTTATCTGTGATGGATTGTTGACTTCCATATCGCAGAGTTTTCTCAGCATTTCACTCCAGCAATGCCGGACACAGGTGGCCTTCACAGCCTACAAAAGAGGAGAAGGCTTCTCAGGGGTATTTTCCCTGGAAATGGGGTTATCATTGATGGGCTTAACAAGACGTTCAGGTAGCCACCGAGGGGCCCCTTCTGCAGTATCATACACACATGCGTGGCCTCTTCCCCAGATAAGAACCGGATCAGGACCGTGCCATTTGTGGGTTATGGGATTTTTCCACATAACCTTGGCATATTGATTTTTAGTCTCTTGATGCCAAAGACGATCTGCCGCAGATTTTTCATTAAGATCTAATTGTAGGAAATTAAGGATGAACAATGCATGATTTAGGAGGTTACGAGGGGAACCTTTAGTGGAATAAACAGTGTTTGTCTTAAGTTTGGATATGGTATACTTAAGGGTCTGGTGGGCTTGCTCTATTATGCCCTGTCCCTGAGGATTATAGGGAATGCCAGTTACATGTTTGATCTGGAATTGACCACAGAAATTTTTAAAGGTTTGTGATGTATATCCTGGTCCATTGTCGGTTTTGATTTGTTGGGGCTTCCCCATGATGGCAATACATTGGAGAACATGTGCTATAACATTTTTAGAGGCCTCACCACTGTGGAGGGTGGCATGGAGGAACCCACTATAGGTATCAATGGTCACATGGGCATATTTGAGGTTACCAAACTCAGGAATATGGGTAACATCCATTTGCCAGATTTCATTGGGGAGCAGGCCCCTTGGGTTAACCCCTAGGTGGGGGAGAGGCAGAAGAGTTACGCATGCAGGACAGTTTTTAACAATTTGTCTCGCCTGTTCTCTGGTAATTTTAAACATAAGGCGGAGTGTACGAGCATTGAGGTGGTGGAGAGCATGAGCCTGTTGGGCTTTGGTAATGGGCTCTAGGGTAGCTGAGAGGACCAAGTGTGTTTGTTTATCTGCAAGGTTGTTGCCTTCGGAGAGGGGTCCTGGAAGGTCAGTATGGGCATGCAAGTGTCCGATAAAAAAGGGGTGTTGTCTTTTTAGGATGAGTGCCTGAAGTTGTTGAAAAAGAAGCACAGCGTTGGAAGATGTTTTGATGTAAGGAACAGTTTCCAACACTGGGACTGAGAGAGCTATGTAAGCACTGTCGGTGTAAAGATTGAAGGGAACATCATGTAGTATAGTGAAGACCTGTAAGATAGCGAAAAGCTCTACAAGCTGGGCAGACCTGTAAGGAGACTGGACACTGTTTTCCTGTGAGTCTATAACCCACGCGGCAATACCAGAGGAAGATCCAGCTGAAAAAACCAGGGAGGCTCCTTTCAAGGGCTGAGTAGATGTTATTTTGGGGAAGATGAAGGGGTGCCTCCGGGCAAACTGGAGGAGTTTGTGTGAAGGATAATGGTTATCTATAGTACCCTGGAATGTGACTAGGGTAATTGCCCAGTCATCATCATTTTGAGAGAGCCAGTCTGTTTGTTCCTTGGTGTAAGGAAGGATAAGCTGATCAGGGTCCCTGCCGAAATGCTGGCGGCTCTTTTCTCGGCCTAGTCTTATAAGTTTGGCCACTAGGGAGGGATAGGTGAGGAGAACTTTAGTCGGGGTGGAGGATAGGTGTATCCACAGGAGAGGGCCATTCTGCCACAAAACCCCTGTGGGTGTATGTAGTGTGGCACAGACAATAAGGGCAAAGGGCTGTTCATAAGTTATGAAGGTAACCTGTTGTTGCTGTATGGCCTCTTCAACAATGCGAAGGGCCCTTTTTGCCTCCGGATTGAGGTAGCGGGGAGAGAGGGGGCTGGCATCTCCATGTAGAGTATCAAACAATGGTTTTAATTCCCCAGTTGTAAGTTTGAGGTATGGTCGGAGCCAATTAATATCTCCCAGGAACTTTTGGAAATCATTAAGTGTGTGTAGATGAGAGGTTTTTAAGTGAAGCTTTTGAGTGGTGATTTGATTATTATTCAATTCGAAACCGAGGTAATAATAAGGGTCAGCAAGTTGTATTTTGTTCGGGGCAATTTGAAGTCCAAGGGAAGTTAGTTGGCAAGTTAGGTCCTGACTGCACCTAAGTACCTCTAAGCTGGAGGCCCCCGCCAGTAAAATATCATCCATGTAATGAATGATATAAATGGAAGACCACCGACGCCTAAGAGGGTCTACAGCCTGAGCAACAAATTTTTGACACAGAGTGGGACTATTGGCCATGCCCTGAGGGAGAACTTTCCACTGATAGCGCTGCACTGGTCCTTTAAAATTAATAACTGGGAGGCTAAACGCAAAGCGTTCTCTATCAAGTGGGTGAAGAGGGATAGTGAAGAAGCAATCTTTGAGATCAATAATGATTTTAAAGTAATTAGCTGAAATGGCGACGGGGGAGGGGAGTCCAGGTTGGAGAGCCCCCATTGTAAACATGGTTTTATTAATTTCTCTGAGGTCCTGAAGGAGTCGCCATGACCCATTTTTCTTTTTTATCACAAATATAGGAGTATTCCAAGGAGAGGTAGTTGGTTCTAAATGTCCAGCAGCCAGCTGTTCCTGCACTAACTCTGTGGCAGCTGCGAGTTTTTGCTCAGTCAAGGGCCATTGATCTACCCACACTGGAGACTCAGATCTCCACTTAATTTTATCAGCGTGGAGTGAAGGGGAGTCAATGGCCACTACGAAAAATTTTCGCTTCCCAAGCCTGAACGATTATTTTTAGGCGTTATAAGAAGAGGCTGCTTCATGCCTTGATTATTCTTTCCCAATCCCTGTCCCGGTAGGAAGCCCAAATTAAGCATCTGTTGGGTAACTATTTCATTTGGGCTACACATGATGACCCCCAGCTGGGATAAGACATCACGACCCCACAGATTAACAGGCAAATCCGGAACTATGTAAGGTTGAACTTGTCCTGAGTTACCCTCAGAGTCCTTCCAAGTAAGAATTTTTGAGCTTTGCTTAGGATTGACAGACTGACCAATGCCTTCAAGATGAGTTATTGAGGTCTCACAGGGCCAGTTGGAAGGCCAATATTTAGCTGAAATTACTGTAGCATCAGCTCCTGTGTCCATTATTCCTTCAAAGGCTTTGCCATCTAACTGGAGAGTAAGTTTTGGTCTATTGGGTGTGACTGGTTGTATCCAATATGCATCTGAGGACCCGAAGGCAATGTCAGGCCGCCGGGGAACTAAATGCCTATGGGGTGTGGGTAATAAAGGGAGCAACAAGATTTGAGCTATTCTTTGACCTGCATGTATGGATACCGGCCCTGAGGGGGCAGAAGCTAAAAGAGGTATCTGTCCTGTATAATCATTGTCAATGACTCCTGGGAGGATCTGAAGACCGGCCAAAGAGGAACTGCCACGCCCTATTATCAATCCAAACGTTTCTGGGGGTAATGGTCCTCGGACCTCTGTAGGAATGACCTGAATGCCCTGTTCAGGGGTTAGTATTGCACTGATGGCAGATCGTACGTCCAACCCTGCACTTCCAGGGGTGGCGCGACAGAGGGAGCTGAAACCTGTCTCTGTGTCTGCTTTTGGGGAACAAACCTGACTGCCCCTAGGTTCTGTTCCAAGGGTGGGGCCAGGGGCTGGCCCCGCTGGGAGTTTCCCTGTTTCGGGGGGAGAGGCTGACCGTTGATGTCAGTTTTGGAATAACAATCTACAGCCCAATGCTTGCCTCTTTTGCATTGGGGGCACACTGAGGTGGGAGGCCCACGATTTTGTTTTCCCAGGGAACATTCACGCACAAAATGGCCAGGCTGCTTGCAATTAAAACAAGTTTTTTGTAATGAGCTGGGGTTCAAGCCCTTAAGCGCTGCTCCTATGGCAACGCCGATAGCATGAGAGGCTCCAATACCCGAACAAAGTCGGACATAATCGGAGAGATCTCCTCTGCGATGAGGTCGTAGGGCTTCTTGGCAAGAGGGGTTAGCATTTTCAAAGGCAAGGTGTTTGATAAAGGCACTGCCAGTCTCACCTTCTCCCACTAGCCTTTCGGCAGCATCGGTTAATCTGCTGACGAACTCACTATACGGCTCATCGGGTCCCTGGCGGATGTTAGCCAATGAGGTGGTGGCTGCGCCCTTGGGGGGGAGACGTTTCCAGGCTCTAAGGCCGGCGTTTTATATTTGTGATAATAAACCAGGGGGAAAATTTGCCTGTTTCTCATTGGTGTCATATGGAGCCCTCCCCAAGAGTTTATCTCTCGTCCAGGTGCGGGAGGTCCGGCTTTCTCCATTACGCTGGGCCGTCTCCCGGCACAGTTCAGCAAATTCGGTACGCCAGAGAACAAAGTCTCCCCCTGATAAACAGGCCCGAGCCAAGAAATGCCAATCATTAGGTGTAAGCCATCGGTCACTAAGGCTCTCAAGCAATGCTATACTGTAAGGGGCTGTTGGGCCGTAGTTATTGACAGCCGCTTTTAAGTCTTTAACATGTTTCACATTTAAGCGGCGATATTTCTGGGGGCTAAGGCTGTCAGGTTGGACAGCATCTATATCAGGATTCTCAGTTTCTTCCTCTTCTATCTCAGGGCTTTCCTGCTCTTCTTCACTCTCTATTTCAGTCTCTATCTGCCCGTGCTGGCTACGAGTTACCGGAAAGGTGAGGAGAGTCCTAGGACGGCCTGGGGCACCTTTTGACACATTGTTCCCGGATCGAGTTTTAGGATCCTGGGCTAGGCAGAGTGAGTTAAGCTCTTGCTCAAGGGCTTGGAGCTCCTTTTGGAGATCTAACTGTCTGTGTCTGCGAGCTACAAGTTTTTCTAGCGTTGATATATCTTGATCAAGGGAGTTTTCAGTCGATCGGGGAGGACAGCTGGGTTCCAGGCCAAGGGGTGGAGCAGTCAGGTTAGGAGGGTCTGGAGGATGAGGAGGGGTCTGGAGGATGAGGAGGTCTCTGAAAGGCAGGGGCCGTAAAGGTATAGGGGTAGGCATTCTCATGGTAATGAGCAGCATTTTCTTCAAGAGTGGTCTGACCCTCAGGGGACAATGCGTTAGAATCGGGTTTATCAATGAAAGCTCTCAGGGACGGGTGAAGCCCCTCGGGGGGATCAGTATGACTCCCTTGCGGGGGTGTGTGTGTTCCAAAGGCTTGAGGTTTTTCTGGAATATCAAGAGAAACTGAGGGGGGACGGGACCGTTCTTTCATAACCTTTTCACCCATCTGGGCTAGATGTTGAACATCAGGAGCATTATGAGAACTCTGGAGGACATCATTTATCAAATTCCAATAAGAAAAACAAGTGACTGGGACCTTCTCGGGTCCGAAAGTTTTATAATAGTCATTCAGACAATCTCCAACCCGTTTCCAGATTTGCGGGCTGATGTTGCCTTCCTGTGAAAACCACGGACAAATGTCTGATAGGAACATAAAAAACTGAGCTAAGTCTTTCTTTTTCGCCTTAATTTTCCGCCTATCCAATGATTTTTCAATGCCAGTAAGAAACATTCCTGTCCCATGTCTATATAGAACCACCACTTACCTCTCAGATCAACTCGCAGGGCGGCTACTCCCGCGGTGATCAGGACAAGTTTGACTCACGGGCAGCTTTTCCCGTGGAAACTTCAGTCGAGCGAGCTCACACCCGGTGCGGTCGCTCAGGACGCCTGGCCAGGACTTCCTTCTCCGTGGTGGGTTTCTTTCAGCAGCTCCGTACCTCGGGCCCCACGTTGGGCGCCAGTTTTGCCCCGGCCCGCGGAACAAATCAACGAAGGAACGAGGGAGAGCCTGTGAAAGTGAGCGAGAAAGGCGGAAAAATGGAGGCAAGACAAGAATCTGATCAAGCCTCAGTTTTATTATCAAAATGAGGTATATTTATAGCGGTAGGAATAAAGGGAGGGATTAAGTGACGTAGGGATGGAGTGACATTTGGAGTGAGGTAGTTGTCGGCTGGGGATTGGATATACATAGGACTAAGGCAGTGACATCAGGCAGGAAGTTTTTCGCGCGCGCGGGCCTTTTGAATTTCACGGGCGCGGGCTTTTTCAAACTTGGCACGCGCGGGCTTTTTCAGCCCTACAAGCTTCCTGTATGTCGGGGCCTGGGGGCTCACCCACGGCTCCCGACAAGAACCGACTCAACAACAGAGGGTTTAGTTTGGTTTATTGCTGCAGCGATGAGGTCTTCCTCTTTTTCACAGACCCTCTGCTTTACCAAGCATGACATCCTCTTCTAGGGATTGTTTTTTCTTGATAACACGTCCAAAGTATGTCAGATATAGAGTCTCACCATTCTTGCTTCTGATGAGTTTGCTGGCAACAGAAGAATAAAAAGGGGTACACCCCGAGATCTCCTCCAAAAGACCACAATTGGTGGTCCAGGGGCCTCGGGCTTCCTCTGGGAGCATGGCCCCGGGCCCTGATGCTGCCCCTGTCCATAAATCATAATGGAGGTCAATTTTTCGGACAGGAATGGATTGGACTTGGTGACTCAGAGTGACCATATCGTGTGTGCACTTTATGGTTCTGTGCACCTATAGGATGTCTTCTTGCTGACCTCCTACTGGAGGTGGGGGAAAGGGTGGAGAGGAGGGGATAGGAGGTTGTTAGGAAGGTGTGACTTGTATAGAATGGAGAGGAAGAATATGCTGTCACAAGGCAGGGAGAGCAGTGGGAGCTACTCATAGGCAGGCATGCAAATTTATATGGAAATGTACATTTTCTCGCAATCATTAAAAAAAAAATAAAAAGAGTACACTGGCTGTACTTCTTCCAAGACATGTTTGTTCATTCTTTTGGCAGTCCATGGTGTATTCAGTACTCTTCTCCAACACCGTAAATCAAAGGCATCAATTCCTCTTCAGTCTTCCTTATTCATTGTCTAGATTTTGCGTGCATATAAGGCAATTGAAAATACCATGGTTTGGGTGAGGCACACTTTAGCCTTCAAGGTGACATCTTTGCTTTTCAACACTTTCAAAAGATTTTGTTGCAGCTGATTTGACCAGTACAATGTGTCTTTTGATTTATTGACTGCAGCAAACACCGTGAGTGCTGATTGTGGATCCAAATAGAATGAAATCCTTGACAACTTCTGTCTTTTCTCCACTCATTTTGATATTGTGTATTGGTCTAGTTGTGAGGATTTTTGTTTTCTTTATGTAGAGGTATAATCTATACTGAAGGCTGTAGGCTTTGATCTTCATGATTATGTGCTTCAAATCCTGTTATTTTTGTCAGGAGAGTTTGTATCATCTGCATAACATAGATTGTTGATGAGTCTTCCTGTAATCCTGATGTCCCATTCTTTTGCATATAGTCCAGCTTCTCAGACTGTTTGCTCAACATACGCAATGAATAAGTGCAGTAAAGGGATACAACCCTGATGCACACCTTTCTTGACTTTAAACCATGCATTATCTTTTGATTCTGTTTGAACAACTGCTTCTTAATCCATGTAGAGATTCCTGAAGAGCACAAGTATGTGTTCTGAAATTCTCATTGTCTGCAGTGTTATCTTATTTGTTCTGATCCACACAGTTGGAATGCCTTTGCATAATCAATAAAACACAGGTAAATATCTTTCTGGTGTTCTCTGCTTCTTAGCCAGAATCCATCTGATGTCAGCAGTGGTATTCTTAGTTCCATATCATTTTTGCTTTCATGTGATATTGATGATATTATTCACGTTCAACTGGGTTACCTTTCTTGGGAATAGGCATAAATGTGAATCTCTTCCAGCTGAATGTCCAGGTAACTGTTTTCCAAATTTCTTGACATAGACACATGAGCACTTCCAGAGCTGCATCCAGTCCGTTTCAGCTCACTAATGCCTAGGATATCACTGTTTATGCATTGCATTTCATTGTTGATAATTACCAATTTTCCTAGATTCATACTTTGGACAGTCCACATTCCAGTTATTAATGGATGTTTGCAGCTATTTTCTTCTCATTTTGCGTCGTGCCACATCAGCAAATGAAGACTTGACCGTATTCACGTTTTTAAGGTCGACTGTGCTTGAGGAGGCAGCTCTGCCTCAGTTATATTTTGAGTGCCTTCCAACCAGAGGGGCTCATCTTGTGGCAGTATATTAGACGTGTTTCACTGCTATTCATGACCAGCACAAATTAAAAAGCACGTTCTCAAGGGGGGCAAAAAAAAGCTTATATAAGGAGTATCAAAAGCAGTAAGTGAGAAGAACAAGTCTTCAAAGTCATGAGATACTAGGATTTCACATAGTCTGTAAAACAACAGCCTCACTATGTTAAAAAGAAATACAAGTCAAGACTGAAAATATTAAGAACTGGACACTGTCAAAATTGACACAGTGGAACACAATGGAGGGGTTTAATAGTAGAGTACACAGCTGAAGAGAAGATTAGTGAACTGGAATATAGATTAGAAGAAATTGATCTAGAATGAAGCATTGAGATACAAAAATATTAAAAAACAGAAAAGGTGGTAGAATGAAAAGGGTATACTAGGAATGTCTAATATACGTTAAATTGGAATCCCAGAAGTAAAGGATCAAGAATGGTACAGAGATAATACCCCCCATTATGGAGTTATTTTAAAATGTACTGTATGTTGTTCTGGTACTTAGCATTGGAATTGACTCCATGGCAGTGGGGTTAGCTTTTTGTTTCTTAATATGGTTCCATGTTTTTAAATTTTAAATTTAGAGCCACTAAATGTGAGCTATAAGACTCTACTTATTAACCTCACCTTTCTTAGACACATGGAGAGACTCATTCTCACTGTTTCCAGTGTAGAGTCTTGCTCATCTTTTAGAGTATGGTATTGTAAAAAATTACTCCCTTTTTATTCTAGGGCACTGGAATAAGCATCTGAAGTCAAGCTCTTGCTTCCCCACAGCAGGCGGGTTAAAAGAGGCACAGTTTTACACACTGTTTCTTTTCATTTCCAAAATCACGTGTTACTGCATGGTCATTGGCCTCATGACACACTATGATCTTTATATCACTTTTGTTCCCTTTTAAAGTGGCTGTATACTGAGGTCATGAAGTACACTGCCTCATTTTATTCATAAGCTGTCTATAAACTGTTTGAGTGAAATGGAGCCATGGTAGAAGTAATTTCATTATCTTTTTTTTTTTTATTTAACATGACTGAGTGAAAATGTACATTCACGTATAAATTTACATGCCCACCTATATGCAGCTTCCACTGCTCTCCCTGTCTGGTGACTGCACACTATCTCTCTCTGCTCCATACCTGTCTTATCCTCCCAACAGCCTCCTTTCCCCTCCTCTCCGTCCACTCCCCTTTCTCCAGCCAGAGGTCAGCAAGGTGATATCCTATAGATGTATAGAACCATAAAGTGCTTCCAATATATGGTCACTCGGCGTTGCCAAGTCCAATCCATTCCTGTCCAAAGAGTGGACCTTTGTTACAATTTATGGGAAAGGGCAGCATCAGGGCTGGGGGCCTTGCTCTCAGAGGAACCCCAAAACCGCTGGACCATCAAATGAGGTCTTTTAGTGGAGATCTCATGATGCACCCCTTTTTATTCTTGTGTTGCCAGTGAGACTCCTGTCTGTGAGCTCCATCGTGGCTATCACTGGTGGTGGCCGGGCACCATCTGGTTCTTCCGGTCCCAAATTGATGTAGGCACCCTCTCTTGTGGGTCTCTCTGTCTTCTCGGTTGTCTTTACCACATGTCATTTTGGTCCTCCGTGAGCATCCGTTCCTACTGAGTTGGGACCATTTGCTGTGTCCTCAGATGGCAGCTTGGCAGCTTTTAAGACCCCAGATGCCACTCACCAATGTGGGGTGCAGAGAGCTCTCTTAGCAAAATACTAGTTGTGCCAATTGGCCTGGAATTCGCCTAAGAGCATGGTCCCCCGCCCCTCGCCCCAGCTACTCTATCCTTGAAGTATTGAGTTAAGATGGAAGGAGTACTCAAGTTATGCTGAAGTCCACTTAATGTTGTTCTTGTTTCTAATGTGTGCTATCACCGCTTTCTCCCAACTAGATTACTAGTAACTATCTAAACTGAGCCCTCCCCCCTCCCTTCCTCCCCTCCCTTGCAGCTGTCAAAGAGTCTTTTCTTCTGTACAGAAGTCTATTTTTGAGATCTTATCGTAGAAGTCTCATACAGTATTTGTCCCTTTGTGCTGACTACTTTCACTCAACATGATGTCTTCCAGTTGAAACCAGGTTAGGAGATGTTTCCTGGAATCATTGTTATTGTTTATCGTTGCGTAGTGCTCCATTGAGTATATGTACCATAGTTTACCTATCCATTCTTCTGTTGTTGGGCATCTGGGTTGATTCCATCTTTTTGCTATCGTGGACTGTGCTGCGGTAAACATTCTGGTGCATGTGTCCGTTGGTGTGAAAGGCCTTGATTCTGTAGGATATATTCCAAGTAGTGGAATTACTGGGTCAAATGGTATATCGATATCCATTTTTTAAGGAAGCACCAGATTGCCTTCCAAAGAGGCTGAACCATTTTGCAACCCCGCCAACAGTGTAGGAGGGTTCCACTTTCTCCACAGCCTCTCCAGCATTTGCTGTTTTGTGTTTTCTGGATCATGGCCAATCTTGTTAGGGTGAGATGGTATCTCATTGTTGTCTTGATTTGAATTTCTTTAATAACTAAAGATCGTGAACATGTCCACATGTGTTTTTTGGATGCCTGGATCCCCTCTTTAGTTAAGTGTCTGTCCATCTCCTTTGCCCATTGCTTAATTGGATGGTTTATCTTCTTCTTATTGATATTTTGTAGTATCTTATAGATTATGGTGATCAGGCATCAGTTTGACATAGAGTTGCCAAATATTTTTTCCCATTCTGTGGGTGTTCTTTTAATTCTATTAATAAAGTCTTTGGATGAGCAAAAGTGTTTGATTCTTAATAGTTCCCATTTATCTATTTTCTCTTCTGTTGATTGAGGTTTCTTTGACGGATTTTGGAGTCTGTCCTCATTGTGTATTAAAACTTCCATTGTTGTTCCTACGTTTTCTTGGATGAGCTTTATTGTTTTAGGTTTGATACTTAGGTCTCTTATCCAGTTGGAGTTGGTTTTTGTATAAGGTGTAAGATATGGATCTTGATTCAGTTTATTGCAGATGGATAACCAATTTTGCCAGCACTATTTGTTGAAGATACTGTTTTTACCGCAGTTTAATGTCTTAGGGCCAACTGTTCATATGCAGATGGTGTCATCTCTGGGGTCTCAGTTCTGCTCCATTGATCGATCTGTCTGTTCTTGTACCAGTACCAGGCTGTTTTGACCACTGTGGCAGTGTAGTATGTTCTAAGGTCAGGTAATGAGAGGCCTTCCAGTGTGTTCTTCTTCTTTAGTAGTATCTTACTTATCCGGGGCTTCTTCCCTTTCCAAACAAAATCGGTGACTTGTTTCTCCATCTCATTAAAAAATGATGCTGGAACTTGTATTGGGATTGCATTATATAAATAAATTGCTTTGGGTAAAATAGACATTTTCACAATGTTAAATCTTCCTATCCATGAGCAGGGTAGGTTTTTCCATTTATCTAAGTCTCTCTTCGTTTCTTGTAGTAAAGGCTTGTAGTTCTCTTTGTAAAGGTCTGTTGTTTCTCTGGTTAGATTAATTCCTAGGTACTTTATCTTCTTAGGGGCTATCGTAAATGGTATAGATTTGATAATTTCCTCCTTAACAGTCTCGTTGTTGGTATAAAGGAATCCTACTGATTTACTTATGTTTATCTTGTATCCTGAAACTTTGCTGAACTCTTCTATCAGTTTGAGTAGCTTACTTATAGATTCCTTGGGGTTCTCTGCATATAGAATCATATCATCTGCGAACAGGGAGATTTTAACTTCCTCTTTGCCGATGCAGATGCCCTTTATTTCTTCGTCTTGTCGAATTGCTCTGGCTAGAACTTCTAGCACAATGTTGAATAGGAGAGGTGAGAGTGGGTATCCTTGTCTAGTTCCTGATCTCAAGGGAAAGTCTCTCAGTGTCTCTCCATTCAGGATGACGTGGGCAATTGGCTTTGTATAAATGGCCCTTATTGTGTTGAGGAATTTGCCGTCTATGCCCGTTTTGCTAAGAGTTTTTAGCATGAATGTGTGTTGAACTTTATCAAATGCCTTTTCTGCATCAATGGACAAAATCAGGTGATCCTTGTCTTTTGTGTTATTTATGTGGTTAATCACATGAATTGTTTTCCTGATGTTGAACCAGCCTTGCATCCCTGGTATGAATCCCACTTGGTCATGATGGATTATTTTCTTGATATGTTGTTGTATTCTGTTGGCAAGAATTTTGTTGAAGATTTTTGCATCTAGGTTCATGAGTGATATCAGTCTGTAGTTCTCTGTCTTTGTTGGATCTTTACCTGGCTTAGGTATCAGGGTTATGCTGGCTTCATAGAATGAGTTTCAGAGTACTCCATCCCTTTCTATACTGTGAAATAGTTTCAGTAGTATTGGGGATAACTCTTCTCTAAATGCTTGGTAGAATTCTGCCGTGAAGCCATCTGGGCCCGGACTTTTTTTTGGTTGGCAGTGTTTTGATGACCTTTTCAATCTCTTCCTTTGTGATGGGTTTATTAAGTTGTTCTGCTTCATGTTGTGATAATTTGGGTAGGTGGTATGAGTCAAGGAATTGGTCCATTTCCCCTAGGTTTTCTAATTAGAGTACAGTCTTTCATAGTATTCTGTTATGATATTTTTGATTTCTGTTGAATCTGTGGTGACAACTCCCCTCTCATTTCTAATTTGGGTTATTTGTTTCCTTTCCTGCTTTTCTTTAGTAAGTTTAGCCAGCGGTTTATCCATTTTGTTGATCTTTTCAAAAAACCAGCTTTTGGTCTTTTCAATTTTTTCAATTGTTTTTCTATTCTCTAATTCATTTAGCTCTGCTCTAAACTATGATCTCATTTCTTCTGGTGCTCGAGGGGTTCCTCTTTTGTTCTCTTTCTACTTGTTCAAGCTGTAGAGTTAGTTCCTTGATTTGGTTTCTTTCTCCCTAACAGATGTGTGCATTTATGGAGATAAACAGACCTCTGAGCACTGCTTTTGGTGTATCCCATAGGTTCTGGTAGGAAGTGTTTTTGTTCTCATTGGAATCCATGAATTTCTTTAATTCATCCTTGAGTTCCTCTATAACCCATGTTTTTTTGAGTAAGATGTTGTTTATTTTCCAAGAGTTCCACTTTCTATCTGTGTTTTTCCTGCTATTGATTTCAACTTTTATGGCTTTATGATATGAGAAGATGCTTTGCAGTAATTCAGTGGTATGGATTTTGTTGAGCATTGCATTATGGCCTGTCACATGGTCAATTATGGAGAATGTTCCATGTGCACTGGAGAAGAAGGTGTAGTTGCCTGCTGATGGGTGTAAAGTTCTGTGTATATCAATGAGGTTTAGTAAGTTAATTGTGGCAATGAGGTCTTCTGTATCTTTACTGAGTTTTTTTCTAGATGATCTGTCTAGTAATGAGAGTGGAGTGTTGAAGTCTCCCACTATTATGGTGGAGTCATCTAACTCTCTTTTGAGCATAGTCAGTGTTTCTTCGGCACATTTAAGTGCTCTGATACTAGGTGTATAAATATTTAATATAGTTAAGTCTTGCTTGTTACTGAACCTTTCAGCAATAAATAGTGTCCGTCTTTGTCCACGATGGTGGATTTGACATTAACATTGATTTTGTCTGAGATTAGAATTGCCACCCCTGCTCTTCTTTGTTCATTGTTAGCTTGATATATATTCTTCCATCCTTTAATTTTCAGTTTGTTCCTGTCTTTAGGTCTCAAGTGAGTTTCTTGTAGACAACATATGGATGGGTCGTGTCTTTTGATCCAAGATGACACTCGATGTCTTTTTACTGGAGCATTCAGTCCATTCACATTCAGTGTCATTATTGGTAGGTATGTGTTCACTGCTACCATTGTGATATGTTTATTTTTATGTTGATGTTTTCTCTGTTGTTGTTATTAGTCTGTTCTGGGACACTCTTTTTTGTGAGTTGATTTTTCACCTTTGTCAGAGCTGGTTTTATAGTTGTTGAGACTCGTGTGTTAGATTTCTTGAAATGGTATGATACATTTTTGCTGTGCTTTACAGCTGCCCCTATGAACCTCCTTAATAAACTATTTATAAACCCAATTTTAATTACTACCAGTCTTGTCAGCTTCCTCTCCATCTGGAAGGACTATAATGACTGTAGTACATCCCTGTTTTAATTATGATGACACCATAGTTTTCATGATGATCACTGGATTGCTTCTTTCCAAATCAGAGCTGTGGTTTACTTTGGAGCCTTACCTAAATGAGTAGAGTATTGAGTAGTGTGTCGTTCTAAAATATAAAGTTAGTGGTTTTGTTCTTCTAAGCCAGAGCCAAGAACTTCTTTTAGTATTTTTTGTAGTTTTGGTTTGGTTTTTACAAAGTCTCTGAGTTTCTGTTTATCTGGGAATGTCTTAATTTCATTTTCGTGTTTGAAAGATAGTTTTGCAGGATATGTAATTCTTGGTTGGAAGTTCTTCTCCTTCAAGACTTTGAATGTGTTGTGCCACTGTCTCCGTGCCAGCATGGTTTCTGCTGAAAAATCTGAAGAGAGCCTACAGGGTTTCCCTCTGAATGTTAGCTTTGCCTTGAGTCTTGCTGCCTTTAAGAGCTGCTGCTTTCATTTTGTTAAGCTTGATTATAATATGTCTTGGAGTCTTTCTTTTGAGATCTGTATTGGGTGGCGTACGATATGCATCTGAGATGTCTATATTCTCTTCCTTCATGATTTCTGGGAAGTTTTCTGTCAGCAGCTCAGCAACGATACTCTCTGTGTTCTCAGATGTCTCACCCTGTTCAGGGACTCCAATTAATCAAAGGTTGTTCCTCTTAGTAGAGTCCCACATGCTTCTTAATGTTTCTTCATTTTTCTTGTTTCTTTTTTCTGATTTCTGCTCATAGACGCTGGCATCAGTAGCTCTGTCTTCCAAGTCAGAAATTCTTTTTTCCATTTGTTCCATTCTGTTTTCTTGGCTTTGCATGGAAGTTTCTATGTCTTTGATTTTCTTCTTGATCTGTTAGATTTCAGAGTACTGGTGTTCCATCAGATCGAACAACTTGCTTAATTTTTCATTTTGTTCTGCTGCATTTTGTATAAGGTCTACAAGGGCTCTGTATATAATCAATTTGTATTCAATTCCTGATGTTTTCATAAAAGTTTCTTCATCTGGAAAACTCCTTGATTGCTTTGTTTGGGAGCCTTCTGAAGCCATGAGTGATTGCTTGTATGCCACAATTGTCTGTTGCTTTTTGGGTCCCATGTGAGTATATAGAGGCTGGAAGAGGTACTATCAGGATGGATTGCAAATGTTTCTCTAGGCTGTCTTAAAATGTAAAGCAAAAGGTATCTGACCACGTCACAAGTCAGTTAGGTTTTCAGGTGTAGAGGTCCCTCTTCTCATCTGACATACTAAGCACCAGTATATCCAACCCCAGATGATAACAAACTAGTTCAGAATACAGCAGTGCTACTGCCCTGTTGGCCTCTGCCGACAGGGCCTAGCCTTAGAGGACACTGTGTAGAGTACTGCTTTCTGATAGAAAAGCGCTCTTCTGTGGGCAGGCTCTGGCTCCCAAGCTAAGAAGTAGGGCCAGCTGCGGCCACCGTGTCCAAGATGGCGTCCTCCACATAGGCAGCAGACAGAGGGGCTAAAAATGCGGAGAGGTAGTGATTCCTCTGCTTCTGTTGCAGGACCCCCAACGTAGGCAGCACTGTGCAAAATCACTACTTTTCTGTCGGAGAAGCGCTATCCTGTTTGCACGCACTCGCTCCCAGGCTAAGAACGAGGTCCTGCTAAAATCTCGGTACCAACATGGCGTCCCGCATACTGACTGCTAAGCTCTGCACAAACCCTGCTGAGGCAGCTACAAAACAAAAGGCTCAAAGTGTCTAGATTAACAGAGTCCCGAGCCTGGCTCTCAGAATATGGGAATTTCGCCTGCCTCTCCCCCCAGCAGCGGGTCTGAGTACAGCTGCCAGGCAAGACCCAGCTCCGCCCGCCAGCCGAGACAGAGGAAAAAAAAAGTCAAATGGTGCGTTTACCTTCCCTCTGTGTGAGCAGGGGCTTGCCCGGAGCGGGAGTCAGCGAAAGAGAGGAGGTTTTTCGCTGAGTGGTATGAAGTCCCAATTAACAGCTCTGTGCTGTGTCCTCAGGCTGATTAGGTGATCAGAAGGCTCTGTTTGATTGTCAATTCAGGTCTTGGTTTCCAGAGAGATATAAGGAGACGTGGGCTTAGTCTGCCATCTTGATTCTGCCCCCCTCGTTACCTTTTTTGAAGGGCTCTCTTTTACAATTTCATTTACCTTAATCTCAAGTCCATCTTATCCAGTGGTCTTTCTGTAGCTCTTTCTCCATTTAGTATAATACAAATTGTGAAGCATACCCTTATTATCATGACTTCATATCCCTGTCTTGTTCCAGACATAAATGTAAAACTTATAAGACATTTGAGACTTAGGCAAAAACAGACATTTTGAATGACCAGTTAAAAACTCATCAGTAGAAATAAAGAGGATTGTTGCTGTTAGGTGATGCTGAGTTGGTTGTGATTCATGGTGAACCTCTGTACGACAGAGAGAAACACTACCCAGTCCTACACCATCCTTATGATCATTGTTATGCTTGAGTCCATTATTTCAGACACTGTGTCAGTTTGTCTGCTTGAGAATCTTCCACTTTTTTGCTGACCCACTGCTTTGCGAAACATGATGTCTTTCTCCAGAGACTGGACCCCCCCCCAGCTAACATGTTCAAAGTATGTGAGACAAATCTTGCCATACTCGCTCCTAAGGATCATTCTGGCTGTACTTTCAAGTTTTTTGGCAGTCCATGTTATATTCAGTATGCTTCACCAATACCATAATTCAGAGACCTCAGTTTTTCTTCAGTTTTCCTTATTCATTGTCCAGCTTTTTGTTTTTTGCATGCAGATGAGGCAGTTGAAAACACCATGGCTTGGGTCAGGCACACCTTAGTCCTTACGGTGACGTCTTTGCTTTTTAACAATGCAAAGAGCTGTCTTGTGAGAGAGGTGCCCGGTATTATGAGTTATTTGATTTCTTGACTGCCGCTTCCGTAGATGTTGATTTTGGATCCAAGTAAAATGAAATTCTGGACAACTTCAGTCTTTTCTCCATTTATCATGATGTTGCTTACTGGTCCAGTTGTGAGGAATTTTGTCTTTATATTGAGGTGTAATCCATACTGAAAGTTATAGTCTTTTACCTTCATCAGTAAGTGTTTCATCAGTAAGTTCTTCATATTCAGTAGGCATCGTTGTGTCGTCTGCATAATTCAAGTTAGTAATGGGTTTTTCTCCAATCTTAATGCTGTATTCTTCTTCGTATAGTCCAGCTTTTTGGATTATTTGATCAGCATACAGATTGATTGTTGTTGTTAGGTGCTGTCTAGTCGGTTCCAACTCATAACAACCCTATGAACAACAGAATGAAACACGGCCTGGTCTTGTGCCATGTCCACAAACCGTCTTTATGGTTAAGCTTATTGTTGTGTCTACTGTGTCAGTCCATGTTGTCGAGAATCCTTAACTTTTTCGCTGACCTTGCACTCTACCAAGCATGATGTCTTTCTCTAAGGACTCATCTCCCCTGACAACATATCCAAAGGATGTAAGACACAATCTTGCCATCTGTGCTCCCAAGGAGCACTCTGGTTATACTTCTCCCAGAACAGATTGATTAAGTATAGTGAAAGGATACAACCCTGATGCCCACCTTCCCTAACTTTAAACCATGCAGCATCCCTTGTTCTGTTCAAATGGTGGCTGTCTCTGTCTATGTACAAGTCCCTCGTGAACACAATAAAGTGTTCTGGAATTCTCATTCCTTACAATCTCATCTATAACTGGTTATGATCTGTACAGTTGAATGCCTTTTCATAGAAAAAACTGGTAAATGTCTTTCTGGTATTCCCTGCTTTTAGCCAGGATCCATCTGACATCAGCAGGGATATCCCTGATTCTGTGTCTTATGAATCTGATTTGAATTTCTGTCAGATCCCTGATGTAACTGCTTTTGAATCATTTCAGCAAAATTTTATGTGTGATATTAATAATATTGTTCCATAATTCCCACATTTTGTTGGCTTACCTTTCTTTGGGATAGGTGTAAATATGAGTCTCTTCCAGTCTGTTGGCCAGGTAGCTGTCTGTCATTTTTCTTTATTAGGACGTAGCTGTTATTTTTTTTCATTAGGACTTGTGGACCTTGATACCACTTGGTAGGAATAATCAAAATGCTCCTTTTCTCTTCACATTCCACTTGTATATCTAAGGTCATCACCCTGGCCACATCAGGACTCTGGTTGCTAGAGAATTTGGGTTTGTTTGTTTATAAGTTTTTCTATTACCGGAGGACAAGCTAGAGGGACATTAGAATGATTGCTGAATGAGCCAGTCTGCAGTATCTGCCATAGGGCACAAATAATAAAATGATCCCTCAGTCTGGGGCAGTCAGTAGATGATTTTTGAGTGAGACATTACAGGATTAAGAAGGAGTTTACCAGGTGCTAAACCAAGACTATTCCATGCAGAAAAAAAATGTGTGCAGAGTCTTGAAAGCATGAAAATGTTGGTGATGTTTAGGGACTAACTGCTGAGTATTGCAGAATACCTGTATCCTGGAGTGTTTGGGACAGTGTAAGCAGAATAAGACTAGAGATGGATTGAGGCCAGACTGTGAGATATCTTGAATGTTACAGTGTGGATTTGTTCGTTATCTGATAGGCAGGATTTTCAAGAAGTAGAATGACTTGAAAGTTTAGGTAATTGTAGTGACTATATATGTGTGCATGTGTGTATATACATATACCACTTGATACATAGGCACGTGTGTACACATATGTACATTGTTTACAAATGTAACTGCATAAAAAATGTTTTAGATCCAATTTTATTATTTAATATACTTTCTATCTATAGAAAGCTGTAATTAATCATTTTAAATTAATATAACAATTGAAAACAAATTTAAGAAATGTAGTGAGCATCTTTATTTGTATATGTTAGGGGAATGTTTTATGGTTTCACCATGTAGAATATCTGCTGCAGGTTACTGCTGGATAACCCCTTGACAGCTTAAGAAAAGTTATAATCTTTAGTTCACATGCTGTCAGGAGGAACCAGTCCCTAGAGAAAGGCATCATGCTTACTAGAGTAGAGGGTCAGTGAAAAAGAGGGGCATCCTCAACAAGGTGAATTGACACAGCGGCTGCAACAAAGGGCTCAAACAGCGATGGAGGGGACAGCACAGGACCAGGTCGTGTGTCGTTCTGTTGTACACAGGGTTACTGTGAGTTGAAACTAGCTCAACAGCATGTAACAGCATGGCAGATGAAAACATATATTTACAAGTATTTAATATCTTTTGAAAATTATTTCCAAGTTAAGAATGAAGAAGAGGAAGAAAAGGACATGACAGGTACCAGTTAGTTTCAAATTCTGTCAGATCCACAAATCTATAGTTAGCAATGCTGATTAGTCTTTTGGGCTAAAATCTTTTGTTAAATCCACTAATTTCTTTTCATGGGGAATGGAAGTTCTCCGCACTCCCCTTTATAACACTTGGCGCTGTTACTGTGTGAGTTCTCTAAGGCCACCAGTTACTCATTCAGTGAGTCCCTCTGTCTGTGAGAGGATCCCAGGGGACCGAGAGGAGAGGTCAGTGCGCAGACCATCGTTATGGCCTCCTGGAGCAGCCAGAGTACGCCAGAGTTCTTCCTCATCAAGGTTCCTGTAGGACATTCCAACCCCTTAAGTCGGAAGCGTCAGTGAGTGCCAGCGTTTATTAATGTGTTCAGTGCTGTGAGCCGGTCCTGATTACTCAAATCCAGAGAGCCTGTTGACTTTATTTCTGTAATTGATTTTTGTTTTTAATATTTGTTTTTTGATCTGTTAACTCTCTTTTCTAGTCTTCAGCTTTCAGAGGGTTTTGCTTTTAGGAATCCAGTCAGGTCTCTGCTATAACGTGTGGCTAACCCTGGGATGTGTCCAGGGACTTGTTGATGCTCCAAGTGCTTAGATGATCAGTCTTCCCTGTTAGTTGAGCTCTTTGCATCAAATCATCCTTGCTGATATTTGCAAGTGTGAAGTTAATACTTGAGTGCATAAAAATTGTAGGGACCAAGATTCAGGAATAACTTTGTTCCTCTTCTCTGAATCCTGCCGACTGTTCAGTCCACACTGAGTTCTTCCACTGACCAGTCACAAGCTTTCTGGTTACCTTCCTCACATTCTGTTTACTCCTTTTCTGTCTAATTTAAATATTTGCTATCAAGAATATCATCTCTCCCTTTTTTTTCTTACTGGGACTTCCTAAAGACTTTGACTAAGTGTTTACAGTCTTGTCTCTTGGTGGCAGCCTCTGTCTTCCCCAAGGGAAACCTTTTTAAGTTGGCTGTAAAGACTAGGAGCCCTCGTGGTGCAGTGGTTAAGCACTTGGCTACAAACTGAAAGGTCTCTGGTTCGAACCCCCAGCTGCTCTGTGGCAGTGTGCTTCCATGAAGATATACAGCCTCGGACACCCTGTGGGGCAGTTCTAACTGGCCTTCAGGTTTGCTGTGAGTTGGAATAGACTCAAAGGAAGTGGATTTTATTTTGTTTTTTGGTTTGGCTCTAAAGACTTGTTCTGCTTCAGGCTTGGAATTCCTTCCTGGCTTACAATTTTCATTTGTGGACACAATAGCCTCGTTATAGCTCTTTAAAAAAAGACATCTGTTTATTGAAAATCAAGGCATTGGTACACTTGAGTTTGAAGTTCAGCTTTTCTGTGCATAGTGGCCTTGTTCTTGACCTTCTCTTTTATGGCACTAAATTTACTGGGTATGTATAATGATCATCAAGATATCAGGGACAGTACAGCCAGTCATGGAAAAGGAGAAGAAAACTCTTGATCCTTTCTCTGCAGTTTGTCTCATCAAAACCTCTGGACAGAGGCCGTACTTCTTGCCAGGCTGAGGAGCCCAGAGGCTTCAGGGTGCTTCGACCTCTGCAGGATCCTGACCCTGAAGGTGTGTCACTGCCCCTTTCTCCGTGCCATCTCCATCTCACTTTCTGAAAAAGTCTCCCTTTCTCTTCGGTTTTATTTTCCTTGGATCTGTGTTCCTCCTTACTTTTTCCTTTTTCTGTCGTGTTTACCGAGATCATTCTTGTCATCAGGAGGCTTGAATCAGGACTGAGGTGCATGAACTGAGCGTAGAGGCTTCTTCCTCCCACTGCCAGGTGCGGCTTCAAGGGTTTTTCTACCGATTCCTCTGGGGGGTGTCTGCCTGGCTGTGTATCTTCCGTGTCCAGTGTTTGCAGTTACTAGCAGTCTACCATAACTGAAGACACTGAAGATGTGTCCGTCTTTGTGTTCCAGTCTGATTATCTCTGCGTGATAAATTTCAGAAACTAGAATTGCTTGGTCAAACAGTATGCCCACTTAAACTTTTAGTTTCTTTTGAGAGAGGTAGCTAAGATAGCATGGGCTTTGTCTTCATACAAATCGGTGTTCAGATTCTAACTGCCATTTACTGGCCATTTTCTAGACTTAAACTATGTGTTCGTTTGCTCTTATGAAAAACAGGATGAAAAGGGAAACTGTCTCATGTGACTGTATGGTTTAAATGAGATGATGTAATGTCCCTGGCTAGTGCCCAGTACATAGAAATAGTAGGTACACAAGACAGACAAGGTCCACACTCTATAGAACTGATAACATAGTGGAGGTGGGGGATAGTAAAATACAGTAAAGAAATAATTGTGCAAGAAAAATAGCAGAATTGGCAGATAATTAAAGTGATGTAGAGCTGCTAGATGCTAGTTATCTTAGGTTGGGTAGGTTGGACAAGCCCTTCTGAAAAGGGGACACTTTGGTTAAGGTCTGAGTGACAAGGATATCCTTGAAATTCCTAAAAGTAGTATCATGGGATCCAAGATGATATGCATTAAAAATGTTGGTCAGTCTAGTATTGACAAATGAACCTACAAAAAATGTCTACTTTACATTCCCTTTAACTGTCTGTAGACATATCTCTTACCCTCATCAGTTATTTTCTTCCAGTTTTAAAAGGTAGGCTTGTAAAAGGATGACCTTGAGGACATTTCTGTTGGTCTTCTAACAAGTGTCTTCAACAGGGAAAGATAACAAAATGTCACAATTTTGATTAAATCAGGATTCAGTGATTTTTTTACAGTGTTACAACAGAGTAAATATTGTTCTCTCTGAGCCAGGTAACTTTCTAATTATTTTTTCTTCCTATCTTCCACCCTTTTTGAGGGTTCCCTTTTGCTGGCTCCCCCTAAATTAATTGCCCAGCATCACCCTCTTATTGTAGAAACCTTTCTCATCTCTTACTGGCCTTTTTCTCTCTGTCAGCTCCTGCTGGCATTGTGTCATAAGACTGGAAACCCCAATATTTTATTCAACATGCATAATGATTAATAGCCATGTTTCCCCCTTTGGAATTCAGCAGTGACTGGCTCAGAGTAGATATTGACCAGCATTGCTCCTGGTATAAAAACAAGAAGCTTTTTAAGGTAGGCTGATTTTTCCAAGTCAGTTTGTTGGCAAGGGTATATATATAACACCTTCTGTGAGTTACAACTGTGCCAAAGGCACTGTATCTTTTTGCTCCAGTCAGATCCCTCTCCGTACTGCATGCACTGGGGAGACAGTCCATTACTGAGCTGCGGACCCTATGGCTTCTTCAGACCAGATCAGTAGGTAACGAGACTTCTTTTATTTGTTTGCAATTGTATATAATTGTGCGTTGTTAATAGATCTACGCTGTAAAGGCTTTTATCATCCTATATCCTGCTATGTCATAACAAACATTTTCTTTTGAAGTCTTACATGGCTTAACATTATCACAATGATATTAAAAAAAAAAAAAAAAAACTTCGCTGTTCTCTTGACTCTGACTCATAGCAACCTTATAAGGACAGAGTAGAACTGCCCCATAGAGTTTCTAAGGAGCAGCTGGTGGATTTGAACTGCCAACCTTTTGATGACCAGCTGAGCTCTTAAAACACTGCTATCAGGACTCCTACAGTGATATAGTACTCATTAAATTAGAGCTGCTGTTTAGATAGTGTTTTGTTCATTTACTGTACAATCATGTATTTCTGTGGAGTACAGATGTATTAGAGTTTAATCTCTGTTTCAGGTCTTAAAATAATACTCTGTAGTTCAAACTCGTTGAAGAATGAATTGAAAGAATTAAAAGTCACCCATTCTTGAAATGTTTTTGTTTTTATCATCTTTTAAAACTCAGCAGCCTAAAACCAAACATCCTGAGGATGACATGTGTTAGTGGCAAGGGGCTCAGGATAGCGTGGGGAGGGAATGAATGTGTTTGGTGAAACTGTCCAGAAGCAAAGCACTTGAAGCCTAGAGATTTGTCATCAAAATATGTGCAGATTGCTGATGCTATAAATAGTCTGAACTCAAGTAAACAGCTTCTTCCCTCTGGCTGCCGCTTGGCCATTGTTCAGATGCCAGAATAGGCTGCAGAGAGCATCTCACACCAGGCTTCCAGTCCCAGTGCTGAATTCTTGGGTTCCTCATCTACCAGGCAGGGCAGTCAGCTCCCCAGGACTTGAGATGACCTGTGTCAGATATTCGCCAGCCCCTTGAGTTCCCCAACTTTAGTTCCCACCCTCCCCAGCCTGTTGTGTACAGCTTTGCAAACTTGCTTTAGACCAGCACCAATCTCAGATTCATGTCTATAAAAAGCCCTAGAACTGCATGGCTGTTGACTCTGAAGTGGATTTAGGAGGCATGGATGTTCTCTTTTCAGGACAGACACGTCCATGGCCTGTTTCTTTATTTTGGAGCCAGGAAGAGTGGTGCTGGTGGTGTAACCTACTGTGAGCTGCCTGTGCCAGCCGCAGTTGTGCTGTGTGCCATGTGGCAGGCTGCTGACAGTTCAGGAGCCCCTTTGAGGACGCAAGAAGAATGCTGACATCAGAGCAACTGAGGACATGCCATGGCTTATTACTGTTTTTCCTCTGGAAAACCTGCATCTCCCTCTTTTCTTGAACTCCGGCTTTAGCTGTGTTCACTTACAGTGACTCTGAAGTTGGATGCTCATGAAAAGATTATGAAAAAATGGGCATCTTGGAATTGAGGGGAATGTTTAAGGGGTAGTAGAAAGAGTATTAGGCTAATAATCAGGAGACCTGGACAAGTAAGTTAACTTTTCTTGGCTTTAGTTTCGTTATCTGTCAAGTGAGGATAATTCTGTCTCCTCTGTTTCATGAGGTTGATAAGAAAATGTATGTAAAAGTACTTCCTGTGCTATACTGAGCTAGTGGGATGTAAAAGAGAAGTGAGGCAGTGGGAAGAGCATGAGCATCAGAGCTGAGCTTTCTACTCTGTGTCTCTCTTAGTTTTTTCATCTGTGAACTGGGAATATAAACACCTGCCTTGCAGGAGAATTATAAGGATAAGGTATAACATGTTATATAGGTACTGTTCTTTCATGATTCATCAGTTTGAGGTGTTAATTCTTGACTTCCTAGGATGGCATTGTTAGCTTTTTGACAGGTGTGACAGACCCATTTGTACCCATCTGCCTTCTCTTTTATCCCGGTATCTTAATTTTTGGTTAAATCAGGATTCAATGTTTTACAGTGTTATAGCGATGTAAATATTGTTTCCTGCAGAGCCAAGTAACATACTGATTCTTTTTTTCCGTTCTATCTGACTTGATAATAGCTTATTCTTTAATATGCTTAACGTTCCCTATTTGTATTGCTAAGTGTCTCTATACTTTCCCACAGACTTCCGTACACTCAGGGAGTTCCTCTGTCAGCTCAGTTTTCCTGGACCTTCTATCCTCCTGCTCTAGCAGGTGGTCGTCTCTAGGCCTGTAGTTCAGCTGAGGGCCAGGGCTGCCTTCCTCATCAGCCTTGGCATCCCTTTCCCCTCTTTCATTGGATCCCTATTTTTTAAATCCTGTTTCTTTCTTAGTTAAGACCTCATTTGCTCATTGCTGTTGAGCCAATTCCAACACATACTGATCCTATAGCATAGAATAGAATTGTCCCCACAGGATTTCCAGTGCTGTAGTCTTTACTGAGAAACTTTGGTGGTTAAGTGCTATGGCTGCTAATCAAAAAGTTGGGAGTTTGAATCCACCGGGCTTGCCTTGGAAACTTAAAGGGCAGTTCTAGTCTGTTCCTTAGAGTTGCTGTGAGTCAGGATCAACTTGATGACAGTGGTTTGTTTTTTTGTGTGTGTTTTTGGTGATCTTTACTGAAGTCAGTTGTCATGTCTTTCTCCCATGGAGTGGGTCCTGTGTTCTGACTGTGGTGTTTTGGTTAACTATTGAGTGCTTAACCACTGTGCCACTGGGGTTCCTCAAGCCCTCATCAAGGGGAAATATATCCTTCAATGGTTTAATGAGAAAGCAGTGAAACAAAAACTTTTAAACTCTTGCATGTCTGACAATGTGTATTTTGTGTAGCTAAGTGTAGATAGGATGCTAGGTTCACGGTCTCTGTCCTTCAGAACTTTTCCCCAAGGAGCTTTGCTCTGTTGTATCAGGGACCCAGTATTACTTATAAGAAGTCTGACACCAGTCGGATTCTTTTCTCTTGAAACAGTCTCTTCATCCTGTGGGAACTTTGAGGATGTTTTTCCTTTAGAATCCTGAAAGGCCAGGAGGCTGCATCTAGGTATGGTCTTTCTAATCCTGCCCAGTACTTCCCAGGCTTTCCAGCTTGAAGCGTCATGTCTGTCTTCACTTCTGGCAATTTTTTTTCATGATTTCTTAAATAATTTTTGTCCACTGCATTTTTTTCCTGTTCTTTTGCTGGAATTTCTGTGTAGTGTGACACTGGACTTCATGGATTGTTGTTCTTTATTGAGATTTTTTTTTTAAATCCAGTCATTACATTTTCCCTGTGTTTTGAAAGATTTCCATATTTTCTGGTCCTTCCACTAAATTTTTAATTTCAGTATTCATATTGTTATTTAAAAACCAATAAAAACCCATTGCTGTTGAGTCAGTTTTTACTCAGCAGTCCATCCTATGGGACAGAGTAGAACTGCCCTGTGTAGTTTCCCAGGTTGTAATCTTTGGGGAAGCAGATCGCCACAGCTTGCTCCTGCAGAGTGGCCCGGTAAGTCTGAACTACTGGACTTTTTGGTTAGCAACCAAATGTTTAACCACAGGGATGCCAGTCTCCAAACCAGAAAACCAAACCCAGTGGCACCGAGTCGATTCTGACTCACAGTGACCCTACAGAACAGAGTAGAACTGCACCATAGAGTTTCCAAGGAGCACCTGGTGGATTCAAACTGTCAACCTTCTGGTTAGCAGCTATAGCACTTAGCCACTATGTGGCTCTAAGAGCCCTTTATTGTCAGTTTATTCTGTTTATATTTCATGGATCCTGCATCTTCAGAATCTTTCTGAAGAAGGATTTTTTTTTAAGCTTTTCATTTCTCTGAATTTTATAAGCTCCATTTTCTCTTTGCCATGTTGTTGGTTTTCCTCAGATGCCCTGTGTTACTTTATTCGGCCATTCATAATCCATAGTGAGAAGCTCTGGAACTGGTTGTCTGTCTGCTACATAGGCCTCTCCCCTGCTTGGGAAGCTTCAGGGAGCTCGCTGTACCCAGAGGAAGTTCCTCTTTGTTTTAGGACCTGTAAGCAGGAGCTGGCAGTTAGACTGTGGGCCCTTCAGATGTTAGGATGAGAGTGTCAGGTCTCCCTCTAGAAGTCTTGGATCTCTGCATCATCCTACGCAGTTCTTCACTTTATTTAAAGAGCCCTCCTGTCTCTTGGCTGGGAGTTTGCAGGGTTTCCAGGTCCTCTGGGGGCCGTCAGGGGAGGGAGTCAGCTGACCAGCACAGTGATTATACAGACAAGTGGACCTTCAGTGGATTCTCTGATTGTGGTCCCTCCTTCTAAATCC
The DNA here is from genome assembly GCA_028571685.1 of Heterohyrax brucei. NCBI lineage: Eukaryota > Metazoa > Chordata > Mammalia > Hyracoidea > Procaviidae > Heterohyrax > Heterohyrax brucei. The sequence goes on from CM053156.1 coordinate 72,916,411, forward strand.
TGCTCTCTGTATATGCCATCACCAGCCCAACGTATTGCTAGGGTTCCACACAGTAGTTTCCTACTTCCAGTGGTGCTGTCTTGTTCCAGTACACTGGACTTGGGTGTCTCGCTGTCATGTTGCTTCTACCTTTTCTATCTTTCAGAAAGTATTTGAAATGAAATTTCTGTTCTGTAATGATCATCCCCCACTGCTTTACCTTCTTAGCTCCTCACCCTCTTCCTGCCTCTCCTGTTTTTGCTGTTTTGGATTCAGTTAGGTTCAGAGAAACTATATATCTGTATATAGATATCTGTGTCTATATACACATAAAGCAAGATGGAAGTTTATTTATTCCTCACACTCAGGAACCTAGAATTAGTTGACCCTTGACTGATTTGGTGGTCCCTAAAGTCAAGAACTCAGAATTAGCTGACCCCGGGTTGATTCGGCTCTTCATAAAGTCAGGAATCCAGAATTAGTTGATGTCAGGTTGATTTGGCTCCCCACGAAGTCAGGAACCCAGAATTTCATGACCTCAGGCTGATTTGGCTCCCCATGAAGTCAATAAACCAGAATTAGTTGACCCCAGGCTGATTGGGCTTCCCATGAAGTTAGAAACCCAGAATTAATTGACCCTGGGCTGATTTGGCTCCACATAAGGTCAGGAACCCAGGATTAACTTCACTGTCAGCTGATTTGGCTTGCTATGAAGTCAGGAACCTAGAATTACTTGACCCCAGGCTGATTTGGTCCCCCATTAAATCAGGAAGCCAAACTTCAACCCTTCTGTTTCTCTGCCTCACATGACTTCCATGTCCAAGGTCACTTCGTGGTCCAGGATGGCTGTTAGAGGTCAGCTTTGAGATCCATATTTCACTGTCAAAGAGAGTGACACAGAGGTCATTCCCTCTTATTTTAAGGACATTGCCAGAAAGCTGCATGTAACCGTACCACTCATGTCTCATTGGTCAGAACAGAGCCCCTGGCTCTAGAGAGCCTGTCTTTGCCCACCTGTGCCAGCTCAGAACTAGAGGTCTGTTAGTGAAGTGGAGTTTCTAAGTAGTGCAGACTCATAAGCTCCAGACAATTAGCCAAAAGATTGGTGGTTTGAACCCATCCACAGGCGCCTTGGGTGACAGGTCTGGCTATCTGATAATAAAAAGTTACAGGCCCTGAAAGCCTTCTGGAGTACAGTTCTACTCTGATACAACTGGGGTCACTGTGAGTCAGAATCGACTAGACAACAACTGACAACAACAAGACTGCTGAAGTAGAAGGAGATGACACTTATCGGGGGCACAAATAGTGCTTTGCTAAATGGACTTATTTTTGTGCATTCTCCTTTCTCATATTTTACTGGGATTTCCTTGGGGAGGAGGTGAGAGAAGACCCTCACTTTCCATCTGCTGTCTTAATCTTGGCCCTGGTAGCTAACATTTATCTAGTTTTCACTGCATGCCAGTTGCCAGAGCTCTGTAAATGCCTTCTGTGTCTCTGGAATCACTCGTGCCTTGAATGTTCCTCCCCTGTATATGTATATTGCTTGTTGCCTTACCTCGTTCAGTGCTTTGCTTAAAGGTCACTTTACAGAAAGGCCTTGCTATGTAGCCTTTCTATGTTAGCAGCCCTATTATTCAGGTTCCCTTACTCTGTTTTTTTTCAGCATAGCACTAACCACTAATCTTTATAGTATTCCATGTTGATTTATTGGCACTCTGCCCCATTGGAAGGTAAGCTCCAGGAGAGCAGGGACTCCACCTGCATGGCCTACTGCTGTAGCCCCAACACCAGGAACATTGTTGACATATTGTGGGTAATAAACATTTGTTAAATGCGTGAGTTATGGTCTGATAATCCTCACAACAATGCTATGAGAGATTAAATAATTTGACCAAGGTTACACAGATTACTAGGAAGCAGGATTTAAATCTAGATCTTTGCCTCCCCTTGGGATTCTTAACCACCATGTCCTGCTGTCCCTACTTCTAAAGGAAATACTGATGCTGAACAGGTTCTGGTGTTCACAAACTCACCTTGAAATGAGCAGGTCCTGTGTCTGGAGGACACGGTAGAAGGCATAGCTAGCTGTTCTGTAGCCTGTGAAGCAACTCAGAGATGATAAAAGGGAAGCCCAGCTGGTAGTTGAGAAGATATGGTTCCTTTTGTAAGCATGCTGTTGCTTTACCCCAGGCCTAGACTACCCAAGATTTATATGCTTATTTACTTGTTTAAGAAATAGGCATTGTTTTTCCTGTTGAGTGTCAGAGACTGTTCTAGATACATGGGATAGATTCATCAGTCAACAAGAAATACATGGCATTGACCCTGTGGCACTTAATAGGCTGACAGGGAAACACGCAAAACACGTACTTACAGTAGCATATGTGAAGGGTTAAAGCAAGAGAAATAGGGGCTGCTGTGAGCCCTGTACAGCTGAGGGAGCTCATGTGGTTCAGAGGGCCAGGAAGGCCTCCCTAAGGAAACCAAACCAAAAACCAAACCCACTGCCATTGAGTTGATTTAGACTTATGGTGACCTTGTAGGTCAGAGTAGAGCTACCCCATAGAGTTTCCAATGAGTGCCTGGTGGGTTTGAACTGCCAGCAGTTAGCAGAACTAGTTAGCAGAACTAGTTAGCAGAAGTAGCACTTAACCACTACACCACCAGGACTCCCTAAGGAAGTCACATTTAATCTGAGATCTGATGCAGAATAGCTCCCCAGACGAGACCAAGGGGCCTGGTTAGATCTGTATTTTACAGTGCGGTGGCCAACAAGAGGGCCTCCAGCCCACTGAAAGTCTTCCTCCTCTTAGAGTATCAGTTCTCCTTCCGTGCCGTCCCTTGCCTTCTCTGAGGCTGGCATTCCTGGCCTTGAAAATGGGGAGACAGGATGCGCCTTTTGACTCTAAATAAGTCTGAGATTGTTTAAAATGAACACAAGTAGAAGTCATTCTGTCCCATCATGGCGCTAAAGTGAAACCTAGCCCTAGCTGCTGGGAAGCAGTTCTAACAAAAACAGAAAATGACCGGGGGCGACAGTGTGATATGCTGCGAACTGTCCCATTTTCTAACTCTATTTTCTGACCCCACTGGGGTCAGATTTCCCTTTTGCCAGCTGTCCATGGGGCACACTGCATTTTCATCAGTGCAAGGGGAGACAGAAAGTAGAGCCTCAGAACAGAACATCAGACAGCTTAGAAAAAAGCAGCGTGTGCTCTGAAACCAAACAGTCCATCTTTTGTGGCGTTGACTCTTCTTCCCCCTCCAGAAAAATGACTGAAGTTTCTGATTCTGAGCATTGTTTTGAGTGTCAGTGTGAATCTTTTCTCTGAGGCTGTACACTGTGGTTGTTTCTGGACAATAGATGCTGTCCCTCCCTTTTTTCTGCTTTTCCGTATTTTCCTATTTGTTACAGTAAGTAATTATGATTATAATTGGAAAGAAACAAAATCTACTTTAAAAAAAAATTTCGGTTAATATGTTTTCAGTAAATTAAACCTAGAAAAATGTAAACCTTCCAGCTATGTAACCTAATGAGTAAATGGCTCTGGAGCAGTATGGACACTGAAAGCCCTTCTGTGACAGGGTGGTGACCCGAAACGCATTTTCCGCAGCTATTTGGACTGGGAGGTGGGATGGCGGGGGCCAGAATTGACTCAGTTACACACACCTTTCAACGGATAGCTGTCAGTTACTAGCTGAATGAACTAGTCAGCTGATCTGCTTCTGAAATTCCCACATATCAAGTGGAGATAATAATTGAACCTACGTTATAGGTGTCCTTGTAAGAATTAAACAGGTAATTTATATAAAGCATATAGAATGTATAAGATATTACCTGGAATGTAGTAAACATTTTTTCAAATTGAGTATTTGTTGTTTATGGACATCCTTATCTGAATAATATTTCAGTATCTGTGGGTAAAGAAAAAAGTTACCGGGGACCAGATCAGGTGAGTAGGGAGAGTGTTCCAATACAGTTATTGAAGACATTTTGATTCTGTTCAGGACATCAAGGGTAATCTGACAACAGCTCTGATGGCCATGTCAAACAAGAAACCACTGAACCCACTGCTGTCAATTCGGGACCAACTCATAGCAACTCTAGAGATCAGAGTAGAACTGCCCTCCAGAATTTCCAAGGAGTGCCTGGCCGATTTGAACTGCCAACCTTTTGGTTAGCAGATGTAGCACTTAACCTACTCCACCACCAGAGTTTCCTTCCAGGAGTTCCACTGTGCTGTGCAGAGTGGACTAGTTGCTGGGGTTGGTGCGTAGCTTCCCAGGGGGAGTACTTTGAAGGCGACCACGGTGATACGCAGCCGTGAGGTCTGTAGCACTTTTTCTGGAATGAGTGCGTGAACTTTATTGTCAGGCCTCATGTGTGGTAAAGAATTTGTGAGGGAGAGACTCCTTGTAGACTGGGTAGGGCTTAAACACAGCAAGCAAAGTGGCCATCTGAGCCGCTCAGACCAGTTATCCTCACTCAAGCAGCCAAAATTTCATTTGTCCTCAAACTGACAAAACAAATTGCTGCAAAGAATGCTAAGTTTCTTGCAGGTAAACTCTGCCAAGGGTTAAAAATCCGGGCTGAGCTCCAGACGGCTCTGGATTAGAGCATGGGCTCCGTACTTAAGCCCTGTGAACCTTAGAGGAGGTCAGTCAGCCTTTCCCCACTGACTTCCGTTTCCATAGCTCTAAGATGACAGTATGAGTCATACCTGCCACATCTGAATGTTGTGCGGATTCCATGAAGTGATGTGTGTAGACTGTCAGCATAGACCGTGGCACATGGTACCAGTCCACAAGGTATATCTGCTGATGATAGTTATAGTATGACAAAAGGAGTGTGATGGTGGGTGTCACAGTTCTGTCTTCATGGGTCCTGTCACCGATGTGGAATTGCTCAGTCTGCAGGGAATAGTATAGAGCACGTTGTTTTAGTCAGCTGGTGGTACTGATCTAACAAAAACACCGCAGAGTGGATGGCTTTAACAAAGGAAACTGTATTCTTACACAGTCCGCTAGGCTACAAGTCCAAATTCAAAGTATCAGCTCCAGGGCAAGGCTTTCCCTCTGCTGGCTCTGGAGGAAGTGTCCTTGTGCTGTGTCAGTCTTTGTTCAGGGAGCATCTTGGCACAGGAGCCTCATGTCTGAAGGACATGCTGTATTCCTGGTGCTGCTTTCTTGATGGTATGAGGTTCCCAGTTCTCTGCTTGCTTCCCTCTCCTTTTATTTCCCATAGGGTGAAAGGATAAAAGATGGTGCAAGCCACACTCCATGGAAACTCCCTTTATAATGGAGCAGGAAGGTGACCTTAGGAAGGGATTTGCAGTCCCACCCTAATCCTTTTTAACATACAGCATAGGAAAAAGCACAGAATGGAGGGCAATCACACAATAGCGGTAATCACAACCCAGCCAAATTTATATATGTATTTTCTGGGGGACAGTGAATGGGCTCCTCATGATTACTTTTGTTCAAGTAACAACATGACCCAAAGACTGACAGTGATGTCACTGAACGACCTGTCAGGAGTCTGGTGTCATTTTCTGATACCTGCTTGGGGTTCTGGGGTAAAGACACAACCAAGCAGCGATCCTGGCCTTCATTCCTCCAAGCTGAGTGTTAAGAATACAGGTGACAGCTCTCAGTGGGGTTATTATGATGTCCTAGAGAAACACAGGGCCTTTCTTATTTCTTACACATTAGCACATCACCCTTAGGACAGAGGGTGGTGAAACTGAGTCAGAATTAGAAATAGTACCCTTAGAGGACATTGCTGCTTATTTTTGCAGGTAATTTTTGAACTTTTAGTACATGCCAGGCACTTAATCCATGTAAGAACCTTATGGAGCCGATGCTGTTGTTATTCTCATTTCACTATGGAAAACCAAGGCATGGGGAAGTTAAACAACTTGACCAAGTTCATGTGCAGCTAAAAAGACCAATGATAAGACTGAAACCTAGGTCCACTCAAGCTGCTAACTCTAACCTTGCATGGGTCACCAGTGTGGTGGTCTTTGTATTCCACTGTAGCCCTGTACCAGAAACCCTGGTGGCATAGTAGTGAAGTGCTATGGCTGGGAACCGAGAGGTCAGCAGTTCAAATCCACCAGGCACTCCTTAGAAACTCTAGGGTGGTTCTACTCTGTCCTGTAGGGTCACTACGGGTTGGAACCAACTGGATGGCACCTAACAACAGCAACAACAGCCCTATATCACTGGCTGAAATGCCTTTAGGCTAGCCAATTTCCTTGCTGACACAGCCTGTTTGGTGTTTGGGCCTTTCCTGATTTGCATCGGAGTTCTCTGAGAACCAATTAAAATGCCTTTTAAGTCACAAACTACCATGGCCTTACCCCCACCCATAAATGGCTTCTTTCCCAGCTGAGCTCCATAACCAACATTCCATCCAGATAGCTTTGAGGTGGGATCCGATATACCACCTCCCCCCGCCCCCCACCCCCCCACCCTATTTTCTTGGAGGGGCTGTTGAAGCCCAGGCATGCTGCAGGCCACACAGTATTCTGGTAGCAAAGCAAACAAGCACCCTCTCAGGCCCTGTGGCCTGATACACTTCCTGTAGGCAGCAACATTCCTAATGTGTCAGAGTCTAGGCCACAGATAACCCCCACCCCAGCTGCCTGCCTGAACCTGGGAAAACTGCCTCCTGTCCTCTTTTGTTTCAGTAAGAAGCTTAGCTTGTTTTTCTAAATGAACCCTCTAGAAATCAGGGCCAGGCGCAGTGGAGCAAGCCTCTTGATAAGTAGCATTGGGATGTGTGTGTTGCATGTGTGCTGGGCTAAGTGGGAGTTAAGAGACTTGATTTTTTACTCATAAATTTTGCTACATGTCCTTGGGGATGTCACTTAACCTTCTCTGTGTTTCCTTTTCTTATCCAGAAGAAAAGACATTAGTAATTAGGTCTCTGGGTAGCTAATTCTCCTGCAGGTGTTAGTAGAATCAAATCCAGAGCTGGCATCTCCTTCACAGTCACTGTGTGGCACATACTTTCAGTTCCCTCACATGAGTTATGGTGGGTGGGTGGGTCCCTAAAGTTCAGAGAAGTCAAGTCACACAACATTCAAATCTTTGTCTAACTCCCAAGTTGTCTCTCAGAACCGCTGTGGACGTCACGTTGCTTCCGATCATACGCCGAAGTAGAAGTTGAGTTTGTCTTCACCGTGAAGCCCTTTAAAAACACAGAGATTATTATTATACTCTCTCAGAACTGTTTCTTTTCCATGTTGCAGTCTCCAAGGACAGTTAAATTCTCATGTTTCTCTTATCTAGTAGCTTACACCGCCTCTTTTCATGTCCTCCAGGACTTGCTCAGTGAATTTTGGGGGATTTTCTCCCAGAGAAACAATTTAATTCTACCCTAGAGGAGTTTAGGGCCCAGCTGAGCCTGGCATCTTGGGCAGTGGCCCCGGACCACACTAGGACATTTAGAGTAAAATATCATATGATGTATTTGTTGATAAATTCTTCAGTCGCTGATTTTTAGTCATGGAATTTCAGAAGTGGATGACGCTGGAGCCATCGTTTTATTGCTGCAGAAACTGAGGTCCAGAGAGGGAAGTGACTTGCTTGAGGCTGTTCTTCTAGATGGGGGTGGAAGACCACTGGAACCCAGGTCCCCTGGCAATAGGCCAGTGTTCTTTGTGAGCCTTTTCTCATGGGCACTTGTCATTCTACCCTAAGTGGAAAGCAGACTTCCACTGTGCTCCGTGTGAGCCTAGCAACTTCGTGGGGGAAATGAAGCAGCTTGGAAACTGAGCGAGAAAGGTACTGGGCCAGGGTGTGGATCTCCACTATAACTAAAGCGTCCTACACCAGAGAAATGAATGTACACACAACAGGGCAAACTAGATCCCACAATGGGCAGTGACTAAGAGGCAGAGGGGCTTATGCTGGAGCCCTGGCTGAGTAAGTACGTAGGAAGCCTTTTGTCAAGAAGGCTGTGGTGTTGAAAATTGAAGGAAGGATGTTAGACCAATGTAACCGGCCTGGGACGCAGGCCCGTCCGCCCCCTCCCCCGCACTCCCCCGGCTCATTGTCCAGAGGAAATGAATCCCTCTCATGGAAGGAGAGGTGGAAACTGAGCAAGTGAGCTGAGCGGCTGACATCATGAGACTGAGCATTGGATTACAACAGACGGGCCTGACTTGGCCTGAGACGTGGGAAACACCCACTGAAACCTCGAAGAGCAGTTCATTTAGGAGACACTGGAGAGAGGGCAAGTGAGAAGCCTGCCTTTACCGTCCGGTTTGCCAGTCTTGCTCGTTTGGAAGAAGGGGTGTTTTGAAGCCTGGTTTCTTAAATTCTGCCGTCACTTCTGACCAAGGACTGCTGGACTTGGGGGCAACTCCTTGCTCTTGTAAGTAGAGCTCCCTGTCTCCTCTGCCCCCACCCCCAGGGAGGAGGGGAACTGGAGGCCGAGCTTTGCAGAGCATGCTGTGCAGCCTGTTGGCTACGAAAGTGCCTATTTTTGTATTGTGATACATGTGAGCTTGTTCTGAAAATGAGGGCTTTGTCTGAAACTGCCTAGGGCTAGCCTGGAGCGTCAAGTCTCCCAGGTGGGCTGTATGCAAATACTGCTTTACTTTTACCCAGAGTGTGAAGTGAAGGTGCCCGAAGTATTTAAAGCCTTGAAAGCAGCTCCTGCCCCCAGATTTAGCTAAGCCAAGAAATAAATTCTCCCTTAGAAATCAGTGTTTGTAAAACCTTTTTTTTCCCACCTCTGATTATAAAGGTGGTAGAAGAAAGTTTTAAACTTTCCAGAAAAAAATGACTTAGAAAGTGAAAATCCTCCAGACTTTTCCCCTCACAGCTCTGAGGTGGTATTTCACGTAAACGGTGTAGGCTTGGTGCAAGTCCAGGTGGTTTTCTCACTGCGTTCAGCCTGGGTGCTGCAGGCGCCCTGTGGGTAGCTCCAAGGTGCAGAGGGGACTTCAAAGTCCGCAACTCAGGCTTTGTGAGTTTTTCAGTCTTCCTTTTAAAAAATTGTTGTTTTAGACCTAGAAAGTAAACAGAATGCATTAATTAATCACTTAGGCGTTTTATTTATCGATGTCTGTTTTCAGGATTATAAGCCTAGTCAGCCACTGTGTGCCTAGAGGAAGAGAGGACACTCTTTTTGGCCCAGACCGCTTATATATATATTTATTTTTGGTTCAGGCCCCCTACTGATGGGTGCCTAAGCTGAGGGTCTTAAGGAGGCATAGGCTGCATGGTTTGCAGTGGGCTGTGTGACCCACTTCCCCTGCCAGCAAGTCAACTACATTTGAAAACTTTCAGCTAAAGGGGAGAGCCTTCAGTGTAGCAACAGAAGAAGCCAACCACTGTATATGAGAAGGGCCATCAAGAACACTGTGTGACTAAGGCAAGTGTGTCACCCTTTCGGGGCCTCAGTTTCCTCGTTTCTCTCTATCTGAATTGTACTTTGAATGAACTATCCTTATTTGTTCTCCCTTGAAGAAGGCCACTGTGGTTTGAAGGACAAATTGCCTTTGGTTTCCAGTATCTCAGAGTAGCTCAGTACTGGTACCAGTAGGACAGTGAGGACAAACAGCCAACATGAAGCTATTTCTGAGTTTTTACAATTTTTTTTATGTTTAATATTCCTGAAAAGAGGGGGGTAAAAGTCATATGTGCATGGGTCCCACTAGGAGAGGAGGGAGAAAAAAAGACTCGGCGTTGTTGAGCACCTCTTAAGTGCCAGACCCTGTGTAGTGCTCAGCTCTTTGAGTAACAGACTACCAAAAAAGACAAACCCAGGGCGGTCCAGTCAGTTCAGTTCATGGTCACCCGTAGGGTTTCCAGGGCTCTAATCTCTCTAGAAACCCACTGCCCCATCTTTTTCCCATGGAACTTCTGGTGGTTGTGACCTGCTGACCTTTGGTTAGCAGGTGATCGCTGTAACCCTGGGACTCCTTTATGTAGCTGAGAGGTCGGTATTGTTATTCCCTAACCTTACCGACTTAGGGTAAATCACTGCTGTGTGTTCTCATGTTATCTTGAACTCTTTCATATTGTTTGCCTGAAGTGTATTTACAGAATTACTGGCATAACTTCAGTTCACCATCTCTCTGCTAGCCCATGTGCCCTCTGCTGTTTGTGTGTCAGCCCATCACTGTACCCCACGGCCTAGTTGGAGGCCTGGTGCCTAGGTACAGAGGAGCCACATCCTAGTCAGCATTAACTTAAATCCCACTGTATATACTGATTCCTGTCTTAGCAAGATGGAGAAAGGAGGCGAGATGTCCCTTTGTGTGCTTTCCTTACCCTTCATTTAAACTAAACACAGCCTCCAGTGCTGCAGGGAAAGGATCCCCACAGCTAGAAGACGAAGAAAAGTAAGAGAAACTGTCGAATCTGGGATTTTGCGTTTCTAGGTTCCCAAGTCCTGGCATTTCAACGGATTTTTATGTTTAAGGCCATCAGAAATGGTAATCCTCAGGAAGGTATGGTATTTAAAAACTATTTGAATCACGATAATGGCTAACAGGAGAGTTCTTCCAGCCCCTTGGGATATCTTAAAGCTGCAGCCTTTCCCAGCAGCTGAGCCCTTTGAAGGATAGACATGGGCAGTGGGGAGGGCAGGGTTCCCCAGGCCCAGGATCACAAGACTGTGAATAATAAAACTCTTTGGCTTAAGGCCGTAGTAGAGGGCAGTTGGTCTTTGTGGTCTCTGCCACAAATGTGACCAAAGGCCTGACACACTGCAATTCAGGCCTTCGTGTACCAGATGAGGGTGTTTGGGTTTCTTGTTTTGTGCTATGAAGTCATTGCTACTGTGTCTGGAGCTCTTACCTTGGCTTGTATCTTCCCAAAATACATGTCATGCATTGACAACATCTTGCATATGTTGACACCTTTTAATCATCACAGCAATGATGTCTCAACATTTTGTACATAACTGAAGCTTAGAAAGGTGAAGTGACTTGCCCAAGGTTTCACAGCTAGTAGGCAATAGACCCAAAGTTCCTAATAAGGACTGGTTCTCCCCAAAGCCTTTGAGCTTTGCACTATAACGTACTGCCTTTTTCTTATCACTTCCCTGCTTCTCAGTTCCCTATCTGTAAGATGAGGATTGAACGAAGAGGCAGAAGTCAGAGTGGTTTTTGTTTTTTTGTGAATGTCTTTAGGCCAGCGTACTCTCCATCTGTACCTTCTCTTGCCCAGCTGATTGCTTTCCCTGTCTCCTACCTGCCCCTGGCCCCTGTGGACATTGGTAACTCCTGGACTGGTTGGTAGCTGCTGTCCTGCCAATTTAAACAATGTGGAGTTCAGTGAGAAGCTGGCGAGAGAAGCAGGTATGCACACTGCTCTGTACCTCCTCCTAGCTGAGAGATCACACACACACGTGACCTAACCTCAGAAGCCTGATTCTTCTTGTAAAGTGGAGTTAACAGCCATGCTTACCTTAGTTGATTATCATGAGAATGAAAAAACTCCTAAAGCACTTCATACAAAACAAAATGCTCAGGGTTAAAACGTTCGGAGAGGGTATTAGCTGACATACAAAGGCACCTACCCCTTCCATCCTAGATAAGCTTCAGGATGGCATTGCTTGAGGCATCTGCAGTCACCTCTGCACTTACCCACTTTGAAACTCCCTGTTGGGGTTCCTGGAGCTGTTGGTTTTTCAGAACTATTTTCTATCACCTAGCAACCCTGCTGGTGTAGTGGTTAAGTGCTGTGTCTGCTAACCAAAAGGTCAGTAGTTCGAACCCGCCTGGTGCTCCTTGGAAAATCTGTGATGCAATTTTGCTGTGTCCTGTAGGGTCACTATGAGTGGGAATTGAGTCAGTGGCAGCGGGTTTGGTTTTTGGTTTTCTGTCCCTTAGCCACGTGATGCTATGCTTCAAATCAGCCAGCTAGTGCTGAGGCTGAAAGTAGAGATAGCTGTTCTCCGGGACCAAGGACCTGGCTGCACTGCTGGAGGGGTTACTTTCTCTGTGTGAAAAGAAGTCCCGACAGTACAGTTACTAACTCTGCTGAGTCTTTTCATGAGAGTCAGAGGTGATTGCCAGTGGGGGCAGAGATGGAAAACCTAAAGTTCCTGGAAACACGACCTGAGGCTGAGCTCACCATCTCCTGGAAACTGTCAGAAATTCCGAGTGAAAACTGAGTGCTGTCCAGTCAGAGTGGTTGCCTTGGACATTGCAGCCAGCTGCTGTGCTGAGTGACCCTGAATTGCAGATTAGAGTGCATCAGCTCTTAACAGAGAGAAGCAGCATTTCCTGACATCAAAAGAAGCCTGTTTACTCTTCCAAGAAATTTCTAATCATCTGCTTGGTTCTTCGGAACAGAATAATGGACCCTTAGCACACTAAAGAAGAGAAGTATTTGTTAGCTAATGGGTGCCTATTCCAAAGAAAGGAAATTCTGAATGTGGAAATAATCGAACAATATCATTTTTATCATGCACAAATAAAATATTACTGAAGGTTATTCAAGAGCAATTGTAGCAGTACCTCAACAGGGAACTGCCAGAAATTCAAGCCAGATTCAGAAGAAGCAGTGGAACGAGAAGTATCTTTGCTGATGTCAGATGGATGCTGCTCAAAGCAGAGAAGACCAGAAAGATATTTACCTGTGTTTTATTGACTGTACACAAGCATTTGACTGTATGGATCATAACAAATTATGGGTAACATTATGAAGAACAGGAATTCCAGAACACCAGCTGTGCTCATGAGAAACCTGTACACAGACCCAGAGGCAGTCTTTCAAACAGAACAAGGGGATACTGTGTGGTTTATAATCAGGAAAGGTGTGCGTCAGGGTAGTATCCTACTTAGTCTGTCTTCAGAGTAAACAATCCAAGAACTATGTGAAGAAGAGTGGGGCATTGGGTTTGGAGGAAGACTACAGTCTGTGTTACACAGATGATAATACCCTTGCTTGCTAAAAGCAGAGAGGACCTGAAGCATCGACTGATGAAGATCAAAGACCATCATCTTCAGAATGGATTATACCTCAGCATGAAGAAAACAAGCATCCTCACAGCTGGACCAATAGGCAACATCATGATAACCAGAAAAAAGATTGAAGTTGTCAAGGATTTCATTTTACTTGGATCCATAATCAACTCCTATGGAAGCAACAGTCACGAAATCAAATGACATATTGCCTTGGGCAGATCTGCTGGAAAAGACTTCTTTAAAGGGTTAAAAAGCAAAGATGTCACTTGGAGGATTAATATGTGTCTGACCTAACCCATGGTATTTTTTTTTCTGTGTGTGTGTTCTGGATGAAAATTTATAGCACAAATTAGTTTCTCACTCAAAAATTTATACACAGATTGTTTTGTGACTTTGATTGCATTTCTCACAGTGTGTCAGCACTTTCCCTAAACTGTGGCATTTTCATTCACCTCGTAAGCATGTGAAAGCTGGACAATGAATAACGAAGACTGAAGAATTGATACCTTTGAATTATGGTGTTGGCGAAGAATACTGGATATATATCATAGACTGCTAGAAGAACAAATAAATCTGTCTTGGAAGAAGTGCAGCGAGCATGATCCTTAGAAACATGGGTGGTGATTTTGTCCTGTGACATCAGCACTGGATTTTGTGTTGGTTTGTTTTTGTAACATTGGGTGTTGTTTCTGATTGCAAAAGTCAAAGGCCGTTCAGGGAAGGAAATCTAAACAATACAGAAAAGCATACTTGAAATAAATTGTACCTGTTGACTTCACTTCTCTACTGTGGGGTCAGGTGTGGCTAGGTCAAAGGACATGAAATTTTTTAGTTCTCTGATGTGCATTCCCAATTTGGCATCAGAAAGATTCTGCCTTTTTAAGCTCCTGTTAGCAGTAGACAAGCGGGCATGTTGCCCTCTCTTGTCACCCACGTGCTACCGCTGCTTTTCAGCGTTAGCTCTAATTTTAACTTTCCCTGGGCAACGATTCATGTTGTTTGCTGAGCTCAAGATGCTCCCTGCCTGTGCTCCACTGCCCGAGGCAGGAAACCTACTCTCTGTGGTGCGGTGGGGCCTGCAGCTGCCATTTCTACTGCCTGTGTGTATCCATGGAAACCCTGGTGGCCTAGTAGGTTAAGTGCTCCATCTGCTAACCAAAAGGTCGGCAGTTCAAACCCACCAGGCACTGCTTGGAAACTCTGTGGGGAAGTTCTACCCTGAACTCTGGGGTTGCTGTGAATTGGACGTGACTGGATGGCAGTGGGTGGTGTGTATGCACACATTCATCTACTGGTAAGAACCCTTTATGCAAGGTGCTGTGGGGAATACCAAGGTAAATAGGCTTTTATGTTGCTCACAGTCTGAGAGGGAAGAGACTCCGAGAACTCGTAACACATGTAATGCTGTGCTTCAGGAGAGATACAGAGTGCTGTGGAAAGCCCGAGAAAGGGGAGAAGAAGGAGCATTTGAGCCAACCTTCAATTCACTTCAAGAAATAACTTCATTTATCCAGCTGATACTCACTGAGCACCAAATATTTGCCCAGTACTGGGCAAGGTGACAGGTGGACAGTGTTAAATAAAACAGACACGGCCCTTGCCAACAGCTTGCAAGGAGAAGTGGTGACCAAGTGGGTATCAGGATAACCTGATGGAGGGTAAGCAGAATGAGGCCAGGGCACTGAAGAGGTGGTGTCACGACTGAGATGAGTGAGGAGAGGAGTGGGGGGTGCCATGGAGAGGGCAAGAAGACTTCTGGCAGAGGGGGGTAGTACACAAGGGCACGGCCAAGGCCAGAAAGCGTGTGGAGTATGGAAGAAACTCAGGCCAAGGAGGTTAAAGCACCTGGGGAAAGGGAGAGAGAAATGGGTGAAGGCTGGGGCTAGGGCAGGGGGAAGAGAATTTGGCAGGGCTTGATGATGCAGCCTTTGTAGGGGATATCTGCTTTGTGGTGACTGGGTTAGGAGACAAGAGTGGAGCTGAGTAAGGAGACTTGTTGCAGTAGAAGGAAGAGATGACTGGTGATGGTAGGACCAGGGATGCAGTGGGGTGCCAGACGGGATGGACTTAGACCTGTGTGGGAAGTAGAAACAGACATGGTTTCTGGTCTGTGCCAGACCCAAGGCCTTGAGGGCACAGAGGTGAAAGAGCTGCATACTGTGACCCCAGGGCCGTAGATGTCTAGCAGCATTGAAGGTTGATGGGATGATGTGAAGGAGGATGGGAAGGTCTTTAAAGGAGATTTCCCTTCCCTTATTCAGCAGCCTGATTACAGTATATGAGATGTCAGAGCGTAGTGTTCCTGGTCTAGAATTTTTCATTTTAAAAGACTGTAGTAGCAATCTATTACCTCCGAGAACCTGTTTGGCTTCATTGGTCTGTCTGCAGTTGCTCTTTCTCACTGTGGTTGGCCAGGTGGGCTCCTTTCTGAACTTAGATTTAAAGACCTGAGTTTGTCTTACAGCTCTGTGACCAACGTGCTGTGTGGTCTGAAAAAGATTCTGAACTTCTCAGGCCTCCTTTTCATCTGTAAGTGGGCATGATACTGATCTGATCCCAAGTCATTGTGAAGATCAAATAAGGTATCTTACAGTGCTTTGTAAAATGTAAAGTGTTGTGGAAATAGGAGGTACCATTATTGTTTCAATGAAATTTGTGTTATCAAAGAAATCAAATGACAGAAGTTAAAAGCAAAGAATTCCACCAGGAGAGAGTGAAGTATACCTTCCAGATAACCCTGAAATACTTGCTGTGTTTCTCTTCCATTTCACCCATTTCTGTTAGTTTCTCCTTCCATTATTGTGATTTGCAAACCATCCCGTGTCACTTATCTAGATTCCAGGACCCATGTGATACGGCATGTGTGTGCAGACCAAGAGAGCTCTGTGAACTGAGATGCTGCAATTTCCAGGCAGGCCCTGTGTTCCCAGCAGATGAGACACTCCCAGGAGTGTATTTCACTGGGTTTGGGGAGGAAGGGAATAAAAGGCACGGAGCCACTGAAAACAGGCAGCAGTACAGAGTCACCCCCCACACACCACCAACTAAATTGGGCAGCTCCAAGCAAAGCGTCAGGCTTTAATGTAAAAGTCATAAATGCTTAGGAAATGAAGTATGATTTCCTACATAAAGATAAATGGGTAGTGTGTATCATAGCTTACCAGTATTCCTCTTCTGCTCTGATGCATTTGTTTTTATTAGTTTTTTCTTTATTTTTTTGCTGTGTAATACCTATTGTAATTAATTAAACAAACTGAAGAAATATAAAGAAAAAGCTGTATGTCACCCTTTGACTGTTTCCCCATTTCCATGCTTCTGAGGTAACCAGTGTTAAGCAGCTTGGTATATTTCTTTCCATACCACTCTGCAAGCTCATGTTTAAATAGATTTGGTATTTGTGTGTGTGTGTGGTTATTGGTTTTGTCATAAGTGGGATCATATTTTACCACTTTTCAATTTATATTTTCTGCTAAATAATACATCGTGGATAAGAATAGATGTAACTCACTCTTTAAATAACTTCGGAATTATAGATGTGGAGACACCACAATTTATTCAGTCATTTCTGTTTTGACAAATAATTGAGTTGTTATCTGGTTTTCCTCCCACCCCCCACTATAAATATTGTTATATCAAATATCCTTCTGTACTTGAGCTTTTATTTCTATGGGTAATGTTAAAAAAAAAAAGATGTTGAGTAAAAGGGTGTATGTATTTAGCATTTCAATAAAATAATACTATACTACTTTACAAAGAGTTGCAGTAATTTACACTTCTGTTTCCCTGATTCTTACAGCATTATGTATTCTGTCTCTTCTTTCTGCTTTCCCTGACTTTCATTTTGTGGCCAAACAGATGTTGTCTCGTAATTGCATACTTTCATATTTCCTTTACTACTGGTGCGATTGATCTTTGTGTCATGTTGATTGACCTTTTCATTTTTTTTCTTTTGTGAATTTCCTGTTCATTTCTTTCACCTGTTTTTCTTACAGATTGTTTGCCTTTTACTCAACAAGTTTAGGAGCTCTTTATATTTACATATTAAGGATTCCATATGTGTTACAAATATTTTTCCTAATCTGTGTGATTTTTAAATTTGAGAGCATTTTAGATACAGAAAATTTTTAATTTTCCATTATAAAATATTTTTACTTTTGTAGTATCTGGATTTCTTGCCTTGTTTGGAAATGACTTCCCCATCTCAAAGTTAGATAAGTATTTTCGTAAATGTTCTTCTAATATTTATATGGTCTCGATTAATTTACTCAAGAACGTTTGTCCCTCTCCAATTATGTTTGTACATGTATATTGACAGGTAGTGGTCTAGCTTGTTCCACAGGGGTAACCAGTTATGCCAGCACCATTTAAGCACATCATCTTTTTGTTATTGTTGGAAAACCAACAGTAAATAAATTATTTGCATGTATCAATTTCTGGATTTACTCTTTGAGTCCAGGGATCTGTTTGTCTGTGCTTACGTCATTACATTGTAATTTTTTAATGATGTGCTTATAGTAATCTCTTGCGCAACAGTAACCTACTTACTTTTTGTTATTTTCCCACCTATTTTTTGGCCAGTTTTCTTAGATGTGTATTATTCCATATGATCTTTAATCTATATTACATCTCTCCTCAAAAAGAGAGCTAATAGTAGTCTTACTGAAATTTCATCAAAATTATGTAGTAATTTTAGAAGGCGTGGCACTTTTTCATAATTAGACTTTTCTATCCTGGGGAATGGTAACTGGTTTGGAACTTAAATCCTGTTTCTGTTCTTTGTCGTTGACTTTAAATTCTTAATATACATTGTGAACTTGCATGTCTAAGGTAAAACAGTATTTGTTTGCTCAGAATAAATCAAGGACCTTAGAAAATCTAAACTCATTGTTCTTCCATTTTCATTGTTGTTATAACATCAAATGTTTTAATTCCACCTTGTTCTTATCCTGCTGTTAGGTTTATTCAGTCACTATGTCTTTAAGTTTCCCAGTGTATTTACTAATTCTCTGCTCACTATGGATTCTGAAATCTCACTTGTTTTTCTATATTTGGTTTCCCTTTCACTGAAGAGTTTTCTTGGGCCGGTAAATGGTGAACTTACTTAGCTTTTGTCTGAAAATGTCTTTGTCCTCACTCTTGAAATTTTACAATATTTCTTATCTATAGAATTCTAGATAGACATCATGTATAATTATGCAAGTTATACATACCTTTTTAAAATTTCATGACTTAACTGGATCATGGGAAAGTCATTTTTTTCTCCAGTCTCTGTGCTATGTGTTTTTCTATGTATATGTCTTAAAAATTGCATATGTACATAAAATTATGTTTCTAAGCAGTCAGATTATATTTTTTTTAGTTAAAAAGTTGTGGAATAGATACAATTTTACAATGTTTAATGACAGAGTATGTATATTTCTCCATGTCAGTACAGTTTCTCCTTCAGTCTTTGGAATGGCTGTACAGTGTCCCATTGCACTAATAACACTATCATTTTTCTCTTTTCCTATTAGCATTTAGATTATTTCCTCTTTTCACTGTTACACAAGACATTTCACAGAATATCCATACTTAAGTAAGTGTATCTGTGATACCGGTTCCTATACCCTTGGCTGACCCAGTTGACTACCCAAAGGATGTATACATTTAATATGTTAATAAACCAAAAAAACGAAACCCTTTACCAGCAAGTTGGTTCCAACTCATAATGACCCTAGAAGACAGAGTAGAACTTCCCTGTAGGGTTTCCAAAGTGCAACTGATGGATTTGAACTGCAGACCTCTTGGTTAGCAGCTGAGTTCTTAACCGTTAAGTCACCAGAACTGCAATATGTAATAGACACTAGTGACTTATCTTCCCAGAATACTTTTTCCATTTACAACTCCCGAGTGTGTCTGACTCTTTCCTTTTTCCTTTGTTTTGGCTCTTTAGAGTTTGCACATTGATCAGTCAACAGTAGAAAATCTGAAGAGATGCAAGCAGGAAGAAGAAATTAAACCAGGTAGGCAAATTACACTGCTCATACCACTGAACTGCAGTATCATATGTTTTTGCCTAAACACTTTTGGTTAAAGAAAGAGAAGAAATAGATCCCAAATGAAAATTGAAATTTTTGGAAAGAAGTGTAATTAGAAAGGAATTTTGGCTCCATGAAGAAAAGACAGAAGTTATATAATATCACTCTGCATTTTCACAGTCATGATTCCATTTAGGGGCAGGTTCTTTAGAGCACTAGAAGAACAGTTTATCTCTGGTGGTGTGAAAAGAGAATAGGCTTCTTCAACCATGTACTTAAGCAGATTGAATCATGCATAGGAGATATTAGTAGACTTGGACATGATGCCAACTTCCCAAGTATTTGTGTAAAGCTATTTTCACAGAGACTGGGACACATGTTACAAACGTTAATACTGTGCTAGAGGATCGAAAGCAGGCAAAACCCAGTTCCCCATAAAAGGGTTCAGCCTAGTCATCTGATGGGAAGAGATGGTTCTGGTCTCTTCCATTTGGACACAGTGCAGTTTATAGAGTGTAACTGACTTGCCTACAAGTATTGTCACCTTTGGTCATCCTTCAGATTTTTATACTATCTAAAAAACAAAGTCAGTGAGTCAGTTCCTACTCGTAGCAACCCTATAGAACAGAGTAGAATTGCCCCATAGAGCTTCCAAGGGCACCTGGCGAGTTTGAACTGCTGACCTTCTGGTTAGCAGCTATAGCACTTGACCACTATGCCATCAGAATTTCCTGGCATAAGGTAATAATTTTAAATTCAAGGCAGCATAATAATTGGCTTTTCAGCTCAAGTATTACTTGCCACTGCTGTCGATTCCAACTCAGAGCAACCCTGCAGGACAGAACAGAGCTGCCTCTTAGAGTTTGCAAGAACAGCTGGTGAATTCAGACAGCTGACCTTTTGGTTGGTACTACTATTTATCCACAAATGCAGTGAATCTTTTTGCAGTTCAAATCAGGATAGTGAATCCACAGAGATCGTCTAGTCCATCCAGGATCCATGAATATAATTGGAATAGAAGACCACACATGTCGGGTTGGCCCCTACCCACTTGGGTCCTTTCCATAGCTAAAATTTCACAAGGATGCTAAAAAGCAGGGGAAAGAGCCCTTCTCTTTGAAGAGCCTGCTGGGGATCCACCCCATCCTGCCCATAAACTAGAATGAAGGGTGTGTGAGGAGGAGGAAGGACTGGTTTTCTCTCTGCCCTCAGCATCACATAGGGAAGAGGGCAGCTGTGTCCACTGCAGCTCAGTCTAGATTCCTGCCAAGGCCAGGAAAAGTCACTTTCATTTGTACAGCAGATAGCTAGGGAGCATCTCCTCTGAATGGGCACTGGATACCAGAGCAAAAGTGGCACACCCAGCCCTGATCCTCAGGAAGCTTGTAGGCCTGGTTGTCAGTAGGTAATAACAGATGGGTCTGGAGGGTTGTGGGCAGAGAGCACTGAGGCTTTAAAGGAGAATGGGAGATGGCCTGGGAAGAGTGGGCAGTGAGAGGCAGACAAGCTCAGAGTGCGGTGTGGTGAAGACGTAGAGGCCAGAAGGGTGCAGTGCTCCTGAGGGGCTGGAAGAGGTGCCACAAGCTGCGTGTGATGTAGCAGCTGGAGGTGAGTCTGGAGGTGGCTGGGAATGAGTCTGGGCTTTCTCCTGACAGCTGTAAATGAAAGGCACTGGTGGGTATGGAGCAAGGGAGGCATGTGAATCAGACTTCAAAGGAGGCTCTGCTTCCCGTTTGAGGGATGGAGTAGCATGATTTCCAGACCTTCCCCTACTGTCGTCACCTCTCAGTGCCTCGGCTTCTCCATTCCTTGGATCTTTAGAGAGCTGGAGACAGAGCCACAAAGCCTGAGAGCGCTTGGAGAAGAAAGAGGAAGCGAAGGGACTGGAGTAGGATGGGGAGGAGGACAGCATGTAATGGGAAAGAATTTGAGTTGCCTTGGATACGTCTCTTTGCCCCTGAGCTTCAGCATCGTTGTCTTACTGTCTGAAGATTCTGTTTCACCTTGCTCCTCTCTCATCTCATCACAGATAGCCTACATCCCCATTTGGGGCTTCCAAAGAAGTATCTCTGCTGTCTTTGCCATATAATGATTTAATTCTTACAAAGATATCACAGCCCTTAAAGCTACAGCTCGTCCTCTGTCGTGAGGTCAGCCTAGAGCCATAGACACAGGGTGACATCTACCTCCTCTTTGCAAAAGGGCCAGTTGCCAGCTCACAGTCAGCTCTCTCTAAGTCCTTATTGATCACCCCACCAAGGGCAGGCAGCATGTACTGACAAAGGGTCAGATGTGTATTTAGCCATGGTCAGGGATTGAAGTGTGTCCCCCCAAAACATGTGTCAACTTGGCTAGGCCATGATTCTCAGTATTGTGTGGTTGTCTTCCAGTTGGTGATCTGATACGATTTACCTGTATGTTGTAAATCGTAACCTCTGTCACTGGTTAGGAAGCCCTGGTGGTGTAGTGGGTTAAATGCTACGTCTGCTAACCAAAAGATTGGCAGTTCAGATCCACCAAGTGCTCCTTGGAAACTCTATGGGGCAATTCTGCTCTGACCTGTAGGGTCACTATGAGTCAGCTTCGACTTGATAGCATTTGGTTGGTTGTTGGTTGTCACTGGTTAATGAGGAAAGATTAGGTTGTGTTGAAGAGGATTGGGGTGGGATACACCACCCTTATCCAGGTTACAGCCCTGATCCATGTAAGGGAAATTTCCCTGTGCTGTGGCTTACATCACCTTTTATCTTCCAAGAGATAAAAGGGGAAAGAAGCAAGCAGAGCAGTAAGGACCTCATCACCACCCAGCAAGGAGATCCGGGAGAAGAGCACATCCTTTGGACCTGTAGTCCCTGCGTTGAGAATGTGTTAGACTAGGAGAAGAATGATGACATAGACCTTTCCACAGACCCAACAGAGAGTCTTCCCCTGATGTTGGCACCCTCACTTTGAACTTTAGCCTCCTAGACTGTGAGAAAATAAGTCAGTTTGGTAAAGCCGTCCACTTGTAGTGTTTCTCTTATCACAGCACTTGATAACTAAGATAGCCATACTTACAGCCAGAGAGTTGCTGGGCAAAGCTGCTTTTAAACCATTTACCAAGTATTATGATAAGCACTTAAAAACCAAACCAAACCTGTTGCTGTTGAGTCACTGCTGACTCCTAGCAACCCTATAGAACAAAGTAGTACTGCTCCAGGGGGTTTCCAAGGAGCAGCTGGTGGATTTGAACTGGCAATTCTGGTTAGAGTCAAGCTGTTAAATACTGTGCCACTAGGGCTCTAAGAAGCACTGAAGTCCTTGTTAATCCTATAATGTATCCTGTAAGATACATTACTATCCTCATTTTAGTGATGAGGAAACAGGCTCAAAGAGGTAAAATAACTTGCCTATGTTTAAGTGGAAGACTCTAGACCCTGAGCTTTGCTGTGCTAATGTGCTAGTGTGCTGCTAGTGTGCATTCTGCAGGCCTTTTAGGCAGTGTGCCACCGCACTGAAATGAAAGGACAGCTCCTCATCACACAGCTAGTGATCAGTGGGGCCAGGATTCCATCAGTCTCTCATCT
The DNA here is from genome assembly GCA_028571685.1 of Heterohyrax brucei. Taxonomy (NCBI): domain Eukaryota; kingdom Metazoa; phylum Chordata; class Mammalia; order Hyracoidea; family Procaviidae; genus Heterohyrax; species Heterohyrax brucei. The sequence goes on from CM053156.1 coordinate 72,938,911, forward strand.
CCTTGTGGTTGAGCAGAATCTTGAGCTTCTTGCTCCCTCTGTTCAGGTCCTGGTTGTCCCAGGAGTTTGGGCAGTGTCTAGCTCCCCTGTGCTCCCTCTCCTGACAGACCTTTCCTCCAGCACATGTCGTAGGGCTCTGCTCCTCTGTTGGCAGAGTGGAGAGTCTTGTTTGGTAGCAGCTGCCTTTCTCAGCAGCAGGGTTTCTGGGCCTTGTTGGACAGAAGCTTCCTGAGCCACCAGGCTTTCTGTTCTGACTCAGTGCCCCCTGAGACTCTGTGAAGGCAGGTGTTTGCGGTAACTGGGGTACAGGACTGTTCATCCATGCAAAGCTCCTTCAGGTCGGCAGACTCCCAAAAGCCCTCTTTTCCATCGCTGTGGGAGCACTGTAGCCCAGAGCCTGCAAACCTTGAGAAGGAGGACTTAACATGAAGACTGGGGCTGGGGTTGTTAACCAGGGGTTTCAGGAATTCAAGGGCCCCTCAAATTATGGGCACAATTTGTATATATACATATGTGTACTTTTCTGGACCAATTTTCCATAGCTTTCCTCAGTGTCTTAGTCACCTTGTACCACTGTAACAGAAAATACCATGAGTGGAAGGCTTTATGAAGTGAAGTTTTATTGTCACAGCCCAGTAAGCCACAAATCCATTTATGAGTTGTGGGTCTGTTCAGTAAGAGAAGTCATCACAGTCCGGTAGTTACAAGTCCATTCAACAAGAAAAGTTACCACAGTCTGCTGGGCTGAGTCCAAATTCAAGGAGAGCATCACGGCACTGGAACCTCAGGTCCAGAGGGTGTACCTGCTCTCGGTAATGCTGCTCTTTTGGTGGTATGAGGTTCCCAGCTTCCTCTGCTTACTTCTCTTCCTCATGCCCCACAAGCTTTTAGCTTAAGTCTTGCCTCACTAACACAGCTACAGCCCATTCTCCGTCATCAGTATCACAGAGGCAGGATTCACAACATATGGGAGGAATGGTACTGTACTGGGACTCATAGCCAAGTCAAATCAACACACATTTTGGGGGAGACACAATTCAATCCATGACACTCAGTTTCTTAAATGTGTCTGTCAACTCTGCGTTTTAACAACCATTGGAGAAATCCCCAAGTGCCGTGGGCCTCCCTTTGGGCACCAGCCTCACAGATGCTAAGGTGTGGGGAGAACACAGTAGGTCTCTGAACTATTTATTTTTTTCCAGCTGAGACTTTAAAAAAAAAAAATTACATTAGATGAAAGTTTGCAGAACAAACTAGTTTCTTATTAAATAGCTAGTACACGTGTTGTTTTGTGACCTTGGTTAACAACCGCATCACAGGTCAGCACTCACCCTTCTCAACCTTGGGTTCCCTATTACCAGCTTTCCTGTCCCCTCCTGCCTTCCAGTCCTTGCCTCTGGACTGACAGGCCCCTTTAGTTTTACTTTGTTTTATGGGCCTCTCTAATCTTTGGCTGAAAGGCGAACCTCAGGAATGACTTCATTACTAAGCTGAAACGGTGTCCAGGGGCCGTACTCTCAGAGTTTCTTCAGTCTCTGTCAGACTGAAAAGTCTGTTCTTTATTTTGGAGTGAGAATTTTGTTCTACCTTTTATTCCAGGTCTGTCTGGGACCCTCTGTGCAGTCTGTCAGAGCGGTCAGTGGTGGTAGCCGGGCACCATCTAGTTGTGCTGGACTCCGTCTGGTGGAGCCTGTCATAGACATTGTCCGTTAATCCTTTGGTCTAATTTTTTCCTTATTTCTTTAGTTTTTTTCATTTTTCCTTGCTTCTGAAGGAGTCTTGGAACTTTTTAATTTAGGGGTTACCTGGGACAAATTGCCTAATATTATTGAAGCCTCAAGCAGTCCTATGGGTGTGCCAAAGCCCAGTCACACCAAAGACAGCCCTGTCGGGAAACACAGTGTAGAATCCCTGACGTAGCATGAGAAAAAACGGGGAGGGGGAGTCAAGAACTCTATTAAAAGGCCAGGCTTGATGGTTTGACGATCTGGAGGACCCTCTGAGTGCATGGTCCGTGGACTTGCTACTAGCCCAGACGTGAAACCAGTACTGAAGCCAACACTTCAGACAAAGATTGAGAGGGACTAAGGGACACAGTGATACAGGTGGTGTGTGTACTTTGTAGTTTAATATATGCCTGAGGCTGTCTAACTAGTCTCTTTTTAGAGGGGAAAGAGGCGGGTAGAAAGGGGGATAAGTATTATTTCAGTAGACAGGAAGTAAAGAGTAGAAGGGATGAGTGTGCTGTCACAGAGTGAGGAGAGTGGATGGAGTTGCACAGAGTGGGGTGCTCGGGGTTTATATGGCCAATGGCCTGGGATTGTAAACTTTCACTTAATTGCAATAAAAAAAATAATAATAAAAGAAGTCCAATAACAAAACCACACCACACAGCCCATTTCATCTCATTGAAGACACTGTGTGTTTTTCCTGGTTGGGCAGCAACTAGTGCAGCACTGAGAGCTCTAATTTGGTCTGCTTCCCACTGCAGAGAAGAGCAGCCAGGGCTTTGGGGCCACTGTCTGTCGTAGTGTCACGGCTCTCCAGTGGGGTTGGCGCTGTTACTTTATATATGGAAAACCTGGGCGACAGAGAGACTGAATAACTCACCAGACATCACACAGCCAGTCAGTCATCAGTCAGCAAGTGCTGTGTGACCCAAGCATCTGAGCTTAACCACCAAACTCAGGTGAAAGTAAAGGACCTTTCTAGAAAGAATATAAAGTAAGCAGAAAAGTACAGACTGTTTAGTATAGGGCAAAGAGCACTGTGCTTTAATAGTGAGAAGATTGTTGTGTGTGTTCATAGCTATAACCCTAAATCATTAAGAAGAGATTAGTGGTTAATACAGTAATGCCTTAGTGTAATATGTAATAATGTATAATATGTAATAATGAAAAGTATTTCACAGCATTCACATAAAATTCAAATAGAGATTTGTGGGGTTTTTTTTAGAAAAGCTTTATTAAGATATAATTCACATACTGTATAATTTGTCTGTTTGAAGCATGTGTTTATGGTTTTTAGTATATTCACAGAATTGTGCATCTATAAACCAAATCCCCCCAAAAAACCTTAGTGGCTTAGCGGTTAAGTGCTATATCTGCTAACCAAAACGTCAACAGTTCTAATCTGCCAGGCAGTCTGGGCACAGTTCTGCTCTGTTCTATAGGGTTGCTATGTGTCAAAGTGGGATCAACTTCACTATGCATCTATATGCACAGTCAAATTTAGAGCATTTTCATCACCCTAGAGAAAAACCCCGAAGCCCTTAACTTTCATCCCTAAACCTTCCAGCACCCCAGCTCTAGACAACTACTGATCTACTTTCTGTGTCCGGATAAGATTTTGATCCTTTAAAGAGTAGCGTGCCTTAACAGTTTGGGGGTCTTGGTGATTTGGAGGGAGTCATCATTCCTCAAGGAATAATGAGATGAATGATGTTTGACTCTAATGTATTTTATAAGTGGCTTTGACAGCTAGGAAGCTACCCACATATCTCTAATATACCCAGATTCAGAGTTGACACAGGAGACAAGTTTTTTTCTGAGTCATTTCCACTCATCAACTTCTAGTGTCGAGTAGGCTCTTTCCAGCAGTTGCTGTAAGATGATGATGGCTTCATGGGGCTTTATTTCTCTGCTGGTATCAGAACCAGTGATAGCTCATCACAGAATCCTCTTCCTGTCATCTGAATCCCTGGTGTGCTTTCTCTCTCCATCTTGCTGCATCTTGCCTGGATACGGGTCTCTCTTTGAGGTTCAGGACATAGCATGCAGAGGATTCTGCCAACCCCTTGGAGGGCATTGAATTGCATGCTCTCTGGAGCTGTTTCTCATTAGCAGACCCATTGTGTGTCTCTCCTGACTCATTAACTCGGTCACTCTTGCAAATCATTTTTTAGACACTATGCGCCAGGCACTCTGAATACCCCTCATCGTGATTATCCACTGCCATCAAGTTGATTCTGATTCATAGCAACCTTATAGCTCAAAGTATAACTGCCTCATAGAGTTTCCAAGGAGGAGTACCTGGCAGATTTGAACTGTTGACCTTTTGGTTAGCAGCTGTAGCACTTAACCACTATACCACCAGGACTTGATCTTAGGGTTCCTAAAATGTCTATTTTGTACATTCAGTTGTTTCTCAAGGCCTTAGTTCTTAGAGGGATCCAAGGAGACATTTGACTAGTCTGCCATCTTGGCCCCCCCTTAGAAATGAGCACCTTTTAAGAAACCCTTACTCTTGTTACAGGCACGGTATTAATGTATTTCCACATTTTGTAGCCTAATAGTGCAGGCTCAATCCTTTTCCACCCTAAGTGGGTGTATGACTTTGGGCAGGTTAGTCAACTTCCCTGAAGCTTAGCTTCCTCTTCTGAAAAACAGGGATGGAAATATTTTCTGTTTCTTGGAGGTGCTGTAAAATTTAAGCATTAAATGAGAATGCCAGGAAGATGCTGAGCAGTGTCTGGGACCTAGTATAAGCCCTGTAAAGCTGGCTATACTTCATCCCAACCACAGCCTTCTGAGGCAGTGTTAGCACCCTGTTTTACAGAAAAGGAATTTACAGTTGAGTAAGGTGCTGAGCACCACCCAACTGGAGGATAAAGGTCTAACAGACTCCAGAGCTCCTGCTGTAGCCACTGTCCCATGCTTGGCCCCAGGCAGCTCAGCCTGGTCCTTCCCGACATGCATTAGTTTTAGAAGAACTCCAGAGTACTCTTGTCCTACGGGGCCCTGTGTCAGAGTCTTGAAAACGTGAAAATTTGGGACCAGAAATCTACTTCTGAGGCAGTTTCTGTGTGAGCTTAAAGGCTTCTGTACTGTCATTAAATATTGTGACTCCCAGCCTCCTAGGCCAGGCCCAAACCAGCCAAACCAAACAGTGTTCCTGATCCCTTGAGCCCAGCCATGTGCGTTCATTCCATACAAACAGTGCAGCAGTCGCCCTGTGGGGGCTGTGCTTCCCATCCCAGCCCCTTCACCACTGGACCCTGTCACAGCACTGGAGTGCCGTGGACTCCTCTAGAAAGTCCAGCCCTCTCCATGCTCTGGGGCCACAGCGACATGAGCCCTGCAGTGACAGTCACTGTGACTCCCTGCTACCCTGGCCCCAGGCTGTAACCAGTTCTCCATGCCCTTTCAGGAGGCTCTTACCACGTGCCTTCCCTGTGCAGGGGAGGCGACACATCTCTGCTCATAGGGAACACCCAGGCTTGTGGCCAGGCAGGCAGGGACCTTGTGATTGTGTGTGCATACTAAGGACCATGAGAGACTCAGCTTAGTCAGGAAAGACTCTGGGACAAAAGGATGCTGGAGCACAGTTTTGGGGAATAGAGCATGGTGGGGAAAACACAGAAAAAGAGAAAGTGCCATTTCAGATAGGAGGCATGGCAGCCTTCAAGGTACACAGGTGCAGAACTGCCCGAGACAGCGTGGAGACTGCAGCTCGTACCTGTGACCAGGTGGCAGGAGGTGGGACAGACCCCCATGGGCCTCAGGTGCTAGTGAAGACATTTCAGCTTCCTCTCAGGTGTTAACCACTGATGGATTTCAGGTGAGATAATATATGCACGGTGTGTGTTTTAGGAAAAAACATTTCTGCAGCTGTGGATGAACAGAGGGGGGCTAAACTGAGTCATGTTATAACAGTAATAGTAATGACTAGCATTTATCAAACACTGACTGTGAGCCATGCGCTGTGTTTTACGTACACTTAGTTTATTCAATCATCACAAAAATGCCAGAGAGGTCAGTATTATTATCTCATTTTACAGACGAGGAACCACCCATTTGTTTTTAATATGTTTTTGTTGAGTACAGTGTACCAGAAAGGAGTAGACATATGTGAGTCTTACCCTTGGGGAGTTTACAGTTTACCCTTTAGTGAAAGAAAGAAACTAAAATAATTGCACACATTTTGGTCAACGCTGTGAAAAGCAAACTGTAAAGTGGTGCAGGATAACATGAAAGAACAGCCTGTTACCATGATGGTCAGTGTCTTAGTCATCTAGTGCTACCATAAAAGAAATACCACAAGTGGATGGCTTTAACAAAGAGAAGCTTATTCTTTTCACACTCCAGTAGGCTAGAAGCCCTAATTCAGGGCATCGGCTCTGGGGAAAGAAGGACTTTCTCTGTCAGCAGCACTAGGCTGGCTGTCAGCCCTGGTGGAGGAAGGTCCTTGTGAGACATCGGTCTTCCTTTGGTCGGGAGCATCTCAGCACAGGAACCTCAGGTCTGAAGGATGCACTCCTCTCCTGGCATTGCTTTCTCAGGGGTGTGAGGTCCCCAACTCTGTGCTTGCTTCTCTTTCCTTTTGTCACATCCCGGGGAAGATTCCTTTATGTTGGATCAGGGAGGTGACTTTAGTAAGATAGTCCTGCCTGACCCTCATTAACATGATCCAAATCTTGCCCTGTTAATCGCAGTAGAGACTAGAACTTACAACATAGAAAGCCATAGGATGGAGGACAACCGTGCGGTACTGGGGGACCCGGGCCCGGCCAAATTGCTACATACGTTTTTTGAGAGCCATCATTCAGTCCATGACAGTCAGGGAGGGTCTCTCCGATGAGTGGCATTTAAGGAGGGACCTGAAGGGTAAAGAATCAGCTCTGTGAAAAGGAGGGTGATAATGTTCCAGGTGGAGGGAACAGTCTCTCTGAGTACCCTGAAGCCTGGAAAGGCTTAGCTATTTTGCCAAGGTAAAGAGACATCTGTGTGACCAGGGCAGAATGTGTCAAAAACAATGTGGAAATGAGGCAGAAGGTGACAGAGGAAGGCAGGGCCAGATCAGTGCAGGACTTCCAGGCCATAGTAAGGAATTTGGGTTTTGCTGGATGGGGAGTGGAAAAGCACCAGATGTGCAGGGAATCCCTGGTCCCAACTTCCGTTGTAAGAGCATCACCCTGGTGCTTGTGTGGAACCTAGACCTGGGGTAGAGGGGCTGTAGTTAGGGAGCTCTGCTGGGTGTCAGGGGAGACCCAACAGAGACTGGGGTAGCTGTGGAGGAGAGGAGTGACAATCTTGAGCTAAATTTTGCACATGGAAAGGACAGGGCATAGTGATGGATTGTGTGTGGGTGATGGCAGATGAAGAGACATCAGGGTGGCCCCAGGTTCCAGCTTGAGCAGCCTGGCTGATGGTGGGGCCTGCACTGAGCCAGGGAAGACAGAAGGAGGGCAGGCTTGTGCCTTGGTCACGCGGGGTTTAAAAGGCTGGCGAGAAACCCAAGAGGCCTGGGGCTATTTCAGAGTCATCAGCATGTACTCTCTAAGACCACGGAGAAGGGTAAGAACTCCAGAAAGACAAGAGAGAATGCAAGTCCTGGAGGCCCTAACAGGAAGGTCAGGAACAGGAGTAAGAGCCTGTGTCCAGGGAGAAGTGGACAGAGAAGTAGGAAGGGGGTTCCTGAGGACGTGGTGATTGGAAGCCTTTTGAGGACAGTGGTCTGAGAAGCAAGCGGTCTGCTGTGTTAAGTGCGCTGACCGGCCACATGAGAGGAGGACCTGGGACTGGCACTGTGCAGGTCACTGAGGACCTCATCTGACTTCAGCACCCTGCCCTTCCCTCCTCACCCCACTGCCTCCTACTCAGTCTCACTGGCCTGCACCTAGACATGGTCTTGGCCTTTCAGGTGCAGAGGCCAAAGGGCTAGCCTGCCTGTCTTCCAGTGACAGCCCCACTGGGCTGCTTTTCCAGTGGCAGCAGGTGCTGCCCTGGCAGGAGACAGGCTCCTCTGTGGTGGTGACCCATGCCCGTGTCCTCTGACCGTGTCCTCTGGTACTAGTCCCAGCACCACTCAGACTGGCTTCTGGCTGTCCCACTCCCAGCTTCCCTCTTCCTGGAACACTGTGCTCAGTTTGGGGCCCTGGCCTCACTGCCTCTCTCCTTCTGGCTTCTCATCACAGAGAGCAGCTGCCTCTCTCTGAATCTGAGGAATGCCAGCTCACTGGGCCATTCCACAGCCTTTTCATCCCTCAGAGAACCCTTAGAGAACCGTCTCTCTACCCTCAGGAGGCCTTTGCCACGGGACCCAGTCCCACTCTGGGTTCTATGTTCTAAATGATCTGCTTTCTCTTTGTACAGTCTCTGCATATTTGATTTTTTAAAAAGCAGAAGAACACACAAACAGGAAATGACCCTTCTGGTGTACTTGGAAATGCAATTTGCAGCTGTAATGGAATCTGTCTGCTTGCTGAAGACTAATAAGCTGCAGACTGTGTTGCTCTTGGCATAGCCCAGGAAGGGAGGATTAGAAACAAGGGGAAACGCAGCTCCCTGGGGGACACCTGAAGTACCTCTGAGTCCCCCAACCCCACAGAGCCAACACCTTCAGGAGCAGAGAGCCTCTAGCCCTGGACATGAAGAGGTTTGGGGAACAGAGTGCAAGGCTCCTCACTTCCATCTGAGGTGCTCCAAGTGAGTAAAATGCCGTACAGGCATCCAGATTCTGCAGAGACATTAGAACTTCCTAAGGCTGAGGAAGGAGCTAGATCTGCTTCACCCTTTAGCATCCCATCAGGCTAGAGCCGGGGTGTGAGGTGTTAGCTTGCCTGCCTCCTACCTCTCAGCTCAGTCATCTCCTGGAGGAGGCCTACTCTGACCAGACCAGCCTTTAACTGAGCCATTTGCATGCAGAGAACCCTGCTGTCTTCTTCCATATACTTCCCACACTTGTGACTAGGGATTTGCTGGCTTGTTCAAAGATTTTTTTTTCTCATCAGAGTATAAATTTCATGTGGATAGAGAACATGTCTTTTAAATATCTAGTGTATACTCAGTGCATGGCACAGTGCCTGACATAGAGAAGGTGCCGAGTAAACACTTAAGAAGACTGTGTGAAACGTCTGTGCTGAAAGATTCAAGGGAAAGTTGAGTCCGCAGGCCAAATGAACCGCAGCGAGGGCAGCCTTCACCAGGCTGAGTCCGGTATAAATAGATGGTGCCTGGCTACCGCCGCTGACTGCGCTGACAGGGATCACGACCAGAGGGTCCTAGACAGGGCTGGAGATGGATGTAGATAAGAATTGTAACTTAGAAAGGAAGACCAGATTTGCTGGCCTGACTGAGACTGGAAAAACCCTGGGAGTATGGCACCCGGTTCACCCTTTAGCCAAAGATTGGACAGGCCCATAAAACAAAATGCGACTAAAGGGGCATGCCAGCCCAGGGCCGAGGACTAGAAGGCAGGAGGGGAGCGGAAAGCGGGTAATAGGGAACCCAAGGTCGTGAAGACAGACTTAACATACCGCAGGCTTGTTGACCAGTGTCATAAGACAATATGTGTGATAGCTGTTTGATGAGAAACTAGTTCTGTAAACCATACTTAGAGTACAGTTGAAAAAGAAAGAACGTGGGGCTGGGGCAGCCAGAGCACGTTGGCTTGGTTGGTGTTTTCCAGGGTTGGATTTTCAGCATGGCTTCATTCACTTTCCATGCCGGGAGGCTCAGCTTCCTGCACTGGACAGCTTGTGAAGTCAGCTGAGCCAGGGACAAGGAACAGAGCCCCAGGACATCTGTTCCAGTGTGAAGCTGGCCCTTTAGATGGAGCTGGTAACTCCATCCTTTGGTGTCAGATCCTAGAGATTGTACCAGGCAGGAACATCTGTGCAGCACTCAGCTGTGGATGGAGGCCTTTCCCAGCAGTCTTGAGACGAAATCACTGTGTCGTTCCCACAGGTAGATAGGTCATAGGTAGGTAGGTACGTCTCACTGCCGTCCAGTTGACTGTGACTCATACTGACCCTATAAGACAGAGTAGAACTGCCCCACAGAGTTTCCAAGGACCACCTAAGTGGATTCAAACTGCCGACCTCTTGGTTAGCAGACTAGCCAGTTAACCACTAAGCCCCCAGAGTTTCCAGTAGGTAGGTTAAAAAAAAAACAAAAAACCCACTGCCATCAAATTGATTCTGACTCATAACTACCCTATAAGTCAAAGTAGAACTGCCCCATAGAGTTCCCAATGAGTGCCTGGCAGATTTGAACTGCTGACCTTTTGGCCAGCAGATGTAGTCTTAACCACTATGCCAGCAGGGTTTCCAGTAGGTAGGTTAAAAAAAAAAAAACACGGCTGTCGAATCGGTTCAACTCATAGCAACTCTAGAGGTAAGGGTAGAACTGCCCCATAGAGTTTCCAAGGAGTGCCTGGTGGATTTGAACGGCCAACCTGTTGGTTAGCAGACGTAGCACATAACCCACTACGCCACCAGGGGTTCCAGTAGGTAGGTAGGGATTGATAAATTGAAATTAATTCAACAAATACTTTGCCAGTCAAGAGTCTGTGGTGGAGCAGCTGGAGCCTGGGCCTTAGCTGCTGGTTTCCAGGGTGAGGTCTTTCCATCTGGCCTAGTGAAAACCCAGACAAATTTCTGTTCTAATGGAACTCACACGCTAATTGGGAGTAAAGAGAAGACACGCAGGCTCGGGGAGATGGTATGGCCTGCGTGGGGGCTGCCCCTTCTCGTAAGCAGTGGCTCTACTGTGGTGAGTGAGTCTGGGCCACAGGAGTCAGCCAGAGACCTTTGTGAATCATGAAGGCTGTTGTGTCGATTAAGTGATCTGCCTCGAACACACGAGCACATGTTAAATGCTGTCTTTACTATTATTGTTAGAATTGTCGCAGTTTTTCCTCTGTGTTCGTGTTACTGTTGTCACTGCAGCAAGGCAGGCCCCTCTTCTGCAGCTGTGAGGAGGCTCCCTGTGGGAGAAGGCAGAAGTGAACCTCCGTGTCCTGAGAAGAAACCACTTCCTGGACTCCTGGGAATTCTTTTGCAAGGAGGAACCAAAGCCAGCCTTGCTCAAGGCAGTGAAGAAAACTGGGCAGGCCCCACCATCTGCTGGAGCTTGTGGGAACTGCCTTAACGCGACTTCTGCCCCAGCCCTGACCGTCAGCAGGGAAAGGGGCGCCCAGAGTGGGGCAGAGCCTAGCTCGGTCCGGTGGCCAGCAGGCTTCTGTAACAGAGGCTCCTGTTTCTTACTTTTTTTCCTTTCTACTTCACACACCTCCCGGTCTCCACTGCCTGATCTTTGAAGGTCTCTAATTCATTCATTAAGTGTCTGTTCTGAGTGAAGTTTGGTGGGGAAATCAGGACCCAGCTCCTCCTCCTTTGAGCCCCTCCCCCCCTCCCCAGCACTAGCAACAGGCCCCACGCTGGGCGCTTTCTGGATACTTCCTGCTGCTACCACTGGTTGCCTTCTAAAAGCATTAGAAAATAACTTGGCCTTTTTTGCAAAAATACAGACAGAAAATGAAAGTTGCCTGTTAACACAAAGAATTTGACACAACTGATAATTCTTTCACATTTTTTGTTCTGCTTAACACCCTTCCCTGCAGAGAGTGAGCTTTATTTGGATTTTTTTTTTTCCACTTAACGTGTACTTTAAGGTTTACAGAGCAGATTAGTTTCTCACTTAACAATTAATTCACACACTGTCGTATGACATTGGTTGCCAACCCCAGTACTCAACATTCTCCCCTTCCTGACCTTGAGTTCCCCATTGCTAGCTTTCTTGTCCCCTCCTGACTTCCAGTCCTTGCCCCTGGTCTAGCATGCCCGTTTAGTCTTGTTTTGTTTTACAGGCCCACCTAATCTTTGGCCGAAGGGTGAACCACAGGAGTGACTTCAGTACTGAGTTAAAAGAGTGTCCGGGGGCTGTGCTCTCAGAGTTTCTCCAGTTTCTATCAGATGAGTAAGTCTGTCTTTTTATGTAGGCCTTTGTTCTACGTTTTGCTCCAGCTCTCTTTAGGACCCTCTCCTGTGAGCCCGGTCAGGCTGGTTGCTGGCGGAAGCTGAGTAGTACCATCTCGCTGTGTTGGGTGCATTCTGGTGGAGGCTGTGGCAGTGGCAGTCCTGTAGACCTCTGGGTGAATCTTTCCCTCGTGTCTTTGGTTGTCTTTGTTGTCCTTTGCTCCATACAGGGTGGGACCAGTGGAGAATTTTAGATCGCTGCTCACAGCTTTTAAGATCCCAGATGCTACTCACCAAAGTAGAATAGAATTTTTATAAGCTGTGTTATAAAAACCAGCTGAGCTAGATTGTCCCCAAGACCATGGTCCCTAGCCATCAGCCCAGTAATTGGGTTCCTCCAGGAGTTTGGGTGTGTCTGTGAAGCTTTCATGACCTTGCCTTGGTCAAGTTGTGCTGACTTCCCCAGCACTGTGTGCTGTCTTACCCATCACCAAGGTCACCACTAGTCTGTTGTCTAGTTAGTGTTTTTCTCCCCCAACTGCTTCCCTCTCTGATAACCAACAAAGATTGTTACTTTTTATGTGTAAACCTTTTCATGAGTTTTTATAATAGTGGTCTCATGTAACATTTGTCCTCTTGTGATTGACATATTTTACTCAACAGATCCATATTTTGAGATATTTTTAAGATACCTCATTGTTCTTTATTTTTGTGTAGTATTCCATTGTGTGTGTATGTTCTAGTTTGTTGATTCATTCCTCTGTTGATGGGCACAGGTTGTTTCCATCTTTCTGCTATTTGAGTCATGCTGCATGTGTGCATGTATCTATTTGCATGAAGGCTCTTCTCTAGGATATATTCCTAGAAGTGGGGTTGCTGGATCATATGATATTTCTATTTCTAGCTGTTTAAGAAAGCGCCATGTTGTTTTCCCAAATTATTGTACCATTTTACATTCCTGCCAGCAATGTGTAAGAGTTACAAGCTCCCAACAGCCTGTCTCAGATTTATTATTCTGCTTCATTATTATTGTTTATTCATGCTGATAATGTTGGGGTGAGATGGTATCTCACTGTAGTTTTGATTTGTGTTCATTAGTGGCTAGTGATCATGAGCATAGCCTTATGTGTCTGTTGCCATCTGAATGTCTTTTGTCTGGTGAATTGTCTGTTCATATCCTTTGCCCATTTTTTAAACCGGATTATTTGTCCTTTTATTGTAGGGATATTAGATTTTCCTGTAGCTTTTGGAGATGAGAACTTTGTCAGATTTGTGTTAATTTTTTTTTTTCCACATTCTGGACTCTCCTTTTACTTTGGTGAAGTCTTTTGATGAGGATAATTGTTTAATTTTTAAAGATTCTAGTCATCTGGCTTATCTTCTGGTTTTTGTATGTTGTTTGTATTCTGATTATGTTGCGTATTAGGGCCTGTAGCATTGATTCTGTTTTTTTCCTTTGGTCTTTATTTCTGTTCCGTTTTGAGTTAGTTTTTGTGTATGATGTGAGGAATGGGTCCTGTTTCATGTTTTGCAGGTGAACATTCAGTTTTTCCAGCAGCATGTGTTAGAAAGACTGTTCCCCCATTGAATGGACTTTGAGCCATTGTCAGAGATCCAGGGCTGTAGGTAGATGGATGGACATCTGGGCTCTCCGTTCTGCTCCAGGGATCAGTATGCCTAACAGCGCGCCAGTGTTTTGGCTACCATCGCTGTCGAGTGGGTTCTGAGGTCAAGCAGTGTGAGTCCTGCTTTATTCTTTTTCTTCAGTAGCACTTGACTTATCCAGGGCCTCTTTCTTTCCCATGTAAAGCTAATGATTAGTTTTTCCATCTCATTAAAGAGTACTATGGGTATTTTAATTGAGATTGCATTATAGCTGTAGGTCATTTGGGTCAGGGCTGGCATTTTCATAATGCTTAGTCTACTTATCTGTGTGTATGATAGGTTTTTCTATTTATGTAAGCTTCCTTTTGTTGTTTCAGTAGTGTTTTGTAGTTTTCATTGTATAGGTCTCTTATATCCCTGGTTACATTTATTCCTAGTATTTTTTTTTGTTTATTTAGGGGCTATTATAGGTGATACTGGTTTCCTGGTTTCCTTTTCATAATCTCTTTATTGGTGTATAGGAATCCAACAGATTTTTTGTTATTTATCTTGTATCTTGCTTCTCTGTCTAATCTTTATTAGTTTCAGAAGTTTTCTTGTGGAGTCCTTTGAGTTCTCTGTGTATGGTATCATGTCATCCACACATGGGAGTAGTTTTGCTTCTTTCTTACCGGTTTGGATGCCCTTTATTTCTTTTTCTTGCTTTATATTGCTCTAGCTAGGACTTGTAGCACAGTGTTAAATAGGAGTGATGATAAAGTGCGTTCTTCTCCTGTTCCTCTTCTCTAGTGGAATATTTTGAGCCTCTCTGTTAAAAATGATGGTGGCTGTTGGTTTTGTATTTAAAAAAAACCTGCTGCTGTTGAGTCAGTTCTAGCTCATAGCAATCCCATAGGACAGAGTAGAACTGCCCTAGTGTTTCCAAGGAATACCTAGTGGATTTGAACTACCAGCTTTTTTGTTAGAAGCTGTAGCACTTAACCACTCACTATACCACCAGGGTTTCCTGGTTTTTTGTAGATGCTGTTTAGTACAGTGAGGAATTTCCCTTCTGTAACTATTTTATTAATAATTTTTATCAGAAATATGTGTTGCCAAGCCTTCATCAAATGCCTCTTCTGTGTCAATTGAGATGATCATGTGATTCTTTTGTTTGATTTATGTGATGGATTATGTTGATTGATTTTTCCAGTGTTGAACCATCATTGCATACTTGATAGGAAGTCCACGTGCTTGTGTTATGTTATTATTGTTTTTTCATGTGATCTCAATTCAGTGAGCAAGGATTTCATTGAGAATTTTTGCATCTACATTCATTAGAGTTATTGTTGGTCTATAATTTAGTTTTTTTGTAGTGTCTTTGCCTGGTTTTTTGTGTCGGGGTTATGCTGGGTTCATTGAATCAATTTGGGGGTATATTCTCTCCTTTTCTGTGTCCTGAAATAGTTTGAGTAGGATGATGTAAGCTCTTCTCTGAATGCTTGGCAGAATTCTCCGGTGAAGCCATCTGGGCCAGGGCTTTTTTTTTCTTGGAAGTTTTTTAAATTATCTTTCCAATCTCTTCTCTTGTTACAGGTCTGCTAGATTTTTGATCTCCACTTGTCTTAGTGTAGATCGGTAGTATGTTTCTAAAACTTTGTCCATTTCTTTTATAGGTTTTAAAATTTATTGGACTGTAGTTTTTCATAGTAACTACGTTACAATCCTTTGTGTTTCAGGTGGATGTGTTGTAATATCCCCCATTTTATTTCTTATTTGAATTATTTGTGTCCTCTCCTATTTTTCTTTTGTCAGTTTGGCAAGTGGTGATGTACTTTTTCCTTATTTATGTAGCATTTTCCTGTATCACGTGGAAAACCCTGAGTACTAGAATTTTGAATTCCTTATCAGGTAGTTTCAGTGCCTTTTCTTCTACTGGAAAGAGAGCCAGTGTTTATTATTTTAATCGCTTTCTGGTGCCATCCTGTTCCCTTTTGTTTTGTTTTAAAATATGTTTTGATAAATTGAGAGGCTAGTTTTATTGGTGGCAGTTTTGCATTTTTCAGTGACCAGAGTACTTTGGATACCTTGCTATGTCAGTGTTCATCTGGCACTTTTTTCTTTGGTGATTAGTTTATCATTCTTGGAATCACTCACCTATTCCTGGTGGACCTTTATGCGGTTCCCTACACTGCTGCTACAGGTCGTATGCGCTAAGCATCTGTACACATACCCAGAGTATTAGATGCGGGCCCACCTGTGTCTACAACTGGGATC
Source organism: Heterohyrax brucei (assembly GCA_028571685.1). Classification (NCBI taxonomy): domain Eukaryota; kingdom Metazoa; phylum Chordata; class Mammalia; order Hyracoidea; family Procaviidae; genus Heterohyrax; species Heterohyrax brucei. The sequence goes on from CM053156.1 coordinate 72,954,470, forward strand.
TGCTAAACTCACCCCAACTGCACTGTCAACTCCTAAAGTCAGGCCAGTGGCTTTGACCACGTCTCCTGTCTCCTAACTCATGGCCTGTAAAGTAGCCTGAGTTTTTGGAATGTCAGTGATGTAATCTCTTTAAGACAATCTCAAGTACTCAAAGAGAGATGCTAACATCCTTCTGTCAATTAACCTTTTTAAAATATATATATCATAATGCCTGTTGTTGGCAAGGGTGCAGATAAATGGGTAATGTCATGAGCTGCTGGTAGGAACATAAATGAATACAGTGTTGAATTTATAAGGGTTGTTTTCCTCATTTGTTTGCCATTATCAGTACCACTGGGCCATTCAAGAAAGCAGTTTAGTGATAGTGTTAAAAGTGTTAAAAATTATTTCACTCTTCCCTTTAGCCCAACAATTCTTATAGAAACATACTCTGAGGAAATAACAAAGTATCGTATCTTAGTTACGTAGTCCTGCTGTAACAGAAATAACACAAGTGGATGGCTTCAACAAACAAATTTATTCTCTCCCAGTTTAGGTGGTTAGACATCCAAATTCAGGGTGCCAGCTGTAGGGACAAGGAGCTTCTCATTGCAGGGACCTTGGATCCAAAGTTCACATTTCTAGTTCTCCTTGATTGGTGATAATGAGATTACCCCTATCATTCTGTTTGCTTTTCTCTTTTGTGTCTTAAAAGAGATTGGCTTAAGATATAACCTAATCATGTAGTAGATTGAGTCCTGCGTGCTTAACTGTCGTTAATCCCAGTTCGTCCATATCATAGAAGATTTATAACACACGGGAAAGTCACATCAGATGACAGAATGGCAGATAATCACACAATACTGGAAATAGTTGGTACATATTTTGGGGAGAGCAGAAGTCAGTGCATGATGGATGGGCATAGAGAGCTGATACTGTCTATCAAAACAAAAGAAACAAATCTGTTGCCATGGAGTTGGTTCTGAATTGTGGTGGTCCTGTAAGATAGAGTAGAACTGCCCCATAGAGTTTCTGAGGAATGGCTGGTGGGTTCAAACTGCCAGCCTTTTGGTTAGCAGCTGAATGTTTGACCGCTGTGACACCAGAGTTAAGCATCTTCGTGTTCATTTCTGGGGATAGTCAAATAAATTACAGTACAGCAAAACGTGCGTGTATAAAAGTCATGATGAACCACAGTGACATGCTTTAAAGTGTTCTCAACATCAGACTATCAAGTGAAATGTATGACTCTGATTTTTAAAACTGTATATGGGTCTTCTTTATGTAAGTAGTCGTCATCTCTCTAGACTGTATTAAGAACGATTAGAGCTGTGCACCAGAGTCTCTATAGTATTAACTTCTCATTTCGTACCTTTCTCCTCCCTTTCTCTGAAGTCTGTCTTCTGAGCTCCCACTCTCTGTCTCCATGGATCTACTCTACCTGCCATCTAGGAGGATACAGGCACCTGAGGGTTGACACAGCCCAGAAAGACTCCATCTTCACCCAGAATAGTCTTCTTCTCCAGTTCCCTACCTCAGTGATCCACACTTCTGTCCACCTACTTATGCAGGTCAAAAAACCTGACTTCTGCATCAGTCATACACCAAGTCCTGTCTATTCATCTTCTGAAGTACTTCCGCACCAGTCGTACACCAAGTCCTGTCTATTCATCCTCTTTAGTACATCTAAAATCTGTATGGTGACCATCACCTTTTCACACCCACCATCTTCTTGCACTTGAACTTCTGTGGGAGCCACCTAACTTGACCCATCTAGGCCCTGTCCCACATAGGTGCCAGAATCATCTTTGCAGAGGGCAGATCTGATCATTCCTGACCCCAGCCAGAACCCCTCAGGGGCCAAGGTTCAGATGTGATCCGGCCCCCGCCCACCTTAGCGGTGTCCTTGCTGTCACTCTCCCCCTTCTGCCACCCTCCGAGCTCTTTCTGTTCTTTGGTACTCGATGCCTTTCCCGCCTTAGAGCCTTCACTCATGTTCTTCCCCTGTGACATTCTTCCCTTCACTTTCCACCTGGATAACGTTTATTCATCTTAGGACCTCAGCTAAAATGTCACTTCCCAGCCTTGGCCAAGCCCTGGGAGCCATTCCAGCACCCTGCATTCTCCCTTGAACCGCTGAGCACTGTGTTAACTACTTAGGTATTAGATAATGTATGCCACCTCCAAGCTTCTTGAAAGAAGGGACCAGTAATGACTTGTTCGCTCTTTCACCTGCAGCAACTAGCCAGTACCTGGCCTGTGATAGTGACAAATGTTAAGTATTCACCAGTGACTTAGATTGAATTGATATTCTTTAATATGTTGACAATGATTGGGTGGTGGAATTATGGGGGGCTTGCTTGGTTCTTGTTACTTGCCAGTACTTTGTGTTTTGTGTCCAATGAAAAGGACAGTTACTGTTATTTTGTCAACAACTCTGGGTGGTGAGTTGAGTCTCTTCTGCTTCTGCTTCTGCATCTGCACTCACCACTGTCCCTCCCCACAGGCTCGAGAGCAATGCGACAGGCGTGATGGAGGTTGAGTCCTCCTACTCGGACTTCATCTCCTGTGACCGAACAGGCCGTCGCAATGCAGTGCCTGACATCCAGGGAGACTCGGAAGCTGTGAGCGTGAGGAAGCTGGCTGGAGACATGGGCGAGCTGGCCCTCGAGGGGACAGGTTAGAACTGATAGGTCTGTGCATTCCTCCACATGAGAGGCACCTGCTGGCTTCCAGGGCTGGCCACCAGCTACCAGACTGTCAAGTCTGCTAAGAGAAGTCAGATCCCAGCCCTGTAGTCAGTGGCACGGTTCAACCAGACATTCAGGTGGACGGTGCCTGGGGCCAGGTGCAGAAGAGAGTCTCCCATAACTAGATCTCTGGCTGCTCATCCAGGGCTTCTCCTTCTCCCAGTGCACTCTGTCCACCAGCGAGGCCCATCACTTCTGCCTCTAGAGCCATCCTAGGGCCTCCACTTCTCTTCGCCCCACAGCCTGTGCCTGGCCAAGCCCTCTCTGCTCTCCCATGGCCCCATGCTCTCCCATGCTGTCCCTGGTGCAGACCCCTCCTGCTCTCCCTATACCCTCTGGGCCTACCATCTTGCCTGTGCCACAGCAGTCAGGGTTCAAATTTAAACCATCCTGTCTGGCCACTGAAACCCTGGTGGCATCATGGTTAAGTGCTACAGCTGCTAACCAGAAGGCCAGTGGCTCAGGTCCACCAGGCACTCCTTGGAAACTCTGTGAGGCAGTTCTGCTCTGTCCTATAGGGTCACTATGAATTGGAATTGACTTGATGTCAGTGGTGTTTTTTTTTGGTTGGTCCTAGTATGATTCTCCTAAAATCTCTGGTGGCATCACACCTAGAGAAAAGCCACCCTTGTCATAGTGTCTCTAGTAGTCTTCCTGTATGGCCGGGTCCTATGTGCCCTTTGGGTCCCCTGCCCCACTGCCCACTCACCTTCTCCCTGTGGCCACATGCCTTTGGGCTATTCCTCAGTCAGTACGGGCACCCTCCTTAGGGCCTCTTACCTCCCTGTTTCTTCTGCTTAGGACATCTCTTCCTAGTCATCCTGTGTGTCTGCCACCTCCTCCCTCCTCAGCCCAACACGATACCAGGCCCTCAGGGGGCATTTCCTGATGGCTGAATTGCCCCTGCCCCAAACATCTGACCCTCATCACTCTTGGATAAGGGGTCGTCTGTTCTGCCTGGCAGAGAGCAAGTGCTTGGTGGCCACAGGCTGAATGACTGAACAGAGGAAGCATAGCATCTGCTGTGTCCATACATTGCCTGGAACAGCCCTCCCTACGTCTGTCTGTGGTCCTCTTCCAGGCCCTAATCCATTGGCCAGCCCTGGGCCCTTCGTCCAGGAAGGCTTCCCTGGTGCCCCTGCCAGGGGCCCTCCCACATCTCACAGCCCCATGGAGGCTGTATCTGTGTCACGTCTCTTCCCGTAGCACGTTGTAATTGCTAGGCTGTGTCTGTCTCACACTGGGCTGCCCCTGAGGAATCATGGCCGTGTCTTGCCATGTGCATCGCAGCTGAGAGCCTTTGCTCCTGCTGACCAGGGTGACCCATGAGCTTACTCAGAGCAGAGACGACTTCATGGGAGCATGGAACCAGTCCTCCGAAGCCCAGAGAAGATGTGTAGCTATCAGCATCACTCAGCAAGGTCACATTGATAGCATGAGAACCTGTCTTCCTCGAGAGATAGGCCCTGGAAACCTGGCCTCTTACCACATCCCAGAGTTGTCAGTATTGGAGGACTCTGTCAATCTTCTCTTGCCGTTTGACCCAGACTCCTCAGCCACAGGTTCCACTGTGGGGCCTCCACCTGCTGCTACCCCTCTAGCCTCAGCTCCTCTCCTCCAGTGCCATGTGAGTGCTGGCCCTAACCACTGCTCCCTTTGTTCTCTCTTCCCTCCTGCTTGCCTGACACGTCCTCATTCTCAGCGTCCAGACACTTGCAGCGCCAGGAAGCCTACCCTGACCTCTGCTGCCTCCGAAGTCCTGCAGCCCCTCTCCCAGACTGGGCTTCTCGGGGGGGCCTGGTACCACTTGGCATGCGATAAAGGGGCCCGGCCAGTGGCTGTTCACTGAGGGGCTGAATAACCAGCATGTCCAGCTGCCACGCTGGGCTTGCGGCCAGCAGGCGTGCTCGTTCTCTGTCTCTTTCTCCCTCTCTTCTTGTCTCTCAGCCTCTGTATCCTGTTATCAGCTCTGGGAAACTTTGTCTCTGCCTCCGTCTCCCTCAGCAGTTACAGCTGCTACTCTGTGTACACAGGTCCTTCAAACACACTGTTGCCGTCGGAGAGTCCCTGAGGTCCTGGTCCTCAAGGCGCATCGCATTTGCCTGCCAGGACCCTGACATTTGGAAAGGGAACCCAAGGAAAGAACAGGGCTCACCACAAAGAAGTGAAGCACTAAAGGTGGAATTTAAGTGGAGGAGGCTGGCAGGAATCCCCACAGCAGTTCCTACAGGGAGGTCTGGACCTGGCTCAGTCCAGGGGACTCACTGAGGGAGTGGGAATGTTGAGTTCCGGGTGCCACTCCAGAGATTCTGACCCAGGAGCCCTGGGAGGCTCTGTTTGCTTAAAGCGTCCTAGGGGACCAGTGTCTGGCCAGGGTGGAGGAAGGGGACCCTTAGCCTACCCAAAGGGCCTGGCAGGCCTGCTGGCCAGTGGCATTCATTGACATTCCTAGCATGTTGTGTGCAAAGCGTTGCTTTCTCCGCTTCCTCATGCAGGGAGCACAGTGTCTGAGAATAAGAACCAAACCGGGGGCAGAGTGGGCAGAAATGTGTGCACACTGCCCAGAGTCAGGCCACCACATGGCCTTCTGATCATGCAAAAAGCTAGACCAAGGGGAAGTCCAGGGCTGGCACAGAGGACTGTTACCCTTGCCAAAGCCATGCCCACATGCCAGTGGATCACTTGCATGCCCTGCACCTGCCCACTGCCACCCCTATCCAACCTCCCCCAGAGGAGGGGCTACACTTGCTATGTAGATGAGGAGGCGGAGGCTCTGAGACAAGGGATGAAATGGCCATTACTGGACAATTCAAAAGGGACAGTATCCCTCCTTGCAGGGCCAGGAGACTTGTAGCCAAATAGTGCAACACAGTCTGGAAAATTTCCCCAAAGCATAGCTGGGTCTTATCAGACTCCTTGGGGACCGGTACCCTGTCATGACTGTTTTAGTCGTCTAGTGCTGCTGTAGCAGAAATGCCGCCAAGTGGATGGCTTTAACAAAGTTTATTCTTGCACAGTTCAGTAGGCCACAAGTCTGAATTCAGGTGTCCACTTCAGGGGAAGGCTTTTCCCCCTTGTCAGCTCGGGAGGAAAGTCCCTGTGTTGTGTCAGTCTTCGTCCAGGGAGCATCTTGGCGCAGGAACCTCAGGTCTGAAGAATGCGCTTTTCTCTCACTGCTGCTTTCTTGATGTTAGGGGGTTTTCAGTTCTTTGCTTGCTCTTTTCTTTTATCTCTTGTAGGATGAGAGGATTAAGGGTGGTTCCGGGCAAACTCCCTTTGCAAGGGTATGTCAGTCCCACTCTAATTCCCTTTTAACATAATCATACTGTTAGCCACAGGCAAAGAGGAGGATTTACACCATTAGAAAATCACAAAATGAAGGGCAATTACAGAATACAGGGCATGCTGGCCCAGCCAAATTACTACCATATCTTTAGGGGGACACAATTCAATCCATGACAGGGATAAGTGTTGGAGTACACTTCAGGTACAACCCCGTGACCGGAGTGCAGGCACTTACTTTAGTTCCAGATATCCAGGTTTTGCATCACTCTCTGCACTTCCTGTGACTGTTAAGAGGACAAAAGGAAATAATGTTGATACAGGTCTTCGTAACAGTAGAGAAAAACCCATTGCCATTAAGTTAATTTTGACACAGCAACCCTATAGGACAGTGTAGAACTGCCCCATGGAGTTTCCAAGGAACACCTGGTAGATTCCAGCATCCTACCTTTTGGCGAGCAGCTGTAGCGCTTAGAGAGGGCGCTCTATTGGAAGGTGAAATCTGGTGGAAGGGTCGCAGTTCTGGTGGCAGGCAGGGCCGCACTGCTTGTTCCCAGGCACATCTGTCCGCACTGAGCCTTGTTTTCATCTGGATCATGACCCTAATGACTCAACTCAGGGTTATTGTTGGATTGCAGGGGAAAAGGCCTGTTCCATCCGCACTGGTGCTCAGTACGGGGGGCTGGTTCTCACGGGAAGGGCTGAGCCTGCAGGATGCAGGGATGGCTGTGGGGCTGGTCCACCAAGGGCTGGATTTGAACTTGGGTCCCGGGTGAGCTTGTAGGGCAGCTGGCGACATGGCAGGGGTATCCCAGAGTGTAACAACCACAGCACTGACGGAGCTCTGCTTACACGCCAGCGCCATGAGGGCATTCCCTGAGCAGTGGCCTAGTTGTCACTCAGGCTGACAAGGTCCCTGAAACTTGTGGGCCTGGGAGCGAGTGGGGACCTCTCATCACCCCTGCATGGCTAGCCCAGTTGTTGGCAGGGCCATGCCTGTCCCACCTCCTGTGGCTTCACAGACTTGCATGCTGGAGACCCAGATTCATGTCCTGACTCACTGGGCAAGTCACTCTACCCTTTAAGTTGGTGCCGCCCCTCACCCTCACCCCTGCTTTCCACCAAGGTTACTGACCGAATGGAGGTGAGAAGGGTGGAGGCTGCCTGCAGCACTGAGTCGGACTGGCCTCCTCTTCATACCCCCGAGTGCGCTGTCAACACTGAGCACCCAGGCCCTCCCCTGGGGCCTCAAGAACATGGCACACGGAAGCAGCCACTGGGCTCCTTCCAGCCCCAGCTCCTAATGCAGGCTACCCCCTGCCACCCCACTGAGCTGGCTTTGTTAAGTGGCCCTGTCTGTCTTACAGCAGCACCCTCTGCTGCTCTCCTAGGCGCTGGGGACTAGCAGCCCCTTGGTTCTCACCCACCTCTTGCCTGCTGCTTCACACCAGTGAGACTCTTGCCTTTGAGTTTTAATTGTGCTAGTGACACTGTAGATATGTGCATAAAATTACAATGTCACAGATGGGCACAAGTTCCCTTTGGTAGCTGGTTCCACCTCCTGTCCTGCCCCCAGTGCTGACCCACCGTTACCAGCCTGACTGGGCCCTGCTGGGCCTCCTCCCATGCTTCATACATGTGTCTGTGGGCTTGGAAAAACACGTCTTTCTCTTCTCCAGAAGGGCAGGTGGAGGCGAGCACCCCAGACAAGGCGGCAAGCACCCAGCCTGAGAGCAGTGTCGGGACCACCTCGTCCTGAGTCCAGCCTTGCCCAAGGAGACTCAAAGAGAGACCTGCCGTTCGTCTGGGAAAAGGAGCCCCAGCACTGGCCCAGCAGCCACTTCTGAGCCCTATGTTCCTGGTGAGCCTGCCCACCAGTCCCCAGGCCAGACTGAGAGGCTTCCCGAGGGCAGTCCTGGTCTCACCCTGGGAAAGGCATCTGCTGGCACCCAAGCTGCGGTCCCTATACCTCCTCCCTATGCCGAGGTACTTGCTAGACACTGGACACAGGATGCTATTTCTTCAGCTGGTGCTGGGACTCAGCCGAGGCCCCACCCACTGGCCTGATTAGCCACCCAGGGAGGCTCCTTACATGACCCCCCACGGGAGGCCTGGGTGGGGACTGTCCCAACACCAACCCCTTTTCCCCATCACCAACCTTCGGGGTCAAGACCTTCTCATCCCTTTTTTAAGAAGATACTTTTAAACTTTTTAAAGAAACCTTTTTTTTCAGCAGAGCGGGAGGGAGCTGAAAGTTGCGTTTAGGGGAAGCCATTCTTGGATAAACCCACTGACTGTGCACCCTTGAGGTTCCCTCATGGAGCTTTACAGATCACTTTTAAGGAAGGGGCTTTGTGCTGAAAACTATGCGACCAACTCCTTGCCCTTGTCTGTCAAGATCTGTGACACCTCACAACCAGGAAATAAATGCTGATGGTTTGAGTTACTGGCTTATGATTATTTCTCTTTTGAGTTGCAGAAACAGGGGCTGAGCCTTGTTCTTCCACAGCCTGCCAACAGCTGAGGGCCCTTCGTTCCCAGGTGTCCCTGGGATGAAGGCCCGAGGGGATGCTGGCATTGCACAAAGGCTGGTGTTGCACAAAGGCTGGTACCGCCCAGACGCCGGTGACTGCTGTGTCCTCCTCCCTCAGCCTCTCTCATCCCAGCCTAGTGTCAGGAGCCCTGTAAAACGTAGAGTAGGACAGGGCTAAGAGTTCAGGGAGCATTTAAGCAGACAGCCCTTCCAGAGAAGCCTCATTTCCTCCAAAGGGCAGGCAGGCTCTGGAGCCCTCGTAGCTCCCAGCATTGGAAGCTCTGGCTTCCCCTTCGTGGACTCTGCTGGGCCTGGTTGGTGCCCTGCTGCTCAGCAGCATGCCTCACCCCAAGAAGACCACCACACCCCACCACCTGCTGCACAACATCAGACACGGTAATAAGCACCAGCATCTTTATTGAGGACCAGTTTTCAGTACAAGTACCGGACGAATAGAGTTTCCCGTTCACCAAAGCTCATTGACAGGGCCCTGGTCATGGCCCACGCATATGATGAGAGGAGAGCTGTGTGACCACAGCCAGGTACACAAGTCCATCAACAGGCACACAGGCTTTAAGAGCCTCGGCTGGCTACTGGATCACAGTCTTCCAGAAGGAATGCAGGTAAGCATGGCGGCGACTCATCACGGTTATGAAGATGCCATTCACAGGGTAGAGGCTCAGAGAGGCAGCTGGGCTGTCTTCAGCTGTGGTGACTTCAGGGGTACAGCCTTGTAACTGGGACAGGGAAGCAGAAATATCAAGCAATTCCTAGTACCCAGGACTTGGTCAGAATCACAGAGTATTACAGGCAAAGAGGAGGCCCCTTTTGCAAACAGAGAGACTGAGGATGGAACAACGGAATGGCTTGCTAATGCCACAATGCAAAGACGAAAAGAGCCAGGACCTGGGCCCAACGCCCTGGCGCTGGCTTCAGGCGTCCATGGAGCCCATCCCCCGACCCCAGACTCCCAGCTCTGGGCTTCTAGACAGCACTCAAGACAGGTTAGCCAGCCTAGGAGGCTGCCCTGGAGCCCTGGAATGATTGTGCTTCATTGTTGTTGCCCCAGGATGAGGGGATCTTGCTCAGAGTCCCACAGGAAAAGGTCAGGAGCCAGGGCGGGGAGTCCAGACAGGAACATACCTGCAGTGGCTGGCGCCGCCATCCCATAGGCCTTGTGGAGCAGATCCAGAAGCTCTGTCTTCTCCTTCTCTGGGAGGAAACTGGACTGTGCCGCACTGATATTCTGGAAGGGCCAGCGTGGCAAATGACATGGGACCAACGGAAGGGACTGCTTGACAGTCTAGTGAGACTCCCATCTTCTTCAGTCAACATGGATTAAGCTCGGAGTGGGAGGGACTTGTCCAAAGTCACACTCTGAGGCTCTGTGTTTTTAGTGTGACACCCACTTGATTACAGATGTCAGAAGGCAGTTGGAGAAGCCTTGGGGAAGACATGGTAGGAGTGTGGGGCCAGAGAGAGACTCGTAACCCGTAAGATCAGGGCTCAGCCTGGGATCTACGGATGGCCTGAAATGTATCTGAATAATTGTATAGCTGTTCATATCTTTCTGGGGAGAGAATGAGCAGCTTTTAGAGTCCTTGATGGATTCAACCCAAGCAAGGGATGAAAAGCCTGGTCTTAGATCAGGAGTTCAGCCTGAAGTGGTCTCTTTGGGAGACATCTAACCCTAGGTTTGGTTCACCTGGACTCTTCAGAGATGCCCCCTGTTGGGCAGGACCACCAGGCCATCAGAAAGGCAGGCGACTTTCCAGAGCCAGGACTCAAGGCCAGCACGGCCCACCCCACTCACCAGTCTCTCAAACTCCTCTTCGGTGAAGCCCATACTGTGTTTGGTCAGCTGGTAATCAGTGTCCAGGGTGGACTTGAAGATGAGAGGGTCGTCCGTGTTCAGTGAATAGTTAGCCTTGTCATTTTTGAACCTGTGTAAGCATGAGGGGGAAACTGCAAACACTCCACACACTTGGACCTGCACCCCTCTTTGAGCCTTTGATTTGGAAGGTCTCATCCTTATTGTACAGAGGAAGAAACAAATCCAGAGAACTTGGGTGACTTGTTCAAGGCTGCGTAACTAGCAAGCCAAGACTGAAGCCTGTCTTACTAGGCCAGCAACAGGATGCCTGTCCATTAGGCATGCCTCTCTAGAGCTGGGCAAAGGCCTGGTGAAGAGCCCGTGTCCCTTCAGCTATCACTCTTTTTAGCCATCCCACTGACTGCTTGCTTTCTAAGAAGAGTTGTTGGCAGCATGCCCTGCCCAAGGCATTCTTCACACCCACACTGGTCAGGCTCTTCCAGCACAACATGGAAACTTCCTTGCAAGACCTCTTATCACCACCATCCTGTTCAGTGCAATGGCCTTTCCCTAGTTCTTGCCTTACTTGACTGTGGGGTACCGTTCAGTGCTGTGGACTGGTTTTGGGGTCCCTTCCTTCCCTTGGTAGCTCAGAAACCATGCTTGATTTTCCTCTTACCTGTTGCTTCTTCTGCCTGTCCTTAAGTGTCCCTGCCCCCTGGGCTCCACCTTAGGCCCTCTTGTTCTACACATCTCTTGGGACCATTGCTGCTTTAAACCCCGCATCTCAGTGCACGTGACTCAGGTCTTTCTCCAGCCTGTGTGCTTCTAAGAGTCTCCACTTGGACATTCCACAGGTACCTCACAGTCCACCTTCCTGAGGCCCCCTCGGGGCCCCTGCAAGTTCTCAGGACCCCTTCCAATCCAGATTTCAGAGCCTAAGTTTCTCGCCTTCTCCTAAGCTGGCAGGCCCACCAGCACTGGGCTGGCCATGGTCACCTGAGTGCTCACTCTCCTCCTGTCTCTGGGGAAGGCAGTTTTCCCTCCCAGGGCTCTAGTCACAGGACAGCCTCAAGGAGCGCAGCAGCCTCCCAGTTCAATTGCTCGGTGAGGGTGAGGGAGATCCTCAGGGGAAAGATATTTTCAGGTCATTTATCTTTAAAAAAAATTTATTATTGTACTTCAGATGCAGGTTTATGGAACAAACTAAGCTTCTCATTAGACAGTACACAATTGTTTTCTGACGCTGGCTACCAGCTCTCCTGTCACCACTCCTCAAGGGGAAGATTTTAAGATGGTACTCAGGGAATGCCCACAGGTGCCACGAGGCCCCAACGGCTGAGTAACAGGAATATGGAACATGCGGGCAGGAGGGACTCCTCTTCGTGATGCCTGTGAGGCAGGGTGGGAGGTGTCCCTCGGGGCAATGGGACACGCTCCCGCAGCTGGACAAGCAACAGGCCCCAGCTCTGCGGTTCTAGTTTACTAGCTGGTGATCTCAAGTCAATTCAAAGCCTACGTCTGACAGTAACACCTGCTAGGACCCAGCACAGGCTGGTGACTGTCACTGTTTCTTGCCTGTCCTTGGCCTTCCAGATACCAAACTGAAAGGGTCCCAGGGGATCAGGCCTCACCGAATGACAGCGTGCTCGGTCCCTGGCTTCCAGGCGCCTGTCAGGTAGCTGGACCAGGGGCAGACCTAGAAGAGCAGGTGGCGTGGGTGTGGCTGGCAGGGGCAGCCCCAAGCCATGCTGACCCCGTGCCTCTGGCACCCTACCACTCTGTCACCACTCTTGCCATGGTCCCCACTGGCTTTGTTGTGGAATCCCATGAACAGTCCTTGTCTCTCTCCGCTGCCCAGTGGCTTTAATGCCCCAGGCCCATGGCCCCCTCCTTCAGTTCCTGGGTACCTCAGCCCTCCACCGGGACAGCCAGGGTGAGCTCCTCCCTGCTCCCGGGCCCTGTCACCTCGAAGTGCATGTTTTCCTGCCGTAGCCTGCTGTAGAGGGCCTCGTCCTCCACTGTGCGGTAGCCGTGACCCAGCCTCTCCGTCTTGAGCCTGTCCACAGCCTGCACAGAAGCAGAGTGGAGGCCAGTCACGGGGCAGAAGGAGGCAGGGAGCAAGGGTCCCCACCGCCAGCTGCCTTCTCACCTCTCTCACTACTTCAGCTGAGCCATCCTCTCCGGCGTGGACAGTCCGGTGAACACCGCTCTTCACAGCCTCCTGAGAGGGCAAGAACAGGTCATGGCAGCCCCACAGGAGGGACCCAGGAGGCTGCCCCAGAGAGAGTCCTTCGTACCCTATGGGCCTGAGTGATGACAGGCTCGAACACCCGCAGTCTGGATGGGCTGGGTTCACCAGGATGGGAAGTCTGGTCTTTTTATCAGTATTTAAAGGTAGCTATGTGTCAGGAAACCCAGGTGGCATAATGGTTAAGTGCTATGGCTGCTAACCAAAACATCGGCAGTTCAAACTATCAGATGTTCCTTGAGAGATGTTCCTTGAGGGCCATCCTACTCTGTCCTGTAGGGTTGCTGTGACTTAGAATTGATGGCAGTGGTTTTTTTCCTTTCCTATGTGTCAGGCACTATACTAATTTGTGTACGTATTACTCACATCTGTTAAGATTTCCGGAAACCCTGGGAGTGTAGTTGTTAAGTGCTGTGACTTCTAACCAAAAGATCAGCAATTTATATCCACCAGGTGCTCCTTGGAAACTCTATGGAGCAGTTCTTATCTGTCCTACAGGGTTACTTTGAGTTGGAATTGACAGCAGTGATTTTGTAAGTTATTATGATGTCCATTTTATGGGGAGGGGATTACTTAGGTTCAGGAAAAGTTAAGTCACATCACCAGATGTACACAGTGGAGCCAGTTCTGATCTCAGGCAGTGGGACACCAGAACCCCCACTCTCAACCACCACGCTGCACCCCTCCCACTGGAAGTGCATGATTAGGCTGGAAAAGACCTTAGAAACGAATGTTCCAACTCAGCCATTACTTAGAGGAACACAGAGAAAAGGGTCATGCTCAAAGTCACACACCATGTCAGAGGCAGAAACAGGCTCTGACCCAGGCTCCCAGCATCCAGTGGGGTATTCCAAGCTCTCCATCTCAGAGCTTCGGTAGCACAGTGGTTAAGTCCAGCTGCTAACCAAAAGGCTGGTGGTTTGAAGCCACCCCGTGACTAGAGGAAAAAAAACTGGCCATCTGTTTCCATAAAGATTACAGTAGAGAAAACCTTCTAGGGCAGTTCTACTCCATCACACATGGTTGCTATGAGTTGGATAATTGGATGACACCTAACCAGCGACAGTGCACCCTGGCACCCAGGAGTCCTTTTCCTTCCCATTTGTGACCCCTCCTTACCGTTGGTGGGAACAAGTTCCATCGTAGTTTCCCCAAGGCCATTCTCCACCCCTTCCCACAGGGCCCACCTCATAGGCCTTCAAGTGGCCCTCGAAGAGGCTGCTTCCCTCGATGGTCTCATCTCCAGCCAGGTCAATGGCCACCACATTCTGGCGGTACTTCTTACACAGCTCCACCACCTCAGGGGACCATTCTGTGGATGAGATGTGCCCGGGGCCTCCTCAGCAGGCCGCTGAAAGAGCTACCTCTGGGCCTTCTGCTCAGGGCACCCCTGCTCACTCCCACTCTAACCCACCCCAAGGCCAGGGTGAGACAGTAGGATGCTTCAAATCCCTAAATGTAGAACCTCCCCTCAACCCCACACAGCAGAGGAGGACATGGAGGCCCACAGAATTCAACAGAACAAAGGATACTTGGACATTTAAACCCGAAATGGATCTCACCCTCAAATAAATAAAAATCTGTTGCCTTTGAGTCGATTCTGACTCACAACAGCTCTGTAGGATGCAGTAGAACTGCCTCATAGGCAGATTGAAACTGTCAACCTTTTGGTTAGCAGCTGAGCTCTTAACCCCTGTGTCATCAGGGCCCCACCCTCACCTTAGGATTATGAAATGTATTGATAACATATTATGTATTCATGCCCAATAAAGTTACCATAAACAAACACAGGCTTTCAAGCTATATGGGCCTGGGTTGAAGTCTGAGCTTTCTGCCTTCGTGCCTGAGTGGATAAAGGCGTCACCTCTCTCTTGCAACGGCCTCACATGTCAGATGGGGATAAACAATTGTCGTCCTATCACACAGGCTGCTGCAAGCATTAGAAAAACGCACCCCATCACTAGGCCCAGGGCAGACCCCATGGGCTGGCATTAGCCCTTTGCTTAATTTCCTCTTTGTCCTTAGAGCAGAGGAATCCAGTAGGTATGACTGTCCCCCTGTGACAATGCCTGGCTGAGGTCAGAGAGGTGACGTGACTTGCCCTGTAGGTCACACAGCAGGGCTGTTGTATGCCGGAAGCTCAAACCCTGAAGATGTGATCAGTGTCAGTGACACGAAGACCCTTCAGGCATCCTGAACTAGACAAGTCCAGGGCCACAGGATCTCAAGAGAGGACTATGAGCCCATCACATTAGATTTTTAAAATTGTTCAGGAACTTTGGGTTCTGAGCCTATGAGGCTCTCAGGGACTATTCTCCCCAGTGAGAAAGGTTTCTGTCGCTGGCCCAGTACGTTTCTAATGGCTCTAGAAGCTCCCGGGTCCCACTGATGGGTTCAGGGGGATATATAGGGGCGAGGGGCACAGGGAAGTGTGGGTGTAGCCTGTCAGCTCCAGTGCCAGCATGAGGTTCCTGCCAGGGGAAGGCCGCCTGTGTGGTCACACAGCACACACTCACCAGGCTGGTGGCGCATACAGCACAGTATTGTCCGGACCTTGACCCCAAAGTCTCGCTCCCCTTCCTGCACACCCTGGATCACAAGGTCCACCACCTCGTCTGGGGTGAGGTCGCCTCTGTGTGGACAGGGGGCAGGGATGGGTTTGAGGCAAAGGGATGGCCTAAAGGATAGCTGGCTGGAGGGGCAGAAAGGGGCCAAGGGGGCCAGGAAAGGATGAAAGGGGGAAGAAGGAAAGGGAAGGAGAGAGAGAGGCCCCAAGCCCAGCACATTCCCCTTCCTGCGTCTCAAGGTGCCCAGGCAGCTGGGTGTATGCTCAGCTTGGGCATCTCCAGATCCAAGGAGGGGTTTCCCAGGAGGTGACCCCACCCCTAGGCAGATATCACTGCTCAGCTTCAACGTCATCTGATCTCCCTCCAGGGCCTCGGAGTGCCCCCACTTGCCCATGGGCATCAGAATCAAGGCTCACAAGTGGGTCAGGTGATTGCAACAACACCTGGAGACCCATGGGGGTCAAAAAGGGGGCAGGTGTAGGTCAGACCCATGTGGGTGACAGGGTTACAGCAGGGTTCCTGAAAGTCACTACCTAAGCGGGTTAACACCCTTAGGCCACAGGCCTGTGTCCAGAGCTAGGCCCCTACAGAACAGGGCACAGGAACAGCAGAAAGCTGTCACCTAGGTCAAAGCATAAGCCCGAAGTGGGAAGGAAGATATCATGTCTGGGGACAGACTTAAGCCTCATCTTTCTGAGGCCATGGACAAGATTAGGGGACAAATCCTAGACTTGACTAGCGCAAGGAGGCCTGCCTGTCTGGACCTCAGGTCTCAGGGTGAGGCCAGCACTACGCCACCACGGCCTCTCCCTGGTGGTCACTCACTCAGCCTGGTTCCAGGGGATTGGCTTCACTTTGGAGTTGGCTAGCAAGTGCGGGCTGTAGCGCACCTCCGTGTACACCACGCCCTCCTCGGCCTTCATCTGGACAAACTCATAGGCGATCCTTTTGATGGCCTCCCGGGAGCCTCTGGGAAAGGAAGAAAGAGATTGGGGACACCCTTCCCCCAGGTTCTTTGGGAGCGCCATGAGCAATGAGGCTCTTCCCAGTTCTCAGAAGATCAAAGCCACCTCTGACCTCACCCCTAATACCCAGCTCCCAGCTCTGACCATCTGTTGCGTAAGACTCCAGACACATGGCAAGTCCTGTCCGCCTGATTTCCAGTTTGTGTTTCGACTGTCATCCCTCCACCCAGGTACAGACCACCTCCTCTCTCCAACTGGCCTCTGCCTCCACTGCCTCCCTGCCTACCTTGGAACTCTTCACCCAGTGACTAGCCTAACTTTTAAAAATATGAATTGAAGCATATTAGACCTCCACTTTAAATCCTAAAGGCATCCCATCACATGAAATCCCACTCTACATCTCAAGCCCCAAGGCCAGCGTGTCTACCCCCGCCAACTTCTGCCATCTCTTCACCTCCACCAGAGCCTGCTTTCTGTCCAAGGGACAGCAAGCCCATTCTCAGGGCAGGACCTCTGCCGCTCCCTCTGCTGCGTGCTTGTCCCCCAGATCTTTCACATTCCTGCCCTTCCTCCCTTCGTCTCAGCTCCATGGTCACCTCCTCGCAGAGGACTTCCCTGACCACCTTGTTTTAAAACAGCAACCCCGCCATTCCCTTCCCCTCCCCCTAAGCTTTAAGCCTTATCACCATTCAGCATTATGTACTGTGGTGTTTCTCCATCAGATGAGAAGGGCTGGGACTCACTCACTCTGTCTGTTCTCAGCCATGGACACTGCCTAGGACATAGTGGCCACTCAAGTATTTGCTCATTGGTGGCTGGTGGCTGGTAGGTAACAGAAATGAGAAAAGGACAGACAGACAAATACAGAAGCAGCTTTCCGGTGGGAGACACACTAGGGACTCAGTTATAGACTGAATGCTGCTTCCCACACTTGCTTGCTGTGTGGCCCTGGGCTAGTTAATCACCCTCTCTGATACATAAATCAAAGAGTTATCATCAGGACCAGCTGAGTTCAGACTCAAAGCACCTAGGCCAGTGCTTGGAACAGTACGGAGAAATGTCTCAAGTATTTAGTCAGCGTTGGCTGTGGGAGAGATCGGGCAGCCAAGGTTCTGGTAAGTGAGAGATACTTTTGTTTCTGGAAGGCCCAACTCACGGTAGCAGGACTGAATTCCTAGAAAAAGGCCTTGGCTCCACCCTGCCCCAGGACTTTGCCTACTGGCTGTGCTGGGGTGGGAGAGGACAGGGTTCTATCTCTCCATCCTTATCCTCAAAGCCTGAGTACAGATAGTCTTTGACTTAGGATGTATTTGAGTTATGACAAACCACACTTACAACTGTCTATTTTTTTTGGTACAGTTGATGTTAGTGATATGTGCTACCTACTGTAGTTATGCAGCACGTAATATACTGACGTTAGCATTCTAGAAATTCACTCACAGACTTCAATTTTATGACATGCATGTAGTTTTCCAAACTAAGTCAGGGGCTTCCGTTGCTTGAAAACAGAGACTCAAACATGGATCGCTTTGCTAAAGTCATCAGGCAGCTTCAGGAAGCAGTGACATGTTACCATGAAATATAGGAAGGGGAAAAAAAGGACCATACAGACCCCTGTCATGAATTTTCTGACTAGAAACACCATCCTCATTCCCAGGAGTAAACCAGATTTCCCCGAACCTTCCACAAGTGGAGCTATGACCACGACTGACAAACTGCCAGTGTTGTGCCACTCTTTTCCATTGTCCAAGTAACTTCTTTTGACTTATGTCCTTTTTGATGTCTGGATTAAACTATACCTGTAAGAGTATATGTAATATTTCCAGTCTCCATAGACAATGATGACAAGATTTATAAAGATACTGATAGTACGAGACAATAATAATGAAAATGGAAACCCATTGGTAGAGGGGTTAAGCACTGTGGCTGCTAACCAAAAGGCCAGCGGTTCAAATCCACCAGCTGCTCCTTGGAAACTCTATGGGGTAGTTCTTTTGTGTCTTATTCATAAGGTTCACTATGAGCTGAAGTCAACTAGAAAGTAATAGGTTTGTTTTTGGTTTTTAATAATGAAACAAAAAGATTTGACTTACATCAGAAACAACTTCAGGAACTACCTATGTTTCTAGCATCTGTACACTTTGCCTCTATGTATCCTCTGCCACTTCTCTGTGGAGGCAGAAGGAATTTCAGCCCTTTGTACCACTTATGAGAAAACGGAAGGAAAATTGAAGCCCACAGGCATGGGGACTTGCCCAAGTACCCACAACAGTGAGCTCCCCCACAGCGTGGGGCACAGGCTTGGTCTTCCCACAGCCACAGGGGATCACGTCGGTCCCAAGGCCTGAGGGTTACGGCCAACTCACGCAATAGCAGGCATGTAGTACTTGAACTTGGCCAGGAAGGCCGGTAGGGTTTCCGGCTTGTCCATGCCGATGATGTCCTGAAGCTCCTCCACTGTGTCGGCCGGAAGGGGGATCCCTCTCTTCCTGGAGACGGAAACAGTGAAGGCGATGAATGAGTTCAGGGTGACCTGACTTGGGCAGCGTGGAAAATACTAGGAACATGGCAGGAAATGACACCTCTCTGTTCAACTCCTCCCACTGAACAGATGGGAAAACTGAGATGTAAAACTAGGACTGAACCCTCCCAGCACCTCCTGTGCCCTAGACAATGACAAATCAGTAAATCTCCAGGAAATAAACAGGGGTCAAAGCCTGTACGTACACAGACACACACACTCATCCACGGTGGCCCAGGAGGAAAATCTGTGACTTCTTACTCAGCCCCAGGCATGGGTACAGCCAGGTGTTACCAGGGGCAGTGACTACAGCATGACAAATCCCAAGGCAGGTCCTGGGCCCCAGACTTCCCACCCACCCTCGGTCTGGCCAGCATGTCAGAGAGACTTGGTCCTCTCGGCATGCTGGGAAAGGGCCCAGTCCCTAGGTGAGCTGGCCTGCAGCTCAGAACTCTCTCTCCCCTGCCCACAAACCCTCCCCAGGCCAGCCCAGGCAGCCACTGGGGTTCCTTTTCCCCTTAAGTATCTCGACCTCCCCTCCTGGCCAAGGGAACCTAGACCAAGCACCTGCTTCCTCTACTCTGGCTCTGTCCCAATTCAAGGCGTCTCCCTAGGTCTCCGTTTTCCCACTTTTAAGATAAAGGCAATGCAGTCGAGGAAGACCAGACTTGGAAGGAACACTTTTAACGTTAGGACGGAGACAGAAACAAGAGAGCAGACAGAAGAAACACTGTGGCACAAGCAAACAGGGGAAAATACCTAAAAGTAGTATCCTCAAGGACATGGGAAGAAAATGTACACTTGTCACAAAACTAGGACGCCTTTTTTGTTTTTTGAAGGGAGACTTTCAGAGAATTAAGAAAGGGTTCTCAGAGTCTTCTGCAGCCCATACTGGTGAGTGGTGTCTGTCTGACACAAGCTGTCATCTGAGGTACACCAAATGGTCCCAACTCAGCTGGAAGAGATGATCACCAAGGACAACAACGACACGAGCGAAAAAGAACCCAGAAGACAGAAAGACACATGTGGAATGACTGCCTATATCAACAGAAGAACCAGATGGTGTTTGGCCACCACCAATGGTAGCCGTGTGGGTCTCAACACCCACAAAAAAAAGGTGTGCACCCTAAGAATTCCACTTAAAGTCTGCAACTGGTGGTCCAAAGGCCTGGGGGACCCCTGGGAGCATGGCCCCTAGATCTGATCAGGCCCCTGCTCATACATCATTATTGAGGTCAACTCTTCGGACAGGAATGGACTGGACTTGGGGACACAGAGTGACCATGTCATGTGTGCACTTTGTGGTTCTATGCATCTATAGGATGCCATCCTACTGGCCTCCTACTAGAGGGGAGTGGAGAGGGTGGAGAGGAGGGGACAGGAGATTGTTAAGCGGTTATGACATGTATAGAACAGAAAGGAGGAGTGTTCTGTCACCAAGCAAGGAGAGCAGAGGGAGCTGCAGATAGGCAGTCACACAAATTTAAACTGGATTGTACACGTTCACTCAATCACCATAAAAAAAGACAGAAGAAAAAAAAATGCTCTCGGAAATTCTAAAGAGGGCTTGGTAGCAATGTTGAGGATGCAATTAAAGGTATGGAAGATAAAGCTGAGAAAATCTTCTAGAATGTGACACATTCTAGAAGATTCTTAACAAAGGTTAAGAAGGTTGAATCAAGTCTTTCAAGCAGTCAGTTATCTCCAAAGCAAGGACAGCAAGCAGAGGTGAGGAAATGACCAAATAGATAAGAATCTGACCCAACATGCTTAAGCCTCTCAACAGCACGTCCTACAAAGCCATCGCAGCACACCTCCGTCCCTGCCTGGTGGTCCCAGGCCCTGAGAGTGCCTGCCAGTCTTCCAGTCAGCCCACTGTGCATGGCCCCTTGCCAGCCCCAATCCCTGCAAAACACTGTGGGACAATGGCACCCCTGGTACACTCCTGGCATCTAGAGATCAGAAGCCATGTGTCCTTTGACCTGCTTCCCTGGGCTGAGAATTCCCAGAGACACCTTGCTGTGGCTACCCTCAGGAATCACGGCCCCTACAGACTGTACAACCAGCTGTCTCAGCATCAAGTCCTATGCACGGTGAACCCTGTGCTCCATAGGGCTCTCCGGGCCTGGTATTTGGGAATCAGATTGCCAGGTCTTTCTTCCATGGAGCTCCTGGTGGACTTCAACATTTCAGTTAGCAGCCAAGCCGGTTTATCATCTGTAGCACCCAGGGACCCCTCCTGCAGACTGTACCACCTATAAATACTAGGTTGTCGGTATCAGAAGGGAGCTGGCTCGAAAGGTGACATTCAGGCCTTTGTCTCCTGTTCTGCCCTGAGCCCATGGGACTGGCTCTGTAGGATTCTGCCAGTGGTCTTCCTCCAACTCCCAGGACCCCACACCTTCCTGGTGGGGCTCTCCCTTCAGACCTCTATCTTTCAGCCTCTGCCCAGGTGAGCACACATTATTTTGCAGTGATAACGCAGGAGCCAGTGGTCCTCACCTTCCAGTTCTCTACCTGTACCTACCATCTTTGGGGGCCTATGGCTGCTTGGCCACCGAGTAGCAGCAGCAATGACAGGCTGAGCGTCTGATGCCCTGAGTGTGGCGCAGGCATCTCCTATCCCCCACAGCCAAAATTTAAGTGACCCTTGCCCTTTCCCCAAGTCTCTCCTCTTCCTTGTGGGTGCTACATTCCAAGAATGGTTCCTCAGCCAGTGTTGTTGCCAAATTCTCAACTTCCCCTGTCCCTCCTCTACCCACGGCCAACCCCCAAGTCCAAATTACTTTACTTCCTGAATACTTCTCAAATCAGTATCTGCTTCTCTGGCACCCCTCCCCAGCAGCCACCAAGAGAGATCTTTTTATCAACAATTTAGAAAGAGTGGCTAGGGAAGGCTTCTGGCAGGAAGGGACACTGAAGTCAAGGGCAGGAGAGGAGGAGGGTGAAGGGCATGTGCTGAGGGCTTCAGACAGGAAGCAGGGAGGGTGTGGAGGAAGGTAAGGAGCTCAGAGGGTGAGGGGTCAGTGGAAGGATGTGCAGGAGGAAGGCAGGCCAGACGAGCACGGTGGGGGCTGGGACTGTATCCCAGAAGTACTGCGAAGGCCAGGAAAGGACCTAAGTGGGAAAGTGGCATGAACTGATTCACCCGTTGAACAGCTTCTGGCTGCTGCATAGGGAAAAGATTGGAGAGAAATCGGAACACAGGACGGCACTCACACCCAACGGGCAACAAAGAGCCCGCTAGTATCTCCCACAGGCCTTGTCCCCAGAGCTGCAGAGACTGAGCTGTAAAGTGCCCTTGTGGGGACCAAAGACACAGCCAGAAGAGCTGTGGCCAGGTCCTGGCTCCTCCCGCAGAAGCAGAGGCTTCTCATGGGGCCAAGCTTTGTCCTCAACGGTCCCCTTCCTCACTCCACCGTGGCCCCTGCTGACAGGCCCAGTCCACAGCACCGCCCCCCTGTCCCCCACTGCTGTGAACAATGCTCCCAGGAGGAGCTTGGCCTCAGAGAGTCAGGCACAGAAAGCCCTGAATTCCTCCTCTCTGCTTTCTTTACCATGTCACCCTGGGCAGAAGTTCCCTCTAAAGCACCTCAGTGTCCTCATCAGTAACATGCAGATGATATTTTATTTGAGGGATACAAAGAGCAATAAATGAAACTTTACATATTGTGGGAAAGACTCCGAAATCCAGCTCTGGTAGTTACAGTCTGTGTGACCTCAGGGGAGATGCTTAACCTCTCTGTGTTTCCTAATCCTTGTATGTTTGAAAAACACCGAGCGAGGACTCCGCAAAGGAGGAGAAAAGAGGTCAGAGAGGGAGCGTGGGCGCCATAGGCCCTGTGCAGACTTGGCCTTGTACCCTGAGTGACACAGTAACACTGGAGGGTTTGGAGCAGGACATGAGTGAGCCGGGTTCATTAGAGAACAACTGTTTGACTACACAACCATGTGGACAATGGCTGGGGGACACTCAGTGACCAGTTAAGAGGCCATTGCAACAGCCCAAGTAAGAGGCGGCAGTGGCCCCTAGACGGGGTACAGACAGGGATGGGGGAGAAGCCAGATTCAGAAAGATCTCTGGAAGAAGAGCTGACACGGCTGTGCAGGAGACATCAGAGAGACGTCAGAGAAGCCCTGGGGAGGGTGGCATCACGGGAGCTGAAGGAAGAAGGAGAAGGACAGAATCCCAGAGACAGAGAAGGGCCACTCGATGTGGTCCGGGGTGGGACAAGCCAGGCACCCTTCCACTCCCCACTCTGCTAGGCCCTACACCCCATGTGGGAGCTCTCTGGCATGTATTCACACGTATGTACATTCTGGGCCCAACCAACTCCTGGGTCCCCCTGCCTGCTGGCCTGGAGATGACACCCTGGCTGACACTGCCTGACCCCTTGCAGGCTCTGTTGGGCCAGCTCCCCAACCACTGCAGCAGATGGGGAACAGACAGCGAATCCAACTGCACCACACTGCCACACCTTCCCCTTTTCCCTCAACATCACCCAGGACAATCCTGTCTTCTTGCTCCCCTAGATGAGTGCTCTATGACCCTTAGCAAGCTATCTCAGTTTGGATGCCCTCTTGGTACCTGACAATTCACCCTAATGATCTCATTACGGGCCCCATGGAGGTGACTAATGGCTGGAGGTGGACAGAGGACAAGATAGATAAGCCAAGGAGGCTTCACACCCACTTAACCAGGGCCTTGATGCTATACTTCCTAATACTAATAATAATGTCATCAAGAGCTATTTGTAGGGTATATTGTGTGGGCTAGGCCCTGAGCTCAGCTTTTAGTGTCTTACTTGACTAAATCCGGCAAGCAAAATGGTAGAGGCAGGGACTCTGAGGCCAGAACCCAGACCCAGCTCTCTGCTTACTAAGCAAGCCAGGGGCTTTACTTGTCTATGGCTCTGTTCCCTCATCTATAAATTAGGGGTAATGATGGTACCTATTGATATGGATTGAATTGTGTCTCCGAAAAATATGTGTTAACTTGGCTGGGCCATGATTCCCAGTACTGCGTGATTGTCCATCATTTTCATCATCTGATGTGATTTTCCCAGGTCTTATAAATCCTACCTCTATGATGTCACTGAGGCAGGATGAGAGGCAGTTACGTTAACAAGGCAGGACTCAGTCGACAAGATTAGGTTGTGTCTTAAGCCAATCTCTTTTGAGATGCAAAAGAAGGAAACAAGCAGACAGACACGGGAACTGGGCACCACCAAGAAAGCAGAGCCAGGAACATGTATCCTTGGCGCCCTGGGTCCCGAGGCTGCAAAGTTCCCAGACCAGGGGAAGACTGATGACGAGGACTGACAAGGAGAGAAAGCCTTCCCTTGGAGCCTGTGCCCTAAATTCAGACTTTGCGCTTCCCAGACTGGGGGGAATAAATTTCTCTCTGTTAAAGCCATCCACTTGTGGTAGTTCTGCTAAATATGGTTCTCAGCGTATAGTAAATGCTAATATTTACATAGTTAAAGATTAAGTCAATAGCAGCTTCTTAGGATAGAGAAAGGTCACTAGAAGTATGACAAGAGGGAGAAAAGTATTTGCCAGACCTCTGTCAGGGAGCTGGAAGACATTGTCCTAATAATTGGGGGGAAACATCTGAGAATCTCTAATTCTTCTTTATGTAATATTTTATTCCTCTGGTGAAGGTTTACACAGTAGTTTAGGTTCCCATTCAATAATCAGTGACATGCTTCTCAGTAAGAGAACATTCCCATTGTTTCTGTTCTGGTTGTCCTCTTTCTATTCATCTAGTATCCCTACCCCCTTATATTCTCTGTTTTAAAGTCACTGTTGACCATTTGGTCTCATATAGATGATTTTTTAAAGGACAACACTACTTATAGGTGATATTTTGTTTTATAAGCCAATCTGTTCTTTAGCTAAAAAGTGACCCCAGGGACTAGTTTCGGTTCAAGGTTTAAAGAAAATCTCAGGTCACGAGTCTTGGGCAGTCTTCTAATCTCAACCCACACTTCATTAGGCTCAAATCACTAGGTTGGTCTTTTGTTTTTTTAGGAAACTGGGGTTCTTTTCCACATTTTTCTCCCATTCTCTCAGGGGACATCAATGGTGGCTCTCATAAGAACACCTACCTATCTTTTGAGGAGCAGATATCTGGATAACTGAGGGGATTCTAGTTTATGGAGCACAGTGCTGACATTTGAGTCTAGAGTGGAACTGCTCAAGACTATGGGGAAGAAGCTGAATCCTCTCACCTCCCCAGTAAGGGCTCAGTGAACATGGGAAGGACACTGGTCTGCTGGGAGGGGTATGGTAGGAGGGTCCCCACCTCCCAGCCAGCTTGGGTAGAAGGCCTTGTCTTTACCCTCAACTTATAGAAGCCATTGTCACAGCAAAGGAAAAGAACAATCTGGATTTGAACCCAGGTCCACTGAACTCCAAAGTCCCCACTCTTAAGTACTATGAGCCTTGAGGCCTATGGAGGATGGGGACCAACCCTCCACACTAGTAGGGGCTGGGTACCCTTTTGGCTACCAACATGGGTAAAAGCCAAGGCAGGAAGTGTGTCTCATTTGGAAGATGCAGACATTTGGGCCAAGGATGGCAGACTACTTCTGCATGTCACCAAGCAGTCATTACCATAATGATGTAGTAAAAACTTTGGGGTTCAGACAGTTCGAGGGTCAACTCTTGATTCTATTACTTACTTGTGTGGCCTTGGACAACAGTCTTCACTTCTCTGAGCCAATTTCCTTCTTCATAAAATGGAAATGGCAGTTACCCTCCTCTCTGTGTTACGGAGGGGTTAAGTGTGCTGAGCAGGAAATGCTAACTAAGCAGTACCCAGTGTCCATGTGTTACCTGCCACAAGCCCACACCAAGTCAAAAGTCAGTGCCTGGCTCAGCCTGGCTCAGCTCTGGAAACGACCATGCTCCTGTGTAGGATGTGTGTGTGTGCATGGGTGTGTATGTGTGGTGTACGTGCATGTTGTGTGCTTGTGTATTGTGCACGTGTGCACGTGTGTGTGTATGTGATGTGTATGTGTAGGGGTGTAAGCTCAGGCCTGCCTCTCTTGACAGTAGGAAGACAAGGGCCAATAGACGATCTGAAAGTAGTGAACTGGGCTATGGGCTTCTAGCTCAAAGCTAAGGTCTCCTCATTTTGACAGAACCATCTTCTAGCTGGGAGCTGATCTGATCCCCAAAGGGAAAAAAGAAGGACTAGGAACCCTGGAATTTTCTAGAAGCTTCCAGATATCACCCAAATCCCGGGAATGAAGACTAACTTATGGACTTACTTGCCATAGTATAAGATGGTTTCAGGCTTGATGGCTCCATCTAGGTGGACATGGAGTTCCACCTGCAAGGGACAGAACAGCGAGGGAGAGTGAACACCCCAGGAACGCCTGAAGGGACTCTCAGGGGTTAATGTTAACCTTGATAACAACTAACCACTTACTGGACACTTAGCACATACATGTTATCAAACTCTTCACAAGCACAACCTTCTGTTCCATCACTAGCCCTCTCTCTTTTAAAGTTGAGGACTCCAACATTCAGAAAGGTTAAATAACTTCCCCGAGGCCACACTGCAAGTACTGGAAGTGGGAACTCAGCCCAGTGGCTTTGTCCTTAACCCCAGCTAGCAAGTGGCAGAACTAGAATTCAAACTCAAGCCCAATTCTGAAGCTTGGGCTGTAAACCACCAGGCCTGCTGGGGTCCCGCAGGACTACTGAGCCCAAGCTACCCACCCAGCAAGCTCATCCTGCTGTTTCAACAAAATCCAACTTTAACAACAAGGACTGACCACAGACTTCCTGAGTAAGTATCATTTATGTATTTCAAAACTAGAGTCATTTTTCAAAGAAGGTTTTACTGAAGCACAGCCTATCAGGAGTTGGTATCAGTCAATAAGGATCTTTCTAGCATTCTAGAAAACAGACAAGACCTTTGGTCATCAATTGTCAATAGCTCGTAACCACATATAATACACACAGATAGGTTGACAGCCGGAGCTGTGAGACAGCACACGGGTTTCACTCCAGCTCTGTCCATCTCTGGCTGTGTGATCTCAGATGCAACACTGTACATCTCTGAACCTCAGTGTCCTGAGCTGAAAAAATGAGATGTTACTGCCTCCCTGTCCAAAAGCAGTTTGGGAGGATCAGTGGGACAGAGTAGGTGGAGACAACCAAAGGGAGGCAGTGCCTCCCAGCCGGGGTGTTTATTGGGTGCTCTCACGAGCTGCACAGCAGTCTCTGGGAATCCAGGGGACCAGGACCTTGCCATCTGCCTATTCTGGCTCATGAGGAAAGCTTTCCCTGGACTCAGGGAAGATACAGAAACTCAGCTGACATCTTTGCCAGGAAGGGGCCTTCTCAGGAACACTGGGGCCTCAATAAGAGAGCTGGCTGAGCTGGCTGGGAGACAGAAGCCAGGAAGCTGCTGGCCTAGGCACAGCCTGGGAGTCACCACCAGAGGCACCTCTAACAGCAAAATCCCAGGCTAGGCCCACAGGGACCAGCAGGAAACAGTCACCAGCCCCAGCGACGAGCACGACCTCAGAGTAATCGGACCTCCTGTGGCCGTCCAGCTGGAGGAACCAGTAGCCCACACCAGGCTCTGAGCCCAGATAACTGTTAGTGTTCCTGATAAAATAAGTTCAACTCCCTACTCTGTCACGCAGCCAGCATTCACTAAACAACAAACCAAACCCACTGCTTTGAGTCAATTCTGACTCACAGCAACCCTATAGGTCAGAGTAGAACCACCCCATACAGTTTCCAAGGAGCACCTGGTGGATTTGAACGGCCGACCTTTTGGAAAGTACCTAACCACGATGCCAGCAGGTTTCCAGAATTCATGAGGGGTTGAAAACAAGCTCAGCACTGGAGATGCTGAAGCTTACAGTCTAAGGAACTGTCAGCCAGCTGCGTGACCTAGGCCAGGTGACCTCAGTTCTTGGGGTCCTGGTTATCTTACCCTTAACCCTCACAGGGCTGTAGTGAGGGCCCTCCCAGAGAGGTAAGAGCACCAACTATCAGCTTGGCTGGGACGCCCCTCTATTCACTCCCTGGGTGATCTTGAGCAAGTTACTTTACTTCTGTGCCTCAGTATGCTCATCTGTGAAGTGTGAGAGTCCTTTGCCTACTTGAGGGTTAACCACATTAACGTATATAGAGCACTTAGATCAGTGCTCAGCACATAACAAAGGAACTGAGTTAGTCATTCAACTACAACAACAAAAAAAGCCTTCAGTGAATGCTAGGAATACAGGCTCCTGTGACAATTACCGTCAAGCAAGGGAGAGGGACATTAGGAAATGTCATACTGATAAACGCACAATCACAAACCAAGGTAGCACCTCAGAAAGTACAAACAGCACTATGAAAGAAGGGAACAAACAAAAACCCAACCCAACTAAAAGGGCTGCAATGGCTTTCCTGAGAAAGCATAGTTTGGGCTAAAATCTGAAGGATGATGAGGGACAAGGCAGAGTGAAAATTCCAGATGGAGGAAATAGCATGTCCAAAGATCCTGTGCAGGGAGAGAATGTGGTACATTAGAGGAACTGAAGCAGGAGTTTAGAGAAGGCAGGGATCATGGGACTGAGGTGGCTGAAGGGACTATTCATGCAGGGTCTTGTGGGCCATGAGACAGAGTCAGGTTTTCTCCTGAAAGCAAAGAGAAGGTGGAAGGAGGAAGAGTGGTCAGAGAAGCATGTGGTGTGCAGAAGGCAACAGGCCATCAGGGTGCAAGAAAGAGGGGTGGTCCACTGCGCCAGGGACTGCTAGAAGTCACAGACGAGGAGGACAGAAACATGTCCTTTGGGCCAAGAGACCCATAGGACACTCTGGCTGCCCATGAGGAGCACCTAAGAACAAATCCATCTGGAGAGCAGTACAGCCAGAATGCTCCTTAGAAGCCAGGATGGCAAGGAAGGACATCGCGGTGGTAAGGCAGAGGGTCAGCGGCAGAGAGGAAGACCCTCAACAGGACGGGCTGACACGGGTGCTACAACAACGGGGGCAAACAGCGGTGACTGCGGGGATGGCACAGGACCGACTAGTGCTCAGTCCTGCTGACACAGGGTCGCTGTGAGTTGTCACCATCTCCACGGCACCTAACAACAATGACAAGAAGCTGCTGAGAACCCCAAGGATGAGAATTCAGCCAAGGAAACCACAAGTTCTGGGGTTGGAGCCCAAACATGGGCATGTTTTTTCTTAAATTTTACTACTTTTTTATTGCACTTTAGATGAAGGTTTACAGAGCAAACTCATTTCTCATTAAACAATTAATACACATGTTATTTTGTGATATTGATCGCCAATTCCACAACATGTCAGCACTCTCCCTTTCCTGACCTTGAATCCCCTATTACCAGCTTTCCTGTCTTGTCCTACCTTTTTATCCTTGCCCCTGGGCTGGTGTGCCCCTTTAGTCTCATTTTGTTTGATAGGCCTCTCTAATCTTGGGCTGAAAGGTGAACCTCAGGAGTGACTTCATAATACGCTGTTACAAGGGTGTCCAGAGGCCACAGTCAGAATTCCTCCAGTCTGTCAGATCAGTAAGGGTGGTCTTTTTGTGTGTTGGTTTCACTTCTGTTCCACATTCTTCTCCAGCTCTGTCCAGGACCCTCTAGCTGACCCCTGTCAGAGCAGTCAGTGGTGGCAGCGAGGCACCATCTACTTATTTTGGACCCTGTCCAGTGACAGCTATGTTAGTTGTGGTCCATCAGCCATTGGGACTAATCTTTCCCTCGTGTCTTTATTTTTCTTCATTCTGCGTTGCTCCAGATAGGATGAGACCAGTGGAGTGTCCTCGAAGGCTACTCATGAGCTTTTAGGACTCTAGACACTATTCACCAAAGTAGGATGTAAACCATTTACTTTATAAACTATGTTACATCAATGGAAATAGATACTTCCTGAGACCATAGTCCCCAGAGCCCACCACCCAGTAATTGGGTCCCTCAGGGAGTTTGGATGTGTCTATGGAGCTTCCAGAAACCCTGGTAGCATAGTGCTTAAGTGTTACAGCTGCTAACAAAAGGTCAACAGTTGGAGTCCACCAAACACTCCTTGGAAACTCTCTGGGGCAGTTCTACTCTGTCTGTACAGTTGCTATGAGTTGGAACTGACTCAATGGCAATGGGTTTGGTTTTTAGTGTGGAGCTTCCATGATCTTGGAATGGAAGGGTACGGGCATGGAAACTTCATAGACACATCCAAACCTCTGAAGCTTTAATGGAGTCCGTGAGTGGTGTAAACGATTCACCAAAAGTTGGTGGCTTGAACCTACCCAGCAGCTCCATGGGAGAAAGACCTGGTGGTCTCTCCTGTAAAGATCACAGCCTAGAAAACCCTCGGGGCAGTTCTCCTCTGTCATATGGGGTCAGTGTAAGTCAGACTCCACTGGATGGCGTACAATAACAACATGATGCTTTGGCAGACTCCCTGGGTGGCACAAACGTTTAAGTGTTCAACTACACACCAAACGGCTGGTGGTTGGAAACCACCCACAGCATTCTGGGAAGAAAGGCCTGGCAATCTGCTTCAGAAGGGTCACAGCCTACAAAACTCACTGGAGGGCAATTCTGCTCTGCAACGCATATGCTGCCGCGAGTCAGAATCAACTCGATGGTAACTGTTTGGTTGTTTTCCTGCTTTGTTTTCAGTGATGCTTTGGGCTACTTAGATCTGGGGAGTATTTGTTACCCCCCTCACAATGTAACCTAGGCTGCCTGCCAACTAGCGAACACACCCTCTGAACTCATCAGTACAAGCTGTGACTAGGAAGTGAGCCAAGTACCACAAGGGGGAAGTAGTCAAGGATGGGGACCCAATTTGGAAAGAATATCCAGAAATCAGGTTGAGGAAGAGACAAAGAAGAGGAGTTAGCCAAGGGGGACGGGGAGGAAGGGGAGGAAGGAGGGTTTCAGGCACAAGGAACAACTTGTGCGAAGTGTCTGACCCAGGGGAGATGAGTCCAGGCAGAAAGTCAGAGTAGGAGGAGGGGGCGGTTACCCATGGAAGAATTACAAACAGGAAGAGCCTTCTCAAAAGCTTTTTCAGGCTGCAGTAAGAAGAACACAGTGCAGGAAAGCCAGAACAGAAGATAGAGAGCTAACGCAGTAGTCCAGGCGGGAGATGAGCAGCATATGGGAAGTACTCGGTGAAGGCAGACACAGAGTAGGCGCTCAGCATTAGCTAAACAGCACAGCAGGGCCTAGAGGGAGGGCCCAGAGGACGGGCAAGATACACATAGTACAGGCGGGATATAGGGCCCAAGAGCACCCTTTGGAGAGGAAAGCAGAGCCAGCCCAACTACCATGCCCTAGAGGTTTCAGCCTTCCACAAGGCTGCCTGAGAAACAGACTAGACAAGTTTCAGGAGCCACCTCCCCAGGTGGCCCAAGCTCAGGCATGCCTCCCACTGAACCTTCTAGAAAATTACAACTATCTGTAGGGAAGTCTGTCAGCCTATTCCATGCAATAATGGGGTACAAGCTCAGAGATTGGGGTGAGGACCCTGTTTCACTGGCCTCACTCAGGTAGAAGACACAGTTTTGGTTTTCCAGCTTGTTAAATATCTACTATGAACTAGACGATTTACATTTATTTATCATCTTATTTCATTCCGACAACCGTCTTTGCTCCCATTTTACAGACGTGAAAACTGAGGTTCAAAGATGTACCCAAGGGCTGAGTCAGTCAGCGATGGAGATGGGATCTGAACCAAGTTCTGACTCTTAAACTCCTAACTACCATATTATACTGCCTCCCTCAGCCGTAGTACAGTCTCAGACATAAACAATAATTAACAACTATTATTATCACCAATTGGAAATCTATTATCAGATCCTATATCTCACTGGGAAACCTAGCTGGCGTAGTGGGTAAGAGCTACAGCTGCTAACCAAAACTCAGCAGTGCAAATCCACCAGGTGCTCCTAGGGAACTCCATGGGACATGTCTACTCTGTCTACAGAGTCACAATCAACTTGACAGCAATGGGTCTGTCTTTTGAGCGGGGAGGGAATCTCAGTTTCATTATGTGTAAGTAGAGCAGATACTTGCTTGGCTGAGTTGTAGAGAAGATTCTCTACAGTGCGGGATGCCTTTGGACATAGAACCTAAGGTACCCAGGACCTAAGAAAACCCATGCGGTAGTCAGTATTATTGTTATAATAATAGATCTGTGATCTGCATTGTCCTTTGTTTAAACACAAAAACAAAAACAGTGCTGTTTGGTCGACTCCAACTCATAGTGACCCTATAGGACATGATAGAACTGCCCCATGAAGTTTTGAAGGATCGCCTGGCAGATTTGAACTGCCGACCCTTTTGTTAGTAAGTGTAGCACTTAACCACCCCGCTACCAGGGTTTCCTTGCCCTCTGTAGTGCAGGCAAACTTTCGAGTCCTGCCCCTCCTGGAATAAACTGGTTAAGTCCACTATTCCATCCTCCTCTCCACCCAACAGGTGTTTAGGAAGCATCTGTTGGAATGACGCACTCAAACCAGATGGGCAGGCACCTAGGACCTTGCTACTCAAAGTCTGATTTGTAAACAGGCAGCCTCAGCATCACCTGGAAAAAGTACAGTGTTAGGGACTGAATTGTGTTCCCCCACATATGTATTGTAAATCCCAACCTCTATGCCCATGGTATGGAAATCCCTTGTGGCATAGTGGTTAACAGCTATGGCTGCTAAACAACAGGTCAGCAGTTGGAATCCACCAGTCATTCCTTGGAAACCCTGTGGGGCAGTTTTACTCCACCCTGCAGGATCACTATGAGGCAGAATAGAGTGGATGGCAGTGGGTATGGCTTTTTTGTTTTTGTTTTTGTTTTTTTTTGGTTATGTAACCTGTGGTTGGAAACCTTTTTGGGATAGTGGTTAAGTGCTACTGCTGCTAACCAAAAGGTGGGCAGTTCAAATCCACCAGGCTCTTCTTGGAAACTTTATGGGATAGTTCTACTCTGCTCTATATGGTCTCTGAGTGCAAATGAGCTCAGTGGCAGTGGGTTTTTTGTGGGGGGCAGTTTTAACCTGTGGTTATAATGCCCTTTGGGAACAAGTTGTCTTTCTTAATGAGGCAAGATTACTGTAGTAGGGTTTACCCTAATTATCTTTTGAGATAGAGAGGAGATTAAATAAACAATCAAAAGAAACAGTAATGGGGGAAGAGTAACACAGACACATGGAGACTGTGCAGGAGCAGAAGCTAAAAGGGACAAGAACCTTCCTTCAGGGCTGACAGTGAGAAAAAGCCTTGCTCTAGAGCTAGTGTCTTGAATTCAGACTTCTTGACTTTTAAACTGTGCTGAAATTTGTTAAAACCACCTACTTGGGGTAGGTCTGTTACAGCAGCACTAGGTGACTACGACAGCATCTCAGGCCCCATTCAAGTCTCCCAAATCAGAGTCTGAACTTTATGAGAAGTCAGTTGACGGGGTGCATGCTGGAGTATGAGAAGTAATGGCCTGCCCTGCCTTCTTAAAGGTGTGTCAGGTCTTGAGCCCCACCTGGTGGTAGGTATGAGAAGCCAAAGAACCTAGCAAAAGTCCCTGTCCCAGAGAGTCACTGGCACCTGAAACCTGAAGAGGTAGTCCTAGAAAGCTGGGGACAGGTAAGGAACGCTGAAGCCAGCTCCCCTAGGTTCAGATCCCAGTTTGGAAACTTCTTACCTGTCACTTTGGGCCTAATCAACCACTCTGTGCCTCAGTTTTTTCATCTGTAAAGTGGGGATAACACCACCTATCTCACAAGATTATTGCTAGGATTAAAGGAAGACTGATTATGTTCAGGAATGGTGCCTGGCACAAAGCAATCAATAATATTCTCTAAGCTTTGGCTGTTAATACTAATAATTATAATTGTTGTCTACCCCATCCATGGAAAGATAGTGAGTTATCTCTGCTGACAGTGGCTCTGGGACTCATTCTTGTTCCTGATAACTCCTGCCAGCTCTGGTAAATTCCCTTATCACATGATAGTAGAAAATGTATCACACTCACATACGCAGCATGTGACCCTACCCTTCCACCCTCAGACATCGCCTGGCTGAGTAGGCAGGGCACCACTCCACAGGTATGGAAACTGAGGCACACAGAGAGGAAATGACCTGGAGACTTGAATCAGATGACAGGACTGGATGAGGTCCAAAAACAGGATACAACAAGAGCTCCCCACGTTGTGGAGCCCTGGTGGTGCAGTGGTTCAAAGAGGTCAGCCGCTAACCAAAAGGTTGTTGGTTCCAACCCACCAGCTGCTGTATGGGAGAAAGAAGTGGCAGTCAGCTTCTATAAGGACTTGCAGCGTTGGAAGCCCTAGGGGTCGCAGAGGCAGAATCCACTGATGTTAGTGGGTTGGGTCTGGTCCCCTCCCACCCCTATAGAAGAGTTGCCGGGATTAAATCAGTACATGTGGCAGGTTCTATAGGAATGCTGGACACCCTAGTGGCGTAGTGGTTAAGTGTTCCTTCTGTTAACCAAAAGGTCGGCAGTTCAAACCCAAAAAGCACTCCTTGGAAACTATGGGAGCAGTTCTACTCAGTCTTACAGGGTTGTTAAGAGTCAGAATCGATGCTACGGCAGCAGATTATTGTTCTATAGGAGCGTTGGGGTCCCTGGGTGTCACACAGTTAAGTGCTTGAATGACTACTAACCCAAAGGTTGGCAAGAAGAACGCACCCCGAGGCGTCATGGAAGAAAGGCCTGGTGATCTGCTTCCAAGAAGATTCTACAAGTGCTCTGTAACACATGGGGTTCCCACAAGTGGAAATGACTCTGTGGCAATTTTTTTCTTTTTTTGTAAATAGAGGAGTTACAAATTATTTATCTCCATAACTCTTATTTCACCCCAAGCATGAGGCTTTGCCACTGGTTTAGAATTCACACTGAGGAAGATGGTTACTCAGCTCAAGGGCAGAGGGAATCCAAAGACATTTTTAAAAAAGGAGAAAAGTTTTAAAGGAAAACACCAGGCACAAGACAAAGTGTGAAGGAGGGGCATGGAGGGGACACACACACACACACACACACACACACAGAGAGGATTCTCACCAATACTTTTGTGATGCTTGCCATCATGCCTGCACTATTTCTCAGACAGGTAAACTGAGGCCAATGGCAGTTCACTACCTCTCTTCTCTCCCTTTCAGACAGAACTACTGATGCAATTCCTCTGCCTGGCACACTCCTGGGCCCCTCCTCTTCTGGACTGCATATCTCAGCCATCCTCGAAGCCCGCCCAAAGGACCCGGATCCTCCCAGACCCCACAGTTTTCCAAGACACCACAGCTGGTGGGAGGAGGGACGAGAGGGTTCTCCCTGGGCGCCAGGGGCCTTAGCTTACACCGGAATGAACCTGCCCAGGAAGCTGAAGACCACCCGGCCTTTCTGCCCCCGGCACGGAGAGTGGGGTGTCCTGCTCCCATCCCTCACGGTTCTTTACACTGGAGCATTCACAGGCGCACTCACAGACTGTCATAATGTTGGAGGATAAAATTGCTTACATTATGCATAACGAACCCATATACGGAGACCCATATTACAGCCGAGGTTCAGAGAAGTCAAGCCCTCAGCCTAGATTCAGACAGCTGTTCCGCAGCAGCAATGCCCTGTGACAGACAGTAAAACTGAG
Organism: Heterohyrax brucei; assembly: GCA_028571685.1. Taxonomy (NCBI): domain Eukaryota; kingdom Metazoa; phylum Chordata; class Mammalia; order Hyracoidea; family Procaviidae; genus Heterohyrax; species Heterohyrax brucei. The sequence continues at coordinate 72,989,761 of CM053156.1, forward strand.
ACCCAGGGGGACCCAAGTCAGGAGCAGAAACAGAACTGGAGTACAGCTAGGGGTGCCTCCGGGCTCTAGACCCTCCCTACCTCAGTGTCCCTCACTAGTCAGCCTGCAGGAAGATGAGGGCCTGAGCCGAGGGAAGAAAGCGCCTACGGGAGCTCCCATTAGCTCCCCGAGTGTGGTTGGAAAGGGCCCCCAACTCCCCTAAGCAAGTCGCTAGATCCCCGGGGCCCTGGTACCCCGAAACCCCGAGAACTCACTTTGGGCTTGTTGAAGGCAGGCGTACGGATCATGGTGTCAAGCGTGCGCCCCGTCGCTCTTTCTTCTGCAAAGGTCGGTAAGTCTCTGTAGGGTTCCCAGCAGGTACACTTCTCCGCTTCCCAGAAGGCGGGCAGTGTCCACGGCTCAACACGCTTCTCTTATCCGGGCGGGGCCCCAGTTTGCTCCAGGCCTCGCTCCGCCCCGCCCCATGGTTCCGCCCCCTTCCGCCCAGAACTGGAGCCCCGCCCACCCAACCAGGCCCCGCCCCTTACCGGGGCCGAGCCACGCCCCTGAGACCCGCCCCCGCCGAACTCAGCTCAACTCCTCACCAGAGTTCAGCCCCACCCCTCGCCAGAGCCCTGCCCCCCGCCCCAGAGCCCCGCCCCGTACGGGGCCCCGCCCCCGCATCGGACCCCTCCCCACTGCCCTGCCCTAGTGTTTCCCGGAATTCCCGCCCAGCAGAGGGAACAGACCTGGGATTTTGTGAGCCTGAGGCCCCAAGAAAATTCTGTCCCTGCGACGCCAGGCTGCACCCTACTTGTGGACTCAGACGGGACTATACCTCTTCCCCAGACCCTCGAGCCACATGCACGTCCCTGGTGCTACCTGGCGCCTGCTATGTGCCAGGCCCCAGCTGGAACCTGGGGCCCCCACGAAGCTTGCATTATACTGGGCCTGATAGCCATTCATCAAATAATCACAGAACATTAATGTGTAATTACAGAGTCTTAATGGGTGCCCAGGAAGTCCTGGTGCTGTAATGCTTAAGAGCTATGGCTGCTAACGAAAAGGGCAGCACTTCCAGTTTACCAACCGCTCCTTGGAAACTCTATCAGGCAATTCTCCTCCGTCCTATAAGGTCGCAGCTAGTCGAAATAGGCTGGGTAAGGGGGTTGGCTCCTTTGGTTTTAATGGGGAACCAAGGAGCCCTGGTAGTAGCGATTAAGAGCTGGACTGCTAACAGAAAACTAGGCACTTTGAACCCACCAATTCCTCTGCGAGAGAAAAGATCTGGCAGTCTGCTCCCGTAAAGATGATAGGCTAGGAAATGCTATGGGGCACTTCTACTCTGTCCTACAGAGTCGCTAAATCGGAGTCCACTTGAGGGCACCTGACAATAACACCAACAATGGGAAACCATCTCAGCCTGCAGGTCAGGCAGTTACCTTTTAGGACCTGAAGATGAGAGAGGGTGGAGTGAAGAGGGCCCCCGAGGTGAAAAGAACATCTGGAGTGAGAGACCTCAGGAGATGGGGAGAGAAATGAGTCAATCAGGCTGGAGCCCAGGAAGGGAGTAGGGGACACAGGAAATCCCCTGAATCTACCCTTGAAACATGTCCAGCTGCAGACAATTAAGGTTCAGAAAACTGCAGGCACTGTGGCAATTTTTAGAATATCTGAAAGCAAAACCGAATAGCATGCATGATTAGACCCATGCATTAGCGGGAAAAAACTTCCTTAAGCAAGAGAAAGATAACCACAAACATGACAATAGCTATTGCAGGAGTGGGCAGGGAAGGGAGGGGAAGAGTGAGAGATACACTGAAGTCATTGGTGGGGTTCCAGTACTTCGGTGAGTGGGAGGGTTTCATGAGTGTTTAAAAACCAAGACCCAAACCAAAACCATTGCCACTGAGTCCATTCCAACTCATAGCAACATTATAGGACAGAGTAGAACTGCTCTCACTGAGTTTCCAGGGAGCACCTGATGGATTTGATTTGTTTAGATCTGGTTAGAAGCCATAGCACTTAACCACTACGCCATCAGGGATAACTCACAGGTGTTTGGTGGTGTTGTTGTTAGGTGTTGTTGAGTCATTTCCAACTCACAGAAACTGTGCACAGCAGAATGAAACACTGCCTAGCCTGGCACCGTGCCCACAACTCTTTTTATGCTCAAACCCATTGTTGCAACCACTGTGTCAATCCATCCCGTTGAGGATCTTCATCTTTTTTATTGACCCTCTGCTTCACCAAGCTATGGGTGTTTAGTATAGTGCGATGTTTGACAATTAAGTTTGCAAACTTGTCCTTGAAAAAGTGGTGCGTATTTCATTGTTAAATATCACTACGGTCACCTTCCAAGTGCTCTGCCATTTTAAAAAAAGATCTCCTGGAGCTCTGCTTACACGTGGCCACACCTAATTGCATAGGGGAAACACTGGTGGCATAGTGCTTAAGTACTATGTCTACTAACCCAGAGGTTGGCGGTTCAAATCCACCAGGTGCTCCCTGGAAACTCGCAGTTGTACTCTGACCTCCACGGTTGCTATAAGTCAGACCAGACTCGACGGCAGTGGGTTTTTAACTGCATAGAGGAAACTCTGTTGGCATAGTGTTTAAGTGTTACATCTGCTAACTTAAAGGTTGATGGTTCAAATCCACCAGGTGCTCCTTGGAAGCTCTATGGAGCAGCTCCACTCTGTCCTACAGGGTCGCTCTCTTGAAAGGAGCTGGGCCCACACCCCAGGTCCAACACTCACCAGCTGTGTATCTTTGGACAGGTCACTTCACCTCTCTCTGCCTCAGTTTCTTCCTTTATAAAATAGAAAGAAGTCCTACTCTATAGAACTCTATAGAGTCCTACTCTATAGAACTCTATAGAGTTCTACTCTATAGAACTCTAGAGTTCTACTCTATAGAACTGCTGTAAGGATCAAATGAATTAATAGCTGTGAAGTCCTCAGAATGATGCCTGTCATGGAACAAGGTCTACTGGCCACAGTCCCTTATCTAAAACCATATCCCCAAGATGCTTTGGGATTTGGGCAGTTTGGGGATTTGGGAAGCCACACGTCATAGGTTATATACAGAGTACACCAGTGGGGTCTGTGTTAATAGCCCAGAATGAATCACACTGGTATCACCGGAGAATAAAAGGTGTGTGTATATTCAGACATCTGTTCAGGTTAGGATTTGTGCTACCTAACGAGTTTGGGGAGCTCAAAATTGCAGGTAAGGGACTTTAAAGTTGTGTAAGGGTTTGCTATTAGTGTTGTCTCATGTATGCCAGTTATAGGTGCCGCATAATTGCTTCTTAAGGACAACTCAAAGTTGCTGTTCCCATGGGCCACTTGGGTTTTTGGAGTTTCCCACTTGGGCTCTCTTGTACCTACAACTCTAAAGCACTTGGAGGGCTGGAGGCAACACTCGGCTTCCCACGCACAGACCCTGGATTTTGTGCTTTCCGTGTAGTGATGGGAACAGGGAGGGGTGGGGTAAGTTGCAAATTGAAGTCTCCAGGAACTTTTCCCACTGTCAGGCTGGTGTCCCTATTTGCTCCCAGCATGGGAAGGGGTCAGCTGTGGGGAACTGATAAGCAAGCTGGGTTTCTGGTAAAGCTGCAGGGGGTCCAGGCAGTGGTCTGGTCTGGGCAGCTCAGACAGTAAAACCGAAGGAAGGGTCTATGGCCACTCAGCAGTCCCTGGGGGTCCACAAGCAAACATCTTCCTGACAGATGCTTCAGCACTTGCAGTAAAGGGGAATCAGAAGGGAGTCCCGGGATTTTATTCAGCCGAGGTGTGTGTTTGCTCTGAGCACTCCAGACAATGCCTGCTGAAGTCAGTGCTTGCAATATTTGGGGACTGTGGTGGCTATGAGATGGGGAAGAGAAGCACCACCCCCGAGCCTAGCGCTATAAGAGGCCTCGCCCAGAACTCTTCTCGCCACAGTTCACAGAATGCACTTCAGCCCTCCCCAGCCCAGAATTACTGGCCCAGCTGCCTTGACATAGGACTTGCTTTACAAAAACATTTCCTTTGAGATCAGATTATCCGAAAGGGAAAAGAAACGGTTCTTGCTTCTTGTCAGTGGAACTAGTGATTAAAGACACAGCACTGTAAGTTGTACAGCTGTAAAAGTTGAATTAGCAAAAGTTGTGTGATAGATATACTTAAAACCACAACAAAAAGACTAACTGCTGAGGCAGCTTATGTATAGCCAAATGCCTTATGGGATTTCATTTCTTGATTTGGAGGTTGAAGGTCCTAGTTTCATGGATATTCCAGTTAACTGGCCTAAAAACATGTTGAGTGCTTTCTCTACCTCCTGGTGCCTGGAGTCTTAAAAGCTTTCGAGTGGCCATCAAAGACGCAGCAACTGGTCTCTGTTCAACTGGAGCAACAGAAGAAGAAGGAGCATGGGGAACAGGAGGAGGATATCGAATGTATGACCAACTGCCTCCATCAGCAACTGCCTAGTTTGCCCTGAAACCTGCCTGGCTACCATTACTAAACATTTTGATCTAAGAGCCTATATGAGAATCTTGATCAAAAGAGGGGGAAAGCAGAACACAAGTTCAAATACTCATGGAATCCAGGCTTTCTGGAGTCATGGAGGCTGGATGAACCTCTGAAACTGTTGTCCCGAGATCATCTCTAAACCTTAAGCCAAAAATACTCCTTTGAAAGTTTTCTTAAAACCAAGCAATAGTTTAGTTTCACTTGTGAAGAGTGCCTGCCTCGAGCATTGCTCTTTGAAGAATTACCTCTATGGGATCAGAGGGACAATAACAACTCAAAGACATAGGTGGGAACCTTAGAGGGCAGTGAGTTTATGTTAATAGTACAGGAACAACTCAGAGAAAGGGGGTGAGAGTGCCTGCACAGCTCAAAGAATGGAATCATTGTCATCGCTTGGACCTGTAGAAGCTTGAATTAATGCATTTTTGCTATCTATATTCTCAACAACAAAATGAAACAAAAAAAGACAAGGGAATTTTTTTAGGAGATGGAGAAAGAGGATACATTGCAGACAGCAAGTCTCACCCCTTGGGGTTGTTGTTGGGTGGGGTGGAATCAATTATAGCAAACCTATGAGACTCGACGGCACTTGGCTATGAGACAGAATAGAACTGCCGCATGGGGTTTCCTTGATTATCTGTTTCTTTTTGTTTTCTTTCTTTCTTTTTTTTTTTTGTAATTCTACTTTAGACGAAGGTTTACAGAACACAGTAGGTGCTCACTAAACAGTTAGTATATGTATTATTTCATGACACTGGCTAAGAACCCCACAACAGGTCAGCACTCTCCCTTCTCAAACTTGGGTGCCCTATTACTAGCTTTCCTGACCCATCTTGCCTTCTAGTCCTTACCCTTGGGCTGATGTGACCCTTAAGTCTTGTTTTGTTCTATAGCCTGTCCAGTCTTTGGCTGAAGGGCGAACCTCAGGAGTGACTTCAGTAATGAGGTGAATCAGTGTCTGGGGGCCATGCTCTCAGGGTATCCAGCTTCCCTCAGGCCAGCATTGACTGTAAACTCTACTGTCTCACAGAGTGTCCAGGAACACCTGGTAGATTCCAGCATCCTACCTTTTGGCGAGCAGCTGTAGCGCTTAGAGAGGGCACTCTATTGGAAGGTGAAATCTGGTGGAAGGGTCACGGTTCTGGTGGCAGGCAGGGCCGCACTGCTTGTTCCCAGGCACATCTGTCCTGGATCGCGACTGTAATGACACTCAGGGTCATTGTCAGATTGCAGGTGAAAAGGCCTGTTCCATCCGCACTGGTGCTCAGTACGGGGGGCTGGTTCTCACGGGAAGGGCTGAGCCTGCAGGATGCAACAACGATGGCTGTGCGGCTGGTCCACCAAGGGCTGGGTTTGAACTTGGGTCATGGGTGAGCTTGTAGGGCAGCTGGCGACATGGCAGGGGTATCCCAGAGTGTAACAAACACAACGCTGACGGTGCTCTGCTCACAGGCCAGGGCCATGAGGGCACTCCGTGGGCAATGGTCTAGTTATCCCCCAGGCTGACAAGGTCCCCAAAACTTGTGGGCCTGGGAGTGAGTGGGGACCTCTCCTCACCCCTGCATGGCTAGCCCAGTTGTTGGCAGGGCCATGCCTGTCCCACCTCCTGTGGCTTCACAGACTTGCAGGCACGGGACCCAGATTTAGGTCCTAAGTCACTGGGCAAGTCACTCTACCCTTTAAGTTGGCGCCGCCCCTCACCCTCACCCCTGCTTTCCACCAAGGTTACTGACCGAATGGAGGTGAGAACGGTGGAGGCTGCCTGCAGCACTGAGTCAGACTGGCCTCCTCTTCGTACCCCCAAGTGTGCTGTCAGCACTGAGTACCCAGGCCCTCCCCTGGGGCCTCAAGAACATGGCACACGGAAGCAGCCACTGGGCTCCTTCCAGCCCCAGCTCCTGATGCAGGCTAACCCCGGCCACCCCACTGAGCTGGCCTTGTTGAGTGGCCCTGTCTGTCTTACAGCAGCACCCTCTGCTGCTCTCCTAGGCGCTGGGGACTAGCAGCCCCTTGGTTCTCACCCACCTCTTGCCTGCTGCTTCACACCAGTGAGACCCTTGCCTTTGAGTTTTAATTGTGCTAGTGACACTGTAGATATGTGCATAAAATTACAATGTCACAGATGGGCACAAGTTCCCTTTGGTAGCTGGTTCCACCTCCTGTCCTGCCCCCAGTGCTGACCCACCGTTACCAGCCTGACTGGGCCCTGCTGGGCCTCCTCCCATGCTTCATACGTGTGTCTGTGGGCTTGGAAAAACACATCTTTCTCTTCTCCAGAAGGGCAGGTGGAGGCGAGCACCCCAGACAAGGCGGCAAGCACCCAGCCTGAGAGCAGTGTCGGGACCACCTCGTCCTGAGTCCAGCCTTGCCCAAGGAGACTGAAAGAGAGAACTGCCGTCCGTCTGGGAAAAGGAGCCCCAGCACTGGCCCAGCAGCCGCTTCTGAGCCCTGTGTCCCTGGTGAGCCTGCCCACCAGTCCCCAGGCCAGACTGAGAGGCTTCCCGGGGGCAGTCCTGGTCTCGCCCTGGGAAAGGCATCTGCTGACACCCAAGCTGTGGTCCCTACACCTCCTCCCTATGCCGAGGTACTTGCTAGACACTGGACACAGGATGCTATTTCTTCAGCTGGTGCTGGGACTCAGCCGAGGCCCCACCCACTGGCCTGAGCAGCCACCCAGGGAAGCTCCTCACAGGACCGCCCACGGGAGGCCTGGGTGGGACCCTGTCCCAACACCAACTCCTTTTCCCCAACCCCAACCTTTGGGGTCAAGACCTTCTCATCCCTTTTTTAAGAAGATACATTTAAACTATTTAAAGAAACCTTTTTTTCAGCAGAGCAGTAGGGAGTTGACAATTGTGTTTGGGAGAAGCCATTTTCGGATAAACCCACTGACTGTGCACCCTTGAGGTTCCCTCGTGGAGTTTTACAGATCACTTTTAAGGAAGGGACTTTGTGCTCAAACTATGTGACCAACTCCTTGACCTTGTCTGTCAAGATCTGTGACACTTCACAACCAGGAAATAAATGCTGATGGTTTGAGTGACTGGCTTATGATTATTTCTGCTATCAGTTGCAGAAACAGGGGCTGAGCCTTGTTCTTCCACAGCCTACCACCAGCTGAGGGCCCTTCGTCCCCAGGCTTCCCTGGGATGAAGGCCCGAGGGGATGCTGGTGTTGCACAAAAGCTTGTATGTAGCGCCTAGTCACCACTCAGCCTCTCTCATCCCAGCCTAGTGTCAGGAGCCCTCTAAAACCTAGAGTAGGACCGGGCTAAGAGTTCAGGGAGCATTTAAGCAGACAGCCCTTCAAGAGAAGCCTCATTTCTTCCAGAGGGCAGGCAGGCTCTGGAGCCCTCGTAGCTCCCAGCATTGGAAGCTCTGGCTTCGCATTCACGGTCTCCACTGGGCCTGGTTGGTGCCCTGCTGCCAAGCAGGCTGCCCCAGTCTGAGCCCCTGGGGCCTCTGTCACCCACACCCCGTGAAGACCACCACACCCCACCACCTGCTGCACAACGTCAGACATGGTAATAAGCACCAGCATCTTTATTGAGCACTGGGTTCTCAGTACAAGTGACCAGAGGAATAGAGTGTCCCATCTACCAAAGCTTGTCAGCAGGGCCCTGGTGCTGGCCCACGCATATGATCAGAGGAGAGCTGTGTGACCACAGCCAGGTACACAAGTCCATCAACAGGCACACAGGCTTTAAGAGCCTCGGCTGGCTACTGGATCACAGTCTTCCAGAAGGAATGCAGGTAAGCATGGCGGCGACATCACGGTTATGAAGACGCCGTTCACAGGGTAGAGGCTCAGAGAGGCAGCTGGGCTGTCTTCAGCTGTGGTGACTTCAGGGGTACAGCCTTTTAACTGGGGCAAGGAAGCAGAAAGATGAAGCAATTCCTAGTACCCAGGACTTGGTCAGAATCACAGAGTATTACAGGCAAAGAGGAGGCCCCTTTTGCAAACAGAGAGACTGAGGATGGAACAACGGAATGGCTTGCTAATGCCACAATGCAAAGACGAAAAGAGCCAGGACCTGGGCCCAACGCCCTGGCGCTGGCTTCAGGCGTCCATGGAGCCCATCCCCCCACCCCAGACTCCCAGCTCTGGGCTTCTAGACAGCACTGAAGACAGGTTAGCCAGCCTAGGAGGCTGCCCTGGAGCCCTGGAATGATTGTGCTTCACTGTTGTTGCCCCAGGATGAGGGGATCTTGCTCAGAGTCCCACAGGAAAAGGTCAGGAGCCAGGGCGGGGAGTCCAGACAGGAACATACCTGCAGTGGCTGGCGCCGCCATCCCATAGGCCTTGTGGAGCAGATCCAGAAGCTCTGTCTTCTCCTTCTCTGGGAGGAAACTGGACTGCGCCGCACTGATATTCTGGAAGGGCCAGCGTGGCAAATGACGTGGGACCAGAGGACACGGAAGGGACTGCTTGACAGTCTAGTGAGACTCCCATCTTCTTCAGTCAACATGGATTAAGCTCAGAGTGGGAGGGACTTGTCCAGAGTCACACTAGGAGGCTCTGTGTTTTTAGTGTGACACCCACTTGATTACAGATGTCAGAAGGCAGTTGGAGAAGCCTTGGGGAAGACATGGTAGGAGTGTGGGGCCAGAGAGAGACTCGTAACCCGTAAGATCAGGGCTCAGCCTGGGATCTACAGATGGCCTGAAATGTATCTGAATAATTGTATAGCTGTTCATATCTTTCTGGTGAGACAGTGAGCAGCTTTTAGAGTCCTTGATGGACTCAACCCAAGCAAGGGATGAAAAGCCTGGTCTTAGATCAGGAGTTCAGCCTGAACTGGTCTCTTTCAGAGACATCTAACCCTAGGTTTGGTTCACCTGGACTCTTCAGAGATGCCCCCTGTTGGGCAGGACCACCAGGCCATCAGAAAGGCAGGCGACTTTCCAGAGCCCAGACTCAAGGCCAGCACGGCCCACCCCACTCACCAGTCTCTCAAACTCCTCTTCAGTGAAGCCCATGCTGTGTTTGGTCAGCTGGTAATCAGTGTCCAGGGTGGACTTGAAGATGAGAGGGTCGTCCGTGTTGAGCGAATAGTTAGCCTTGTCATTTTTGAACCTGTGTAAGCATGAGGGGGAAACTGCAAACACTCCGCACACTTGGACCTGCACCCCTCTTTGAGCCTTTGATTTGGAAGGTCTCATCCTTATTGTACAGAGGAAGAAACAAATCCAGAGAACTTGGATGACTTGTTCAAGGCTGCGTAACTAGCAAGCCAAGACAGAAGCCTGTCTTATTAGGCCAGCAGCAGGATGCCTGTCCATTAGTCATGCCTCTCTAGAGCTGGGCAAAGGCCTGGTGAAGAGCCTGTGTCCCTTCAGCTACCACTCTTTTTAGCCATCCCACTGACTGTTTGCTTTCTAAGAAGAGTTGTTGGCAGCATGCCCTGCCCAAGGCACACCCACACTGGTCAGGCTCTTCCAGCACAACATGGAAACTTCCTTGCAAGACCTCTTATCACCACCATCCTGTTCAGTGCAATGGCCTTTTCCTAGTTCTTGCCTTACTTGACTGTGGGGTACCGTTCAGTGCTGTGGACTGGTTTTGGGGTCCCTTCCTTCCCTTGGTAGCTCAGAAACCATGCTTGATTTTCCTCTTACCTGTTGCTTCTTCTGCCTGTCCTTAAGTGTCCCTGCCCCCTGGGCTCCACCTTAGGCCCTCTTGTTCTACACATCTCTTGGGACCATTGCTGCTTTAAACCCCGCATCTCAGTGCACGTGACTCAGGTCTTTCTCCAGCCTGTGTGCTTCTAAGAGTCTCCACTTGGACATTCCACAGGTACCTCACAGTCCACCTTCCTGAGGCCCCCTCGGGGCCCCTGCAAGTTCTCAGGACCCCTTCCAATCCAGATTCCAGAGCCTAAGTTTCTCGCCTTCTCCTAAGCTGGCAGGCCCACCAGCACTGGGCTGGCCATGGTCACCTGAGTGCTCACTCTCCTCCTGTCTCTGGGGAAGGCAGTTTTCCCTCCCAGGGCTCTAGTCACAGGACAGCCTCAAGGAGCGCAGCAGCCTCCCAGTTCAATTGCTCGGTGAGGGTGAGGGAGATCCTCAGGGGAAAGATATTTTCAGGTCATTCATCTTTGAAAAAAAATTTATTATTGTACTTCAGATGCAGGTTTATGGAACAAACTAAGCTTCTCATTAGACAGTACACAATTGTTTTCTGACGCTAGTTACCAGCTCTCCTGTCACCACTCCTCAAGGGGAAGATTTTAAGATGGTACTCAGGGAATGCCCACAGGTGCCACGAGGCCCCAACGGCTGAGTAACAGGAACATGGAACATGCGGGCAGGAGGGACTCCTCTTCGTGATGCCTGTGAGGCAGGGTGGGAGGTGTCCCTCGGGGCAATGGGACACGCTCCCGCAGCTGGACAAGCAACAGGCCCCAGCTCTGCGGTTCTAGTTTACTAGCTGGTGATCTCAAGTCAATTCAAAGCCTACGTCTGACAGTAACACCTGCTAGGACCCAGCACAGGCTGGTGACTGTCACTGTTTCTTGCCTGTCCTTGGCCTTCCAGATACCAAACTGAAAGGGTCCCAGGGGATCAGGCCTCACCGAATGACAGCGTGCTCGGTCCCTGGCTTCCAGGCGCCTGTCAGGTAGCTGGACCAGGGGCAGACCTAGAAGAGCAGGTGGCGTGGGTGTGGCTGGCAGGGGCAGCCCCAAGCCATGCTGACCCCGTGCCTCTGGCACCCTACCACTCTGTCACCACTCTTGCCATGGTCCCCACTGGCTTTGTTGTGGAATCCCATGAAAAGTCCTTGTCTCTCTCCGCTGCCCAGTGGCTTTAATGCCCCAGGCCCATGGCCCCCTCCTTCAGTTCCTGGGTACCTCAGCCCTCCACCGGGATAGCCAGGGTGAGCTCCTCCCTGCTCCCGGGCCCTGTCACCTCGAAGTGCATGTTTTCCTGCCGTAGCCTGCTGTAGAGGGCCTCGTCCTCCACTGTGCGGTAGCCGTGACCCAGCCTCTCCGTCTTGAGCCTGTCCACAGCCTGCACAGAAGCAGAGTGGAGGCCAGTCACGGGGCAGAAGGAGGCAGGGAGCAAGGGTCCCCACCGCCAGCTGCCTTCTCACCTCTCTCACTACTTCAGCTGAGCCATCCTCTCCGGCGTGGACAGTCCGGTGAACACCGCTCTTCACAGCCTCCTGAGAGGGCAAGAACAGGTCATGGCAGCCCCAGAGGAGGGACCCAGGAGGCTGCCCCAGAGAGAGTCCCAGAAGGCCCGGCCTTCGTACCCTATGGGCCTGAGTGACGACAGGCTCGAACACCCACAGTCTGGATGGGTTGGGTTCAACAGGATGGGAAGTCTGGTCTTTTTATCATTATTTAAAGGTAGCTATGTATCAGGAAACCCAGGTGGCATAATGGTTAATTGCTACGGCTGCTAACTAAAACATCGGCAGTTCAAACTATCAGATGTTCCTTGAGAGATGTTCCTTGAGGGCCATCCTACTCTGTCCTGTAGGGTTGCTTTGACTTAGAATTGATGGCAGTGGTTTTTTTCCTTTCGTATGTGTCAGGCACTATACTAATTTGTGTACGTATTACTCACATCTATTAAGATTTCCGGAAACCCTGGGAGTGTAGTTGTTAAGTGCTGTGACTTCTAACCAAAAGATCAGCAATTTATATCCACCAGGTGCTCCTTGGAAACTCTATGGAGCAGTTCTTATCTGTCCTACAGGGTTACTTTGAGTTGGAATTGACTTGACAGCAGTGATTTTGTAAGTTATTATGATGTCCATTTTATGGGGAGGGGATTACTAAGGTTCAGGAAAAGTTAAGTCACATCACCAGATGTACACAGTGGAGCCAGTTCTGATCTCAGGCAGTGGGACACCAGAACCCCCACTCTCAACCACCACGCTGCACCCCTCCCACTGGAAGTGCATGATTAGGCTGGAAAAGACCTTAGAAACTAATGTTCCATCTCAGCCATTACTTAGAGGAACACAGAGAAAAGGGTCATGCTCAAAGTCACACAGCATGTCAGAGGCAGAAACAGGCTCTGACCCAGGCTCCCAGCATCCAGTGGGGTATTCCAAGCTTTCCATCTCAGAGCTTCGGTAGCACAGTGGTTAAGTCCAGCTGCTAACCAAAAGGCTGGTGGTTTGAAGCCACCCCGTGACTAGAGGAAAAAAAACTGGCCATCTGTTTCCATAAAGATTACAGTAGAGAAAACCTTCTAGGGCAGTTCTACTCCATCACACAGGGTTGCTATGAGTTGGATAATTGGATGACACCTAACCAGCGACAGTGCACCCTGGCACCCAGGAGTCCTTTTCCTTCCCATTTGTGACCCCTCCTTACTGTTGGTGGGAACAAGTTCCATCGTAGTTTCCCCAGGGCCATTCTCCACCCCTTCCCACAGGGCCCACCTCATAGGCCTTCAAGTGGCCCTCGAAGAGGCTGCTTCCCTCGATGGTCTCATCTCCAGCCAGGTCAATGGCCACCACATTCTGTCGGTACTTCTTACACAGCTCCACCACCTCAGGGGACCATTCTGTGGATGAGATGACCCCGGGGCCTCATCAGCAGGCCACTGAAAGAGCTACCTCTGGGCCTTCTACTCAGGGCACCCCTGCTCACTCCCACTCTAACCCACCCCAAGGCCAGGGTGAGACAGTAGGATGCTTCAAATCCCTAAATGTAGAACCTCCCCTCAACCCCACACAGCAGAGGAGGACATGGAGGCCCACAGAATTCAACAGAACAAAGGATACTTGGACATTTAAACCCGAAATGGATCTCACCCTCAAATAAATAAAAATCTGTTGCCTTTGAGTCGATTCTGACTCACAACAGCTCTGTAGGATGCAGTAGAACTGCCCCATAGGCAGATTGAAACTGTCAACTTTTTGGTTAGCAGCTGAGCTCTTAACCCCTGTGTCATCAGGGCCCCACCCTCACCTTAGGATTATGAAATGTATTGATAACATATTATGTATTCATGCCCAATAAAGTTACCATGAATTGTTTTTTTTAAACAAACACAGGCTTTCAAGCTATATGGGCCTGGGTTGAAGTCTGAGCTTTCTGCCTTCGTGCCTGAGTGGATAAAGGCATCACCTCTCTCTCGCAATGGCCTCACATGTCAGATGGGGATAAACAATAGTCGTCCTGTCACACAGGCTGCTGCAAGGATTAGAAAAACGCACCCCATCACTAGGCCCAGGGAGACCCCATGGGCTAGCATTAGCCCTTAGCTTAATTTCCTCTTTGTCCTTAGAGCAGAGGAATCCAGTAGGTATGACTGTCCCCCTGTGACAATGCCTGGCTGAGGTCAGAGAGGTGACGTGACTTGCCCTGTAGGTCACACAGCAGGGCTGTTGTATGCCAGAAGCTCAAACCCTGGAGATGTGATCAGTGTCAGTGACACGAAGACCCTTCAGGCGTCCTGAACTAGACAAGTCCAGGGCCACAGGATCTCAAGAGAGGAATGTGAGCCCATCACATTAGATTTTTAAAATTGTTCAGGAACTTTGGGTTCTGAGCCTATGAGGCTCTCAGGGACTATTCTCCCTGGTGAGAAAGGTTTCTGTCGCTGGCCCAGTATGTTTCTAATGGCTCTAGAAGCTCCCGGGTCCCACTGATGGGTTCAGGGGGATATATAGGGGCAAGGGGCACAGGGAAGTGTGGGTGTAGCCTGTCAGCTCCAGTGCCAGCATGAGGTTCCTGCCAGGGGAAGGCCGCCTGTGTGGTCACACAGCACACACTCACCAGGCTGGTGGCGCATACAGCACAGGATTGTCCGGACCTTGACCCCAAAGTCTCGCTCCCCTTCCTGCACACCCTGGATCACAAGGTCCACCACCTCGTCTGGGGTGAGGTCGCCTCTGTGTGGACAGGGGGCAGGGATGGGTTTGAGGCAAAGGGATGGCCTAAAGGATAGCTGGCTGGAGGGGCAGAAAGGGGCCAAGGGGGCCAAGAAAGGATGAAAGGGGGAAGAAGGAAAGGGAAGGAGAGAGAGGCCCCAAGCCCAGCACATTCCCCTTCCTGCATCTCAAGGTGCCCAGGCAGCTGGGTGTATGTTCAGCTTGGGCATCTCCAGACCCAAGGAGGGGTTTCCTAGGAGGTGACCCCACCCCTAGGCAGATATCACTGCTCATCTTCAACCTCATCTGATCTCCCTCCAGGGCCTCGGAGTGCCCCCACTTGCCCATGGGCATCAGAATCAAGGCTCACAAGTGGGTCAGGTGATTGCGACATCACCTGGAGACCCATGGGGGTCAAAAAGGGGGCAGGTGTAGGTCAGACCCATGTGGGTGACAGGGTTACAGCAGGGTTCCTGAAAGTCACTAGCTAAGCGGGTTAACACCCTTAGGCCACAGGCCTATGTCCAGAGCTAGGCCCCTACAGAACAGGGCACAGGAACAGCAGAAAGCTGTCACCTAGGTCAAAGCATAAGCCCGAAGTGGGAAGGAGGGTATCATGTCTGGGGACAGACTTAAGCCTCATCCTTCTGAGGCCATGGACGAGATTAGGGGACAAATCCTAGACTTGACTAGCGCAAGGAGGCCTGCCTGTCTGGACCTCAGGTCTCAGGGTGAGGCCAGCACTACGCCACCACGGCCTCTCCCTGGTGGTCACTCACTCAGCCTGGTTCCAGGGGATTGGCTTCACTTTGGAGTTGGCTAGCAAGTGCGGGCTGTAGCGCACCTCCATGTACACCACGCCCTCCTCGGCCTTCATCTGGACAAACTCATAGGCGATCCTTTTGATGGCCTCCCGGGAGCCTCTGGGAAAGGAAGAAAGAGATTGGGGACACCCTTCCCCCAGGTTCTTTGGGAGCGCCATGAGCAATGAGGCTCTTCCCAGTTCTCAGAAGATCAAAGACACCTCTGACCCCACCCCCTACCCCCCAGCTCCCAGCTGTGGCCATCTGTTGCGTAAGACTCCAGACACATGGCAAGTCCTGTCCGCCTGATTTCCAGTTTGTGTTTCGACTGTCATCCCTCCACCCAGGTATAGACCACCTCCTCTCTCCAACTGGCCTCTGCCTCCGCTGCCTCCCTGCCTACCTTGGAACTCTTCACCTAGTGACTAGCCTAACTTTTAAAAATATGAATTGAAGCATATTAGACCTCCACTTTAAATCCTAAAGGCTTCCCATCACATGAAATCCCACTCTACATCTCAAGCCCCAAGGCCAGTGTGTCTACCCCCGCCAACTTCTGCCATCTCTTCACCTCCACCAGAGCCTGCTTTCTGTCCAAGGGACAGCAAGCCCATTCTCAGGGCAGGACCTCTGCCGCTCCCTCTGCTGCGTGCTTGTCCCCCAGATCTTTCACATTCCCGCCCTTCCTCCCTTCGTCTCAGCTCCATGGTCACCTCCTCGCAGAGGACTTCCCTGACCACCTTGTTTTAAAACAGCAACCCCGCCATTCCCTTCCCCTCCCCCTAAGCTTTAAGCCTTATCACCATTCAGCATTATGTACTGTGGTGTTTCTCCATCAGATGAGAAGGGCTGGGACTCACTCACTCTGTCTGTACTCAGCCATGGACACTGCCTAGGACATAGTGGCCACTCAAGTATTTGCTCATTGGTGGCTGGTGGCTGGTGGCTGGTAGGTAACAGAAATGAGAAAAGGACAGACAGACAAATACAGAAGCAGCTTTCCGGTGGGAGACACACTAGGGACTCAGTTATAGACTGAATGCTGCTTCCCACACTTGCTTGCTGTGTGGCCCTGGGCTAGTTAATCACCCTCTCTGATACATAAATCAAAGAGTTATTGTCAGGACCAGCTGAGTTCAGACTCAAAGCACCTAGGCCAGTGCTTGGAACAGTACGGAGAAATGTCTCAAGTATTTAGTCAGCGTTGGCTGTGGGAGAGATCGGGCAGCCAGGGTTCTGGTAAGTGAGAGATACTTTTGTTCCTGGAAGGCCCAACTCACGGTAGCAGGACTGAATTCCTAGAAAAAGGCCTTGGCTCCACCCTGCCCCAGGACTTTGCCCACTGGCTGTGCTGGGGTGGGAGAGGACAGGGTTGTATCTCTCCATCCTTATCCTCAAAGCCTGAGTACAGGTAGTCTTTGACTTAGGATGTATTTGAGTTATGACAAACCACACTTACAACTGTCTGTTTTTTTTGGTACAGTTGATGTTAGTGATATGTGCTACCTACCGTAGTTATGCAGCACGTAATATACTGACGTTAGCATTCTAGAAATTCACTCACAGACTTCAATTTTATGACATGCATGTAGTTTTCCAAACTAAGTCAGGGGCTTCCGTTGCTTGAAAACAGAGACTCAAACATGGATCGCTTTGCTAAAGTCATCAGGCAGCTTCAGGAAGCAGTGACATGTTACCATGAAATATAGGAAGGAGAAAAAAAGGACCATACAGACCCCTGTCATGAATTTTCTGACTAGAAACACCATCCTCATTC
Source organism: Heterohyrax brucei (assembly GCA_028571685.1). Lineage (NCBI taxonomy): Eukaryota > Metazoa > Chordata > Mammalia > Hyracoidea > Procaviidae > Heterohyrax > Heterohyrax brucei. The sequence continues at coordinate 73,006,671 of CM053156.1, forward strand.
CCAGGAGTAAACCAGATTTCCCCGAACCTTCCACAAGTGGAGCTATGACCAGGACTGACAAACTGCCAGTGTTGTGCCACTCTTTTCCATTGTCCAAGTAACTTCTTTTGACTTATGTACTTTTTGATGTCTGGATTAAACTATACCTGTAAGAGTATATGTAATATTTCCAGTCTCCAAAGACAATGATGACAAGATTTATAAAGATACTGATAGTACGAGACAATAATAATGAAAATGGAAACCCACTGGTAGAGGGGTTAAGCACTGTGGCTGCTAACCAAAAGGCCAGTGGTTCAAATCCACCAGGTGCTCCTTGGAAACTCTATAGGGTAGTTCTCTTGTGTCTTATTCATAAGGTTCACTATGAGCTGAAGTCAACTAGAAAGTAGTAGGTTTGTTTTTGGTTTTTAATAATGAAACAAAAAGATTTGACTTACATCAGAAACAACTTCAGGAACTACCTATATTTCTAGCATCTGTGCACTTTGCCTCTATGTATCCTCTGCCACTTCTCTGTGGAGGCAGAAGGAATTTCAGCCCTTTGTACCACTTATGAGAAAACGGAAGGAAAATTGAAGCCCACAGGCATGGGGACTTGCCCAAGTACCCACAACAGTGAGCTCCCCCACAGCGTGGGGCACAGGCTTGGTCTTCCCACAGCCACAGGGGATCACGTCGGTCCCAAAGCCTGAGGGTTATGGCCAACTCACGCAATAGCAGGCATGTAGTACTTGAACTTGGCCAGGAAGGCCGGGAGGGTTTCCGGCTTGTCCATGCCGATGATGTCCTGAAGCTCCTCCACTGTGTCGGCCGGAAGGGGGATCCCTCTCTTCCTGGAGACAGAAACAGTGAAGGCGATGAATGAGTTCAGGGTGACCTGACTTGGGCAGCGTGGAAAATACTAGGAACATGGCAGGAAATGACACCTCTCTGTTCAACTCCTCCCACTGAACAGATGGGAAAACTGAGATGTAAAACTAGGACTGAACCCTCCCAGCACCTCCTGTGCCCTAGACAATGACAAATCAGTAAATCTCCAGGAAATAAACAGGGGTCAAAGCCTGTACGTACACAGACACACACACTCATCCACGGTGGCCCAGGAGGAAAATCTGTGACTTCTTACTCAGCCCCAGGCATGGGTACAGCCAGGTGTTACCAGGGGCAGTGACTACAGCATGACAAATCCCAAGGCAGGTCCTGGGCCCCAGACTTCCCACCCACCCTCGGTCTGGCCAGCATGTCAGAGAGACTTGGTCCTCTCGGCATGCTGGGAAAGGGCCCAGTCCCTAGGTGAGCTGGCCTGCAGCTCAGAACTCTCTCTCCCCTGCCCACAACCCCTCCCCAGGCCAGCCCAGGCAGCCACTGGGGTTCCTTTTCCCCTTAAGTATCTCGACCTCCCCTCCTGGCCAAGGGAACCTAGACCAAGCACCTGCTTCCTCTACTCTGGCTCTGTCCCAATTCAAGGCGTCCCCCTAGGTCTCCGTTTTCCCACTTTTAAGATAAAGGCAATGCAGTCGAGGAAGACCAGACTTGGAAGGAACACTTCTAACGTTAGGACGGAGACAGAAACAAGAGAGCAGACAGAAGAAAGACTGTGGCACAAGCAAACAGGGGAAAATACCTAAAAGTAGTATCCTCAAGGACATGGGAAGAAAATGTACACTTGTCACAAAACTAGGACGCCTTTTTTGTTTTTTGAAGGGAGACTTTCAGAGAATTAAGAAAGGGTTCTCAGAGTCTTCTGCAGCCCATACTGGTGAGTGGTGTCTGTCTGACACAAGCTGTCATCTGAGGTACACCAAATGGTCCCAACTCAGCTGGAAGAGATGATCACCAAGGACAACAACGACACGAGCAAAAAAGAACCCAGAAGACAGAAAGACACATGGGGAATGACTGCCTATATCAACAGAAGAACCAGATGGTGTTCGGCCACCGCCAATGATAGCCATGTGGGTCTTAACACCCACAAAAAAAAGGTGTGCACCCTAAGAATTCCACTTAAAGTCTGCAACTGGTGGTCCAAAGGCCTGGGGGACCCCTGGGAGCATGGCCCCTAGATCTGATCAGGCCCCTGCTCATACATCATTATTGAGGTCAACTCTTCGGACAGGAATGGACTGGACTTGGGGACACAGAGTGACCATGTCGTGTGTGCACTTTGTGGTTCTATGCATCTATAGGATGCCATCCTACTGGCCTCCTACTAGAGGGGAGTGGAGAGGGTGGAGAGGAGGGGACAGGAGATTGTTAAGTGGTTATGACATGTATAGAACAGAAAGGAGGAGTGTTCTGTCACCAAGCAAGGAGAGCAGAGGGAGCTGCAGATAGGCAGTCACACAAATTTACACGGGATTGTACACGTTCACTCAATCACCATAAAAAAAGACAGAAGAAAAAAAAGTGCTCTCGGAAATTCTAAAGAGGGCTTGGTAGCAATGTTGAGGATGCAATTAAAGGTATGGAAGATAAAGCTGAGAAAATCTTCTAGAATGTGACACATTCTAGAAGATTCTTAACAAAGGTTAAGAAAATTAGAAGGTTGAATCAAGTCTTTCAAGCAGTCAGTTATCTCCAAAGCAAGGACAGCAAGCAGAGGTGAGGAAATGACCAAATAGATAAGAATCTGACCCAACATGCTTAAGCCTCTCAACAGCACGTCCTACAAAGCCATCACAGCACACCTCCGTCCCTGCCTGGTGGTCCCAGGCCCTGAGAGTGCCTGCCAGTCTGCCAGTCAGCCCACTGTGCATGGCCCCTTGCCAGCCCCAATCCCTGCAAAACACTGTGGGACAATGGCACCCCTGGTACACTCCTGGCATCTACAGATCAGAAGCCATGTGTCCTCTGACCTGCTTCCCTGGGCTGAGAATTCCCAGAGACACCTTGCTGTGGCTACCCTCAGGAATCACGGCCCCTACAGACTGTACAACCAGCTGTCTCATCATCAAGTCCTATGCACGGTGAACCCTGTGCTCCATAGGGCTCTCCGGGCCTGGTATTTGGGAATCAGATTGCCAGGTCTTTCTTCCGTGGAGCTCCTGGTGGACGTCAACATTTCAGTTAGCAGCCAAGCCGGTTTATCATCTGTAGCACCCAGGGACCCCTCCTGCAGACTGTACCACCTGTAAATACTAGGTTGTGGGTATCAGCAGGGAGCTGGCTCGAAAGGTGACATTCAGGCCTTTGTCTCCTGTTCTGCCCTGAGCCCATGGGACTGGCTCTGTAGGATTCTGCCAGTGGTCTTCCTCCAACTCCCAGGACCCCACACCTTCCTGGTGGGGCTCTTCCTTCAGACCTCTATCTTTCAGCCTCTGCCCAGGTGAGCACACATTATTTTGCAGTGATAACGCAGGAGCCAGTGGTCCTCACCTTCCAGTTCTCTACCTGTACCTACCATCTTTGGGGGCCTATGGCTGCTTGGCCACCGAGTAGCAGCAGCAATGACAGGCTGAGCGTCTGATGCCCTGAGTGTGGCGCAGGCATCTCCTATCCTCCACAGCCAAAATTTAAGTGACCCTTCCCCTTTCCCCAAGTCTCTCCTCTTCCTTGTGGGTGCTACATTCCAAGAATGGTTCCTCAGCCAGTGTTGTTGCCAAATTCTCAACTTCCCCTGTCCCTCCTCTACCCACGGCCAACCCCCAAGTCCAAATTACTTTACTTCTTGAATACTTGTCAAATCAGTATCTGCTTCTCTGGCACCCCTCCCCAGCAGCCACCAAGAGAGATCTTTTTATCAACAATTTAGAAAGAGTGGCTAGGGAAGGCTTCTGGGAGGAAGGGACACTGAAGTCAAGGACAGGAGAGGAGGAGGGTGAAGGGCATGTGCTGAGGGCTTCAGACAGGAAGCAGGGAGGGTGTGGAGGAAGGTAAGGAGCTCAGAGGGTGAGGGGTCAGTGGAAGGATGTGCAGGAGGAAGGCAGGCCAGACGAGCACGGTGGGGGCTGGGACTGTATCCCAGAAGTACTGCGAAGGCCAGGAAAGGACCTAAGTGGGAAAGTGGCATGAACTGATTCACCCGTTGAACAGCTTCTGGCTGCTGCGTAGGGAAAAGATTGGAGAGAAATCGGAACACAGGACGGCACTCACACCCAACGGGCAACAAAGAGCCCGCTAGTATCTCCCACAGGCCTTGTCCCCAGAGCTGCAGAGACTGAGCTGTAAAGTGCCCTTGTGGGGACCAAAGACACAGCCAGAAGAGCTGTGGCCAGGTCCTGGCTCCTCCCGCTACCCACAGAAGCAGAGGCTTCTCATGGGGCCAAGCTTTGTCCTCAGTCGGTCCCCTTCCTCACTCTACCGTGGCCCCTGCTGACAGGCCCAGTCCACAGCACCGCCCCCCCGCCCCCCACCGCTGTGAACAATGCTCCCAGGAGGAGCTTGGCCTCAGAGAGTCAGGCACAGAAAGCCCCGAATTCCTCCTCTCTGCTTTCTTTACCATGTCACCCTGGGCAGAAGTACCCTCTAAAGCACCTCAGTGTCCTCATCAGTAACACGCAGATAATATTTTATTTGAGGGATACAAAGAGGAATAAATGAAACTTTACATATTGTGGGAAAGACTCCGAAATCCAGCTGTGGTAGTTACAGTCTGTGTGACCTCAGGGGAGATGCTTAACCTCTCTGTGTTTCCTAATCCTTGTATGTTTGAAAAACACCGAGTGAGGACTCCGCAAAGGAGAAGGAGAAAAGAGGTCAGAGAGGGAGCGTGGGCGCCATAGGCCCTGTGCAGACTTGGCCTTGTACCCTGAGTGACACAGTAACACTGGAGGGTTTGGAGCAGGACATGAGTGAGCCGGGTTCATTAGAGAACAACTGTTTGACTACACAGCCATGTGGACAATGGCTGGGGGACACTCAGTGACCAGTTAAGAGGCCACTGCAACAGCCCAAGTAAGAGGCGGCAGTGGCCCCTAGATGGGGTGCAGACAGGGATGGGGGAGAAGCCAGATTCAGAAAGATCTCTGGAAGAAGAGCTGACACGGCTGTGCAGGAGACATCAGAGAGACGTCAGAGAAGCCCTGGGGAGGGTGGCATCACGGGAGCTGAAGGAAGAAGGAGAAGGACAGAATCCCAGAGACAGAGAAGGGCCACTCGATGTGGTCCGGGGGGGGGACAAGCCAGGCACCCTTCCACTCCCCACTCTGCTAGGCCCTACACCCCATGTGGGAGCTCTCTGGCATGTATTCACACGTATGTACATTCTGGGCCCAACCAACTCCTGGGTCCCCCTGCCTGCTGGCCTGGAGATGACACCCTGGCTGACACTGCCTGACCCCTTGCAGGCTCTGTTGGGCCAGCTCCCCAACCACTGCAGCAGATGGGGAACAGACAGCGAATCCAACTGCACCACACTGCCACACCTTCCCCTTTTCCCTCAACATCACCCAGGACAATCCTGTCTTCTTGCTCCCCTAGATGAGTGCTCTATGACCCTTAGCAAGCTATCTCAGTTTGGATGCCCTCTTGGTACCTGACAATTCACCCTAATGATCTCATTAGGGGCCCCATGGAGGTGACTAATGGCTGGAGGTGGACAGAGGACAAGATAGATAAGCCAAGGAGGCTTCACACCCACTTAACCAGGGCCTTGATGCTATACTTCCTAATACTAATAATAATGTCATTAAGAGCTATTTGTAGGGTATATTGTGTGGGCTAGGCCCTGAGCTCAGCTTTTAGTGTCTTACTTGACTAAATCCGGCAAGCAAAATGGTAGAGGCAGGGACTCTGAGGCCAGAACCCAGACCCAGCTCTCTGCTTACTAAGCAAGCCAGGGGCTTTACTTGTCTGTGTCTCTGCTCCCTCATCTATAAATTAGGGGTAACGATGGTACCTATTGATATGGATTGAATTGTGTCTCCGAAAAATATGTGTTAACTTGGCTGGGCCATCATTCCCAGTACTGCGTGATTGTCCATCATTTTCGTCATCTGATGTGATTTTCCCAGGTCTTATAAATCCTACCTCTATGATGTCACTGAGGCAGGATGAGAGGCAGTTACGTTAACAAGGCAGGACTCAGTCGACAAGATTAGGTTGTGTCTTAAGCCAATCTCTTTTGAGATGCAAAAGAAGGAAACAAGCAGACAGACACGGGAACTGGACACCACCAAGAAAGCAGAGCCAGGAACATGTATCCTTGGCGCCCTGGGTCCCGAGGCTGCAAAGTTCCCAGACCAGGGGAAGACTGATGACGAGGACTGACAAGGAGAGAAAGCCTTCCCTTGGAGCCTGTGCCCTAAATTCAGACTTCGAGCTTCCCAGATTCGGGGGAATAAATTTCTCTCTGTTAAAGCCATCCACTTGTGGTAGTTCTGCTAAATATGGTTCTCAGCGTACAGTAAATGCTAATACTTACATAGTTAAAGATTAAGTCAATAGCAGCTTCTTAGGATAGAGAAAGGTCACTAGAAGTATGACAAGAGGGAGAAAAGTATTTGCCAGACCTCTGTCAGGGAGCTAGAAGACATTGTCCTAATAATTGGGGGGAAACATCTGAGAATCTCTAATTCTTCTTTATGTAATATTTTATTCCTCTGGTGAAGGTTTACACAGTAGTTTAGGTTCCCATTCAATAATCAGTGACATGCTTCTCAGTAAGAGAACATTCCCATTGTTTCTGTTCTGGTTGTCCTCTTTCTATTCATCTAGTATCCCTACCCCCTTATATTCTCTGTTTTAAAGTCACTGTTGACCATTTGGTCTCATATAGATGATTTTTTAAAGGACAACACTACTTATAGGTGATATTTTGTTTTATAAGCCAATCTGTTCTTTAGCTAAAAAGTGACCCCAGGGACTAGTTTCGGTTCAAGGTTTAAAGAAAATCTCAGGTCACGAGTCTTGGGCAGTCTTCTAATCTCAACCCACACTTCATTAGGCTCAAATCACTAGGTTGGTCTTTTGTTTTTTTAGGAAACTGGGGTTCTTTTCCACATTTTTCTCCCATTCTCTCAGGGGACATCAATGGTGGCTCTCATAAGAACACCTACCTATCTTTTGAGGAGCAGATATCTGGATAACTGAGGGGATTCTAGTTTATGGAGCACAGTGCTGACATTTGAGTCTAGAGTGGAACTGCTCAAGACTATGGGGAAGAAGCTGAATCCTCTCACCTCCCCAGTAAGGGCTCAGTGAACATGGGAAGGACACTGGTCTGCTGGGAGGGGTATGGTAGGAGGGTCCCCACCTCCCAGCCAGCTTGGGTAGAAGGCCTTGTCTTTACCCTCAACTTATAGAAGCCATTGTCACAGCAAAGGAAAAGAACAATCTGGATTTGAACCCAGGTCCACTGAACTCCAAAGTCCCCACTCTTAAGTACTATGAGCCTTGAGGCCTATGGAGGATGGGGACCAACCCTCCACACTAGTAGGGGCTGGGTACCCTTTTGGCTACCAACATGGGTAAAAGCCAAGGCAGGAAGTGTGTCTCATTTGGAAGATGCAGACATTTGGGCCAAGGATGGCAGACTACTTCTGCATGTCACCAAGCAGTCATTACCATAATGATGTAGTAAAAACTTTGGGGTTCAGACAGTTCGAGGGTCAACTCTTGATTCTATTACTTACTTGTGTGGCCTTGGACAACAGTCTTCACTTCTCTGAGCCAATTTCCTTCTTCATAAAATGGAAATGGCAGTTACCCTCCTCTCTGTGTTACGGAGGGGTTAAGTGTGCTGAGCAGGAAATGCTAACTAAGCAGTACCCAGTGTCCATGTGTTACCTGCCACAAGCCCACACCAAGTCAAAAGTCAGTGCCTGGCTCAGCCTGGCTCAGCTCTGGAAACGACCATGCTCCTGTGTAGGATGTGTGTGTGTGCATGGGTGTGTATGTGTGGTGTACGTGCATGTTGTGTGCTTGTGTATTGTGCACGTGTGCACGTGTGTGTGTATGTGATGTGTATGTGTAGGGGTGTAAGCTCAGGCCTGCCTCTCTTGACAGTAGGAAGACAAGGGCCAATAGACGATCTGAAAGTAGTGAACTGGGCTATGGGCTTCTAGCTCAAAGCTAAGGTCTCCTCATTTTGACAGAACCATCTTCTAGCTGGGAGCTGATCTGATCCCCAAAGGGAAAAAAGAAGGACTAGGAACCCTGGAATTTTCTAGAAGCTTCCAGATATCACCCAAATCCCGGGAATGAAGACTAACTTATGGACTTACTTGCCATAGTATAAGATGGTTTCAGGCTTGATGGCTCCATCTAGGTGGACATGGAGTTCCACCTGCAAGGGACAGAACAGCGAGGGAGAGTGAACACCCCAGGAACGCCTGAAGGGACTCTCAGGGGTTAATGTTAACCTTGATAACAACTAACCACTTACTGGACACTTAGCACATACATGTTATCAAACTCTTCACAAGCACAACCTTCTGTTCCATCACTAGCCCTCTCTCTTTTAAAGTTGAGGACTCCAACATTCAGAAAGGTTAAATAACTTCCCCGAGGCCACACTGCAAGTACTGGAAGTGGGAACTCAGCCCAGTGGCTTTGTCCTTAACCCCAGCTAGCAAGTGGCAGAACTAGAATTCAAACTCAAGCCCAATTCTGAAGCTTGGGCTGTAAACCACCAGGCCTGCTGGGGTCCCGCAGGACTACTGAGCCCAAGCTACCCACCCAGCAAGCTCATCCTGCTGTTTCAACAAAATCCAACTTTAACAACAAGGACTGACCACAGACTTCCTGAGTAAGTATCATTTATGTATTTCAAAACTAGAGTCATTTTTCAAAGAAGGTTTTACTGAAGCACAGCCTATCAGGAGTTGGTATCAGTCAATAAGGATCTTTCTAGCATTCTAGAAAACAGACAAGACCTTTGGTCATCAATTGTCAATAGCTCGTAACCACATATAATACACACAGATAGGTTGACAGCCGGAGCTGTGAGACAGCACACGGGTTTCACTCCAGCTCTGTCCATCTCTGGCTGTGTGATCTCAGATGCAACACTGTACATCTCTGAACCTCAGTGTCCTGAGCTGAAAAAATGAGATGTTACTGCCTCCCTGTCCAAAAGCAGTTTGGGAGGATCAGTGGGACAGAGTAGGTGGAGACAACCAAAGGGAGGCAGTGCCTCCCAGCCGGGGTGTTTATTGGGTGCTCTCACGAGCTGCACAGCAGTCTCTGGGAATCCAGGGGACCAGGACCTTGCCATCTGCCTATTCTGGCTCATGAGGAAAGCTTTCCCTGGACTCAGGGAAGATACAGAAACTCAGCTGACATCTTTGCCAGGAAGGGGCCTTCTCAGGAACACTGGGGCCTCAATAAGAGAGCTGGCTGAGCTGGCTGGGAGACAGAAGCCAGGAAGCTGCTGGCCTAGGCACAGCCTGGGAGTCACCACCAGAGGCACCTCTAACAGCAAAATCCCAGGCTAGGCCCACAGGGACCAGCAGGAAACAGTCACCAGCCCCAGCGACGAGCACGACCTCAGAGTAATCGGACCTCCTGTGGCCGTCCAGCTGGAGGAACCAGTAGCCCACACCAGGCTCTGAGCCCAGATAACTGTTAGTGTTCCTGATAAAATAAGTTCAACTCCCTACTCTGTCACGCAGCCAGCATTCACTAAACAACAAACCAAACCCACTGCTTTGAGTCAATTCTGACTCACAGCAACCCTATAGGTCAGAGTAGAACCACCCCATACAGTTTCCAAGGAGCACCTGGTGGATTTGAACGGCCGACCTTTTGGAAAGTACCTAACCACGATGCCAGCAGGTTTCCAGAATTCATGAGGGGTTGAAAACAAGCTCAGCACTGGAGATGCTGAAGCTTACAGTCTAAGGAACTGTCAGCCAGCTGCGTGACCTAGGCCAGGTGACCTCAGTTCTTGGGGTCCTGGTTATCTTACCCTTAACCCTCACAGGGCTGTAGTGAGGGCCCTCCCAGAGAGGTAAGAGCACCAACTATCAGCTTGGCTGGGACGCCCCTCTATTCACTCCCTGGGTGATCTTGAGCAAGTTACTTTACTTCTGTGCCTCAGTATGCTCATCTGTGAAGTGTGAGAGTCCTTTGCCTACTTGAGGGTTAACCACATTAACGTATATAGAGCACTTAGATCAGTGCTCAGCACATAACAAAGGAACTGAGTTAGTCATTCAACTACAACAACAAAAAAAGCCTTCAGTGAATGCTAGGAATACAGGCTCCTGTGACAATTACCGTCAAGCAAGGGAGAGGGACATTAGGAAATGTCATACTGATAAACGCACAATCACAAACCAAGGTAGCACCTCAGAAAGTACAAACAGCACTATGAAAGAAGGGAACAAACAAAAACCCAACCCAACTAAAAGGGCTGCAATGGCTTTCCTGAGAAAGCATAGTTTGGGCTAAAATCTGAAGGATGATGAGGGACAAGGCAGAGTGAAAATTCCAGATGGAGGAAATAGCATGTCCAAAGATCCTGTGCAGGGAGAGAATGTGGTACATTAGAGGAACTGAAGCAGGAGTTTAGAGAAGGCAGGGATCATGGGACTGAGGTGGCTGAAGGGACTATTCATGCAGGGTCTTGTGGGCCATGAGACAGAGTCAGGTTTTCTCCTGAAAGCAAAGAGAAGGTGGAAGGAGGAAGAGTGGTCAGAGAAGCATGTGGTGTGCAGAAGGCAACAGGCCATCAGGGTGCAAGAAAGAGGGGTGGTCCACTGCGCCAGGGACTGCTAGAAGTCACAGACGAGGAGGACAGAAACATGTCCTTTGGGCCAAGAGACCCATAGGACACTCTGGCTGCCCATGAGGAGCACCTAAGAACAAATCCATCTGGAGAGCAGTACAGCCAGAATGCTCCTTAGAAGCCAGGATGGCAAGGAAGGACATCGCGGTGGTAAGGCAGAGGGTCAGCGGCAGAGAGGAAGACCCTCAACAGGACGGGCTGACACGGGTGCTACAACAACGGGGGCAAACAGCGGTGACTGCGGGGATGGCACAGGACCGACTAGTGCTCAGTCCTGCTGACACAGGGTCGCTGTGAGTTGTCACCATCTCCACGGCACCTAACAACAATGACAAGAAGCTGCTGAGAACCCCAAGGATGAGAATTCAGCCAAGGAAACCACAAGTTCTGGGGTTGGAGCCCAAACATGGGCATGTTTTTTCTTAAATTTTACTACTTTTTTATTGCACTTTAGATGAAGGTTTACAGAGCAAACTCATTTCTCATTAAACAATTAATACACATGTTATTTTGTGATATTGATCGCCAATTCCACAACATGTCAGCACTCTCCCTTTCCTGACCTTGAATCCCCTATTACCAGCTTTCCTGTCTTGTCCTACCTTTTTATCCTTGCCCCTGGGCTGGTGTGCCCCTTTAGTCTCATTTTGTTTGATAGGCCTCTCTAATCTTGGGCTGAAAGGTGAACCTCAGGAGTGACTTCATAATACGCTGTTACAAGGGTGTCCAGAGGCCACAGTCAGAATTCCTCCAGTCTGTCAGATCAGTAAGGGTGGTCTTTTTGTGTGTTGGTTTCACTTCTGTTCCACATTCTTCTCCAGCTCTGTCCAGGACCCTCTAGCTGACCCCTGTCAGAGCAGTCAGTGGTGGCAGCGAGGCACCATCTACTTATTTTGGACCCTGTCCAGTGACAGCTATGTTAGTTGTGGTCCATCAGCCATTGGGACTAATCTTTCCCTCGTGTCTTTATTTTTCTTCATTCTGCGTTGCTCCAGATAGGATGAGACCAGTGGAGTGTCCTCGAAGGCTACTCATGAGCTTTTAGGACTCTAGACACTATTCACCAAAGTAGGATGTAAACCATTTACTTTATAAACTATGTTACATCAATGGAAATAGATACTTCCTGAGACCATAGTCCCCAGAGCCCACCACCCAGTAATTGGGTCCCTCAGGGAGTTTGGATGTGTCTATGGAGCTTCCAGAAACCCTGGTAGCATAGTGCTTAAGTGTTACAGCTGCTAACAAAAGGTCAACAGTTGGAGTCCACCAAACACTCCTTGGAAACTCTCTGGGGCAGTTCTACTCTGTCTGTACAGTTGCTATGAGTTGGAACTGACTCAATGGCAATGGGTTTGGTTTTTAGTGTGGAGCTTCCATGATCTTGGAATGGAAGGGTACGGGCATGGAAACTTCATAGACACATCCAAACCTCTGAAGCTTTAATGGAGTCCGTGAGTGGTGTAAACGATTCACCAAAAGTTGGTGGCTTGAACCTACCCAGCAGCTCCATGGGAGAAAGACCTGGTGGTCTCTCCTGTAAAGATCACAGCCTAGAAAACCCTCGGGGCAGTTCTCCTCTGTCATATGGGGTCAGTGTAAGTCAGACTCCACTGGATGGCGTACAATAACAACATGATGCTTTGGCAGACTCCCTGGGTGGCACAAACGTTTAAGTGTTCAACTACACACCAAACGGCTGGTGGTTGGAAACCACCCACAGCATTCTGGGAAGAAAGGCCTGGCAATCTGCTTCAGAAGGGTCACAGCCTACAAAACTCACTGGAGGGCAATTCTGCTCTGCAACGCATATGCTGCCGCGAGTCAGAATCAACTCGATGGTAACTGTTTGGTTGTTTTCCTGCTTTGTTTTCAGTGATGCTTTGGGCTACTTAGATCTGGGGAGTATTTGTTACCCCCCTCACAATGTAACCTAGGCTGCCTGCCAACTAGCGAACACACCCTCTGAACTCATCAGTACAAGCTGTGACTAGGAAGTGAGCCAAGTACCACAAGGGGGAAGTAGTCAAGGATGGGGACCCAATTTGGAAAGAATATCCAGAAATCAGGTTGAGGAAGAGACAAAGAAGAGGAGTTAGCCAAGGGGGACGGGGAGGAAGGGGAGGAAGGAGGGTTTCAGGCACAAGGAACAACTTGTGCGAAGTGTCTGACCCAGGGGAGATGAGTCCAGGCAGAAAGTCAGAGTAGGAGGAGGGGGCGGTTACCCATGGAAGAATTACAAACAGGAAGAGCCTTCTCAAAAGCTTTTTCAGGCTGCAGTAAGAAGAACACAGTGCAGGAAAGCCAGAACAGAAGATAGAGAGCTAACGCAGTAGTCCAGGCGGGAGATGAGCAGCATATGGGAAGTACTCGGTGAAGGCAGACACAGAGTAGGCGCTCAGCATTAGCTAAACAGCACAGCAGGGCCTAGAGGGAGGGCCCAGAGGACGGGCAAGATACACATAGTACAGGCGGGATATAGGGCCCAAGAGCACCCTTTGGAGAGGAAAGCAGAGCCAGCCCAACTACCATGCCCTAGAGGTTTCAGCCTTCCACAAGGCTGCCTGAGAAACAGACTAGACAAGTTTCAGGAGCCACCTCCCCAGGTGGCCCAAGCTCAGGCATGCCTCCCACTGAACCTTCTAGAAAATTACAACTATCTGTAGGGAAGTCTGTCAGCCTATTCCATGCAATAATGGGGTACAAGCTCAGAGATTGGGGTGAGGACCCTGTTTCACTGGCCTCACTCAGGTAGAAGACACAGTTTTGGTTTTCCAGCTTGTTAAATATCTACTATGAACTAGACGATTTACATTTATTTATCATCTTATTTCATTCCGACAACCGTCTTTGCTCCCATTTTACAGACGTGAAAACTGAGGTTCAAAGATGTACCCAAGGGCTGAGTCAGTCAGCGATGGAGATGGGATCTGAACCAAGTTCTGACTCTTAAACTCCTAACTACCATATTATACTGCCTCCCTCAGCCGTAGTACAGTCTCAGACATAAACAATAATTAACAACTATTATTATCACCAATTGGAAATCTATTATCAGATCCTATATCTCACTGGGAAACCTAGCTGGCGTAGTGGGTAAGAGCTACAGCTGCTAACCAAAACTCAGCAGTGCAAATCCACCAGGTGCTCCTAGGGAACTCCATGGGACATGTCTACTCTGTCTACAGAGTCACAATCAACTTGACAGCAATGGGTCTGTCTTTTGAGCGGGGAGGGAATCTCAGTTTCATTATGTGTAAGTAGAGCAGATACTTGCTTGGCTGAGTTGTAGAGAAGATTCTCTACAGTGCGGGATGCCTTTGGACATAGAACCTAAGGTACCCAGGACCTAAGAAAACCCATGCGGTAGTCAGTATTATTGTTATAATAATAGATCTGTGATCTGCATTGTCCTTTGTTTAAACACAAAAACAAAAACAGTGCTGTTTGGTCGACTCCAACTCATAGTGACCCTATAGGACATGATAGAACTGCCCCATGAAGTTTTGAAGGATCGCCTGGCAGATTTGAACTGCCGACCCTTTTGTTAGTAAGTGTAGCACTTAACCACCCCGCTACCAGGGTTTCCTTGCCCTCTGTAGTGCAGGCAAACTTTCGAGTCCTGCCCCTCCTGGAATAAACTGGTTAAGTCCACTATTCCATCCTCCTCTCCACCCAACAGGTGTTTAGGAAGCATCTGTTGGAATGACGCACTCAAACCAGATGGGCAGGCACCTAGGACCTTGCTACTCAAAGTCTGATTTGTAAACAGGCAGCCTCAGCATCACCTGGAAAAAGTACAGTGTTAGGGACTGAATTGTGTTCCCCCACATATGTATTGTAAATCCCAACCTCTATGCCCATGGTATGGAAATCCCTTGTGGCATAGTGGTTAACAGCTATGGCTGCTAAACAACAGGTCAGCAGTTGGAATCCACCAGTCATTCCTTGGAAACCCTGTGGGGCAGTTTTACTCCACCCTGCAGGATCACTATGAGGCAGAATAGAGTGGATGGCAGTGGGTATGGCTTTTTTGTTTTTGTTTTTGTTTTTTTTTGGTTATGTAACCTGTGGTTGGAAACCTTTTTGGGATAGTGGTTAAGTGCTACTGCTGCTAACCAAAAGGTGGGCAGTTCAAATCCACCAGGCTCTTCTTGGAAACTTTATGGGATAGTTCTACTCTGCTCTATATGGTCTCTGAGTGCAAATGAGCTCAGTGGCAGTGGGTTTTTTGTGGGGGGCAGTTTTAACCTGTGGTTATAATGCCCTTTGGGAACAAGTTGTCTTTCTTAATGAGGCAAGATTACTGTAGTAGGGTTTACCCTAATTATCTTTTGAGATAGAGAGGAGATTAAATAAACAATCAAAAGAAACAGTAATGGGGGAAGAGTAACACAGACACATGGAGACTGTGCAGGAGCAGAAGCTAAAAGGGACAAGAACCTTCCTTCAGGGCTGACAGTGAGAAAAAGCCTTGCTCTAGAGCTAGTGTCTTGAATTCAGACTTCTTGACTTTTAAACTGTGCTGAAATTTGTTAAAACCACCTACTTGGGGTAGGTCTGTTACAGCAGCACTAGGTGACTACGACAGCATCTCAGGCCCCATTCAAGTCTCCCAAATCAGAGTCTGAACTTTATGAGAAGTCAGTTGACGGGGTGCATGCTGGAGTATGAGAAGTAATGGCCTGCCCTGCCTTCTTAAAGGTGTGTCAGGTCTTGAGCCCCACCTGGTGGTAGGTATGAGAAGCCAAAGAACCTAGCAAAAGTCCCTGTCCCAGAGAGTCACTGGCACCTGAAACCTGAAGAGGTAGTCCTAGAAAGCTGGGGACAGGTAAGGAACGCTGAAGCCAGCTCCCCTAGGTTCAGATCCCAGTTTGGAAACTTCTTACCTGTCACTTTGGGCCTAATCAACCACTCTGTGCCTCAGTTTTTTCATCTGTAAAGTGGGGATAACACCACCTATCTCACAAGATTATTGCTAGGATTAAAGGAAGACTGATTATGTTCAGGAATGGTGCCTGGCACAAAGCAATCAATAATATTCTCTAAGCTTTGGCTGTTAATACTAATAATTATAATTGTTGTCTACCCCATCCATGGAAAGATAGTGAGTTATCTCTGCTGACAGTGGCTCTGGGACTCATTCTTGTTCCTGATAACTCCTGCCAGCTCTGGTAAATTCCCTTATCACATGATAGTAGAAAATGTATCACACTCACATACGCAGCATGTGACCCTACCCTTCCACCCTCAGACATCGCCTGGCTGAGTAGGCAGGGCACCACTCCACAGGTATGGAAACTGAGGCACACAGAGAGGAAATGACCTGGAGACTTGAATCAGATGACAGGACTGGATGAGGTCCAAAAACAGGATACAACAAGAGCTCCCCACGTTGTGGAGCCCTGGTGGTGCAGTGGTTCAAAGAGGTCAGCCGCTAACCAAAAGGTTGTTGGTTCCAACCCACCAGCTGCTGTATGGGAGAAAGAAGTGGCAGTCAGCTTCTATAAGGACTTGCAGCGTTGGAAGCCCTAGGGGTCGCAGAGGCAGAATCCACTGATGTTAGTGGGTTGGGTCTGGTCCCCTCCCACCCCTATAGAAGAGTTGCCGGGATTAAATCAGTACATGTGGCAGGTTCTATAGGAATGCTGGACACCCTAGTGGCGTAGTGGTTAAGTGTTCCTTCTGTTAACCAAAAGGTCGGCAGTTCAAACCCAAAAAGCACTCCTTGGAAACTATGGGAGCAGTTCTACTCAGTCTTACAGGGTTGTTAAGAGTCAGAATCGATGCTACGGCAGCAGATTATTGTTCTATAGGAGCGTTGGGGTCCCTGGGTGTCACACAGTTAAGTGCTTGAATGACTACTAACCCAAAGGTTGGCAAGAAGAACGCACCCCGAGGCGTCATGGAAGAAAGGCCTGGTGATCTGCTTCCAAGAAGATTCTACAAGTGCTCTGTAACACATGGGGTTCCCACAAGTGGAAATGACTCTGTGGCAATTTTTTTCTTTTTTTGTAAATAGAGGAGTTACAAATTATTTATCTCCATAACTCTTATTTCACCCCAAGCATGAGGCTTTGCCACTGGTTTAGAATTCACACTGAGGAAGATGGTTACTCAGCTCAAGGGCAGAGGGAATCCAAAGACATTTTTAAAAAAGGAGAAAAGTTTTAAAGGAAAACACCAGGCACAAGACAAAGTGTGAAGGAGGGGCATGGAGGGGACACACACACACACACACACACACACAGAGAGAGGATTCTCACCAATACTTTTGTGATGCTTGCCATCATGCCTGCACTATTTCTCAGACAGGTAAACTGAGGCCAATGGCAGTTCACTACCTCTCTTCTCTCCCTTTCAGACAGAACTACTGATGCAATTCCTCTGCCTGGCACACTCCTGGGCCCCTCCTCTTCTGGACTGCATATCTCAGCCATCCTCGAAGCCCGCCCAAAGGACCCGGATCCTCCCAGACCCCACAGTTTTCCAAGACACCACAGCTGGTGGGAGGAGGGACGAGAGGGTTCTCCCTGGGCGCCAGGGGCCTTAGCTTACACCGGAATGAACCTGCCCAGGAAGCTGAAGACCACCCGGCCTTTCTGCCCCCGGCACGGAGAGTGGGGTGTCCTGCTCCCATCCCTCACGGTTCTTTACACTGGAGCATTCACAGGCGCACTCACAGACTGTCATAATGTTGGAGGATAAAATTGCTTACATTATGCATAACGAACCCATATACGGAGACCCATATTACAGCCGAGGTTCAGAGAAGTCAAGCCCTCAGCCTAGATTCAGACAGCTGTTCCGCAGCAGCAATGCCCTGTGACAGACAGTAAAACTGAGACCCAGGGGGACCCAAGTCAGGAGCAGAAACAGAACTGGAGTACAGCTAGGGGTGCCTCCGGGCTCTAGACCCTCCCTACCTCAGTGTCCCTCACTAGTCAGCCTGCAGGAAGATGAGGGCCTGAGCCGAGGGAAGAAAGCGCCTACGGGAGCTCCCATTAGCTCCCCGAGTGTGGTTGGAAAGGGCCCCCAACTCCCCTAAGCAAGTCGCTAGATCCCCGGGGCCCTGGTACCCCGAAACCCCGAGAACTCACTTTGGGCTTGTTGAAGGCAGGCGTACGGATCATGGTGTCAAGCGTGCGCCCCGTCGCTCTTTCTTCTGCAAAGGTCGGTAAGTCTCTGTAGGGTTCCCAGCAGGTACACTTCTCCGCTTCCCAGAAGGCGGGCAGTGTCCACGGCTCAACACGCTTCTCTTATCCGGGCGGGGCCCCAGTTTGCTCCAGGCCTCGCTCCGCCCCGCCCCATGGTTCCGCCCCCTTCCGCCCAGAACTGGAGCCCCGCCCACCCAACCAGGCCCCGCCCCTTACCGGGGCCGAGCCACGCCCCTGAGACCCGCCCCCGCCGAACTCAGCTCAACTCCTCACCAGAGTTCAGCCCCACCCCTCGCCAGAGCCCTGCCCCCCGCCCCAGAGCCCCGCCCCGTACGGGGCCCCGCCCCCGCATCGGACCCCTCCCCACTGCCCTGCCCTAGTGTTTCCCGGAATTCCCGCCCAGCAGAGGGAACAGACCTGGGATTTTGTGAGCCTGAGGCCCCAAGAAAATTCTGTCCCTGCGACGCCAGGCTGCACCCTACTTGTGGACTCAGACGGGACTATACCTCTTCCCCAGACCCTCGAGCCACATGCACGTCCCTGGTGCTACCTGGCGCCTGCTATGTGCCAGGCCCCAGCTGGAACCTGGGGCCCCCACGAAGCTTGCATTATACTGGGCCTGATAGCCATTCATCAAATAATCACAGAACATTAATGTGTAATTACAGAGTCTTAATGGGTGCCCAGGAAGTCCTGGTGCTGTAATGCTTAAGAGCTATGGCTGCTAACGAAAAGGGCAGCACTTCCAGTTTACCAACCGCTCCTTGGAAACTCTATCAGGCAATTCTCCTCCGTCCTATAAGGTCGCAGCTAGTCGAAATAGGCTGGGTAAGGGGGTTGGCTCCTTTGGTTTTAATGGGGAACCAAGGAGCCCTGGTAGTAGCGATTAAGAGCTGGACTGCTAACAGAAAACTAGGCACTTTGAACCCACCAATTCCTCTGCGAGAGAAAAGATCTGGCAGTCTGCTCCCGTAAAGATGATAGGCTAGGAAATGCTATGGGGCACTTCTACTCTGTCCTACAGAGTCGCTAAATCGGAGTCCACTTGAGGGCACCTGACAATAACACCAACAATGGGAAACCATCTCAGCCTGCAGGTCAGGCAGTTACCTTTTAGGACCTGAAGATGAGAGAGGGTGGAGTGAAGAGGGCCCCCGAGGTGAAAAGAACATCTGGAGTGAGAGACCTCAGGAGATGGGGAGAGAAATGAGTCAATCAGGCTGGAGCCCAGGAAGGGAGTAGGGGACACAGGAAATCCCCTGAATCTACCCTTGAAACATGTCCAGCTGCAGACAATTAAGGTTCAGAAAACTGCAGGCACTGTGGCAATTTTTAGAATATCTGAAAGCAAAACCGAATAGCATGCATGATTAGACCCATGCATTAGCGGGAAAAAACTTCCTTAAGCAAGAGAAAGATAACCACAAACATGACAATAGCTATTGCAGGAGTGGGCAGGGAAGGGAGGGGAAGAGTGAGAGATACACTGAAGTCATTGGTGGGGTTCCAGTACTTCGGTGAGTGGGAGGGTTTCATGAGTGTTTAAAAACCAAGACCCAAACCAAAACCATTGCCACTGAGTCCATTCCAACTCATAGCAACATTATAGGACAGAGTAGAACTGCTCTCACTGAGTTTCCAGGGAGCACCTGATGGATTTGATTTGTTTAGATCTGGTTAGAAGCCATAGCACTTAACCACTACGCCATCAGGGATAACTCACAGGTGTTTGGTGGTGTTGTTGTTAGGTGTTGTTGAGTCATTTCCAACTCACAGAAACTGTGCACAGCAGAATGAAACACTGCCTAGCCTGGCACCGTGCCCACAACTCTTTTTATGCTCAAACCCATTGTTGCAACCACTGTGTCAATCCATCCCGTTGAGGATCTTCATCTTTTTTATTGACCCTCTGCTTCACCAAGCTATGGGTGTTTAGTATAGTGCGATGTTTGACAATTAAGTTTGCAAACTTGTCCTTGAAAAAGTGGTGCGTATTTCATTGTTAAATATCACTACGGTCACCTTCCAAGTGCTCTGCCATTTTAAAAAAAGATCTCCTGGAGCTCTGCTTACACGTGGCCACACCTAATTGCATAGGGGAAACACTGGTGGCATAGTGCTTAAGTACTATGTCTACTAACCCAGAGGTTGGCGGTTCAAATCCACCAGGTGCTCCCTGGAAACTCGCAGTTGTACTCTGACCTCCACGGTTGCTATAAGTCAGACCAGACTCGACGGCAGTGGGTTTTTAACTGCATAGAGGAAACTCTGTTGGCATAGTGTTTAAGTGTTACATCTGCTAACTTAAAGGTTGATGGTTCAAATCCACCAGGTGCTCCTTGGAAGCTCTATGGAGCAGCTCCACTCTGTCCTACAGGGTCGCTCTCTTGAAAGGAGCTGGGCCCACACCCCAGGTCCAACACTCACCAGCTGTGTATCTTTGGACAGGTCACTTCACCTCTCTCTGCCTCAGTTTCTTCCTTTATAAAATAGAAAGAAGTCCTACTCTATAGAACTCTATAGAGTCCTACTCTATAGAACTCTATAGAGTTCTACTCTATAGAACTCTAGAGTTCTACTCTATAGAACTGCTGTAAGGATCAAATGAATTAATAGCTGTGAAGTCCTCAGAATGATGCCTGTCATGGAACAAGGTCTACTGGCCACAGTCCCTTATCTAAAACCATATCCCCAAGATGCTTTGGGATTTGGGCAGTTTGGGGATTTGGGAAGCCACACGTCATAGGTTATATACAGAGTACACCAGTGGGGTCTGTGTTAATAGCCCAGAATGAATCACACTGGTATCACCGGAGAATAAAAGGTGTGTGTATATTCAGACATCTGTTCAGGTTAGGATTTGTGCTACCTAACGAGTTTGGGGAGCTCAAAATTGCAGGTAAGGGACTTTAAAGTTGTGTAAGGGTTTGCTATTAGTGTTGTCTCATGTATGCCAGTTATAGGTGCCGCATAATTGCTTCTTAAGGACAACTCAAAGTTGCTGTTCCCATGGGCCACTTGGGTTTTTGGAGTTTCCCACTTGGGCTCTCTTGTACCTACAACTCTAAAGCACTTGGAGGGCTGGAGGCAACACTCGGCTTCCCACGCACAGACCCTGGATTTTGTGCTTTCCGTGTAGTGATGGGAACAGGGAGGGGTGGGGTAAGTTGCAAATTGAAGTCTCCAGGAACTTTTCCCACTGTCAGGCTGGTGTCCCTATTTGCTCCCAGCATGGGAAGGGGTCAGCTGTGGGGAACTGATAAGCAAGCTGGGTTTCTGGTAAAGCTGCAGGGGGTCCAGGCAGTGGTCTGGTCTGGGCAGCTCAGACAGTAAAACCGAAGGAAGGGTCTATGGCCACTCAGCAGTCCCTGGGGGTCCACAAGCAAACATCTTCCTGACAGATGCTTCAGCACTTGCAGTAAAGGGGAATCAGAAGGGAGTCCCGGGATTTTATTCAGCCGAGGTGTGTGTTTGCTCTGAGCACTCCAGACAATGCCTGCTGAAGTCAGTGCTTGCAATATTTGGGGACTGTGGTGGCTATGAGATGGGGAAGAGAAGCACCACCCCCGAGCCTAGCGCTATAAGAGGCCTCGCCCAGAACTCTTCTCGCCACAGTTCACAGAATGCACTTCAGCCCTCCCCAGCCCAGAATTACTGGCCCAGCTGCCTTGACATAGGACTTGCTTTACAAAAACATTTCCTTTGAGATCAGATTATCCGAAAGGGAAAAGAAACGGTTCTTGCTTCTTGTCAGTGGAACTAGTGATTAAAGACACAGCACTGTAAGTTGTACAGCTGTAAAAGTTGAATTAGCAAAAGTTGTGTGATAGATATACTTAAAACCACAACAAAAAGACTAACTGCTGAGGCAGCTTATGTATAGCCAAATGCCTTATGGGATTTCATTTCTTGATTTGGAGGTTGAAGGTCCTAGTTTCATGGATATTCCAGTTAACTGGCCTAAAAACATGTTGAGTGCTTTCTCTACCTCCTGGTGCCTGGAGTCTTAAAAGCTTTCGAGTGGCCATCAAAGACGCAGCAACTGGTCTCTGTTCAACTGGAGCAACAGAAGAAGAAGGAGCATGGGGAACAGGAGGAGGATATCGAATGTATGACCAACTGCCTCCATCAGCAACTGCCTAGTTTGCCCTGAAACCTGCCTGGCTACCATTACTAAACATTTTGATCTAAGAGCCTATATGAGAATCTTGATCAAAAGAGGGGGAAAGCAGAACACAAGTTCAAATACTCATGGAATCCAGGCTTTCTGGAGTCATGGAGGCTGGATGAACCTCTGAAACTGTTGTCCCGAGATCATCTCTAAACCTTAAGCCAAAAATACTCCTTTGAAAGTTTTCTTAAAACCAAGCAATAGTTTAGTTTCACTTGTGAAGAGTGCCTGCCTCGAGCATTGCTCTTTGAAGAATTACCTCTATGGGATCAGAGGGACAATAACAACTCAAAGACATAGGTGGGAACCTTAGAGGGCAGTGAGTTTATGTTAATAGTACAGGAACAACTCAGAGAAAGGGGGTGAGAGTGCCTGCACAGCTCAAAGAATGGAATCATTGTCATCGCTTGGACCTGTAGAAGCTTGAATTAATGCATTTTTGCTATCTATATTCTCAACAACAAAATGAAACAAAAAAAGACAAGGGAATTTTTTTAGGAGATGGAGAAAGAGGATACATTGCAGACAGCAAGTCTCACCCCTTGGGGTTGTTGTTGGGTGGGGTGGAATCAATTATAGCAAACCTATGAGACTCGACGGCACTTGGCTATGAGACAGAATAGAACTGCCGCATGGGGTTTCCTTGATTATCTGTTTCTTTTTGTTTTCTTTCTTTCTTTTTTTTTTTTGTAATTCTACTTTAGACGAAGGTTTACAGAACACAGTAGGTGCTCACTAAACAGTTAGTATATGTATTATTTCATGACACTGGCTAAGAACCCCACAACAGGTCAGCACTCTCCCTTCTCAAACTTGGGTGCCCTATTACTAGCTTTCCTGACCCATCTTGCCTTCTAGTCCTTACCCTTGGGCTGATGTGACCCTTAAGTCTTGTTTTGTTCTATAGCCTGTCCAGTCTTTGGCTGAAGGGCGAACCTCAGGAGTGACTTCAGTAATGAGGTGAATCAGTGTCTGGGGGCCATGCTCTCAGGGTATCCAGCTTCCCTCAGGCCAGCATTGACTGTAAACTCTACTGTCTCACAGAGTGTCCAGGAACACCTGGTAGATTCCAGCATCCTACCTTTTGGCGAGCAGCTGTAGCGCTTAGAGAGGGCACTCTATTGGAAGGTGAAATCTGGTGGAAGGGTCACGGTTCTGGTGGCAGGCAGGGCCGCACTGCTTGTTCCCAGGCACATCTGTCCTGGATCGCGACTGTAATGACACTCAGGGTCATTGTCAGATTGCAGGTGAAAAGGCCTGTTCCATCCGCACTGGTGCTCAGTACGGGGGGCTGGTTCTCACGGGAAGGGCTGAGCCTGCAGGATGCAACAACGATGGCTGTGCGGCTGGTCCACCAAGGGCTGGGTTTGAACTTGGGTCATGGGTGAGCTTGTAGGGCAGCTGGCGACATGGCAGGGGTATCCCAGAGTGTAACAAACACAACGCTGACGGTGCTCTGCTCACAGGCCAGGGCCATGAGGGCACTCCGTGGGCAATGGTCTAGTTATCCCCCAGGCTGACAAGGTCCCCAAAACTTGTGGGCCTGGGAGTGAGTGGGGACCTCTCCTCACCCCTGCATGGCTAGCCCAGTTGTTGGCAGGGCCATGCCTGTCCCACCTCCTGTGGCTTCACAGACTTGCAGGCACGGGACCCAGATTTAGGTCCTAAGTCACTGGGCAAGTCACTCTACCCTTTAAGTTGGCGCCGCCCCTCACCCTCACCCCTGCTTTCCACCAAGGTTACTGACCGAATGGAGGTGAGAACGGTGGAGGCTGCCTGCAGCACTGAGTCAGACTGGCCTCCTCTTCGTACCCCCAAGTGTGCTGTCAGCACTGAGTACCCAGGCCCTCCCCTGGGGCCTCAAGAACATGGCACACGGAAGCAGCCACTGGGCTCCTTCCAGCCCCAGCTCCTGATGCAGGCTAACCCCGGCCACCCCACTGAGCTGGCCTTGTTGAGTGGCCCTGTCTGTCTTACAGCAGCACCCTCTGCTGCTCTCCTAGGCGCTGGGGACTAGCAGCCCCTTGGTTCTCACCCACCTCTTGCCTGCTGCTTCACACCAGTGAGACCCTTGCCTTTGAGTTTTAATTGTGCTAGTGACACTGTAGATATGTGCATAAAATTACAATGTCACAGATGGGCACAAGTTCCCTTTGGTAGCTGGTTCCACCTCCTGTCCTGCCCCCAGTGCTGACCCACCGTTACCAGCCTGACTGGGCCCTGCTGGGCCTCCTCCCATGCTTCATACGTGTGTCTGTGGGCTTGGAAAAACACATCTTTCTCTTCTCCAGAAGGGCAGGTGGAGGCGAGCACCCCAGACAAGGCGGCAAGCACCCAGCCTGAGAGCAGTGTCGGGACCACCTCGTCCTGAGTCCAGCCTTGCCCAAGGAGACTGAAAGAGAGAACTGCCGTCCGTCTGGGAAAAGGAGCCCCAGCACTGGCCCAGCAGCCGCTTCTGAGCCCTGTGTCCCTGGTGAGCCTGCCCACCAGTCCCCAGGCCAGACTGAGAGGCTTCCCGGGGGCAGTCCTGGTCTCGCCCTGGGAAAGGCATCTGCTGACACCCAAGCTGTGGTCCCTACACCTCCTCCCTATGCCGAGGTACTTGCTAGACACTGGACACAGGATGCTATTTCTTCAGCTGGTGCTGGGACTCAGCCGAGGCCCCACCCACTGGCCTGAGCAGCCACCCAGGGAAGCTCCTCACAGGACCGCCCACGGGAGGCCTGGGTGGGACCCTGTCCCAACACCAACTCCTTTTCCCCAACCCCAACCTTTGGGGTCAAGACCTTCTCATCCCTTTTTTAAGAAGATACATTTAAACTATTTAAAGAAACCTTTTTTTCAGCAGAGCAGTAGGGAGTTGACAATTGTGTTTGGGAGAAGCCATTTTCGGATAAACCCACTGACTGTGCACCCTTGAGGTTCCCTCGTGGAGTTTTACAGATCACTTTTAAGGAAGGGACTTTGTGCTCAAACTATGTGACCAACTCCTTGACCTTGTCTGTCAAGATCTGTGACACTTCACAACCAGGAAATAAATGCTGATGGTTTGAGTGACTGGCTTATGATTATTTCTGCTATCAGTTGCAGAAACAGGGGCTGAGCCTTGTTCTTCCACAGCCTACCACCAGCTGAGGGCCCTTCGTCCCCAGGCTTCCCTGGGATGAAGGCCCGAGGGGATGCTGGTGTTGCACAAAAGCTTGTATGTAGCGCCTAGTCACCACTCAGCCTCTCTCATCCCAGCCTAGTGTCAGGAGCCCTCTAAAACCTAGAGTAGGACCGGGCTAAGAGTTCAGGGAGCATTTAAGCAGACAGCCCTTCAAGAGAAGCCTCATTTCTTCCAGAGGGCAGGCAGGCTCTGGAGCCCTCGTAGCTCCCAGCATTGGAAGCTCTGGCTTCGCATTCACGGTCTCCACTGGGCCTGGTTGGTGCCCTGCTGCCAAGCAGGCTGCCCCAGTCTGAGCCCCTGGGGCCTCTGTCACCCACACCCCGTGAAGACCACCACACCCCACCACCTGCTGCACAACGTCAGACATGGTAATAAGCACCAGCATCTTTATTGAGCACTGGGTTCTCAGTACAAGTGACCAGAGGAATAGAGTGTCCCATCTACCAAAGCTTGTCAGCAGGGCCCTGGTGCTGGCCCACGCATATGATCAGAGGAGAGCTGTGTGACCACAGCCAGGTACACAAGTCCATCAACAGGCACACAGGCTTTAAGAGCCTCGGCTGGCTACTGGATCACAGTCTTCCAGAAGGAATGCAGGTAAGCATGGCGGCGACATCACGGTTATGAAGACGCCGTTCACAGGGTAGAGGCTCAGAGAGGCAGCTGGGCTGTCTTCAGCTGTGGTGACTTCAGGGGTACAGCCTTTTAACTGGGGCAAGGAAGCAGAAAGATGAAGCAATTCCTAGTACCCAGGACTTGGTCAGAATCACAGAGTATTACAGGCAAAGAGGAGGCCCCTTTTGCAAACAGAGAGACTGAGGATGGAACAACGGAATGGCTTGCTAATGCCACAATGCAAAGACGAAAAGAGCCAGGACCTGGGCCCAACGCCCTGGCGCTGGCTTCAGGCGTCCATGGAGCCCATCCCCCCACCCCAGACTCCCAGCTCTGGGCTTCTAGACAGCACTGAAGACAGGTTAGCCAGCCTAGGAGGCTGCCCTGGAGCCCTGGAATGATTGTGCTTCACTGTTGTTGCCCCAGGATGAGGGGATCTTGCTCAGAGTCCCACAGGAAAAGGTCAGGAGCCAGGGCGGGGAGTCCAGACAGGAACATACCTGCAGTGGCTGGCGCCGCCATCCCATAGGCCTTGTGGAGCAGATCCAGAAGCTCTGTCTTCTCCTTCTCTGGGAGGAAACTGGACTGCGCCGCACTGATATTCTGGAAGGGCCAGCGTGGCAAATGACGTGGGACCAGAGGACACGGAAGGGACTGCTTGACAGTCTAGTGAGACTCCCATCTTCTTCAGTCAACATGGATTAAGCTCAGAGTGGGAGGGACTTGTCCAGAGTCACACTAGGAGGCTCTGTGTTTTTAGTGTGACACCCACTTGATTACAGATGTCAGAAGGCAGTTGGAGAAGCCTTGGGGAAGACATGGTAGGAGTGTGGGGCCAGAGAGAGACTCGTAACCCGTAAGATCAGGGCTCAGCCTGGGATCTACAGATGGCCTGAAATGTATCTGAATAATTGTATAGCTGTTCATATCTTTCTGGTGAGACAGTGAGCAGCTTTTAGAGTCCTTGATGGACTCAACCCAAGCAAGGGATGAAAAGCCTGGTCTTAGATCAGGAGTTCAGCCTGAACTGGTCTCTTTCAGAGACATCTAACCCTAGGTTTGGTTCACCTGGACTCTTCAGAGATGCCCCCTGTTGGGCAGGACCACCAGGCCATCAGAAAGGCAGGCGACTTTCCAGAGCCCAGACTCAAGGCCAGCACGGCCCACCCCACTCACCAGTCTCTCAAACTCCTCTTCAGTGAAGCCCATGCTGTGTTTGGTCAGCTGGTAATCAGTGTCCAGGGTGGACTTGAAGATGAGAGGGTCGTCCGTGTTGAGCGAATAGTTAGCCTTGTCATTTTTGAACCTGTGTAAGCATGAGGGGGAAACTGCAAACACTCCGCACACTTGGACCTGCACCCCTCTTTGAGCCTTTGATTTGGAAGGTCTCATCCTTATTGTACAGAGGAAGAAACAAATCCAGAGAACTTGGATGACTTGTTCAAGGCTGCGTAACTAGCAAGCCAAGACAGAAGCCTGTCTTATTAGGCCAGCAGCAGGATGCCTGTCCATTAGTCATGCCTCTCTAGAGCTGGGCAAAGGCCTGGTGAAGAGCCTGTGTCCCTTCAGCTACCACTCTTTTTAGCCATCCCACTGACTGTTTGCTTTCTAAGAAGAGTTGTTGGCAGCATGCCCTGCCCAAGGCACACCCACACTGGTCAGGCTCTTCCAGCACAACATGGAAACTTCCTTGCAAGACCTCTTATCACCACCATCCTGTTCAGTGCAATGGCCTTTTCCTAGTTCTTGCCTTACTTGACTGTGGGGTACCGTTCAGTGCTGTGGACTGGTTTTGGGGTCCCTTCCTTCCCTTGGTAGCTCAGAAACCATGCTTGATTTTCCTCTTACCTGTTGCTTCTTCTGCCTGTCCTTAAGTGTCCCTGCCCCCTGGGCTCCACCTTAGGCCCTCTTGTTCTACACATCTCTTGGGACCATTGCTGCTTTAAACCCCGCATCTCAGTGCACGTGACTCAGGTCTTTCTCCAGCCTGTGTGCTTCTAAGAGTCTCCACTTGGACATTCCACAGGTACCTCACAGTCCACCTTCCTGAGGCCCCCTCGGGGCCCCTGCAAGTTCTCAGGACCCCTTCCAATCCAGATTCCAGAGCCTAAGTTTCTCGCCTTCTCCTAAGCTGGCAGGCCCACCAGCACTGGGCTGGCCATGGTCACCTGAGTGCTCACTCTCCTCCTGTCTCTGGGGAAGGCAGTTTTCCCTCCCAGGGCTCTAGTCACAGGACAGCCTCAAGGAGCGCAGCAGCCTCCCAGTTCAATTGCTCGGTGAGGGTGAGGGAGATCCTCAGGGGAAAGATATTTTCAGGTCATTCATCTTTGAAAAAAAATTTATTATTGTACTTCAGATGCAGGTTTATGGAACAAACTAAGCTTCTCATTAGACAGTACACAATTGTTTTCTGACGCTAGTTACCAGCTCTCCTGTCACCACTCCTCAAGGGGAAGATTTTAAGATGGTACTCAGGGAATGCCCACAGGTGCCACGAGGCCCCAACGGCTGAGTAACAGGAACATGGAACATGCGGGCAGGAGGGACTCCTCTTCGTGATGCCTGTGAGGCAGGGTGGGAGGTGTCCCTCGGGGCAATGGGACACGCTCCCGCAGCTGGACAAGCAACAGGCCCCAGCTCTGCGGTTCTAGTTTACTAGCTGGTGATCTCAAGTCAATTCAAAGCCTACGTCTGACAGTAACACCTGCTAGGACCCAGCACAGGCTGGTGACTGTCACTGTTTCTTGCCTGTCCTTGGCCTTCCAGATACCAAACTGAAAGGGTCCCAGGGGATCAGGCCTCACCGAATGACAGCGTGCTCGGTCCCTGGCTTCCAGGCGCCTGTCAGGTAGCTGGACCAGGGGCAGACCTAGAAGAGCAGGTGGCGTGGGTGTGGCTGGCAGGGGCAGCCCCAAGCCATGCTGACCCCGTGCCTCTGGCACCCTACCACTCTGTCACCACTCTTGCCATGGTCCCCACTGGCTTTGTTGTGGAATCCCATGAAAAGTCCTTGTCTCTCTCCGCTGCCCAGTGGCTTTAATGCCCCAGGCCCATGGCCCCCTCCTTCAGTTCCTGGGTACCTCAGCCCTCCACCGGGATAGCCAGGGTGAGCTCCTCCCTGCTCCCGGGCCCTGTCACCTCGAAGTGCATGTTTTCCTGCCGTAGCCTGCTGTAGAGGGCCTCGTCCTCCACTGTGCGGTAGCCGTGACCCAGCCTCTCCGTCTTGAGCCTGTCCACAGCCTGCACAGAAGCAGAGTGGAGGCCAGTCACGGGGCAGAAGGAGGCAGGGAGCAAGGGTCCCCACCGCCAGCTGCCTTCTCACCTCTCTCACTACTTCAGCTGAGCCAACTTCTCCGGCGTGGACAGTCCGGTGAACACCGCTCTTCACAGCCTCCTGAGAGGGCAAGAACAGGTCATGGCAGCCCCACAGGAGGGACCCAGGAGACTGCCCCAGAGAGAGTCTCAGAAGGCCCGGCCTTCGTACCCTATGGGCCTGAGTGACGACAGGCTCGAACACCCACAGTCTGGATGGGTTGGGTTCAACAGGATGGGAAGTCTGGTCTTTTTATCATTATTTAAAGGTAGCTATGTATCAGGAAACCCAGGTGGCATAATGGTTAATTGCTACGGCTGCTAACTAAAACATCGGCAGTTCAAACTATCAGATGTTCCTTGAGAGATGTTCCTTGAGGGCCATCCTACTCTGTCCTGTAGGGTTGCTTTGACTTAGAATTGATGGCAGTGGTTTTTTTCCTTTCGTATGTGTCAGGCACTATACTAATTTGTGTACGTATTACTCACATCTATTAAGATTTCCGGAAACCCTGGGAGTGTAGTTGTTAAGTGCTGTGACTTCTAACCAAAAGATCAGCAATTTATATCCACCAGGTGCTCCTTGGAAACTCTATGGAGCAGTTCTTATCTGTCCTACAGGGTTACTTTGAGTTGGAATTGACTTGACAGCAGTGATTTTGTAAGTTATTATGATGTCCATTTTATGGGGAGGGGATTACTAAGGTTCAGGAAAAGTTAAGTCACATCACCAGATGTACACAGTGGAGCCAGTTCTGATCTCAGGCAGTGGGACACCAGAACCCCCACTCTCAACCACCACGCTGCACCCCTCCCACTGGAAGTGCATGATTAGGCTGGAAAAGACCTTAGAAACTAATGTTCCATCTCAGCCATTACTTAGAGGAACACAGAGAAAAGGGTCATGCTCAAAGTCACACAGCATGTCAGAGGCAGAAACAGGCTCTGACCCAGGCTCCCAGCATCCAGTGGGGTATTCCAAGCTTTCCATCTCAGAGCTTCGGTAGCACAGTGGTTAAGTCCAGCTGCTAACCAAAAGGCTGGTGGTTTGAAGCCACCCCGTGACTAGAGGAAAAAAAACTGGCCATCTGTTTCCATAAAGATTACAGTAGAGAAAACCTTCTAGGGCAGTTCTACTCCATCACACAGGGTTGCTATGAGTTGGATAATTGGATGACACCTAACCAGCGACAGTGCACCCTGGCACCCAGGAGTCCTTTTCCTTCCCATTTGTGACCCCTCCTTACTGTTGGTGGGAACAAGTTCCATCGTAGTTTCCCCAGGGCCATTCTCCACCCCTTCCCACAGGGCCCACCTCATAGGCCTTCAAGTGGCCCTCGAAGAGGCTGCTTCCCTCGATGGTCTCATCTCCAGCCAGGTCAATGGCCACCACATTCTGTCGGTACTTCTTACACAGCTCCACCACCTCAGGGGACCATTCTGTGGATGAGATGACCCCGGGGCCTCATCAGCAGGCCACTGAAAGAGCTACCTCTGGGCCTTCTACTCAGGGCACCCCTGCTCACTCCCACTCTAACCCACCCCAAGGCCAGGGTGAGACAGTAGGATGCTTCAAATCCCTAAATGTAGAACCTCCCCTCAACCCCACACAGCAGAGGAGGACATGGAGGCCCACAGAATTCAACAGAACAAAGGATACTTGGACATTTAAACCCGAAATGGATCTCACCCTCAAATAAATAAAAATCTGTTGCCTTTGAGTCGATTCTGACTCACAACAGCTCTGTAGGATGCAGTAGAACTGCCCCATAGGCAGATTGAAACTGTCAACTTTTTGGTTAGCAGCTGAGCTCTTAACCCCTGTGTCATCAGGGCCCCACCCTCACCTTAGGATTATGAAATGTATTGATAACATATTATGTATTCATGCCCAATAAAGTTACCATGAATTGTTTTTTTTAAACAAACACAGGCTTTCAAGCTATATGGGCCTGGGTTGAAGTCTGAGCTTTCTGCCTTCGTGCCTGAGTGGATAAAGGCATCACCTCTCTCTCGCAATGGCCTCACATGTCAGATGGGGATAAACAATAGTCGTCCTGTCACACAGGCTGCTGCAAGGATTAGAAAAACGCACCCCATCACTAGGCCCAGGGAGACCCCATGGGCTAGCATTAGCCCTTAGCTTAATTTCCTCTTTGTCCTTAGAGCAGAGGAATCCAGTAGGTATGACTGTCCCCCTGTGACAATGCCTGGCTGAGGTCAGAGAGGTGACGTGACTTGCCCTGTAGGTCACACAGCAGGGCTGTTGTATGCCAGAAGCTCAAACCCTGGAGATGTGATCAGTGTCAGTGACACGAAGACCCTTCAGGCGTCCTGAACTAGACAAGTCCAGGGCCACAGGATCTCAAGAGAGGAATGTGAGCCCATCACATTAGATTTTTAAAATTGTTCAGGAACTTTGGGTTCTGAGCCTATGAGGCTCTCAGGGACTATTCTCCCTGGTGAGAAAGGTTTCTGTCGCTGGCCCAGTATGTTTCTAATGGCTCTAGAAGCTCCCGGGTCCCACTGATGGGTTCAGGGGGATATATAGGGGCAAGGGGCACAGGGAAGTGTGGGTGTAGCCTGTCAGCTCCAGTGCCAGCATGAGGTTCCTGCCAGGGGAAGGCCGCCTGTGTGGTCACACAGCACACACTCACCAGGCTGGTGGCGCATACAGCACAGGATTGTCCGGACCTTGACCCCAAAGTCTCGCTCCCCTTCCTGCACACCCTGGATCACAAGGTCCACCACCTCGTCTGGGGTGAGGTCGCCTCTGTGTGGACAGGGGGCAGGGATGGGTTTGAGGCAAAGGGATGGCCTAAAGGATAGCTGGCTGGAGGGGCAGAAAGGGGCCAAGGGGGCCAAGAAAGGATGAAAGGGGGAAGAAGGAAAGGGAAGGAGAGAGAGGCCCCAAGCCCAGCACATTCCCCTTCCTGCATCTCAAGGTGCCCAGGCAGCTGGGTGTATGTTCAGCTTGGGCATCTCCAGACCCAAGGAGGGGTTTCCTAGGAGGTGACCCCACCCCTAGGCAGATATCACTGCTCATCTTCAACCTCATCTGATCTCCCTCCAGGGCCTCGGAGTGCCCCCACTTGCCCATGGGCATCAGAATCAAGGCTCACAAGTGGGTCAGGTGATTGCGACATCACCTGGAGACCCATGGGGGTCAAAAAGGGGGCAGGTGTAGGTCAGACCCATGTGGGTGACAGGGTTACAGCAGGGTTCCTGAAAGTCACTAGCTAAGCGGGTTAACACCCTTAGGCCACAGGCCTATGTCCAGAGCTAGGCCCCTACAGAACAGGGCACAGGAACAGCAGAAAGCTGTCACCTAGGTCAAAGCATAAGCCCGAAGTGGGAAGGAGGGTATCATGTCTGGGGACAGACTTAAGCCTCATCCTTCTGAGGCCATGGACGAGATTAGGGGACAAATCCTAGACTTGACTAGCGCAAGGAGGCCTGCCTGTCTGGACCTCAGGTCTCAGGGTGAGGCCAGCACTACGCCACCACGGCCTCTCCCTGGTGGTCACTCACTCAGCCTGGTTCCAGGGGATTGGCTTCACTTTGGAGTTGGCTAGCAAGTGCGGGCTGTAGCGCACCTCCATGTACACCACGCCCTCCTCGGCCTTCATCTGGACAAACTCATAGGCGATCCTTTTGATGGCCTCCCGGGAGCCTCTGGGAAAGGAAGAAAGAGATTGGGGACACCCTTCCCCCAGGTTCTTTGGGAGCGCCATGAGCAATGAGGCTCTTCCCAGTTCTCAGAAGATCAAAGACACCTCTGACCCCACCCCCTACCCCCCAGCTCCCAGCTGTGGCCATCTGTTGCGTAAGACTCCAGACACATGGCAAGTCCTGTCCGCCTGATTTCCAGTTTGTGTTTCGACTGTCATCCCTCCACCCAGGTATAGACCACCTCCTCTCTCCAACTGGCCTCTGCCTCCGCTGCCTCCCTGCCTACCTTGGAACTCTTCACCTAGTGACTAGCCTAACTTTTAAAAATATGAATTGAAGCATATTAGACCTCCACTTTAAATCCTAAAGGCTTCCCATCACATGAAATCCCACTCTACATCTCAAGCCCCAAGGCCAGTGTGTCTACCCCCGCCAACTTCTGCCATCTCTTCACCTCCACCAGAGCCTGCTTTCTGTCCAAGGGACAGCAAGCCCATTCTCAGGGCAGGACCTCTGCCGCTCCCTCTGCTGCGTGCTTGTCCCCCAGATCTTTCACATTCCCGCCCTTCCTCCCTTCGTCTCAGCTCCATGGTCACCTCCTCGCAGAGGACTTCCCTGACCACCTTGTTTTAAAACAGCAACCCCGCCATTCCCTTCCCCTCCCCCTAAGCTTTAAGCCTTATCACCATTCAGCATTATGTACTGTGGTGTTTCTCCATCAGATGAGAAGGGCTGGGACTCACTCACTCTGTCTGTACTCAGCCATGGACACTGCCTAGGACATAGTGGCCACTCAAGTATTTGCTCATTGGTGGCTGGTGGCTGGTGGCTGGTAGGTAACAGAAATGAGAAAAGGACAGACAGACAAATACAGAAGCAGCTTTCCGGTGGGAGACACACTAGGGACTCAGTTATAGACTGAATGCTGCTTCCCACACTTGCTTGCTGTGTGGCCCTGGGCTAGTTAATCACCCTCTCTGATACATAAATCAAAGAGTTATTGTCAGGACCAGCTGAGTTCAGACTCAAAGCACCTAGGCCAGTGCTTGGAACAGTACGGAGAAATGTCTCAAGTATTTAGTCAGCGTTGGCTGTGGGAGAGATCGGGCAGCCAGGGTTCTGGTAAGTGAGAGATACTTTTGTTCCTGGAAGGCCCAACTCACGGTAGCAGGACTGAATTCCTAGAAAAAGGCCTTGGCTCCACCCTGCCCCAGGACTTTGCCCACTGGCTGTGCTGGGGTGGGAGAGGACAGGGTTGTATCTCTCCATCCTTATCCTCAAAGCCTGAGTACAGGTAGTCTTTGACTTAGGATGTATTTGAGTTATGACAAACCACACTTACAACTGTCTGTTTTTTTTGGTACAGTTGATGTTAGTGATATGTGCTACCTACCGTAGTTATGCAGCACGTAATATACTGACGTTAGCATTCTAGAAATTCACTCACAGACTTCAATTTTATGACATGCATGTAGTTTTCCAAACTAAGTCAGGGGCTTCCGTTGCTTGAAAACAGAGACTCAAACATGGATCGCTTTGCTAAAGTCATCAGGCAGCTTCAGGAAGCAGTGACATGTTACCATGAAATATAGGAAGGAGAAAAAAAGGACCATACAGACCCCTGTCATGAATTTTCTGACTAGAAACACCATCCTCATTCCCAGGAGTAAACCAGATTTCCCCGAACCTTCCACAAGTGGAGCTATGACCAGGACTGACAAACTGCCAGTGTTGTGCCACTCTTTTCCATTGTCCAAGTAACTTCTTTTGACTTATGTACTTTTTGATGTCTGGATTAAACTATACCTGTAAGAGTATATGTAATATTTCCAGTCTCCAAAGACAATGATGACAAGATTTATAAAGATACTGATAGTACGAGACAATAATAATGAAAATGGAAACCCACTGGTAGAGGGGTTAAGCACTGTGGCTGCTAACCAAAAGGCCAGTGGTTCAAATCCACCAGGTGCTCCTTGGAAACTCTATAGGGTAGTTCTCTTGTGTCTTATTCATAAGGTTCACTATGAGCTGAAGTCAACTAGAAAGTAGTAGGTTTGTTTTTGGTTTTTAATAATGAAACAAAAAGATTTGACTTACATCAGAAACAACTTCAGGAACTACCTATATTTCTAGCATCTGTGCACTTTGCCTCTATGTATCCTCTGCCACTTCTCTGTGGAGGCAGAAGGAATTTCAGCCCTTTGTACCACTTATGAGAAAACGGAAGGAAAATTGAAGCCCACAGGCATGGGGACTTGCCCAAGTACCCACAACAGTGAGCTCCCCCACAGCGTGGGGCACAGGCTTGGTCTTCCCACAGCCACAGGGGATCACGTCGGTCCCAAAGCCTGAGGGTTATGGCCAACTCACGCAATAGCAGGCATGTAGTACTTGAACTTGGCCAGGAAGGCCGGGAGGGTTTCCGGCTTGTCCATGCCGATGATGTCCTGAAGCTCCTCCACTGTGTCGGCCGGAAGGGGGATCCCTCTCTTCCTGGAGACAGAAACAGTGAAGGCGATGAATGAGTTCAGGGTGACCTGACTTGGGCAGCGTGGAAAATACTAGGAACATGGCAGGAAATGACACCTCTCTGTTCAACTCCTCCCACTGAACAGATGGGAAAACTGAGATGTAAAACTAGGACTGAACCCTCCCAGCACCTCCTGTGCCCTAGACAATGACAAATCAGTAAATCTCCAGGAAATAAACAGGGGTCAAAGCCTGTACGTACACAGACACACACACTCATCCACGGTGGCCCAGGAGGAAAATCTGTGACTTCTTACTCAGCCCCAGGCATGGGTACAGCCAGGTGTTACCAGGGGCAGTGACTACAGCATGACAAATCCCAAGGCAGGTCCTGGGCCCCAGACTTCCCACCCACCCTCGGTCTGGCCAGCATGTCAGAGAGACTTGGTCCTCTCGGCATGCTGGGAAAGGGCCCAGTCCCTAGGTGAGCTGGCCTGCAGCTCAGAACTCTCTCTCCCCTGCCCACAACCCCTCCCCAGGCCAGCCCAGGCAGCCACTGGGGTTCCTTTTCCCCTTAAGTATCTCGACCTCCCCTCCTGGCCAAGGGAACCTAGACCAAGCACCTGCTTCCTCTACTCTGGCTCTGTCCCAATTCAAGGCGTCCCCCTAGGTCTCCGTTTTCCCACTTTTAAGATAAAGGCAATGCAGTCGAGGAAGACCAGACTTGGAAGGAACACTTCTAACGTTAGGACGGAGACAGAAACAAGAGAGCAGACAGAAGAAAGACTGTGGCACAAGCAAACAGGGGAAAATACCTAAAAGTAGTATCCTCAAGGACATGGGAAGAAAATGTACACTTGTCACAAAACTAGGACGCCTTTTTTGTTTTTTGAAGGGAGACTTTCAGAGAATTAAGAAAGGGTTCTCAGAGTCTTCTGCAGCCCATACTGGTGAGTGGTGTCTGTCTGACACAAGCTGTCATCTGAGGTACACCAAATGGTCCCAACTCAGCTGGAAGAGATGATCACCAAGGACAACAACGACACGAGCAAAAAAGAACCCAGAAGACAGAAAGACACATGGGGAATGACTGCCTATATCAACAGAAGAACCAGATGGTGTTCGGCCACCGCCAATGATAGCCATGTGGGTCTTAACACCCACAAAAAAAAGGTGTGCACCCTAAGAATTCCACTTAAAGTCTGCAACTGGTGGTCCAAAGGCCTGGGGGACCCCTGGGAGCATGGCCCCTAGATCTGATCAGGCCCCTGCTCATACATCATTATTGAGGTCAACTCTTCGGACAGGAATGGACTGGACTTGGGGACACAGAGTGACCATGTCGTGTGTGCACTTTGTGGTTCTATGCATCTATAGGATGCCATCCTACTGGCCTCCTACTAGAGGGGAGTGGAGAGGGTGGAGAGGAGGGGACAGGAGATTGTTAAGTGGTTATGACATGTATAGAACAGAAAGGAGGAGTGTTCTGTCACCAAGCAAGGAGAGCAGAGGGAGCTGCAGATAGGCAGTCACACAAATTTACACGGGATTGTACACGTTCACTCAATCACCATAAAAAAAGACAGAAGAAAAAAAAGTGCTCTCGGAAATTCTAAAGAGGGCTTGGTAGCAATGTTGAGGATGCAATTAAAGGTATGGAAGATAAAGCTGAGAAAATCTTCTAGAATGTGACACATTCTAGAAGATTCTTAACAAAGGTTAAGAAAATTAGAAGGTTGAATCAAGTCTTTCAAGCAGTCAGTTATCTCCAAAGCAAGGACAGCAAGCAGAGGTGAGGAAATGACCAAATAGATAAGAATCTGACCCAACATGCTTAAGCCTCTCAACAGCACGTCCTACAAAGCCATCACAGCACACCTCCGTCCCTGCCTGGTGGTCCCAGGCCCTGAGAGTGCCTGCCAGTCTGCCAGTCAGCCCACTGTGCATGGCCCCTTGCCAGCCCCAATCCCTGCAAAACACTGTGGGACAATGGCACCCCTGGTACACTCCTGGCATCTACAGATCAGAAGCCATGTGTCCTCTGACCTGCTTCCCTGGGCTGAGAATTCCCAGAGACACCTTGCTGTGGCTACCCTCAGGAATCACGGCCCCTACAGACTGTACAACCAGCTGTCTCATCATCAAGTCCTATGCACGGTGAACCCTGTGCTCCATAGGGCTCTCCGGGCCTGGTATTTGGGAATCAGATTGCCAGGTCTTTCTTCCGTGGAGCTCCTGGTGGACGTCAACATTTCAGTTAGCAGCCAAGCCGGTTTATCATCTGTAGCACCCAGGGACCCCTCCTGCAGACTGTACCACCTGTAAATACTAGGTTGTGGGTATCAGCAGGGAGCTGGCTCGAAAGGTGACATTCAGGCCTTTGTCTCCTGTTCTGCCCTGAGCCCATGGGACTGGCTCTGTAGGATTCTGCCAGTGGTCTTCCTCCAACTCCCAGGACCCCACACCTTCCTGGTGGGGCTCTTCCTTCAGACCTCTATCTTTCAGCCTCTGCCCAGGTGAGCACACATTATTTTGCAGTGATAACGCAGGAGCCAGTGGTCCTCACCTTCCAGTTCTCTACCTGTACCTACCATCTTTGGGGGCCTATGGCTGCTTGGCCACCGAGTAGCAGCAGCAATGACAGGCTGAGCGTCTGATGCCCTGAGTGTGGCGCAGGCATCTCCTATCCTCCACAGCCAAAATTTAAGTGACCCTTCCCCTTTCCCCAAGTCTCTCCTCTTCCTTGTGGGTGCTACATTCCAAGAATGGTTCCTCAGCCAGTGTTGTTGCCAAATTCTCAACTTCCCCTGTCCCTCCTCTACCCACGGCCAACCCCCAAGTCCAAATTACTTTACTTCTTGAATACTTGTCAAATCAGTATCTGCTTCTCTGGCACCCCTCCCCAGCAGCCACCAAGAGAGATCTTTTTATCAACAATTTAGAAAGAGTGGCTAGGGAAGGCTTCTGGGAGGAAGGGACACTGAAGTCAAGGACAGGAGAGGAGGAGGGTGAAGGGCATGTGCTGAGGGCTTCAGACAGGAAGCAGGGAGGGTGTGGAGGAAGGTAAGGAGCTCAGAGGGTGAGGGGTCAGTGGAAGGATGTGCAGGAGGAAGGCAGGCCAGACGAGCACGGTGGGGGCTGGGACTGTATCCCAGAAGTACTGCGAAGGCCAGGAAAGGACCTAAGTGGGAAAGTGGCATGAACTGATTCACCCGTTGAACAGCTTCTGGCTGCTGCGTAGGGAAAAGATTGGAGAGAAATCGGAACACAGGACGGCACTCACACCCAACGGGCAACAAAGAGCCCGCTAGTATCTCCCACAGGCCTTGTCCCCAGAGCTGCAGAGACTGAGCTGTAAAGTGCCCTTGTGGGGACCAAAGACACAGCCAGAAGAGCTGTGGCCAGGTCCTGGCTCCTCCCGCTACCCACAGAAGCAGAGGCTTCTCATGGGGCCAAGCTTTGTCCTCAGTCGGTCCCCTTCCTCACTCTACCGTGGCCCCTGCTGACAGGCCCAGTCCACAGCACCGCCCCCCCGCCCCCCACCGCTGTGAACAATGCTCCCAGGAGGAGCTTGGCCTCAGAGAGTCAGGCACAGAAAGCCCCGAATTCCTCCTCTCTGCTTTCTTTACCATGTCACCCTGGGCAGAAGTACCCTCTAAAGCACCTCAGTGTCCTCATCAGTAACACGCAGATAATATTTTATTTGAGGGATACAAAGAGGAATAAATGAAACTTTACATATTGTGGGAAAGACTCCGAAATCCAGCTGTGGTAGTTACAGTCTGTGTGACCTCAGGGGAGATGCTTAACCTCTCTGTGTTTCCTAATCCTTGTATGTTTGAAAAACACCGAGTGAGGACTCCGCAAAGGAGAAGGAGAAAAGAGGTCAGAGAGGGAGCGTGGGCGCCATAGGCCCTGTGCAGACTTGGCCTTGTACCCTGAGTGACACAGTAACACTGGAGGGTTTGGAGCAGGACATGAGTGAGCCGGGTTCATTAGAGAACAACTGTTTGACTACACAGCCATGTGGACAATGGCTGGGGGACACTCAGTGACCAGTTAAGAGGCCACTGCAACAGCCCAAGTAAGAGGCGGCAGTGGCCCCTAGATGGGGTGCAGACAGGGATGGGGGAGAAGCCAGATTCAGAAAGATCTCTGGAAGAAGAGCTGACACGGCTGTGCAGGAGACATCAGAGAGACGTCAGAGAAGCCCTGGGGAGGGTGGCATCACGGGAGCTGAAGGAAGAAGGAGAAGGACAGAATCCCAGAGACAGAGAAGGGCCACTCGATGTGGTCCGGGGGGGGGACAAGCCAGGCACCCTTCCACTCCCCACTCTGCTAGGCCCTACACCCCATGTGGGAGCTCTCTGGCATGTATTCACACGTATGTACATTCTGGGCCCAACCAACTCCTGGGTCCCCCTGCCTGCTGGCCTGGAGATGACACCCTGGCTGACACTGCCTGACCCCTTGCAGGCTCTGTTGGGCCAGCTCCCCAACCACTGCAGCAGATGGGGAACAGACAGCGAATCCAACTGCACCACACTGCCACACCTTCCCCTTTTCCCTCAACATCACCCAGGACAATCCTGTCTTCTTGCTCCCCTAGATGAGTGCTCTATGACCCTTAGCAAGCTATCTCAGTTTGGATGCCCTCTTGGTACCTGACAATTCACCCTAATGATCTCATTAGGGGCCCCATGGAGGTGACTAATGGCTGGAGGTGGACAGAGGACAAGATAGATAAGCCAAGGAGGCTTCACACCCACTTAACCAGGGCCTTGATGCTATACTTCCTAATACTAATAATAATGTCATTAAGAGCTATTTGTAGGGTATATTGTGTGGGCTAGGCCCTGAGCTCAGCTTTTAGTGTCTTACTTGACTAAATCCGGCAAGCAAAATGGTAGAGGCAGGGACTCTGAGGCCAGAACCCAGACCCAGCTCTCTGCTTACTAAGCAAGCCAGGGGCTTTACTTGTCTGTGTCTCTGCTCCCTCATCTATAAATTAGGGGTAACGATGGTACCTATTGATATGGATTGAATTGTGTCTCCGAAAAATATGTGTTAACTTGGCTGGGCCATCATTCCCAGTACTGCGTGATTGTCCATCATTTTCGTCATCTGATGTGATTTTCCCAGGTCTTATAAATCCTACCTCTATGATGTCACTGAGGCAGGATGAGAGGCAGTTACGTTAACAAGGCAGGACTCAGTCGACAAGATTAGGTTGTGTCTTAAGCCAATCTCTTTTGAGATGCAAAAGAAGGAAACAAGCAGACAGACACGGGAACTGGACACCACCAAGAAAGCAGAGCCAGGAACATGTATCCTTGGCGCCCTGGGTCCCGAGGCTGCAAAGTTCCCAGACCAGGGGAAGACTGATGACGAGGACTGACAAGGAGAGAAAGCCTTCCCTTGGAGCCTGTGCCCTAAATTCAGACTTCGAGCTTCCCAGATTCGGGGGAATAAATTTCTCTCTGTTAAAGCCATCCACTTGTGGTAGTTCTGCTAAATATGGTTCTCAGCGTACAGTAAATGCTAATACTTACATAGTTAAAGATTAAGTCAATAGCAGCTTCTTAGGATAGAGAAAGGTCACTAGAAGTATGACAAGAGGGAGAAAAGTATTTGCCAGACCTCTGTCAGGGAGCTAGAAGACATTGTCCTAATAATTGGGGGGAAACATCTGAGAATCTCTAATTCTTCTTTATGTAATATTTTATTCCTCTGGTGAAGGTTTACACAGTAGTTTAGGTTCCCATTCAATAATCAGTGACATGCTTCTCAGTAAGAGAACATTCCCATTGTTTCTGTTCTGGTTGTCCTCTTTCTATTCATCTAGTATCCCTACCCCCTTATATTCTCTGTTTTAAAGTCACTGTTGACCATTTGGTCTCATATAGATGATTTTTTAAAGGACAACACTACTTATAGGTGATATTTTGTTTTATAAGCCAATCTGTTCTTTAGCTAAAAAGTGACCCCAGGGACTAGTTTCGGTTCAAGGTTTAAAGAAAATCTCAGGTCACGAGTCTTGGGCAGTCTTCTAATCTCAACCCACACTTCATTAGGCTCAAATCACTAGGTTGGTCTTTTGTTTTTTTAGGAAACTGGGGTTCTTTTCCACATTTTTCTCCCATTCTCTCAGGGGACATCAATGGTGGCTCTCATAAGAACACCTACCTATCTTTTGAGGAGCAGATATCTGGATAACTGAGGGGATTCTAGTTTATGGAGCACAGTGCTGACATTTGAGTCTAGAGTGGAACTGCTCAAGACTATGGGGAAGAAGCTGAATCCTCTCACCTCCCCAGTAAGGGCTCAGTGAACATGGGAAGGACACTGGTCTGCTGGGAGGGGTATGGTAGGAGGGTCCCCACCTCCCAGCCAGCTTGGGTAGAAGGCCTTGTCTTTACCCTCAACTTATAGAAGCCATTGTCACAGCAAAGGAAAAGAACAATCTGGATTTGAACCCAGGTCCACTGAACTCCAAAGTCCCCACTCTTAAGTACTATGAGCCTTGAGGCCTATGGAGGATGGGGACCAACCCTCCACACTAGTAGGGGCTGGGTACCCTTTTGGCTACCAACATGGGTAAAAGCCAAGGCAGGAAGTGTGTCTCATT
Source organism: Heterohyrax brucei (assembly GCA_028571685.1). Classification (NCBI taxonomy): domain Eukaryota; kingdom Metazoa; phylum Chordata; class Mammalia; order Hyracoidea; family Procaviidae; genus Heterohyrax; species Heterohyrax brucei. Next base: position 73,048,539 of record CM053156.1, read on the forward strand.
TGGAAGATGCAGACATTTGGGCCAAGGATGGCAGACTACTTCTGCATGTCACCAAGCAGTCATTACCATAATGATGTAGTAAAAACTTTGGGGTTCAGACAGTTCGAGGGTCAACTCTTGATTCTATTACTTACTTGTGTGGCCTTGGACAACAGTCTTCACTTCTCTGAGCCAATTTCCTTCTTCATAAAATGGAAATGGCAGTTACCCTCCTCTCTGTGTTACGGAGGGGTTAAGTGTGCTGAGCAGGAAATGCTAACTAAGTAGTACCCAGTGTCCATGTGTTACCTGCCACAAGCCCACACCAAGTCAAAAGTCAGTGCCTGGCTCAGCCTGGCTCAGCTCTGGAAACGACCATGCTCCTGTGTAGGATGTGTGTGTGTGCATGGGTGTGTACGTGTGGTGTACGTGCATGTTGTGTGCTTGTGTATTGTGCACGTGTGCATGTGTGTGTGTATGTGATGTGTATGTGTAGGGGTGTAAGCTCAGGCCTGCCTCTCTTGACAGTAGGAAGACAACGGCCAATAGACGATCTGAAAGTAGAGAAACTGGGCTATGGGCTTCTAGCTCAAAGCTAAGGTCTCATTCTGACAGAACCATCTTCTAGCTGGGAGCTGATCTGATCCCCACAGGGAAAAAAAGAAGGACTAGGAACCCTGGAATTTTCTAGAAGCTTCCAGATATCACCCAAATCCCGGGAATGAAGACTAACTTACGGACTTACTTGCCATAGTATAAGATGGTTTCAGGCTTGATGGCTCCATCTAGGTGGACATGGAGTTCCACCTGCAAGGGACAGAACAGTGAGGGAGAGTGAACACCCCAGGAACGCCTGAAGGAACTCTCAGGGGTTAATGTTAACCTTAACAACAACTAACCACTTACTGGACACTTAGCACATACATGTTATCAAACTCTTCACAAGCACAACCTTCTGTTCCATCACTAGCCCTCTCTCTTTTAAAGTTGAGGACTCCAACATTCAGAAAGGTTAAATAACTTCCCCGAGGCCACACTGCAAGTACTGGAAGTGGGAACTCAGCCCAGTGGCTTTGTCCTTAACCCCAGCTGTCAAGTGGCAGAACTAGAATTCAAACTCAAGCCCAATTCTGAAGCTTGGGCTGTAAACCACCAGGCCTGCTGGGGTCCCGCAGGACTACTGAGCCCAAGCTACCCACCCAGCAAGCTCATCCTGCTGTTTCAACAAAATCCAACTTTAACAACAAGGACTGACCACAGACTTCCTGAGTAAGTATCATTTACGTATTTCAAAACTAGAGTCATTTTTCAAAGAAGGTTTTACTGAAGCACAGCCTATCAGGAGTTGGTATCAGTCAATAAGGATCTTTCTAGCATTCTAGAAAACAGACAAGACCTTTGGTCATCAATTGTCAATAGCTCGTAACCACATATAATACACACAGATAGGTTGACAGCCGGAGCTGTGAGACAGCACACGGGTTTCACTCCACCTCTGTCCATCTCTGGCTGTGTGATCTCAGATGCAACACTGTACATCTCTGAACCTCAGTGTCCTGAGCTGAAAAAATGAGATGTTACTGCCTCCCTGTCCAAAAGCAGTTTGGGAGGATCAGTGGGACAGAGTAGGTGGAGACAACCAAAGGGAGGCAGTGCCTCCCAGCCGGGGTGTTCATTGGGTGCTCTCACGAGCTGCACAGCAGTCTCTGGGAATCCAGGGGACCAGGACCTTGCCATCTGCCTATTCTGGCTCATGAGGAAAGCTTTCCCTGGACTCAGGGAAGATGCAGAAACTCAGCTGACATCTTTGCCAGGAAGGGGCCTTCTCAGGAACACTGGGGCCTCAATAAGAGAGCTGGCTGAGCTGGCTGGGAGACAGAAGCCAGGAAGCTGCTGGCCTAGGCACAGCCTGGGAGTCACCACCAGAGGCACCTCTAACAGCAAAATCCCAGGCTAGGCCCACAGGGACCAGCAGGAAACAGTCACCAGCCCCAGCGACGAGCACGACCTCAGAGTAATCGGACCTCCTGTGGCCGTCCAGCTGGAGGAACCAGTAGCCCACACCAGGCTCTGAGCCCAGATAACTGTTAGAGTTCCTGATAAAATGAGTTCAACTCCCTACTCTGTCACGCAGCCAGCATTCACTAAACAACAAACCAAACCCACTGCTTTGAGTCAATTCTGACTCACAGCAACCCTATAGGTCAGAGTAGAACCACCCCATACAGTTTCCAAGGAGCACCTGGTGGATTTGAACGGCCGACCTTTTAGAAAGTACCTAACCACGATTCCAGCAGGTTTCCAGAATTCATGAGGGGTTGAAAACAAGCTCAGCACTGGAGATGCTGAAGCTTACAGTCTAAGGAACTGTCACTCAGCTGTGTGACCTAGACCAGGTGAGCTCAGTTCTTGGGGTCCTGGTTATCTTACCCTTAACCCTCACAGGGCTGTAGTGAGGACCCCCCTAGAGAGGTAAGAGCACCAGCTATCAGCTTGGCTGGGACGCCCCTCTATTCACTCCCTGGGTGATCTTGAGCAAGTTACTTTACTTCTGTGCCTCAGTATGCTCATCTGTGAAGTGTGAGAGTCCTTTGCCTACTTGAGGGTTACCCACATTAAAGTATATAGAGCGCTTAGATCAGTGCTCAGCACATAACAAAGGAACTGAGTTAGTCATTCAACTACAACAACAAAAAAAGCCTTCAGTGAATGCTAGGAATACAGGCTCCTGTGACAATTACCGTCAAGCAAGGGAGAGGGACATTAGGAAATGTCATACTGATAAATGCACAATCACAAACCAAGGTAGCACCTCAGAAAGCACAAACAGCACTATGAAAGAAGGGAACAAACAAAAACCCAACCCAACTAAAAGGGCTGCAATGGCTTTCCTGAGAAAGCATAGTTTGGGCTAAAATCTGAAGGATGACGAGGGACAAGACAGAGTGAAAATTCCAGATGGAGGAAATAGCATGTCCAAAGATCCTGTGCAGGGAGAGAATGTGGTACATTAGAGGAACTGAAGCAGGAGTTTAGAGAAGGCAGGAATCATGGGACTGAGGTGGCTGAAGGGACTATTCATGCAGGGTCTTGTGGGCCATGAGACAGAGTCAGGTTTTCTCCTGAAAGCAAAGAGAAGGTGGAAGGAGGAAGAGTGGTCAGAGAAGCATGTGGTGTGCAGAAGGCAACAGGCCATCAGGGTGCAAGAAAGAGGGGTGGTCCACTGCGCCAGGGACTGCTAGAAGTCACAGACGAGGAGGACAGAAACATGTCCTTTGGGCCAAGAGACCCATAGGACACTCTGGCTGCCCATGAGGAGCACCTAAGAACAAATCCATCTGGAGAGCAGTACAGCCAGAATGCTCCTTAGAAGCCGGGATGGCAAGGAAGGACATCGCGGTGGTAAGGCAGAGGGTCAGCGGCAGAGAGGAAGACCCTCAACAGGACGGGCTGACACGGGTGCTACAACAACGGGGGCAAACAGCAGTGACTGCGGGGACGGCACAGGACCGACTAGTGCTCAGTCCTGCTGACACAGGGTCGCTGTGAGTTGTCACCATCTCCACGGCACCTAACAACAATGACAAGAAGCTGCTGAGAACCCCAAGGATGAGAATTCAGCCAAGGAAACCACAAGTTCTGGGGTTGGAGCCCAAGCATGGGCATGTTTTTTCTTAAATTTTACTACTTTTTTATTGCACTTTAGATGAAGGTTTACAGAGCAAACTCATTTCTCATTAAACAATTAATACACATATTATTTTGTGATATTGATCGCCAATTCCACAACATGTCAGCACTCTCCCTTTCCTGACCTTGAATCCCCTATTACCAGCTTTCCTGTCTTGTCCTACCTTTTTATCCTTGCCCCTGGGCTGGTGTGCCCCTTTAGTCTCATTTTGTTTGATAGGCCTCTCTAATCTTGGGCTGAAAGGTGAACCTCAGGAGTGACTTCATAATACGCTGTTACAAGGGTGTCCAGAGGCCACAGTCAGAATTCCTCCAGTCTGTCAGATCAGTAAGGGTGGTCTTTTTGTGTGTTGGTTTCACTTCTGTTCCACATTCTTCTCCAGCTCTGTCCAGGACCCTCTAGCTGACCCCTGTCAGAGCAGTCAGTGGTGGCAGCGAGGCACCATCTACTTATTTTGGACCCTGTCCAGTGACAGCTATGTTAGTTGTGGTCCATCAGCCATTGGGACTAATCTTTCCCTCGTGTCTTTATTTTTCTTCATTCTGCGTTGCTCCAGATAGGATGAGACCAGTGGAGTGTCCTTGAAGGCGACTCATGAGCTTTTAGGACTCTAGACACTATTCACCAAAGTAGGATGTAAACCATTTACTTTATAAACTATGTTACATCAATGGAAATAGATACTTCCTGAGACCATAGTCCCCAGAGCCCACCACCCAGTAATTGGGTCCCTCAGGGAGTTTGGATGTGTCTATGGAGCTTCCAGAAACCCTGGTAGCATAGTGCTTAAGTGTTACAGCTGCTAACAAAAGGTCAACAGTTGGAGTCCACCAAACACTCCTTGGAAACTCTCTGGGGCAGTTCTACTCTGTCTGTACAGTTGCTATGAGTTGGAATTGACTCAATGGCAATGGGTTTGGTTTTTAGTGTGGAGCTTCCATGATCTTGGAATGGAAGGGTACGGGCATGGAAACTCCATAGACACATCCAAACCTCTGAAGCTTTAATGGAGTCCGTGAGTGGTGTAAACGATTCACCAAAAGTTGGTGGCTTGAACCTACCCAGCAGCTCCATGGGAGAAAGACCTGGTGGTCTCTCCTGTAAAGATCACAGCCTAGAAAACCCTCGGGGCAGTTCTCCTCTGTCATATGGGGTCAGTGTAAGTCAGACTCCACTGGATGGCGTACAATAACAACATGATGCTTTGGCAGACTCCCTGGGTGGCACAAACGTTTAAGTGTTCAACTACACACCAAACGGCTGGTGGTTGGAAACCACCCACAGCATTCTGGGAAGAAAGGCCTGGCAATCTGCTTCAGAAGGGTCACAGCCTACAAAACTCACTGGAGGGCAATTCTGCTCTGCAACGCATACGCTGCCGCGAGTCAGAATCAACTCGATGGTAACTGGTTTGGTTGTTTTCCTGCTTTGTTTTCAGTGATGCTTTGGGCTACTTAGATCTGGGGAGTATTTGTTACCCCCCTCACAATGTAACCTAGGCTGCCTGCCAACTAGCGAACACACCCTCTGAACTCATCAGTACAAGCTGTGACTAGGAAGTGAGCCAAGTACCACGAGGGGGAAGTAGTCAAGGATGGGGACCCAATTTGGAAAGAATATCCAGAAATCAGGTTGAGGAAGAGACAAAGAAGAGGAGTTAGCCAAGGGGGACGGGGAGGAAGGGGAGGAAGGAGGGTTTCAGGCACAAGGAACAACTTGTGCGAAGTGTCTGAGCCAGGGGAGATGAGTCCAGGCAGAAAGTCAGAGTAGGAGGAGGGGGCGGTTACCCATGGAAGAATTACAAACAGGAAGAGCCTTCTCAAAAGCTTTTTCAGGCTGCAGTAAGAAGAACACAGTGCAGGAAAGCCAGAACAGAAGATAGAGAGCTAACGCAGTAGTCCAGGCGGGAGATGAGCAACATATGGGAAGTACTCGGTGAAGGCAGACACAGAGTAGGCGCTCAGCATTAGCTAAACAGCACAGCAGGGCCTAGAGGGAGGGCCCAGAGGACGGGCAAGATACACATAGTACAGGCGGGATATAGGGCCCAAGAGCACCCTTTGGAGAGGAAAGCAGAGCCAGCCCAACTACCATGCCCTAGAGGTTTCAGCCTTCCACAAGGCTGCCTGAGAAACAGCCTAGACAAGTTTCAGGAGCCACCTCCCCAGGTGGCCCAAGCTCAGGCATGCCTCCCACTGAACCTTCTACAAAATTACAACTATCTGTAGGGAAGTCTGTCAGCCTATTCCATGCAATAATGGGGTACAAGCTCAGAGATTGGGGTGAGGACCCTGTTTCACTGGCCTCACTCAGGTAGAAGACACAGTTTTGGTTTTCCAACTTGTTAAATATCTACTATGAACTAGACGATTTACATTTATTTATCATCTTATTTCATTCCGACAACCGTCTTTGCTCCCATTTTACAGACGTGAAAACTGAGGTTCAAAGATGTACCCAAGGGCTGAGTCAGTCAGCGATGGAGATGGGATCTGAACCAAGTTCTGACTCTTAAACTCCTAACTACCATATTATACTGCCTCCCTCAGCCGTAGTACAGTCTCAGACATAAACAATAATTAACAACTATTATTATCACCAATTGGAAATCTATTATCAGATCCTATATCTCACTGGGAAACCTAGCTGGCGTAGTGGGTAAGAGCTACAGCTGCTAACCAAAACTCAGCAGTGCAAATCCACCAGGTGCTCCTAGGGAACTCCATGGGACATGTCTACTCTGTCTACAGAGTCACAATCAACTTGACAGCAATGGGTCTGTCTTTTGAGCGGGGAGGGAATCTCAGTTTCATTATGTGTAAGTAGAGCAGATACTTGCTTGGCTGAGTTGTAGAGAAGATTCTCTACAGTGTGGGATGCCTTTGGACATAGAACCTAAGGTACCCAGGACCTAAGAAAACCCATGCGGTAGTCAGTATTATTGTTATAATAATAGATCTGTGATCTGCATTGTCCTTTGTTTAAACACAAAAACAAAAACAGTGCTGTTTGGTCGACTCCAACTCATAGTGACCCTATAGGACATGATAGAACTGCCCCATGAAGTTTTGAAGGATCGCCTGGCAGATTTGAACTGCCGACCCTTTTGTTAGTAAGTGTAGCACTTAACCACCCCGCTACCAGGGTTTCCTTGCCCTCTGTAGTGCAGGCAAACTTTCGAGTCCTGCCCCTCCTGGAATAAACTGGTTAAGTCCACTATTCCATCCTCCTCTCCACCCAACAGGTGTTTAGGAAGCATCTGTTGGAATGACGCACTCAAACCAGATGGGCAGGCACCTAGGACCTTGCTACTCAAAGTCTGATTTGTAAACAGGCAGCCTCAGCATCACCTGGAAAAAGTACAGTGTTAGGGACTGAATTGTGTTCCCCCACATATGTATTGTAAATCCCAACCTCTATGCCCATGGTATGGAAATCCCTTGTGGCATAGTGGTTAACAGCTATGGCTGCTAAACAACAGGTCAGCAGTTGGAATCCACCAGTCATTCCTTGGAAACCCTGTGGGGCAGTTTTACTCCACCCTGCAGGATCACTATGAGGCAGAATAGAGTGGATGGCAGTGGGTATGGCTTTTTTGTTTTTGTTTTTGTTTTTTTTTTGGTTATGTAACCTGTGGTTGGAAACCTTTTTGGGATAGTGGTTAAGTGCTACTGCTGCTAACCAAAAGGTGGGCAGTTCAAATCCACCAGGCTCTTCTTGGAAACTTTATGGGATAGTTCTACTCTGCTCTATATGGTCTCTGAGTGCAAATGAGCTCAGTGGCAGTGGGTTTTTTGTGGGGGGCAGTTTTAACCTGTGGTTATAATGCCCTTTGGGAACAGGTTGTCTTTCTTAATGAGGCAAGATTACTGTAGTAGGGTTTACCCTAATTATCTTTTGAGATAGAGAGGAGATTAAATAAACAATCAAAAGAAACAGTAATGGGGGAAGAGTAACACAGACACATGGAGACTGTGCAGGAGCAGAAGCTAAAAGGGACAAGAACCTTCCTTCAGGGCTGACAGTGAGAAAAAGCCTTGCTCTAGAGCTAGTGTCTTGAATTCAGACTTCTTGACTTTTAAACTGTGCTGAAATTTGTTAAAACCACCTACTTGGGGTCTGTCTGTTACAGCAGCACTAGGTGACTACGACAGCATCTCAGGCCCCATTCAAGTCTCCCAAATCAGAGTCTGAACTTTATGAGAAGTCAGTTGACGGGGTGCATGCTGGAGTATGAGAAGTAATGGCCTGCCCTGCCTTCTTAAAGGTGTGTCAGGTCTTGAGCCCCACCTGGTGGTAGGTATGAGAAGCCAAAGAACCTAGCAAAAGTCCCTGTCCCAGAGAGTCACTGGCACCTGAAACCTGAAGAGGTAGTCCTAGAAAGCTGGGGACAGGTAAGGAACGCTGAAGCCAGCTCCCCTAGGTTCAGATCCCAGTTTGGCAACTTCTTACCTGTCACTTTGGGCCTAATCAACCACTCTGTGCCTCAGTTTTTTCATCTGTAAAGTGGGGATAACACCACCTATCTCACAAGATTATTGCTAGGATTAAAGGAAGACTGATTATGTTCAGGAATGGTGCCTGGCACAAAGCAATCAATAATATTCTCTAAGCTTTGGCTGTTAATACTAATAATTATAATTGTTGTCTACCCCATCCATGGAAAGATAGTGAGTTATCTCTGCTGACAGTGGCTCTGGGACTCATTCTTGTTCCTGATAACTCCTGCCAGCTCTGGTAAATTCCCTTATCACATGATAGTAGAAAATGTATCACACTCACATACGCAGCATGTGACCCTACCCTTCCACCCTCAGACATCGCCTGGCTGAGTAGGCAGGGCACCACTCCACAGGTATGGAAACTGAGGCACACAGAGAGGAAATGACCTGGAGACTTGAATCAGATGACAGGACTGGATGAGGTCCAAAAACAGGATACAACAAGAGCTCCCCACGTTGTGGAGCCCTGGTGGTGCAGTGGTTCAAAGAGGTCAGCCGCTAACCAAAACGTTGTTGGTTCCAACCCACCAGCTGCTGTATGGGAGAAAGAAGTGGCAGTCAGCTTCTATAAGGACTTGCGGCGTTGGAAGCCCTAGGGGTCGCAGAGGCAGAATCCACTGATGTTAGTGGGTTGGGTCTGGTCCCCTCCCACCCCTATAGAAGAGTTGCCGGGATTAAATCAGTACATGTGGCAGGTTCTATAGGAATGCTGGACACCCTAGTGGCGTAGTGGTTAAGTGTTCCCTCTGTTAACCAAAAGGTCGGCAGTTCAAACCCAAAAGGCACTCCTTGGAAACTATGGGAGCAGTTCTACTCAGTCTTACAGGGTTGTTAAGAGTCAGAATCGATGCTATGGCAGCAGATTATTGTTCTATAGGAGCGTTGGGGTCCCTGGGTGTCACACAGTTAAGTGCTTGAATGACTACTAACCCAAAGGTTGGCAAGAAGAACGCACCCCGAGGCGTCATGGAAGAAAGGCCTGGTGATCTGCTTCCAAGAAGATTCTACAAGTGCTCTGTAACACATGGGGTTCCCACAAGTGGAAATGACTCTGTGGCAACTTTTTTCTTTTTTTGTAAATAGAGGAGTTACAAATTATTTATCTCCATAACTCTTATTTCACCCCAAGCATGAGGCTTTGCCACTGGTTTAGAATTCACACTGAGGAAGATGGTTACTCAGCTCAAGGGCAGAGGGAATCCAAAGACATTTTTAAAAAAGGAGAAAAGTTTTAAAGGAAAACACCAGGCACAAGACAAAGTGTGAAGGAGGGGCATGGAGGGGACACACACACACACACACACACACACACAGAGAGGATTCTCACCAATACTTTTGTGATGCTTGCCATCATGCCTGCACTATTTCTCAGACAGGTAAACTGAGGCCAATGGCAGTTCACTACCTCTCTTCTCTCCCTTTCAGACAGAACTACTGATGCAATTCCTCTGCCTGGCACACTCCTGGGCCCCTCCTCTTCTGGACTGCATATCTCAGCCATCCTCGAAGCCCGCCCAAAGGACCTGGATCCTCCCAGACCCCACAGTTTTCCAAGACACCACAGCTGGTGGGAGGAGGGACGAGAGGGTTCTCCCTGGGCGCCAGGGGCCTTAGCTTACACCGGAATGAACCTGCCCAGGAAGCTGAAGACCACCCGGCCTTTCTGCCCCCGGCACGGAGAGTGGGGTGTCCTGCTCCCATCCCTCACGGTTCTTTACACTGGAGCATTCACAGGCGCGCTCACAGACTGTCATAATGTTGGAGGATAAAATTGCTTACATTATGCATAACGAACCCATATACGGAGACCCATATTACAGCCGAGGTTCAGAGAAGTCAAGCCCTCAGCCTAGATTCAGACAGCTGTTCTGCAGCAGCAATGCCCTGTGACAGACAGTAAAACTGAGACCCAGGGGGACCCAAGTCAGGAGCAGAAATAGAACTGGAGTACAGCTAGGGGTGCCTCCAGGCTCTAGACCCTCCCTACCTCAGTGTCCCTCACTAGTCAGCCTGCAGGAAGATGAGGGCCTGAGCCGAGGGAAGAAAGCGCCTACGGGAGCTCCCATTAGCTCCCCGAGTGTGGTCGGAAAGGGCCCCCAACTCCCCTAAGCAAGTCGCTAGATCCCCGGGGCCCTGGTACCCCGAAACCCCGAGAACTCACTTTGGGCTTGTTGAAGGCAGGCGTACGGATCATGGTGTCAAGCGTGCGCCCCGTCGCTCTTTCTTCTGCAAAGGTCGGTAAGTCTCTGTAGGGTTCCCAGCAGGTACACTTCTCCGCTTCCCAGAAGGCGGGCAGTGTCCACGGCTCAACACGCTTCTCTTATCCGGGCGGGGCCCCAGTTTGCTCCAGGCCTCGCTCCGCCCCGCCCCATGGTTCCGCCCCCTTCCGCCCAGAACTGGAGCCCCGCCCACCCAACCAGGCCACGCCCCTTACCGGGGCCGAGCTACGCCCCTGAGACCCGCCCCCGCCCAACTCAGCTCAACTCCTCACCAGAGTTCAGCCCCACCCCTCGCCAGAGCCCTGCCCCCCGCCCCAGAGCCCCGCCCCGTACGGGGCCCCGCCCCCGCATCGGACCCCTCCCCATTGCCCTGCCCTAGTGTTTCCCGGAATTCCCGCCCAGCAGAGGGAACAGACCTGGGATTTTGTGAGCCTGAGGCCCCAAGAAAATTCTGTCCCTGCGACGCCAGGCTGCACCCTACTTGTGGACTCAGACGGGACTATACCTCTTCCCCAGACCCTCGAGCCACATGCACGTCCCTGGTGCTACCTGGCGCCTGCTATGTGCCAGGCCCCAGCTGGAACCTGGGGCCCCCACGAAGCTTGCATTATACTGGGCCTGATAGCCATTCATCAAATAATCACAGAACATTAATGTGTAATTACAGAGTCTTAATGGGTGCCCAGGAAGTCCTGGTGCTGTAATGCTTAAGAGCTATGGCTGCTAACGAAAAGAGCAGCACTTCCAGTTTACCAACCGCTCCTTGGAAACTCTATCGGGCAATTCTCCTCCGTCCTATAAGGTCGCGGCTAGTCGAAATAGGCTGGGTAAGGGGGTTGGCTCCTTTGGTTTTAATGGGGAACCAAGGAGCCCTGGTAGTAGCGATTAAGAGCTGGACTGCTAACAGAAAACTAGGCACTTTGAACCCACCAATTGCTCTGCGAGAGAAAAGATCTGGCAGTCTGCTCCCGTAAAGATGATAGGCTAGGAAATGCTATGGGGCACTTCTACTCTGTCCTACAGAGTCGCTAAATCGGAGTCCACTTGAGGGCACCTGACAATAACACCAACAATGGGAAACCATCTCAGCCTGCAGGTCAGGCAGTTACCTTTTAGGACCTGAAGATGAGAGAGGGTGGAGTGAAGAGGGCCCCCGAGGTGAAAAGAACATCTGGAGTGAGAGACCTCAGGAGATGGGGAGAGAAATGAGTCAATCAGGCTGGAGCCCAGGAAGGGAGTAGGGGACACAGGAAATCCCCTGAATCTACCCTTGAAACATGTCCAGCTGCAGACAATTAAGGTTCAGAAAACTGCAGGCACTGTGGCAATTTTTAGAATATCTGAAAGCAAAACCGAATAGCATGCATGATTAGACCCATGCATTAGCGGGAAAAAACTTCCTTAAGCAAGAGAAAGATAACCACAAACATGACAATAGCTATTGCAGGAGTGGGCAGGGAAGGGAGGGGAAGAGTGAGAGATACACTGAAGTCATTGGTGGGGTTCCAGTACTTCGGTGAGTGGGAGGGTTTCATGAGTGTTTAAAAACCAAGACCCAAACCAAAACCATTGCCACTGAGTCCATTCCAACTCATAGCAACATTATAGGACAGAGTAGAACTGCTCTCACTGAGTTTCCAGGGAGCACCTGATGGATTTGATTTGTTTAGATCTGGTTAGAAGCCATAGCACTTAACCACTACGCCATCAGGGATAACTCACAGGTGTTTGGTGGTGTTGTTGTTAGGTGTTGTTGAGTCATTTCCAACTCACAGAAACTGTGCACAGCAGAATGAAACACTGCCTAGCCTGGCACCGTGCCCACAACTCTTTTTATGCTCAAACCCATTGTTGCAACCACTGTGTCAATCCATCCCGTTGAGGATCTTCATCTTTTTTATTGACCCTCTGCTTCACCAAGCTATGGGTGTTTAGTATAGTGCGATGTTTGACAATTAAGTTTGCAAACTTGTCCTTGAAAAAGTGGTGCATATTTCATTGTTAAATATCACTACGGTCACCTTCCAAGTGCTCTGCCATTTTAAAAAAAGATCTCCTGGAGCTCTGCTTACACGTGGCCACACCTAATTGCATAGGGGAAACACTGGTGGCATAGTGCTTAAGTACTATGTCTACTAACCCAGAGGTTGGCGGTTCAAATCCACCAGGTGCTCCCTGGAAACTCGCAGTTGTACTCTGACCTCCACGGTTGCTATAAGTCAGACCAGACTCGACGGCAGTGGGTTTTTAACTGCATAGAGGAAACTCTGTTGGCATAGTGTTTAAGTGTTACATCTGCTAACTTAAAGGTTGATGGTTCAAATCCACCAGGTGCTCCTTGGAAGCTCTATGGAGCAGCTCCACTCTGTCCTACAGGGTCGCTCTCTTGAAAGGAGCTGGGCCCACACCCCAGGTCCAACACTCACCAGCTGTGTATCTTTGGACAGGTCACTTCACCTCTCTCTGCCTCAGTTTCTTCCTTTATAAAATAGAAAGAAGTCCTACTCTATAGAACTCTATAGAGTTCTACTCTATAGAACTCTAGAGTTCTACTCTATAGAACTGCTGTAAGGATCAAATGAATTAATAGCTGTGAAGTCCTCAGAATGATGCCTGTCATGGAACAAGGTCTACTGGCCACAGTCCCTTATCTAAAACCATATCCCCAAGATGCTTTGGGATTTGGGCAGTTTGGGGATTTGGGAAGCCACACGTCATAGGTTATATACAGAGTACACCAGTGGGGTCTGTGTTAATAGCCCAGAATGAATCACACTGGTATCACCAGAGAATAAAAGGTGTGTGTATATTCAGACATCTGTTCAGGTTGGGATTTGTGCTACCTAACGAGTTTGGGGAGCTCAAAATTGCAGGTAAGGGACTTTAAAGTTGTGTAAGGGTTTGCTATTAGTGTTGTCTCATGTATGCCAGTTATAGGTGCCGCATAATTGCTTCTTAAGGACAACTCAAAGTTGTTGTTCCCATGGGCCACTTGGGTTTTTGGAGTTTCCCACTTGGGCTCTCTTGTACCTACAACTCTAAAGCACTTGGAGGGCTGGAGGCAACACTCGGCTTCCCACGCACAGACCCTGGATTTTGTGCTTTCCGTGTAGTGATGGGAACAGGGAGGGGTGGGGTAAGTTGCAAATTGAAGTCTCCAGGAACTTTTCCCACTGTCAGGCTGGTGTCCCTATTTGCTCCCAGCATGGGAAGGGGTCAGCTGTGGGGAACTGATAAGCAAGCTGGGTTTCTGGTAAAGCTGCAGGGGGTCCAGGCAGTGGTCTGGTCTGGGCAGCTCAGACAGTAAAACCGAAGGAAGGGTCTATGGCCACTCAGCAGTCCCTGGGGGTCCACAAGCAAACATCTTCCTGACAGATGCTTCAGCACTTGCAGTAAAGGGGAATCAGAAGGGAGTCCCGGGATTTTATTCAGCCGAGGTGTGTGTTTGCTCTGAGCACTCCAGACAATGCCTGCTGAAGTCAGTGCTTGCAATATTTGGGGACTGTGGTGGCTATGAGATGGGGAAGAGAAGCACCACCCCCGAGCCTAGCGCTATAAGAGGCCTCGCCCAGAACTCTTCTCGCCACAGTTCACAGAATGCACTTCAGCCCTCCCCAGCCCAGAATTACTGGCCCAGCTGCCTTGACATAGGACTTGCTTTACAAAAACATTTCCTTTGAGATCAGATTATCCGAAAGGGAAAAGAAACGGTTCTTGCTTCTTGTCAGTGGAACTAGTGATTAAAGACACAGCACTGTAAGTTGTACAGCTGTAAAAGTTGAATTAGCAAAAGTTGTGTGATAGATATACTTAAAACCACAACAAAAAGACTAACTGCTGAGGCAGCTTATGTATAGCCAAATGCCTTATGGGATTTCATTTCTTGATTTGGAGGTTGAAGGTCCTAGTTTCATGGATATTCCAGTTAACTGGCCTAAAAACATGTTGAGTGCTTTCTCTACCTCCTGGTGCCTGGAGTCTTAAAAGCTTTCGAGTGGCCATCAAAGACGCAGCAACTGGTCTCTGTTCAACTGGAGCAACAGAAGAAGAAGGAGCATGGGGAACAGGAGGAGGATATCGAATGTATGACCAACCGCCTCCATCAGCAACTGCCTAGTTTGCCCTGAAACCTGCCTGGCTACCATTACTAAACATTTTGATCTAAGAGCCTATATGAGAATCTTGATCAAAAGAGGGGGAAAGCAGAACACAAGTTCAAATACTCATGGAATCCAGGCTTTCTGGAGTCATGGAGGCTGGATGAACCTCTGAAACTGTTGTCCCGAGATCATCTCTAAACCTTAAGCCAAAAATACTCCTTTGAAAGTTTTCTTAAAACCAAGCAATAGTTTAGTTTCATTTGTGAAGAGTGCCTGCCTCGAGCATTGCTCTTTGAAGAATTACCTCTATGGGATCAGAGGGACAATAACAACTCAAAGACATAGGTGGGAACCTTAGAGGGCAGTGAGTTTATGTTAATAGTACAGGAACAACTCAGAGAAAGGGGGTGAGAGTGCCTGCACAGCTCAAAGAATGGAATCATTGTCATCGCTTGGACCTGTAGAAGCTTGAATTAATGCATTTTTGCTATCTATATTCTCAACAACAAAATGAAACAAAAAAAGACAAGGGAATTTTTTTAGGAGATGGAGAAAGAGGATACATTGCAGACAGCAAGTCTCACCCCTTGGGGTTGTTGTTGGGTGGGGTGGAATCAATTATAGCAAACCTATGAGACTCGACGGCACTTGGCTATGAGACAGAATAGAACTGCCGCATGGGGTTTCCTTGATTATCTGTTTCTTTTTGTTTTCTTTCTTTCTTTTTTTTTTTTTTGTAATTCTACTTTAGACGAAGGTTTACAGAACACAGTAGGTGCTCACTAAACAGTTAGTATATGTATTATTTCATGACACTGGCTAAGAACCCCACAACAGGTCAGCACTCTCCCTTCTCAAACTTGGGTGCCCTATTACTAGCTTTCCTGACCCATCTTGCCTTCTAGTCCTTACCCTTGGGCTGATGTGACCCTTAAGTCTTGTTTTGTTCTATGGCCTGTCCAGTCTTTGGCTGAAGGGCGAACCTCAGGAGTGACTTCAGTAATGAGGTGAATCAGTGTCTGGGGGCCATGCTCTCAGGGTATCCAGCTTCCCTCAGGCCAGCATTGACTGTAAACTCTACTGCCTCACAGAGTGTCCAGGAACACCTGGTAGATTCCAGCATCCTACCTTTTGGCGAGCAGCTGTAGCGCTTAGAGAGGGCACTCTATTGGAAGGTGAAATCTGGTGGAAGGGTCACGGTTCTGGTGGCAGGCAGGGCCGCACTGCTTGTTCCCAGGCACATCTGTCCTGGATCGCGACTGTAATGACACTCAGGGTCATTGTCAGATTGCAGGTGAAAAGGCCTGTTCTGTCTGCACTGGTGCTCCGTACAAAGGGCTGGTTCTCACAGGAAGGGCTGAGCCTGCAGAATGCAACAACGATGGCTGTGCGGCTGGTCCACCAAGGGCTGGGTTTGAACTTGGGTCATGGGTGAGCTTGTAGGGCAGCTGGCGACATGGCAGGGGTATCCCAGAGTGTAACAAACACAACGCTGACGGTGCTCTGCTCACAGGCCAGGGCCATGAGGGCACTCCGTGGGCAATGGTCTAGTTATCCCCCAGGCTGACAAGGTCCCCAAAACTTGTGGGCCTGGGAGTGAGTGGGGACCTCTCCTCACCCCTGTATGGCTAGCCCAGTTGTTGGCAGGGCCATGCCTGTCCCACCTCCTGTGGCTTCACAGACTTGCAGGCACGGGACCCAGATTTAGGTCCTAAGTCACTGGGCAAGTCACTCTACCCTTTAAGTTGGCGCCGCCCCTCACCCTCACCCCTGCTTTCCACCAAGGTTACTGACCGAATGGAGGTGAGAAGGGTGGAGGCTGCCTGCAGCACTGAGTCAGACTGGCCTCCTCTTCGTACCCCCAAGTGTGCTGTCAGCACTGAGTACCCAGGCCCTCCCCTGGGGCCTCAAGAACATGGCACACGGAAGCAGCCACTGGGCTCCTTCCAGCCCCAGCTCCTGATGCAGGCTAACCCCGGCCACCCCACTGAACTGGCCTTGTTGAGTGGCCCTGTCTGTCTTACAGCAGCACCCTCTGCTGCTCTCCTAGGTGCTGGGGACTAGCAGCCCCTTGGTTCTCACCCACCTCTTGCCTGCTGCTTCACACCAGTGAGACCCTTGCCTTTGAGTTTTAATTGTGCTAGTGACACTGTAGATATGTGCATAAAATTACAATGTCACAGATGGGCACAAGTTCCCTTTGGTAGCTGGTTCCACCTCCTGTCCTGCCCCCAGTGCTGACCCACCGTTACCAGCCTGACTGGGCCCTGCTGGGCCTCCTCCCATGCTTCATACGTGTGTCTGTGGGCTTGGAAAAACACGTCTTTCTCTTCTCCAGAAGGGCAGGTGGAGGCGAGCACCCCAGACAAGGCGGCAAGCACCCAGCCTGAGAGCAGTGTCGGGACCACCTCGTCCTGAGTCCAGCCTTGCCCAAGGAGACTGAAAGAGAGAACTGCCGTCCGTCTGGGAAAAGGAGCCCCAGCACTGGCCCAGCAGCCGCTTCTGAGCCCTGTGTCCTTGGTGAGCCTGCCCACCAGTCCCCAGGCCAGACTGAGAGGCTTCCCGGGGGCAGTCCTGGTCTCGCCCTGGGAAAGGCATCTGCTGACACCCAAGCTGTGGTCCCTATACCTCCTCCCTATGCCGAGGTACTTGCTAGACACTGGACACAGGATGCTATTTCTTCAGCTGGTGCTGGGACTCAGCCGAGGCCCCACCCACTGGCCTGAGCAGCCACCCAGGGAAGCTCCTCACACGACCGCCCACGGGAGGCCTGGGTGGGACCCTGTCCCAACACCAACTCCTTTTCCCCAACCCCAACCTTTGGGGTCAAGACCTTCTCATCCCTTTTTTAAGAAGATACATTTAAACTATTTAAAGAAACCTTTTTTTCAGCAGAGCAGTAGGGAGTTGACAATTGTGTTTGGGAGAAGCCATTTTCGGATAAACCCACTGACTGTGCACCCTTGAGGTTCCCTCGTGGAGTTTTACAGATCACTTTTAAGGAAGGGACTTTGTGCTCAAACTATGTGACCAACTCCTTGACCTTGTCTGTCAAGATCTGTGACACTTCACAACCAGGAAATAAATGCTGATGGTTTGAGTGACTGGCTTATGATTATTTCTGCTATCAGTTGCAGAAACAGGGGCTGAGCCTTGTTCTTCCACAGCCTACCACCAGCTGAGGGCCCTTCGTCCCCAGGCTTCCCTGGGATGAAGGCCCGAGGGGATGCTGGTGTTGCACAAAAGCTTGTATGTACCGCCTAGTCGCCACTCAGCCTCTCTCATCCCAGCCTAGTGTCAGGAGCCCTTTAAAACCTAGAGTAGGACCGGGCTAAGAGTTCAGGGAGCATTTAAGCAGACAGCCCTTCAAGAGAAGCCTCATTTCTTCCAGAGGGCAGGCAGGCTCTGGAGCCCTCGTAGCTCCCAGCATTGGAAGCTCTGGCTTCGCATTCACGGTCTCCACTGGGCCTGGTTGGTGCCCTGCTGCCAAGCAGGCTGCCCCAGTCTGAGCCCCTGGGGCCTCTGTCACCCACACCCCGTGAAGACCACCACACCCCACCACCTGCTGCACAACGTCAGACATGGTAATAAGCACCAGCATCTTTATTGAGCACTGGGTTCTCAGTACAAGTGACCAGAGGAATAGAGTGTCCCATCCACCAAAGCTTGTCAGCAGGGCCCTGGTGCTGGCCCACGCATATGATCAGAGGAGAGCTGTGTGACCACAGCCAGGTACACAAGTCCATCAACAGGCACACAGGCTTTAAGAGCCTCGGCTGGCTACTGGATCACAGTCTTCCAGAAGGAATGCAGGTAAGCATGGCGGCGACATCACGGTTATGAAGACGCCGTTCACAGGGTAGAGGCTCAGAGAGGCAGCTGGGCTGTCTTCAGCTGTGGTGACTTCAGGGGTACAGCCTTTTAACTGGGGCAAGGAAGCAGAAAGATGAAGCAATTCCTAGTACCCAGGACTTGGTCAGAATCACAGAGTATTACAGGCAAAGAGGAGGCCCCTTTTGCAAACAGAGAGACTGAGGATGGAACAACGGAATGGCTTGCTAATGCCACAATGCAAAGACGAAAAGAGCCAGGACCTGGGCCCAACGCCCTGGCGCTGGCTTCAGGCGTCCATGGAGCCCATCCCCCCACCCCAGACTCCCAGCTCTGGGCTTCTAGACAGCACTGAAGACAGGTTAGCCAGCCTAGGAGGCTGCCCTGGAGCCCTGGAATGATTGTGCTTCACTGTTGTTGCCCCAGGATGAGGGGATCTTGCTCAGAGTCCCACAGGAAAAGGTCAGGAGCCAGGGCGGGGAGTCCAGACAGGAACATACCTGCAGTGGCTGGCGCCGCCATCCCATAGGCCTTGTGGAGCAGATCCAGAAGCTCTGTCTTCTCCTTCTCTGGGAGGAAACTGGACTGCGCCGCACTGATATTCTGGAAGGGCCAGCGTGGCAAATGACGTGGAACCAGAGGACACGGAAGGGACTGCTTGACAGTCTAGTGAGACTCCCATCTTCTTCAGTCAACATGGATTAAGCTCAGAGTGGGAGGGACTTGTCCAGAGTCACACTAGGAGGCTCTGTGTTTTTAGTGTGACACCCACTTGATTACAGATGTCAGAAGGCAGTTGGAGAAGCCTTGGGGAAGACATGGTAGGAGTGTGGGGCCAGAGAGAGACTCATAACCCGTAAGATCAGGGCTCAGCCTGGGATCTACAGATGGCCTGAAATGTATCTGAATAATTGTATAGCTGTTCATATCTTTCTGGTGAGACAGTGAGCAGCTTTTAGAGTCCTTGATGGACTCAACCCAAGCAAGGGATGAAAAGCCTGGTCTTAGATCAGGAGTTCAGCCTGAACTGGTCTCTTTCAGAGACATCTAACCCTAGGTTTGGTTCACCTGGACTCTTCAGAGATGCCCCCTGTTGGGCAGGACCACCAGGCCATCAGAAAGGCAGGCGACTTTCCAAAGCCCAGACTCAAGGCCAGCATGGCCCACCCCACTCACCAGTCTCTCAAACTCCTCTTCAGTGAAGCCCATGCTGTGTTTGGTCAGCTGGTAATCAGTGTCCAGGGTGGACTTGAAGATGAGAGGGTCGTCCGTGTTGAGCGAATAGTTAGCCTTGTCATTTTTGAACCTGTGTAAGCATGAGGGGGAAACTGCAAACACTCCACACACTTGGACCTGCACCCCTCTTTGAGCCTTTGATTTGGAAGGTCTCATCCTTATTGTACAGAGGAAGAAACAAATCCAGAGAACTTGGATGACTTGTTCAAGGCTGCGTAACTAGCAAGCCAAGACAGAAGCCTGTCTTATTAGGCCAGCAGCAGGATGCCTGTCCATTAGTCATGCCTCTCTAGAGCTGGGCAAAGGCCTGGTGAAGAGCCCGTGTCCCTCCAGCTACCACTCTTTTTAGCCATCCCACTGACTGTTTGCTTTCTAAGAAGAGTTGTTGGCAGCATGCCCTGCCCAAGGCACACCCACACTGGTCAGGCTCTTCCAGCACAACATGGAAACTTCCTTGCAAGACCTCTTATCACCACCATCCTGTTCAGTGCAATGGCCTTTCCCTAGTTCTTGCCTTACTTGACTGTGGGGTACCGTTCAGTGCTGTGGACTGGTTTTGGGGTCCCTTCCTTCCCTTGGTAGCTCAGAAACCATGCTTGATTTTCCTCCTACCTGTTGCTTCTTCTGCCTGTCCTTAAGTGTCCCTGCCCCCTGGGCTCCACCTTAGGCCCTCTTGTTCTACACATCTCTTGGGACCATTGCTGCTTTAAACCCCGCATCTCAGTGCACGTGACTCAGGTCTTTCTCCAGCCTGTGTGCTTCTAAGAATCTCCACTTGGACATTCCACAGGTACCTCACAGTCCACCTTCCTGAGGCCCCCTCGGGGCCCCTGCAAGTTCTCAGGACCCCTTCCAATCCAGATTTCAGAGCCTAAGTTTCTCGCCTTCTCCTAAGCTGGCAGGCCCACCAGCACTGGGCTGGCCATGGTCACCTGAGTGCTCACTCTCCTCCTGTCTCTGGGGAAGGCAGTTTTCCCTCCCAGGGCTCTAGTCACAGGACAGCCTGAAGGAGTGCAGCAGCCTTCCAGTTCAATTGCTCGGTGAGGGTGAGGGAGATCCTCAGGGGAAAGATATTTTCAGGTCATTCATCTTTAAAAAAAATTTATTATTGTACTTCAGATGCAGGTTTATGGAACAAACTAAGCTTCTCATTAGACAGTACACAATTGTTTTCTGACGCTGGCTACCAGCTCTCCTGTCACCACTCCTCAAGGGGAAGATTTTAAGATGGTACTCAGGGAATGCCCACAGGTGCCACGAGGCCCCAACGGCTGAGTAACAGGAACATGGAACATGCGGGCAGGAGGGACTCCTCTTCGTGATGCCTGTGAGGCAGGGTGGGAGGATCAGGACTCTGCAAGTGTCCCTCGGGGCAATGGGACACGCTCCCGCAGCTGGACAAGCAACAGGCCCCAGCTCTGCGGTTCTAGTTTACTAGCTGGTGATCTCAAGTCAATTCAAAGCCTACGTCTGACAGTAACACCTGCTAGGACCCAGCACAGGCTGGTGACTGTCACTGTTGCTTGCCCGTCCTTGGCCTTCCAGATACCAAACTGAAAGGGTCCCAGGGGATCAGGCCTCACCGAACGACAGCGTGCTCGGTCCCTGGCTTCCAGGCGCCTGTCAGGTAGCTGGACCAGGGGCAGACCTAGAAGAGCAGGTGGCGTGGGTGTGGCTGACAGGGGCAGCCCCAAGCCATGCTGACCCCGTGCCTCTGGCACCCTACCACTCTGTCACCACTCTTGCCATGGTCCCCACTGGCTTTGTTGTGGAATCCCATGAACAGTCCTTGTCTCTCTCCGCTGCCCAGTGGCTTTAATGCCCCAGGCCCATGGCCCCCTCCTTCAGTTCCTGGGTACCTCAGCCCTCCACCGGGACAGCCAGGGTGAGCTCCTCCCTGCTCCCGGGCCCTGTCACCTCGAAGTGCATGTTTTCCTGCCGTAGCCTGTTGTAGAGGGCCTCGTCCTCCACTGTGCGGTAGCCGTGACCCAGCCTCTCCGTCTTGAGCCTGTCCACAGCCTGCACAGAAGCAGAGTGGAGGCCAGTCACGGGGCAGAATGAGGCAGGGAGCAAGGGTCCCCACCGCCAGCTGCCTTCTCACCTCTCTCACTACTTCAGCTGAGCCAACTTCTCCGGCGTGGACAGTCCGGTGAACACCGCTCTTCACAGCCTCCTGAGAGGGCAAGAACAGGTCATGGCAGCCCCACAGGAGGGACCCAGGAGACTGCCCCAGAGAGAGTCCCAGAAGGCCCGGCCTTCGTACCCTATGGGCCTGAGTGATGACAGGCTCGAACACCCACAGTCTGGATGGGCTGGGTTCAACAGGATGGGAAGTCTGATGTTTTTATCATTATTTAAAGGTAGCTATGTGTCAGGAAACCCAGGTGGCATAATGGTTAAGTGCTATGGCTGCTAACCAAAACGTCGGCAGCTTGAATCTATCTGGTGTTCCTTGGGAGCTCTATAGGGCCATCCTACTCTGCCCTGTAGGGTTGCTATGACTTAGAATTGATGGCAGCTGTTCTAAGTTTTTCTTTCCCATGTGTCAGGCACTGTACTGAATTGTGTACATACTACTCACATCTGTTAAGATTTCTGGAAACCCTGTTAGTGTAGTGGTTAAGTGCTGTGACTGCTAACCAAAAGGTCAGCAATTTAAATCCACCAGGTGCTCCTTGGAAACTCTATGGAGCAGTTCTCACCCGGCCAACAGGGTTGCTGTGAGTTGGAATTGACTCGACAGCAGTGAGTTCGTAAGTTATTACAATTTCCATTTTATGGGGAGGGGATTATTGAGGTTCAGGAAGTTAAGTCTCATCACCAAATATCCACAAAGTGTGTAGCCAGTTCTGATCTCAGGCAGTGGGACACCAGAACCCCCACTCTCAGCCACCACGCTGCACCCCTCCCACGGGAAGTGCATGATTAGGCTGGAAGGGACCTTAGAAACGAATGTTCCAACTGAGCCATTACTTAGAGGAACACAGAGAAGACAGTCATGCTCAAAGTCACACAGCATGTCACAGGCAGAAACAGGCTCTGACCCAGGATCCCAGCATCCAGTGGGGTACTCCAAGCTCTCCATCTCAGAGCTTCGGTAGCACAGTGATTAAGTCCGGCTGCTAACCAAAAGGCTGGTGGTTTGAAGCCACCCCGTGACTGGAGGAAAAAGACCTGGACATCTATTTCCCTAAAGACTACAGTCGAGAAAACCCTCTGGGGCAGTTCTACTCCGTCATACGTTGTTGCTATGAGTTGGAATCAATTGGATGACACCTAACCAGCCACAATGCACCCTGGCACCCAGGAGTCCTTATCCTCCCCATTGTGTGACCCCTCCTTACTTTTGGTGGGAACAAGTTCCATCGTGATTCCCACAGGGCCATTTTCTACCCCTTCCCACAGGGCCCACCTCATAGGCCTTCAAGTGGCCCTCGAAGAGGCTGCTTCCCTCGATGGTCTCATCTCCAGCCAGGTCAATGGCCACCACATTCTGTCGGTACTTCTTACACAGCTCCACCACCTCAGGGGACCATTCTGTGGATGAGATGCCCCCGGGGCCTCCTCAGCAGGCCGCTGAAAGAGCTACCTCTGGGCCTTCTACTCAGGGCACCCCTGCTCACTCCCACCATAACCCACCCCAAGGCCAGGGTGAGACAGTAGGATGCTTCAAATCCCTAAATGTAGAACCTCCCCTCAGAGGGTCACTGCTAACCACCTCCATGGTCAGGCCTGGCTTTCCAAGACCATGCATGTGAAACTCTGAGGACAAGGCCCAGGCGCAGTCATTCATTTCCTGCCCACCACAGCCATACAGGCAGGCTCAGCCCCGCTCAGCAGAGGAGGACATGGAGGCCCACTGAATTTAACAGACAAAGGACATTTTAACATTTAAACCCAAAATTGATCTCACCCTCAAAAAAACCAAAAAACCTGTTGCCCTTGAGTTGATTCTGACTCACAACAACGCAATAGGATGCAGTACAACTGCCCCGTGGGGTTTCCAAGGAGGGGGCACCCGGCAGATTGAAACTGCCAACCTTCTGGTTAGCAGCTGAGCTCTTAACCCCTACACCACCAGGGCCCTGCCCTCACCCTAAAATTATGAAATGTCTTGATAACATATTAGGTATTCCTGACCAATAAAGTTACCATGAATTATTTTTAAACAAACCAAACCAACAAACACAGGCTTTGAAGCCAGATGGCCCTGGGTTCAAATCTGGGCTTTCTGCCTTCGTGCCTGAGTGGGTAAAGGCTTTACCTCTCTCTGCTCCAACATCCTCATGTGTCAGATGGGGATAAAAGACAGTCATCCTATCACACAGGCTACTGCAAGGATTGGAAAACACACTCCACCACTAGGCCCAGAGCAGACCCCATGAGGAATCCAGTAGGTATAATTGTCTCCCTGTGACAATGCCTGGCTGGGGTCAGAGAGGTGATGTGACTTATCCTAGGTCATACAGCAGGGCTGCTGTCCACCAGAAGCTCAAATCCTGGAGATGTGATCCGTATCAGTGACAAGAATGATCCCTCAAACCCTGAGGATGTGATCCATGTCAGTGACAAGAAAGACCCCTCAAACCCGGAAGATGTGATCTCTGTCAGTGACAAGAAAGACCCCTCAGGCCCTAGATGAGTCCAGGGCCACAGGATCTCAGTTGAGGACTGTGAGCCCATCAGATTAGATTTTTAAAATTGTTCAGGAGCTTTGGGTTCTGAGCCTGCGAGGCTCTCTGGGCGTTCTCTCCATGGTGAGAAAGATCTCTGTCGCTGGCCCAGTGGGTTTCCAATGGCTCTGGAAGCCCCTGGGTCCCACTGATGGGTTCCAGGAAATATATAGGGGCGAGGGGCACAGGGAAGAGTGGATGTAGCCTGTCAGCTCCAGTGCCAGCCCAAGGGTCTGGCCAGGGGTAGGCTGATGGTGCGGTCACACAGGGTGCACTCACCAGGCTGGTGGCGCATACAGCACAGGATTGTCCGGACCTTGACCCCAAAGTCTCGCTCCCCTTCCTGCACACCCTGGATCACAAGGTCCACCACCTCATCTGGGGTGAGGTCGCCTCTGTGTGGATAGGGAGCAGGGATGGGCTTCAGGCAAAGGGATGGCCTAAAGGATAGCTGGCTGGAGGGGCAGAAAGGGGCTAAGGGGGCCAGGAAAGGACAAAAGGGGGAAGAATGAAAGGGATGGAGAGAGAGGCCCCAAGCCCAGCACACACCCCTTCCTGGGTCTGGAGCTCCCCAGGCAGCTGGGTGTGTGCTCGGCTATGGCACCTCCAGACCCAGGCAGTGGTTTCCCGGGGGGTGACCCCACCCCCAGGCAGATAGCACTGCTAAGCTTCAACCTCGTCTGATCTCCCTCCAGGGCCTCAGAGTGCCCCCACTTGCCCATGGGCATCAGAATCATGGCTCAGAAGGGGGTTATGTAGTTGTGACACCACCTGGAGACCTATGGGGGTCCAAGAATTGGCAGGTATAGTTCACGCCCACGTCAGTGACACAGTTAGAACAAGGTTCCTGGAAGTCACTAGTTAAGCGTGTTAATACCCTTAGGCCACAGGCCTGTGTCCAGAGCTAGGCCCCTACAGAGCAGGGTGTAGGAAGCAGCAGAAAGCCATTATCCAAGGTCAAAGCATAAACCCAAGGCAGGAAGGTGGTTATCATGTCTCTGGACAGACTTAAGCCTCATCCTTCTGAGGCCATGGACGAGATTAGGGGACAAATCCTAGACTTGACTAGCGCAAGGAGGCCTGCCTGTCTGGACCTCAGGTCTCAGGGTGAGGCCAGCACTACGCCACCACGGCCTCTCCCTGGTGGTCACTCACTCAGCCTGGTTCCAGGGGATTGGCTTCACTTTGGAGTTGGCTAGCAAGTGCGGGCTGTAGCGCACCTCCGTGTACACCACGCCCTCCTCGGCCTTCATCTGGACAAACTCATAGGCGATCCTTTTGATGGCCTCCCGGGAGCCTCTGGGAAAGGAAGAAAGAGATTGGGGACACCCTTCTCCCAGGTCCCTTGGGAGCGCCATGAGCAATGAGGCTCTTTCCAGTTCTCAGAAGATCAAAGACACCTCTGACCCCACCCCCTATCCCCCAGCTCCCAGCTGTGGCCATCTGTTGCGTGAGACTCCAGACACATGGCAAGTCCTGTCCGCCTGATTTCCAGTTTGTGTTTCGACTGTCATCCCTCCACCCAGGTATAGACCACCTCCTCTCTCCAACTGGCCTCTGCCTCCGCTGCCACCCTGCCTACCTTGGAACTCCTCACCCAGTGACTAGCCTAACTTTTAAAAATATGAATTGAAGCATATTAGACCTCCACTTTAAATCCTAAAGGCATCCCATCACATGAAATCCCACTTTACATCTCAAGCCCCAAGGCCAGCGTGTCTACCCCCGCCAACTTCTGCCATCTCTTCACCTCCACTAGAGCCTGCTTTCTGTCCAAGGGACAGCAAGCCCATTCTCAGGGCAGGACCTCTGCCGCTCCCTCTGCTGCGTGCTTGTCCCCCAGATCTTTCACATTCCCGCCCTTCCTCCCTTCGTCTCAGCTCCATGGTCACCTCCTCGCAGAGGACTTCCCTGACCACCTTGTTTTAAAACAGCACCCCCGCCATTCCCTTCCCCTCCCCCTAAGCTTTAAGCCTTATCACCATTCAGCATTATATACTGTGGTGTTTCTCCATCAGATGAGAAGGGCTGGGACTCACTCACTCTGTCTGTTCTCAGCCATGGACATAGCCTAGGACATAGTGGCCACTCAAGTATTTGCTCAGTGGTGGCTGGTGGCTGGTAGGTAACAGAAATGAGAAAAGGACAGACAGACAAATCCAGAAGCAGCTTTGGGGTGAGAGACACACGAGGGACTCAGTTATAGACTAAATGCTGCTTCCCACACTTGCTTGCTGTGTGGCCCTGGGCTAGTTAATCACCCTCTCTGATATTGTGAGGGTTATTGTGAGGACCAGCCAAGTTCAACCTCAAAGCACCTAGGCCAGTGCTTGGAACAGCGCAGACAAATGTCCAAAGTATTTTAGCAGCTGTTATTAGTTGGCATTGCCTATGGGGGAGATTGGGCAGCCAGGGGTTAGGTAAGTGAGAGACAATTTTGTCCCTGGAAGGCCCAACTCACAGTGGCAGGACTGAATTCCTAGAAAGAAGCCTTGGCTCCGCCTTGTCCCAGGACTTTTCCCACTGGCTGTGCTGGGGTGGGAGAGGCCAGGGCTATATCTCTGCATCTTCTTCCTCAAAGCCTGAGTACAGGTAGTCTCTGACTTAGGATGTATTTGAGTTATGACAAACCACACTTACAGCCATCTTTTTTTTGGTACAGTTTATATTAGTGATATGTACTACCTACCGTAGTCATGCAGCACATAATGTACTAATGTTAGCATTCTAGAAATTCACTTACAGATTTCAATTTTATGACATACATGTAGTTTTCTAAACTAAATCAGGGGCTTCAGTTGCTTGAAACCAGGGACCCAAACACAGACCGCTTTGCTAAAGTCATTAGGCAGCTTCAGGAAGCAGTGACATGTTACCGTGAAATACAGGAAGGAAGAAAAAAAGGACCATATAGACCTCTGTCATGAATTTTCTGACTAGAAACACCATCTTCATTCCCAACAGTAACCCAGATATTCTAGAACCTTCCATAAGTGGAGCTATGAGCACAGCTGACAAAATGCCCACGTTGTGCTACTCTTCTCCATCATCTAAGTAACTTCTTTTTATTTATGTACTTTTTGATGTCTAGATTAAAATATACCTACAAGCTTATACGTAATATTTCCAGCCCTCAAAGACAATGATGACAAGAATTATAAAGATATTGATAATACAAGGCAATAACAATGAAAATAGAAACCCGGTGGCACAGTGGTTAAGTGCTGCGGCTGCTAACTAAAAGGCCGACCGTTCAAATCCACCAGGCGCTCCTTAGAAACCCTATGGGGCAGTTCCGTTCTGTCTTATTCGTAAGGTTGCTGTGAGTTGGACTCAACTAGACAGTAATAGGTTTGTGTTTTGGCTTTTTAATAATGAAACAAAAAGATTTGACTTACGTCAGAAACAACTTATGACAGGGTCCTCAGAACACAGCCCTGTCCTCAGTCGGGAACTACCTATGTTTCTAGCATCTGTGCTGTCTGCCTGTATCCTTTGCCACTTCTCTGTGGAGGTAGAAGGAATTTCAGCTGTTTGTACCACTTATGAGAAAACAGAGGGAAAATTGAAGCCCACAGGCATGGAGACTTGCTCAAGTACACACAACAGTGAGCTGCAGAAGGATACTTCCTCTCACCCCCATAGCCTAGGGCACAGGCTTGGTCCTCCCACGGCCACAGGGAACAAGTCAGTACTAAGGCCTGAGGGTTACGGCCAACTCACGCAATAGCAGGCATGTAGTACTCAAACTTGGCCAGGAAGGCCGGGAGGGTTTCTGGCTTGTCCATGCCGATGATGTCCTGCAGCTCCTCCACTGTGTCGGCCGGGAGGGGGATCCCTCTCTTCCTGGAGACAGAAACAGTGAAGGCAACGAATGAGTCCAGGGTGGCCTGACTTGGGCAGCGTGGACAACACTGGGACCATGGCAGGAAATGAGGTCTCTCCATTCAACTCCTCCCACTGGACAGATGGGAAGACTGAGGCCGAGGCATGTAGAACTAGGACTGAACCCTCCAGGTACCTCCTGTCCCCTAGACGAAGACATATCAGTAAATCTCCAGGAAATAAACAGAAGTTGAAGCCTGTACATACACAGACACACACACTTATCCCTAGTGGCCCAGGAGGCAAATCTGTAACTTTTTACTCAGCCCCAGGCATGGGTACAGCCAGGTGTCACCAGGGGCAGTAACTGCAGCATGACAAATCTCAAGTCAGGTCCCGGGGCCCCAACTTCCGACCCGCCCTCGGCCTGGCCAGCACATTAGAGAGACTTGGTCCTCCCAGCATGCTGGGAAAGGGCCTAGCCCCTAGATGAGCTGGATTCCAGCTCAGAGCTCTCTCCTCCCTCCCCACTGGGGTTCCTTTTCCCCATAAGCATCTAGGCCTCACCTCTTGGCCAAGGGAAACTAGAACAAGCACCTGCTTCCTGTACTCCGTGGCTCTGTCCCAATTCAAGATGTCACCCTAGGTCTCTGTTCTCCCACTTTTAAGATAAAGGAATAGCAGTCAAGGAAGACCAGACTTGGAGGAAACACTTCGAACGTTAGGACGGAGACAGAAACAAGAGAACAGACAGAAGAAACATCGAGCCACAAGCAAACAGAGGACAATATCTAAAAGTAATATCATCAAGGACATAGGAAGATAATGCACAGTTGTCACAAAACTAGGGCACCTTTTTTGTTTTCCATAAGGAAACATGCAGAGAACTAAGAAAGGGCTCACAGAAATTTCAAAGAGGGATTGGCAGCAACAGACAGGATACAGTGAAAGGCATGGAAGATAAAGACAAGGAAATCTTCTAGAATGTACATGATAGTTTTAAAAAATTAGAAGATTTTATCATGAGTTTCAAGCATTCAGTTTCCTCTAAAGCAGGAACAGCAAGCAGGGGTCAGGAAATGACCCAATAGATAAGAATCTCATCAAACATGGGTAAGCCCCCCAAGAGAATGTCCCAGTAAGCCTACGGAGCATGTCTCCTTTCCTGCTTGGTGGCTCCAGGCCCTGAGGGTACCCACCAGTCTGCCAGTCTGTCCACTGTGCATGGCCCCTCCCAGCCCCCAATCCTTGCAAAACACTGTGGGGCAATGGTGCCCCTGGTAAGGTCCTGGCATCTAGAGGTCACAGGCCACATGTCCTCTGACCTGCTTCCCTGGACTGAGAACTCCCAGAGTCACCCTTCTGTGGCCACCCTCAGGAATCGTGGTCCCTACAGACTGCACAACCAGCCGTCCTAGCGTCACTCCTGTGCAAGGTGGATCCTGTGCCCTATAGTGCTCTCAGTGCCTGGTATTTGGGAATCAGATTGCCAGGTCTTTCTTCCGTGGAGCTCCTGGTGGACTTCAACTCTTCAGTTAGCAGCCAAGCCGGTTTAGCATCTGTAGCACCCAGGGACCTCTCCTGCAGACTGTACCACCTGTAACTACCAGGTTGTGGGTGTCAGCAGGGAGCTGGCAGGGAAAGTGACATTCAGGCCTCTGCTTCTTGTTCTGCCAAGTCCAGCAGCCTCATCAGCCCTGGACCCACTGGAGCGGCTCTGTGGGATTCTGCTGATGGTCGTCCTCCAACTCCCAGGACCCCTCACCTTCCTGGTGGGGCTCTTCTTCAGACCCCTGTCCTTCAGCCTCTGCCCAGGTAAGCACACCTCCTTTCGTGGTGTTAACACAGGAGCCAGTGGTCCACGCCTTCCAGTTCTCTGCATTGACACATTGTCCTTTAGGGCCCACGGCCACCTGGCTGCCAGGTAGCAGCAGCAACGACAGGCTTAGCATCTGACACCCTCAGTGTGGCGCAGGCATCTCCTACCTTCCATGGCCAGAACTCAAGCCACCCTCCCCCTTTCCCCAAGTCTCTCCTCTTTCTCACGGGCTCCACATTCCAAACATTGTTCCTCAGCCAGTGGTCTGGCCAAATCCCCAACTTCCCCTGTCCCTCCTCTACCCACAGCCAACCCCCAAATCCAAATTATTTTGCTTTCTGAATACTTCTCAAATCAATCTCTTCTTCTCTGGCACCCCTCCCCAGCAGCCACCAAGAGAGATCTTTTTATCAACAATTTAGAAAGAGTGGCCAAGGAAGGCTTCTGGGAGGAAGGGACATTGAAGTCAAGGGCAGGAGAGGAGGAGGGTGAAGGGCATGTGCTGAGGGCTTCAGACGGGAAGCAGGGAGGGTGTGGAGGAAGGTAAGGAGCTCAGAGGGTGAGGGGTCAGTGGAAGGATGTGCAGGAGGAAGGCAGGCCAGACGAGCACGGTGGGGGCTGGGACTGTATCCCAGAAGTACTGCGAAGGCCAGGAAAGGACCTAAGTGGGAAAGTGGCATGAACTGATTCACCCGTTGAACAGCTTCTGGTTGCTGCGTAGGCAAAAGATTGGAGAGAAATCGGAACACAGGACGGCACTCACACCCAACGGGCAACAAAGAGCCCCCTAGTACCTCCCACAGGCCTTGTCCCCAGAGCTGCAGAGACTGAGCTGTAAAGTGCCCTTGTGGGGACCAAAGACACAGCCAGAAGAGCTGTGGCCAGGTCCTGGCTCCTCCCACAGAAGCAGAGGCTTCTCATGGGGCCAAGCTTTGTCCTCAACGGTCCCCTTCCTCACTCCACCGTGGCCCCTGCTGACAGGCCCAGTCCACAACACCGCCCCCCTGTCCCCCACCGCTGTGAACAATGCTCCCAGGAGGAGCTTGGCCTCAGAGAGTCAGGCACAGAAAGCCCTGAATTCTTCCTCTCTGCTTTCTTTACCATGTCACCCTGGGCAGAAGTTCCCTCTAAAGCACCTCAGTGTCCTCATCAGTAACATGCAGATAATATTTTATTTGAGGGATACAAAGAGGAATAAATGAAACTTTACATGTTGTTGGAAAGAGAGGTCTCTGAAAACCAGCTCTGCTGGTTACAGACTGTGTGATCTCGGGAGGTGCTTGACCTCTCTGTGTTTCCTAATCCTGGTATGCTTGAAAAACACCGAGTGAGGACTCCACAAAGGAGAAGGAGGAAAGAGGTCAGAGAGGGAGCGTGGGTGTCGTGGGACCTTCAGGGCCCTGTGCAGACTTGGCCTGGTACCCTGAGTGGCATGGGAACGTTGTAGGGGTTTGAGCAGGGGATAAGCTGACCAGATTCATTTGAGTACAACTGTTTGACTACACAGCCATGTGGACAGTCGCTGGGGGTCACCCAGTGACCAGTAAGGAGCTACTGCAACAGCCCAAGTGAGACGCAGCAGTGGCCACCAGCAGGGTGCAGACAGGGATGGGCAAGAAGTCAGATTCAGAATGACCTCCGGAAGAAGAGCTGACACGGCTATGAAGAAGACATCAGAGAGACATCAGAGAAGCCCTGGGGAGGGCAGAATCACGGGAGCAGAAGGAAGAAGTGGACAAGGACAGAATCCTAGAGACAGAGAAGGGCTACTTGATGTGGTCTTGGTGGACAAGCCAGGCACTCCCTCCTCTCCCCTCTCTGCTAGGCCCTATACCCCATTTGGGAGTTCTCTGGCGTATCTTCACAGGTACCCACATTCTGGGTCCAACCAACTCCTGGGTCCCAACTCCTGGAGATCACACCCCAGCTGGAACTGCTTCACCCCTTGCAGGCTCTGTGAAGCTGGCTCCCCAACCACTGCAGTGGTATGGGGAACAGAAAGTCAACCCAGTGACCCCACATTGCCATGCCTTCCCCTTTTCCCTTGACATCACCCTGGGCAATCCTGTCTTCTTGCTCCCCTTAATGATTGCTCTATGACCTCTTAATGAGCTCTCTTTGATTAGATGCCTTCTTGGTACCTGACAACTCACCCTAGTGACCTCATTAGGGGCCCTGTGGAGGTGATCAGAGGCTGGAGGTGGACAGAGGACAAGACAGATAAGCCAAGGAGGCTTTGCCCCTACTTAACCAGGGTCTTGATGCTATACTTAATAATACTAATAATAATGTCATTACGTGCTATTTATGGGACATGTTGTGTGAGTGGGCCCTGAGCTCAGCTTTTAGTGTCTTACTTGACTAAACCTGACAAGTGAAATGGTACAGGCAGGGACTCTGAGGCCAGAACCCAGACCCAGCTCTCTGCTTACTAAGCAAGCCAGAGGCTTTACTTGTCTGTGTCTCTGCTCCCTCATTTATAAATTAGGGGTAACGATGGTACCTATTGTTACGGATTGAACTGTGTCCCCGAAAAATATGTGTCAACTTGGCTTGGCCATCATTCCCAGTATTGCGTGATTGTCCATCATTTTCGTCATCTGATGTGATTTTCCCAGGTCTTACAAATCCTACCTCTATGATGTCACTGAGGCAGGATGAGAGGCAGTTACGTTAACAAGGCAGGACTCAGTCGACAAGATTAGGTTGTGTCTTAAGCCAATCTCTTTTGAGATGCAAAAGAAGGAAACAAGCAGACAGACACGGGAACTGGACATCACCAAGAAAGCAGAGCCAGGAACATGTATCCTTTGTGCCCTGGGTCCCAAGGCTCAAAAGCTCCTAGACCAGGGGAAGACTGATGACAAGGGCTGACAAGGAGAGAAAGCCTTCCCTTGGAGCCAGTGCCCTAAATTCAGACTTCGAGCTTCCTAGAGTAAATTTCTCTTTGTTAAAGCCATCCACATGTGATATTTCTGCTAAATATGGTTCTTGTTGCACAGTAAATGCTAATACTTACACAGTTAAAGATTAAGTTAAAACAGTTGCTTCATAGGCTATAGAAATGTCACTAGAAGTATGATAAGATGAAGAAAAGTATTTCCCAGAACTCTGTCAGGGAGCTGGAAGAGATTTTCTAATAACTGGGGGAAACATCTGAGAATCTCTAATTCTTCTTTGTGTAATATTTTATTCTTCTGGTGAAGGTTTACACAGTAGTTTAGGCTCCCATTCAACAATTTCTATACATGTTGTTCAGTGACATTAGTGACATGCTTCTCAGTAAGAGGACATTCCCATTGTTTCTGTTCTGGTTATTCTCTTTCTATTTATCTAGTATCCCTGCCCCCTTCTCTGTTTTAAAGTCACTGTTGACCATTTGGTCTCATATAGATGATTTTTTAAAGGAGAACACTACTCATAGGCAATACTTTGTTTTGTGAGTCAATCTGTTCCTTAGCTAAAAAGGTGACCCCAGGGACTAGTTTCAGTTCAAGGTCTAAAGAAAATCTCAGGGCACGAGTCTTGGGCAGTCTTCTAATCTCAACTCACACTCCTCTAATTTCACACTCCTCTAGGTTGGTCTTTTGTTTTTTAGGAAACTGGGGTTCTTTTCCACATTTTTCTTGCATTCTCTCAGGGATCATCAATGATGGCTCTCATTAGAATGCCTACCTATCTTTTGAGGAGCGGGTATCTAGAAAATTGAGGGAATTCTGTCTGGTTTATGAAGCAGAGTGCTGACACTTGAGTCTGGAGCTGAACTGAGCTGCTCAAGACAATGAAGAAGAAGCTGAATTCTCCTACCTCCCCAGTAAGGGCTGAGTGAACATGGGAAGGATACTGGTCTGCTGGGAGGGGTAAGGCAGGAGGGTCCCCACCTCCCAGCCAGCTTTGGTGGAAGGCCTTATTCTTACATAGAAGCCACAATCACAACAAGGAAACAGAACAGTTTGGATTGAACCCAGGTCCACTGAACTCCAAAGTTCCCGCTCCTAAGTAGTATGAGCCTTGAGGTCGTGGGAGGATGGGGACCAACCATCCTCACTAGTGGAGGCTGGGTACCCTTTTGGCTACCAACATGGGTAAAAACCAAGGCAGGAGGTGTGTATCACTTGGAAGATGCAGACATTTGGGCCAAGGATGGGGCAGCCACTTCTGCATGTCACCAAGCAGTCATTACCATAATGATGTAGTAAAGCTTTGGGGTTCAGACAGTCTGGAGGTCAACTCTTGATTCTATAACTTACTTGTGTGGCCTTGGACAACCGTTTACACTTCTTTGAGTCTATTTCCTTCTCCATAAAATGGAGATGGTAGTTAGCCAGCTCTCTGTGTTACGGAGGGGTTAAGTGTGCTGAGCAGGAGATGCTCAGTACTCACCATGTGCAGAGTAGGTGATGCTCAGGAAGCAGTACCTAGTGTCGGTGTGTCACCTGCCACAAGCCCACACCGAGTCAAAAGTCAGAGCCTGGCTCAGCCTGGCTCAGCTCTGGAAACAACCATGCTCCTGTGTAGGATGTGTGTGTGTGTGCATGGGTGTGTACGTGTGGTGTGTGCGCATGTTGTGTGCTTGTGTGTTGTGCATGTGTGCATGTGTGTGTGTTGTGTGTGCACGTGTGTGTGTATGTGATGTGTATGTGTAGGGGTGTAAGCTCAGGCCTGCCTCTCCTGACAATAGGAAGACAAGGGCCAATAGATGATCTGAAAGTAGTGAACTGGGCTATGGGCTTCTAGCTCAAAGCTAAGGTCTCCTCATTTTGACAGAACCATCTTCTAGCTGGGAGCTGATCTGATTCTCACAGGGAAAAAAAGAAGGACTAGGAACCCTGGAATTTTCTAGAAGCTTCCAGATATCACCCAAATCCCGGGAATGAAGACTAACTTACGGACTTACTTGCCATAGTATAAGATGGTTTCAGGCTTGATGGCTCCATCTAGGTGGACATGGAGTTCCACCTGCAAGGGACAGAACAGCGAGGGAGAGTGAACACCCCAGGAACGCCTGAAGGAACTCTCAGGGGTTAATGTTAACCTTAACAACAATTAACCACTTACTGGACACTTAGCACATACATGTTATCAAACTCTTTACAAGCACAACCTTCTTAACCCCCGGCTGTAGTGTAGGTTCCATCACTAGCCCTCTTTCTTTTGAAGTTGAGGACTCCAAAGTTCAGAAAGGTTAAATAACTTCCCCGAGGCCACACTGCAAGTAATGGAAGTGGGAACCCACCTCAGTGGATTTCTCCTTAACCCCAGCTGTCAAGTGGCAGAACTAGAATTCAAACTCAAGCCCAATTCTGAAGCTTGGGCTCTAAACCACAAGGCCTGCTGGGGTCCCGCAGGACTACTAAGCCTAAGCCACCCCCCGGCAGGCTCATCCTGCTGTCTCAACAAAATCCAATTTTAACAACAAGGATTGACTACAGACTTCCTGAATAAATATTGTTTACGTATTTCAAAACTAGAGTCATTTTTCAAAGAAGGTTTTACTGAAGCACAGCCTATCAGGAGTTGATATCAGTCAATAAAG
This sequence comes from Heterohyrax brucei, assembly GCA_028571685.1. Lineage (NCBI taxonomy): Eukaryota > Metazoa > Chordata > Mammalia > Hyracoidea > Procaviidae > Heterohyrax > Heterohyrax brucei. Next base: position 73,083,950 of record CM053156.1, read on the forward strand.
ATCTTTCGAGCATTCTAGAAAGCAGATGAGACAGTTGGTCATCTAATCCTTGCCCATCATTTCTTAATAGCTTGTAACCACATATAACACATACAAATATGTTGAAAGCCGGAGCTGTGAAGACAGCACACGGGTTTCACTCCAGCTCTGTCCTTCTCAGGCTGTGTGATCTCAGATGCAGCACTGTACGTCTCTGAACCTCAGTGTCCTCAGCCTCCCTGTCCAAAAGCAGTTTGGAAGGATTAATGGGACAGAATAGGTGGAGATGACCCAAGGGTGTTTACTGGGTGCTGTCACCAGCTGCACGGAAACCAGGGGACTAGGACCTTGCCATCTGCCCATTCTGGCTCATGAGGAAAGCTTTCTCTGGGCTCAGGGAAGATACAGAAACTCAACTGACATCTTTGCCAGGAAGGGGCCTTCTCAGGAACATGGGGGCCTGAGTAAGACAGCTGGCTGGGAGACAGCAGCCACGGAGCTGCTGGCCTGGGCACAGCCTGGGGGTCACCACCAGAGGTGCCCCTGAAAGCGAAAACCCAGGGTAGGCCCACAGGGGCCAGCAGGGAACAGTCACCAGCCCCAGCGACCAGCAGGACCTCAGAGTAATCGGATCTCCTGTGGCCGTCCAGCTGGAGGAATCAGTAGCCCACACCAGGCTCTGAGCCCAGATAGCTGTTAGAGTTCCTGATAAAATGAGTTCAACTCCATACTCTATCACTCAGCCAGCATTCACCAAAAAACAAAACAAACCCACAGCTACTGAGTCAATTCGGACTCATAGCGACCCTACAGGTCAGAGTAGAACAGCCCCATACATTTTCCAAGGAGCACCTGGTGGATTTGAACTGCCGACCTTTTGGTAAGTACTTAACCACTATGTACCAGGTTTCCAGCATTCATGAGGGGCTGAAAACAAGCTCAGCATTGGAGATGTTGAAGCTTACAGTCTAAGGAACTGTCAGCCAGCTGCGTGACCTAGGCCAGGTGACCTCAGTTCTTGGGGTCCTGGTTATCTTATCCTTAACCCAAACAGGGCTGTAGTGAGGGCCCTCCCAGAGAGGTAAGAGCACCAACTGCCAGCTTGGCTGGGACGGCATCTCAGTCCTTCCACTCACTCCAAGGGTGACCTTGAGCAAGTTACTTTGCTTTCTGTGCCTCAGTACCCTCATCTATGGAATCAGAGAGTAACGTGCCTTCCTCCTACGTCTTTTTGGGCGTTAACCACATTAATGTATATAGAGCACTTAGATCAGTACTTGGCACATAAGAAGTAAACTGAGTTTGTCATTCAACAACAACAACAGAAAGACCCGTTAGTGAATGCTAGGAATACAGGCTCCGGTGACAATTACTGTCAAGCAAGGGAGAGGGACACTAAGGAAATGTCATACTGATAAATGCACAATCACAAACCAAGGTAGCACCTCGGAAAGTACAAACAGCACTATGAAAGAAGGGAACAAACAAAAACCCAACCCAACTAAAAGGCCTGCAATGGCTTTCCCGAGAAAGCATAGCGTGGGCTAAAATCTGAAGGATGAAGAGGGACTAACTAGGTGAAGGTGAAGGTGAAGGTGAGGCAGAAGGCAGAGTGAAAATTCCAGACAAAGGAAATAGCATGTGCAAAGATCCTGTGCAGGGAGAGAATGTGGTACGTTAGAGGAACTGAAGCAGGAGTTTAGAGAAGGGAGGGATCATGGGACTGAGGTGGCTGAAGGGACTATTCATGCAGGATCTTGGGCGCAATGAGAAGTCATGTTTTCTCCGGAAAGCAAAGAGAAGCTGGCAAGAGAGAAAGCACAGTGACTTGTAGTAAAATTACTTTAGAGGCTACTGCAGGCAAGTGTGTGGGAAGTGATGGCAGCCCCGACCAAACTGAGAGAAAGAGGTGTCAGGGATAATGCTCCAGGACAGGCCTGGGTGACAGCGCTTCCTAGGCCCTGAGATAGAGACCTCTAGAAGACCAAGTCCTTAGGAGGCAAAGTAGGCAGTGGATGAGGAAAGAACACCTAATTCATTTGGTCTTAGTTCTATGTTAAAGGAGATGCCTTTGACACATCCAAAGGCAAATGAAGAAATACAATGAGATAACTTGGGTCCAGTGCTCTAGGAAAATATAAGTTTGCCCACCGATGAGAAGTGAAGCTGTGGTCTTATGGAGCTCCATAGGGCCAGAGCATCCAGGGGTATGAGAGGCCAAGGACATGCCAGGAAAAGCTTACAGCAGAATGAGCCTGCAGAAGACCGGGAGAAAAAGTGGTCAGAGAGGCATGTGGTGTGCAGAAGGCAAGAGGCCATCAGGGTGCAAGAAAGAGGGATGGTCCACTGTGCCAGGGACTGTTAGAAGTCACAGACGAGGAAGACAGAAACATGTCCTTTGGGCCAAGAGACCCATAGGACACTCTGGCTGCCCATGAGGAGCACCTAAGAACAAATCCATCTGGAGAGCAGTACAGCCAGAATGCTCCTTAGAAGCCGGGATGGCAAGGAAGGACATCGCGGTGGTAAGGCAGAGGGTCAGCGGCAGAGAGGAAGACCCTCAACAGGACGGGCTGACACGGGTGCTACAACAACGGGGGCAAACAGCGGTGACTGCGGGGACGGCACAGGACCGACTAGTGCTCAGTCCTCCTGACACGGGGTCGCTGTGAGTTGTCACCATCTCCATGGCACCTAACAACAATGACAAGAAGCTGCTGAGAACCCCAAGGATGAGAATTCAGCCAAGGAAACCACAAGTTCTGGGGTTGGAGCCCAAGCATGGGCATTTTTTTTTCTTAAATCTTACTACTTTTTTATTGCACTTTAGATGAAGGTTTACAGAGCAAATTCATTTCTCGTTAAACAATACACATATTTTTGTGACACTGATCGCCAATTCCACAACATGTCAGCACTCTCCCTTTCTTGACCTTGAATCCCCTATTACCCGCTGTCATGTCCCCTCCTGCCTTCTCGTCCTTGCCCCTGGGCTGGTGTGCCCCTTAAGTCTCATTTTGTTTGATGGGCTTGTCTAATCTTGGACTGAAAGGTGAATCTCAGGAGTGACTTCATAATAAGCTGTTACAAGGATGTCCAGGGGCCACGGTCGGAGTTTCTCCAGTCTGTCAGACCAGTAAAGGTGGTCTTTTTGTGTGTCAGTTTCACTTCTGTTCCACATTCTACTCCAGCTCTGTCCAGGACCCTCTAGCTGACCCCTGCCAGAGCAGTCAGTGGTGGCAGCGAGGCACCATCTACTTGTGTTGGACCTGTCTAGTGACGGCTGTGTTAGTTGTGGTCCATCAGCCATTGGGACTAATCTTTCCCTCGCGTCTTTGTTTTTCTTCATTCTGTGTTGCTCCAGATAGGATGAGACCAGTGGAGTATCCTCGAAGGCCACTCATGAGCTTTTAGGACTCTAGACACTACTCACCAAAGTAGGATGTAGACCATTTACCTTATAAACTAAGTTATGCCAAAAGAAATAGATACTTCCCGAGACCATGGTCCCCAGAGCCCGCAGCCCAGTAACTGGGTCCCTCAGGTAATTTGGGTGTGTCTATGGAGCTTCCAGAAACCTTGGTGGCCTAGTGGTTAAGTACTACAGCTGCTAACAAAAGATCAGCAGCTGGAATCTAGCAAGTGCTCCTTGGAAACTGTATGGGACAGTTCTACTCTGTTCTATACAGTTGCTATGAACTGGAATTGATTCATTGGCAATGGGTCGGGCTTTAATGTGGAGCTTCCATGATCTTGGAATGGAAGGATACGGGCATTTTTAAACTTGCAGCCAAGGCTGAGAATCAGCATCCTAGAGGAACCTTCCTGAGGTCTTAGGGTAAGAAACACTGGAAACAAGAAAATGCAGTGCAGACTCTTCTTTCTAGAAGGTGGCCCCTGAAGGGGAGAAGAGGGCCTGGGAGAAGGCTTGGAGGCAGAAGCTGGGCAAAGGAATCTTGTTTCTTTTGAAAGTTAAGCTTCGATGGCAATGACCAGGTAAGAGAGAAGAGTTGCCGCAGGTCACTGAGAAGGTAGGAGGGGCAAGAGTGCAAAAGCCAGGGCTGGCCTGGGAGCCTGGGAGAGGGGTCAGGCAGCCAACTCAGCATGGACACCTGAGTGCTGTGCACTCAGTCAGGGGGCTGCACGGCTACCTCTAGGTAAAGCACTTCACTGCCAAGGTGAGGCTCCCCAGGGCTCTCTCTCCCCTCTGGCCCAGCAGCTGGCCATTTTCAGGATGGTAACTGTCCCATGTGCTTAGTCCTTACCTCACTGATGAGCAAACACCCTGCTGAAGGCCCGTGCTGGGCATGCAGTGTGCACAACAAGCATTATGCAAACCTATGAGGCTTTCATGGAGTCCCTGGGGGGGCATAAACGATTGACCAGAAGTTGGTGGCTTGAACCCACCCAGCAGCTCCATGGGAGACAGACCTGGTGGTCTCTCCTGTAAAGATCACAGCCTAGAAAACCCTCGGGGCAGTTCTCCTCTGTCATATGGGGTCAGTGTAAGTCAGACTCCACTGGATGGCGTACAATAACAACATGATGCTTTGGCAGACTCCCTGGGTGGTATGTTCAACTACAAACCAAATGGCTGGTGGTTGGAACTCACCCATGGCATTCTGGGAAGAAAGGCCTGGCAATCTGCTTCAGAAGGGTCACAGCCTACAACACTCCCTGGAGGGCAATTCTGCTCTGTAACGGTGCGTTGCCACGAGTCAAAATCAACTCGATGGTAACTGTTTGGTTGTTTTCTTGCTTTGTTTTCAATGATGCTTTGGGCTACTTAGATCTGGGGAGTATTTGTTACCCCCCCCCCGCACAATGTAACCTAGGCTGCCTGCCAACTAGCCAACACACCCTCTGAACTCCTCACTACAAGCTGTGACTAGGAAGTGAACCAAGTACTACGAGGGGGAAATAGTCAAGGATGGGGATCCATTTGGAAAGAATATCCAGAAATCAGGTTGAGGAAGAGACAAAGAAGAGGAGCCAGCCAAGGGGGATGGGGAGGAAGGGGAGGAAGGAGGGTTTCAGGCACAAGGAACAACTTGTGCGAAGTGTCTGACCCAGGGGAGATGAGTCCAGGCAGAAAGTCAGAGGAGGAGGAGGGGGCAGTTACCCATGGGAGAATTACAAACAGGAAGAGCCACCTTCTCAAAAGCTTTTTCAGGCTGCAGTAAGAAGAACACAGTGCAAGAAAGCCAGAACAGAAGATAGAGAGCTAACGCAGTAGTCCAGGCGGGAGATGAGCAGCATATGGGAAGTACTCGGTGAAGGCAGACACAGAGTAGGCGCTCAGCATTAGCTAAACAGCACAGCAGGGCCTAGAGGGAGGGCCCAGAGGACGGGCAAGATACCCATAGCACAGGCGGGATAAAGGACCCAAGAGCACCCTTTGGGAGAGGAAAGCAGAGCCAGCCCAACCACCATGCCCTAGAGGCCTCAGCCTTCCACAGAGCTGCCGGAGAAACAGCCTAGACAAGTTTCAGGAGCCACCTCCCCAGGTGGCCCAAGCTCAGGCATGCCTCCCACTGAACCTTCTACAAAATTACAACTATCTGTAGGGAAGTCTGTCACCCTACTCCAGGCGATAGTCTGGTACAAGCTCAGAGAGTGGGTTAAGGACCCTGTTCTGTTAGCCTCATTCAGGGAGAAGATACAGTCATGGTTTTCTAGCTTGTTAAATATCTACTAAGAACTAGACCATTTACATTTATTATCTTATTTCATCCTGACAACTGGCAAGATATGGATCTTCACTCCCATTTTACAGATGTGAAAACTGAGGCTCAAAGAAGTACCCAAGGGCAGAGTCAGTCAGTGATGCAGATGAGATCTGAACCAAAGTCTGATTCCTAAACTCTTAACCATCATATCATACTGCCTCCCTCAGCCCTTGTACAGTCTCAGACATGAAAAACAACTAACAACTATTATTATCACTGATTGGAGATTTATTATCAGGTCCTACATCTCATTGGGAAACCCTGGTAGCATAGTGGTTTAGTGCTACCGCTGCTAACCAAAGGTTGGCAGTTCAAATCTGCCAGGCATTCCTTGAAAACTTTATGGAGTAGTTCTACTCTGTCCTATAGGGTCATGGTCTATGGCCAAGTCTATGCAGAACTACTAACCATGGCAGTGGTGGCATCGGTCAACAGCGGCTATCACACTGGCACACGCTCTGAGCAGGCATACACTTGTTTTCATTATGTGACAGGGAGGAGTACAATTTTCATTTTACAGAAGAGGAAACGAAGGCACAGAGTAGTGAAGTCACTCTCTTAAACTGGTAAACCTGGGAATCGGGACTCAGTCCTGTCTCTGCTAATGTTATGGCTTAAACCTCTCAGATCTTCTGCCTCCCTGGTTAACAGGGCCACAGAGCTTACCTTTTTCTCCCTGCCCCCACCCCCACCCCTGTCATTCTGGGAGTCTCAGACCCCCTAGGGCTAAAGGCAAGGCTGCCCCCAACAACCTGGGTAAACTGACACTCAAACTCCACTCCGCCAGGGGAGTCCAAAGCCAGGCCAAGGTCCTATCCTTTGCGAAGCCAGGCTAAGGTCCTACCATTTGCAAACCCAGAGGCACCCCAGGGGGGACAATGAGGCACGTAACAGAGGCTCTCTCAGCTCACCAGGCACCCGGCCACCTTGGCCAAGCCCACTACGAGGCTGGGTGTGGTGCATCAGGTGCTCAGACACCTTGTTTCCCCTCTCCAGTAAGATGTCACCTCCATCAAAGGAAAGGCCCAGATGAAAGGGAACCTTATTCAGTCCCCTCCCCCCATAGAAAGCCAGCACAGGCCTCCCCAACTGTCACGTGAATCATAACGGTTAAAGCAGGCTCTCCCAGGGGCATTTTTGGTTCACAGATGGCTCTAGTAACCGCAAAATACTAAAGCGCAGAGACTGCTCATGACGGTCTTTGTGGCAGGAAGATGGTGTGGGTAGCAAAGTTTCTCAGAAGGCCTCTCAGCCCGAGCAAGTAAGTGACACCTGGGTCTCTGCTATGGGAGAGCCAGTGCAACAATCAACAGTCAGTGTCCCCCATAATCTTGGCTTTAGCCTCCCATTTTACAGAGGAAGAAAGGTTCAGGGAGATAAGGTCATTCACCTGTGGATTCCTTAAGTAGTATGGCTGGTTTTCATCCCCCATCTGTCTAAAGCCCAAGGCCACCCTGGCCTCCCCGTGGCCTCCCTGACTCTAACCTTTCCCATCCACTCCATTTTGTTTTGTACAAAGTGGGAGATGCCTGTTTAGCAAAGCAGTGAACAGTGTCTGCTTTGGCTTTAGTTAACTCTAGGTTCAAGCAGAGTTCTACCATTTTCTAGCTGTGTGACTGGAGGTAAATTCCACCCCCCCAAGACTGTTTCATCAAGGATAAACGAATATAACAGGACCTACTTCAGAGGAAGTTATGAGTCACTATATGCAAAGCAGTTAGAACAGTGCCCAAACCACCAAAACCCACTGCCACTGAGTCGATTGCAACTCATAGTAACTCTATATAATAATGCCCATGAAGCCAAGCCACTGCTGTTGAGTGAGGTCTGACTCACAGTGACCCTAGAGAGCAGAGTAGAACTGCCCCAGGGTTTCCAAGGAGCGCCTGGTGGATCTCAACTGTTGACCTTTCGGTTAGCAGATATGGCACTTAACCCACTATGCCACCACAGTACAGAGTAAATACTCACAAGTGAGAAAGAAAAGTATCTTTTTGACTTAGCCCCAACCCTGCTCTACATCAGAAAGAAATTTAGACCCAACTCTGCTCTGCATCACAGAGATATTTGGCCCCAGCCCTGCTGTGCATCAGAGGGACATTTAGCTCCAACCCTGCTCTGCATCAGAGGGACAGTTATCCCTAACCCTGCTCTGCATCAGAGAGACGCTTAGCGCCAACCCTACTCTGCATCAGAGGGACACTTAGCCCCAACCCTACTCTGCATCAGAAGGATTCTTAGCCCCTACCCTTCTCTGCATCAGAGGTGACAGGGAATTCATAGCTTCTAGGTGCTCAGACTTTGTGTGGCCTTCAGTGAGCCATCTTACCTCCATGGGCCTCAGTTTTAGAAAACTGGGTGGTACAGTGGTTTTAAGAGCTACAACTGCTAACCAGAAGGTTGACAGTTCAAGTCCACCAGGGGCTCCTTGGAAACTCTATGAGTAGGTCTACTCTGAGTCACAATCAACATGACGGCAATGGGCTTGCTTGTTTGTTTTTTAGGGTGGAGCACAGTTTTATTATCTGTAAGTAGAGAAGACACTTGCCTGGTTGAGCTGTACAGAAGATTCTGCAGGCTGTATCACCTAAGGTACTCAGGACCCAAGAAAACTCATGTGGTAGCCATTATTCTTGTTACCATAGACCTGTGATCAGTATTGTCCTCTGTTTTTTTGTTTTCTTTTTTTAAAAAAAGCCAAACAGTGCTATTGGGTCAATTCCAACTCATAGTGACCCTATAGGACAGGGTAGAACTGTCCCATCGAGCTTCCAAGGAGTGCCTGGCAGATTTGGACTGCCGACCCTTTTGTTAGCAAGTGCAGCATGTAACCACCCGCTACCAGGGTTTCCTTGACCTCTGTAGCACAGGCAAACTTTCCAGCCCTGCCTCTCATGGAATAAACTACTTAGGTCCATTATTCCATCCTCCTCTCCACCCAACAGGTGTGTAGGAAGCATTTACTGGAATGACACACTCAAACCAGATGGGCAGGCACCTAGGACCTTGTTACTCAAAGTCTGATTTGTAAACAGGCAGCCTCAGCATCACCTGGAACCTTGTTGGAAGTACAGTGTTAGGGAGTGAATTGTGTCCTCCCAAATACGTATGGTTAATCCCAACCTTTATGCCCATGGTATGGAAACCTCTTGAGGCATAGTGGTTAAGAGCTATGTCTGCTAAACAACACGTCAGCAGTTGGAATCTACCGCTCATTCCTTGGAAATCCTATGGGGCAGTTATACTCCACCCTATAGGATCGCTATGAGGCAGAATAGAATGGATGGCAATGGGTATGGCTTTTTGCTTTTGTTTTTGTTTTGGTTATACAACCTGTGCATGGAAACCCTCGTGGCATAATGGTTAAGTGCTACTGCCGCTAACCAAAAGATGGGCAGTTCAAATCCACCAGGCTCTCCTTAAAAACTTCATTCAGCAGTTCTATTCTGTCCTGTATGGTCTCTGAGTCCGAATTGACTCAGGGGCAGTAGATTTTTCTTTTTTTTTTTTTTAGTTTTAACCTGTGGTTATAACGCCCTTTGGGAACTGGTTGTCTTTGTTAATGAGGCAAAATTAGTGTAGTAGGGTTTATCCTAATTATCTTTTGAGATATAAAAGAGATTAAACGAGCAAGAGAAGCAGAGATGATGGAAGAGTGATAAAGAGACACACGGAGATTGCCCAAAAGTAGAAGCTAAGAGGGACAAGAACCTTCCTTCAGGGCTGACAGCAAGAAAAAGCCTTCCTCTAGAGCTGCTGCCCTGAATTCAGACGACTTGACTTGCAAGCTCCAATAAAGTTTGCTAAAACCATCTACTTGTGGCATGTCTGTTACAGCAGCACCAGGTGACCAAGACAGGTAGCATCTCAGGTCTCGTTCAGGTCTCCTGAATCAGAGTCTGAACTTGAAGAGAAGTCAGCTGATGGCGCGTGTGCTGCAGTATGAGAACTAATGGACTGCCCTGCCTTCATAAAGCTGGTCAGGTCGTGAGCCTCACCTGGTGGTAGGTATGAGAAGCCAAAGAACCCAGCAAAAGTCTCTGTCCCAGAGTGTCACTGGCACCTGAAGCCTGAAGCTTTCTGCAGAAGTAGTCCTAGAGAGCTGGGGACTGGTAAGGGATGCTGAAGCCAGCTCCCCTAGGTTCAAGTCCCAGCTTGGCTACTTCTTACCTGTAACTTTGGGCCCAATCAACCACTCTGGGCCTCAGTTTCTTCATCTGTAAAATGAGGATAACACAACCTACCTCACAAGACTGTTGCTAGGATCAAAGGAAGTCAGAACAATGTTTCTTCAGGAAAGGTGCCTGGCACAGAGCAATCAATACTCTAAGGTTTGGCTATTCATACTAATACTTATAATCGTTACCTACCCTATCCGTGGAAATATAGGAAGTTATCTCTAGTCACAGTATCCCTGGGACTCATTCTTCTTCCTGATACTCCTGCCAACTCAGGCAAATTCGCTTTTCACATGATAATAGAAAATGGATCACAGTCACATATGCAGCATGTGACCCTCCTCTTCCACCCTCAGACAACACCTGTCTGAGCAGGCAGGGCACCACTCCACAGGTGTGGAAACTGAGGCACACAGAGAGGAAATGACCCGGAGGCTTGAATCAGATGACAGGACTGGGCGAGGTCCCGAAACAGGGATATAACAAGAGTTCCCCACCTCGTGGAGCCCTGGTGGTGCCGTGGTTAAAAGAGGTCAGTCGCCAACCAAAAGGTTGTCGTTTCCAACCCACCAGCTGCTGTATGGGAGAAAGACACGGCAATCGGCTTCTGTAAGGACTTACAGAGTTGGAAGCCCTAGGCTTTGCAGGGTCAGAATCCACTGATGTAAGTGGGTTGGGTTTGCTCCCCTCCGACTCCCTGTAAAGCTGCTATAGGAGAGTTGGCAGGGATCAAACCGGTACATGCAGCAGTTTATACAGGAGTGCTGGAAACCCCGGTGGTGTAGTGGTTAAGTGCTACCACTGCTAACCAAAAGGTCGGCGGTTCAAACCCGCCAGGCACTCCTTGGAAACTCTATGGGAGCAGTTCTCAGTCCTACAGGGTTGTTAAGATTCAGAATCGATGCTACAGCAGCAGGTTAATGTTCTATAGGAGAGCTACGGTCCCCGGGTATCACACGGTTAAGCGCTTGAATGACTACTAAGGTTGGCAGGTTGAACACACCCCGAGGTGCTATGGAAGAAAAGCCTGGTGATCTGCTTCCATGAAGATTCTAGTCAAGAGCTATGTAACACATGGGGTTGCCACGAGTGGAACTGACTCTGTGGAAACTTTTTTCTTTTTTTGTAAATAGAGGAGCTACATATTATTTACCTCCATAACTCCTATTTCACCCCCAAGCATGTGGCTTTGCCACTGGCTTACAATTCACATTGAGGAAGGTGGTTACTCAGCTCAAGGGCTGCAGGAATCCAAAGACATTTTAAAAAAAGAAGAAAAGTTTTAAAGGAAAATACCAGACACAAGACAAGGTGGGAAGGAGGGGCATGGTGGGGAGACCTGACCCTTACACACACACACACACACACACACACACACTCACACACACACTCACACACTCATACACACACACACATACAGGATCCTCACCAATACTTTTGTGATACTGGCCATCATGCCCATACCCATTTCTCAGAAGGGTAAACTGAGGCCAGTGGCAGCTCACTTCCTCTTTTCCCTCAGTTTCAGACCCAACTGGTTGACTTCCTCTGCCTGGCGCTCCTGGGCCCCTCCCCTTCTGGAACTGACTATCTCAGCCTTCCTCAAATCCCGCCAAGAGGACCTGGATGTTCCCTGACTCTACAGTTTCCCAAGACACCACAGCTGGTGGGAGACGAGAGGGTTCTCCCTCAGGGCCAGTGGCCTTAGCTTACCCCGGAAAGAAGCCGCCTAGGGCTCAGAGCCTGGAACCCGAAGCCCGCCCAGCCTTTCCGCCCCCAGCATGGAGAGTGGAGTGCCCTGCTCCCATCCCTCACGGTTCTTTATACTGGAGCATTCACAAGCGTAGGCTCCCTGGAGCTCATAGACTGTCATAATGTTGGAGGATAAAATTGCTTCCATTATGCATAACGAGCCCAGACAGCGGACCCGTATTACAGCCGAGGTTCAGAGAAGTCAAGCTCTCAGCCTAGGCTCTGACAGCTGTTCCGCACCTGCAACGCCCATAACAGACAGTAAAACTGAGACCCACGGGGACCCAAGTGAGGAGCAGAAACAGAACTGGAGTCCAGCTAGGGGCGCCCCCGGGCTCTAAACCCTCCCTGCCTCCCTGTCCCTCACTAATCAGCCTGCAGGAAGATGAGGGCCTGAGCCGACGGAAGAAAGCGCCTACGGGAGCTCCCATTTAGCTCCCCGAGCGTGGTCGGAAAGGGTACCCCAAGTCCCTGGGTCAAGTAAGTCGCTAGATCCCCGGGGTCCCGGTACGCCGAAACCCACAGAACTCACTTTGGGCTTGTTGAAGGCAGGCGTCCGGATCATGGTGTGAAGCGTGCGCCCCGGTGCTCTTTCTGCTGCAAAGGTCGGTAAGTCTCTGCCGGGTTTCTAGCAGATGCAAGTCTCCGCTTCCCGGAGGGCGGGCAATGTCCGCGACCTGCCATGCTTCTTTTATCCCTGCGAGACCCGCCTCTGGCCCTGTCCCCGCCCCCGTGCCTCCCGGGGCCCCGCCCCTCCCTCCCCGCCCAACCCCGCCCCCTTCTGCCCCACCCCGCCCCCCCGCCCCAGAGCCCCGCCCCAACGACTTGGCCTAGTGTTTCCCGGAGTTCCTGTCCAGCAGCGGGAACTGACCCCGGATCCTGTAAACCTGAGGCCCCAAGAAAATTTTGTCCCTGCGACTCTGGGCTGCATCCCACCTGTGGACTTAGACTAGGCTGTACCTCCTCCCCAGCCTCAAGAGCCACATGCACGCCCCTGGTGCTACCTGGCACGTGCTATGTGCCAGGCCCTAGCCGGAACCTGGGGCCCCCACGAGGCTTGCACTGTACCAGGCCTGATAGCCATTCATCAAATAATCACACGGCATTAATGTATAATTAGGGAGTCTTAATGGGGACCCAGGAAGCCCTGGTGCTGTAGTGCTTAACAGCTATGGTTGCTAACCAAAAGGGCAGCACTTTCAGCCTACCAGCTGCTCCTTGAAAACCCTATGGGGCAGTTCTCCTCCATCCTATAAGGTCGCGACTAGTCGAAATCTACTGGGCGGCAAGAAGTTTGGCTTTTTGGTTTTTATGGGGAACCAAGGAACCCTGGTGGCAGCCATTAAGAGCTGGACTGCTTACAGGAAACTGAGCACTTGGAACCCACCAGTTGTTCTGCGAGAGAAAAGACCTGGCAATCTGCTCCCGTAAAGATGATAGCCTGGGAAACGCTATGGGGCACTTCTACTCTGTCCTATGGGGTCGCTGTAAATTGGAGTCCACTTGATGGCAACTGACAACACCAACAATGGGAAGCTAGTCTCAGCCTGCAGGTCAGGGAAGGTATCTCTTAGGAGGTGAAGGTGGGACAGAGTGGAGTGAAGTGGGCCACTGAGGTGAAAAGAACATCTGGAATGAGGGACCTCAGGAAATGGGGAAGGAAACGAGTCCATCGGGCTGCAGCCCAGGAAGGGAGTAGGGGACACAGGAAATCCCCTGAACGTACACTTGAAAAACATGCCTAGCTGTGAACAATTGGGTCTCAGAAAACTGCAGGCACTGGGGCAATTTCTAGAATACCGGAAAGCAAAACCAAATAGCATGCATGTTTAGACTCGTGCGTTAGTGGGAAACAACTTTTTAAGCAAGAGAAGGATAAACAGAAACATGAGAATAGCTATTGCCGAAGTGGGTGGGGGAGAGAGGGAGAAGAATAAGGGAGACACATTCAAAGTCATTGGTGGGGTTCCAGTACTTGGGTGAGTGGGAGAGTTTCACTCATGTTTAAAAACCAAGCCCAAAACCAAAACCATTGCCACTGAGTCAATTTCAACTCATAGCAACTCTTTACAACAGAGTAGAACTGTTCCCATTGACTTTCTAGGCAGCACCTGGTGGACTTGAATCGCTGACCTTTTAGTTAGCAGCTGTAGCACTTACCCACTACACCACCGGGGTTTCCTCATGAGTGTTTATTGTTGTTAGGTGCTGTCGAGTCACTTCCAACTCACAGGAACCATATGCACAACAGACTGAAACACTGCCCAGCCTGACACCATGCCCACAACTGGTTTTTTTCATAAGCCCATTGTTGCAACCGCTATGTCAATCCTTCCCGTTGAGGGTCTTCCTCTTTTTTGCTGACCCTCGACTTTACCAAGCTACGGAGGTTTAGTATAGCACAAGTATTGACAACTAAGTTTGTGGACTGATCCTAGAAAAAGTGCTACATACCTCATTGCTAAATACCACTATGGTCACCTTCTAAATACTCCCCTTGAGAAGCCATGCACTGATGCCAGTGCCTTTGCCACCCTTCAGAGCAATTTTGGAATTCTTTTTCTGGAGGGTCCATCAGAGCTGTTATTGTATGAGACCTGACAGTTTAGTTCATGAACTCATCCTTGAAAAATTGCTCCATACCTCATTGCTGAATATCACTACCATCACCTTCAATGTACTCCCCTTGGGAAGATACCCATTGATGCCAGTGCCTAGTTCACCTTTCAGAGCACCTTTTCTTTTTTTCTCTGTCTCTCTTTTTTTTATGATTGAATGAAAATGTACATTCCCATATAAATTCACATGCTCACCTATATGCAGTTCCCACTGCTCTCCCTGCCTAGTGACAGCATACTCCTTCTCTCTGCTCCATACATGTCCTATCTTCCCAACAGTCTCCTATCCCCTCCTCTCTACCCACTCCCCTTCCTCCAGCAAGAGGTCAGCAGGATGACATCCTATAGATGCGTAGAACCATAGAATTCCCACAAGATACGGTCACTCTGCATTGCCAAGTCCAATCCATTGCTGTCTGAAAAGTTGACCTTCGTTATGATTTATGGACAGGGGCAGTATCAGGGCCAGGGCCATGCTCCCAGGGTCAGAGCGCTTTTTCATGAGTTCGTGAACTGAATTGTCAGACTTTGACAACAGCTCTGATGGACATGCCAGAAAAAGAGTTCCAAAATTGCTTTGCAGGGTGGACTGGGTGCTGGCATCAGTACATACCTTCCCAATATCATAGTGATATTCAGCAGTGAAGTATGTAGCACTTTTTCTAGGATGAGTTCACGAACTTAATTGTCTTCCTCATATAAACACTAACAAATATGAGAGAAAGCTGGAGGGCAGAGGGTGAGGGGCTGCAGTGAGGTGGGAAGAAGATCACACAGGGCATGTGGGACACCATGAGAGTCTGTTCTTTCCCTGATGGCCCTGGACAATCAGCGGAGGGTTTCAAGTAGAGACAAGTCAGCTTCAGATTTTTATTTGGAAAACAATATCCTCCAGCTACTGAAAGCACGGTCTGGTAACTAACGACATTAATGTTATCAACCAATTCATTAGAAATGCAGAGTCTCAGGCTGCACCCCAAACCTAAGGAACCAGATTCTGTATTAAGATCTCTAGGTTGGTTTGTGTGCATGTTGCAGTTTGAGAAGGGCTGGGCTCTGCTGTGCGGGGAAAAGGAAGGTCTATGCAAAGGGACCAGAGACAGTGTGGGTGGCTAGGGAGCGGGCCACTGCAGTGGTCCGGGGAGGAGACGGTGGTGGCAGTGGTGAGATGGAGTGGCTCAAACAGACTTGAGCTGACTTAGGGGGTATAGTTAATGGGACTGGGCATTGGGTAATATGTGGACATGAGGGAGAAAGGGTCAAAAGTGATCCTTCCAAGACACTGTCCACACCAGCATAGCCAGGAAAGAGAAGTATGTGTGCATACACATATGGTGGCACAGTGGGTAAGAGCTACAGCTGTTAACTGGAAGACCAGAGGTTCGAATCCATCAGCCACTTCTTAGTAACCATACATAGTTCTAATCCTGTCCTGCAGGGTCACTATGAGTTGGAATTGTCTCATCAGCAATGGTTTTATATATATATATATGTAACCATTTTATTTTTTCTTGTAGAGAGTATATACATCAGAACATGCACCAATTCAGCAGTTTCTACATGTGTAATTCAGTGACATAAATTACATTCTTGAAGTTGTACAACCATTCTCACCTTCCTTTTTTGAGTTGTTCTTTCCCCATTAACACAAACTTGCTACCTCCTAAGTTTTCTGTCTTATCTTTCAAGTTGCAGTGGTCACTCGGATCCCATGTATATATTTATAAAGATCTTGAAAGAGCACAGTGCTCAAGGCAAACATTCTTTACGAGTTACCCTGAACTACTATTTGGTTTTAAGAAGAAGACTTCAGGGGCCATGTGGGGTTTAAGGTTTAAAGATTAGGGAAATAGTTGCAGTTCATCTAGCCTCTATGGCTCAATGAGAATTTAAAATTGTCTTCTGCATTTTCCCCCTTTTGTTCATCATTCTTCTGTAGAATCTTTCATCAGAATTTCAGTAATGACAGTCAGGTACCATGTAGTCTCCTGGGAGACCAGAAGCAAAGGAAGAAATTGTTTATGGAGGCAATCAGCCACACATTCCATCTCTTCACAAGACAATTTTTTGTAAGTCCCCTTCCTGTTCCTCATGTCACTCAGGATAAATAAAAGCTGCCATTCACTGAACTCACACTTGAAGCCAGGGACTCTGGGAAGAGATTTAAAAGCATCATCAGTTATACTATTTAGGGTAATACTGTGAAGTAGGAACTGTTCTCGTTTCATATAGATGGAAACATTGAGGACCAGAGAGGATAGCTCACTTGGCACACGAGTTGTCAAAAGGCAGAGAGCTGGGACCTGAATTTGGATCTGATTCTAGAACCCCGCTCTCTGCCTCAGTAACATCTCTCCCACCGCCATGGCGGTTAAGTTCCCCCTGCAGTGTCAGTCCCACCCCTTCCTAACACATTCCTGAAATGCTGGTCAACCTGAAGAACTTGCTGTTTGAGGTCTATGAAAGATCAACACAAGTTCTTTTTTATTCTTCCCCTTGAATCCAGGTTGGCCTTAGTGACTTGCCTGACTAACAGAACACAATAGAACGGACAGTCCTGGGCTTCTGAACGTAGGTCATAAGAAGTCTTGCAGCTTCCATCGATGTCTGTCAGAACATTCTCTGGGAACTCTGAGCTGCTGTGGAAGAAGTCTAAAGACTTAGATATCCCCATACTGAAGGGTCCCTGGTGGCACAGTGGTTAAGAGCTCTTTGCTTACCAACTGGTCAGCAGTTTAATCTGCCAGTCAACCCTTGAAAATGCTATGGGGGAAATTCTACTTTGTCCTATGGGGTCAGCATGAATCGGAATTGAGCCAACAGGAATGGGTTTGGTTTTGGGTATACCATGTTGGACAGCTGAAACCACCAAATTAAAAAGTCCATATAAAGTCACTCCTTTCAGGAGTCTAGCTAAGCCTAACCTTTTGGCCATCCCCACAAAGACAAACCGTCTCAGATCCCCTAGACCAGACTAGCTGGCAACCAGACACCACTGTTAAAGTTACAGGAAATGGACGAATTATCCAGCTGAGCCCAGCCTAAGTTCCTGACCTACAAAACTGATACCTAATAGAATGGTTATTGTTTTAGGCCACTACATTCCAGGGTAGATTTTCAAGTAGCAGTAGATCACAGGAAGCCTGACTCCAGCTCTCCACCCCTTTCAGCTTTTGCATGGTGGTTTACCCCATCCTGTTACCCAGAAAAGCCTCTTGTCAGATTCTAGGCTATCAGATCTACCAGCTAGCTGCTCCATGGCAGAAAGCTGGAGTCATCTGTATCTGAGATTACAGCCTTGGAACCCCTCCACCCCCCGGAGCCATTCTACTCTGTATTATTAGGGTCTCTGACGGCACTTGGCTGGCTTGGCATGAGTAGGAATCAGGCAGGCCATATTTAAAGGAAAATAACCAGGCTGTGCCCAGATGCCAGTTTTTTGTTTGCCGATCCAGATGCAGTCGTATTTCTGCTCCTGCTTGGGGCCAGGCAGACTGACTTCTATGGGTAACGTAGTAAGCGCTATTGTCCTCTGGCTCCTTCCTGGGTTTGGTCCATTAGGGGTGCTGACAGGAGATTAGAGGACAGGAAGAGAGAGAGCCTGGTTGTTTAATTCCCTTGACTCCTTAGCAGAGTCAAAGCGTGGACTGTGTCTCTGCCCAGGCCACAGCTCCTGGCACATGGCCCTCTCCATAGCAACCCCTCTTGGGCTTCTGTCATCCACCCTGCCTCTTGCTCTTCAGGCCTAGAGATGGCAATAGCACCTCTCGTTCCTAGCCCCTGGGTACTGCACCACCCTGTGATGCCTTCATTAAACCTTTCTGTCTTGGTGAAGGATCCCCTAAAAGCACAGCAAGTGTCAAGGATTTGACTGCAATTAGTTTATTACTCCAGAAGGGGATGGAAGTGCAGTAAGAGAATTCTTATCTTCCAAGAGGGAGACACGGGTTCGATTCCTGGCCAATGCACCTCATATTCAGCCACCACCCATCTGTCAGTGGAGACTTGCTGTTATCTGTGATGCTGAATAGGTTTCAGTGGAGCTCTCAGACTAAGACGGATGAGGAAGAAGTCCTGGCAATCTACTTCTGAAAATCACCCAATGAAAATGATATGGATTACAGTGGTCTGATCTGCAGCCCATCGTGGGCATGGCATGGGACTAGGAAGCATTTTGTTCAATTGTACGCCAAGTTACCATCAACTGGGGGACAACTTGACAGCAGCTAACAGTGACAACATTTTATTTAGGAGGAGATTCCAGGAAACACAAGAAGGGGAAAGAAGAAGTGAGGCTGAGGAATGACGGAAGGCAACATGGGTAGGTTATTACACTGAGCACCTGGAGCTCAGTCTGCATGGGGAACTCTGGGAAATGATGTAAGCTATGTCTCAAGGTAACCCACTTGAAGACCAAGGATGCTGGGAGATGTGGCCACCAACTTACCACTGGCTGCTTCTAGAACACAAACTTCCTGGCACTTTTAGTTTGTTCAACACACTCACTGAGATTGTCCCCAAGGCTAGGGGGAAAAAGATCTAGCACAGACAGAGTATCAGAAGAAATAGCAGTACATTGCTCCTGTCACATAAAGTTGATGCCAAAGGGTCTGGACGGGCCACTGACAACCACATCTGCTCACACCTTTGTAAAGAAGTCCTTTCTTAAACTGTCCTCAGGCACTCAGTTTGAGCGTGCCGCTTGCTTACTGTCAGGGTCCTGGATGATACAGGCGGGTCTTGAACTCTGAGTGGTAATACTGGAGTCCAGACCACGGTGGGCCATTGTCTCATGAGAGCTGGAGGTGGCATGGATGGAGAAAGATGCACTCCCCAAATTCATTATCCACATTCAGTACAACACTCATGTGTGAAGACAACCAAGTTACAGTCTCAAACATGCCAGAATTCTAGCCTTTCCAAAGTATCTAGTTCAAGATATAATCCAGCCAACAAATAAAGGAATCCAGACAGAAAAGGAATGGGGGATAGCCCAGTCTGAAAAATCACTTATGGGAAGTATTATCTCCAGTTAAAAAAAAAATAGCTTTGGTAACTTAATGCTACACTAGGGAATGTACTTGTTAAGTTCTGAAGGGGAAAAGCTACACAACTGAAAAAACAAATCCTACTTCCAAGGCAGGTGTTAAAGTCAGTCTAGTTACTGTAATACATAGAATGTTATAAATACATAACAAATATACTCCAAGTATAGTTCTTGCTCATGTAGCAATTCTGGGTGGACTACCCTCCCGGCAGTGAGTCTATGGGATGTTCTGCCATCTACAACACAAGAGTCTCAAGGTGCCCAAGGTCACCCTGGGTGCCTACTTCATTCTAGCCCATTGGAAGACAAACAACCTGAAGAAATATTGGGGGGAGCTTTGCGATCCAGGCTCAGAAGAGGCACACGTTACCTTGCCCCACATCACAGCTCTGTCCATGGTCACACCAAATAGCAGTGGGGGATGCAGTTCAGGCATGTGCCTGGAAAGAGAGGAGAGCACACACTGGGGTGAGCTCCTGGCAGTCTCTATTAGATTAGGAATGGATCTTCCTTGAGGAATCCGTTTTGTTTCCCTTCCTACAGGACTTGTCATCATCTTCCCTGTGTCAGAATCCTGTGGACTTGTCTCATCAGGTATCCAGATAGGTGGTCTTCAAGGGAAGGATGGATTCCAGTTCCTTCTTCATCTCCAACCCTAGCCTAGGGCCTGACAGTGACGGCCCATGTGTTCCATGTTGGTGGAAAGAGGGAATGTGACCGGGCAATTCAGGTGCTCTCAGGCTTCTGCAACCTACGGGTCATCCTCAACTGAACAGGGTCCTGAGTCCAGCTCTGTGCAAAGCCCAGACTGCCCTGCCTCAAGGGAAGGGAAAGCAATGCCTAAGGGCAAGGATTTCCAGAATTCTCCCCATCACCTTCATTCATGCAGCAAATGTGCGGCAATAGCGGCTACTGTTCACAGAGCACTTACTGTGTACCAGTCACTGTGAGAAAAGATGCCCATACGGTCTTATTATCTAGTCCTCCTGATGGTCCTGTGATAGGTACCATCATTCTCTCTACTCAACTGGTGTGGAAACCAAGGCTTACAGTGGACACAGCTGGTGAGAGGTGACACTGAGATTTGGGTGAGAGTATGTGGGACCTCAGAGTCCCTGCGTGGAGCTGCTAACCGAAAAGTTGGCGATTCGAGCCCAGCCAGCAGCACCTCATAAGAAAGACCTGGTGATTTAATTCTGAAAATCCAGCCACTGGAAACCCTGTGGAGCAAAGTTCTGCTCTGACACATACAGGGGTCACTGAGAGTCAGAACCGACTTGATAGTAACTGTTTTCTTTATGCTGACATTTAACTTGACTTCAGGTGGCATCAAGAGAGCGTAGGGAAGACAGCAGCCAGCTCAGGGGTGGAGCCCTGGGTGAGCAGTCAGAGCCCTGTGTTCGCATCTCAGCTTCATGTCTGACTCTGTGTGACAGGGTAGGCCACCTCATTTTATTGTTCCTCTGCACCAGGCACTGAGGATATGCTTACAGCGCAACAGGAAGCTAGCCTCCTTGTTTTGATACAGCATGACAATAGCCATTAAGTACTTCCTTCTTCTGGGTTCTAGAGTCTTCCTCTGGAACTGGGAGCCAAGGGTTGAGAAGTCAAGAGTCACAAATTCAGATGCTGACAGGGCAGGTGTGGAACGCAGAGGGCCTTGTGTGGAAAGTCAGACTACCTACAGTCATATGACTTTGGTTAAGTCCTTTCTAAGCCTCGATTTCCTCATCTGTTAATCAGGGATAATAATCTGTACAGACGCGCAGCTCACAGGGTAAGGAAAGCTTACTTGTGCAGTAAGAGGCAAGGGCTGTGGCAGTGAGCAGGCAGATATTCCATTCAAATGCTGCACAGCTCAAACTTGAAACCAGCCCTGCCAGATGCTCTGGTTATCCACAAAGAGCCAGAAACCCAGATTTTAGTGTTTAAAATATGTTAAAAAATCTCCTAATTTTTAAAACTTTGTATGAGCTAAAGAAAACATCTGTGAGGCGGACTTTACTCCTGGTCCTTTGGACTGCACACAGCTAAGATCCCTCTTGATTCAGAACTTCCAGGATCTCTGAATAGGAAAAAGAACAACGGAGGGGTTTTCCTCCAGCCTAGATTTGTCAGATAAGCTTAGGATCAGTTGTCCAAGATAATAGTAGCCGAAACAAGACAGATGTTTATTTCTCTGTTATGTAAAAAATTCCAGAGGCTGGTAACCCAGAATTGGTATGAGAACTCCATGAAGATGACTCCTTCCATTTCTCTGCTCTGCCATGCTTAACATGTGGACTTTATCCTCATGGTCTGATATGACTGCTGAAGTACCAACCATCACATGTACAATCCAGAGATCAGGACAGAGGAAAGGAAGAAGCTAGTATTCCCCCCATTTTAAAAAAAAAGATCTCCTGGAGTTCCACTTACACATGGCCACACCTAATTGCAGAGGGGAAACCCTGGTGGTGTAGTAATTAAGTACTACATGAGTTAATGAAAAGGTCAGCAGTTCAAATCTGCCAGGTGCTCCTTGGAAACTCTTCGGGGCAGTTCTACTCTGACTGCCAGGGTACTATGAGTTGGACCCGACTTGACGGCAGTGGGTTTTTAACTGCATACAGGAAACCCTGGTAGTGTAGTGGTTTAAGTGCTACATCTGGTAAGCAAAAGATTGGCAAGTCTAATCCACCAGGTGCTCCTGGGAAACGCTGTGGAGCAGTTCTATCCTATACGGTCGCTACAAGTTGGAATCAACTTGGTGGCACTGGGTTTGGTTTGCTTAATTGCATAGGAGACTGGGAAATATCTTTGAGCTAAAAGACAAGGTGTCTGGCTGAAAAGAGAGGTTCCTTTATGAAAGAAGGAAAGGACAGTAACTACAGAAAAGCCCACTAGCCACTTCCAGCATACCAGATTGCCTAGTGGAAAGGTGAAAGAGGCATCACCAGATAGCCAGACTCTACTATCCACTGTCCTTCTCTTTTTCATGTGTCCTTGAACTTCTTTCTGACCCAAAATAGAAAATAAAATAAGGAGAGGAAAAGGAAGAGGCCATCTGGATCTACTGCCACAACGACTTACCAAGGACCTCATGTATGCAAGGATTTGTGCTGATCCTTATAAGGCCATTATATTTTATTACTATCTTTCAGCCTTTCCAGAGAGTCTCCTGTCTTCCGACATGGTGAAGGAGTGGACACGTCCTGACTATGCCAGCTGGGGTAGCAGACCTAGAAGTCCAACTGTCCCCCAAATGGATAAGCTTTGGCTCACTCTGCTCTGTGCCAAACAAGACTGGACAGGTTACCAGTATGTGGACCAGGCCCCTGGACCATGGTGGGGCTCCTTCCAGAGAAGTCAGATTTGAGTATTCTAAGCTGAGGGGTGTGAACCAGTCATTTCTCAGTTGGAATATTAGAGTAACTCTCCCCCTAAAAGAATATTCCTGCTGTATTTATGATGGAGTCTGTGTTAGTTATCTAACCCTGGTGGCGTAGTAGTTAAGTGCTATATGTCTGTAGCTGGAATTCTCCAGATGCTCCATGGAAACTCTATGGGGGCAGTTATGTCTATACGGTTGCTATGAGTGGGAATCGACTCATCAGCAGTGGGTTTGGTGTTGGTTTAGTCTTAGCTATCTGTTGTTGACGTTGTTAGGTGCCATCGAGTCGGTTCCAACCGTAGCGACCCTATGCACAACAGAATGAAACACTGCCCAGTCTCACACAGCATCCACAATCGTTTTTATGCTTAAGCTCATTGTTGTGACCACTGTGTCAATCCATCTCATCGAGGGTCTTCGTCTTTTTCGCTGACCCTCCATTCTACCTTCTCCAGGGACTGATCCTTCCTGACAACATGTCCAAAGTCTGTAAGGTGCAGTCTTGCCATCTTTGCTTCCAAGGAGCACTCTGGTTGTACTTCTTGTGTAACAGATCTGTTTGTTCTTTTGCTGGTCCATAGTACATTCAACATCCTTCTCTGACACCACAATTCAAAGCCATCAATTCTTCTAGCACTGCTATAACATAAATACCACAAGAGGATGGCTTTAAAAAAAAAAAAATTTGTCACAGTCCAGTAAGCTGAAGTCCAAATTCAAAGCATCAGCTCCAGGGCAAGGCTTTTCCTGCTGACTCTGGAGGAAGGACTTTTTATCATCAGTCTTCCCCTGGACTGGGAGGTTCTGAGTACAGAGACCCCTGAGGTCCTTTCCAAAGGATGCACTCTACTCCCAGCACTGCTTCTCGGTGGCATGAGTTCCCCAGCTCTCTGTTGACTTCCCTTTTCTTTATACGCCAAGAGGCTGCCTCAAGGCACAATCGACTCTTGCAGACTGTGTCCTGCCCACCAACACAACCACTGCCCATCTTCCCTTGTTAACATCACAGAGGCAGGATTTACAACATGTAGGATGATGGCACAATACCAGGAATCATGGCCTAGCCAAATTGCTGCACAAATTTTTATGGGGACACAATTTAATCCATGTCAGAATCCAAAGTCAATGCTCAAGGGGAAATCCTGGTAGAACTGCAGTTATCCTTGCAAACATCCTAGGAAGGAGAGAGTTGCAGACAGATGCCGTCTCTCAGTAAATCCTCCACAGCCCGAGTTCCCTGGAGTTTCCTCTCTGAGCCTTGGTTTAAGTAAGTGCCCAGTGGAAATGCTGTTTGGGGTGAAGAAGCTGAGTTGTATGCCCAGTGTGTGTCTTCACACCCTAGTATCCCCTCTGGGGTTCATAATGCTCATAGAAGAATAAGCAAGTGGTCCCCAAGAACCGGGGTGGCCAGCTATCCTAGCTTGCCTGGGACCAAGGCGTTTCCTAGGATGTAGGGCTTTCAGTTAAAAGACTAGGATAGTCTTGACTCTGAAGCATAGATGAGATTTTTAAGCATACGGTGTGATGCATCGCTTTTGTGTGGTCTTTCTCACCATGGTCCTGTAACTCCTACCCAAGTGGTTAGGTGGCGCTGTGCAAATGAAAGTAACTGTGGTGTACCAAGGGAACTGATCATTTTGCCTTCCCTGCTAGGCTTAGAATGAGCCATCCTAGAGGTGGAAAGAGAAGATCTTGGCATCAAGAAAGAAAAACTACGAAGAAGACTGTCTCTTTTGAAAAGCTCCTAGGACCCAGGAGACAGATAGACAGCTGTCACACAGAAGACAGTGAGAAGCAGCAGCAAAGAAATGGTGGCAGCAGCGCCCGCGACCTGCAGAGGACAGCCTGGCTCGCGGAGTGAGAAAGTCCAGCGCCAAAGTTGAGCGCCTTCAGGCAGAGGCTTCCTGCTGGAATGAGGTGCCTTGAGGCACTTACAGGCTGAGCTGAAGGAGGAACACTTCTAGCAGGACAGAGGACAAAGGGTGGGAAAGAGATGCTTTAGTGTAAAGCACGGATTTAGGCTACCTGCCACAAAAAGCCAATACTGACACAAGGCTAAAGCAAATGCCCAACAGGTGTATTTGCAAGCTGGCATATAAGGGGCAGGGGGAGTTTGGGCCCTCAGAGCCTGTCCAAATTCTACAAGTGAGTAGGGGGCTTATGTAGGTGAGGGTAAACCTTAGATGTGAGGATAGAAACGATGTAGACAATTGGACAGGGGCGGTGGGCATCCATCCAGATGGGTCCGGAAAAGATATGCATCTGGAACCTGGGCCCGTCCAGAGGAGGCAGGCCTCTGGCATCTCTCGTGTCTCTTGGTCATCATCTGCAGGGGGCCAGAGGCTGGCAGCTGGCACTTCCACTTATATGATGATTCTAAGAAGAAGGCCATAAAGGCTGCAAAGACTTGATCTCACTGGGTTCTACAATTTAATGTGTGATTTCCTGGGCAAGATAGTGCTAGAAAGCCAGGAGTTTCTAGAAAAACAGGTAAAGAAATGGAATTAGTCCTGACAACCTACTTCAGGTGTGTCTGTAGGTACAAGCCGGAAAGAGGCTGTCCTGACGGAAGAACCATATCCTGAGCTTTGCTGAACCTGAACTGTATCTTGTTGCTTCCATAATAAACCTTGTCACTGTGAGAGTTGTCCGTGAGTACTGTGAAGTCATTGCAGTGAACTACTGAACTCACCAGAGCTGCAGAGTGCGGCAGGAGGGGCAGTTGGTATCAGCAGTGGTAACGTTGGCAGAAGGAAGAGGCACGTCTGACCTCAGGCTTTCAGGAGTCAGCCTGTGGCCAAATCTGATGGTGATTCTATCTTGCCCTCCTAAGGTTCAAGGAAGTCAAACGCGGCCCCATGACATTTTTACAAGGAGGTAGTGAGTCAAAGTCAACAGTGGTGGAACAATCTAGGTGACAAGAATGGTGACACGCGGTAAAGACGATAACCCACGTCACGGAATGGTACATGTAGAAGCTGATGAGTGAGTGTATGTTCTGCTGGGTATATTTTCACCAAAATTAAAATAATAACAAGACCAGGATACCAAAAAGCAAAAAACAAAGCCACTGCTGTCAAGCCGATTCCAACTCCTAGCGACCCTGTAGACAGAGTAGAACTGCCCCGTAGAATTTCCACGGAGCACTGGGTGGATTTGAACTGCCAGCCA
The DNA here is from genome assembly GCA_028571685.1 of Heterohyrax brucei. Lineage (NCBI taxonomy): Eukaryota > Metazoa > Chordata > Mammalia > Hyracoidea > Procaviidae > Heterohyrax > Heterohyrax brucei. The sequence goes on from CM053156.1 coordinate 73,109,797, forward strand.
TTTGGTAGGTGTAGCACTTAACTATTAAGCCACCAGGGTTTCCAGACCAGGACAGCCCTGGGCAAACAGGGATGGCCAGTCACTTGTAACAGCAGGTTTGCTCCCCACACGCCCTCCTGAGCACGTGCTCATGGCACACGCAGCTCAGATGATGATTCCCGAATGTCCCCCTTTACCCCCACTCCCACCTAGCACTTTGAAGCAAGGCAGATGGGGGAGGGATTAGGAGTGTGGGCCCTGGAGCAAGGGTACCTGAAAGGAGCTGGGCCCATACCAATGCTTACCAGCTGTGTGTCTTTGGACAGGTCACTTCACCTCTCTCTGCCTCAGTTTCTTCCTTTATAAAATGGAAATAAGTTCTACTCCATAGAACTGCTGTAAGGATCAAATGAGTTAATAGCTCTAAAGTTCTTAGAATGGTGTCTGTCATGGAACAAGGTCTACTGGTCACAGTCCCTTATCTGAAACTCTATCCCCAAGATATCTTGGGACTTGGGGACTTTTGGGATTTGGTAACCCACACACCATATGTTGTATACAGAACACACCAGTGGGGTCTGGGTTAACAGCCCAGAATGAAACACACTGATGTCACCGCAGAACGAAAGGTGTGAGGATATTCAACATCTGTTCAGGTTAGGGTTTTGCTACCTAATAAATTTGGGTACTACAATTCATTTTTTTCTAGACTTTTTGGAGCTCAGAATGGCAGGTAATGGATTATAAAGTCATGTACCAGTTTGCTATTAGTGTTGTCTCGTGTATGCCAGTTATAAGTACATGTAATCGCTTCTTAAGGACAACTCAGAGTTTTTGTTTCCATGGGCCACTTGGGTTTGTAGAGTTTCCACCTGGGCTCTGTTACACCTACAGCTCTGAATCTCCCAGAGCGCTGGACGCAAAACTCAGCTTTCTACACCCAGGTCCTTGATTTTGTGCTTTCTGCAGGTTCTTTCCAGTGTGATGATGGGAGCAGGGAGGGATGGGGTAAGTTGCCAATTCAAGTCTCCAGGAGCTTTTCCCACTGAGGGGTTGGGGTCCCTAGTTGCTCCCAGCATGGGAAGGGGTCAGCTGTGGGGAAACGATGAGCAAGCTGGGTTTCTGGCAAAGCTTCAGGGGGCCCAGGAGGTGGGCTGGTCTGGGGAGCTGAGACGGTAGAACCGAAGGAAGGGTCTGTGGTCCCCTCAGCAGCCCCTTCTTGGCCGTTGCTTCAGCACTTGCAGTAAAGGGGAATCAGAAAGGAGTCCCGGGGGTTCACTCAGTCGGCGTGTGTGCCAGCTCTGAGCATTCCAGGAAACGCCTGCTTCAGTTGGTGCTTATGGGATTTGGGGATTGTGGTGGCTATGAGAGGAGGAGGAGAAGAACTGCCCCCCGGCATAGCCCTGTAAGAGGCCTCACCCGGAACCGGCCTCTCCACAGTTCACAGAGCCCACTTCAGCCCTCCCCAACCCAGAATTACTGGCCCAGCTGCCTTGACATAGGATTTGTTTTACAAAAGCATTTCCTTTGCGATTAGATTATCGGAAGGGAACAAAGATGGTGCTTGCTTCTTGTCAGTGGAACTAGCAATTAAAGACACAGCACTGTAAGTTCACAGCTGTAAAAAGTTGAATTAGCAAAAGTTGTGTGATATACTTAAAACCACAACAAAAAGACTAGCTGCTGGGGCAGCTTATGCATAGCCAAACACCTCATGGGATTTGGTTCTTTGGTTTGGAGGTTGAGGGTCCTGGTTTCACGGATATTCCAGTTAATTGGCTTAATAACATGTTTAGTGCTTCTGTTCTACCTCCTACCTGGCTACGTGGTGCCTGGAGTCTTAAAAGCAGCCATCAAAGGCACAGTAACTGGTCTCTATTTACCTGGAAGGGGCATCAGGAACAGGAGGAGGATATGGAATGTGGGGTTAACCACCTCCATCAACAACTGCCCAGTTTGCCCTGAGGTCTGCCCGGCTAGCATTAGTAAACATTTTGATCACAGAGCTTATACAAGAATCTTGATCAAAAGAGGGGAAAAGCAGAACAGAATTTCAAATACTCATGGAATCCAGGCTTTCTGGAGTCAAGGAAGCTTGATGAACCACTAAAAGTATTGTCCTAAGATCATCTTTAAACTTTAAACCAAAAATGTCCCCTTGAAAATTTCTTAAAATCAAGCAATAGTTTAGTTTCACTAGTGAAGAATGCCTTCCTTGAGCACTGTGGTCCTTGAAGAATTATCTCTATGGGATCAGAGTGACAGTAACAACTCAAAGACATAGGTGGAAACCTTAAAGGTCAGTGAGTTTATGTTCATAGGGGAGGGACAACTCAGAGAAAGGGGGTGAGAATGGTTGCACAGATCAAAGAACGCAATCATTGTCATTGACTGGATGTGTAGAAACTGTTGAATTGATGTAAGTTTTGCTGTCTATAGTCTAAACAACAACAAAACAAATAGAATTTTTTTAAAAAGAGAAAGGTACTTTTTCAGGAGGTGGAGAGAGAGGATACATTGCAGCCAGCAAGTTTCACCCCTTGGAGGATTGTTGAGTGATGTGGAATCAGTTATACCAAACCCATGAGATGGAATAGAACTGCCGCATGGGATTTCCTTGATTGTAATCTGTTTCTTTTTGTGATTATACTTTAGATGAAGGTTTACAGAACAAAGCAGTTTCTCACTAAACAGTTAGTATGCATACTGTTTTACGTCACTGGCTAAGAACCCCACAACACTCTTCCTTCTCAACCTTGGGTTCCCTATTACTAGCTTTCCTGGCTCCTCTTGCCTTCCAGTCCTTGCCCGAGAGCTGGTATGACCCTAAAGTGTTGTTTTGTTTTGTGGGCCTTCCCAGTCTTTGGCTGAAGGGCGAACCTCAGGAGTGACTTCATTACTGAGCTGAATGAGTGTCTGGGGGCCATGCTCTCAAGGCATGCTAGTGGATCTCAGGCCAGCATTGACAGATCTTTCTGACTTGCTGCCAATATTTCCATCAGTGGCCGAGTGCTTAGTATTGTACGACCAGGGCTCTCTTGTTGGTCTTTTGTACGTCCCCAGGCCCTATCTAAAGGCAGTGTAGTGCCTAAATGTTATGACTACTAACCAAAAGGTCGGAAGTTTGAATCCACCAGGTGCTCCTTGGAAGCTCCACGGGGCAGTTCTACTCTGTCCTATAGGGTCACTATGAGTCAGAATCCACTCAACAACAGTGTACTTTATCTAAACTCTGTAATTGTAGACAAGTCATGGTTTCCCATCTTTTCTTTTGACTGCCTCCACCATCTGGGAAAGGAGCTCATGTATCGCAGTGGTTAAGAGCTGGGAGGTTAACTGAAAGGTCTATGTTTTGAACCCACCAGCTGTTTCATGGGAGCAAAGACGTGGCAATCTGCTCCTGTAATGATAACAACCTAGAAAAATCCATAAGGCAACTCAGCTGTACCCTGTAGGATTGCTATGAGTTGGAATAAACTCATGGAGGCAATGGAAATGGGTTTTACTATCCAGGGTAATGTTTTCCTTCTTGACCTCTTAGCTGCTCACCCCTCTAAATAATGGGGTCCTAGACTTTGAACATCTTTTTCCTATTTCCTAATCAGACCTACTCTTTGCTCTCAAATAACAAAGAACATGAAAAAGGGCCCTAGACTAACAGTTAGGAGATCTCAGTCCACGTTTCAGCTCTGTCCTTAACATATTGTGACTTCCAGATGGCCTCTTGGTCTCTCCATTCCTCAGTTTACCCAGTTTTGAGGGAAGGGTTGGATTTGACTAGGAGCTACAGAATCAAATAACTCTAAGGGCCAGGTAGATCAGGGTCAGGGATCAGGTGAGCTGGAAAAGACTCACCAGACTAAAGCAGGCAGTTCAGTGTTGCCACGTGGAAATGAGCCCAGTGATGCCAGATTTCTGGTTTTTCAAGAGAAGCTGTATGAGTCAGGGTAGGCTGTTATAACAAACAACCCCAAAGCTCGGTGTCTGGATACCATAGGGTTTATTTTCTGTTTCTATTTCAGCCTAGTGGGGTTACCAGGGGGGCTCCAGACAACCAAAGAGGAGCCCCATCTCCTTCCATCTTGCTGCAGTTCTGCCACCACCTCAGGACTGAGTCACCCCCTGGAACTTCTGCACTTGGCTGGCTACTGAAGAAAAAGAAAGTGAAAGACAGTGAAGGAGGTTCTTGGGACTGCGTGCATACTCCTTCTGCCCATATTCCATTGGGTAGAATGTGGTCACATGGCCCCAACGAACTGCAAGGGAGGCTGGGAAACATAGGTTCACTGCATACTGAGCGAAAAGGGACATGGATTTGGTGAAAGCTAGCCAGTCTCTGGCACAAGCTGGAAATCTGGATTTTTTTACATGGAATCTTATACTTTTTAAATATTGGCAAGTGATTCAAAATTTTGAAAGAAACTGCTTACATGCTACCAGGTTGTAGCTACTAGGTTGTATGGTCTTATCTTACCCAAAGAAACTGGACTCTGCAGAGACCTGCCAGTGATTAATGAAATGGCCATTTTGATTCATTTTTACATTCGATCATTCAGCAAACATCTAACCAACTCTTATTCCATGTCCCCCTGTGCCAGGCCCTGTGATAAGTACTGAGGACAAAAGATACCATGCCCTTCCTCGAAGATCTCACAGGGGTTTTTACCATAGAAAACAGTATTCTGTTTCACAAATAAGTTTTGAGTTATTCACTGTAGTGTTATAAGAGAGGACAATGCCTTAACTCAAAAGAAAGACTTCCTAAGGAGGGAATACTAGGTGTAAGCAGTGATAGAAGTAGCTGACAGAGCCAGAAGCCCTGGTTAAAATATTCTTTCCAAGCTTTTCTATTCACAGCCACTGGCCTCCTGCAAGGGGCTTGTCCTGGCTGAGACTCAGTCTCCACCTCTGTGAAATGGGATAATGGTACTTAGCTTCCAGGATTACTGCCAAACAAGAGAAACATGGAAATATTGGAAAACAAGAAAAGTCTAGCTCAGTGCCTGGTGAACAGCAGGTGCAAAGCAAACTTGTCCACCAGCTGCCACTGTGGTAAGTCATGAGTGGGAGGAGTGGGAGAGCATTTGGGGACAAGAAATATCTCAACATCTCTCTTAATTCACTGATGTGAACTAGGATACTGAGGTCATGTCAATGAGAAAGGTCTGTCCCTGCCTGAAGGAATCAGTCCAGGGGCAGCTGTATTCTGATCACCCCCAGTATGAGGCTGCCTATATACCCACCTCAAAGCAAGAGGAGAAAGGTAAGCAATGCGTACTCCTTCCAGTTACAATGACAAACAGGTCTGTCTTGATGGTAATTAGCAGGAGGATAAAAGAACCAAGGTAGAAACCTGAGTGACCCCAGAGGCCTGGAGCATGGCTCAGGCCATGACAAGGAGGAAAAAGCTCCTATTTAAGCCCCAGTTCACCAAGATAAAGTGTAGTGTCCCAAGGCCTAGAACACTTCCTCTTACCTAATACTATCTAGAATATTTTAATCCTGGAAAGGAAGGCGGTCCCTGAGTAGTGCAAATCATTTGTGCTCTACTAATATGGCTGCTAACCAAGAGATCAACAGTTCAGATCCACCAGGCACTCCTTGGAAACTCCGTGGGGAAGTTCTACTCTGCCGGGTAAGCTTGCTATGCATTAGCATCAACTCAACAGCAACAGGTTTGTTTGTCTGGTTGGTTGGTTGGTTGGTTTTTTGGTTTGCTAACCTCAAGGCTTGTGGTTCGAATCCTCCCAGTGGTGCTGAGAAAGAAAGGCCTGGTGATCTGCTTCCCTACAGCTTACAGTCAAGAAAATCTTATGGGGCTCAGTTCTACTCTGTAACACACAGGGTCACCAAGAATCAGCAGGGACATGACAGCAATAGATTTGGGGAGGCAGATATTGTCATTAGACTCATTTTACAGATAAGAAAACACATTCAGAGAGGTGATGCCAACTTGTCCAAGGCCACGTGACTGGCAAGGCATGGCCTGAAGATTCAAATCCAGGCCACAGTCTTCCATACCGGACACCAGTACCCGTGGAAGGAGACTTCCACTGCAGGGCTCAGAAGACCTCACTCCAGGGACTCTGGTCCAGGAGGAAGGAAGGGAAGCAGGCCAGCCAGGGCTCTGCAGGGCTGTGGTGTGAAACGAAGTGTACCTGTCTGAGGTCTGCAGCCTGCCTGGAGATCTGAGGGCCGTGCATTCATTCACTCGTGAGTTCATTCATGCATTTGTTGCAGGTTGGTTCCCACCTTCAACAGTTACTGTCCAGGTGACTGTGGCAGTTCTGAGCCTGAGCTTCAGTCATGGATTGAATTGTGTCCTCTAAAAAATGTGTGTAGTGATTTTTCCCAGTATGGTCTGTTTGCCCTCCATTCTGTGGTTTTCCTATGCTTTGAATCCTAACCTCTGCCTGTGGTAAATACATAAGATTAGGTTAAAAGCGGACTAGGGTTGGACAGATTGCCATACCCTTAACTAAGGTAGTTTCCCTGGAGTGTGGCTTGCACCACCTTTATATTTTTCTTACAAAAGATAAAAGGAAAGGGGAACAAGCAGAGAGTTGGGAATATCACACCATCAAGAAAGCAGCACAGAGACTAGAGCATATCCTTCAGAGCTGAGATCTGAGATGCCCGCACTGAGATGCTCTCAGACTGATGAAAGACTGATGGATGTGAGAACCTTCCTCCAGAGCCAACAAAGAGGGAAAACCTTCCTCTGGAACAGACATCCTGAATTCCGACTTGTGGCCTACTGGGCTGTGTGAGAGTAAACTTTTCTTTATTAAAGCCATCCACTTGCAATATTTCTGTTAGAGCAATACCAGATGACTAAAACAGCTTCTACTGTCTTCCAGGTCTATTCCAGCTATGCAAAGGTTATAGACTGAACTAATCAGACACAGCCACCAGCATCCAGGGCAGGTAGTGGGGGAGCTGACCTGGCCTGGAGGTGTCCTTGAAGAAAAGATGCTTCAGTGGAGATGGACAGGGTGAGAAGCTGTTAACCAGGTTCTCAGGAGTGAGAGGGTAGTGATTTCATTCTGGGGCGACACAGAGGTGGGTTTACCAGATGTGCTGTGAAACTTGTGAAGCTTAAGCTTAAGGGCCCTGCACTTACCAGCCTCCTCTGGTGACCTAGAAAGGCCCTTGATGTGTACACTCAGGGTCACATGCTTCTGTCAACTTGCAAAAATAGCATTCCAATTGCAAGCAGTAAAGGATGCTGCCTCCCTCCACTCTGACTTCCTCTTTTGTTGTACTTGCTTTCACTTCGGGTGTTGCTGGGTGGCTGTAGGCATTTTTGGGGATCTAGCTAAGAGGAAGTTGTCATGGACTATAGGCACTGAAGAAAATAACATAAAGCTTAAAATATACTTTTGCAAAGGGGATATTGACCACAAACTGATTAATTTGTGGGTGTTAGATGCCATCAAGTCATCTCTGACTCATGGCAACTTATGTAGAGCAGAAAGAAACTGATTAATAAAAGCAATAAACTACTGCCCAAACTATTTCAGATCATAGAAAAGGAAAGAATACTATGAAATTCATTCTATGAAGCCAGAATAACCCTGATACCAAAGCCAGACAAAGACACCACCAAAAAAAAGAAAAATTATAGACCCATATCTGTCATGAATATAAATGCAAAAATTCTCAACAAAATTCTAGCCAATAGAATTCAGTATCATCTAAAAACATAATGCCCCATAATCAACTGGGATTCATAGCAAGTGTACAAGGGTAACTCAACATTAGAAGATCAATGTAATCCAACACATAAATAGAACAAAAGAAAAGAATCACATGAGCATCTCAAATGATGCAGAAAAAGCATTTGATGAAGTTCAACACCATCCCTGATAAAAACTCTCAATAAGATAGGAATAGAAGAGAAGTTCCTCAGCATGATGAAGAGCATCTATACAATGGCGTAGTGGTTAAGTGTTACGTCTACTAACTAAAAGGTCAGCAGTTTGGATCTTCCAGGTGCTACTTAGAAACTCTATGGAGTAGCTCTACTCTGTCCTATAGGATTGGAATTGACTTCACAGCTCTGGATTTGTTTTTATTTTTTTTTGGATTCTATGAAACCAACAGCCAACATCATTGTTAGCAGAGAGATAGACTGAAAGCATTCCCCCTGAGGACATGAATAAGACAAAGATCCCTTCTATCACCATACCTAGTTAATGTGCTGGAAATGTTAGCTAGAGTAATAAGGAAAGAAAAAGAAATTAAAGAGGTTCCAAATGAGAAAGAAAGAAGTAAAACTATCCCTATTCACAAATGATATCATCCTATACACGGACAACCCCAAAGATTACATGAGAAAACTATTGGAACTATAGAAAAATTCAGGCAAAGTAGTAGGATGCAAGATCAACATAAAAAAATCAGCTGGATTCCTACACAACAACAAAGAGAACTTTGAAAAGGAAATCAGGAAAGTAATACCATTTATAACAGCCCCTAAAAAGAAAAAAATACTTAAGATAAGTCTAGAGCCAAGGGGCGTAAAAGGTCTATACAAAGAAAAATTATGAAATGCTATTTCAAGAAACTAGGAGACTTAGATAAATGGGAAAATATACCATGCTTACGGATAGGAAGACTTAACACTTTGGAAACATCATTCCTACCTAAAAAAATCTGTAGATATAATGCACTTCTCATCCAAATATTAATATTGAACAAGATGGAAAAGCTAATCACCAACTTCATATGGAAAGGAAAGAGGCCCCTGCATAAGCGAAGCATTACTGAAGAAGAGCAAAGTAGGAGGCCTCGTACTACCTGACCTCAGAACTTACCATACAGACACCGTAGTCAAAATAGCTTGGTACTGGTATGACAGACATAGACCAACAGAACAGAACAGAGAACACAGATGTGAATTTATCCACCCATGGTCAGCTGCTCTTTGACAAAGGACCAAAGTCCATCAAATGGGGAAAAGACAGCTTTTTTAACAAATGGCACTGACAAAACCAGGTATCAATCTGGAAAAAAAGAAAAAAGAAAGAGGATCTTTACCTTACACCATACACAAAACTAACTCAAAATGGATCAAACACCTAGATGTAAAACTTAGAATTATAAAAATCATGGAAGCAAAGTAGAGATGGTGCTAGGGGCCTTAATAGATGGCATAAATGCAAAGGAAACCATAACTGACAATGTCCAAAAACACCTGAAGATAAGCTAGATAACTGTGAGTTCTTAAAAATTTAACACTCATGCTCATCAAAAACTTTACTATTAGAGTAAAAAGAGAACCAACAGACTAGGGGAAAAAAAAAACCTTTTGTTGTGACATATCCCACAAGGGTCTAGTCTCTAAAATCTGTAGACCGCTTCAACATTTCAGTAATAAAAAACAAATAATCCAGTTTAAAAAACGGGGAAAGGATATGAACAGACACTTAACCAAAGAAGGCATGCAGGCAGCTAACAGTCAGGAGGAAGTGCTTTTGGTCTTTAGGCATTACAGAAATTTAAACCAAAACCACAGTGAGATATCATCTCACTTCAGTATTACTGGAACAAAAAAAAAAACACAGTAGACAATAACAATGTTGGAGAGGTTGGAGGGAGATTGGAACTCTTACGCACTGGTGGTGGGAATGTAAAATGGTACAACCACTATGGAAAACTATATGGTGTCTCTTTAAAAAAGCTAGAAATAGAAATAGCGTGTGATCTAGGAATCCCATTCCTAGCAATATATCCTAGAGAAACAAGTAACATCACACAAACAGACATATGCAAACATCTTAACAACAAGGTTGGATCTGGAGGACATTGTTGTTAGGTGCCATCGAGTCTGTTCTGACTCATAGCGACCCTATGCACAACAGAACAAAACACTGCCTAGTCTTGCACCATGTCCACAGTCATTTTTCTACTTAAGCCCACTGTTGCAGGCACTGTGTCAATCCATCTTGTTGAGGGTCTTTCCTATTTTTCACCAACCTTCTACTCTATCAAGCACGATGTCCTTCTCCAGGGACTAATCCTTCCTGAAAACGTGCAAAGTATGTAAGATGTAGTCTTGCCATCTTTGCTTCCAAGGAGCACTCTGGTTGTGCTTCTTCCAGAACTGATCTGTTTGTTCTTTTTGGCGGTCCATGGTGTATTCAGCTTTCTTTTCCACCACCGGAGTTCAAAGCATCAATTCTTCTTCCATCTGCTTTGTTCATTGTCCAGGAGGACATTATGCTGAGTGAAACAAATCACTCACAAAAGGACAAATATCTCACGAGACCATTGATATTTTTAAAAAGCAATAAATGGTTTACACACAAAGAAAAAAACACTTTTGTAATGGTTCCAAGGGAGGAGACAGGTGGGGGAGGGCAATTACTAACTAGATAGCAGACAAGTCAACTTTGATGAAGGGAAAGATAGCAACAATACAGGGAACGTAGAACCAATTGACCAAGGCAGTCATAGAGGGTCCCTAGACACATCCAAATACCTTGAGAGATTGAGCTACTGGGCTGGGGACTATGGTCTCAAGGGACACCTAGGTCAACTGGTATAACATGATTTATTTAAAAAAATGTTTTACAAACTGCTTTAGTGAATAGCATCTGGAATCTTAAAAGCCTATGTACAGCCATCTAAGGTGTATCTATTAGCTGCATCTCATCTGGAGCAAAGGAGAATGAAGAAAACCAAAGACACAAGAAAAAGGTTAGTCCAAAGGACTAAAGTACTAGATGAACCACAGCCTCCACCAGGCTGAGACCAGAAGACCTAGGTGGTGCTTAGCTACCACTGTAACAGAGGGTTTCCAGTAGAGTGGGACATTGGTTGCAAAGAATGAACAAATCTGTCTGGCAAGAAGTAAAGCTAGAGTGCTTCTGAGAAATGAGGATGGAGAGACTTTGTCTCACACGCTTTGAACACATTGTCACGAGGAATCAGTCTCTGGAGAAGGACATCATGCTCGGTAAAATAGGGCCAGGGAAAAAGAGGAAGATCCTCAATGAGACGGATTGACACAGTGGCTGCAACAAGGGGCTCAAGTGTAAGAGTGATTGTGAGGACAGCACAGGACCAGGCAGTGTCTTGTTCCACTCTACATTGTGTCACTGTGAATCAGAACCAACCTGGCAGCACCTAACAACAACAACAGACCAGGAGAAAAATCTAGAGCAAAATTCAAGTTCTCAAGAAAAGATGACACTTAACTTGTCTGGCAGAGATTAAAGGAACCCCAGAGACTCTGGGCCCTGGACACCCCGCTACTTCGGAACCAAAGGCACTCCCAAAGTCCACCTTTCAGCCAACAATTAGACAGGCCTTTAACACAAACAATAACACATGACGGTCATGTAACACCTGCCCAAAAGCAAAGATGAGAAGGTAGGAAGGGACAGGAAAATTGGATGAACAGACGTGGAAAACCCCGGAGTGGAGATGGAAAGTGCTGACACATTGCAGGGATTGCAGCCAATGTTGCAAAGCAGTTTGTGTATTAATTTTTGAACGAAAAACGAATTGGTGCTGTAAACTTTCACCTAAAGCTCAACAAAATTAAACAAAAGCAACAACAGAACAAGCTTGCCGTCAAGTTGATTCCGATTCAGAGCGACCCTATATAGGACAGAGGAAGACTTGCCCCACAGGGTTTCCAATACTGTAAGTCTTAAGGAGGCAGACTGCCAGATCTGTCCCCTGTGGAGTAGCCTGTGGATCAAACCACAGATCTTTCTGCTAATAGTAGAGTGGTAAACCACTGCAACACCAGGAGTCCACCTGGCTAATCACCTCTTGCTGCCCTAACGGTTCCCACTCATAGCAACCCTGTAGGACAGAGTAGAACTGCTCCATCGGGTTTCCAAGGAGTGCCTGGTGGATTTGAACTGCCAGCTTTTGGTTACAGCCATAGCTCTTAACCACTGCATAACCCAGGTCTCCCCAGCTGGCTCATACCAAAAACAAACAAACAAAAAACCAAACTTGTCACTGTCAAGTTGACTCCAATTCATAGCTTCCCAAAGGGACACAGTGGAACTGCCCCCATTGGGTTGCTGCCGGTTAATAGGCGACGTTGAGTCAGAGCATTTTTAAGATTAGTAATCAAGAAGACAGGTAGTGCCCTGGAATCTTCCAGCTCCTATATGAAAGAAACTTGTAGGGATTTTTCTAACGTTGACGATTTAAACCTAAAACTCAATGACACTAACAATAATGAATTCAGCTACCAAAAAAAACTTTTCTAAACTGCTGTTGCATGTCTGCCTGTCAATTCTGATCCATAGTGATGCTATAGGACAGAGTAGAACTGTCTCATAGGATTTCCTAGGCTGTAGTCATTTGGGGGGCAGACTGTCACCTCTCTCTCCTTTGGAGCCACTAGTGAGTCTGAACTGTTGACTTTTCCACCTGTAAGTTAGCAGCCAAGCTGCTACCAAGTTTCCTTTTCTGAACTATCAACACAAAAAATATTTTTATTAACTGTACCAGAGAAAAAGATGAATCTTCCTACTCTTTATGCATAACATGCTATTGCAAAGTCAATGTCATGTGATGAGGTTATCCTAAAAGGCTACAACCAGAAATGTAGGAAAGAAAATACTACTGAGGTGTGTAAGAGGGTTGATGTGCTCTTTTTCTGGATGCATTTGTCAGCTTTTTCAAATCTGATATCTGTTATGATTTAGTTTTTCATTCTATGTATTTACTTTCTCATCTGATTTCGTTTTCTTTCCTCTTAAAGAAGGACTCTCAGCTTGTCTAAGTTTCAGGGCCATAAGACCTAAATGCACCTCTGTGGGGAGAAAACAGCATGTGCAAAGGCCCGGTGGTAAGAGTGTACCTGGCTGTGTCTTAGGAATGGAAGGAAGGGCTGGGTACAGAGAGAAGACGGGAAAGAGGGGGAGGGAAAGGCGTTACCATAGTCCTGACTTGACCTCTCGTTACTTGTGCAGCCAAACAGTGGAGGAAATTTCAAGACCCTCACCTAGAGTGACCAGGGCCAAGGAAACCATCTGATGAGTTACTCTTTCAGCCTTGCACTGGTGCTGAAATATTTTACCTGAAAGCTGACCATCGAGCCTTCCTTCTACATGCCTTATGGGATGGAGAGCTCACCCCTTACCCCCCAATCTGTATTATCACATGCTAAAACTCTAGGTGCGGGAGTTCTTCTATCCAGCTGATCAATGTCTATAGTTTCCCCTGGGTCCTGATACATCCTAGGGACACCAGAAATAGTTGACTCCTTCCGTTGCCATAGTTCTGCAGAGACTGGAAGTGAGCCCAGGTATCCTCACCCCACTTCTCCTGGCGAGAAAACTTTGTATCCTTTGAAGAATCTTCTTATGACTTAGCTCCCAAAGCCTGTCTCTCAAAGATTTCCCAACTACCCATGAATGTATTATAATAATGAAAAAGCACTAAGTCTTCACTACACACTAGGCACTCTGCTAAGGAGCCCTGGTGGCACACTGCTTAAGTTCCCCAATGCTAATTGAAAGGTCAGCAGTTCAAAGCCACCAGCCACTCTTCCGGGAAAGAACTGCTGATCTGCCCCTATTAAAACTACAGCCTAAGAAATCCTATGGGGCAGTTCTATCCCCTCCTATAGGTCCTTTGCTCTTCTAATCCAGCAGGAAGCCGGGCCCCCTTCTGTCAACACCGTTATAATAACAACCATTCATATCTGCTCTGCTCTGCATGTTTCATGGCATGGGGACCTCCAGGGACCTCACAGTGGCTTGCAAGGATGGGAAGAGGAGGGAGCAGAGATAAAGAGACTTGGAAGTTGCCTCCGTTCTGTAGATGAGGAGACTAGAGTCCAGAGGAAGGGCAATTTATGCATCTATCTCCCTGACCAGACTCTGAATTTTTGAGATGAAGAATTGGCTCTTGAGACTTTATTCATTCATTCCAGGCAGAAGAAACAGCAGATTCAAGGATTCTGAGATAGGAATGCATCTGGCATGTTGAAGAACCATCTAGAAGACTAGTGGGGCACAGAAGAGTTATGCAAGATCAGGCCTGAGAAGTGGGCACTAGCTGGATTAAAGCCTGGCTTTTATTCCAGTTACCGAAGTCATCACGAGATGTCTATTCAAGAGCAGATGCAGAAAAGACAATGAGCAGTAAAATAGACTTGTCCTCATCCTCTGGGGTATAAATCAAACAGAGGGGGCAGATAGTTAAATAACCAATGTTGAGATAGGGGGTTAGGGAGCCTGGCATGCTTTGAGAGCATGGAAGAGGAGGGTTCTGTCCCAGTCTGAGGGCATGAGAATACTTTGCAGGGAAGGGGACTTAGAGCCAAGCCTCGAATGCCCAGTAAGACTGAGCCAAGTTGAGAGAGAATTGCAGGGAAGGGATGAGCAGTACAGTGGATCCCTTTTTGTGTGGCCTCTATGGTCTTGTAATTCCCACCCAAATAATTGAGGGGGACTGTGAAAATAAGGTAAATGTGGCCACCAAGGGGACGAGTCAGTCTTGCCATTCCGCTAGGCATGAAACCAATTCTGGACCAGAGAAGGGATCTCACCACAACAAAGGAAGAAGGGCCAGGAGTGGGGTGCATCCTTTGGACCCAGGATTCCCATGTTGGGAAGCTTCTAGAACCAGGACTGAGACAGAGAGCTCTATAACACTGAAGACAGCAAGAAGCAGTGACAGAGAAGCAGCAGCAGGAGAGACCAACAGAGGTAGGAGAGGCCAACAAGAGACAATGCTGTAGACTAATAGGCCCTTGGAATAAGAAAGCTGTGTGCCTTTGAGCAGGAGACTTGAGGGCCAATCAAGGTGCCTTGGTGCACTTACTGGCAGAGCTAAAACAGTTTTATTACACCTGCTGGAGCAGGACAGAGGCCAAAGAGCCAAGGACAGATGTGACTACAAGCACTACTGGGAAGAGACTGTCCTGATGGAAGAACCCTATCCTGAATGTTCCTTAACCGGAATTGTAACCCATTAACTCCAGCCATAAACCTCATAGTCGTGAGTATTGCCTGTGAGTTCTGTGAACCTTATAAAGAAGAATGGAACATCAGGATTGGAAAAAGACTCATTAACAACCTGTGATGTGCAGATGGCACAATCTTGTTTGCTGAAACTGATGAGAATTTGAAGAATTTTCTGATGAAGATCAAAGACTACAGCCTTCAGTATGGATTACACCTTGACATAAAGAAAACAAAATTGCCACAACAGGACCAACAGACAACATCATGATAAATAGAGAAAAGATGGACCTTGTCAAGGATTTCATCTTATTTGTCTCCACAATGAGCACCCATGGAAGCAGCAGTCAAGAAACTGAAAGACGCATTGCACTGGACAAATCTGCTGCAAAAGATCTCTTTAAAATGTGAAAAAGCAAAGATGTCACCTTGAAGGCTAAGGTGCACATGACCCAAGCCATGATGTTTTCAGTAGGCTCACATGCGTGCAAAAGCTGGACAATGAATAAGGAAAACAGAAAGAGAGCTGATGCCTTTGAATTACGTTGTTGATGACGAATGCTGCATACACCGTGGGCTACCAGAAGAAAGAACAATCTGTCTTAGAAGAACAATCAGAGTACTCCTACACAAGCGAGGACGGTGAGGCTTCATCTCAGTTACTTTGGATATGCTATTAGGAAGGATCAGTCCCCGGAGAAGGACATCACGCTTGGTAAAGTAGAGAGTCGGAGAAACAGAAGATCCTAAATGATATGGATTAACACCGTGTCTGTGACAATGGACTCAAACGTAACAATGATTGTGGGGATGGAACAGTACTAGGCATTGCTTCCTTCTCCTGTACATAGGGTCAGTATGAGTTGGAAGTGATGATAGGCCACTGAACAATGACAATCCTTATGGGAGCAAATGGCCAAGACTTTTCTTCCGTGGAACTTTTGGTAGGCGTGAACCTTTAATCTATTGGTTGGAAGCAGAGCACAACTTTTGGGCCCCCACGACTCCTTAAGAAGTTTAATATGGCTGGATTCTAAGAGCCTGGCTGCTAACCAAAAGGTTGGCAGTTCAAATCCATCAATCCTGTGTTCTACTATGTGCTATAGAGTCATTATGAATTAGAACAGACTGTACAGCAACGAAGAACAACAGATGCTAGGTTGCAAGCAGGGCTGGCCCAAAGGGGAGTGGGGGATTTACTTTCCTCACAATATATTGTGAATGTTTTCCTGCAGCACTAAGCCTTCTTCTGTAGGATGTTTAAGTGCTGTAGAACAGTGCATTGTACAGTCCATCACTCTGTAACCAGTCCCCCACTGTTGGGCATTCGTGAAGTTTCTGGTGTTTCTTTATTATAAACAATACTGTAATGAACACCTTTGTTCCTAGATCTTTGTGCATATCCATTATTTCTGTACAGTAAAGATAAGAAGTCTTGAAGACTTGCCTGGACCAGACAGGTTTGAACTGCGCCTGCAGGGGACCTTAGTCTGAGTTGCATCTATTTGTCTAACTAGTGTCAGGTCCTGCTGAGCAGTCCTTGGCTGGGTTTACACTTGCAGGGCCACAAACAGGGAAATGCTGGGGAAAGGCTTGAGGAAGAGATAAAGAGCCCTAATCATGGCCGGCAGCCCAGACCGGATAAGGGGGGGTGGATGGGAGATGAGGGGATCCCCAGATCCTGAGCTCCAGCTTGTCCTGTCAACAGTAACAGTGTTTCCCATGGCTGTAAAGTTTGTCCAGCCGGGATGGTGTCCCAGCTCCCACCGAAGAGGCAACCAAAGAACTTCAAGTTGAGCATGAACTTTGGTTCCAATCACAGCTTTACCATTAAAGATCTCAGTGACCCCGGGCCAGTTACTTTGTGAACCTCAGTGTCCTCATCTGCAAAATGGGTAAAATAACCTAACAGAAAGTAAACAAGAATAACAAGTGCCTGGTCCATTGACTGTGTTCCAATAACTAATAGCGTCTATTTCATTGCTATCTTTGGGCCTCTGTCCTTTCTTGAAGTGAAACACATGGCTGACACCATGTGTCTGGCACTGTTTCACAAAATAGGAAACTGAGGCTACAGAAGGAGGTGTCCTTCCTCTTAGGCAATTTATTCTTTCATTGCTCAGACTTGGAGAGCTGCCTATAGGCTGAGGTGCACAGGTTTATAAAATAAAAAATGATACATGTAAGGAACATGCTTCTTAGCTCAGTCATGTAAATGAAACCCAAAAGGTAACATCGGCCCCAAACCAAAGACGAGACAGTAAAACAGGGGAATCAGGAAGCTGGAGTGAAGGGGACAGAAGCTCGAGTGAGGGGTACAGTGTTGATGCATCTTGAGATTGCAAACAGTGTTACAAAAGAGGTCGTGTATAAATTGTTGAATGAGAAACTAAATTGCTCTATAAACTTTCACCTAAACCACTATAAATTTTTTTTTTAAAAAAAAAGCAAAAGCTCACGTGCACACTCAGGTCCACATTTGCACCCACGAGCACACATAGGACCACACATACCATGCCAGGACGCACACAAATGTGTGTGCACTCATTAGCATTTGCACAGGAACACACCTGTACTGTCCAGGTGAGCTCACCCATGCACACACTGGATACACACCTGCCTGAGAGTAGGAAAGAGGTTGCTCATACAGGGGTCAGAGTCCAGCTGTTGCCTCCTGAGTGCGCCCTAAAGTCACAGTCAGTTGGTGGCAGGTGTGTGCAGGACTAGGCGAGGCACAGGTAGGTGCTGCCAGACTCAAACGGCAGAGATGGCCTTGCTCTATAAACCCAGGACCACCTGCTAAACTTCCACGTGGGCTGCAACAACCGAAGGGGTCTCACTGGCCAGGCAAACCTTCAGCCAGAGGGCCCAACCTGAGAGGGCAGTATTGACATATCGTGGGATTGGAACCAATGCCACAAAACAACTTGCATATAAATCGTTGAATGAGAAACTAAATTGCTCTGTAGACTTTCACCTAAAGTACAATTAAGAAAAATAATAATAATAAAGGAAAAAGCAAAATCTGTGCCCAGCCCTGCTTCCAGGTCTCTGGCACTGTTTGAAGAAGACTGGATCTGGCCTACTCCAGGTGGCCAAGAAGACCAGATCCACACAAGCTGCCTAGCTTAGAATCCTCCCCGTGCCACTTACTGGCTGTGTGACCCAGGTAAAGGTCAAGTTTACTAAGCCCTATGCTTCAATTTTCCCATCTGTAAAATAGGGACAACACTAACACTTGGCTCCTGGGGTTGTCCTTTAGCAAGCGCTCTACCATACGGTAAGTATGTACAGGTAAAAGGAACGGCGAAAAAGGGAATGGGGAGGAGAAGGGCCAGGTACTGGGTAAAAAGAACTTCAGCACCTAGAGTCCCATGAGCCGGGACTTGCATGTCATTAGCTGGGTAACCTTGGGCTAGTCATGTAAGTTCTCTGAACCTCAGTCTTCTCATTTGGAAAGTTTATAAAATTTCCTTCTTCTGATCACTAAACAAACCTCTGTTTAAGACTTACTGCTATGCATGTTGAAGACTTGCTCCTATATGTTAGGTCCAGTGTCAGGAGTGAGAATACAGTGGGAGCCTTCCTGGTGCCCATGGATTAAGGGGAAGGGTGAGACGAAACATCTGGCTCACGCTAGGTGCTCAGTCAAAGTCCCTTCCTCTCTGCCTTCTCTGTCACTGGAAAGAAAAGACACCAACACTAAGAAAGTTTGAAAAACAGAAGTGGGCTGAAGTAGAGGAACTCTATTCCCCAGAATCCCACAGACCTTAGCATGACTCATAGTAATCCTATAGGACAGAGTAGAACTGCCCCCCAGGGTTTCCAAGGAGCATCTGGGAGATTCGAACCACTGACCTTTAGCTTGGCAGCCATAGCACTTAACCACTATGCCACTAGCGTTTCCCTAACACAACAACTAGCTTCATTTGTGTCAGTCCCATATCCCGGGCTGGGAGAGGCACCTGGTAAGAGGCACAGTAAAACATTTGAACTAACCAATATCATACCAAGAGCTCCTGGGTGGTCCAAATCATTAAGTGCTCCAGTACAGACTGAAAGACAGGTAGGCTGAAAGATGGGGATTCAAAACCCCAGAGATGAGTCAGAGTACCCACAGTGCTGTATTACCTATCCTGTTTCCTTTGCTGGGCTTCCTCCCCTCCTGCTTTGCATGTGAATTCTGCTTTTCCTTGGAGGTTATCTGTTTATACCCCATTGTGACATCGACTTCGTAGTGAGTTAAGAATGTTGTTGATGTAATTTCTATGAACTCTCCACTTGTAAACCCCTTAAAAGTACCCTGCTTACCTGCCCACCTTTGAGGAGCCCTCTTGGCAGCAGAGGGTCTGACTGACTCCTTTTCCTTATATGACAAAATAAAGGTTTCTTTCCTGTCCCCCCCAGCTCAGTCTCCCACTTATTGGCCGGTAGGAGTCATGCCAAACAGGAACCTGGGGTTTCCACCCAAAAACAGACAGACTCCTGGTGATCTGCCTCTGCAAGACAGTAGCCACAAAAACGCTATGGAGCGAATTACTACTCTTAAATATATGGCATCACTATGAGTTGAAATCAAGTCGATGGCAACTGGTTTGTTTTGGGGGGAATACATTAAACGCATGATCTGACCACAATAGCGCTTCAAATCACATTTTTTGGTAACCTAACTATGTATCATAAACATTTTCCATGATACAAAAAAGTCTTCATAATGATCAGAAATAGTAGAGGGATATCAGAATCTCTATTGTCTTGGTCCTCTGGTGTCTTTATAACAGAAATACCATAAGTGGATGACTTTCACAAAGTGAAACTTATTCTCTCACAGTCTAGTAGGCTGAAAGTCCAAATTCAGGGCACCAGCTCCAGGAGAAGGCTTTATCTCTCTATCAGCTCTGGAGGAAAGTCCTCGTCATCAGTCGTCTCTTGGTATAGGAGGGTCTCAGCACAGGAACTGCAGGTTCGAAGGATGCACTCTTCTCCAGCACTGCTTTCTTGGTGGTATGAGAGTTCCATGTTTCTCTGCTTATTTTTCTCTGGCCTAAGACACTGTCTAATCTTGTAGCTCTCATCAACATAACTGCCGCTAATCCACCTCATTACACTACAGTGACAGAATTTAAAACAATGGGAATCATGACCTAGGCAACTTGACTGATGTTGTTTAAAGACAATTCAATCCATGATACCTATCGACAGATAACATTGAATTGCATTGTAGCGTGTTTACTTGATGGAAAACAAGCACAAGCATCATGGCCACTCCTCTGTGTATAAGACTTTTCCTTTCTTTGGAATCATTAAAGTTCTGCTTTTATAGAAAAAGAAACTGAGGTGCAGAGAGGTTGAGGGACTTGCCCAAGGTCACGCAGAAAGAAAAGCAAAGAGCTGGTTCTAGACCCAGAGGTCTTTTGTCCACAATGTTCTGGACACATTGAGGGAAGGACATTGATCAGGGTTAGGGAGCCTATGATCCTTCCTGTAGGCCATGGACAGGCTGCCTCCACCCCTGGAAGCCAGACTTAGGGACACAGGATACCTACTAGGTTCTTGGTCATCTTGGGGACCTTTTTTGAGCCAGGAGAAAACTTCTCCTCCCTCTGTCATTTGGGAGGTCTGCTTAGCCAAGGTGCTGAGCTTTGGATGCCAAGTTTGAGATTTCTGGGGCTCTAGAGAGGCCAGAGGCAGTAAACTTCTGGATTTCTGAGAGAACTGGGGAGTTAGAGTTGGCTGCCAGTGACCACAGTGATGGTGGTGGCATCGGTGGTGGTGACAGTGATGATGGTGGTGGTGGTCATGGTGGTGATGATGATGGTGGTGATGAAGATGGTGATGACGGTGGTGGTGGTGATGATGTTAGTGGTGATGGTGGTAGTGGTGATGGTGCTGGTGGTGGTGATGGTGATGATGGGGGTAGTGATGGTGGTAGTGATGGTGGTAGTGACGATGGTGATGGTGATGACGGTGATGGTGGTGGTGATTATGATGGCAGTGGTGATGATGGTGACGGTGGTGATGATGGTGGTGGTGACAGTGATGATGGTGGTGGTGGTGATGATGTTAGTGGTGATGGTGGTGGTGATGATGATGGCAGTGGTGATGACAGTGGTAGTGGTGGCGGTGGTGGTGATGGTGATGGTGGTGATGATGATGGTAGTGGTGATGACAGTGGTGGCGGCGGTGGTGGTGATGATGGTGATGATGGTGGTGGTGACAGTGATGATGGTGGTGGTGGCGATGATGTTAGTGGTGATGGTGGTGGTGATGATGATGGTAGTGGTGATGACAGTGGTAGTGGTGATGGTGGTGATGATGGTGGTGGTGGTGATGACAATAGTGGTGCTAATGATGGTGATGGTGGTGGTGACAGTGCTAGTGATGGTGGAGATGAAGACGATGGTTGCCACTCAGTGAGTACTTACTGTGTGTAGACACTGTGTTATGTGCAGTGCCCCAGGCCTTGTAGCATGTCTCAGTCACCTTGCTGTGAAGTGAGCTGCTCAATCTCCAGAAGAGGAAACTGAGGTCCAGAAACTGGCTAGGCAGTGGTGGACCCACAAAAGTCTAAATGCAACAGCTGCCTCCTTTACCAACCATCATTTCTCCTCTCCAAATCTTTGTGAATGTCAAAAAGGCCAGCTTGATACTTGTTTTGTGCCAGATTCTCTGCTAAGCATTTTCATGTCCTAAGTATGCCTCCAAGAGGAATGGTCATTATGTCCATTTCACAGATGACTGGGAGGCAGCGCCAGTGAGGTGAAGCTTCTTACTTAAAGGTCACCCAGCACTGAGTAGCAGGGGTTCAAACCCAAACACCAAATGGCCTGCTCTCCTGGTCCTAGCTGGAGAGGAGAAGAAGGCTGAAAACTCAGCTTGGTCAGCAGGGGGTGGTATGGCCTCAAAGATAAATCCTGCTTCCTAGTTCCAGGTCCAAGAAGACTGTCCTTGCTGAGAACAGTCCTGATACAGCAGGATTCTGAAATCCTTATCTTGAGTCTGTACTTGGTCTCCGGCTCTGATGGGACCTAGGAAGGAGAAGCAGGCAAAGAAGTGCCAAACACAGCCTCCAAATGAAACAAGCAGATAGTTCACAAAAAAGGATGTCGGCTTTTAACATATAAAAAGATCCAGATAAGAGAACACTGCTTTATACCACACTGAGTGGCCACCTTTTATTGATCAGATTGCCAGAGTGCAGAGTTGGTGAAAGTATGGGGAAGTTGGCACATTCACAGTGCACGCGAGATTCAAACCAAACGTGGTTTGACACGTATGGAAGGCAATCTGGGTCAAAATTCAATAAGCGTCTGTATTCAACAGACATACATGATGCATTCACAAAGTTTATAACCAACTTGAGCTGTCCAATAAATATGTCAGCCTCTGGCCACGTGTGGCTCCTGAGCACCGGAAATGTGACTAGTTCCAACTGTGATGTGCTCTAAGTATAAGACGAACCCCGGGTGGTGTCAGTATTACAAATACAAAGTGGCTCCTTAGTGTTGCTTTTAACATTGATGTTGTGATAGAATGATAGATCTACTGGATTAAATACTTCTCTTTTTTTGGTACTTTAGATGAAGATTTACAGAACCATTTAGAACTACTATAACAAAAATACCACAGGTGGATGGCTTCAACAAAGATATTCTCTCACAGTCCAGTAGGCTTGAAGTCTGAATTCAGGTCACGGGCTCCAGGGGAAGGCTGTCTCTTCCTGTTGGCTCTGGAGGAGGAACCTTGTGATGCAGTGGTCTTCCCTTTTGGTCTGGGAACAACTCAGTGCAAGAACCTCAGGTCCAAAGGACACATTGTGCTTCCAGTGCTGCCTTCTTGGTGGCCTCTGTGACTCTCTGCTCACCTTTGTCTTCTATGTCTCAAAAGAGATTGGCTTAAGACACTATCCAATCTTGTATAGCACATCAATGGAACTGCCAATAATTCATCTTACGAAGTCTTAGCGATAGAATTTACAACACCTAGAAATATCCCATCAAATGACCAAAATGGTAGACAATTATTCAATACTGCGAATTATGGCCCAGCCAAATTGATACATTGTGTTTGAGGAATACAACCCAGTCCATGACAAAAACAAATTAGTTTCTCTTTAAATAGTTATTGTTTTATAACACAATTAACAACCCCAGGACATGGCAACATTCTACCTTCTCACGTTGGTATTTTAGTCACCTAGCACTGCTCTAACGGAGATACCCAAAGTAGAAGGCTTTGAAAGAGAAATGCTTGTTCTTCCACAGTCCAGTAGGTTACAAGTTCGCATTCAGGGTGTCCACTCCATGGAAAGGGCTTTCCGTCTCTCATCTCTGGAGGAAAGTCCTTGTGTTGTGTCAGTCTTTGGTCAGGGAGCACCTTGGTGCAGGAACCTCAGGTCTGAAGGACTCTTTCTACTCCCGGTATTGCATTCTTTATGGATGTGAGGTTCCCAATTCCCTGCTTGCTTCCCTTTCCTTTTATACCTTGTAGGATAAAAGGTGATGCAAGCCATCCTCTGGGGAAACTCCCTATACAATGGAGCAGGGAGATGATCTTAGGAAGGGATTTACAGTCCCCCCTCAATCGTCTCTAACATAATCCACTCTGTTAGCCACAGACAGAGATTAGGATTTACAGCATCAGAAAATCATAAAATGGAAGGCAATCGCAGAATACAGGAAATCCTGGCCCAGCCAAATTACTACACGTATTTTGGGGGGAACACAATTCAATCCAGGGGTCTGTCTAATCTTATGTTAAAGAGCGAACTTCAGGAATAACTTCATTACTGAGCTGAAGTGGTGTCTAGGGGCCACACTCTCAGGTTTTCTCCTGTCTGTGTCAGGCTAGTAAGTCTGGTCTTTCCCCGCCCTCCCACCCTCTGTGGGTTAGAATTTTATTCTGCCGTTTTCTCCAGTTCTGTCCAGGACCGTCTATTGTGATCACTGTCAGAGCAGTCAGTGGCAGTAGCTGGGTACCATCTAGTTGTACTGGCCTCAGACTGGTGTAGGCTGTGGTAGTTGTGGTCCATTAGTCCTTCAGATTAATCTTTTTGGGTTAAATGCTTTAAAAAAATTAATTCCCCCTGTTTCCTTTTAGTTTTTAAAATTTGACTATAAGAAAGTTTAAATTATATATGTGCTTGCATTTGTGGCTTACACTGTGTTTTACCAGACAGTGTTTTGCTAGTTTTCTCCATAGATTCTCAGACTATGAACTGCCATCTCCAGGAAATTGTGGTATAGTCATACAGTGGAATACTATCTAACAGGGAGAGTGAAAGAATAACAACAGTGTAGATGAATCTTACAAACACTACATACAAGCTCACACAGATACACAGACACACACATACAATCATACATATCATCTAATTCTACTTACATAGACTTGAAAAGAGGCAAAATGAACCTGTAGTATTATATGTAAGTCATGGGGGCAATCACTTTGTGGGGCATGAGGAGGCTTCAGGAATGTGTTCACTTGGTGAAAATTATGAAGCTAAAATTTGTTTTTTTAATTTTATTTTTATTGTGACAAAGTGAAAGTTTACAATCCAAGTCTATTTGCCATACCTATCAAGCCAAAATTTATTATTTGTGCTCTTTGTGTATATGTTAATTAAAAAAAAATTTAAAAACAAGACTGTTGTCATCAAGTTGAACTTGAATGTAATGGTTCCAGAAAAAGTATATGTCTTTTGACTCAGCCATTCTGCTTTAGGATTTAAACTGCAGTGTATGTTTACATGTATGAAATGAAGGGTGTACAAGGTTATTTACTTCAGTTTTATTTCTTGATCATAACAAAAGATCAGGAACAACTTAAATGTTTATCAAAAGTGGGGAGTTGTTGAATAAATTAAATATGCATATTCAGAGAGTTATTATACTTTTTTAAATTAAAACAACCCAGTGTGCATTTTACACTTAAAAATGAGACATCCGTAAGGAAAGGTTAGAAAGAACATCCAAGAATAATGGATGTCTTAGTCATCTGGTGCTGCTATAATAGAAATACCACATGTAAATGGCTTTAACAAAGGGAACCTTATTCTCTCACATTCTAGTAGGCTCCAAGGCCCAATTCAGGGCATCAGCTCCAAGTGGAGGCCTTATTTCTCTGCCACCTCTGGAAGAAGATCCTTCTTGTCAGTCATCCCTTGGACTAGGAACTTCTTGGAACAGAAACTCTGAGTTCAGAGGACACTCTCTCTTGTATGTCTCAAAAGAGATGGGCTTAAGAGAATATTTAATTTTGTAGCTCTCATCAATATCAATATAACAGCTGATAATCTATCTTATTAATCATAGTGATTGAATTTATAATATAGGGAAGTCTCATTAAGTGACAAAATGGTGGGCAATCACACGATACTGGGAATCATAGCCTGGCCAAGTTGACAGATATTTTCAGGTGACACAATTCAATTCATGACAATAGGTCAAAAGAACCCAGGGAAGAAGAGTGCATAAGGTATATTTCTGTATTTCAGAAATATTAAGTGGATAACACCAAAGTTGAAGAGATGCAAAAATCCACACCAGAACTGACAAAGCGAGTGGTCATGGCCCTTTCCTGGGAGTCTTCAACCCCAACCTACTTTCAGAATTCAAAGGTAAAAACAAAGAGGGGAGAGAGAAAGGACTAGGTAAGGAACGCTGCTTTGGTGAGAGTAGCAGCTCTCAGCTGTGAACCCTCTGTGGGCCTTCCATGGAGACAGAACACCAGCGAGCTCCTATCGGAGGAGGCAAAGGCCACCGTGGGCCACGTCCAGATGCAGGGAACTTGGAACATCTCTAGGTCAGATATGCTGTACGTGTTTTGGAGGGAGCAAACGGGATTACCTTGGATCTCATCTTGTAGGACCAAGAGGTCCTACAGAGTGGTCTTAGCAGCAAGATACTGGAGCTGATGTCAGATCCTAAGGGCTGATGAAGGACGTGTAGTGACTGTTACTAAGAACATCCATTAAGGGCAAGGGACCTGGCAGTGGTGGCTATCTCCAGGCCCATAAGTGTCCCTCAACAGAAAAGGGCAGATGTGAAGGTCTGCTGGATCCAGAAAGCTAAAGCCCAAGCCAGAATGGTGCCAGATCAAGTCAGACCCTTCTGGGACACCACGCAGAGCCCCTGAGGCAATATGAGAAAAAGAGGTGTGCAACTCAAGAACTCTTCTAAAAGACCAGAACTGATGGTCCTGTGGCTTAAAGGGTCCCCTGCGAACATGAACCCTAGACTTGCTGCTGGCCCTGACCAGAAGTACTGAGGTCAACTCTTCCGACAAAAACTGACCGGACTCAGGGACACAGTGTGATCTTGTGGTATGTGTGCCTTATGGCTCTACACAGTAATAGGAGACGTTCCTGCTGGTTTCTTTCTACGTACGAGAGAAGAAGGTAGAGAAGAGGGTACAGGTGCTCATTAAGAGGATACTAGAAATATAAATTGAAAAGGAGGAAGGTGCCGTCCCTGGGTGAGGGGAGCAGATGGAGCTGCAGATAGGTCGGCATAAAAAATTGATTTGGATTATATAATTTCACTTAATCACAATTGAAAAAAAAAAGTAAGATCCTTCCTCTTCCCTCACCTTCTCCATCCCAGACCCCTCGGTTCCATCTGTGGGTCGGGGGGAGGAGAAACAGAGAGAGAGCAACCACAGGCCTTCAGGCTGCCAGCCTGGGACAGGGAGGAGGTTTAAGCCTAAATCCAGCTGGGAGTTTTGATTAGGGATGTGAGTGGACATTTTCAGTTTGAACTGAGACCACATAGAACCGTGTGAGTTGACTGGGACAACACAGCTCCATTCCACGTCCTTCCTCATTCTCCAGCAGGCTGACCTGGGCTTGTCTTGCAGCAAAGGTAGAGGATGAGAGGAAGAGAGTGACAGAGTGACAGAGTGACAGAGAGAATGGTGAGGCAATGGGAGCAGGTAGCTTTGACAGAGTAAGACCTCAGTGATTGAGGTCCTGGTTTCTCAGTTGTGTGGTGCCGGTGAAGAAAATTGAATATACCATGGACTTCCAGAAGAATAAACAAGTCTGTCATGGAAGAAGTACAATTAGAATGTTCCTTAGAAGCCAAGATGGTGAAACTTTATCTCACATACTTTGGATACATTATCAGGAGGGACCAGTCCCTGGAGAAGGACACCGTACTTGCAAAAGTGAGGGTCTTGGAAAAAAAGGAAGACCTTCAATGAGATGAATTGACACAGTGCCTGTAACAGCAGGCTCCAACACGGAAACTGTTGTGCAAATGGTATAGGACCAGGCAGTGTTTCTTTCTGCCGTATATAGGGTTTGTGTGAGTCAGAACTGACTCAGTGGTACCTAACAATATGTCTTTTACCACTTCCATTTTCAGGACCTCAGTTTCTTCATCTGTAAAGTGGGGACACATCGTCATCATCTCCCATTGATACAGAGAGGATGAAAGCTGTTTATCAATACATGAAGCCTCCTCACACTTTGCAAAGAAGTAGGTGACACTGTCTTTGCTCTCAAAGGTATGAAGTAACGTGAGGATATCAGAAATCGAGAGATGGCCCCAATCCTGAGAGATTTGGAGCTCACCCACATGTGGTGGGGGAGCTGTGGTAAGCAGAGGAGGGACGAGGACCAGAGAGGCTGCTGGCAGGAGAGGAGAGGATGCTGTGACTAAGCCTTGAAAGGTGATGAGCTGAATCAGGAGGGACAAAGGAGACAGGGCCTGGTGTACCCATGAAGGGACACAGCGCATGCAGAGGTGCAGCTATTGGAACACTCATCACGTGGTGAAGGGTCCCTGACCTCACTATTTAAAGCAAATTCCCAAAGCGTGGGACACTGGCTGGGCTAGGAGCTGACGCACACTTGCATGCCTAATCTTTGGCACGATAAGTTTTTTAAAAAAGTCTGAGATATTGCAAACAGATTATCAGAGAGGAAAGCATTCCAGGCGCGAGACGACTGTCTCTGCAGCCTCTGGCTCCCCTCCCACCCATTCCCCAGCCCTGACGCAAGGCTGACTGGAAGGAGGTGTTTCTCCTAGGACCGTTCAAGCTGAGGGCTAGGCTGAAGCTTACCCCATTCCTGCTTGGGCATCAACTCTGCATGAGGCTTAAATATACCCACAGCCCAACAGCACATCATAGGAGCGTGCTAAACACTTGCCATGCTCCTGGAATCATGTCTTCAAGGTACATTCTGTTATCACCCTTATTTTCCCATCAGTAAATTGTGGCCTAGGGAGGTTAGCTGGCTTGCCCGTGGTGACACAGCAAGCCAAGGACAAATCCGTCTGATTCCGTTGCCTTATCCCAGGCCTGGAATGCCGGCAAAGCAGAGAGGGGTTTAGGGCAGCAAGGAAGAATGTTCTAGGAGATACAGTATTACTGTGAGAGGCGTTGTGGTGCAGTGGTTAAGTGCTTGATTCTAGAATCTGATTTGGGAGCTGTTTGTTACTGAAGTGTGACCTAGACTATTCTGACGGATACAAATCATGATAAACTAAATTCAATGTCCCTTAAAAATTATTAAGGACTTTGTCATCTTCCTCTCAGGGGCAGCCTTTTTAAGCAAAGTTGTATGAGGAAAAGATACTGGCCAAGAAGTTAGACGATCAAGACTGTAGACCTGGCTGCTAACTTGCTGTGTAGTTTTGGGCAAGTCACTTCTCACCTCTGGTCCTACGTCTCCTTGCCTTCACTGCCCACTCTACAGCAGCCAGCTGAGGACCCAGTGAGGCTGGGAAGTGGGGAGGTGGGCTGGAAAGCTCTTGGCACAGAAAACTACGAGGAACTGTTATTGTTATTACTCAGTGGATTGAGGGCAGCAATTTTCCCAAAGGCATGAGTCACTAATGGTGGAATTCCAGGCATCAGGAAGGGTGGTTCTCGGCAGTAAGACTCAGATTCCACTCAGCATAGTGACCCTGACCTTGAGCCCTCTAGGGGACCACACCCTCTCTCTTGGGTCGCTGGCTGTGTGATAAAGAAGTTATGAGGGTCATAGTCATCTGGACTCTTAAGAGTAGGGCCTGCAATCCCAATGCCTCACATGGTTTGCACGAAGGCCCAGAAAGGCTGATGCACTTGCCCAGAGTCACACAGCCTGAGAGCAGCAAAAGCTGCACTAGAACTCAAAACTCTAGACTCCCAGCCCTGAGCCATGCTGCTTCTCACACATTCCAGTTCTAGGAATAAGATAGCAGACATTTGCAGTGAACTCCAGAACAGTAATTTGGGCTAGGGAGATTCTATGAAGCACCCACAGGTCCTCAAAGTGAAGACAGAGCTTTCCTTTTCTCTATCTCATGGAGGCTGACTTAAGAACACTTTCACTTACAGCCTTCTCTAGCCTTTGCATATAGCGGTTAATGTCAAGCCTGCTAGTGATCACAGTGGTTGTGCCTGTTCGCTGAATGCTTCTATCTTCCAGCAACAGAGCTGAGCACTCCATGTGCTGGTAGCATTTCATCACTCCTTTAATGTAGGACACAGTGTTATACCATTTGAAGACTCCAAAACTTCAACTCAGTAGCATCTTCAAGGTCTCACATAGAGAGAAGGCCAGAGCTGGGATGCACACTCAGCCCAAGTGCCTGCAGGGTGTGTCTACTGAGCCTCGATGCCCCGTCACTTCAGCTGGGTTTGGTTACAGTTCTGTGAGTAGTGGCAGGGGGAGCTGAATGTGCTCACTATCCAGATGGGAAAGCTGAGGTTTGCAGCATATTGGTGGCAAGCTGACCAGGACAGGGTTGTGTCTAGTATGTTTCCTCTGAGGAAAAAAAGGCTTTATCCAGGAGTGGACTAGCCCCTGTGAAACTTAAGTTTAGCCTTGCAGGATGGGGGAAGGGGGTGGAATCTGAATGTGGACATTTCCCTGAATGATAATGACATAAGCCAGCAGTTAAGGAGCACTCTCAGGGTGTCAGGTCTTTGGCTGTTTCACTTGTCTTTACCCTACATCGAAGGGATTGCCTTTCATCACCTGTTTTACAGGTGAGAAAACTTAAGCTCAGGCTGCTGAGTTAGCTTGTCTGGGTCTCTGGGCTACAGAGTTAAGATGGAATTGAGGTAATAAAGTCTGACCTCTTAGACACCATGTAAATCTCCCTCGGAAGGGGTAGTGGGAAGAAGCAGCTTGAGCATCCACCTTCACAGCCCTCAGGTTCTAGGCCCCAAGGTTCTAGGCCCCCCCCCAGTTCCACCCATGGAGGGAACAATATGTTATGATCCAACAGTTCCCTGATTCTCTGCCACCCACTTGATGACATGGGATACAGACCAGAGGGCCAAGAAATGGGCCCTGAGGTGCCCCAATCAGCTGATGACCCCACAGATGGCAGGTTTGGTTGAGGCCAAATCTGGCGTCTTCAGAAGCCTTCTCCTGTCTGTCTGAGCTCCTCAGCACTGACAATACTAAATTTGACAGAAGAAAAATGGAATGTCCTGACAGCTCTTCCAAGCTTTCAGCTACGTCCTCACAGATGCATCCTGTCTCCCTGTTCCCCTGAAGGTCAGAGTGGTGGTCTGGGAATGGGACCTGTCTGAGGTTGGTCTCAAGTTCATAGGGTCCAGTTTAGGGGATCGGAAGAGTCTGTTAGAAGACCTGAGGCTTTCAACTCAGCTCAGCTCTAGAACCCCTTGCTCATTCTCCCTCGTGCCTCATCCTTGCCTATAAAACCTTGATTTGTTCTGGAATAAGGGATACTCAAGGAAGGAAGCCCTTCAGCGGACCCAGGCACTAAGCCATGCGAGGTACTGTAGTCCCCCTAGGGGGTTATTAGGGATGGGCATGTGTATGTGTTAGGTTAAGTTATGCTGACCGCTGTAACAAGTGGCCCCATAATCTGAGTGACTTTGCACCACAAATGTTTGTTTATTTCTTACTGCACAGTACAAACGAGTCTTAGCCAAAAAGCTCTGCTGCATGCTGTCATTTGGGATACAGACTCTTCATCTCTTGTAGCTCTGCCTTCATTGTCCTAAGAGTCTTCTCCATTCACTGGGCAAAACAGCAAGGATTGTGGGCAGGAGACTTTTATAGGTCAGTCTTGAAAGTGGTGCAATTATTTTTGCTCAAGTTTTGTTGGCCAGAATTCAGTCACATGATCACATCTAAGTGCAAATGAGGCTAGAAAATGTAGCCTCACGGTGTGCCCAGAAAGAAAAAGACGACTGTTGGTGAACTCTAGTAGTCTTCTACAGGAATGTGAACAAGATCTGGCCAATGAGACATTAAAGAAACCACCGGGGGCTTCTGAGAAGAGTTTGTCGCAATGATAAAAAGATATATGGAGAATAGCCTTCTCCGCCCTAAGACCCAAAGAGCTAGATGGTGCCCAGCACCACTACCCACTGTTCTGATAAGGACCGCAATAGATGAACTCTGATGGAAAATGAAAAAAAAAAAAAAAACACAAAACAGAACTCAGATTCTAAGAGTCCAGACTTCCTCGACCAGCTGAAGCTAGAGAGCTCCCTGAGATGACTGACCCAAAATAATCTACAAACCTTGAACCCAAACTGTTCCTTGAAATCACCTTGTAGTGAAGTAACAGAGCAGCACACAAAATAAAGGATATTACCTGTGAACACGACGCTCTGTTAAAAAGTCATTTATATGAGACCAAAAGGTTGACAATTACTCTAAAGCAAAGACGAGTATATAAGGGGGGGGGTCCACTGGAAATGGAACCAGAGCACAAAGAGAATGTTGGCAGATTGTGAAGACTGTTACTAATGTCATGAAACAGTTTGTATAGAAAATGTCAGATAGGAACATAATTTTTATTGTAAACCTTCGCTGAAAGCATATTACATGTACACAACAAAGAAACACGGAGAGAACCTTCCGTGTCTTTCCCATTTAAGTGGTATAAGAATGTGATACCTACAACTTTGACAGCAATTTTGAGACCATGAGCTTGAGGGTCAAACTTGAGGGTAAAGTCCACACACTGAGAATAGTGGAGCCAAAATACTGGTCCTGGATGACATCCTTGAGCCTCAGAATTAACCAGTATGGGAAACATCCAACCTCCAGATTTCTGAACTACAAGAGACCACAGTATCCTTGTTATTCAAGTTGTAAGTAGTAGAGGATTTGATTACTTGCAGCCTAAACTTCCTAACTGACTGACAGTCAGGAGTGAATGTGGACAACAGCTCAGAGGCAAGACTTTTCTGTGGTGGACGTGGTATAAGCTCAAACATAAAATGGGAAACTCCTGTGTGCCCACACACTGGCTGCACTAGTGCTGTCTAGTGGCTCCATAGCTTCAACTGGGTGCTCATTCTTCCTCTGTCCACCAGTCCCACCAGGACACCATCCACAGCAGAGACCCCGAAGGGAAGAGGGACTCTCAGGATGACCAGAAGCAGCTCGTTTCCATCTGGACACCTAGGTGGGCTCCTAAAAGCCTGAGGCCTACTGTTCCACACCAGGGTGGAGACAGAACACTCCTTTCCGGACAAATGACCTTTGGGGTTTGTTTTGAGTAGAGATTCCTTTCGGAGAATGTGATGGATGATGCTGGGAGCCTGGGTCCCCAGCCTTAACCTCCAAGAATGTAGGGTGGAATCTCTGGGCCTCTGCCCTAGGGATCAGCTCTCTCAACCACCCACAGACAGAGGAAGGCAGTTCCAGATGACTCCCTGTTGCTGGGTTTTCTGGATGGTGAATTGGCATCCTCCATCCCCAGGCTGGGAGGCAGCTCAGCAAGGTGAAAGACTCCTAACCCCTCTCTGGAAACCCAGGTGACATAGTGGTTAAGTGCTACAGCTGCCAACCAAAAGGCTGTCAGCTCCAATCCACACGGCGCTCCTTGGAAACTTATGAAGCACTTCTGCTCTGTCCTACAGGGTTGCTATGAATCAGAATCAACTCAACAGCAGTGGGTTTGGTTTGGTTTGGCAATTCACCTCTGCCACCACCCCCCACCCCGTTTGCTTCCTAGCCATGTGTCCTTAGGCAGCTGCCCAGCCTGGGGAAGACTCAGTTTTCATGTCTATCAAATGGGGATGATTATTCTATCAAACTCACAGAAGGCCAGGGACTAGGGTGAGGCAAGCTAGGTGCCCAAGGATCAACATTTAAGGTGGTGATGGCACTCAGGTGCTGACCCTGCTTGTACACCACCCTCAGAGAGAATGCCTCCTTAAATTTTGCCCTGGGAACTTGGCTTGCCTTACCCTAGCTGCAGCCCTGACTCCATGGTTGTTGTTATAGGGAGAAATGAGATCTTTTTTGCAAAGTAAGTCAAAACAGTGCCTAGCAGGAACCTAGTATCACTCTTTGG
Source organism: Heterohyrax brucei (assembly GCA_028571685.1). Classification (NCBI taxonomy): domain Eukaryota; kingdom Metazoa; phylum Chordata; class Mammalia; order Hyracoidea; family Procaviidae; genus Heterohyrax; species Heterohyrax brucei. The sequence goes on from CM053156.1 coordinate 73,143,005, forward strand.
GAAATGCTGCTATTGTTACCTATTATTATTATTAATTTTTAATGTTTGCAATATCCCCATTGAGGTGGTTGTTCTTAGATGCCATTGAATCCATTCCAACTCACGGTGACCACGTGTGTTACAGAGCAGAGCTGAGCCACAGGGTTTTCTTGGCCATAACCTTAAAGGAAACAATTCTCAGCCTTCTCTTCCGTAAGGACACTGCATGGATGTGAGTCACCAGCCTTTAGGTTAGCAGTTGAGCACAAATCATTTACGCCACTGCAAGTTTTTTTTCATTGAGGTGAAATTCATGAAACAAAAAGAATCATTTTAAAGCCTACAAATTGGCACTGAGTGCATTCACCATGCCGTGTAACCACCACCTTTCTCTAGTTCCAAAACATTGTAATCACCCCATAAAAATAGTCATACCAGCAGCGTATTCCTCTTCTTCACCCCTACCCCACCCTACCACTGGTAATCACTTACTGGCTTTCTGTGCTGTCTTAGTCATCTAGCACAATTAAAACAGAAAATACCACACGTGGATGGCTTTAACAAAGAAAAGTCTATTCTCTTACAGTACAGTAGGCTACAAGTCCAGTTTCAGAGCTCCACCCTCAGGGAAAGGCTTTTGCTCTTTGTTGATTCTGGAGAAAATTCTTGGTGTTGCATCAGTCTTTCTCTGGTCTGTGAGCACCTCAGCATAGGAACCTCAGGCCCAGCATAGGAACCTCAGGCCCAGCATAGGAACCTCAGGCCCAGCATAGGAACCTCAGGCCCAGCATAGGAACCTCAGACCCAAAGGACACACTCAGCTGCAGGCACTGTTTTCTTGTGGTGTGAGGTCCTCAACTCTCTGTTTGCTTCCATTTCCTTTTATCATTTATAGAGAAAAAGGTGGGGCAAGCCACACCCAGGAAAACTCCCTTTACGTTGGCTCAGGGAGGTGACCTTAGTGAGGGGGCTATAGTTCCACTCTAATCCTCCATGAAATAATTCAACCTAGCCCTATTAAATAGATGCAGAGGTTAGGATTTACAACACAGGATAACCAGAAAACAGAGGACAACCACATAATACTGGGAACCACCACCGGCCAATTTGCTACATACATTTTAGTGGGGATGCAATTCAATCCATGATCATATGTCTATGGATTTGCCTACTCTGGATATAACAAATGAAAAGGGCCATACAGTATGTGACCTTTTGTGTCTGGCTTCTTTTACTCAGCATGTTTCTCAGGTTCATCCAAGTACTTTGTTCCTTTTTGTAGCTAAATAATATTCCATTGTATCCTGTATCACATTTTGTGTATCCATTCATCAGCTGGTGGAGGAGATTTGGGCTGTGTTTGAAAGGTGACTATTGGAAATAACATTGCTAGGAACATTCTTGTATAAGTATTTGGATGCTTGTTTTCAGTTCTTCTGTGTATACAATCAGGAGTGAAATTTCTTAGTAATAGACTAATTCTATGCTTAACATTTAAAAAAATATATTTACTGTGCTTTAAGTGAACGTTTATGGAACAAGTCAGTTTGTCATACGAAAACTTTAACTCATGTTGCTTTGTAAGTCTAGGTGTTCTTTCCATACTGTGACAGCACACTCTTCCCTTACCCCTCATGTTTACTGCGTCCATTCAATTAGCTCACCTCAGGACAGACGCTGCCCAGTTAGTCTCACATATCTCCTTAAGCCAAGAAGCACACTCTTCACCAGCATCAATTTAAGTCTTACAGTCCAGGCAAATCTTTGTCTAAAGAGCCAAGTGTGAGAATGATTTCAGTTCTGAGCTAACAGAGAGTCCAGGGGCCATGTCTACCAGGGACCCTGCAATCTGTTAGTGCATCAAGTCTGGTCTTTTTAAGAGAGTTTGAGTTCTGCACCCCAATTTTATCTTGCTATGTCAGGTAACTTCTGCTGTGTTCCCTGTCAGGGCAGTCATCTAGTTCTTCTGGTCGCATGTTAATGTAGTCTGAATTATACAGCCCTTCCTGTCTCTTGAGCTCATATTTTTTCCTTGTATCTTTGATGTCCTTCATTCTCCTCTGCTCCAGGTGTGTTAGGACCAATTCATGCTTCTCAGATGGTCACTTACTAACTTCTAAGACCCTGATGCCACTCAGCAAAGTGAGAAGCAGAATATTTTCTTAAACATTTTGTCTTGCCAGTTGGCCTAGATGTCCCCTGAAACCATGCTCCCCAGATCCCTAAGGGCAGATAAGTTTTGATTCGGCAAGACAGTTCATCACAAATAACGATGCTGAAGTTTGTTATCTGTACAAATTACTTGTTTTGTTTCATGCCTCCTGCCTCCTTCCTTGGTAATTTATCCTCCATTCTGGCCACCCGAATGATCATACATCTGGACACCTGCAGGCCCTGCTTGGGTATCTCTAGGGGCTCCATCCCACATTATTGTTCTGTTAGGTATTGTTGAGTTGGCTCCGACTCACGGCAACTCGATGTACAACAGAACAAAACACCACCCAGTCCTGTGCCATACTCACAGTCATTGCTGTATTTCAGCCCACTGTTGCAACCACTGTGTCAGCCCGTCTCATTGAGGGCCTTCCTCGTTTTCGACGACTCTCTACCTTACCAAGCATGATGTCCTTCTCTGCGGACTGGCCCCTCCTGGTAACATGTCCAAAGCACCTGAGATGAAGTCCCACCATCCTTGCTTCAAAGGAGCTCTGTGGTTGTACTTTTTCCAAGACAGACTTGTTCCTTCTCTGACAGTCCATACCTGTTGCTGTAGAATCAATGGTGACTCCTAGCAACCTTATAGGATGGAACAGAACTTCCCCTGAGGGTTTCCAAGGAGCAGCTGGTGGATTTGAACAGCCAACTTCTTGATTAGCAACTGAGCTCAACCACTGATCCACTGAGCAATGCTTTTGTGTGTTCAATATTTTTTATCAGTACCATAATCCAATGCTAGCAGTTCTTCTTTGGTCTTTCTTGTTCATTGCCCAGTTTTCAAATGCATATGAAGTGACTGAAGTGATCTAGTTTCAGCCAGGCACACCTTAGTCCTCAGTGTTGTCCAGAATTTCATTTTTCTTGTATGCACAATCAACACCCATAGAAGCAGTCAAGAAGTCAAACAACATGTTGCACTGGGCAAATATGATGTGAGCAAAAGACCTCTTTAAAGTGAAGATGTCACTTTGAGGACTGTGGTGTGCTTGACCAAAGCCTACCCCTTAGAGTGGTCCAAAAGCCTTTTCCTGGCACTCAAGGCTGTTTGCAGACATCACTCAGCCTCCCTGCCTGTTGCTGCCACCAATCACACCCCTCAGCCCCACACACCTAAAAATCAGGGTGCTGTCAATTTGATCCAGACTCATAGCTGCCCTACGGGACAGAGGGTTTCCAAGGTTGTAAATCTCTGCGGAAGCAGAATGCCAGGTCTTTTTCCCATGGAGCAGCTGGTGGGTCCAAACCGCTGACCTTTTGGTTAGCAGCTGAGCACTAACCACTGTACCGCCAGGGCTCCTTCGGCACACCATTGCTCTCACTATTTCACACACACCTTATGCCTCAGAGTTGTACCTGCCTCTTGGCCTTCCCATAGGTAGTTCCCTCTGTGTATCATACCAGTCCCTTTTGGATCTGATTACCCATAAACTGAGAAGCCTCAGCTTGGGCTGGGAGCTCTCTGAACTCCCAATCTGAGTGGTGCTGCGCTCTTTGATACCACATCAACATTTTAGGAAGACAGTCTGGTTAAAATGCAGGCTTTTAAAACACAGATTCAAGCCATCTGCTGCAAAGCCAGTACTGAGACAGAAGGGAGATGACTAGCAACAGGGCTTTACTTTAGACCAACATGCAAGAGACAGAGGGGAATAGACACCTCCAGCGATCTGTTGGAGCCTGACCAGAGGATTTTATAGGGTCAGGGTTTAAGCCTGACAGATCTAAAGAATGCTAGTTCTCCTTTCAGGTGGGCAGGTTGACCTCCTGGGGATATTTTTTCAGGGACTGTGGGTACCACCCTGGTTTCCATCACAAGATAAACCCCCATTGTCTGGTTGTCTTGCTCCAGATCTTATCTGTTGCTGCTCTGCTTCTTTAGGAGGAAGATAAGTTAATTTTAGGCTTCATAGAACATGGAGAATAGGAAGGAGAGGAGTGGAAACAAATCATAAAGTAACAAAATCACCAGAGTATATGAAAATTAACTGTGTAAGTCATACAGAAACAGTACTGTGATTCTCAGGATGTTAGGCTCCTACAATTTCTTTCTCACACTCTTCCTACAATCCCTTTCTCACACTGCCGCTTGCAGACAGATAGGGGTTCAGGTTCCGGTTCTGCCTCTTATCAGCTGTTAGACCCTGGGCAAGCTGCCTGACCTCTCAGAGCCTCAGTTTGTGTCTCTGAGCCCAGAAAGAGCAACACAACCTATTGAGTGAGGTTGCTAAAGGGGCTGGCGGGGTTTTGGGCACAAAGCTCCTGGCACAGCGCTTGTGACATGGGCTCACACAGCATCAGGTGTTCATCCATTCATTCCGCAGTCATGATGTCAACACCAACTCCAGTGCCAGGCTCCATGCTGGGCCCAGGCATCGGATTAGAGCCTGGGACAGACCAGACAGCCCCTGGTCTCAAGAAACATACAGACAGGAGAGCAGATATTAAATTCACAGTGATACCAATTAGTTGCCAGTTATTGTTGGTAAGGAGTATCTCGCATACTCTGGGTATGTTATGAGGAGAGACTGGTTGCTGGAGACGGGCTTCATGCTTGGTAAAGGAGAGGTCACTGGATAAGAGGAAGATTTTCAAAAAGATAGACTGCAGCAGTGGGCTCAAATATACCTACTAGTCTGAGGGTGCTGCAAGACCGGACAGTTTTCCTTCTGTTATGTGTTGGGTTGCTGTGAGTTGCAGATGATTTGACAGCACCTAATAACAACAGTAACCAAGTACTGGGTGACTATAATGGGGTGTATCAACCCCCGACTCCATCTACCCTTCATCTCCTGTCCTTTGCCTGACTTTGAAGGTGCCTGGGGAGGATCTAAGTCTGACTTATCTTTACAGCCGCAGATCCTGATTCACGGATCCAGTGATAGGTTATACTCCTTAAGTTCAAAAGATTTCTGTGCCATACATTTATAGAAATCACTATGCAACCAGGCCTGTTATAAGCACTTTACAAATACTAAATCATTTGATCATTTTGAGCAACCATAAAGTATGTACTGTTATCACTGCCCCGTACAACAGGTGGGAAAATTGCAGGACAGAGAAGTTAACCGGATTGCCCAGAGTTACCCAACCGGGGAGGGGAACTGCCTGGATTTAAATCATGGCAGTCTGAGTCCCGGGTGGTACAAATAGTTAACACACTCAGCTGGTCACTGAAAGGTTGGCAGTTCAAGTCTACCCAGAGGCATGTGGAAGAAAGGCCTGGTGACCTGCTTCCAAAATATCAGTCATTGAAAACCCTATGGCATATGTGTCTACTCTGGCTCACATGGATGCTAGCTGGTAGTCTGACCCAGAGTACATTATCTACATCTCCCCAGATGAGGACACTCCCCGGGGAGTGTATGGAAAGGGCCTGTCTCCCCACCCCAGGAAGCCCAGGGTGGGCTTGAGGACCTTGACCTTTCTCTGCCAGGCTCCTCGGTCTTTGACTCCCAACATGGGCCATGGAGGAAAACAAATCACAGCTGCATCCTTTGATGTCTGTTTCCAAACTGACAGTTTGAGGACTGAGGGTGCCCAGGGGATCCCAACCCAGCAGCTGGACCAGCCTTGGGGCCAGCTTTTCCGTAAACATCCAATGAGCCAACCCCTCGTGGTCAATCCACGGGCCACTGGCCAAGAGCATCTGTGGTTTGGCTGACCTGCCGAGATTTGCTCTAACATGGCCACTTCCACCCCTCTGCCTGGCTGGGCTTCCAGTAATGAAGTGTTTTCTCTAGGGCTGGTTGAGCTGGTGGGACAGGGCAGTAGGGTCTTACTGTTCTACTTCTTTGTCACCACTGGCTTGAGGGCTGGTACAGACACACCCTCATAGCAGCCTGGGCAGCCCATACACACCCTCTCACCTCTGGTCTCTGAGGGACTGAACTGACCTCCAGGGGGACAGGGCTTTGGCACCAAGGGCTGTGCCCAGAAGGAGCCTGTGGTTGCACCCCACCCTGCAGGTCCTTCCTGTGGGGTAGGGAAAGGAAAACCTTTCTCCTGGAGACAGACCCCAGAGGCTTGGAGATGGGAAGAATAGGCTACCTGTCTCACTATCTCAGTTCTGGCTACCACCTCCTCCTGACCAGAAAAGAGGGGGACCAGGGGCACAAAGGGTAGAGGTGGAGACTGGGGGAAGAGTGAGGTGGAGCGCTACCATCCAGTAACACCACTCTGGCCTATAGTTTAATTCTCACAACAAACCAGCCTGGATACTGAGGTCCAGAGTGGGGAAGTAGCTTGCCCAAGGTCACACAGCAAGTGGGTGATGGAGCCAGGAATGGAGCCGAGTCTCTCTCATCCCTCTGAACCATCTGTCTTACCATCCAAATCCCAGACAGTGGAACCAGAAAGAGCTTTTGGACCATCTGCTCAGAGGTGCTAGGGCACTGTAGGTAAGAACAGGGCCTGAGAGACCAACCAAATAAAAAATAAAACTAAACCCATTGCTGTCGAGGAGATTCCAACTCACAGAGACCCTGTAGGGACAGTAGAACTGTCCTGTAGTGTTTCTAAGGATTGGCTGGTAGATTTGAACTGCTGGCCTTTTGGTTAACAGCTGAGCTCTTAATCACTGTGCCACCAGGGACTAGCCACCTGGGTTCAAAACCCATCTATTGGCTACATGACCATGGGTAAGTTAATTAACTTCTTGATGCCTCAGTCTCCTTATCTGTTAAGTGAGGGTACTAAAGATCCATGCCTTAGAGGGCTGCAATGCAGATTAAGTTCTCATGTCACTGATTACATTCTTACCTGCTTGTCACTCTGTTTGAACTCTCCTCACTTGGACAACTCCTACTCTTGCTTTAATACTCACCTCAGGTGTCACTTCCTCCAGGAAGCCTTCCAAGTTTATCTCCCCCATAGTAAGTCTTCCACCACTTCTAGCTATTTGACCCCTCACTCTCTCCTCCCATTGTACAGACAGGAAAACAGTTTCAAAAATGAGGATCAACATGCTTTGCAGAGTGTAGCCTTATCCCCTGCCTCTTAGGGTACCCTGAAAAGCTGAAATGTGTTGGAGCTGGGCAGAACTGCTTGGCTCTGGAAACCCATCTTTCTTTTGGGGAGGTGAGGCCTGCAGAGAGGGGGGCAATATTTTCATGCTGCATCTTCCAGGCCTGGGGGAAAGCAACGTCAAGGCCAGGAAAGAAGCTGAAGTACATGCCACATGACCTAGGCCAGTCCCTTCTACTCTTACAAGCTCAATATCCCCTCCCAAGACCAAAGTTTTTCCAGCTGGATTCTATCTATATACTTGGAGGGGCTCAGGGGTTGCTATAGGGTGGGAGAAGGCCGGAGTCCACTGCTTGCTTCACCTCGGTTTTCTTTGACCCCAGTTTTAAACACTGAAGTCTGGTGGGATACTGTTCTGAGCAAGGGACTGCTACTAATAAGCATTTGAAATCCACTGAGTGTCATCCCTCTGAAGTCTTCCAAGCCTGATGTTTTGTGAAGGGGTTCAGGGAAGGGGTGCCCCTCCTCCACACCTGGGGACCCTGCGGGCCAAGCTAATGAGTGATGGGTGACTCACCCCTTGTCAATGTGTCCCATGACCGGGAGCCCCATGGGGGTGGCCCTAACCAATGCCTCCCCTCCCCCACCCCCACTTGCCCCTAACAGACATAGTGGCTGGGAACAATTAACTCCCTCCTCAGGTCAGGCCAGATGTTCACGTGGCATTGGTTTTGCTGACCGCATGTGACTCAGGGGCTCCCTCAGAGCTGGAAGGGTCCCAAGTAGCCACAAACAGCAGCCCTTGCATGTTAGAGCTATGGAAACTGAGGCCCAAAGAGGGTAAGTGAGGGGTCTACAATCATTCAAAGGCAGAGATGAGAAAGGAACCTGGGCCCTAATACCTGTCCCAGAGCTTTTCTGCCTCTCCAGAGAGTCCCAACAACTCCATCCCTATTCCCACACCAGCTACAAATACCCTCACCAGGGGCAGGCCCCCTGACTCACTCACACAGGACCCTCTATGACCAGACATCTCCAGCTTCATCTCATTCGTTTTCCCATGTGACTCTCAAGACTTCATTCCGACTCAGCTGCTCATAGCTCTTCAAATAGCTCACCAAGACCTTGTTTTTGCCTGTCCCTCTGTTTGAATCTCTTCTTTGCCTGGACAACTCCTACTCTGCTTAGATATCATCTCCTCCAGGAAGCCTTCCTAGGCCATCTCCCCTACTACCTGGGTTAGCCCTCAGCACCTGATGCTTACCCACTGACCATACTGTGCTGTAATCATCTCTTTGATTGTCTCTGTTTTCCCTTGTAGCCTGTGAGCTTATGAGAGAGTATTCATTCTAACCTACTACTGTTGAGTCGACTCTGACTCTAAGCAATTTTATAGGGCAAAGTAGAACTGCCCCGTAGGGTTTCCCAGCTGGTGGATTCAAACTGCTGGCATTTTGGTTAACAGCCAAGCTTTTAATCACTACACACCAGGGCTCCTACTGACAGTAGACTTTATTTCTTATTTCGTTATCTAATAGTAGGGTGCAAACAATATACACAGTGTTTGTTGAATGGATACATGGATGGATGTAAAGGTGGAAGGATGAATAGAAGATGATGATGGGAAGAAGAATGAATGACGAATGGATGGACAAATGGGTAGACAGATCAACAGATTAATGGATGGATGGATGGATGGATGGACGGATGGACGGATGGACGGGTGGACGGGTGGGCGGGTGGGCGGGTGGACGGGTGGACGGGCGGGTGGACGGGCGGATGGACGGGCGGATGGACGGGCGGATGGACGGGCGGATGGATGAGACAGCTAATGGAACCTGTAGGAGCTCAACAGTGACAACTAAGTCCCTGGAGACTGGGCATTTCCAATGGTGGTCAGACTTTTGGACAGGAAGGGAGTAACCTGATCTGACATATGCCTCCTTCAAAGGATATCTGGCCAAGGGCAAAGCCCCCTCTTTTCTGGTGCCTAATCCCTCCTAACTAACTGGTTCTAGCTTAATGCAGTCTCCTGAACTCTGGTAGTGAATCAGACATCATACAGCCTATAGGAACCACATCTGTCTCTGACACCCTGGGGCTCTGCACTCCTGAGCCCCTCCCTCTATGTTTCTTTCTGGATCATGACTGCCACCCCTACAAATGATTTCAACCGTAGAAAAATGGACCCCCAGTATCAGGAGGCCCTAGAAAAATGGAGTTCACTCTTCCCCCACATTGCAAATGAGGAAACTGTGGCCGTGGAACTTGTCCAAGGACACACAGCAGCAGAGGCTGCCACTAGAGCTTGGGCACCCAAGTTCATTCTTTTTTTCCCTTGAGTTTTATTTATTTTGTTGTTGAGAGCAACATGTGACAAACAATTCCACAGTTTCTACTTGTACCATTTAATGACACTGAGTACATTCTTTGAGTTGTGCAACTATTCTCACCCTCCTTTCCTGAGTTGTTCTTCCCTCCCTAACATACACTCACTACCCCATAAAGTTCCTGTCTAATCTTTCAAGTTGCCATTGTCAATTTGATCCTATATAGATAGTTCTTAAAAGAACACAGTGTTGAAGGCAGACCTTCTTTACCAGTTAAGCTAAAATTGTGTTCACTTTTCAGATGACCAAAGGGGAGTTTCTGGTTTAAAGACTATGTCAGGGCAATAGTTTTAGGGGTTCATCTAGCCTTTGTGGCTCCAGAAAGTCTAGAGTCCACGAGAATTTGAAATTTTTTTCTGTATTTCCACCCTCCTATCTTTTGATCAGGATCCTGCTATAAAATCTTTGATCAAACTGTTAGGCGATGGTAGCCAGGCATCATCCAGTTTTTCTGGTCTCATGGAAAAGGAGGCCATTGTTCATGGAGGCAATTAGCCACACATTTCATGTCTTCCCCGTTATTTCTGTCTCCCTTTCCTCTGTTGTCCCAGGTGAGTAGAGATCACCTGTGCCTTGGACAGCTGCTGGTAAGCTTTTAAGACTCCCAGGCACTATGCAACAAATGTGAAACACTATGAAACTATGAAACACTAAACATGTTATTAGGCCATTTAACTGGGATGTCTCATGAAACCACAGCCCTAAACCTCCAGACCAAGGAACCAAATCCCAGCAAGTGTTTCACTGTACATAAACAGCCCTGGTAGTTATTTTTTAAACTGTTGTTGTAAATATATGTGTCACACAACTTCTGCCAATTCAACTTTTTATAGGCGTAGAACTTACTGACAGTACCTAACAATAACTGGCTGTGTGACCCTACCTTTAATCGATGTGATTTTCCGTCACTGTTAATTCCCTCTGCCTCTCACCCCTAGTAACCACTAATAAACTTTGGTCTCTATACATTTGCCTTTTCTTATCTTTTTGTAAATAAAACCATACAATGTTTACCCTCTTGTGATTGGCTTATTTCACTCAGTATGACATCTTCCAGTTCCATCCGTTCTGTAGATGGATCAATACTTCATTTCTCTTACTGGCTGAGCAGCGTTCCATTGTACGTTTGTACCACGTTTTGTTAATCCATTCATCTGCTGATGGGCACTTAGGTTTTGGCTGCTGTGTATAGTGCTGCAGTGAATATTGGGGTACTAGTCTCTGTTTGAGTCTCTGCCTTCAAGTCTTTTGGGTGTATTCCTAGAAGTGGAATTGCTAGGTCATATGGTGGTTGTATTTTTAGTTCTTTGAGAAACCACCACACTGTTTTCCATAAAAGCTGTACCATTTTGCATTCCCACTAGCAACGGATGAGGGTTCCAATTTCCCCACATCTTCGTCATCATTTGTTATTTTCTGTTTGTTTTTTTTAAAGCATCCTGAAAAAAACAAACCAAACCCACTGCCATCGAGTCGGGTCCAACTCATAGCCACTCTGTAGAGTAGAACTCTACCCTGTCAGTAGAGCCACCCTGTAGGTCAGAGTAGAACTGCCCGGTAGGGTTTCTAAGGAGTGTCTGGCAGATTTGAATGGCTAACCTTCTGCTTAGCAGACGTAGTAGCACTTAACCCATTACGCCACCAGGGTTTCCTAGTAGGACTAAAACGGTGTCTCATTATGGTTTTGACTGGCATCTCTCTGTACGTGACCATCTTCTCATGTGTTTGATGCCCATTTGAATGTCCTCTTTGGTGAAATGTCTAGTCAAGTCCTTTGCTCATTTTATGATTGGGTTGTTTACCTCTTTGTCGTTGTCAAAGTTTTGCATGTATTTTGGTTAATTAGATTCTTGCAGGATACATGGTTTCAGAAGATATCCTCACAGCTAGCACCTTGTCTTTTTGCTTCTTTGGTACAGTCTTCTAATGAAAAACATTTGAAAAATTTTATGAGGTCCCATTTATCTGTTTTGTCTTTTGCTGTTTGTGCTTTTGTCATTATGTTAGATAATCCCTTGCTGAAAGTAAGGATTGGTAAGGTTGCCCCTATATGTTCTTCTAAGATTTTATGGCTTTAGTTTGTATATTTTGGCCCTTAACCCATTTTGAATTTGTTTTTGTGTATGGCGTGGCTTTAATTCATTCTTCCATTTAACAGATATATATTTAGCACTAACGTGTGTCAGACTCAGTGCTTTCTCCCTGGAACACTAGGCCTGGAAATAGCCCTCACTCCAATTTCTAGAGCTTCTCCAGAGTCCACTCACTATGGGCCCAGCTCCTTGCAGGCTTATCTGCACCTCATCAGCTGCATCCTAGACACATCCCTGGTGCCCGCCCCTTCACCTAGCAAACCAGGACCATTTGACTGCCAGACTCCCCAGCTCACACTGCTCTACGCAACCGTGTGCTGAGCAGGCACATGCGTGTGCTAGGGGCACCACACTCCACCTGCTGGTCGGGACCATGTTGCTCTCTGCACACTCCTTGCCAGCTCAGTCTAGAGCCAGGGGTTAAGCTATTTAAGTCCCACAGCTGTCTTAGGAGAGGACTTCATGGCACCAGAGACCTCAGAACCAGAAGTAGACCTCTGAACTCCTGCCCAACCTGGGGAAAGAGTAGCAAGAAGACACCAAAGAGGAGTTCCTGGAGATTAGATGTTCACTGACCAGCTAAGCACGTAGCAGCCAGCAGTCCCCATACCCAGCCAGGGGCAGGGCGAGTGTGCAGGCAGCCCACCTGGAGAGACAGAGCCTTGTGTTTCCAGTCTGGAGCCCAGAATAGGCAAGCCATGGCCATTTGCTGGGCCCTCTAGGACTGACATGATGGGTATGACCTTGCTAAAGGCGTGTTAACAGCTCAGGGTCCTTGTGGCTGTCCAGTTGAATCCCATGGCATTCTGTGTGGGGCAGAGCAGAGCTTAGAACTTTCAAAGGCTGATTTTTTTTTTAAATAGACCTCCAGAAGCCACTGGGTGGACCTGAACCACCATCAACTCAAGAGTGTTGTTGTTGACTGCCACCAAGTCAATTCCTGCTCCTAGTGACTACAGAGGGCACAGTAGAATGGCCTCTTCAGGGTTTCCTAGGCTGCAACCCTTACAAAAGCAGGTTGCCACACCTGATTTCCTTCAGAATGGCTGGTGGACTTTAATCATTGACTTTTTTGGCTTTAAAAAAGAGAAATTTTATTTTGTCATAGTCTAGAAGCTAGAAGCCTGAATTCAGGGTGTCAGCTCCAGGAGAAGGCTTTGTCTGCTGGCTCTGGAGAAAGGTCTTGATTGTCCATCTTCTCCCGGGCTGGAAGCTTCTGAGGTGCAGGGATGTTGGTCTTTTCCAAAGGAAGCACTCAGCTCCTGACACTGCTTCTTCGTGGTGTACAGTCATTCACCACTGACTTTTGGTTAGCATCCAAGCACTTAACTGTTGTGCCTCCAGGATTCCTCAGGGTCCAGGTTGCAAAGACCAAAATAAGAGCCACGACATAAAGAAGAATTTCTGGGCACAAAGCAACAACTAAAGAAAAATAAGAATATAAATGATGAACAAAACCAAAAGCCAGCTCTAAGACAGAAAAAGGGGAGTAACATAGACTTGATGGAGATTAAGGAAACCCTGGGGGTGTAGGGTTAAGTACGGTGGCTACTAACCAAAAGATCAGCAGTTTGAACTCACTAGATGCTCCCTGGAAATTCTATGGAGCTGTTCTGCTCTGATCTGTAGGGTCGCTATGAGTCAGAACCAACTAGATGCCACTGGGTTTGTGTTTTAACAGAGATTAAAAGAGACTTAAAGACTATTATAAATAGTTGTGCACTTATAAATTTGAAAAATTAGAAAATGGATAAGTTTCGAAAAGAAATGATAAAATACCAAAAATTGATCTAAGAAGGAACAGAAGAACTTGAATAGGTTAGTCAATATTACAGAAAGTGAATGATAGTAAAACCCTCTCACCCCTCCCACCCTCCCCTAGTCAGATCCGGTCGTTCTGTGGGTGAATTCTGTTGTCTTGTCAAAAGGCAGTTCATGCCTGGCTTGTCTAAGTTGCTCTAAGAAGTAAAAAAGAAAGAAACTGACCCAGCTTATTTTATGAGACAAACGTACTCTTCTTTCCAAAAACTAGATAAGGTCCCATGGCAAAAGTAAAATTACAGACCCATTTCATGGATGGACACAGATGAAAAATCACTAAGTAAAGCACTAAGTAACTTAAATTTGCAGCATGTCAAAATAACAGCATTAAGGCATGACCAGCTTTATCCCAGAAATGCGCCAATGCCAGTAAATCCACCAGTGTAAGTCACAGCAGCATTAGATCAAAAAAAGAAACTATGCTTAAGCCAATGGATACAAGAAGATTTTGATAAGGTCCTCAATTATTTATAGTTGTAAAAATAGTCATTCTCAGCAAACTCAGAACATAAAGAATTTCCTTAATTTGGGAGAGATTTTTATACCAAAAACTAGCCTGAAACACTACTCTTCACAGAGAAAGTTTATCAAGAATGAGGCAGGACATTCTCTGCTAGTTAAGCTAAAACAGTTGTGTTTGGTTTTAAGAAGACTTCAGAGGATATTTTTGGTTTAAGGTTTAAAGATGATCTTGGACTATGGTTTTGGGAGGCTCATCCAATCTCAGTGGCTCCACATATGGAGTATTTTTGTCCATAATCTTTGCAGAAACAGATCACCAGGTCTTTCTCCTGTGGAGTAGCTGGGTGGGTTTGAACACCAAGCTTTCAGTTAGCAGCTGAGTGCTTTACTGCTTCCCCACTAGGGCTCCCTATACACATACATATGTATATGCAAGTATATAAAGAGTACCAGTTGCTAACCAAAGAATAGGATGGTCAAGTCTCCCCAGAGGCCCCTCAGAAGAAAGCCCTGGCAATCTGCTTTCAAAAGACCAGCCACCGAAGACCCAATGGAGCAAAGTCCTATTCTGACCCACGTGGAGTCTCCATAAGCCAGAATCGCCTCAACAGCAACTGGTTTAGCAGCAACCCATAGACTCACTAGGATTCTCTGAGCTCTCACATCCGTCCAGTCCCTCACTTGGCACTTTGGGGGCCTGAGCCATAAATAACCAGTCGGCAAGATGGTAGTTCCTGCCGCAGTCTTTCCACACTTTGAACTGTGTATGGAAGATTCATCATCACACTTTTCATTCAACAGACACTCTTGATGCCAGCCCCACGCGCCTCCTGATCTGGCCTGGCCCCAAGACCTCCCACCGTTCTCACTCTCCCATCCTCCATTATTAGGGAGGAAAAAGTCCAGTAAAAGTCTGTGCTCTGACTCAGAGGGCCCTCACAGTCTGGCGGTGGCACTTCCTTTCATCCCTTGCTGCCTCCCTGGGTAGCTGCAGGTCTGTGCCTTCCTCACCCTCCCACACCTGCCTCACCTCTCACTGTCGGTGGAGGGCCTCACTTCCTCTGGGACCACACACACCTCTTGCCAGCTCTTCCCTCAGACTTGCAAACTTCTTCTGCTTCCCTCCTTGTCTCAGAGAAAGAAGCAGTTTTAAACCGTTCCTCCCAGGAAACCTAATCAACGGTGACAGAGGTCAGAAGGGGCATGAAAGAAACTTCTGTAAGTGTATCTCAATCTGGGTGGTGATTATATAAAACCAAAACACTAAACCCACTGCTGTCAAGTCGATTCCAACTCATAGCGACCCTATAGACAGAGCAGAGCTGTTCCATAGAGTTTCCAGGGAATGCCTAGCAGATTCAAACTGCTGACTTTTTGATTAGCAGACATAGCATTTAATCACTATGCCATGAGGACAGTGGTTATTTGGGTGTATACGAATGTGAAGAGTCATTGAACTATGTACTTAGTATCAGTAGGTACCTGTTAAACATGTTTCTATTTGTCATCCCTCAATTTAAAAAATTATATATATAATTATAACACATAGTGAATGAGTCCTGACAATTAAGTTTGCAAATGCACCCTAGAAAAAGTAGCTACATTGGTGAATATCACTAGGGTCACCTTTGAAATAATTCCTTTGAGAAGCTATGAGCTGACGTCAGCACCCAGTCCACCCTTCGAAGCAATTTTGGAACTCTTTGTCTGGAATGTCCATCAGAGCTGTCGTTGTATTACCCTTGAGGTCCTGAGTGCCATGGAAATGTCTTCCTTTCAATATGTTCTTTATCTTTGGCTAAAGAAAAAAGTCATCGGGGGCTAGATTAGGTGAGTAGGGAGGGTGTTCCAATACAGTTATTTGTTTACTGGCTAAGAACTCCCTCACAGACAACTAGATGATTAAGTTCGTGAAATTGCTGCTGTGCCACCATGTGCAATGGCCATTCCAGAAAGAGTTCCAAACTTGTTTTGAAGAGTGAACTAGGTACTGGCGTTGGTGCAAAGTTTTCCAAGAGGAGTACTTTGAAGGTGACTGTAGTGATATTCAGCAGTGAGGTATGTAGCACTTAGAACAATTAAGTTTGCAGACATAATTGTCAGACCTCGTGTGAATATGTATCACAGAGAGCTCTGTAAGCGTTAGCAAAAGAATGGAGAAAATTACAGACATAAGCTTTGGAGTCATATGAACTGTGTTGAAAGCCTATCTGTTTTTGAGCTGTGTGAACTTGAGCAAATTACTCAAAATCTCTGAACCCCACCGTTCTTCTCGAGAAAGTAAAACGACCCATGCTTGATTGTGAGAATTAGAAAACCACTTTTTTTTTTTTAATGCTGCATAAAAACCTTTTTTTTTTTAAAATTGTACTTTAGATGAAGTTTTACAGAGCAAACTAGTTTCTCATTAAACAGCACACAATGTTATTTTATGACATCAGTTAACAACTCTACGGCTTATCAACACTTGCCTTTCTCAAACTTGGGTCCCCTGCTACCAGCTGCCTGTCCCCTCCTGCCTTCTAAGTCTTTGCCTCCAGGCTGGCATATCCCTTTAAGGCTCCTTTTGTTTTATGGGCCTATCAGGTCTTAAGCTGAGAGGTGGACCTAAGCAGTGAGAAAAACCGCTTACAAACAAACAGCAGTTAGCACAACCGCTAGCTCCTGCTGGCTGCTCAATAAGTAGCCACTTTCACTCTTGTTAAGTGCCATGTATCCCCCAGGACTTACAAAAATGGCGACAGTGAGTTCACAGGTAAGACTCAGGTAAGGGTACTGAGATGGGTGATTGTCCCGGATTATCCAGGTGGCCCAGGGTAATTACAAGTGTTTTTATAAGAGGGAGGAAGAATGATCAGAGTCACAAAAAGAAGAAATGAGGGCAGAAGCAGAGGTTGGACGTCTGTGCTTCGAAGACAGAGGAAGATGCCATGAGCCAAGGAATGCAGGCAGCCTCTAGAAGCTAGCAAACGCAGGAAACAGCTTCTCCCCTGGAGCCTGCGGAAGGAACGAGCCCTGCCAACACTTGATTTTAGCCCTGTAAGACTCATGTTGGACTTCTGACTCTAAAACTGTGAAGTAATAACTTTGTGTTGTCTTGAACAACTAAGTTTGTGGTAATTTGTTACAGCACTAAGAGGAAATGAATGGTGTAGTAGTCAAGAGCTATGTTTGCAAATCAAAAGGTCAGCGGTTCAAATCTGCCAGGCACTCCTTGGAAACTCTATGAGGTAGTTCTACTCTGTCCTACAGGGTTGCTATGAGTCAGAATCATCTTGACACAGCGGGTTTGGTTTTTGGGGGGTTACCGAAATACTATATGCAGAACTACACAGGGAGTACTCAACTAGTGACAGTTGCTTTTGTTGAGTGGCATCTCCCAGATTTCACTTCAGGAGGGTCTTGAGTAGCCATCAGGTGAGATGACGGACCAGGGGAACCCATCTCAATGGCGCTTTGCAGAACAAGCCCTGTTTTAGTCGGATAACCCACCACCCACGTTTTGGTTTTCAGATGTCAGTGACTCTGTCCCTGATTCACGGTGACCCCCATGGACAGGAAAACTAAACGCTGCCCAGTCCTGCATCATCCCCATGATGGGTTACCAGTTGGACCTTATGATACATGAGACTTTCATTGGCTGATTTTCGAGAGTAGATTGCCAGGCCTTTCTTCCTGGTTTGTCTTAGCCTGGAAGTTCCACTAAAACCAACCTCACAGCAACCCTCAAGCCTCCGCTGACAGAAAACCAGTGACTGTGTGAGATGCCCTGACTGAGAACCGACCACATATGAAGGTGAGAATTCTACCCCTAAGCCACCACCATCACCTACCCTGAACCTAACCCACTGCCAGCAAGTCGATTCTGACCCATAGCGACCCTACATGGCAGACGAGAACTGCCCCATAGGTTTTGAAGGCTGAAATCTTTCTCAAACATCCTGCCACTCTACTTATGTTAGCTGCCAAACACTTAACCACTGCCCCACCAGGCCTCCTTCTATTACCTATAAAAAAAAAAAAACCATTGCTGTTGAGTCAGTTCCAACTCACAGCAACCCTACAGGACAGGGTCAAACTGCCTCATCAGGTTTGCAAGGAGCGCCTGGTGGATTTTAACTGCTGACCTACAGAGCCATTCAAACAGCGAGGCTTTTGTGATGCCTAGTAATGTTTTACAAGGTACTGAAGTGGAGGCAGATCACCCAAGAAGCAAAGTAAGCACAAGTAATCCCCTGCTTACTTTGCTTAGTGATAAGCTTACCTGTTTATCATCCTTGTGAGGGATTGCAAATTTGAAAAAAGGCTTTGATTCTGTGGGAAGTTGCTGTGGGGTTGGGAGAGGGGCAGGTGCCAATCAGACCTAGAAGCAGAATCTGTGATGTTAGTGAAGAAATGTGAAATTGTTCTCTATAGGTGTCTGGTAAGCAAGGTAAGCACCGTGCTTACCATGTCAGTTGGATGATCTGCCCCTGGGAAGGAAATATTTCTGTCCATGTTATCCAGATTCATCATTACTAGATTCAAGGATTGGGGTGCTGGCAGAGATTACGGGAGCTAGAACTTTCCCTGGCTGCCTCTTGACATCACCTCTGTTATTCAAAAGCCACATCTTTACACCCACTTGGCCCTCCCGCCCTGGCCCCACGATTGAAATGCTGCAGGTATCCCAAACGATTGGTGGCGTGTGTCTGTATGTGCGTTCTGGTCGGTGCTATTAGCCAGTCCCTGACTGACGGATGCCCCGTGTGTTACAGAGTAGCACTACTCCATAGCGTTTTCTTGCTGTCATCTTTACAGAAGCAGATTGCCAGGCCTTTCTTCTGCAGAGCCCAGGAGTGGGTTCAAACAGCCCACCTTTCAGGTAGCAGCCAATCGCAAACAATTTGTGCCACCCAGGCTCCCCTATGTGGCTTACTGCCCCACAGAAACAGATGTTTCTAAGGGTGTCAGGGACACAGCTTTCCAGACACACTTGGTCACAAGTGCTGGCTTGTGTTGAGGAGCTCAGCTTTGCTGAGAGAGGGAGGTCTGGGGTGAGGAAAGCAACCTGCTAGAGCTGGGGCTCCTCCTGTCCGGGAGGGAGACAGGGACCCTACCCCGCGCCCTGTACTCACCACCCCATGCCCACCCCAGAAGTTCCAGCCACTCTGGCACCTTCTGCTCTCAGGAGGGCCAGCACTATCTGCCTTCTCCAGGTGTCTGTACGTGCTGTTCCTGCAGCCTGGAATAGTCTGCCCTCTCTAGCCCCCTCTTCCCTTGGCCCTCTGAAGAGACACCTCCTTCAGAAAGTGGTCCTTCACCCTTGGTGTCCTCAGGAATTCCCTTGGCTGTTTTCTCACTGTCACCTCCCCTACACCTTGCCTGTGGGTCAGTAGCTGGTATTGTCTCTCCAGTCCTGGCAAAGAGGTCTTCTTTAGAGGTTGCAGTTGAAAGAATTTGACCCAACTAGACATCTGCCTGATGGAACCAGCAAGTGCTGGGCACACAGTAGGCCCAGCCAGCTCGAGCTCACCCACCAGGACCCAGAAAGCAGGCTGCAGGGAGGTCCCACAGAGTTAGGAGCCAGCAGGCGGTCCAGGGAAGTTTTGCTCCGGGTCACACCCACCTCTGGGCAGCTGCCAAGCTCCGTGCCAGAAACCACAGGCTAGGCCTCGGCTGCCCGGAGTCCAGTCATGGGGCTCAGAGGACTCGTGTCAGATCTGCAAAGGGGGGTCCACCGAGCACTGCCTGGATCAACAACTCTCCTGGGCTTGGGCAGGGCCGGGGGCAGGGTGAGCCAGTCACAGCAGCAGTTTATGGCAGGGCCCTCTGGGGCTGAGCGGTGCTTGAGGGGCCCCTGGCTCCTGGCTCTGGGCCCGGCTTTACATGCTTGCACACACATAACACACACACGTGCACACTAGCAGGTGCCCACTTGGTGGCATCCAAAGCCTCACCTTCAGGTAAAGGGGCTACTCAGAGGAACATGAAGATGGGGACAGGAGGAAAGAATGAAAAGACCAGACTGTGTGAGTGTGAGAGTGTGTGTGTGTGTGTGTGTGTGTGTGTGTGTGTGTGTGTGTGTGTGTGTGTGTGTGTGAGGGAGAGAGTGAGAGAGAGAGTTTGCCCAGGGTGACCTCACAGCTGCTGGAACATAAAGACTCACGAGTCCTGCCTCCCAGGCTCAACGCTGGCTCTGCAGGGGACACAGTGACATGAGAGGCGCAGCACAGATCCACCTCCTCACCTCCTTCCTTCTCTTCCTCCTCTCAAAGGTAAGAGGGGGCTGGGCCCTAAAATGTACTGCTGACGTCTTGGTCTGGTGGCAAGGGGGCTGGGAGATGGTGAAGTCCCAGCCAGGGACCCGCTGGCAGAACACCTTGCCCGGGTATCCGGCACAGAATGCCCAAACCAGGCTTCCCTCCCTACACCCAAACAGCCAGTCTGGCCAGCCCTGCTGTGTGACCTCAGGCAAACGTCTTCTCGTCTCTGAGCCTCAGCTTCTTCTTCTGTCCAGTGAGCAGAGGGATCCAGAGGCCTCTGTGGTGTTCTTGCGAAGGAATCTGCAGGGCTCAGCACGGGGCCTGGCACGTGGCCAGGGTTCAGAAGAGGACTTTTATGGTTTTTGTCAGTCCCTATGGTCCCTCCACAAAGCAGAGGCACCTACTGTCGGTATACGTGGGGAAACTGAGACTCAAGATGGGACCTGCTTTGTCCACCCAAGTCACAATTTGAATGGATGTGGGAGCTTAACTGACTGAAAAGGTCACCCTGCAAGGGCACAAAGGCTGTTGGGCCCTTAGGCAGTGACTGCTCAGTCTGGCCAGAGGGACAGGGAGACACCTCAGTGGCATAAGGACCTAAATGGGGACGATTATCAAAGTGCTTGTGGAGCATCCACCTTGCCTGACACATGTGACAACTCCATCAGGAATTATTATCCTTTGTTTTCAGTCAAGTCAGTCTCAGAGAGGGTAAGCAATTTGCCTGAAGTCACACAGCCAGGAAACATCAGAGCAACAGAAGAGCAGCCTGGTGGAGGCCAGATGGGCATGGGTGTGTTGGGGGGCCTCTAGTCTGTGCCTCTCCCCCACCTTCTACCTGAACCAAGGCCACAGCTTCTGAGCCAGTGTGGTGGGAACTGGCCCCACCACGAGCCATGATCACACTGTGTTTTCATATTCTTTTGAGGAGCATGAAGCAAGGGTTTTTTTTCACCCACACCCCCAACCCTCAAGTCCCAATCAGCAGGCAAGGGAAGACTGAGAACCCTCCTAGCCTTCATCGGGCTGCCTGTATTCTCCAAGGGGAAAGACCAGATACAGTGCTAGGATGGGTGGCCAGCAAGAACTTGGGGTTCTGGAGAGGGGGAGGGCCCTGGGATTAAATGAAAGATCAAAATCAAGCTGTTCCCAACACACTGTACACTCCCTCCATTCTTCCCCAATCCCAGGAAAATGGGGACTTGGTCACGACACACACAGAAAACCACAACAATCCCCAAGTCTTCTAGGCAGGCTGTCGACTCCTGGGCTCAAGGCTGAGGACAGTGGCAGGAGTAAAGACCTGGAAACCACAGAGCCATGCTTTGCTGGCTGTGGCCTCATTTAGCCCCTGATGCCACTCTAAGGTAGGTGGTCTTCATCCACATTTACAGAGCAACTAAGTGACATGGTCCCAGTCAGTGGCAGGATTCTGCTTTCAGCTCTTGCTCGATGACTCCATGTCTGGTGCTCTTTCCTCAAAGCCTGACTGTCTGGTGGAAGTGGAGTGTGGGTGGGACCACTTGAACACAGGGAAGGATTTGTTAGGAAGGTTGTGGAGTAGGGAGGTAGGAGAGGACATATACCTCCATGGCTGTGCCAAAACATCCTCTGTGATTTATCATTCTGCCTCTTGAACAAATGGGTGAATTGAGGCAGAAGCTAAGCGAGAATCAGAAGTCCTGAGGACAAGAGGTAGGCACAGCATGGGCCTTGGCTTCACATGAACTTGGATTCCAGTTCTAACCTGCCACTTACTGGCTGTTACTACACTGCTTTGAGCCTTAGTTTTTCCATCCTTAAAATGGGGATGATGATGGCATCTCACATTCAGAGGTTAAGTTAGATAGCGTGTCAAAGTACTGGGCACAGTGTGTGCCGGTGGTAATTGCAAACTATCATCACTGATATCATTAATATTAATTATTAATTTGTTATCAGGACCTACAGAATCGAGCCCCTTCCACGCTTGCCAGGTAGAGGGAGTCCAACGTGGGGAACTAGGTGCAAGGCAGAGGGCTTAGTACCTGGTCCTGCTGTGTTCAGGTGGGGAGGGGCTGCAGAGCTCCCTCACCCCCAAACCAAGAGAGCTGAATCCCTGGTGTGGAAGAGGGCTCAGGCCAGCCTGTTGCTTCTCACATCGAGTCCATGCGAGTCACCTGAGGATTTGTTAAATTCAGATTTCAGGTTCAGAAGGTGCGGCCCGAGATGCTGAATTTCTAATAAGCTCCAGGTGATGCCAGTGATACTGGCACGGACCGAACCTAGAGGGCGAGGCTAGGCCATCTTCTCGGGCATCACTCCAGCATCACCCAGTCCCCTGCTTGAAACACCTCCAGATACAGGGACTCTTTCGCTTGGGGGCAGCCACTCAGCTCTGCGTTGGATGGGAGCCACGTGACCGCCTTCTCCGCGACCCTGCCAGAGCTGGTCTGCCAGCCTGGGGAGGCCTCTGGTGGCCAGGATAGGCACTGCAGGTCACCGAAAGGTTGGTAGGATGAGGACTGCGGGCTGGGGCAGAGTGGGAGCAAAGGCCTCATGGCTTGCTTGGGGCCACACAGGAGATATGAAGAAATTATTTTTTATCCTTCTAGATTGCAAATCTTTCCTACTGTAGATACAACCCTTCAGTTCTCAAAGGATCCTATTAATTTAAAGATCCCAAAACACAGCTAACCCTAACCAGTTACCACTGAGTCTGTTCTGACTCATGGCCGCCCCTTGTGTTTCAGAGCAGAACTGCACTCCGTAGGATTTTTTCCCCCTAAATTTTGTTTATTAATTGTTCTCATTGAGAATGCCAAGCCAAGGGCCGTCGAGTCGGATCCGACTCAGAGCAAAAACCTCCTACAATCTGACAGTTTCTACAAGTGCGATTTAGTGAGAACTGCTTACGATCTTCACAGCAACCCTATAGGACAGAGTAGAACCGCTTCATAGAGCTTCCAAGGAACACCTGGCAGATTCCACAGCATCACTGTGAGGTGGAATCGACTGGACAGCAGTGGGTTTGCTTTTTTTGTTTGTTTGCTTGATTATCATACGATAATCGTACGATCCTTCTCAGCCTCCTTTTCTGAGTTGTGCTTTCCTCGCTGACATACATTCACCGCCCCCTAAGGTTCCCTGTCTAATCTTTCAAGTTACTGGTGTCAATTTGATCCCATAGAGATAATTCTTAAAAGAACACAATACTCAAGGCAGGCCTTTTTACTAACTAAGCTAAACTGTTGTACAGTTTTAAGAAGACTTCAGGGGATATTTTTGGTTTAAGGGTTAAAAATTATCTCAGGGCAACAATTTCAGAGATTCACCCAGCTTCCATGGCTGTAGAAAGTCCGTGAGAATTTGAAATTCTGTTTTGCAGTTCCTGCCTTTTGATCAGATTTCGTCTACAGGATCTTTGATCAAAATACTTGATACTGGTAGCTGGGCACCATCCAGTTCTTCTGGTCTCATGGCAAAGTGGATAGCTGTTCACGGAGGCAAATAGCCACACTTTCTGTTTCCTCCTCCTGTTCCTGACTCTCCCTCTTTGCTGTTGTGTCTTGGATGGCTGCTTGCAAGCTTCTAAGACCCCAGACAGTATTCAACAAACTGGAAGACAGAAAACAAAGTCCTAAACACATTATTAGGCTGATTAACCGGGATGTCTCACAAGACTGTGAGCGACCTTTAGTCTCCAAAGGAAGGAACTAAATCCCTTTAGGTGTTTGGTTGTAAAGCTGCAGTCTCAGCAACTCAGCAACTTTTTCTTCTTCTCTTTTTTGGTTGTTGTAGCTACATCTATCGTACAACTTATGCCAATTCAGCTTTTTGTATGTGTACAGCTTGTTGACAGCAGTTATAGTAACTGGCTGTGCAATCCTACCCTCAATCAATGCAAATTTTCCATCACCTTTACACCCCCTTTTCCTTCTCCTTTCCATCCCCAGTACAGAAAACCAAACTCATTGCCATCAGGATGATTCCGACTTACAGTGACCCTGTAAGACAGAGCAGCACTGCCCCCATAGGGTTTCCAAGGCTATAAATCCTTAAGGAAGCCACTTGCCACATCGGTCTCCCATGGAGTAGCTGATGAGTTCCAACCACTGGCCCTCCAGGTAGCAGCCAAGTACTGTAAGCATTTCTGTACCAGGCCTCCTTTCGCCTGTACAACCTTTGGTCTCTACCCATTTGCCTTTCCATGTTTTTTTTATTTGAGCGAGGTCATACAATATTTGCCGCTCTGTGACTGGCTTACTTCACTCAGCATCTTGTCTTCAAGCTCCATCCCCACAGGGTTTTCGATGGCTGTAATCTTTCAGAAGTAAACTTCCAGGCCTTTCTTCTGAGTTGCCTTTGGGTATATTTGAACCACCAACTCTTCAGTTAGTAGCCAAACAGTTAACTATTTGTGGCAAGTAGGGACTCCTAAACTAAAGTTCAGTCCCCTCCCTGCAAATGAAGCCTCTGGGAACATCTAGAATCATGCCTACCTCTTGGCCCCCACCTTGGAGTCGATACCCAGGAGCCCATGTGTCTCCTGTAGTTTGCCGCAAGGTAGAGCCCTCTGTCTAAATAGCATCTAGCTCACAGTTAACTTGCTTCTTTGTCCTAAGTGAGCAGTCAGGACCCAGGCTGACATCTTGACTCTGTGACCGGGGGCTGGATGCTGGCTCAGATGCCATACAGGAAAAGTCTGCCCAGGGGCCCTCTGTGGGAAAAGCAAGCACTTACAATTGCAGCTAACACACTGTAACTTCGGGCAAGTCCCTTCCCCTGTCTGGACCTCAGTTTCCCCATCTATACATGGGGTGGGAGTCGGACTGGATCAGAGGGGCTGAAAACCTAGGTGTGCATCAAAAGCCTCTGGACAGCTTATTAAAATATAGATCTCAGACCCGTGAGCAGGTGACTACATTGACATGTGACCGGAAAAACCAGATGGTGCCTGGCCACCACCAGTGATAGCTGTGATAGGGCTCACAAAGTTGAGTCTCATGGGCAACACAAGACTAAAAAGGGCACACCCTGAGATCTTCACTAAAAGACCACAATGAATGGTCCAGGGGCCTCGGAGTTCCCACAGGAGCATGGCCCCTGGCCCTGATGCTGCCCCTGTCCACAAATCATAATGGAGGTCAACTCTTTGGACAGAAATGGATTGGATTTGGTGACACAGAGAGACCATATCATGTGTGCAGTTTATGGTTCTGTGCATCTATAGGATGTCATCCAGCTGACCTCTTACTGGACATGGGGGAGAGGGTGGAGAGGAGGGATAGGTGACAGGAGGATGTGGAGTGTACAGAATGGAGAAGAGTAGTGTGCTGTCACTGGGCAGGGAGAACAGCGGGAGCCGCTCATTGGCAGGTATGCAAATTTATATGGGATTGTGTAGTCTCACTCAATCATAATAAAAAGTATATATAAATAAAAACAATACTTAAACATGATAGATCTCAGGACCCCACCTCTGGGAGTCTGGACTTGTAAGTCTCAGAGACGGACTTCAGATCTACGTTTTACCAATCTACCTGGCTGATCTGAATGCCCAGCCCCTGGCTGGGAAACATAGTCTTGGTTATACCAAAGAATAAAAATGTCCAAGATACTGTTTAATTTGTTCAGTCTTCCAGGTACATGTCCACAGTTTGCATGCTGGGAAATGAGGCTTTAATCTCTCGTTGGTTGCTTTTGCCTTTCAGTAAGCTCCTAGAGGGCAGGGGGCAAGCCATTTCTTGTTGTTAATGATGACAACAACATCAGCAATGGTGACAGATAGACGCACTGAGCATCTATCTACTGCATGCCAGGCAGTGCGCCAAGGGTTTACTACACCCAGCTTCATACATTCCTCAAAATAATCCTCTGAGTTAGGAACTATTATTGTCCTCATTTTACAGAAAGGAAACCGAGGTTCAGAGAGGTTAAGTAACTTGCTTAAGGTCACACAGCTAATCAAGGGCAGAGTTAGGACTGGAACTCTTGTCCAGTATCTTTGTTCATGGCCACAGTGCAATGGAGGCTCACGGGACAGCCAGGGCTCAAGGTCTATATGACTCTTGGCCAGTACATGGACCCCACGTTGCCCAGCCTGGCAGAGAAGTGGCCAGGTGTGGGGGTCTCGCTGCTTGCCTTCAAAGTCAGTGACTGAGTGAGGTCTTTGTCTCTGCAGGTGTGTGCCCAGCTGTGCCCAACACCATGTGCTTGCCCCTGGCCACCTCCCCGATGCCCCCTGGGGGTACCCTTGGTATTGGATGGCTGTGGCTGCTGCCAGGTGTGTGCGCGGCGGCTGGGAGAGCCCTGCGACTACCTCCACGTCTGCGACGCCAGCCAGGGTCTGGTCTGCCAGCTTGGAGCTGGAGGCCAGCGAGCCCAGTGCCTCTGTAAGCAAGTTTGCGGGGACTGACGACGGAGGGTGGGCAAGGCCACGGCTCCTCAGTCCGAGAACAGCCTCCTGTCTCTACCTCTCTCACACTCACTTCGCCTACACCATCCCCTGCAGCCAGACCTGGTGGCCTATCGCTTCCTAAGCCCACTCCGATCTCTCCCATCTTGGGCTTTGCTGGCACCATGCCCACCAACTGAACACCTACTTGTCCAAATCACAGCCAACTTCCAAAGCCTCAAACACCCTTCTCCCTTAAGTAGCCATTCTAGATCGTTGAAACTGGAGGGCAATGTCCCTGTCTTGGGACCTTTGCACACTCTTGGGAAAGTGAAGGTGCAAGCCCTCGCTTGGGGAATAATCTGTGCCAGGCCCCATGCTAAGCACTTGCTATACAGCCCTCACAACAACTCTGTGAGGCAACTACTTTCAGACCCATTTTATAGATAAGAAAACTGAGGCTTAGTTCCCATCATGCTTAATGTTGTAGCTTGGGGCCCTGGTCAAGCAGGCTTTAAAGCCAGCACTGCAGTCTGTCTTCCTCTTGGACTGGAATATCCGGGACCACAGTGTGATCTGTCACTTATGAATGATCTTCAGCAAGTTCCATCTTTCACCAGTCTCCCTGGCCTTGCTGTCCTCTGATGCTTCGGGGCAAGGTTTCTCTTCCTCGCTCTTGTGATACTGGGGAAGGATCATTCTTTGCTGTGGCACTGCCCTGTGCACACTGTAGGTTATTTAGCAGCATCCATGGCCTCTACTCGCTAGATGCCAAGGCCAACCCTTCAAGTTGTAGCAACCAAAACTGTCTCCACACACTGCCACCTGTCTCCTGGGGGCAAAATCCTCCTCAGTTGAGAAACAGTGCCTCAGGGAAACAGAAAAACATGGAGATACTCTCAAAAGAATAAGAATAATAAGCCCGGTGAGCAATGGTCTCTGTCTTTGATGTGCATGTCCCTTTTATAAAAATAACAATTCAAGAGGGAGAGAGGCCCATGAATCAATAAAAATGAGTCCATCTATAGGGAAAAAAATTCAAAACCTGTAAAAAGAAATTGTTAAAAAATTGTACAGTAGACAGAAAGTTAGCAATATCAAGTTCCTGTTAAATGCTTTATTAGACTGGGACGTGTAATAGTGAGAAGCGGAGATTTGTCATCTAAACTCACAGATGACTGCAAATAAAAACATATCTAAAGAAAACAGTCACCACTATTATGTCCAGGAAGCCCTCGCTCACTGTTCCTTCCTTGTTCCACCTTGGAGAGGTGACTTTTACATCTGTCTCCCCACTGGCCCAGAGTTCCTGGAGACCAAGACTGCATCTTACTCCTGTCCGGGTGTACAGTGGTTGACACACAGGAGATGCTCCAGAAATATCTCTTGAATTATAAGGAGCGAGAGCTATTTGATCCAGTGTTTTCTCTATGCTGAGCCTGGTGCCAGGCATTCCGTCAAGTCACATGTCCCATGGGGGTGATGGTGGGGGAACCAGGGCGACACAGCCCTACCTTCCTTGAGGAGCTGAGGGCTTCATTCCAAGAGTGCATCCTGAGCACCCTCTATGCACTAGCACTGTGCTAGGGGCTATGCACATCTACACAGTCCTTTGGTCAGCTAGTGCTGGTCTAACAGAAATACCACAGAGTGGATGGCTTTAACAAAGGAAGATTTATTCTTACACAGTCTGGTAGGCTACAAGTCCAAATTCAGAATGTCTGCTTCAGGAGAAGGCTTTCCCCCTCGTTGGCTCTGGAGGACAGTCTGGTGTTGCACCAGTGTTTGTCCACGAAGCATCTTGGCGCAGGAACCTCAGGTCTGAAGGACGCGCTCTTCTTCCAGTGCTGCTTTCTTGATGGTGTGAGGTTCCCAGTTCTATGCTTGCTTCTCTTTCCTTTTATCTCCTGTGGGATGCAAGGATTAAGGGTGGGGCAAGCCACACTCCAGGGAATTTCCCTTTACAGTGGAGCAGGGAGGTGATCCTATAAAGGGATTTACAGTGCCACCCTAATCCTTATACAGCTCAGTAAAATCACAAAATAAAGGACAATCATAGAATACAGGGAATCCTGGTCACATGGCTGCACCTGTTTTGGGGGGGATGCAATTCAATCCATGACACACAACATATAACTGAAGGCACAGGTTTAGCATTAAGGTTACTCAGAGAATTTAGGCAACTTACTCAAAGTCACAGAGCCAGCAAGCTAAGCCCTGACCTAACAGCAATCACTACACCACGTAGATGGACAATGAAACTTTGCCACACGAAATCTCAGTTTTTACAAATTATAATAATAGTAACACAGTAGCTAGGATTGATTGAAGGTCTTTATATGGGATCTGTGGCACCATGACACCCTGTGAGAAACACAGAACCTCAAGAAATGCTCCTTGAGTGAATGCCTGATGCGAGGCTCCGTGAGACATGAAACATGTTAAGTGTCATTGTATCCCCATTTTGCAGATGAGGAAACTGAGGCAAGAAGGAAATTATTTGGCCAAAGTGCACAGTTAATAAAGGCCAGAGCTGGGACTCAGACCAAGCCAGACTTCCTGTGAACACTGTGCCAGTGTCCAGTCTGCCACACGGTCTTCCTGCAGGTGCAGGGCAGGCTGGTGGTGGGGATGGGACCCCTGGCAGAGCTCAGGCACTGGAGGGGCGTCTTCCCCTGTTGGCATTGAGCCAGCTCTCCCAGGAGGCATGCATAGGATGTGGCCAGCATGGCCTGAGACAGCCTTGTCCAGGGAAGAGCTTGGGTGACCAATGGGCTCTGGGTTCTCCCCTGCAGTCGGAGACGATGACGGGAGCTGTGAGGTGAACGGCCGCCTCTATCAGGACGGAGAGACCTTCCAGCCCCACTGCAGAGTTCGCTGCCGCTGTGAGGATGGTGGCTTCACCTGTGTGTCACTGTGCAGCGAGGACGTCCGGCTGCCCACCCGGGACTGCCCCCAGCCCAGGAGGGTGGAAGTTCCCGGCAAGTGCTGCCCCGAGTGGGTTTGCACCGGGGCCATGGGGGTGCAGACTCGGCCAGTCCAAGGTGAGTGTTGGCTGCAATCGGCCCTGGGGCAGAGCTGCAGGGACAGCTGGGGTGGGGGCATGCCTGGCGGGGTGAGGGCGTGCCTGGCGGGGTGGGGGCGTGCCTGGCGGGAGGGGGCGTGCCTGGCGGGGTGGGGGCGTGCCTGGCGGGGTGGGGGCGTGCCTGGCGGGGTGAGGGCACCCGGAGACAGAAAGTAAAAGTTTCCCTGACGGATGCGAGGTGGTGGGCAGCTGAGAGACAGGCGGGAAAGGGAAGGAACAGAGAGCCGCCAGATCATTTCAAACTCACGGAACAGGAAGCTGCGCTCTAATTTTAAATCCTGTTGTTGTTGTTAGGTGCTGCCAAGTCGATTTCAATTCACAGTGACCCCATGTGACAGAGCTGAACTTGCTCTTCTTAAATTTTATTCATTTTGTTGTCACTGTTGAGAATATACACAGAAAAACATACACCACTTTAACAATATATACATGTGCAGTTTAGGGCCACTGATTACTTCTTCGAGCTGTGCAAACATTCTCACCTCCCTTTTCTGAGTTGCTCCTCCCCTATAAACATAAAGCCACTGTCCTCCTAAGTTGTAGGCTGTAATCTTTATGGGAACAGATTGCCAGGTTTTCCTCTTGCAGTGCTGCTGAGTGGTTTCCATTAGCAGCTGAATGTTTAACCATTAGGCTTACCAGGGCTCCTATAATTTTAAATCATAATTAACAAAAAATAAAAATTGGGTGGCAGACAGAGTGACAAGGGGGAGAATTAGAGTTCTTGAACCAAATTCTTATATTTCAGAGGAGAAAGGCCACAGAAAAGAAGATTAATTGATATATGAGGTGTGACAAGTTCACAAACTCGTTCTAGAAAAAATGCTACATATCTCGTTGCTGAATATCACTATGGTCACCTTTGAAGTACTCCTCTTGGGAAGCTACAAGCCAATGAGAGTGCCTAGTCCACCTTCAAAGCAGCTTTGGAACTCTTTTTCTGGAATGGCCATCAGCGTTATCATCGTATTACCCTTGATGTCCTAACTGTCATCAAAATGTCTTCATGTCAATATTTCCTTTATCTTCAGGTAAAGAAAAAAGTCATTGGGGGGCAGATCAGGTGAGTAGGGATGGCACTCCAATACAGCTATCTGTTTACTGGCTAAAAACTCCCTTACAGATAACTATACAGTTAAGTTCACAAACTTGCCACTGTGCCCAACGGCCGTTCCACAAAGAGTTCCACAATTGCTTTGAACAGTAGACTAGGCACTGCATCAGTGCGTAGCTTCCCAAGGGGAGTACTTTGAAAGTGACCATAGTGATATTCAGCGGTGAGGTAGGTAGCACTTAGGACAAATAAATTTGTGGACTTAATTGTCAGACCTCATATAATATTATTATTTGGACTCATCAAAAAAGGAACTCAAAACAGAGCCAGGCAAAGTGGTTGCTCCAGGATGTGGCCAAGATGTGGCTGAGGCAGTAGAAAGACACTTCCCAGCCACTTCTCTAGTTTTAAACCTTCTGTAGTTCTTGTGTTGCTTATTTGTTGTTTCATTTTTATCACATGACTGTTGTTAATAATAATAAAAGGCAACCCAAAAGGGGATTGGTCACAGAAATAACTGTGCCACAGGAGAGGCAGTAAAGGGTGGTGGTTTACAGGTGCAAGGGCTCTGCGTAGGTTCTAATCCTTGCTCTGTTACTTCCTAGCTGTGCGACTCTGGGCAAGTTGCTTAACTTCTCTGTCTCAGTGTCTCCATCTGTAAAATGGGGATCCTAAGAACATCTACTTCCTAGAGTTGTTGTGAGGACTAAATGAGTTAATGCAAATAAAGCAGATAGAACACAGCCTGGTATCTATCAATAATAATAATAACTACTGTTTCTTATCCCTTTGATGGAAAGGGATACATGCATTTAAATATAAATCTGTACAAGAATGCCACGGAGTTCAACTTCATATAATTAAGTATACTTTCTACTAAGTATAAAAAGGAAATGTTTTCTCATTGTGATCTACATTTTGTGTGTGTTTGTGTGTGTGTACACGGGCACATACGACACACATACATACATAACATACACAAGGTTCTTGATCTCGGTCCACACAGATTAAGGAATTTGACCAAGCTGACGGGTTTTATTTGGCTGCTAAGCCCCGACCTCCTGGTGCTGACCCCTCTTTTCCTCCCACAGAACCCCAGTTTTTTGGCCTTGGAGCTCCCCAGGCCATCCCGTGCCCAGAATGGAGCACGGCCTGGGGTCCCTGCTCGACCACCTGTGGGCTGGGCGTGGCCACCCGGGTGTCCAACCAGAACCGCTTCTGTCGACTGGAGACCCAGCGTCGCTTGTGCTTTCCCGGGCTCTGCCCGCCGGCCCCGGGGCGCAGCCCATGGAACAGAACCCATTAGAGCCAGGCCTGGGAACTCAGATGCAGTACCCACGGTCCCCTGCAAGCAGCCCTGTGCATGCACCGTGGGCAGATGGCAGATGGCCCCATCCCATGCCTGGGGCTACCGGTAACAAACGGCTTGAAACTGCAAAACAGGCTCCAGAGACAAAAATATTCACAAGCTGCCTGGTCCATCTGAAACCTGAGATAACAGCTTGGGGAGAGTGTGCACGACTGAGCCTCCCTCCCATAGGTTACAGCCTGGGAGGCTGGCCAGGGTTTCTAGAATCTTCTGGTCCATTCCTTGTCTGCTTCCATTGTTTATGCTGATGGACAAACTTTCCAACTTCATCTAGGGGGGCATGGTACAACTAGCATCTGTAATTAGGCAGAGGCAGGTACTGGGCTGGACTGGCCATTTTCTTGGGGGTCTAGTGAAAAACACGCACATGCTCTGAATGTCCTGTTTCCTTTCCTAGAGTTAAGTAGCTTTTGCAGGAACCTGTGTATCAGGCTTGTGCTCAACTGCAAAACCCCTTACCATCCAGGGGCTAAGTTCTTTGTGACAACCACAGGATGAAATCAGGCTGCTTAAAGAAGATCAGAAAGCTGAACTTAAAGAAATCTGCTAGACACAATTTGCATTAACAAGAATGAACCTTTCTCATTCATCTACTGCGGCAGTGAGCAAGGCAGTGTATCTGACCAGAGCCTCTCCACTTTTTTGAGAGGAAAAAGCCAGGGGAGAGAGGTTACCTGCAGGGACTAGAAACATAGCCTGAAACAAACCAGCTCAAGAAGAAAATTCTGTTTGAAGTTCACCTCTTATGGTAAAAAAAAAAAAAAAAAAAAAAAAAAATTGTTGAAACTTTATATTCTCCTCCAATTTCTACCTGCATTTGTTCAAAAAATAAAAACTGTGTTTCCATCAGGTTCTGGCAGCCAAGAAATGAGAAGACAGTGTCAATATTTACACAGAGTACATGTCTTCTTTTGGATGCTGCAAACTGTTCTGTTGGTTCTCTAATTGCTGGTCCCAGCCTGCACTCTTTCAGCTGGGTCTGACAATCTATCTCCCAGTGTAACCGAGGTCTCACACACCACTGGAGCACAATAAACACTTGCTGCATGAGTAATCATCACATGGCAGGCTCTGTTTTAAGCATCTTATGTGTAATAACTCACTTGATTCTCACAATAACCCTTTGGAGTTGTTATTGCTATTATCCCTATTTCACAGATGGAGAAATAGAGGTACAGAGAAATTAAGAAATAGCCCAAGTTCACACAATTCAAAGTTGGCAGAATCAGGCTGCAAACCCAGAGAGTCCTGCTCCGGACCTCATGTCCCCTCCCCCACCAGGCTATGAGTGAGGTTCCTGCAGTGGTCCAGCAGTAAGCTGCCAGGGCCTGGATGAGTACTATGGGGATGGGAAAGAAAGAATGGATGGAAGAATCAGCCCAGTCCATGTTCATGAGGTCTCGTTTGAATGATGGATGGTGCTGCAGATGAAATAAGAAGTCAAGAACATCTCTGGGCTGTCTGCTGGAGGATAGGGAGAATTATAGGCTATTAGGGGAAACTAGGAAAGAGGCCACCCCTTAGGTGCAAGATAGAGAAGAAGAGTTGTCC
Source organism: Heterohyrax brucei (assembly GCA_028571685.1). NCBI lineage: Eukaryota > Metazoa > Chordata > Mammalia > Hyracoidea > Procaviidae > Heterohyrax > Heterohyrax brucei. Next base: position 73,176,609 of record CM053156.1, read on the forward strand.
TAGACTTTCTGAGTTTGAGAAGACCATTATCACCTAGGAAAGTGTGGACGGAAGCAGCCGGAGGTCCAGGATAGGTTAGGCTTCAATGCAGAGACGAGTGCCAGTCTAAACAGTGAGGGTCTGAATCCTCTGCACAAAAAGGAGACAGGGTGACTGGGCAGTTCAGTTATGGAAATTGCAAACTGGGACAACTGTATACTTGCATGGATAACCTCTGCCCACCTCTCTCCTTCCCCATTGCTCTCGTCATCTTTGCCCAGGTGACTGAGGTAGCCTCCTCTGCTCCCCTGGCTTCCACCCTTGTTCCCCATCCTTGCTTAGTACAGCAGCCAGAAGAGTCTTGTTAAAACCTAAGTCACATCACATCATATCACTTCTACTTTGAGAAGTTACAGGCCTTGCTTTGAACTACAACCCCCACTGCCCCGCAACGTGCCCCCAGTCACCTCTCCGCCCTCACTTTCAACTATTCTCTCTCCTGCTCATGCTGCTCTGGCCTCATTGGCTTCCTTGCTGGCTCCTACCCCAGGACCTTTGCACTGGCTATGCCATATGCCTGATGTCATTTCCCCCCAGACACCTACATGGGTAATTCCCCTGATTTCTTTAAACTTTTGATTCAAGTTTGGAGTCGCCATGTCACTAAGAATCCACCCCGGCCACTGCCCTCCAACCCCCTTCACTGCTTTGCTTGTTCTTTTTGACCATAACATGTATCGCCTTTTAACATACTAATCTGCTTAGTTACTACGTTTATTATTTATTGCCTAACTCCCCCAAAACAGTCATGACAGTTCCACAAGGTCTAGAATTGTCTCTTTTATTCACTGAGGGCTCCCCAGAACCTAAAACTGCAGGCTCTGAATGAAAAAAAGAATCAATGTTGCTTTTCAAGAAAATAACTTAAAGGGACTTAGAAAAATAAACACGTAGTCAACAAACTCGGCGGGCTCCTCCGTTGACAGGGATTCCCCGGTAGCCTTGTATACGTGGACCAGAGCTCACCTTCTGCATCCTTCCCTCCAACCTCAGAGTGTTCAAAGCGTGGCCCCTGGACCCGAGCGGCCCCTGGACCAGTCCCCATCACCTCAGAACTTGTTGGAAACCCACGGGTTTAAAGAGTGTTCCATGAGAGGAACCCCTCAACCCCATTCAATTCTGTGTAAGATTAAATTATGATTTGATTTATAAAGTTCTCCTCTTCCGAGGGCAGTCATGGGAGAAGACAAACGTGGTTGCTGCTGCCCCCTAGTGGCACATTAGTATAGAAACAACACAGAGGCCACTTGCTGGGAGGACGGTGAGCCCGGTGGCCTCCTGTTTCACAGAGATGGAGATGCCTCTTAGCAAAGGGAAGGGACTCCCCTGTGCCTCGGCATGAGGCAGTGACAGAGCTAGGGCTAGGATTCTTTTCTGTTTGTACCAGATGCAGCAACTTCTTTTTCTCTTTGTTTTTTTCCATCCCCACCCCTGCCCTCCCTGGTAACCATCAAAGGTTGTTTCCGTGTGTAAACCTTTTCATGAGTTTCCACGGTAGTGGTCTGACACACACCTGTCCCACTGTGACTGACACATTTCACTCAGCATAATGCCCTCCAGTCTGCTCCATGTTGTGAGATGACATCAAGTTTTGCCAGCACCATCTGCTAAAAAGACGGCCCTTTTCCCATGTGATGGACTTTGGGCCCTTGCTGAAGATCAGGTGAGCATACGTGGATGGTCTGCAAAGGTGTTCTGAATTCTGTTCCGCTGGTCAGTGCATCTGTGGTTGAGCTAGTACCAAGCCTCTTCATCTCTAAGATGTGTCTCTTGTAAACAGCACATTATTGGGATCATTTTGTAGCGCTTTTTTTGTGGTGCTGACATTTTCTTTGCTCCTCTTACTCTCTTGCACTGAGTTCCTTTGGTCTGTGGATTTCTTTCGTATTTGTTTTTGTAAATTTTGTTTTTATTAAGACTTTATGTTTTCTTTATTTTGATGAGTAAGATTATTAACTTTGTTTGTGGTTACCTTGAAACTTACCCTTGTCTTCCTAGGTTTGACCCAGTCTATTGTTACCTGGTAGTGCCATGCCGTCCATTAGAAAGTTCTGTATTTACACCATTTATTCCTCTGCTTTGTTCTGATGTTCTTGTCCTTCACAGATTAACCTCTCTGGTTCACTACTGCAGTTCTTTTAGTTTTGGATAGTTCTTTAGAATTCAATTCCTAGGTGGGTCCTAGATTCAGCCTGTGGTCCGCTATTGCTCATTCTCAAACCAAAGGACTGTCTTTAATAATTCTTTTTTTTATTTTTAATTATTGTGATTAAGTGAAAGTATACAATTGAAATTAAATTTGCATGCCTGTGTATCTGCATCCTTCTGCTCTCCTTGCCTGGTGACAGTACATTCCTCCTTTCATTCTACACATCTTATCCTCTTAACAATCTCCCCTCCTCTCTACTCTCTCCTCTCCCACCTAGAAAGAGACCAGTAGGACAGCATCCTATAAACGCATAGAGCCATAAAGTACACACACTATATGGTCACATTGTGTAGCCCGGACTCTCTTTAATAATTCTTGTAAGTTTGTTTTGGTTTTTACATACTCCCTTAATTTCTGTTTATCTAAAAATGTTCTAATTTCACCATCATATTTGAATGAGAGTTTTGCAGAATATATATTCTTGTTTGGCATTTTTTTTTTCCTTTCAGGGCTGTACATATATCATTACATTGCCTTCTGGCCTGCATAGTTTCTGCTGAATAATCAGGATTTAGTCTTCTTGTTTCTCCTCTGTATGTGACTTTCTGTTTTTCTGAAGCTGCTGTCTGAATTTTTTCTGTCTTTGGTTTCAGCAAGCATAGTTGTGATATGCCTTGCTGATTTCCTTTTAGGGTCTATCCTATGTGGGGTTCACTGAGCTTGCTGGATGATCAGATTTTCATATTTCATGACATTGGGGAACTTTTCTGTCAGCAGTTCTTCAGTGATGTTCTTTGTGGTTTCTGTTTTCTCTCCCTGTTCTGGAACTCTAATCACTTGCAAATTTTAGCTTTTGATTGTATCCCACATAATTCTCAGGGTTTCTTCACTCAGGGTTTCTTCACTCATTTTTTCTGATTTTTCCACAAATAGAGATGCATCTAAGTGTTTAGCTTCAGTTTCACTGATCCTCTGTTCATCATTTCAAAGCTGCTCCTCAGCCTTTCTATGAATGCCCATTTCTGAAATCTTGTTTGTTACTTGATTTGGGTCCATGCCCTGGAGCAAGCTGAGCCAAAGAAGCATACTCCAAGATAGAAAGAGGAAAAAGGTTTATTAGGAGGTATGATATCACCAGAGTCTCGACAGCAATGCAGGCTGTTCTCCATGAGTCTCAGAAGACAATTTTTATGTCAGAGTTTATATAACATTTCAGAAAGGAATACTTCATGTTTTTAAACACATAGCCCACAGATAACTGTATACATCACAAAATAGTCACAAGAAACTCTTTATTAAATTAAAGATATGTATGTCAGACACCTGGACCCTAATCTTCATGTTTGTAACAGGCAAAGACAAAATTTATACAAAAATTCCTCAGCTAGTGAAACTAGCCTGCCAGGTCCACTTGGACTGAGATAAGGAGCAAGAAAGAAAACAATGCCAGGCAGCTGTCCTCACTGCTGTTTTCCGGGCTGAAGGTGATTTCTCAGGAGAGCATGACTATTTTGTGATGTATACAGTTATCTGTGGGCTATGTGTTTAAAAACATGAAGTATTCCTTTCTGAAATGTTATATAAACTCTGACGTAAAAATTGTCTTCTGAGACTCATGGAGAACAGCCTGCATTGCTGTCAAGACTCTGGTGATATCATACCTCCTAATAAACCTTTTTCCTCTTTCTATCTTGGAGTATGCTTCTTTGGCTCAGCTTGCTCCAGGGCATGGACCCAAGAAGAGGAGGGAGACCAAGGTCATAGGAGCTGAGGGGGCTCTGTGCCTCTCTAGAAAGATGCCAGTGCAGAGGCCAGAGTAGTTGGTACAGTAAAAACACTTACAGATTATTCAGAGTTTCATTATGGCATTAGTTATGCAAAGCTCTCAATTACCCATTCTGAAAAGGAGAAATGTTGCAAGGTTTAGATCTACAATGTTGTTTATCTTTCAGATTTCTAAGTGTTGTTTTTGGATGATTTCTAATTGTAAATTTATTTTGGCATTTTGTTCTCGTATTATTTTTGTGAATTCTTCTGTGAATTTGTCTGCATTTTCCATACTTTTGTCTATTTTTCCTCACTTTTGCCTGCTTTTTGCTTCATCTCTTGGATAGTTTTGAATATTAGAGATTTCAATTCCCTCTCAGGTAATTCTAGTGCCTTTTCTTCTACCGGAAAGTCATCGGGTGTTTTACTTTGGACACCTACTGGAAGCTTCCTGTCCTGTTTTTTTAAAAAGATATGTTTTGATATTGTCTTCTGTATTTGAGCCATTCAATAGTTTCTTGTTTGTTTTGATTGTAGATCTGTTGTTTCATCCTCCTTTTTTCTGTTCTACTTGGTTATGTCAAGGCAGGCAAGCTGTGCATTCTGTAGTCATAATATTTTTCACCTCCTTGTGCAATAGGCTGAAGCAGATGCCCAGCAGGTGCTCTGTGTCCTGCTGGGAGCTCCCAAAGGTGTTTTTGCATACTCCCCGTCTGCCAGTCTCCAATGTGAATCCAAGTGGCATGGACGCTGCACTTCTAGCCAGCCAAGCTACCCAAACTAGCCAGGGGGCATTGGAGGTAGAGCAGCGGGGAGGCAATGTGGGTAGGAAAGCGTGCCTTGCTTGCCACCAGGTGCTTTGTACCCCACTAAGACCTCTGCAAGTCTGCTCTCCCGAGCTTTCTGTCTGCTGGCCTCTGACAGTTGTCCAAGTTGGGGAATCTGTGTGAGTTAGCTGATACGGAACTTTCCTATCTCCTCACTCTCTGTTTCCTGTCAGTTCCTTATTCCATTTGCTTTTTGGCAGAGATCCTTATCTCTTCATTCAGCACTTCATGTTCCAGGGCTGGTCGACATTTTTCTCTGTTTTTCTGCTCTTTGCTGTGGACAAACAGCTGGTGCTCCTCTGTCTGGTGTCATGTTGGCTGGAAGTCCAACCTTCTTTTCTTTGTGCCCTGAGTGGCACAGACAATATGCATGGGTAGCCATGAAACGCTGGTGCCAGCAGCACCTAGCAATCTGTTTCTGTAAAGATTACAGCCAAGAAAACTCCATAGAGCAGTTTTATTGTGGAGCCCATGGGGTCACCACAAGTCAGAACTGACTTGATGGCAGTGAATTTGGTTTGAGGTTTCACCTGGATGATGCCTAGGATGATACGAGGACAGAGAGAACAGTTCTGGCTATGAAACTTCTCCCATAGTTTATCTTCCAGCACCCAGGAAATTCTGGGGGTCCGTGAAATCCTACTGTCTTGGCTTTCTAGGGATACTGTAACAAGCCACATGACTTACAACAAAAGAAGGTTATTGACTTGCAGTTCCGTTAGTTAAAGTCCAAGTTCAAGGTGTCAGCAGAGGCCTGCTTCCTCCCTGCTCAAGGGCAGATCCTGCCTTCCTTCTTCCTAGCTTCTGCCTGATTCCTAGGTGCATCATTCTGATTTCTGCCATCTTTCTGTATGTCCTTCTCTCTATGTGTCCTCTCTTCTTTTTGTAAGGACACTAATCAGATTGGATTTAGAGTCCACCCTCATTCAATTGGATCCGACTCGACGGCACTTGGCTTGGCTTGGCTTGGCTTGGCTTGGCTCATTCAATCAAACCTGCTGAGTTGATTCCAACTCATAGAGACCCTATAGGACAGAATAGAACTGCCCCATAGAGTTTCCAAGGAGCATCTGGTGGGTTTGAACTGGTGCCGACCTTTTGGTTAGCAGCCATAGTACTTAACCACTGTGCCACCAGGAGTTCCACCCTCATCCAGTAGGATCTTATTTTAACTAATTACATCTGCAAAGATTCCATTTCTAAATAATGTAACACTCTGAGGTTTTGAGTGGACCTAAGTTTGGAGGGGAATCTTATCTAATGCTGCTATAACAGAAATACCATGGTTGGTGGATTTATGGAACAGAAATTTATTTTCTCACAATTTAGGAGGCTAGAAGTCCAAACTCAGGGTGTTGTCCCCAGGGGAAGGCTCTCTCTCTCTGTCTGTCTCTCCCTGCTCTGGAGGAAGGCCCTTGTCTCTTTGCCACTTCTGTTCCTTGGTTCCTTCATGCTCTTCCATGTAGCATCTGTCTTCCCCCATCTGTGTTTCCTTGCTTGGTTGCTTGTTCAGTCTGCTTTTTTTAGATCTTAAAAGAGATCAACTTAAAACAGACCCCATACTAATAATGGCTTATTAACATAACAAAGATAATCACAGGGATAAAAACCAAAACTCATTGTCATGGAGTTTGATTCTAACTCACAGCACAGCAGAACGGCCCTATAGGGTTTCCAAGAAGCTGCTGGTAGATTTGAACATGAGACCTCTGGTGAGTAGCTAGGCTCTTAACCACTGCATCATCAGGGCTCCAGAACTACAGGTGGAGGGGTTAGCATTTACTACACATAGTTTTTTGGGGGGTGGGGGCCATAATTTGATCCATAACAAATGTCATTCAACCCAGTACATCTAAGAGTGTTATCATCGTTAGCCGCCGATAGATTGAATCCAACTCATGATGCCTGACGTGTGTGGAGAACTGTAGTCTGAATGGTTTCAAGGCTGTGATCTTTCAGAAATATTATCATCAGGCCTGTCTTCCAAGACACTCCGGTGGGGTTCGAACTGCCAACCTCTCAATTAGTGTCAAGTGTTTCACCAAGGACTCCCATCTACTAATAACAATCTTTAAATTAGCAAGAGATAGCTTTTGTTTGCAGCTGAGATCCCTAAAAGACACACTGCAGAAAGCCCAAAACTGTCATCTCCAAGTTACTGACACTCACCGCCCCCATGGGTTAAAATAATCTATTCTTTCAGGAGCTCCTTGGAAACTCTATGGGGCAGTTCTACTCTGACCTATAGGGTCACTCTGAGTTGGACCCACTCAGTGTCATTGGGTTTGGCTTTTTTGTTTGTTTGTTTGCTTTCAGGAGAGAGACAAGGGAGAGACCTTATCCGTGATAATGCCTGGGCCCTCTGGCCTTCTGGAAAACTACAGAACTAGATTCTAACTATAAAGATCAATCCTTTAAGATCAGTAGGACTGAGGGATACGCAGCGTGGAAAAAGAGGAGAAATTAATTCAGTGAAGGGAGGATTGCACTTTTACTGGCACCTACTGGCACAGTACCAAACCCACTGCCATCAAGTTGATTCCAACTCATAGCAACCCTAGAGGACACAGTAGAACTGCTCCATTGAGTTTCCAAGGAACTCCTGGTAGATTTGAACTGCTGACTTTTTGGTGAGGAGATTTTTGGTTAGCAGACACAGCAGTTAAACATTACACCACCAGGGTTTCTGGTGGTTAAGAGCTCAGCTATTAACCAAAAGGTCAGCAATTTGAATCTACCAGTTGCTCCTTAGAAACCTATGGGGTAGTTCTACTCTGTCTTACACAGTTGCTATGAGTCAGAATCAGCTGGGTCAACCTGTGCTAAACAATTCTTGTTTGGCTCCACAGTTAAGCACTCAACTGCTAGCCAAAAGTTTGACAACTCAAACCCACCCAGAGGCACCTTGGAAGACAGACCTGGTGATGTGTTTCTAAAAAGTCCATCCTTGAAAACCCCATGGAGAAGTTCTGCTCTGCACTGGAGGTCACCATGGGTTACAGCGGACTCAACAGCAAGTAGAAACTGTGCTGAGTGCTTCTTCACATACACTTTTATCCAGTCTTCACAAGGATCCTGTTAGGCAGGGTACACCCCCACATCACCTCTACAATACCGACAAGAAAACTGAGGCTCAGAAAGGTGAAGTTACATGCCCAAGATGGAACAGGGGTCTGGCTCACTTGGAACCCCATCTTTTGTCTCAGTCCTTACTCTAGCACATAGGAGTTTAGATGGCATAATGGTTAAGCATTGGGCTGCTAAGCCAAAGGTTGGTGCTTTGAATCCAGCCAGCAGCTCTAGAGGAGACAAACTTGACCACCTGCTTCTGTAAAGATTTTATTGTCACTGTTAGATGCTGCCAAGTGGATTCCAATTCACAGCAATCCCAAATACAAGAGAAGGGAACTCTGCTCAGTCTTCCATCATCCTCATAATCGTTATGGTGGAGCCCACTGCTGCAGCCCCTATGTCGGTCCATCTCGCTGAAGGTCTTCCTCTCTTTTGCTGACCCTCTGCTTTATCAAGCATCCTTCACCAGGCATTGGTCCCACCTGATAACATGTCCAAAGTATGTAAGAGGAAGTCTCGCCATTCTTCCTTCTAAGGAGCATTCTGGCTCGTGCCATATTATAGCCCAGGAGGCCTTATGGAGAAATTCCACTCTGTTACATGCAGTCAGAAGCTACTGAACAACACCCAACACCCCATCCTCAGACATGTGGTCTTAGAAGGCAGTCTTGTCTCTCACCCTTTCAGCCACAGTCTCCTTGCCCTGACATGCGAATGGTGGGGCCAGTCTGACTCATAAAGCTTTCAGAAGGGTCTGGAGTCTTAAGGGATGAAAAGTGCTTTGAAAGGCACCCATGTTCCCACCTGAGGACAGCATTTCTTTTCTCGTCCTCAAAGCAGCCAAGCTTGGAGCTCTAGAAGAAGAAAATCCAAGGCCCGATTGAGAGGTCATGGGTATAACTTGGGTAACAATGCGACAGAGGAAAATCACTAGGTCCCCTCAGGTTCCCAATGGAGGAAGGAGGGGAGAAACAGCGGGAGGGGGAGCTGCAGGGGGTGCCCTGGGGTGTTGCTGTTTTGGGTAACTGCTCAGCTGACAGTTTCTCAAGCTAAGAAACACAGATACACAAAGTCTAACCTTTTCTGGCTTAAAATAGAGCTGCTGAACCCAAAACACCAAGCACAGGGCAGAGTCACCTGCCTAGCAGGGCTAGACAGCCCCCTCATGGCCCAAATAATCCCCACCCCCCACCAGGGACATTCAACAAAGCACCTCTCAGATGTATGTTGCTGATCAGCACAGTGCACATGAGGACAGCCAGTCGTGGATCCTCAGCCCATCCTACAGATGAGCAAAGTGAGGTCCAGGGAGGTGCTGGGAGTATGGTACTGCCAGCAGCACCTTGCCTGTCTGGGCAGCACAATGGAATAATAGAAGCATGACCTAAGGAGTCAGACAGCTCTGTGTTCAAGTAATGGCAATGCCACTTCCTGACTGTGATGACATTCCCTTTCCCTGAGGGCTCCCCCTCCCACTGAGAACAGCAAGCTCTTTTCAGGCCCTTCTCAGCTGAAGCAACTTGGCTTCTTTGAGACTGTTTCCTAAACTATAAAGGGAGGATTCGACCAGTCGTGTCTGTGAATATGCCCAGCACAGACAGGCTTTTGATCAGCTTCGTTTTCCCTCTGCTTCTGGAAAAAGACTTGCTGACATCTGCAGGCAGACAAACCCACCGAGTCGGGTCTGACTCATAGTGACCATATAGGTTAGAGCAGAACTGCTTAACAGACTTTCCAAGGAGCACCTGGTAGACTTGAAAGTTCTCCTGGCTGGAGCCCCATTCTTCCCCTGAGAACGAGCCTCCGCAATTTCCAACTGCCCCAACAAGCTCTTCTGAGCGCCTTCCTGCACCACAGGTCATGGGTGACCTCTCCCAGTCCCCAACACCTGCCCCACCCCCACTCTGAGACATTATCCCAGGTTCTGCTCCTCTGAAGTTTGAGCAAGAGTCAGAAAATCAAACTCGCTGAGGCCATTGCTAAAAATAAGGCTGAGACAGCAGGTCACACATCTTGGCCACCCTGCCCTGTTTCCAGGCCACTGGGCTGCCTCTAGCTCTAGGGAAAGGAGGGCCCAAAGGCCCGTCTACCAGGCACTGGGCACTGGTTCCACCAGGAAACAAATTGGAGCAGGTCTTTACAGGTCTGGGCATGCACTCATTACGACCCTGTCCCCAGGGCCAGGCCTTGCTCTTGGGTGTCACATTTCTTACTCATTAAATTCTCACAACTCCTGTGTCAGTTTCCTATTGCAGCTGTTAACACATTCCCCAAAAACCAAGTGGATTAAAGAATAGACATCTATCCACTTACAGGACAGAAGTTCAAATTGGCTCTCATGGGGCTAAAATCAAGGAGTCAGTGGAGATTTGTGCCTTTCTGGAGGCCCTAGGGGAGAATCCATTTCCTTGCTTTTTACAGATTCTAGAGATGGTTTTCTTTGCTTGACTCATGGCCCCCTTCCTCCACCTCCGACTCTCCCTCTTCTGCCCTCCTCTTTTACTTTTAAGGGTGCTTGTAGTAGTCCCTGGGTAGTGCAAATGGTTTGCAGTCGACTAGTAACCTATAAAAAGTTGACAGTTCAAACCTACCCAGCGGCACCATGGAAGAAAGGCCTGGTGATCTGTTTCTGTAAAGATTCTCAAATCAAAAATCAAACCCACTGCTGCCAAGTCAATTCTGACTCAGTGCAAGCCACAGGGTTTCCAAAGCCATAAATCTTTGCAAAAGCAGACCCACCACATCTGTCTCCTGAGGAGCAGCTGGTAGGTTCGAACTGCTGACCTTTTGGCTACCAGCCACGTGCTTTAACCCCCCTGCCACCAGGGCTCCTCTGTAAAGATGACAATCAAGAAAAAAGCCCTATGGTGAAGTTCTACTGTGTAACACAAGAGGTTGTCATGAGTCAGGGTTTTTGATGAATTACAGTGGACCACCTGGATAATCCTTGACCATCTTTTTAATGTAAAGTCAGTTCATTGTTGTCGTGTGCTGTCGAGTCAATTTCAACTCATAGTGACCCTTTAGCACAGAGTAGAATGTCTCATGATTTCCTAGGCCATGATTTTTTTAAATTGTGATTACCTGAAAGTATACAATCCAAATTAATTTTGCATGCCCGCTTGTCTGCAACCCCTTCTGCTCTCCTTGCCCCGTGATAGCACACTCCTCCTTTGCATTCTATACTTGTCATATCCTCTTAACAAGCTCCTGTCTCCTTCTTTCCACTCTCCTCTCCCCATCCAGAAAGAGACCAGTAAGACAGCATTCTATAAATGCATAGAGCCATAAAGGTCACATATGGTCACATCAGGTCCCAGAGGCCAGTCCATTTTTGTCCAAAGAGTTGACCTCGGTGGTGTTTTCTGGTCAGTGGCAGTGGTGAGTCTAGGGCCTGTGGTCCCAGAGCTAGGCCATAATTTTTATGAAAGCAGATTGCCAGGTCTTTTCTACTGTGGATCTGCTGGTAGGTCTGAACCACCAAACTCTGGGTTAGCAACTGAGTGCCTAACCATTGCACCACCAGTGCCTCCAGTCAGTTGATATGCAACCTTAATTCTCCCTGCAAACTTAAGCCACCTTTGCCATGTAGCCTCAGGGGTCTGAGGGATTAGGAGGTGGACACTTTTAGGGGGCCATTTAGGAGGATTGGTGATCCAGCAGTTAAGCACTCAATTGCTAACCAAAAGGTCAGTGGTTTGAACTCACCAGCCACTCCAAGGGAGAAAAATGTGGCAGTCTGCTTCCATAAAGATTACAATCTTGGAAACCCTATAGGACAGTTCTACTCTGTCTATAGGGTCCTTGTGAGTGAGAATTGACTCTACGGCAGAGAGTGTGGTCTATTTTTTATTCTGCCTGCCGCAACCACCCTATGAGGTAGGCATGGTTATTAGCCCCATTTTGTTGATGGAGACATTAAGGCATCCCACAGAAGAGAGTCTAGCTACAGAGCCCAAACTCTTAACCTTGACATGCTACTGCTGCTTCTGTGTCACAAGTGGTCACTGGGTGTGTGGTTTGTGCCAGGTCCAGGTCCTGGGGACAGAGATGTGGCCAAGATTGGATTCCTGTCTTCAGACAGCTCATAGACACGTGGGGAATATGGACAGGGGATATGAGTCATAATGCAGTGTGTGTGTGGTTTAAAGAATGGCAGGAGTCCAGTGCTCCCCACCTCCAGGAGCAAAAGGGGGGCCATTGAGGTGGTGTGTCAGGAAAGGGGATGTCCCAGTAAGCTGAGAACTGAAGAACAGTGTACCCCACTTCCATGCCTACTGCAAAAGACTATTATGATGATTAAATGGATTCACACATGTAATGTACTTACTCAAGCCAGTGCTGGTCCTCACAGACACTCAGTGTTGTAGGTAAGTGCTTTGTTGATTATGATTATGGCAACCCCGTATGTTACAACAAAACTGCTCTGTAGGGTTTTCAAGGCTCTGGCCTTTCAGGAACAGATCAGCAGGCCCACCTTCCAAGGCACCTCTGGGTGGCTTCATATCACCAACCTTTTAGCTAGTAGTTGAGCACTTAACCATCTGCACCACTGAGGGACTCCACCATACTCAGTACTCTTGGCTGTTTAACGGGAGACCTCTCTGGGTGGTACAAATAGCTAATGTACTTGGTTGCTGACTAAAGGTTGGAGGTTTGATTCCATCCAAAGGCACCTTGGAAGAAAGGCCTGGCTATTTCCAGAATAATCAGCCATTGAAAACCCTCTGTAGCATAATTGTACTCTTGACACACATGAAGTGGCCAGGAGTCAGAATCAATCTGATGGCAACTGGTAGTGGCTCTGAGCAGGACATAAGAGGACTGTCCCAAAGCAGGGTCACAGAAGGCAGGGGGCTCCAGACAGCTGCAGAAGGAGGGGGCACTCCAGAGACAGGCTGCCTGCCTCTCTGCCTACTCTCTGTGCAGGCCCACCAGGATTCTGAAAAGAGCATCACCTTTATAACACTGGCGCAGTGAGGGGATTCCTTTGGGAGTGAGGTCAGTGGAAAATGTCCCCAAGCACCAGTCTGTCCAAGCCTGAGACCCAGAAGCCATTCTTGAGTCTTCTCCTTGGTCCTCACATTTAATCCATCAGCAAGTTCCACTGCTCTGTGGATTAGGGTAATGCTGCTGTAACAGACTGAACTCCGTATCTGTAACTGAAGATAACAGAAGTTCCATGGGGGTAGCCTTGCATGTGTCATTTAGGTTCCCAGGCACTTTCCATCTTGTGGCTCTGCCTTTTTCAAAAGACTTCAGTTGTGTCTCTTCATTCACCCTGTAAGAGAGGGGAAACAGAAATGAAGAAGGATGTACTCAAGGTTTTAGGGGCTAAGCCCGGAAAAAGCATACATCGCTACTGCTCACATTCCATTGGATAGCGGTCATCACGTGGGCATCCCACTTGCAAGGGACTCTGGGAAACGTAGTCCAGCTGTGGGCCCAGCCTCGCCTCCTTCCTGTGTCTCAGATCCACCCATTCCGCTCCATCTCCAATGCTACGCCCCCTCCAAGCTGCCCTCAGCAGGCGCTAAGAGACAATAGTCTCAGAACTGGTTCCCCTGCTCCCCTCTGAGCTACATCCCTATGACAGCCAGAATACCTTTTTGAAAAATGTGAACCAGATCTGTATTTCGGGTTTTGTTTTTCTGCTTACAAACTGCCAGAAGCATGAACAAGTCTGTTTTGGAAGAATTTCACCGATGAATAAAACCTCTGGCCTGTAAGACCTTATGTGAGGTTGCCCTGTCTCAACTCTGTCTTTCCTCCACACCTCCAACCCAATTCCCCGGGCCCCAGTCACACTGCTTCCCTGCTGTTCCTCACTGCCAACCAAACTTGCCTCTACGCAGAGGATCTTCACTGGCTGTCCTGAAGCCTGATCTCTCCTCAAAGTCACTCCATAGAGAGGCTTTCAGATCACAGTAGCTGGCTGTACCATGCCTTCCTCCCGAGAATCTGTTTTCTTTCTTCATTACAAAACCAAAAAACTCAAACCCAATGCCACTGAGTTGATCCTGGCTCATAGTGATCGTATAGGACTGAGTAGAACTCCCCCCTAGAGTCTCCAAGGAGCCCCTGGTGGATTCGAACTGTCAACCTTCTGGTTAGCAGCTGTAGCACTTAACCGTTACGACACTAGAGTTTCTTCTTCATCACATTTGACTTGTATTTTCTTATCTTTAGTTTGTTCAGGAGTACTGGCCGACCCTCTTAACTAAAATCCACTGCCATCGAGTCAATTCAGACTCATCGAGATCCTACAGGTCTGAAGATTGTTTCTAAGAAGTGCCTAGTGGATTTGAACTGCCGAGATGTTGGTTAGCAGCCAAGATACTTAACCGTTATTTCACCAGGGTCTCCCCCTCCTAACTAGGATATCAGTAGGTTTACACCAGGAACCTCCTCAGTAGATGCTTGGGAAATACTTGTTGGATGTCTGACTGAATCAAAGAAATGACTTACCTAAAGTCATAGAGTGGTGGGGACAGGACTTCTATAGACTTGGGCTTTCTGCACTGGGCTCCAGATGTCACTGTTTGCAGACACATTAGCCCCAGGGCGCCATCCAGTAGACAAAGGCAGATATGAAGGGATGAGACCGGCAGGGAAGCAGCCAACCGCTGGGAGGCCCCTCCACTGTTCTCCAGCCTCCCCGAGCTGGTCCCGCCGAGGCCCCGCCTCTGGGTCCTCGACGCCGCACCACCCCAGCCGGCGCAGTCCTTTCACTCATCTGCAAGGTCCGGGCGCCAGAGGGTGGAGAGGGCTCGGGGCGCAGAGGGGGCGGGCGCTGTCGGCTCGCGGTGCGCGCCGGCCGTCGTGGTGCATGGACGGGGCTGGCACCCTGGCGACCCTGGCGGCCACCAGCGCGGGGTGCCGCTATGAGGAAGCAGAGTGTGCGCACCGCCGCACTCATCCTGTGCATTTTGTCGTACCTGCTGGTGGGCGCCGCCGTCTTCGACGCGCTCGAGTCCGAGGCAGAGAGGGGCCGCAAGACCCTGCTAGCCCGCAAGCGGAGCGAGTACCGGAGAAAGTACGGCTTCTCGGTGGAGGACTATCGGGAGCTGGAGCGCCTGGCGCTGCGGGCCGAGCCACACCGCGCCGGTCCCCAGTGGGAGTTCGCCGGTTCATTCTTCTTCGCCATCACCGTCATTACCACTATCGGTGAGCGGCCCCGCGAGCCTCGCCGCTGCACTGGCTCCATCTCGAGCCGGCCCGGGAGCCTCTGGGTTTGAATCCTATCCCCGACTCTCCTTAGCTGAGTGACCTTGGGCAAGTCCTTTCAGCTCACTGAGCCTCACTTGCCTCCCTCTGCCGACTGGGCATCTCATTCCCCGTTGTCACTGCTGAGAGGAGTCAGTCGCTCATACTTGCCTAGAGGGTGGCATTCAGTAGTGTCTCAGAGGAAGTTCCCAGGGGCAGGGAGACAGATGAAGTGGGGCTGGAAGCCCAAGTAACCGGAGCTGCTTCCTTGCTCAGCTGCATTACATTCGCTGTGTGATCTTAGGCAAGTTGCTTAACCTCTCTGAGCCTCAATTTGTTCTGCAAAATAGGGGTACTAACAGATGTTATCCCAGGGTGGTGGTGAGTACCAAGTAGATCATAAACAAGGAAGATTTAGCACAGAACTGACACATACAAAACACTTTTTAAAAATAGGGTTGATTTTTGTGTTATAATTATTGTTACTCCATGAGAACAGTCTGTCTCAGTCACCGCTGTACGGCCAATGCCTAGCACACAGCAGACGTTCAATAAATATTTGTTGGAGAAGTGACTGAGTACCCCAAGCTTTGGACTTCACCCTCTGGGATCCAGAGCTGTTCCTTTGCAGCATCTGGACCTCCAGCCGTTGCCACGGCTACAGTCTGGCTAGTACCTGGGAGCCTAAGCCCAGAAAGCAGAAACGGGGAGAAGCAGGCTCTGTAGGGTGCCAAGCTGGGTGCCAGCCAGCTTCAGATGTCCAGGTGCCAGCCCCAATAGACTCGGACAGCCCCCTCTGAGCCTGTGCCTTAGAGAAAGTTTCTTGCAGTGAATGTGAATTGTGGTTTTAGTGGTAGAGTTAAAAGCTCAAGTTGTGCAATTATAGACAGCTAAGTTTTGTTCTCTCATCTGCCACGTTCTGCCTTCTCAGGTCACTGATTGTACCTCTCTGAGTTCTGGCTTAATGCAATTTTTCCTGCATTACCAGTAGTTGCTAGGTTTAAATGAGGTCATGCCTGTAAAATCTTTGGCACAGTGCATGAGGCTGAATAGGCACTATTATAATTATTAATTAGTAATAATGATAATTCATCATTTGCCAGCTGTGGGCCTGGCTCCCATCCAATCCTTTTGCCCCCTCCTTCGGGGGCACCACTGCTTCCCCATTGCGGCTAAGCAAGGACCCCTTTGCTCCCTTAAACCTGAGACCCTCATTGTCACTGTGCTCAGTGGTGTGAGACCCCACCCATCCCACCTGTCTCTCCATGCATTCTTTGGGGGCTTCTCAGCTGCTTTTGGCCTCCCCTCCTGGCTGTTTCCTTCTGACGTGCAGCTGGGTGCCTGGGGAAAGCAATGGTGGAAACAGGAGGAATTTTGCTTTTTCTCGTCACGGAGCAAGCCAGCGCTTGCTCCGTGGTCCAAGCTGGCTACACTTGCCTTGAAGAGAGCCAGGCACCAGGGCCTCAGAGCTTGACCTCAGTGTGGACAGAAGAGTGGCACCGATAGTCAATGGGGGAGAGCATGTCAGGTTGACTGGCTCATGGCGACCCCCTGTGTATCAGAGAAGAACTGTGCTCTATCGGGTTTCCAGTGGCTGATTTTTTGCAAGCAGATCACCAGGCCTTTCTTTTGAGGTACCCCTGGGTGAACTTGAACCTGCCAATCTTTCGGTTAGCAGCAAATGCATTAACCATTGGCACCACCCAAGGACTCTAGGCATAATTTACAGAAAATTAAAATCCACCTATTTTCAGGGTTCACTTAGGCAGGTTCTATCAAATGCACATCTTCCATGTAACCACCTCCTAGATCAAGACATAGAACATTTCCATCACTACCCCACATTCAGCCACGCCCCTGTGTAGGGCCATCCCCAACTGGCCATCACAGATCTGTTCTCTTGGTTTCCAGAATGCCATCTAAATGGACCCATGTAGTTAGTGTGTAACAGCCTTTTAAGCATGGCTTCTTAGCACTCAGCGTAATGCACTCAAGACCCATCTTCTGTTGCCAGGAGGAACAGACGTTCTTTCTTTCTATGCTTGGAAAGAACTCCATGTATGGGTGTGTCATAGGCTGCTTGTCCGTTCCCCAATTGTTTGCAGTTTCAGGCAATTCCGAATAACCACGCGAGGTTTTACCACTGGAAACAGCCTGATTAGGACTAGGTTTTTGAGACGGTCCCTGGAGCTCCCCGATGGCGTAGTGGTTAAGTGCTACAACTGCTAACCAAAAGGTTGGCAGTTGGAATCTGCCAGGCGCTCCTCGGAAACTCTATGGAGCAGCTCTATTCTGCCTTATAGAGTCGCTTAGTTGGAATGGACTTGATGGCATTGGATTCTGGAGCTCTACGGTACGGAGGGGGAACGGGCAGGAAGGCTGTGGGGAAGACTGTTGTTGGACCGAGCTGGGAGCTCGCAACCCTTTCCTCTGCCCTCCCTGCACAGGGTACGGCCATGCCGCGCCGGGCACTGACTCGGGCAAGGTCTTCTGCATGTTCTATGCGCTTTTGGGTATCCCGCTGACGCTAGTCACCTTCCAGAGCCTGGGCGAGCGGCTGAATGCGCTGGTGCGGCGCCTCCTGCTGGCGGCCAAGCGCTGCCTGGGCCTGCGACGGCCACGCGTGTCCACCGAGAACATGGTGGTGGCCGGGCTGCTGGTGTGCGCAGCCACCCTGGCCCTCGGGGCCGCCGCCTTCGCGCACTTTGAAGGCTGGACCTTCTTCCACGCCTACTACTACTGCTTCATCACCCTCACCACCATCGGCTTCGGCGATTTCGTGGCGCTGCAGAGTAACGAGACCCTGCAGAGGATGCCGCCTTACGTGGCCTTCAGCTTCCTCTACATCCTTCTGGGGCTGACGGTCGTCGGCGCCTTCCTCAACCTGGTGGTCCTGCGCTTCCTCGCGGCCAGCACCGACGCGCCGGAGCGCTCCGCCCGTCGCGCCAGCCCTCTCCGCCTGGGGGCGCCCGAGACCCGCGCCTCCTCCCGGGCCCGCCGCCCAGCCCGCCCCGGGGGCCCCACCTCCGTCTCTATTCGCATCCACCAGCTGGAGATGTGGGCCCGCGACAATCTGGGTTTCTCGCCCCCTTCAAGCCCTGGAGGAGCTATGAGCGGCAGGGCAGACAGGCCTTTGGTCAGGCGGAAGTCCATATGAGAGCCTCCCCCGGGGTGAGTGGAGGTGGGCGTCCAACCTGGAACGGGAGGGTCTGGGATCCCCCAGCAGTGCATCCTGGCCTGGAGAGGGATGAGGGGCCTCAGCTCCCCCTGCTGCCTTCTGCCACCAGCAGTTTCTCATTCCCTCCTGTGGCTGGCCCCCTCCCACCTCTCCGAAAATAGATTAAAGTTGCACCATCAGCACCAGGACTCCGAAGTCACACCTGTAGGTGTGAGTCTCTTGTAGTTCAAATTGCTTGGTGAAGGGAGGCGCATGAGCACTAGGAGACGCTCTGCGCGGGCCCACACGGCCCCGGAGCTGGCCCTCCCCTGTGGAAACAGATGGCTGCTTTTTTGCTATGGGAAGAGGCCAACTTTGCACGTTGTAGGAGAAATGTACAACTTTAAATACTGGATTCCTATCAATGAGCCCAGATGCTCACACCGTTTGAGAAGCCCAGGGATCGGAACCTGGAAGGAACAGTCTATAGTCCAGGTGGCCAAGTCCCCACATTATTGAAATGGCCTGTCATTCTCCTGGCCTGTTGAGTAGCATGGAATTGGCCAGTGTACCAACTCTGGCCCTCCCCACCCCTTTAAAATTGATACCAGCCCCTAGTAGAGTGGAGGGGGACCTTGCTGACACCTACCATCAGGGGCCTGGAGCCAGCTGGATGCAGCCTGAGATTGCAGGACAAACCCTCTACTGGCAGTCTTGAGATCTGCGTTCTAGTTCCAGCCCCAGTCACCAGCAGCATGGCCCTAGGGATTTGCACCTGCCTCCCTGTGCCTCAGTCTTCACATCTGTGAAATGACCGGGTCTGCAGGTTCCTCCAGAGCACTGTTCCTTGCAGGCCATCTCTGGTTGTGCTCCCTAGAATGATCTCCACCCCACAAGGAGGTATAATAAAGCCCATGGCAGGCACCGGGCATTCAAGCGCTCAGACCCTTGAAGACCAACGGCCCTTAGCTTTGCTGGTAGAACTGTGTCAGCACAAAGCCAGAGCAAGCCAGGTTAGAAAAGCCAAAAACTTTAATTTCCAACATGAGCTACATGGTCGTGAACATAATGCAACGTGACCCACTCCAACCCAGGGGCCTGGAAACCCTCCCTCCCCATAGGCCCTGGGTGCTCCTGCTCCTGGAAAAGGAACCAGGGAAAGGTGGAAGGAAAGAGGGAGCCCAGGCTGGGGACCTGGGTCCCGCCCTCCCGCCACCCCAGGGGTTCCAGATGTGATGCCTAAAGCCCTGCTTTCAAGTCCCCACTTCCCCCTCACAGAAGCAACCAGTAAAATGGGCATCAGAGCCTACCTCACAGGGCAGGAGTCTTGGAAGAGCTCATGGACGTGGAAGCTTCCCATCCACTCAGAAGTGCCACTCAGCAGAGAAGTCACTCTGCAGAGGAGTTACTATGGATGGGGGCAGGAAGTGTTTGTCCTCTAGGCCTGGCACAGGGCTGCTGCTCAATAAATAAATGCAGGTGACTTTGCTTGACGCAACAGCTGTGCCTCTGACGGGAGCGGGCCTCTGGTGTCGGGAAACACCGAGTGTGCCAGGAGCTCCCTGGTTGAAGAGGATGATGAATCAGCTTGTAAAGTGCATAACCACCCCCTGCTCTGTCCGCTGTAGGAGCCCTGGTGGCGCAACTGGTTACGTGCTCGGCTGTTAACCAGAAGGTCGGTGGTTGAAGCCCACCCAGCTGCTCCGCGGAAGAAATTCCTGGCGATCTGCTCCCATGAACACAACAGCCTAGAAAGCCCTAACAGGCGGTTCTGCTCTGTCACATGGAGTCACTAAAGGTCAAAATTGACTCAGTGGCACCTAATGACAAACTGTCTGCTCTACCTCCTCTCACAGAAGAGCCATCTCAGCCACTAACTCGCAGCCAGGGCCTTAGGCATGTGCCTTCCCCTGAGGACCTCTTCTTTCAAATGGAGGTGGTTGGCACCCAGCCCCTTCCTGCTGCCCAGGGGCTCCTGCGAGGGTCAGATGGACGGTCCACTTGAGGTGGAAGCACTTTGAAAACAGAACGTTTGGGAAGCACTACAGGAAGGTCAGAGGTTGCTACATCTGAAGGTCTGTGCATGGATTTCCTTCAGATGAGGGGTTCCACAGCCACCCCCACTCCCTCACAGCCTGGGCAGAAACATCGTTCTTCACTTTCCCTCGAGTTGGTCTGGGAGGGCTCTGGGGGCCTTCTGTGGGAGCCTCCGACCAGACAGCAAGGCCTACACCAGATTCTGCGCCTCCTCAGTCAGTGAGGCCAGACCTCCATGTGAGCTACGTCTCTGTGGCAACCTCCACCCCCAAACCCAAGCCCAGAAAAGTGAGTTGCTGACCAATCTAGATGGAACTAAGGAGGGCTGTGGACCCAGCGCTTGTATCACAGTAGACACTCCCTGGAGAAATGGTCTCATGACTGTTACGGGCAGACGGCAAGGTGGGCCCTAGTTCTGGCCTCATCACCTTACTTGCTGAGGGGGTGGGGGGTCTCTTGACAAGTCACTTCCTGTTTGGGGGCCTAAATTCTCAAATGGGCTACAACTTGTCCTGCCCATCTTTAGCCAGTAGGAGGCTCCACAGAGAAAGGAAGAAATGCTGAAGAAAGTGGAGGGCCCATTTGCTCCAGCTGCTGGGAGGAGACCCAGCTGAGGGTGATGCTGAACTCCAGGGGGACCCCAAGAGCACCTGTGCACTGGGCCTCCATGTCCTGTCTGCAAAATGAAAGTGGACCTTACTAAGTCATCCCAAAGGCCCTTCCCCTTTAGAATGAAGAGAATTCTGGAAAAGGAAAAAGCAGATGGCCTCCTCACACAGTACACCTACCAGTGACTGCTGGCCTAGAGATTGAAGCAAGCATGACTTCCTAGAAACCCAAGCCCCCTAATGACCCTGAAACTCCACCCTCTCTGCCCTGACCCCACGATGGTGTTTGGGCTGCTGGAGAAGGGTCAGTCAGCAACAGGAACAGGCTGGGTTTGAAGATTTCCCAAAGCTGCTAATGAAAAGTCACTCCTCTACCACAGACCCTTGTCCCTGTCCCTTGGTGAGGGTGGACAGTGGTCTCCATGCCAGATGGTCAGAGCCCCTTTGGGCACGTGCTCACAACAATAATACAAAGAAACAGGGCTCCAGCCCCTACCCCAGCCCACCTCTCCAGGAGGTGAATGGAGATTGCACAAAACAAACAAGACAACCATTGAGGGGGGCCCTGATGGCCTCCCGCAGGGTGTTGTTATTGCTTTGGAGCGCTCCCTCTCCCTGTAAAGGCGGTGCAGACACCAGAGGGCGCTCACTCAGGCTGGAGGGAAGGCTGAGTTGGTGCCAAGCCCCTCTCCCTCTGATTGGGACAGTCAGGCTCTCCCACTTGGAAAAGCTGCCCCGAACCACCAGAGCAGCAATGGTTGGAGGTGCACTCCCGGCTTAAAATATTCTAAATGGTGAGTAATAAACAAACAGCAGAGAAATAACACTGGTTTAAAAACTGGGGGAGAGTCTGGTCTGGGCCTTGAATATCAGTCCCCTAGAGCACTGCTCCCTCCTGTCATCTCCACTGAGCTCCCATCAGCCCTTGCATAACTGGTCTGTCTCCAGGTCTCACCCTGGGAGACATCTGTGCTCCCTGTTGTATCTCCAGACAGATGTGGGGCCTAGTCTTGAGATTTGACCTGCCACAATGCCAGGAAGCTCTGAAGACCCTCAGAGCAAAGGGGGCACCCCGTCTTCCCTTCCAGCACAGTGTGAGAAACTCCATGAGGGTGATTAAGCAAGATCAGAACTTGACACTCAGGCTGATGGGAGTCAAGAATGTCCAGGTGTAACAAAGAGTTCAGTCAACAACAGCCCAGACATCCTCGGCAGAAACTATGTCCTCCATCGGAATCCAGGCCCTTCCACCAAGGCCCAGCTATCCCCAGAAATGCTTCATGAATAAAATCAGTACCAAGGATAATAAATCAGAATGTTTGAGTATAATGGGCAGCCCCAGCTACAACCCTACAGAGGACTGGGTTGGGGTGGGAGGAGGAGAGGCTGGCCTCTATGAACCAGGCTGCCCCAATCTGGGCCCCAGCCTGGGAAAGAACTGCCCTCTCCTGGAATGTATCTGTGTCTCCTCTCCGCCCTGACCTGGGACTGCGTTTGGACTATGTATGAGCTAAGGGCAGGCCCCAGGGCTTGGAACACTAACTCTACCCAGCTAACCTGGACTACGCCCTACATAGCAGGGACTGGGTCAAGAGGGGTGGTGGGCTGCTGGGTGCCTCCCAGGGGAGGTGGCAGGAATGTGCTTCTATAAAAAGACGGGCCAGCTTTCATCCTCCCCAGCATGCAAAAGGACTTCCACAGGCCCTAGGGAGGGCCAAGGTGGGAAGGCAGCTACCCAGGACCACAAGAGAGCCAGCCTCCAATTCCTGCACTCACACCTCCTTCAGTGTTGATCTCCTATAACCTTTGCCTTGAGCCAAGGTCACTGAGCCCAGGGCAGCAGGTCCTGCCCTTAGTACTGGATGGTTCATTGAAAAAGACCACAATAGAGGAATTCCCTCCCCTCCCCAGGTTCCTGGCCTGGAAACAGAGGGGTTAATACGATGACCTTTGGGATCTCATCCAACAGAGAGGGATTCTCCTGTTTAGGAAACCCTTATATTGGCACCCCCAGTTCCAGCCTGGCTTTCCTTAGTCTCCCCTCTAACCCAGAACCCCCAAAATGCAGAAATGGGGAGCTCTCAGGGCTCCGGTTCTAGAGATTCAGGACCCCACAGTTCCTCTGCTAAAACAGAGATGACAAAGGTCTTTGTGGTCCCCCAGAAGTTCCCAAACTGGTTGTGGCAGCCCCACACAGCAAGGCGCCCTGGGGGTCTGCGGTCAGTGCACCGGGCCCCAGACATGTCCTCTTTTCCTTCCATCTCTGCTGGACTCCATTCCTAGAGCCACTTGAAGAGGGGCAGGCAGGAGGGGACGGACAGATGGACTCAGACAGGCTGCGGCAAAGCTCCTTTCACAGGCAGGCGGAGGGAGGCCTGAGCTCCTCTTCAAGTTGGGGCCCTGGGCCCCCAGGAGCTGGCTCCGGATCCTTGCAAAGCTGCCCCACTGGCATTGGGGCAGGAGTAGCTGCCTGAACCCGGTGCCGCAGGAAAGACACTTGCTGGTAATTGGCACCATGGAGATGGCCGGCTGGGTTCTGGACTTGGCTCTGGGCAGCGAGCTTCCAAGGAGGGAAAAAGGGAGGTAGGGAGGTTGGACAGCGTTTGGGACTGAAGAGTGGTTTGCTCTGCCACCTCGATCTTTCCTTTCTCTGGATTTCAGCCACATCCACCAGGTCAAGAACCGGCCAAGTCAAAAGTGCAGCCAATCCCATTGGGAGAGGAAGGGTCTCAGGGGGTAGGAGGCAAAGAAGGGGTGAGGAGGGGCCCAAAGGGGACAGGTCTCCCCTTTCTGCTTCCCCTCGTGTAGGGGAGAGCCCCATGATCCTCTGTTTAGTGTGCCCCAGGGTCTGGGGTACCAGGTTGGGGCTGGGAGGTCTCCAGGCCATCTTGGGGAGCCCCTCCCCATCCCCGGCACTAAGATCGCTCGCCGCAGGGCCCCATGGTGCTCTCAAGGGACAACTGAGATGCCTGCCGGAGCAGGGGGCCTGTGGCTGGGTCCACCATGGAGGAGGTGGGGAAGAGCTTGTACCAGCCCACAGCCAGGGTGGTCAAGTCCAGCTCCTCCAGCAGCACGCGGGCCACGCCCATGAACTGCTTCCGCTCCATCCGCCCGTAGTTCCCCCACACGATCACCTGCAGGGCGAGAGACAGAGCTAGTATTATCAAGACTCTCCTAAGAGCTAGGAAAAAACCCTGGAGGTGGAGCAGATAAACACTATGTCAGGAGACTGTCCCTGGAATTCAGAGAGGTTTAACATAAGCCATCTTGTCCTGCCATGTCCCTGAATTTCAGAGAGGCTTTAGCATAAGGCATTATCCAAAAACAGCTCACAGGAATTTGAAACACAAACAAAACTTTATGCCTGCACCTTCCTAAGTAAAGTTCTTCCCTTATCAAACCATAACTATAAACAAACCATATCCCCTCCCCCTTCTGATCAACACTTCTTCCTTATCAGACCATAAATCCCCTCACCCCACACTACCTCACTGGAACTTAAAACTACCTCGAACTATAAAACTTGTCTTACTGGCCTGGGACGGGCTGAGCCACCTTTTGGCTCAGACCCCTTCTCTTTCTCTCCTGATGGGCTGAACCAATCCTCAGCTCAGACCCCAGTCTCTTTCTCTGCAAATAAACTTCACTGAACCCTTGGACTGGTGTGTCTCTGCCTCTGCACCATTCTCTCCCCACACTATGTTTGCTAATCAAAAGGTTAGTAGCTCAAATCTGGCAGGCACTCCTCGGAAACTTTATGGGCCAGTTCTGCTCTGTCCTATTGGGTCTCTATGAGTTGGCATCGACTCAACAGCACAAGGGATAGAAGGACACCCTGGTGGGGAACGGTTAAGTGCTATGACTGCTAACCTAAATGTCAACAGTTTGAATCCACCAGGTGCTCCTCGGAAATTCTATGTGTCCTATAGGGTCACTATGAGTCAGAATCAACTGAATAGCAGTGGGTTTAGGTTTTCGGTTTTAAGGGCTAAAAGGAGCACAGGTTGGCAGTTCAAATCCACCAGCTGCTCCCTAGAAACCCTATGGGGTAGTTCTATAGAGTTGCTATGAGTGAGAATTGAGGCAACAGTAATAGGTTTGGTGTGCATATGTGTGTTTTTTTAAATGAGCGGGAGCCAAACATCCTCAATAGGCCCTCAGACTGTTATCACTGTGCTCCAGGTCATGCCCTTGGCCTCCAGAGATTAGAAACAATAATAGTAATTTTGGCTGCTATTTGTAGACCACTTACTACAGGCCAACCTTGCAAATGCTTTTTTTACATAAAGAACACATTTCACAGGCAGAATAACATAACCAGGTAGAAACTATAGTCATATGTATTTTATAGATGAGGAAACAGGCTCAGAGAAGACCATATGCAAAGCTACACAGAAGGCTGTGGCACTCAGATCACCAATGGTCCTTCACTTTCATCAGGGAAGGCTTTCCAGGGACCTCTCTCTATCGTCCACTCTGGTCCTACAGCCCAGAGCCCCTCACCTGCAGGACTTTGCCCTGGGGGCTCTCAGGAAACAGCAGCACCTGGTTATACAGTGGGTCCAATGACTTGCGAGCAACTTTGGTCTTCTTCTTGGCAATGCAGACACCATTCTCTAGCAGGTAGGCCTTGATGTAGGCCGCTGAGGACAGAGACCGGTGGGATCAGTGTTGGCTGTGATCCTTGACAGTAACAATAAAGGGTGCAGCAGAGAAAAGCCACCTACCCATAGCTGGGCACTGGAGTGCCCGCACGGGGCCTAGGGAGGAGGCAACAGGGTCAAGCGGGTAGGTGGGACCTACTCCATTCTTCTGGTGGTCGTCACTGCCTCCCCGACTCTTTTTGCCACCTCCTGTACTCATCTGTTAGCCCCTGATTCACCCACCCCTTCCTCAGCTACACTTTCATCTGGTGACCTCCTCACTCAGCGAATAGTTGCTGACCTCCTCCTGTGTGCCAAGCATCCCACAAAACACTGGGATATAAAAAAAGGAAAGATAGTCCCTATCCTCCAGCTCAGTCCAGTAGGGGAGAATGACAAGTCAACAACCCCCACAGGGTCCCAGAATGAGCCCTAAACCAATTCCCTGGAGATCACTAGGATGGGCTAGAGGTGCCCTACATTCTGGGGCCCATTTTCTTCCTTCTGGAGCCCAGGAACTAATCCCTCTGGATTTCCTGTCCAGAACTCCACCCTGCCTTGAAGAGGAGTGAACAGCTCCCACACCTGGCAGTGTCCTTGAGCCTGGCTTGGCTGTCAGGCCGCGAGCCTGGATGATGTCTACTTCGAGCTGACCATTCCGTTCCTGCAAGCCAATCTCTACATCTCCTGCAAGAGACAAGACTGGTAAATGTCCCTGAAGTTCAGTAAGGACTCAGCTCATCTCTGCTTAGAGAAGAGACCCCCTTCCCCTGCTCCCAGCCCTAAACAAATGCAGAACCAACTCCCATATCAAGTGCCAGACCCTGGTGAGGGTGTAGCAGATGTGGGCCAGGCCCCCTGGCTGCAAACAGGACTTGGGATGCTCACCCATTGGTGTGGTGGCCAGGGTCTGGCGGCCCACAAATTGTGCTGGCCCCATGCTGCCCAGAAAGTCACTGAACTGGGCATCCGATGCCAGGCAGACTCCCCCATAATTAAGGCTGCAAGAAAAAAAGACGAGATCAAACATTCCCAATGGCCAGACAAGTCTGATGACTCACACAGTCAACTCTAGTATGTCCCTTATTTCACATGATTTCGATCCACGAGCACCACCAAGCCTCAGCAGACTGATGTCCTAACTGTCCCTAATCTTAACTACCCTAAAATTTCAGTTCCCACTTCTAAAACTCCAGGGCTTAGCTTTTGTGTCCTGTATCATTCCTTTATCACCCTTGCCAAGCCTCATGCACCACCTCCATGACATAGGTATGACAGTCGCCGTTTTAGTCAGCTAGGGCTGCTGTAATAGATATACCACAGAGGGGATGGCTTTAACAAAGGAACATTTACTCTTACAGAGCCCAGTAGGCTACAAGTCCATATTCAGGGAGTCTGCTCCAGGGGAAGGCTTTCCCCTTGCCAGCTCTGAAGGAGAGTACGGTATTGCATCAGTCTTTGTTCAGGGAGCATCTTGGCGCAGGAAGCTCAGGTCTGAAGGAAGTGCTCTTCTCACGGTGCTGCTTGCTTGATGGTGTGAGGTTCCCAAATCTCTGCTTGCTTCTCTTTCCTTTTATCTCTTGCAGGATGAAAGGATTAAGGGTGGGGCAAGCCATACTTAAGGGAAACTCCCTTTACAGTGGAGCAGGGAGGTGATCTTACAAAGGAATTTACAGTCCCACCCTAATTCTTTAACACACAGCATAAGAAACCTGCAAAATGGAGGACAGTCACAAGACAGTGGGAATCATGGCCCAGCCACATGGCTACACATATTTTTGGGGGGACACAATTAAATCCATGACAGTCGCTGAGTGTCAGAAATACAGCCAAAACGCTCCTTAGAAGCAAGTCTGAAGACGCGTCATCTTAGGAACTTTGGACCTATTTTCAGGAGGGACCAGTCCCTGGAGGACTGTGTGCTTAGTAAAGTAGAGGGTCAGCAAAAAAGTGGAAGACTCTAAAGGAGATGGATGAACACAGTGGCTGTGACAGCCACTCAAACACACCAACAACCACGAGGATGTCATAGGCCTGGGCAGTGTTTTATTCTGCTGTACCTGGGGCAGAGTCAGAGTCAGCTGGAGAGCACCAAACAGCAAGAGTCAGAATGGACTTGATAGAAAGAACACTGCCTTTCAGGGTGGTTGTAAGAATTGCAGGACATGCAAAGGACTCAAGTAGACATTTCACCAAAGAGGATATTCACATGGCCACAAAACATATGAAAAGATGCTCAGCAGCATTAACCACAAGAGAGACATGAATTGAAACCACAATGAGATACCACTTCGGTCCTGCTGGGATGGCTTACTCACAGGGTTGCTATGAGTTGGAATTGACTAAATGGCAATGGGTGGGGGTGGTATGAGCAGGTAAGAAAACAAACAAAAAACAGAAAACAACCAATGGTGGTGAGGATGTGGGGAAATCAGAACTCTTACCCGTTGTTGGTGGGAATGCAAAATGCTACAGCTGTTGTAGGAAAAAAGTATTGTAGTTCCCAAAAAAACTAAAAATAGAACTACTATATGACCCAGCAATACCTCCCCTGGTGTATACTCAGAAGCCTTGAAAGCAGAGACTCAGGCAAAGAGCCGTACACCTCTATTCGCTGAAGCACAATTTACAATAGCCCAAAGGTGGCAATAACCTCAATGTCCATCAGCAGATGAATGGATACACAAAACGTGGTACCTACATGCAATGGAATACCACGCAGTAAGAAAGATGACGTCTTGATCCATGCTACAATATGGATGGAGCTGGAAGACACCATACTCAGTGAAATAAGTCAATCACAAAAGGACAATGTATGACCTCCTTTGTATTTAAAAAAGAAAAGAAAAAACAACTATATAGAGAATAAAGTTTATTAGTAGTAGGGAGAGGGGAAGAAAGGAAGAAGAGGGCGAATGGTGATGGAAGCATAGAATTCAGTAAGGAGAGGACTGCCCGGCTGATTATTGCAATTGCTGTCAGTTGAAGCTGTACACTTGTAAAAAGCTCAAGTGGCAAAAGTCGTGTGACACATTTGCAATGACAAAAATAGAGCAGCTGCGGGATTCAAACTGCCAACCTTCTGGTTACCAGCAGAGCTCTTAACCATTTGCACAACCACTGTTTCAATAATAATAATAATAATAATAATGCCAAGCCAAGTTACCTGTTACATATTTTGTCCGCAGTTAAGTCCCCAGTTACTAACCTCAGACCTAGGGATATCTGCACCTTGCTCTTTAATGTTACATACATCTACACTCACTTTGAAATAAATGAACTAACCCCTACTGGAAACAAACTCATCGCAATCACCTTCACCTACTGCTTCATCTACTGAAAAGGCTAAAAGGCTAAAGAAGAAACTTAGCACCTGTTTCCACTTACAAATTACCTACAAATTTGATTTAAAGGCACAGTCAGAAATGGTGCTCATTCACAACCCAGAAACTTCCCGTATAATTAAAGTTACATGTATTTATATAATAATCTGGAGTTCCTGGGTGCACAAACAATTAATGTGCTTGGCTGCTGAGAGCTTGGAGGTTCAAGTTCACCCAGAGAAACCTTGGAAGAAAGACACCTTGGATTGAAAACTATGACTCCAAGTTGCTTTTCAAACCTTGAACTGAAACTATCTCTTGAAGTCACCTTCAAATTAAGGAACAGTTTAGCCCAAAGGGTTAAGACTGTCATCCTTGAGTAACGCATTTATAGATAGATAGATAGTTACAGATACAGACATAGATATAGATGGAAACCCTGGTGGCTTAGTGGGTTAACTGCTACGTCTGCTAACCAAAAGGTCAGCAGTTGAAATCCATCAGGTGCTCCCTGGAAACCCTATAAGACAGTTCTACTCTGTCCTCCAGGGTCACTGTGAGTGGGACCCGACTCAACGGCAGTGGTTTTGGTTCGGACAGACAGAGACAGAGACGGAGATAGAGACATGTTCTGCGAACTGCAAGGTCTGGGGTTGGAACCCAACAGCTGTTCTCTGGAAGAACAATGTGGCAGTCTGCTTGTATAAAGATTACAGCCTTGGAAACCTTCTGGGACAGTTCTACTCTGTCCTATAGGGTCACAATGAGTCAGAACAGACTCAAGGCACACAACGATGTCATGTAAGACCAAAGGGACAACCCACATTTTAAAGAGTAGATAAGAAGGTTGGCGGGGTGGGGTGCAAGGAGATTAAATACATGGAAACAAAACAGACAGAACAAAGAACGTTGAACGTGAAGAACATAACCAGTGTCACTGATCACTGTTTAGAAATTGTGAAAAAGGAGCAGGTTTTGCTGCGTACATTTTCACCAAAAATTAAGTTAAATTTAAAGAAAAAAAAAAACCTGCGGAAGGCAGCTCTATTCTGAATGTACATGGAGCTGCCACACCAGGCTACTGCCCAAGTCAGGGTTTTGTGCACCATTAGATATATAATTCCAAACAAGCTACTGGGGGAGACCAGAGAAGATCGTATCCACTCTGCAGGGTAAACGTGTTGCACCAAAAGAAACAACTGAAGATACCTACGTAATGAGGTACAGCTAGTCCTCCCTATTCACGGGAGGTGGTGAGAGCCAAGGGTGGATTCTGCAATAGCATCGTGCTTCTCTTGCTCACGAGATCATCAGTTCCCACTTACAGTGACTCTAGTACAATAGAACAAAACACTTTCCTGTGCCATCCTCACGATCATTATTATGCTCAAGCCCATTGTTACAACCTCGTGTCAATCACTGAAGAGCTTCCTCTTTTTCACTGACTCTCTACTTCACCAAGCATGATGTCTTTCTCCAAGGGCTGGTGCCTCCTAGTAGTATTTCCAAAGTATGTGAGACAAAGTTTCCCCATCCTTTTCTCTAAAGAGCACTCTGGCTGTACTTCTTCTAAGACAGATTTGCTCTTTCTTGTGGCAGTCCATGGTAAATTTGTATTCAATATTCGACATGGATTGAGTTGTGTTCCCTAAAAAATCTGTAGCAATTTAGCAAAACCATAATTCCTGGTATTGTGTGATGGTCCTCCGTGCTGGAATTCCTGCCTCTATGATGTTGATGAGGGTGGACGGGCAACAGTTGTGTTGGTAGAGCAAGATTCAGTGTGTAACTTTGTTTTGTGCCTTGAGGTGGTCTCTTGAGATATAAAGGAGAGGAGTTAGCAGAAACATCTGGGGACCTCAAACCACCAAAAAGTATTGCCAGGAGCTGAGCACATCCTTTGGAAAGGACTGGGGTCACTGTACCTCAAAAGCTCACAGTCCAGGGGAAGACTGATGACAAGGACCTTCCTCCAAATTAAGCACAGAAAGCCTTCCCCTGGAGCTGACACCTTGAATTTGAACTTTCAGCTTCCCAAACAGTGACAAATAAAATTTCTCTTTTTGAACTCTCTGCACCCCACATCAGTGAGTGGCATCTGGGGTCTTAAAAGCTGCCAAGCTGCCATCTGAGGGTACAGCAAATGGTCCCAACTCAACAGGAACAGATGATCACTGAGGACAAGAACGACATGGGGAAAAGAGAACCCAGAAGACAGAGAGACCCATGAGAGTGGGTCTCTACATCGAGTCGTGACCAGAAGAACTGGTTGGTGCCCGGCCACCACCAGTGATAGCCATGATGGAGCTCACAAAGTTGAGTCTTACTGGCAACAAGAGAATAAATAAGGGTGCACCATGAGATCTCCAATAAAAGACTGCAATTGATAGTCCGAGGGCTTCAGGGTTCCCCTGAGAGCATGGCCCCTGGCCCTGATGCTGCACCTGTCCATAAATCATAATGAAGGTCAACTTTTGGGACAGCAATGGATTGGACTCGGTGACACAGAGTGACCGTATCTTGTGGGAATTTTATAGTTCTATGCATCTATAGGATGCCATCCTGCTGACCTCTTGCAGAGGAAGAGGAGTGGGTAGAGAGGAGGGGATAGGAGACTGTTGGGAGGATAGGACATGTATGGAGCAGAGAGGAGGAGTGTGCTGTCCCCAGGCCGGGAGAGCAGTGGAAGCTGCATATTGGTGAGCATGCGAGTTTATATGAGAACATACATTTTCATTCAATCATAATTAAAAAAAAAAATCCTCTTTTTAAAGCCATTCACTTGTATTTCTGTTAAACCAGCACTAGTTAACTAAAACAATATTCTTCACCAGCACCATAATTCAAAGGCATCAATTCTTTTTGGTCTTTCTTATTCATTGTCCATCTTTTGTATGTGTGCACGTATATGAGACAATTAAAAATATTACGGCTTGGGTCAGCCACACTTGAGTCTTCAAAGTGACATCTTTGCGTTTCAACATTTTGAAGAGGTCTTTTGCAGCAGATTTGCCCACTGCAATACATCATTTGATTTCTTGACTGCTGCTTCCATGGCAGTTGATTGTGGGTCCAAGTAAAATGAAATCATTGACAACTTCAGTCTTTTCTCTGTTTGTCATGATATTGCTTATTGGTCTGGCTTTGAGAAATTTTGATTTATGTTGAAATGTAATCTGTACCACAGGCTGGGGTCTTCAACCTTCATCAGCAAGTGCTCTGAGTCTTCATTTTCAGCAAGCAAGATTGTGTCATCTGCCTATCGCAGGTTGTTAACAAGTCTTCCTCCACTTCTGATACCATGTTCTTCATACAATCCAGCTTCTTGAATTATTTGCTCAGCATACAACTGAATAAGTATCATGAAATGACATAATCCTGCTGCACTCCTGTGGGGATAGCATGGAAGGATGTCTTGCTCAGGCCTTCCAGTCATGTACAGGCCTTCTGGCCAGGTACAGGCCTTCCATATTACAGTGATTCAGCAGTATGACATACTCTATTATATAATCTATGTGGCCTTGAGAGCTCATGTATCTGGCTACTAGCCACCTTTGTGTGAATCTGTATATAAGGCCATGGTGCCATGAGGTGGCAGAGCTGCTGAATGCTGTACCTACCCACTGCCATTACTCCAATAAAACTGGTATGACAGCACCTACTGCGCCTCCGTTGCTGAGTCTGCCCGAATCACGCATCCGTATTCCAGGCCTCAAGTACCCATGGTACAACAGCACCTTTCCTGACTTTAAACCTGTAGTATTCCCTTGGTCTATTTGGATGATGGCCTCTTGGTCATCAGTAGTGAACAATTTCACATAAGTGTCACCTCATCATTGAACTTTTCCACCCATGTGAAACTGTTCACTACAAATTGGTAAGTAAGCACAAGTTAGCCCGTGCCTTACCATGCTCACTGGATCTTCTGGCCCCGTCAGGGACTGTAAATTTGAAAAGAGGCTTGGATTCTGTAGGCAGGTGCTGTGGGGCTGGGAGAGAGACAGACGTCAGCTATACCTAGAGGCAAAAATCTTTGGCATGGGGAAAAAATATAACAATTACGAAATTGTTCACTACTGGATAATCTGCCCTTAGTGACAGCTCAGAGTCAATGAGAAAGGAGGTATCATCACTGGTGGCTGCAGTGACCCAGAATGAACCGGAAAGGGAGGCTCTGAACTGCGGATGCAAAGCAAACACAAGTCCAGCACACACGGGCAAAGTAAGGTAGGCATACTAGTGGAGAACACACAGGCCAGTGCCTGGGGTGGTTGGAGAGGCACAGTGAATCCTTACAGCTAGAGCAAATACACGTGAGGGCAGACGAAGCTGGGGTTGACGGGTAGGTCATAAAAGGTGGGTGGCAGAAGGTTTAAACATGATTCTCTTTGCTTACAGCAAAGAGGGCTTCCCAAACCGTGAGAAAACAAATTTATGTTTGTTAAAGCCTTCCACTTGTGGTACTTCGGTAACAGCGGGACTAGATGACTAAGACAGTCATTTTAAAGATTCTCTCGAGAGGTTAAGTGACTTGCCTAAACACACAGCTAATGTGTAGCCACACCCACGGTTAAGTCACTTGTCCAGTCACACAGTGGTTAAG
This sequence comes from Heterohyrax brucei, assembly GCA_028571685.1. Lineage (NCBI taxonomy): Eukaryota > Metazoa > Chordata > Mammalia > Hyracoidea > Procaviidae > Heterohyrax > Heterohyrax brucei. The sequence goes on from CM053156.1 coordinate 73,210,040, forward strand.
TCACTTGTCCAGTCACATAGCTACCGTGTCCTCGACTCACTCCTCAGCACTCTGCACGCTGAGGCTGCTGTGCTAACCCCACAGCTTGGTCTCAGGGCCTGTTTTCTGCCACTGGGGACACATTCAACCTGAGGGTTAGTGACCCCAGGAGGTGCTCCCACCAATGATAAGATGTGATCCTGAGTTTGGGTAACTCAGATACACTCAGACGTATGTCCACTGCAGTCTCCTTGAGTTCTCCAGCACGGCTGGGCTCCGGTGGCCCTCAGGGCAGAGAGGCTTGATAGTGTCCCCTTCTGGGTCTCAGCCCCCCCACTACAGTACTGGTGATTGCTGAAATAATCGACTTCCACTTGAGTACTTGTCAGAGTCAGCTTCTGGAAGAGCCCAAACCAAAAGGGTGGCAGACAAGTATTTGAACTCATGGAGCCAGGCTTCCAGATTTATTATCATCGTAACAATTGCGCATAAACTGCTGGGTTTTTGTTTGTTTGTTTGTTTGTTTGAAGTTACATATTTGGGATTGCAATCTGTGCCCACTACTCTTGCAAACCCAAAGATGTTTAATTAACACCAAAGGCCTGAGTTCCCTCACCACTGGCAACACGGCCTTCCCTCCAACCCCCAAGACTCTTCTTTCCACCACCCCTCCTCCAGCCCGGGGGTCTGGACAACAAAAGCCTAAAAAATGGTTGCCTCATGGGTTCCCCAGCCCTGAAGAGGCTCAGCTCCCTGTCCCAAGCCCAACCTTCCACAGCCTGGAATTGAAAGCTTCCTCTACCATGTCATTGTCTGTTCCTTGTTTCCTGGTGGATTTGTAGCACACAATGGGGAACCAGCAGGCCTGGTAATTAGCGGTAATTGTTTCTAATATCTGGGCGGCTGCCGGATTTCCCATCCCAGGGTGCCTCGCAGGCTGCCAAGGAACCACGCTGATGCCCTAGAAACCCTGAGCTGGTTATCACATCCTCCACGGTGGGGCCTGAAGGAAGACTAAAGTGGAGGCAAGTTCAACCATATCAGAGACCCCATTGCTCCCAGGGGTCATCCCGGGAGCAAGAAAACAGGGGATACAAAGTCAGGTCTGGTTTGCCCACACCAGCCAGCTGCTCCCTATGTGATCCCCCTCCGCACTCAGTTTTCTCCTCGACAAGATTCATCTGTTTAAGCGGCCGGTGCCTGTGCTGTGCTAGTTTTAAATATTTCAAAAATCTCCTTTGCTCACAGGATCCATTAGGAAAGGGTAAGACAGAGTTTGAAGAATTATAAATGCCACATACATGCTGTTGCTTAGATCCAGTGCTTGGCAGTATGTCTCATATGCAGAAGGCTCTCAGTACATGTTGGCTGCTGTTTTGGGATTGGTGGGTCCCAGACTGGGAAAAAGAGCCAAGAAAGTGTAGTAATAAAAGACCGGAAGCTGGTATCATACAGACCCTACATTCCAGCGCTGTGCAATGCGGGTCAAGTTGTTTAACCTCCCTGAACTGCAGTTTTCTCACGTATAAAATGGGAATATAGTAGTGACTTTTTCAAGTTGTTAGGGGAAGAATCAGGGAGGTAACAGGCAAGGAGCGTAATACAGAGCCTGGCATGTAAGTATCTGCTGAATGAATGAAATACCACTGCCTCCTGGCAGCCACTGCCTGATCTGGGTGATCCTGTTTTTCTCCTTCTTGGTGTTTTCCATGACATTTCTGATTCCAGACCTGTTAGGGTGCACAGCTGCACGTGGATGATGGGACAGAGCCCAGGCCGCTGGGGACAAGAGGTGGGGATGGCAGCTGCCATTGGGGGAGGAGGGTGCGGGCTGCAGCAGCCAGTCCTCGGGGGAGGGAGGCAGGGACTTGAAACAGGATTATAACCCATCTTCTGCTGGCCTTTATTTTGTGTTAGTGGTGAAATGAGATTTCCTGCATTGCAAATCCTGTTAGTTTTGTTTGTTGAGCTGAAATCCATTTGTCTTTTATTAACCTTTGAGCTTGGTTTTGCGCCCTGGATGTTCTGTGTTCTTGATGGTTAAAGGAGTAATTGGGTTATTTGGGGCTTTGACTCTACTCTGTTTTCCAGATGGATCACTTTCTCAGTTGCATTCAGAAATTAAAAGGTTGGCAGTCCTCTTGGTGACATGGATTATGTGACTCTGAAAGAGTTTAGTGATTTATGGGTTCGCTCTCTGTCCTTTAACTGCCCCCTCACAGACCCATCCATCTATCCACTCCTCACAGCCTTCCTGAGCCCACAGCACAGTCAGTTTTGCTATACCTCAAGCTAAGCCTTCATAAAGATGGCCTTGTTACCAAAACAATCCCCCAGTAAAAATCAATGTTTGAGGCCTGGTGGTGCAGTCATTAAGAGCTCAGCTGCTTACCAGTTCAAATCCAACAGCCACTCCTTGGAAACCCTTTGGGCAGTCCTACTCTCTACAGAGGGTTGCTATGAGTCAGAATCAACTCAACAGCAACAAGTGTTATGGGGAAAATGAGGTTATGGGTATGGTACTCAAACTTTGTCATTAACATATTAAAAGAGTAAAGAAAAAAGAACCTAATAAAAACGGCAGCACATTTTTATACAGGTTAAATGCTTAAGAAATGTATAAGCATTGAGTGTCACCTTGAAAATACCTGCAATTTGCTTGTGGAATGGGTATCAGAAGAATTACAGCCTGCGAATTACTGTGAAATGCAGACAACTTTCTAACAGAAAGTTGTAACACCAGGTGTGAATGGGTGTGGCTGATTGTCATGGATTGAATTGTGTCCCCCCAAAAATATGTGGCTGGGCCACAATTCCCAATATTTTATTATTGTCTTCCATTTTGTAATTTTCCTATCCTGTATGTTAAAGGATTAAGGTGAGACTGTAAATCCCTTCCTAGGATCACCTCCCTGCTTCACTGTAAAGGGAGTTTCCCTGGAGTGTGGCCTGCACCACCCTTTATCCTTTCATCCTACAAGAGATAAAAGGAAAGGGAAGCAAGCAGAGAGTTGGGAACCTCACACCGTCAACAAAGCAGCACCGGGAGAAAAGCCCGTGTGTCTGACCTGAGGTACCTGCGCCAAGATGCTCTCTGGACAAAGACTGATGCAACACGATGACTTTCCTCCAGAGCCAATAAGGGGGAAAGACTTCCCCTGGGGCAGACATCCTGAATTTGAACTTGTAGCGTACCAGACTGTGTAAGAATACACTTTCTTTTGTTAAAGCCATCCACCTTGTGGTATTTCTGTTAGAGCAGCACTAGCTGACTAAAACACTGATAATACAGATGAACTGAAGGAACAGGCAGATGTTTGAGGGGTGTGCAATTTCTGTATTCCTGTGTGAGTGTGGTTTTCTGCCTTCACCTAGTGAGAGGGTGCTGTGGATGAAACTGCACATGAACAAGTGCCAAATTCATGTAATGTTGGGAAACCCTGGTGCCGTACTGGTTAAGAACTATAGCTGCTAGTCAAAACGCTGGCAATTCGAATCCACCAGGCACTCCTTGGGAACTCTATGGGGGAATTCTACTCTGTCCCATGGCATTACTAAGACTTGAAATTGACTCAGCAGCAATGGGTTCGGTCTTGGTTTTATTTCAGTCATGTTGGAGCAAATACACATTTTCAGAACAAACATCCCAGCAGAACTGATGGTATGCTAGGACACCAGCCACCCTGACTCATGCCTCTCAAGCCTTCAAGACATTTCCCAGCCTGCCCCTCCCCAAGAGTGTGGCTCATGGGCATGAAGCGAAGATTTCATTTATTTATCAAACACTTGAGCTGGAGCCCGAGCTGCACATTGGTTAAAGCACTCATCTGTGAACCCAAAGGTCAGTGGTTTGAGCCCACCAGCCCCTCCAAGAGAGAAAGATGTGGCTGTAGAGAGTACAGTCTTGGAAACCCTATGGGAACATGTCTACTCTGTCCTATAGGGTCACTATGACTTGTAATCAACTCAACAGCATCGAGTTTTTTGTTTTGTTTTCAAGAGCCAGGCACTGATAGTGCTAAGCCCTTTATCAGTATTAACTCATTTAATCCTCTTAACAACTCTGGGATAAAGTTAGGTGCTTTTTGTTAAGGTACTGTTAAGTCCACTGCAACTCATGCTGACCCTATGTATACAAAGTGGAATGCTCCATAGGGTTTTCAAAGCTGTGACCTTGCAGAAGCAGACTGCCATGCCTGTCTCCTGAGCCCTTCTGTGCGAATCTGAACTGCCAGCCTTTCATCTAGTAGCTGAGTGCTTAACTGTTATGTCACCCAAGGACTCTTAGGTTCTTATATTAAACCGATTTCACAGAAGTGGAAACTGCGGCAGAGAAATGTTAACTAACTTGATGACGATCACTCTGCTCGTCGGTGGCAGACTCAGGATTTGAACCTTTAGAGTCTGGCTCCAGAGCTTATATTCTTAACCACTACATTATATGCCTCTAAGTGTCCTGAGGAGATTTTAGCCCAGAGCAGAGTGTAAGGATGTGTCACTCAGCCTTAGGGTCAGGCAGTCTTGGCTTTGAATCCTGACTCCATCACTCACTGGTTGTGGAGATACATTTGATAACTCTTGGGACTTTGGTTTCCTTTTGGCGACAGTAGGAATAGACAACATTAAGACAGCCCTCAGTGCTGCTGTGTCAAATGAGACAGACTTCTCAGAACAGAGTCTGGCACAAATGTTTAACAAAAACTAGTGCCTATAAAGTGAAACAATGAATTCTCTTGCCTTCTGGCCCACAGCCATATCCAGTCCTGGTTCCGTTGTCCAGGGACAGTGACAGCTAAATGGCAGCAGTGGTGAAGGGGAGGGAACCCGGACCACCCATCCCGGCCTCCTCGGTCCTTGGTGATTAGGGAAACCGCCGTGGTAGGAACACGATCCTGTGCCTGGGGCCAGTGCCCTGGCTGTGAGTTCACCTCTACTTTCCAGGGCCGTGGGTACTGTGGGTACTGTGGGTACTGTCCTAGCATACAGTCAGTTCTGCTGCTACTAAGAAGCAGAAAGGCAGCACAAGTTGAGTTGGATGACTCTCGAGTCCCAGCTTTCAACTTTTGTGTGATATACGGTGATGGATACCGACACCCCTGAATGCCAATGACCCAGACACTTTAGACAATGAGAAGCAGGGGGAAGGAGCAGAAAGGGTGCTGAGAGCCAGCTTTGACAGCGTGCAGGTTTACGGGAGGATGCTGAGGCACTGGATTCTGTGAACTGGAGGAGAGTGGAGGGCTGGCTAATTCCTTGGCCAGCTCACTGCTCTAGAGTGGAAGCCTGAGACAGAAGTGTCTCTGAGTGCCCAGCCCGATTGGCCAGGACACTGTAGGTGCTTAACTAACATCTGCTGAAATGAAAATCCACCTGCAGGAACCCATATGCCCAGCGATGCTCTCCACAGTCAGACAGCTCCAGCAGCGTCGGCTCCTACAGCCAGGGCTGCTCCAGCAAGGCTAGGTCCCTGTTGCCTCAGCTGGGCTGGTAGAAGCTCAGAAGGAGGGAAAGGTGGGAGGAAGGCCACACCCTTTTCTTGTTTCAGAGCCTGGCAGCTGGGCCCAACCACTGCCCAAAATACCTCCAGAACAGGAAAAGGAGGCTGACCACAGCCCGGTGTCCCCCAGCTTCTCCACCCCCACTCACCCAGGCATCTGGGGGACTGGGCTGCATCTGGCTGGGCTCCATCAAGACTCAGTCCCTCTCAGGAGAGCCAGACTCCTCCCACTTTTGGCCAGGCAACTTCCAACCCACTTGACCCTTCCACACTCAATCTTAAAATTGTCATACTCATCAGAGTCAACACGAATTCAGAGCTTACTCTGTGCTAAGCACTTTACAGACGCAGTTATATCAGGGGTGGCTCACTGTATCTGTTAGGCCACCAGCAGCAAAGTACAACTAACAGCGGCTTAATCAACAGCAAACAAAAATAAAATAGCAGCTAGTAATCAGTGTTTGCTATGTGTAGACACTGTTCTACATGCTTTGACATACATTAGTTCATTTAATCCTGAAAACAACCCTATGAATGTTCTGTACCATTATCATCCCCTTTCTACAGATTCAGGTACTGGGCTCAGAGAGGTGAATTAACTTTCCCAAAGTCACACAGCTACTGAGAAGCAGAAAGGCAGCACAAGTCGAGTTGGATGACTTTGGAGTCCCGGCTTTCAACTTCTCTGTAATGTAATTGAAGAACCTTGGGGATGTTAAAGCACAAAGCAGCAAAAGAGAACAAGACCTCAAGAGCAAGGGCAAGAAGGCAGGAAAGGACAGGAAAGGCAGTCACAGGGAATGCAAGGTTGAGAAGGGCAGAGTGTTGACATGTCATGGGGTTGGCAACCAAATGTCGCAAAACAGTATGTGTATTCATTGTTTAATGAGAAATTCCTTTTTGCTCTGTAAACCTTCATCTGAAGTGCACTAAAAATAAATAAAATAAAGTAACAAGATCCACCTCCAAGCAGCTGCCATGTGCAGGTGGCATCTCTTTTCCTCCTTGTGTCCTCTGCCTCTAACATGCTGCTCCCACAATAGAGAAAGACCTGGACAAGTCTGGGGGCCTCTCTGAGCCTCCACTCCTCTTCTGGAAGATGGTTTGACTCCCTTGTTTCTGCCACTGAACCACACTGTTCTCCCCAACACCTTGTCCTCTCCACCTTCCTGTGAGATGTTTACTGGCCTTCTTGAAGCTTATCAAGCCCAAAGGATATGCTCAAGGACACCCAGGAGGTCAGTGGCAGAACTAGGATTAGGATTCTCAAGTCCCGGGACCTGGACCAGGATCTGTTCCTGGTACCAGAGTCAGAGACTTGCACTGTCCCCAGTGACCTGCTGCCACCCAGGTGCTTGGATTATCTTTCTCTAGATTTGGCTGTCTTTGCCAGGTTTCTCAGGTTAAAGAAAACACTATTTCTTTTCCTCCTCCTCTCCCTTCCGCCTGTCCGCCTCCTTTTCTCTCTTCTCACCCACCTGAAAGTCTCCCTAGGGCGTGGGTAGAACAGCAACTCTGCCAAAGCGGGGCTGTTCACAGAGGCCAGAGACACCCAGTTTAGGAGGGGTTTGGGCAGAGAGACTCTCAGCCAGCAGATGACCCCAGAGGCAACACCAGAAATGGACGGTAAGCCAAAGATAGGGTCCTAGCCCAGCGCCACCCCTTCATCTGCCCCTGGACAAGCCACTTTGTCAACACTGTGCTAAGCCACAATAAACCAGTTGCTACTGAGTCAAATGCGACTAACGGCAATTCCATGCGTGTCTGAGTAGAACTGTGCTCCATCGTGTTTTCAAGGGCTGAATTTCTCAGAAGTAGATCACCAGGCCTTTCTTCTGAGGTGCCTCTGGGTGGACTTGAACCTGCAGCCTTTCAGTTAGCAGTTAAGCCCACTGACCACTGGCACCATCTAGGGACTCCCAACAGAACTTTCTGTGATGATAAAAATATTCTCTTTCTGTGCTATCCAGTAAGACCACTGCTAACCACGTGTTGGTATTAAGCACTGCAGTGTGGCTAGCTCCACCCTAGAGGACCCGAATTCTAAATTTGACTTAATTAGCATTTAAATAGCTACTAGTAGCTATTGTATAGGACAGTCTCTATTCCTCCAGGTGTAGTGCCCTTCCTTGCTTCAGAGGATGGCTGAGACCAGGAAGCGCAGGGAGTGATGTGCCACCCTGTAACAAGCTCCAGCTAAGAGTCAACATCCTGGGTTTCAGACCTACTGATTGCTGTGTCATCCGGGGAAAGTTCCTTAACTTCTCGGAGTGTCCTGGTTTTCTGTATAAGAAGGAAATTGTTTTGACTCAAGGTTTCTTTGCCAAAGACTGATGGACAGGCTTGGGAGAATTGGGGAACCCCCTACAGGTTCTATAATAAAAGAGCCTGTGGACAAATGTGTGTGAGAATGTGCATGTGTATGTGTTAGTGTGTGGGTGTGTAGCTCTCAGGGGGTAGCCCAAAGTATTCTCTAAGCCAGACAGCCAAGAGTCATCAAGTCGGATCCGACTCATGGCGACCCTAAAGTCTCCCTAGTTTCTCCAGCTAGAGGCTCCCTGGTCTGAATAATTCTGCACTCTAAGAGCTTTTGCAAAATGGAGTTCCTGGGCTCTGTCCTAGAGATGCTGATTCAGTAGTTCAGATTAAAGGCCCTGCAATCTGTATTTTTAGCTGAGATCAGCAGTGTTCAGGCTAATATGTCTGTCAACTGCACTCTGTATTTTCAACAAGATTCTCAGTGAGTCTGATGTGCAGCCAGAGGAGGAAAATGCTTGCCAGGAGACAGTCAGCACTGAGGTGCTCCGTGTGCCAGGCACTGAGGCACTATTCTATGCTCTTTGTAAATATTAACCCATTTTAGAAATCAACTTGACAGCAACGGTTTGGTTTTTTTGATGTACGGTGTAGGTAATATTGTCCCCATTTTACAGATGGGGAAACTGAGGCCTAAACTTGCCCGAGGTCATGCAGCTGGTAAGTGTGCAGCCAGGATTCAAATCTAGGCAGCAAGGCACCAGGGTCCGGACTCAACTTACTCTCCTCTGGAGCTTTGCTGCTTCATTACCTCTCCACTACAAGATGGGAGAATCCCTAGTGGGATAGTGGTTAAGTGCTATGGCTGCTAACGGAAAGGTCAGCAGTTCAAATCTACCAGATGCTCCTTGGAAGCTCTATGCTCAGGGACCCAGGACCCTGAATCAAAATCCTGACATCCTGAGGCTGACCTAAGGGTCCTGGAAAGCAGTGCTCAGTCCCTCCCACCCTTCACCAAAGAAGACTGGCACTGCCAGGCAGGTTGGGCCCATACTCACTTGCCCTCTGAGCCATAGCTGTTCATGCTGTCCTCAATGGACTCGTGGCTGGCCTGGCGCAGCGTCCGGCTGGGCATCTCCACCGCCAGGCCTGTCTCTGTGCTTCTCTGGATGGCCCCCTTCAGCCTCCGGCTGTCCCCTTCTAGGCAGAGAGGCCAGGAGAGATGGGGAGAGAGACAAGGGGTGGGAGGTGACAGAGAGACACATTGTCTGGTTAGCGTTTCCAGGGTTAGGGGCTACCCAGGTCCAGCTCCCATTCACAGGCCTTCAACCTCTTCACACCCCCACCCCCATCTGCCCTCTAGGGGCAGCCCCGTGCAGGGGGTCTCTTCTCTGCCCTTCATTGTCACCTAATACACAACGGGACCTGAGTTTGTTAACTGAGGAGCCCTAGTGGTGTGGTAGTTAAGTGGCTGCTTACCAAAAGGCCGGCAGTTCCAGTTTACCAGTAGCTGTTGGGAACTCTGTGTGGCCGTTCTACTCTGTTCTGTGGGGTCACTGTCAGTTGGAATCAACTCAATGACAACAGGTTTGGTTTGATTGACTGAAGGATTCCTCTGCATATAATTTTATTTTCTTTCCCTTGGAATCATTTCTCCTCTGCAACCTTCTCTAACCCATTTCCCCCCTCCTCCTCTGAAGGCTTTATTTATTGAGTAATTACTATGTGTCAGGAGTCCTTGGGTGGCACAGACCATGAAGTACTACTAACTGAAAGGTAGGCAGTTCAAATCTACCCACAGATACCTTGGAAGAAAGACCTAGAGCTCTGCTTTCAAGAAATCACAGCCACTGAAAACGGGTCACCACGTGTCAGAGTCAACTCAATAGTAACTCCCATGGGTTGAATTGTGTCCCCCAAAAATGTGTGTGTTAATTTGACTTGGCTATGAGTCCCAATATGGCGCCCTTCCTCCCTTGTGTTGGAATCCTCCCTCCGTGATAATTGATGATGGAAAAGGGGCAACAGTTGCATTAGTGAGGCAGGACTCAAGCTATAAGCTTGAAGGACATAAGGGAGAAAAGTGAGCCGAGGAAGCTGAGAACCTCACATCACCAAGAAAGAAGCACCGAGAGCAGGTCCTTTGGACCTGAGGTTCCTGTGCCAAGATGCTCACACTGGATTTGGACTTCGTCTACTGGATTGTGGTAACATCTCTTGTTGAATGGACTTTTAACTTGCTAATGGATTTGTGGCTTACGGGACTGTAACAATAAAAGTTTCTCCTTGTGAAGCCTTCCACTCATGGTATTTTCTGTTGGAGCAGTACCAGGTGACTAGGACAGTGACAGGTTGCTGGTTACTGTGTGTCACGTTTCCAACCAAGTGCTTTACGTGGATTTACAGCAGGATTTCTCAACCTCTGAACTACACATGTCTGGGTCCTGGGAACTAGAGGGCATCTAGAAATATCCTTGGCCTCTACCCAATAAAAAGAGAAGTTCCTAACCTCCAATCATAGCTATCAAAAATGTCTCCACACAGTGCCGGTGCCAAATATCACCTCAGTTCAGGACCACTGATTTCATTCATTGGTGCTGAAACCAGACTGTCCTTGATCAAATCCTGGTTCTCTGTCACTGGCTGTGGGACACTGGGCAAATTACTCAGCCTCTCTGTGCCACCATTTCCTCAACTGTAAAATAGGGATAATGACAGAGTTCTTGGGACAATGACAGGGCCTTTTCCCTTTCTTCTCCTTCCCCTAGAATATCATTCGGCCTGTCAGCAGCACACACCCATGCTTGCCTGCTATAGTCAAATCTGTTACTCACTGCCCTAACACTCAGCTTTGGTTTTCTTCTTGTCACCTGGCATGTTACACACATTGCTGGTCTCCTGGCTAGCTTCCTGCACGTAAAAGATAAACTCCGTGAGGACACAGGATTTGCTTCACTCACTGTCGGAGCCCCAACACCTAGCACAGGGCCTAGCACACTGCTGGTGCTGAATGGACAGCTCCTGCAGAAGAAGCATCTGGATAGTGAGGCAACACGTGCAGAGCCCGAGAGCAGTCTTATGCCTCACAGGTATCTATGAGGTGGATGTCACTCCTCCCCACCTTCAGGCTGAGGACCAGAGGCTCAGAGCTGGTAGGCGCTGGGAAGTCAGCACTTGAACCCAGTGGCTCTTTTCACCGCCCAGGGATTCCAGGTCAGCCTTTTGTCTCGCGTCCGTCCTGTAGGGACTACGAGTTGCCTGGAGATGGAGGATAGGCTTTGGTGAGATCTTTTGCAAGTCCCCACACAGTCTAGGGGTGAGGTGGTAAATCTTAGGTGCTTCATCAGTGCTTGCTGACTGACTCTCTGGGGAGACGCAGCGCTACTCATCATCTCACTTCATCAAAGAGCAGGGTCTGTGTGCCAGGAGGCAGAGGGAGGCCTGGGCACTGCCTGGTGGTCTTCTCCTGGCCTCCCTCCTCCCCATCTTGGTGATGGTGTCGCCTTCATCTTAGACTTCAAAGTGAGGCACACACGCATGTGCACAAAGCTACAGATGCTCTGTGTCTCTCAGAGAGTTGTGCCCACATGCTTCTGGCTCCCCACACACGTCTGTGTTATTCAGACACACAGATGCCCACAGTACTCAGAAAAACAGCACCACACACACACAGGAAGACACATGAAAACACAACATGTGTTCATGCATGCCTGCATGTCCAAATCCACAGGTTTCCATGTGTCTATGTATAAATCTATTTCTGCATGTTCCTGAGGCTACCTGGAGACATGTGTCTGTGTGTGTCAGACACATATACAGACATACATCCTTCAGAAGTTTACACCAATCCTCTCAAGAATGCACAGAGAAATTGATACTCCCTACTCCGTGTATGTGTCACCCCTGGTGTTTATGAACAAGACGCAGAGTCTGTGTGTCCTTGTATCTGTGTTTCTACTTCATTCCACCACATGTTCCTTCCCTAGCTTGTATATGAAGCCTACCTCCCCACCATCTCTGTATTTCTGTTCATGGAACCACAGAGAAAGATATGAAAACAGACATGTACTCTCAGAAACAGACTCACAGACACAGAGACACTCGCACACATATGTGCACAGACACATACACAGAATCACATGTACAGTGACAAATACATCCCCAGTGAGGATACAGACCTATGGTCGAGCACCCTGCAGGCAGGCTGCAGACAACTGCCTGGGCTTTGTACCTCCCCATTGTGTCCTGTTCTGTAGCCCTACACTGCCTTGCCTCCACTCACCAAGTCTGACACATTTCCCCCAGGAGGAGGAGGGCCAAAGCATGACAAATGACCCAATCCCCACAGGACCAAGGAGGAGTGGAAAGGTGTTTGTCACATCTGTGTGGCATTCTGCAGCCTGCAGAGCATTTCACGTGGTGCCCTCTGTCTGTCCTCACAACAGCCCTGGCTCGCCACCCAGGTGGGCTTTCAGCTCAACTGGACCAGCGAGAGGCTGCAAGTACTTGCTATGTGGTCCTTCAGTCGGATAGCAGGTGACACCCCTATCCCACCGGCTGCTGAGAGGTTTAAATGAGAGAACATTTAGTGAAGTGCCCGCCACATGTTATGTTGTTATTGAGTTAACTTGTATCAGTCACACGTGACAAAGCAGAAATGCTCTGTAGGGTTTTCTAGAGTATAATTCTATGGGCACAGATAGGTCTTTCTCCCACAGAGTGGCTGGTGGATTCAAACCACTGGCCTTTCGATTAGCAGCTGAGCACTTTAACGAGGGTATCACCACAGCTTCTGTCAGATACAAACAGTGCCTTAAATTCAACCTAGCCAAACCTAAACCCATCAGCGGCCTCATTTTCTTTAACTGGCACTTCTGATTTATTCATGACATCCCAGTCTTCCCAGCCACCCAGACACCCAAACTCCATGACCTTGATGCCAAGTCTTACAAAGTCTCTCATACCTCTCCTATTCTGTCCACTTTCACAGCGAAGCACTTTCATAGCCTCAAGCCTAAACTATTTTAACAGCATCCAAACTGGTTTTCCTGTGTCTAACCCACCTACTCAACAAGCCATTACCAGATTAACTATCTGAAATTACGACTCTGGGCCAAGATTTTCCACCCCTACTAATCCATTCTCTGCAAATAATCACAAAAGTACACAGAGAAATGCATAAAAGGGTTAACCACGGTATTGTTTAGGCCAATGAAATGCTGGAATTAACTGCCCATCAATAGGGGATCAGTTAACCAGATGACACGTCCATATAGCACTGTGCAACTGGCAAAAAGAATAACCTAGCTCTATATACACAGTGACATGGAAAAACTGCCTCAGTACAGTGTGAAGTTAAAAAACCATTTTGCAGACAGTGTGTAAAACATGATACATTTTGTAGATCTACAGAGGGCTGTATGTGTTTGTATACACATGTTGCATAAATACACGGAAACCTGGCAGCATAATGGTTAAGTGCTACGTCTGCTAACCAAAAACGTCAGCAGCTCAAATCCAGTAGGCACTCCTTGGGAACTCTAGGGAGGAGTTCCACTCTGTCCTATGGGGTCACTATGAGTTGGAACTGACTCGACAGCAGTAGGTTTTTTATATATATGTAAATCTGGAAAGATCGCAAACTACTAATGGTGAGGAAACCCTGGTGGCTTAATGGTTAAGTTCTACATCTGCAAACCAAGCAGTTTGAATCTGCCAGGTCCTTCATGGAAACACTATGGATCAGTTCTACTCTGCCCTACAGGGCTGCTATGTGTTGGAATCAATTTGACGGCAGTGTTGTTTTTTTTTTTCTAATGGTAGATAACTGTCAAGAAAAAGAATGCTAGAGAAGGTGTTTGGAGGGTCATTGAAAAAATTTTAATCTACCCAAGGCCCCACTGCCATCAAGTTAATTCCCAGCTCAGAGCAACTCCACAGGACAGGGTAAAACTGCTCCCAAGGAGCGGCTGGTGGGTTCAAAGTGCCGACCTTGTGGTAAGCAACCAAGCTGATCTCCCTTAGATATAGTCTCTGCATTCTTGCCTGGTTGCGCACCTCATTGCTCCACGTACATCCTCGATACCATCCTCATCCTGTACCCCTTGCTCATTTCTCTTTTCAGAATTTTAACCATTCTCCAGAGTTTAGCTTTAAAATAACAGTATCTACAACTTATCAGGCACTTTATGCCTCTGTTTCCTTATCTGTGTAATAGGGATAACTTCCCTAACTCTTAAGGCTGTTCTAAGGATTGATTCTAACAATAAGGTGCCATAATGATAATATAATGATATTATAATGTAAATACTATATTTAATCCTAGGTAGGACATCATAAGTGAGATGTAGCATACAATAACCATGTGATTAATGGTACCTGTCATGGACTGAACTGTGTTCCCCCAAATATCTGTCAACTTAGCTAGGCTGTGATTCCCAATACTGTGTGATTGTCCACTACTTTGTCTTCTGATGTGACTTTCCTATGTGTTGCAAATCCTGTATCTATAATGTTGATGAGATGGGATCAGTGGCAGTTACGTTAATGATGCATGGCTCAATCTACATGGCTAGATTGTGTCTTGAGCCAATCTCTTTTGAGCTATAAAAGATAGAAGCAAGCAGAGAGATATGAGGATCTCATACCACCAAGAAAGCAATGCTAGAAGCTGAGCATATACTTTGGACCCAAGGTTCCTGTGCTGAGAAGGTCTCAGACCAGCGAAAGCTTGATGGCAAAGACCTCTGCCCAGAACCAGCACACAGAAAGTCTTCCCCTAGAGCTGGCACCCTGAAAAGCCATATACGTGTGGTACTTCTGTTACAGCAGCACTGGACCTCTAAGACAGTAGCTATTATTAATGTTATTATCATCATTATGCCAGAAATTGTACCAAGTGCTTTTACATATGTATCATCTTATTTCGTTCACACAATAAACTGTGAGAAAGGCACTGCCCCACTGGAAGAAGCAAGGAAAGACAGGATCAAGAAGGTTAAATAACTTCCCTAAGGACACAGACAGCTAATAATGGTAGAGTGGGAATTCAAATTCAGGTCTTTCTAACTCTAATACCCATGTTTTTACTGAAGCACTAAACTTACCAAGCTCTAGTACTGAATTCAAATACTAGTTCTCCAACAAAAACTCCTCTTATTCCAAAAAAACAAACCTGTTCCCATCGAGTGAATTTTGACTCATGATGACTCATATATTACAGAGCAGAAATGAGCTCCATAGGGTTTCCTTGGCTGTGATCTTTACAGAAGATCTCCAAGCCTTTCTTCAATGGTACCACTGGGTGGCTTCAAATCACCAATCTTTGATAGGGAAGTACAAATCATTTGTGCCACCCAGAGGCTTGGCCTCCCCTTACCAGGCTCCCCAGTATGAGTTCTGCCTTCCTTGAGTCACATGGGTAACTTATCTCCACTTCCACTAAGGTATTTGTTCCACTGCACCCTGAAACATGTTCATGGTGTACCTGTGACTACAGTGATCTTCTCTATTGACTTCCTTCAGCACCAAGGATAGCTCCCAGCACTGTCAGTCCTTATGAAGTGTGTTCAGTATAATTGAGTTTTAATGAGGACTGACAATTAAGTTCACAAACTCATTCTACAAAAGTGCTACATACCTCACTACTGAATATCACTATGGTCACCTTCAAAGTACTCCCCTTGAGAAGTCATGCACGAATGCCTGCACCTAGTCCATCCTTCAAAATTTGGAACTCTTTCTGGAATGGCCATTGTACATGGTGGCAAGGTGGCAAGTTCATGAATTTAACTGTATAGCTGTGAGGGAGTTTTTAGCCAGTAAACAAAACTGTATTGGAACACCCTCCTTACCTGATCTGGCTCCCGATGACTTTTTCTTTACCCAAAGATAAAAGAAATATTGAAAGAAAGATATTTTGATGACATTCAAGACATCAAGGGTAATATGATAACAGCTCTGAAGGCCATTCCAGAAAAACAGTTCCAAAATTGCTTTGAAAGGTAGACTAGGTACTGGCGTCAGTGCATAACTTCCCAAGGGGAGTACCTTGAAGGTGACTATAGTAATATTCAGTAATGAAGTATGTAGCACTTAGAATAATTAAGTTGCGGACTTGTCAGACCTCTTATGTGTCCCCAAGATGAAAATTCTCCAGTAAAGAAAGCTACTAAGTTTTACTCTGTTGTTTATTCATAAATATGTATAATGAGTTTATTGGACCTTCTTCCAAAAGCAAGTGTTCATCAGGAACAGAGTAATAATAAAATTATAGCATCAATAACATCTTTTTGAACATTTGCACTATATTCATACATTATCATTTAACCTGGGCACATCCCTGGAAGACAAGTATTTCCTCCAAGCTTGACCATAAGGAAACAAGCTTAGAAAAGTGGAGCAACTTGCCCCCCAAAAACAAGACAGGTTTTGAACCCAGGTCTGCATGAAAACAGACCCTTCACCCATGACCACTAGAGGTCCCAGGAATATGGTGGTAGACAGGAGAGAACACAGCCCTTCCCCACTTGCAAGTTCTATTGAACACATTTATTATCAGCTTCTACACCCAGATGAGGAACATGACTCTGAGAAGTGAACTCACTTGGTCCAGGTCCTCAGGCTCTAGAATCCCTCAGTATATCACTAACCAGTGTCTAATCTCACCTCTGTGAGTAGTCCACTTGGGTCCATATTTCTTCCCTCAAGAGCTCTGGATGAGTGAGTTATACTAAACAGGATGGGAGAAGCACCAAGACCCTGGCTTATTGCTTCCCCTACCCATGGCCACTGTCCTACTTGTCCATAAAAGCCAAACTAAACCCACTGCCATCGAGTCGGGTTTGACTCATAGCAACCCTACTGGTCAAGGTAGAACTGCCCCATAGAGTTTCCGAGGAGCACCTGGCAGATTTGAACTGCTGACCTTTTGGTTAGCAGATGTAGCACTTAATCTACTACCCAACCAGGGTTTCCTTCTTGTCCACAGGAGATAATAAATACCCTGGAGACCACTGCCTCTTCTTCCCCTGAAGCCAACCTCTCCTTCCTCTAGACACTCCCAGTGATTTCAGATTCATGGGCTCCCAATACCCAGGTCTCAAAAATCCATCTGAAGACAGAGGGCTGAGCTGATCTACAAGCACTCAGGTCCAGGAAGCACAAACTCTGATTACTCATGCGAGGGCCCTTACCTTTCCCCTCTTCTCTCTGAAGCTGTCAGAATCTGCCTCCTCTTAAAATCCAAGAAGATTCCTTTTAGAGGGAACTTAGGAGTCACCCAGAATAACCCTTTCATTGGGTAGATGGGAAGCCGGGGCACAAAAAGGTGGCCTGAGTTAAAGACTGTGTTGTACTAAAATTCAGGTCTCCTGATCACCGACTTCTTTCTTCCTTTTCACAGTCAACCACCATTCACCAATGTTTCTAGAGCAATTTCAAGAGACAGCATAGGCTAGTGGTTTAAAATATGGACAACAGAGCCTGACTGCCTGGTGGGAAACCTAGCCCCAGTTATTTTAGTACCTGCATAACTTTGGGCAATTTACATAGTCTCTCTGTGTCTCAGTTTCCCATCCTCAAGAAGTTAGAATAGTAACAGTAGCTACCCTTATCATTGTTATAAGGATTAAATAATTTAATATTTGTAAACAGCATTTAGAACAAGGTCTCTTTTCTTTTTTTTATTATGATTGAATGAAAATGTACATTCCCATATAAATTCACATGCTCACCTATATGCAGCTTCCACTGCTCTCCTTGCCCAGTGACAGCACAACCCTCTCCTCTGTTCCATATATGTCCTACCCTCCCAACAGTCTCCTATTCCCCTCCTCTCCACCCACTGCCCTTCTTCCAGCAACAGGTCAGCAGGATGGCATCCTATAGTGCATAGAACCATAAAATTCCCACAAGATACACTCACTCTGCGTTGTCAAGTCCCATCCATTGCTGTCCGAAAAGTTGATCTTCATTACGATTTATGGACAGGGGCAGCAACCAGAGGCCATGCTCCCAGGGGAACCCCAAGGCCCCCAGACCATTAATTGTGGTCTTTTATTGGAGATCTCAGGGTGCACCCCTATTTATTCTCTTGTTGCCAGTGAGACTCAATTTTGAGTTCCATTGTGGCTATCACTGGGGTGGTGGCCAGGCACCATTGGGTTCTTCTGGTCACAAGTTGATGTAGAGACCCACTCACGTGGGTCTCTCTGTCTTCTGGGTTCTCTTTTCCTCATGTTGTTCTTGTCCTTGGTAATCATCTGTTCCTGTTGAGATGGGACCATTTGTTGTACCCTCAGATGGCAGTTTGGCAGCTTTTAAGACCCTAGACACCACTCACCAATGAGGGGTGTAGAGAGTCCTCATTAGCAAAAAGCTAGCTGTGCCAATTGGCCTCGATTTCCCCTGAGAGCATGGTCCCCAGCCCCCCACCCAAGCTACTCTGTCCTTGCAATATTGGGTTAAGATGGGAGGAATACTCAAATTGTGTTGAAGTCCAATTATTATTGATCAGAATAGGGTCTGCCACATACAAATGCTATTTAGTAAACGACAGGTGTTTCTTGAATAATTAGATGAAACGTATCTCCACATCTCCTTTGGGAGACTCAAATTCAGGCCCGCTCTCCACCACTTAATAGGGTTGCTATGAGTTGGTACCAACTCGACAGCAACAAATTTGGGTTTTGGTGTCCATCGCCTGGGTCACAGCCTTAGTGCACACCCTCTCTTCTCTTACCTGAACCCCAGCAGTGAGGTAATTCAGAGTCCTGTCAGAGGCCTGCTCTGTCAGGCAATTTGGTATACCATAAGCACCTGGGTAAAATGCAGATTCTGTGGAGCCCTCTTCCAGGGATTCTGGTTCAGAATCTAGAGTAGAACTGGTGATCCTGAAGTTTTAGAAGATCTCCAGGTGCCTGAAGATCCCCACCTGACCCCCTGTTTGGTCAGATGGAAGCCTCGGCTCCCATTGGTACCCCATCCCCAGAGCTGCGCTTCTGCCACTCCTCCATTCTGAGGCCAGCATGTGCTTTCTGAACCTCAATCCTGAACGCGTCATCTCTTTGATTAAAAGCCTTCATTGGCCTCCTAGGGCTCACAAAATAAGCCTCAAAGGCTAAGCTTAGCACATACTGTGTTTCTGACGTGGTCCCAACCTATTCTTCCAGCCTCATTATTTTTTCTTTTCCCCACTCGGCTGTAAAACTCCATCTTCACTGAATAACTCAGATAACACCAAATATTTCATGTGACCAGCTACTCCTCAAATGTCTTACCTATTGCCCTGAACATGAAATTCTCACCACCAGAGTTTCAGGCCTTCTGGAGAAATGTACTTTAAGAACAACTGTTTAGAGAATTCCGGTCAATGTAGTGTCTTGGATACACGTACCATAATGACCCTTTGAAAGCAAAGATTTCAGAAACTAAGTAAACTAGACATACCTTAAAAAAAAAAAAAAAAAAAAAAAGACCTCGGATCCCAGGTCATCAAACAGAGAACTGAGGTAAAATAAAACTGAAAACAGGAAATCACAGATATCAATCTGTAAATGATGACAACTTCAAAACCAAAAGGGGATAAAACAGTATAGTCCTAGAAGTTCCACATGGAAAAGAAGTCAAGGTGATATAAAGGTATAACAGATTGTTTTAAACTTAGGAAGACCACTCACTGCCACTGAGTCAATTCCAACTCATAGCAACTCTATAGGACACAGTAGAACTACCCCACAGAGTTTCCAAGGACAGCCTAGTGGATTTGAACTGCCAACCTTTTAGTTAGCAGACATTGCACTTAACCACATCACAACCAGGGTTTCCTTAGAAAGATAAAGGTGAATTTCAGAGTAACCACAAAGAAAATTTGCAAATCTACTCACCAAAATAAAGAAGGAAATTTTAAAAAAAAGACTCAGCAAGCACAAAACCAACAACAATGCAGAATTTAAAAAAGAAAAGAAAAATCCATGAACAGAAAGAACTCAGCAACAGAAAACTGAAGGAATAAAGAAACTATTAACACCACACACACACAGAGAGCATAACAAAACAGTGGCAGTAATTCATACCTATTGATAATCACACTGAATGGAAATGGTTTAAATGTATCAATCAAGAGACAGAGAGTGGCAGGGTGGATTACAAAAATGTATGGATCCATTAATATATTGCCTACAAGAGACACAAAGACATAAACAGATTAAAAATCAAAGGATGTTAAAAATGTATATAAAAACAACTCTTTGTTGGAGTACACTATATATACTGAAAGTGTATATATAGTCTACAGCTGCTAAGTATATAGCTCAGTGGGACCAGCACCCACATTAAGAAAGAGAACATCACCAACACCCCCAGGAACCTCACATGCCCATTTCCAGCTGCTTCCCCTTCAAGAGTAAGCATTTCTCTGACTTTCAACAACATAGTTTGGTTTTGCCTAATTTGTATTTTTGTTGTTGTTATTGTTGGGTGCCCAACAAGTCAATTCTGACTCATAGGAATCCCATCTGACAGGGCAGAGCCACCCCATGGAGTTTTCTAGACTACAATATTTATGGATGCAGACCGCCAGGTCTTTCTCCTGTGCAGTCACTGGATATATTCAAACCACCAACCTTTTGGTTAGCAGCTGAGTGCTTAACAACTGTGCCACTGGGGCTCCTTTGTATTTTTACATACACAGAATCTTACACTGTCTGGCTACTTTCACATAATAGTACGTTTGTAAGATTAATCCACACTTATCATTTCATTGCAGTTCATTCATTCTCATTATCTTACTGTATTATATTTTGAGAATACATCAAAATTATTTTCAACCATTCTATTGTTATAGAGCATGTGGGTAGTTTCCAGTTTGGAGATATTATAAATAGCTCTGCTAAAAGCAATCTTGTATGTATCTTTTTGTGTCCACTTGGCTGCCCTTTGGTTTGGCATATAACTATAAGTGAAATTGCTAGATCATAGGATATGAATTGGAAATACTATCTAAGATGGGTTTAGCATTATGTAGACTGAGAAGGTTTAACACATTAGACTGTCTATCAACCAGAAGCAATGTTCAGAAGAAATGGAGCTCAAAACTAGAATATTTTGGATAGAAGGACAACGTTTGGACTGTTGATTTAATGCCTATCTGCCTCGTTTTCCTATTCCCCAAATTTACTATTTGAAATACACAGGAAGACAGTACCCAGAATAGGAGAAGGAGTGAAAAAGACCCAGAATACAATGGTTATTATTAGTAACCTCTTCAAGGGTCACTGGCTAACAGCCGACTGATACTACCTCTCATAACTTGTCATTATTTCATCAGTGCTAAGGTACTTTTTCTCCATTTCAACATCTCTGAAATTAAGCTGTGAATGATAACTGATGATACGTTTTATCCTTCTTAGTGATACATACAATATAGTTGTGACTTGTAATGAAAAGTTTCTTAAACCCTGTTGCCATCAAGTCAGTTCTGACTCATAGTGACCCTACAGGACAGACAGAATGTCTCATAGGATTTCCTAGGCTATAATCTTTATGAAAGTGCATCTTTCTCCTGCAGAGCAGCTCGTGAGTTCACGCCTTTGGTTAGCAGCCCAGTGCCTAACCACTGTCCCACTGGGGCTCCCTGCTATCAAATACTGTTCAGTAACCCAGCTGCAGCAGGAGCTGTCTCTGGTGCTGACCAGTTGCTTATGCCTGGGGCTTTTCAGGGCAGAGGTGTCAGTTCAAAGGCAGGGGTGATCTCACATGACCAGGTCATCCCCACCCCATGTTAACACACATACATACCTTCCCACTAGCTTGCTGATGTCTGAAGATCTATCCTTGTGCTTAAAGGCAGGAACATCCACTTACTGAGCTGAGCCAGACACTAAGCTATAGCTTAATGCACATTGCCCCACTTAACCCTCACGACCACCAGTATGTATCATCTCTACTTTCAGAATAGAAAGCTGAAGCTCAGAGAGCTTAACTAACCTGCCTGAGACAGCAAAGCTGTTAAAGTGGGAGTGTGCATGCTCTTGGTTCAAATGCAAACCAGAGCATAACCTGTCCTTCAGACTGTCCTATACAGATAAGCCAGAGGATGTTGCATTTCTGGGATCTCTGCCCCAAAACTGATCTAAAGGATAGAGATGGAGAGATCACAGAGACAAAGAGATGAAATGGGGAAAGCAAGAGAGAAAGGGGGTACATGACAAGGCTCTGAAAGCAATGGAGAGGGAGAAGATGAAGATTTTGATGAGCAAACTGAGTGATACAGACTAAAGTGCCTTTTCATAAAGGGCTGGCCCCAGGCAGGAAAAGTTAGTTTTACTTATCCAATAAAAATATACATTGATTGAGCTCATTTCACATACCCTGCTACTCTTGGTCTGGTGGATACAAATAATCCACATTCCAGGTTGTCTGGGAACTTAAAATCAATGAAAAGAGGAGAGGAAAGGAAACACATACGTAATTATCCTTCCTTCAACCCTTACTGTCTACTAAGCACCAGGGCCTGGGCTGGAGACTCAAAACACAGAGTTGAAGTACCGTAGACCTTCCTGAAACTCCCTGTCTACTGGAAGAAAAGGACAAGTGAAGGGGCGAGTTAATTCCAACTCATAGTGACCCTACAGGACAGACTGGAACCCTTCCATAGAGTTTCCAAAGAATGGCTGCTGGATTTGAACTGCTAACCTTATGGTTGGCAGTCAAGCTCTTTACAACTCTGCTGCCAATTATAATGCTAGGTGCTGTAATTACAATGTAGCATAATTTAAAGGCAGAGATATACACAGACTGTTACAGGTGCTGATGAGAAGGTAATCAGTAAAGCCCTGGAGGTAGAGGCAGAGTCTTAGTAAGTAGAATTGTTTCAATACTGAATTATATTTGATAGCAAATCAACATATTAGATTTCATTGTAGAACTCAGCACCACCTTTTGAGAGTTTACAACTGACCCAAACCAAAACACCAAACCCACTGCTGTTGGGTCAATTTTGACTCACAGAGACCTGATAGTGAAAAACAGCATGAGGAAGAAGGCAAAAAGTACAACCAAAATACAAACAGAGGGCAAAGAGCACTGGGAGCAGAATCCACATGCTCAGGCGGGGGTGGCTTACATTTAGCAGGGATGGTCGGGGGAAGTTATTCACTGTGCTCCAGTCAGGCTGGAAAGGCTTTCTGCAGATTTTCTGGGCATTTCAGCAATCACTGAGAGCAAGATGATTTATAGTCCTCACAGGTGGCTGCCTTTCCCTGGGAAACTGTTTCCACCAGCACTGGAGACAGGCTGAGAAAGCTCTGGAAGAAACCGGACTATGGGCCAAAGGCTGAGTCTATGGTCCCCATCTGGTATCGGGAAGCTCCACAATCTGTCCAGCAGTTGAGGTTCCAGGATTTGCCCCAAACCTATACTACACATCTGACGTCACGGCCATACCAGGTGTTCCAATCCACACTGAATTACTCATCATTCACTAAACACAGCCCACGCATTTCTACTTCCGTCTTCTTAAGAGCACAGACTCCGGAGCCAGAAGAGCTGGGCTTGGGATTTGAAATACCCCTCTAGCACTTTCTGAGTAAACTAAGAAAAAGCAACTGGACCCATCTGACCCTGAGCTCCCTCATAAAATGGAAACAGTAAAAACAGATATCACATTCTATATTGTTGTGCAGATGAAGTGTATCAGTTAGCTTCCGCTAGGTTATGCTGTGGTACCGGACCCCCAGATCTCTGTGGCTTACACTGAGACACAGGATAAGGCTCATGTTAAATGCCTTGGTGAGTTAGCTGTCGTTCTGTCCCACATCCATTGATCTAGAATAAAGAAGTAAGCCTACTTGGGACATGCTGCTCTCGTGGTAGAGAAAAAATATAGGAATGAGAGAACTACAAGAGAGTTCTTCGAACCACTGACTGTTCTCAATATCTGTTATATTTCCAATTGTTTTCAATGGACAAAAGAAAAGAAAAATACCCCTAATAATTTGAAAGGAATCCCTGGATGGTGTGAATGGTTAACACACTTCTGCTCGGCTGCTTAATGAAAGGTCTGGAGGTCCAAGGCTACCCAGAGGCTCCTTGAAAGAAAGGCCTGGCAATCCATTTCTGAAACTAGCCACTGAAAACCTATGGCACGCAGCTCTACTCTAAAACACAAGCGGCTGTCAGGGTTGATTTGACAGCAACTAGTTTAATAATAGAAACCTTGGTGGCATAGTGGTTCAGCGCTACAACTGCTGACCAGAAGGTTGGCAGTTCAAATCTGCCTAAGGGCTACTTGAACTCTCTGGGGAAATTCTACGCTGACTTACAGTCAGGATTGACTCAAAGGCAATGGCTTTTGGGTGGTTAGTTTAATAGTCTGAAAAGGCCAGAGGTGCAAGTGGATGTAGCGGCTTCTCCCTTCCCTCTCTCCCCATACACTACAAGGAGCTCATCAAGCCACGTTCTGTTTACCATTCGTCAGCCGATGGACACTTGGGTTGCTTCTATTTTTTGGAAGTTATGAATAATCCTAAAAACATTTCTGCACAACTTATGTGGATGAGAGAGGCTCATTTTGAATTCTATCTCTGCATTACTTATTTGTCATGGGATCTTAAATGACTTGTTATCACAAGGCAGCCCACTGTAGCACATGTCCACATTAATGGTGAAAAAAAATCCTCTCAGGCTGATTGTGAGGATGAATTCAATGACACAACATATGTATAGAGACTGTTACAAGGAGATAAAGGCATTTGGTAAACTATAGCCACTGTTATTAACGATCTTCTTAAGTAGGTACTATAGTACCTTCTTAAGTAGGTACTATAGTACCTTCTTAAGTAGATACTACAGAAGCTGTGAGAACTGACATGACTTGCTGAGGTCCCACAGCAAATAAGTGGTGGGGAGACAAAATTCAAAACAAATCTCTCTCATCCACACAAAAAGTTGTGCAGAAATGTTTTTTACCATTATTCACAGTAGGGGGAAAAAAAAACCCAAGTGCCCCTCAGCTGATTAACAGGTAAACAAAACAGGGTAAATCCATGTATTAGAATGTTATCCAAATATAAAAAAGAATCAAGTACTGATAGATGCTCCAACTTGGACAAACCTTGAAAACATTGTGCTAAGTGAAAGGAGCCAGTCACAACAGACCACCTATTGTACGATTCCACTTATACGAGACGTACAGAACAGGCATATCTAGCCAGACGGTAGATCAGTGGTTGTCGAGGGCTGGGGAGGGGAGAATGAGGAGAAGTTGCTAATGAGTATGGGTTTTCTTTGGGGAATTATGACGGGGTTCTAAAATTGATTGTGGTAATGGTTGCACAACTCTGGGAAGATATGAAAGCTACTGACCTGCACAATTTAAATGGGGGCATTGTATGGTATGTATATTATATCTCAGTCAAGTTGGTACTTATCTCTCTCTCCATATACACATGATCCTCTGGGAGTCAGTCAATTATGTGTGTATGTCTGTATTCTCCATATATGCTGACTCCCAAAGGGTCAAGAAGTGGGGTGGGGAGACTCCTACAGGTGAGAGCCAACTCCACCAGGTGCAGGGGAGGTTGCAGAGGAGAAGGGGCCAGCGTGGGAAAGCTTCTCCCAAGGCCAGGAGCCTGGGCTGTGTAGTCTGGGCCCTTGGCATGCCATCTCCAGGGCACCCATGTGTACCTGCATCTCTACAGAGGTACATGGGTGAAAACCCACAGTGCACACACAGAGTTGGAATTCCTTATTCACAGCCCCATCAGGGCAAGTATCCTGTAGTTGCTTCAGGCTCCTCCCCTCCTCCTTCCTCAGTCCACACCACGTCAGCTCCCACCAGAGTCTGCCAGGCCCAGAAGAACTAGCTGGAGCCAGTTGGCACCAGTCATGCACCATGGCAAATCTTGCCTTAGATGAGTTGTTCCTGGGGCTGCTGGGAAAGCCACCTCAAGCAGCAGACTGTCTCTTTTTGCTCAGGTCATCCTAACCTCCTGACCTGTGGGAAACCTTTTCCCACAGTTCCATGGGACAGCAGCTGACCTAGTGTCCAATAAAGGTTTCCAGGCAATAACCTCTTCACATATCCTTTGCAGCACACTGGGGTCTCATACTCCTTGAGCAGTAAGTTCAGCCCTTGATCTAACCTAGCTGGTTCTCCGAACACTTTAAACAAATATAGCTGGGCTCCATCTTGGCTAGGGCATCTCTGTCTCCACTACTTCAAATGAGGCCAGGGATCACGTCTGTCTTGACCTGCAAAGATGCCTGGTACCCAACAGATGCTCCATACACATTTAGAGATCAAAGGCTGAACAAGTCCCAGCCCAGTGCTCCTCACACTTCAGTGTGCAAATTCATCACCTGGGGATCTAGTCAAGCTACAGATTCTGATTCAGTAGGTCTAGGGTGGAAGATGAGATTCTGCATTTCTACCAAGTTCTAGGTGAGGCTGATGCTTCTGGTCCATGGACTACACCTTAAACAGCAAGGACTTAGGCCATTCTCCCCACTCTCTTCTGATTTCTTTGCCTGTCTTAGTTTCATAGGGAGCCTCTCAAGAGCTGATAAAAGCTTTTTTTCTAGAAAACACCTGCCGGCACATACCATAACATGTTGCATAAAATTCTGGGACTGTAGTCCATGGATTGAGCCCTTCTTTGGGAACTGCAAACCTCAGTTTGGGTAGAAAATAAGAGGGAATAGGAGAGACGATTTAAGACTTCTGAGTCTGGTCCCTGCTGTGTGGCATCAGACTAGTTTCTGTGTGGCATCAGACTAGTTTTTGCCCCTCTCTGAGCTTCAGTGTCTCCACCATGAGGGGACTGGACTAAATTAGGGATGATAAATAGATTTTATCTCTTTTTTTTTGCCAAATCTGGCAGCTGTTGCCTGAAATACCCCATGTTAATAATTCTTAGGCTGTGTCTATACTTGGCAGAAAAGGGTGCTGTGATTGATTGGTGATGCCTACCATGGTCCCAGGAAAGAGGGCCTTGATTGATTAGTGATGTCTGCCAAGGTCCCGGGCCTGGAGGCCAGGGGCTGCTTGCCAGATATCGGTCTACCCTTTCTGCTGTGACATTCCACAGCTCATTTAAAATTCATGCCAGACTGGGAAAGAAAAGTCTGTGATTATCCTCAAGGGGGCAGGAAGGGATAATTCTTCAGGCTGCTGGCTTCACAAACCTGCAGCCCCCTTGAAGAAGAGGAAGCAGAATCCCAGTTTAGTGGCAGAGAAGGACAGCATGTCCTTGTGTTTCCATATTAGGCTATTTTTAACTCCAAGGACAGAGACTCAGGCTGAAGCTGAAATACAGAAGGGCTGCAGGCCACCTAGCCTCCAGAGGGAGGGGATGCCACCACCTTCCTGTCATTCCCAGGTGGCTTCAACGTCGGCTAAGTCTGAGTCCAGGGAAGCCGCGGAGGAGCAGCAAAGTTCTTCATTGCCTGTGTAAACTCTTCCATGGCTCCTTCCTGCCCTCCTCCAGGCAAGGCCAGTCACCGCTCCTTGGTGCAACACAGACCCCTCTGCTAGTCCCCTGCTGACACCTCGCATGTGTTCATTCACTCATCCAGCCCTCACCAATGAGCCAGGCCCTGGAATGGTGCTCATGGGCACAGCACTGAGCAGGATGGGTTGCAGGGTTGGGGGGTGGTTAGGGGACCCTGGCCCTCAGAGCTCTTCCACTCTAGGGCAAAGACAAGGGTGGCAGCACGTCATCCCATGTGACTATGAGTTCCTCAAGAGCTGGGAGGTTCCTATTCATCTTTTTAATCCTAGAAACCTAGAGCAGAACCTAGCAGAGAGAAGTCAAGGACTATGTGTTGACATTTTGTGGGGTCTAAAGTCCCCATTCAGGCCTGCCTCAGATTAAATGAGATTCATTCATTCACTCACTCATTCACTTACCAAATGTATTTTGAGGGGCTTCTACATGCCAAGTGCTGTTCTAGGCTCTGGGAATAGAGCAGAGAACAAAATAAGGAAAACCAAACTGCCCTCCTGCAGCTCCACTCTAGGAGACAGGGAACTGGAGAAACGGGTAAACATATGAACGACGGTGGACGGTGATGAGTGGAGGACGGGTGTTTCTCTTTTAAATGGTGCATCCACAGAAGTCCTCAATAACACATGTAAGTGAAGACCTAAAAGAGGTAAAGGAACAAGCCACGTGGAGATTTGGGGGAAAAGCATTCCCACTACAGGGGATAGCAAACACAGCAGCCTGGAGGCAGGATTATACCTGGGATATTCACTGAACAAGGAGGCCTGGGTGGCTGGACCGGAACAAGTAGGAGGGAGCAGCACGAGATGAGGTCCTAGGTGATGAAGGGTAGAGGTGAGGACCACACAGTTGTCCCTACAGTGCCGGGTACAGAAGAAACCATGACAGCCAGGTGGACTCCCTTAACTCTGTGGATAAGAGTTCCTTCCCTCCCTCCACCCCTCTGTTCCTTCTTTCATGCGTGACTGTTGTCAATGGCTCGGGGAGAGGGACAGGCAGGTGAAATTCCTGTCGCATATCCTAACAGCTGAGTGAGTTTTAGGAACCTCCTGGTGGTGCAATGGTTAGGTGCTTGGCTACTAGCCAAAGGGTCAGCAGTTTGAACCCACCACTGTCTCCTTGGAAGAAAAGACCTGGTGACCTGCTCTCATAAAGATTACAGCCTAAGAACCCTACGGTGCGGTGCTACCCTGTCCTATGGGGTTACTGTGAGTCAGAATCAACTAGACAGCACACGACAACCACAACCTCTCTGCGTTTCATCTTCCTATCAAATGTAGG
This sequence comes from Heterohyrax brucei, assembly GCA_028571685.1. Lineage (NCBI taxonomy): Eukaryota > Metazoa > Chordata > Mammalia > Hyracoidea > Procaviidae > Heterohyrax > Heterohyrax brucei. The sequence continues at coordinate 73,238,558 of CM053156.1, forward strand.
TGACTTTACTACCTGCCACCAGCACTGTAAGAATCAATAGCAATACTAACAACCATGACTGCCACTTAGTGAAGACTTTTTCACCACATATGCCATCATCAACAGTAGGTCCAGCTATATATTAAGCACTCAAAAGTCCTAGAATATTCACTTCCCATAGAAATGCTTTTTATAATAATAATAATATATGATTAGAAAATAGGGGCCTTATCTCATGTCACTTAGATAATCCTTCCAATGATATAAGAGATAAGCACTATTATTATGTCCATTTAACAGATGAGAACATTGAGACAAAGGGAGGTTAAGTCATTTATTCAAACAAGACAGCTAATAGGGTAGGGGTAAAAAAGGATGTAAGCCTAGGTCTGTCTGAATTTAAAATCTACGTCATTGGGGGGGATTTCAATCCTCTTTTTTTTCTTCTTTTTTCTTTCATTCCTTTTAAGTCTGTTTCTTTTGTTGCAGATGTGCTTCCTGTCAGCAGCAAAAAAGATGGATCATGTTTTTCTTTTTTTTAATTCATTCTGTCATTTTCGGCCTTTTGCATGGGGAGTTTAAACCACTTACATTTTATTTCATGGAAATGAAGTCCTGACTTCATTCATTTTGCTGTTTTTTGAGTGTCTTACCTCTTCTTCGTCTTTTTCTTCTGTGTTCTTTTTTGCGGTGAGGCTTTTTGATTTCTTCCTTCTTCTGGGTATTTTTTTCTAGGTGTGTTCACAGGGGTTACCAGAAATCTCGTGTGACACAGCTGGTGACTGCAACAACACTTGACGTGTCAACAAGTAACACACAACATTAACATACGGACACTGTTCCTGTTGGGCCTCTCTTTCCCCTTCCTGCTGGTGAGTCTTCATGGACATCACTGTGCGTTCTGTATCCAAAGAGGTTTAGCGTGTCCTTATTTCTTATGCACTTGACATTGTGTTGCTTGAGGAATGTCACCACTGAGTATCTTCCCTGAGAATCCTTGTCCACTTAGTCCTTATATTTGCCACTGCTGTTTTGTTTTAGGGACATCTCTCTCTCTCTCTTTTAATTTCCCATATGTTGATTCAAGTATCTGTTTAATGTTCTTCCCTTGAAGTCTGTGTTGGTTTTGGCTTGTCTGTTAAATAAGTATTTGGTAAACAATGCAGGGTTAGGTTAGGGTGTCGCCACCACGCTGGGGTGGCTGGTGAAGGGGAGTCTCTGGGCTCCAGGGGAAGGAGGACTTTCTGCGGTGGAGCTGCCACTGGATGGGAGGAATGGCCTAGGAGGTTGTGAGCTTCCTTCCCTGGCACCAGAGGCATACCAGGGAAGCTGACCTGCCTAGCCTGCGGGGAGATGGGAATGTGGGTGAAGGCATGAGACTGGATCAGCCCCGTGAATCCTAAATGTGGCTGAACATCAGAGTCACTAGCAGAGCTGGTGAGAAGGAGCTTTCCAGGCTCCACTGGAGATGTGGAAGTGAGTGGACTGGGATGGGTTCAGAACCGTGTGCCAGGCAAAGGAAGCATATGTACAGCAGGCTGAGAGCCACCGCCTAGGGCAGCACTCCGCAGTCCTGGGTTCTAGATGCCAGTGTTGTTGGGTGTCATCAAGTCCCAAGTGGAGCTCAGGATCCTGTGCCAAGGGCAGGGTGCACAGCAGGCCAAGAACCACCGCGTAGGGCAGAACTCAGCACTCCCCAGACCCCAAATCACCAGGTTCTAGATGCTGGCTGTTGATGGATGCCATCAAGTCAATTTTCAACTCATGGGGACGCAGGCGTCAGAGGAGAACTGCCCCATGTTTTTCCATGCTGTAATCCTTATGGAAGCAGGTCTTTCTCCCACAGAGCTGCTGGTGTGCTTGAACTGCCAACCTTTCAGTTAGCAGCCACGCATTTAACTATGGTGCCACCAGGGTTCCTTCTAGGTGTCACAGGAGCCCTAAAGGAAAACTAGAACATGCCCTCAAGAAGTGTGCAATCTGCCTAATAACAATGAAGGCTTGCTCTGCTCCAGGCACTGTGCTAAGTGTTGCACATCCAAGCTCCTACAGACTCCTCCTCCCCAGGCCACCTCCTTCTCTGTCTCCTCTTGTTCTTCTGCTCCAGCGTCCCCTCCTCCAGGAAGCCTCCCCTGACTTGTTTGAGCTTCCACAATAGACTAGATTGCACTTGTGCCTGTCTGAGGCTGCATCTATCTTCCTCTACTCCCACCCCAGGGCTGTGACAGGGCTGGTGTCGCACTCAAGACTGTGTCCCCAGCACCTAGGACTCGGTCCAAAGTAGGTGCCCACTAAGCATTTCAGAGAGGGACTCAGCTGCTCCACGCAGGACAAGCAGAGGAGGCAGTGAGGAAAGCAACCACACAGGAAGTAATCCAGGTCACCAGGTTGGGAGGAGAGAGAACCTACAAATTCTCTCTGCTGCTGTTCAGAAGCGGCCTGGGCTATTTATAGCTCACAAGCCTTCTGCTTCTTGCATTTAAATGCAGGGCCAGGCATGGAAGAAAATCTTGAGGAGGTCTGTCAGTTTTAAATGTTATTATTTTTTTTCCCACAAGAAGAGGAGCAGAAGGCAGGGATGAAAATGAACCAGAGCTATCAGGGTGAGCAGCTTGTGCCGACACTGGGCAGATACGGGCTGCAGACGAATGCTAGGTAGTTCTAGACCCAATCCTAGAAATCAGAATATCCCCGCAAGACCAGCCTATGAAGGTCCTTTTAAGGTGATTCTTAAATGATGACTTCAGTTTACAAAATAGAATCACAGCATGACACTGCCTGGTTTTAAACAGGCACACACGCCTCATACACATGCACACACACGTGCACACACACGTGCACACATGTGCACACACATGCACCCCATACAAACACACCAGGAGAGAAACAGCCCCAGTGGTTAAATATTCCACTTTTAGACGACAGAATCAGGAGCAGTATATATTCTCTTTTCGCGTTCTTTGTATTTTCCCAAAATTTGCACTGTGGGTGCCTGTAGCACAGACTGAGGGATTCAGGCTCAAGGAAAACAGCTCTGCAGTTTGTTCATGTGTGGCTTGGGGGAGTCACTTAATTTCCTCATCTATAAAACAGGAACAGCAACAGAGGTCTACTCCGAGGCAGCACAAGGTAATGTGTGTCGAGTCTTAGCAGGTACCTGGAGCAGTTTGTGAGCAGGAAACGCCCGCTAATGTAACTTTACAAGGGTTGTTCTTCTGTTTGCCACTCACAAAAGCACAAAGCACTTGCTGTCAAGTCGATTTCAGCTCATGGTGACTCTGTGTGCAGCAGAACTGTGCTCCATATGGTTTTCAAGGCTGTGAACCTTCAGAAGCAGATCACCAGGCCTTTCTTCCTATGTGCCTCTAGATGACCTGGAACTGCTTTGTAGCTGACCACATAACTGTTTTGTGTCACCCAGGCCTCCTTGAAAGCACAATATTGTTCTTAAAAAAAGAAAATGCTAAACAGAAACTCTCACTCTTGACTAGGGGAGGAGTGCTGTGAAGGCAGGGACTAGGTGGCGGGCCAGGACAGGCCAGAGGTCTCAGTTTCATATTCAGCTTGGCCACAAGTGCAACCGATGGTCCATCCTCTCCATCTCAGCTTTCTGACTTCAGAAACAATGATGGTGGGGGTAGGGGTCCTAAAGATATACAGCTCTGGTCTTCGAGAAGGCTCCCCCACCCCGGGCCCAGCACTGGTGCCTTTCCCAGCCCACCCAGCCTCTTTCCTGGCCCCCTTCCACACACTTCCACTTCCTAATGCACCCATCTTGCCCCCAGAGGCATCAATAAATTGCAGGAGGTTCTTCCCAAGGACCACACAGAACACCTGGTGGCCCAGAGCATCCGCCACCTGTCTATCTAGCCTGGTGGACAGCTTTTCACCCTTCAAGGCTAGTCACACACTGCCTGCTCAATGGCATCACCCAGGCATCTTCTCTACTTATCTTTCACCCTAGGCTGAGGGTAGCCCTGTCCGAATTAGCACCATACCTCCAGAACTCAGCACACTAGATGGGGGCTCAGGGAGTGTTTTTTGACCACATAAAAAATGCTCTTAAAATTGTTGGGTGATGCAGAACAGCCATTAGGCCAACTGACATGTGCACTGGCAAGCCTGCTTGAATCCTCGCTCCTTGGCTTCCCAAGTGGTGCCGGTGGCGAATGCACCCAGCTGCTTCCTGAAATGTTAGAGGTCCAAGTTCACCCAGAGGTGCCTCGGAAGAAAGTCCTAGTGATCTACTTCTGAAAACTCAGCCACTGGAAGCCTTAAGGAATGCAGTTTTACTCTGACACTTCTGGGGTCCCCCTAAGTTGGAATCCATTTGACACCAACTGGTTTTCACTCAACCATTGAATGAACCTAGGCCAAAGACTGGTCTACCTGTTTGAGCCTCAGCTTCCTCATCTGGAGGATGGGTATGACAACTCTACCTAATGCACATGTGACGTTTCAACAGGATACTCCAAGGAAAGCACTGAGAGTACCAGGCATGTGTGAAACACACAATAAACACTAGCTCTTAGGATGATGATGATGATAAAAAACGTTAAATGATGTAACAACTATCTTAAAATCCCAGGGTCAGCATGTCCCCTTCAGGTCTTGTCCATGGCACCTCTCCGGTGGTGCCATGGGATGGGACCCTGTGAATGGCTAGAAAGGCTGCTCCCTGCCCAAAGGTGCCCATGTAGGTGTGGGCATGGGGGTGAAAGACAGCCTGATTTCCACTGGCTAGGCCATAATGCACACCCTGGCTTGGCACTGGAGAAGGGCTATTTGTTTTAATGCATCCTCCTGGAGGAGCAGAAAGGAACCCTGTTGGCACAGCAGTTAATTGCTCAACTGCTAACTGAAAGGTCAGCAGTTCGAACCCAGCCAGGGGCTCCATAGGAAAAACACCTGGAGATTTGCTCCCATAAATATTTCAACCAAGAAACCCTATGGGATGACCTACTCCGTGATACAGGATTGCCGTGAACTGAAATCAACTTGATGGTACCCAACAGCACAGACGAGGAATCTTCTTTAAATGTGACTACCTGTGGCAGGAAAGTCACAGGGAGAAGTGCTTTTTCTGGTTTATACAGGGGTACCAGGGAAGCCAAGTGCCTGCATCTGAGCCCTGGACAGGGTACACTCCAGAGGAAGGGCCATCCTAGGCTGTTTTCCATCTCATTCTAAGGATGCTAGGGCAAGCATACAGATGGAGGCTCTCATACTTTCTCTAAATATTTAAAAGTTATAAATCAAGCTATTAAATAAAACATGCTCTATCCTTCTTCCCTGATAAATAGACCTTCATAATGACCTTGAATGCCAGGTCAGGTTCAAATTTAGGATCTTCAGAATTCTGTGGCTGAACGTGGCAGTGAGGGCAGAGGGCAGTGTGGCCCTTGGCCACAGCCCACTTGGGGTCTTCACCAATTCCCTATTCCTGCAACACACCAGCGGGCCACTCTGTACCTCCACCAACATGGATGGATAGAGTCATCCGGGTGGAGGAAGGGCCCCAGGAGGAGGTCTGGACAGGCCCAGGAAGCTGACTTCAGACCCTCTGGGCAAGGAATTGCAGGGTCCCACATACCCTGGACATGGCCTAGAATGAGGGGTGCAAACTCCACAGGGCATATCCCTTTTGTTCCAGGGTCTCCTCACCTGGGAGGAGAGATCTGGACAGAGCCCAGTAACGTTTGGGACCTGACACACATGGCCTTCCTGTGCAGGGCTGATGGTGGAAAGGATACAACTCAAAATCCTACCAGCAGCCAGGTCTGCCATTTGCCAAACAGTTCCCATGAAAACTCAAGAGTGGTTGACATTTTGATTCTTTGTGGGGCTGTGGCCTCATTTTTACAAACTCTTTCACAAATCAACAGATCTACCAACCTTTGGGCATGGGGCGGGCATGGCGTTTTCCTCATCTTTCTCTCACACCATCTAAAGTGCAGAGTTAGAGGCTTATGTTTCCCGGGCAGCCTCAGGGCGTCTGTAGACCTGGTTCTGAGCTGAGCTCTTTCTGGGGCAGGAGATGTAACAGACCCTCCTCCCAACTCCTGGTCTACCAGAGCAGGGGTCACAGACAACCCTTCAAACTGCAGGGTTTAACTAAAGGATAGTTTGCTTTTTTATTTATTTATTAATTTTAATTTCTTTTAAAGACTTAGGCATTCACCTCTGGAGAGAAATTATGGGTTTCAAGAGTTCTTGACAAAGCGCTTCACTCCAGAAATGTAAAGCCGGCATTTTAAATTTGGTTCTTATTCACTGCTGGAAAGTATTAGAATGAAGATTACAAATTTAATAATGCAACACGGCAGGAATTGGCCCGGCCTCATCTCCAGGAGAGTAATTTGTTCCTGCCTTCAAACCGGCACTTCCCAGCCTCCCTGCATCACCAGACCAGCCTGGTGACACACTCCTAACTTTTTTTTCCTCTGTGCTCTGGCCCACGCAGCCAGCCCAGACACCAGCAGATCAGTACTGGGACAGTCAGACCTGCGTGGGGACAGCTATAACTCAAGGGAGCCAGCCCTGAGCCTCTTGGCTCCATTCTTCTCTGCCGCCACCCAAGAGGTCTTCACAAATCTCAAATCTGAGTCTGTCATGTAGCAGCTAAAAACCCAACAGGGACTCCAACTGTCTTTGAACTCAAGTTCAAGACTCTTGTGGCAGCATTGAAAAGTCAGAGTGACCTTGTCCTGCCATCTCTCCAACCACATGCTTCTCTGCCTGGCCTTTCAGAAGGTCACAGCCCCCACCACTGGTAAGGACTTTGCACCAAAAAAAAAGAAAGAAAGAAAAGAAAGCCAACCTACTGCTGTTGAGTCAATTCAAACCCATAGCAACCCTATAGGGCAGAGCAGAACTGCTCCATAGGATTTCCAAGGATCACCTGGCAGATTGAACTGCCAACCTCATGGTTAGCAGACGTGGCACTTAACCACTACGCCACCAGGGCCTTTGCACAGCTGCTGATCATTATTTAGGTACAGTCGATGTCACTGGTTCAGTGCTAGTCCACCAGCTGCAAGGGCTGGCAATGTGAACCAACTCAGCAGCTCTGCTGATTACAGCCAAGAAAATCTTATAGGACAGTTCTTTGCCACACTGGATGGCTATGAGTCAAAAATAGACTTGAGGGCATCAAACAACAACAATTACAGAGGGGTCCCCCAGAAGTGCACACAGTTAAGTGCACAACTACCAGCCATAAACATTGGTGCTTTGAACACACCCAGAAAGACCTCAAAAGGCAGGCCTAGCGATCTGCTTTCAAGAGGTGTTTGTTGTGCTTACGTGCTGTCGAGTCAGCTCCAGCTTGTAGTGGTCTACGCACAACAGAAGAAAATACTGCCCGCCATGCACCAGCCTCCTAACTTTTGCTTCATTTGAGCTGATTGCTGCAGCTGCTGTAACCATCCTCTTTCCTGAAGATCTTCCTCTTTTTCTCAGGCCCCCATCAAGCATGATGTCCTCTAAGGACTGATCCCTCCCGACAACATGTCCAAAGTACATGAGAGGAAGTCTCACCACCCGAACTTCTAAGGCGCATCTGGCTGTACTTCTTCCCATATAGATTTTTTTGTTCTTTTGGCAGTCCACGATACAGTCCATCTTTTTGCCAACACCCTAATGCAGAGGCATCCGTTCTTCTGTGGCCTTCGTACTGATTGCCCAGCCTTCAGAAGCATATGAGACAACTGAAAATACCAGGGCTTGGGTCAGGCACACTGAGTCCCCAAAGTGACTTCTGTACTTTTGAATATTTTAAAGAGGGCTTTAGCACTAATTTGCCCACTGCAATATGTCATTTGATTTCTTAGCTTCTACAGGCATTGACTATGAATCCAAGTAAAATGCAATCCTTGAAAACATCAAACTTTTATCCATTTATCACGATGCTGCTTACTGATCTAGTTCTGAGGAGTTTGTTACAGCCTTGAAAATGATACGGAGCGGTTCTACACACAGCACTGCCATGAGTTAGAATCAACTCGATGACAACTGAGAACATTTACAGAGCACCAACTGTGTACCAGGGACCTTCTATTAATTCTCACTCCCATCCCGTGAGGCAGACAGTAGAGCTAAGTGGTTACATTCAAGAGTCTGGAGCCTGGGTTTGAATCCTGCCTCTGCCTCTTACTAGCTGTGCTGTCTAAGGCAACTTACTTAACCTCTCTGTGCCTCAGTTTCCTCATCTATAAAATATGACAGTGACAGTACTAGCCTCACGGAGTAGTTATGAGGACTGAATGAGTTAGCTAACAGAAGTTGAGACGTCAGAATAAGGTGGGTACCATGTAAGTGTTAATTATTATTACTCTTGTTTTACAGAGACAGAAACACAAGAACCTAGTGGTTAAATAAATTGGTTAAAGTCACACAACTACAACTGGCAGTGTGGTCTCCAGACTGAAACTTTTGATTTTTACCTTGACATATATTCACTGGAGAAAATTTGGAAAAAAAAAAAAAAGAGTGAGGCAGCAAAAGTTACCCATAATTCTGTCATGCAGAAGGAAGTATGGTTAATATTTCTACCTGTGCTTGTGTGAGAGATAGACAGACAGAGACAAGAAGAGGGGAAGAGGAAATGACTGATGCAGACTGGGAACCCAGGACTGGACTCCTCGCCCCTGTAATTGGTTTCCAAGTCCATGAACCTAGCATTACAGCCCCACGCCTCCCTCCTGCCATCTAGCCCTGTGCCCACAACCTGCCACTGAGTCAATTCTTCCTGCTACAGGCTTTCCTGGCACCCTGTACTTGTCTCATATATCATGGGTCACAGTCATACTCATTACTGTTTAGGGGGGTGTCTGCTGATATCACCCCCAATATACCCTGGACTATAAACTCCACGAGGGTAAAGGCTGGGTCTGTCTTGGGTCACCAGCACTGAGAATGGCCGGGTAGGCTACAGGCAGGTATCACAGTTCCTAACATGGAGGGCTCACAGTGTGAAAAGAGGAAAGTCACAGAAGCCAGATGGTCAAGTGCTGGGGACATGGACAAGTTAAGCTCCAAGGGACCACCCAGGAGGAAATCAACTCCACCCAAGATAAGAGAGGAGAAGACACCCGGAGCCCTGAAGGAGAGGAAGAGAATCCCAGCCACAGAGGTCACTCCAGCTGAGGAGAGGCAGAAAACATGAACTAGACCACCAGCACAGAGGACGTGGGTTTTGCCTGCAAGTAAAAAAAAAGGTGGAGAAGTCTGGAAAAATGAAAGTCAATAATCTCCCCACCCCAAACTTGTTCTCCCTGTTCCTCCTCTGCAGCTACTTTCCAAACTCCAACAGCGTAACTTAGCCATTGTAAAAGATGCTGTATTGCCCACAAAGCCAAAAATACTGTCTGTCCCTTTAGGGAAGAAGCATGCCTCTACACTGTCTCCCAGCAGTCCCCAGCAACAGTAAATGCCAGTCACCCTCAGGAGCAACGTGCCTGATGACATACTGTTTCCTGACTCCCTTCTCCATTCCCCTCCTGAGGCTTCATGTATGACCTGCTTGAACCATATGAACCATGTAAAGCCTTCACATGGTTCAACCTAATATTTGTACTCTAATTCTTGTTTCAGAGTCTGCTTCTGGGGGGAACACAAACTAGAACAGCAGCCAGGTGTCACTGCGCCCATTTTACAGATGAAGTAGTTCTCTGCACCCACACTGCCTCCTTGGTCAAAACCAGTCCAGCTCTGGTTTTGGACATCCCTTTTCCCCAACCAGAGCCTACTAAGTCCTTGATCTATGCAGTGTCATTAGAATACCTGCCAGGTGCAACTGTCTCCACCACCCACAGCCACAGATTTGGTCATGGATGAGGAAACTGAGGCTCTAGAGAATGACTTGCCCAGGTTCACCAGGCTAACAAACTGGTAGACACAAGGTCCCAATCCCCATTTTCTGATAACCTCTCCAGGACATATTTCCACGGCACATCAGCTATTCCTTAATCTTTCACCTTGAACAGTTTGTTGGTGCTCTGCCCACCTCTCTGGATGTGGGGTCAATTTTCTTTGAGGCTCAGTGAGATCAAAGGAGCAAAAATGCTGTGTCCGACGTGAAAGGATTTGGGTTTCCAATGTGCCAAGTGGAAAGTCAAGACAGACACACTTCAAAAGGTGCTTGGAAAGAAGCTCACTAGGAAACATGCAATAGATACTCGTAAGAAAAAGAAGAGGCAGTACAGAACGCTGACAAGACCACATGCATTGGCATCAGGCCTGGGTTGGAAGCCCTAGTCCATCCATTCCTCACTAGCTGTGTGACTGAGTCAAGCGAGGAGTCCATCCTGTTGCCAATTTCTCCATCCTGCCTAATGAGACAGGGCTCATGCCCCACTCATGGGAAACTGGAGATGGTGACCTGAAATAAGAGGCACATATTGGCCAAGACAAGGAGCCCTGGTGGTGAAATGGTTTAGTTCTCTGGTGGTCACCAAAAGGTTAGTGGTTCCCACGTGCCTAGTGGCTCCTGGGAGAGAGATCTGGTGATCTGCACCTATAAAGATTTTTTTAAAAAAACAAGCCCTGCCACCAGGTTGATGCTGACTCACTGTGGCCCTGCAGGACACAGAAGAACTGTCCCATAGGGTTTCCAAGGCTGTATCTTTTTACAAAAGCAGACTGCTGTATCTTTTTCCCATGGAGCAGCTGGTGGGTTCAAACTGCCCACCTTTTGGTTAGTAGCTGAGTGCTTAATCACTGTAACACCAGCCTGGAAAACCCTTACAGGGAACTTCTACTCTGTCACATGGAGTCACTATGAGTCAGAATTCACTCACGGCACCTAACAAGCACATTGCTTTCTGCACCCTATAGCCTGGTATTCCCAGACTGTGGGTGCATTGACTCTGATGGTGCCCCACCCTGATGCCTTTGAGCAAGCTGGACACCCAGCTCACAGCTATTATGACCATCGGCTGCTACCAGCTCACGGGTACCCCTTTCTTTACAGAACCACCCATACTTAGATGATGACAGTCCTTGCCCCAAAAGTTATAATATCTACCCCTTGAACCTGGGAGACTGTCCGCAGCCACCAATGGCTATGAGGGGACAAAGTCAATTCTGCAAGACCATTCACACTCTAGAGCTCCCCGCTCCCCATGGAGTCAGGCTGGACAGCAGCTGAGCTCCTATGTTTTTCTGGCTTCGTCCCCTGTCATTCTGTGTCCTGTCACTTTCATCCACTCCTTTAGTCTATCAGGACTAAACCAGAAACCTGCTTCAGGCCAAAGAGGAGGAAAGAGTTCTCCCACCTTCTATAGTCTTTTTTTTTTTGCATTTTTGGTGAAGGTTTACACAGCAGTTTAAGTTCTCATTCAACAATTTCCATTCACGTTGTTCAGTGACATTGGTGACATTCTTCAAGCTACGTGAATATTCTCAATATTTCCATTCTAGTTGTCTTGTTCCCACTAATCTAGTTTCCCTGCCCCATTCCATTCTCATCTTTGTTTTTCATTTGTTTGTTTCTCATTTAATTTTATTGTGGTTGAGAATATACACTATGTTCTTTTCAATTGCAATTTACAAAGACAGCTGGAGGTGTCTGGAGAATAACAGACATGTGGCATTCTCCCCCTGGAGGAACCCACTAGATTCCCAGCAGGGCCAGGCTTCCCAATTTGAGGTATCTCAGCCAGAACTCAGCATACCCAACAGAAACTGAGCAGAAGTGGCTGCTTCCCGGAGCCAGATGGCTAGCGGGTGGCTTGGCCCAGGCCTAGTGGGCCCCAGAGTCCCCTGGTCTAGTCTTGGTGTTGGGCCGAGCCAGATGAAAGATGTTTCTTAAGACATTTGCTGAGGAACTAATTAATTTCCACTACAGGTCTCAATTAGTGAGATATCTTCCCACCCACTCCCAGGGTGACTCCAGACAGCATTTACCAGGGACAGAGAGTGACAGAAATATGGGATATGGACCTAAAGCCTCAGGTGCTACCAGGGCCCAGGAGGCTACGTGGGACACCTCAGAGGAGAGAAAAGGTCCTAGGCTGGGAGTCCAGAAATGCCACCCTCCTCCTGGCTTTGCCACAGACCTGCCATCAGGCTTTGGACAAATGGCTATTCCTCTCCGGGTCTCCAAAGAATAATGACACATTCAAATTGTGGTCTTGGTGAAGAATATTAAATAAAGCATGGGCTGCCAGAAAAATGAGCAAATATGTCTTGGAGGAAGTACAGCCATAATGCTCTTTAGCAGAGAGTACGGCAAGACTTCATTTCACTTACTTTACCCCTGCCATGAGAAGAGACCAGTAGCTCGAGAAAAACATGTTTGGTAAAACAGTGGGTCAGTGACAATGAGTGGCACCCTCAACGAGATGGACTGACACAGTGGCCACAACAGTGGGGCTGAAATACACTCAAGATCATGAGGATGACAGAGGACCAGGGAATGTTTCGTTCTGCTGCACATAAGGTCACTCTGAGTCAGAGACAACATCACCTAGCAATTCAGAGTTGCAGTGGAAGTTGAAAGAGATGACCTCGGAGAAACTTTCAGCTTGCAGGTTCTAAAATAATAATAACTAACACTTTCACTACATTTTTACCGCATGCCAGGCTCTCTCATTTTACAAAGATTTATTCATTTAATGCTCATGACATCCCTTTGAAGCAGGGAGGGCCTATTATCAGTCCTGTTTTACAGACGAGGAAACTGAAGCTCAGAAAGGTTAAGTAACTTGTTCAAGATCACACAGCTAGTAAGCAGCAGAGCCAGGATCCAAATCCGGGCTGTCTGGCTCCAGAGTTCATAACCTAACCACCATACTATACTGTCCAATACAACCTGCATTCTCTTGAACCCTCACAGTACTTAATAAGAATTTGATAATGGAAAAATACAGGTAAAAAATAGGAGTCTAAAAAACTGTGAAGGCGGTTTGTGGGAGTGGGACTGAGTTGCTGAGGTGGGAGGGAAACTGGCTTTTCCTCGGATGTTCTTTTGGGCTGTTTGGCTTCTTTACCACAAACATATGTTATCATCAGTACAGCTGCTATAAAGGGTTGTAAAAGCTGGCAGCAGCGACTGTACCTCGGACAGTGGGATCAGAGACGGGGGTGACCAGGATACTTTTCCTTGGATATTTTTGGCGCTTTTTAAAATTTTTGTACCACCTTCATACACTACCTAACCCCCAAACACTTACCATTTTAAAAGATTATTCAGTGACCAATCAAGCAAGGACTGGCTAAAAGGAAATCCGGGGGGTGGGGGGCAGCCGGGAGTGACAAATGACCCTTTAGAGGCTATTGCAGAGGAGAGTGTCTGATGGGGGAGCAGACCGATGTCCTCCCTTTTCTGGGAGATGCTGGTTGTATCTAAACAAGACCCTCACTTTGCAGATGGAGATGCTGGTGGCGGGTGCTGCAAAGTCAATTTTCAACTTACAGCAACCTGATGTGATCGAATAAAACTGCCCCATAGAGTTTTCTAGGCTGTAACCTTTCCTGAGGTCCCAAAATGTACATACAGAAGGGGCCACAGGAGACCCTGGAATTCAGGGCTGAAGACCCCTCTTGAAGCTCCTAGGCCCACCTCTCCAGAAGCTCCACCACACATACAGGGAAGACCAGACATCCCAGTCAGGTAGCACATGTCCCTTCCTCCCACCCAGGAGTGCCCATCGCACCCCTCTCATGAAGTCGACAAGTGCGCCAGTAACCAGCTGCCATCAAGTCGACCCACGGTGACCTCACATGTGCCCAAGTAGAACTGTGCTCCATGGAGTTTTCAAGGGCTGACTTTCTGGAATTAGACTGCAAAGCTTTTCTTCCAAGGACCCTCTGGATGGGCTTGAACCACCAACCTTTTGGTGAGTAGCTGAGCACATGAACCATATGCACTGCCAAGGACTCCACAGTCCAGACAGCAGCTACCGTATCTTGGATGCCTCTGATGTGTTATGCTTGCATCATATCTAATCCTTCATGCTGTTTTGCAAAGGATGAAGCTGAGTCCAAGAAGGGTGACATAGCCTGGTCAAGGTACACAGCTGGTAAGCAGCAGCGGCAGCAAACCCAGGTGTTCACACCTCCAAAGCTTTTTCCATAGCCTGAGTTGCTGGTTTGGGGGAGTATCTCCCATCCATTTAAGACAAGCTCCACCTGGAAGCTATATTGGGCTTTATGAAGCTGAGTGGGAATCTGATCAACTCATCACATTTGGCCCCTGCCTCCCATCTGAGCTAGACCCCCACCTTTCAATATAAAATTACTAGGTACCCCTTTCTTAGAAACATCTAGATAACCTGACTTAGTAAGCTCCCTTGGTAGCTGTTCTCAGCACTTTGCCCCTTTCCATGGATGATTCCTTTAATTTACTTCTTCCTTGGCTTGGCTGGCTGGTAGAGGTTTGTCCTCAAATGAACTTTGTGGTTTTAATGCAGAGCTTTGTGGTTTTACCAGTCAGGGAAAGGACTGTGTCCAGTTCCGTCTGGTGATAGACCTGTGCCCCTCAGAGTCACCTGAGCCATCTGAGTCCAATATCCCAAGAAAGGCTATCATGACCTAATGGGTTATTCATGTTGCCTCATTTATCATTTGTACAGATGACTTCCTAAAGGACTGATGGGACCTTGCACATTAAACCCAGCGCAAAACAGGACAGCAGCTGAGACTCACTTGGATCAGAGACCACGTGGTGGAAACAGCAGGACCTGAAGACGATTCCTAGGTACCAAATGTGGTACCCAGTGTCCCAGGATCCAAGACATAAGTAGCCAGGAGACATCTCTAATCCAATGATTCTACGGTAAGGGTCTCTAGACCACCAACACTGCCACACCTGGGAAGTAGGTGCAAACAGGATTCTCAGGTCTCACTCTATACATACTGAACGAGAAACCCTGGCCTGCTGTGGCACCCAGCAATCTGTGTTTTAACAAGCCTTCTAGAAGATTCTGATATTCTTTCAAGTTTGCAAAGCACTGCTCTAATCTAGTAACACTGACAATCACAGCAACCGCAACAACAGCTGCAGCAGGTACTGCTGTATTAGTACCGACTAAAGCTCAGCTGCTAAATGTTTGACTCCACCAGCTGCGCCTTGGAAGCCCTAAAAGAGCAGCTCTACTCTGCCCTGTGGGGTTGCCATGAGTTAGAGTCAACTTGACCCCAGTGGATGTTTCTTTGTTTTTCGGTTTTAAGGTGCCAAGCATTGAGGGGCCCTGGTGGCTCAGTGGTTAAGCGCTTGGCTACTGATTGAAGGTTTGGCAGTTTGAACCCATCAGCCGCCCTGTGGGAAAAAGATGTGGTAGTCTGTTTCTGTAAGATTATGGCCTTGGAAGCCCTATGGGGCCGTTCTACTCTGAGCCACAGGGTCACTATGAGTTGGAACAGACTCAACGGCAGTGGGCATGGCCTTTGGATAGGAGTCAAGTATTAAGTAAATACACTCCCTCATTAGTCTTCATAACTGAGGATATCTTCATTCCATGCCTGCTCTAGTCCCGGGCTAGCTCAGCGTTGTTCATTATGTCACTTCTCACAGTCACCCTTTGCGGTACCTTTCCTGGTATTATGCCCCATTTTACAGATGACAAAATTGAAGCTCAAAAAAAGGGAAGCTACTTGCTGAAGGCCACACATTTTTGTGAGTGGCAGGAAAAACAAACAAACCCCCATGGCCATTGAGTCAATTCTGACTCATAGTGACTGTAGAAGGCAGAGCAGAACTGCCGAATTGGGTTTCCAAGGAGCAGGTGGTAGATTCGAAGTGGCAGAGACAGTGTGAAAATTCAGGTTTGTGGAGTTTCAAAGCTAGGTTCTTTCTGCCCCACCGTGGACACTTCTCAGCGTCTCACATGGCCACATCAGTCCCCAGACACTAGGAAGCAGGTACAGGTGAGGTGCGAGGAGGGGAGCAGGGCAGAGAGACCCCTGTCCCAGTGCATTCCATGTCTATGTACAATGTGAAAGGAAGCCACATAATGCGTTTAGAGGCATGGTCACCTGTGTCAAAGGGACAACAACAGGAACAAAGAAAAACTAGGGACTCAGGAGACAGAGTTCCTGGCCTCTCTGCGACGGCTGGGGCACTTTTCCTTTTCCCCTCTCTGGGCCTCAGTTTTCCCCACCTGATGCTCCTTATCATTGCCTACCAGGCTGAGATGATCTTCCCCTTCTGACCCCACTGGTCTCCTTTTCATTCTCTAAGCATCCAAACTCACACCCATTCAGGGCCTTTGCACTACCTGTGCCTTCTGCCTGGAACACTCTTCCCCCTCAGATTCCCACTACTGGCTCCTTGTCACCTCCTCATTGAGCTTTTCCTGAGTACCTCACCTAATATTACCTCCTAATACATCACCCTGTTTTATTTTCACTCCCCTTAATACAATCTTAAATTGTTTATTTTCTATTGCTTGCCTATTCATTGTCTGTCTCCTCTACCCCAGAACATATCTCCATGAGAACAGAAACCGTTTCTGTCTTGTTCTCCAATAGATCGCCAGCACCTAGAACACTGTTTGGCACTAAGCAACTAATTGAGTAACAGTTGAATGAATAAATACCAGAGAAGAAAACTTGGACTTGGAGCCCAGAGCCTTGGACCCTTAATGTGTGACTTTGGCAAGACACTCTCCTTCTTTGAGCCGCAGTTTCCCTCCTTGCCTAAGGAGCGGACTGGACTAGCTGCTCTCCAAGGGTCCTTCCAAAACAGGCAAGCTTGGAAAGCCAGGCCTGGAACCCATCCAAACTGGTTCATCCAGAGGAGGGAGCTGGCCAGGGTCCTGCAGCACCTGCCCTCACTCCGTACCACCCGTGTCCCTGCCCAGCCACCCAGTCATCTCACTCCCCCACTGCAGAAACTGTTAATGAAGTGCGCACTGCTAAATGCAGTTACAATTACGGGGGCTAAGAATAAGGCGCTGACATCAGCCTCGTCTCAGTTTCCGAGTGAATCAGAAGGGGAGGGGGGAGGGGGGAGGAAGGCGAAAGTGGGGGGATGGTGCCAGGGAACTGTCAAGTGGAAATAGCACAGCGTTAAATATAATCCAGTCCTGGCCTACATCGGGCTGGAGAGGCAGGTGATGGCTTGGCCCCCCGGGCCTGGGCAGACAACTGGATTCTTCAAGGAGGCGAGGTAGCTACAGCCACTGTGGAGTGTGATGAGGACCATCAAGGAACTGATGGCCAGGAAGGGACTTGAGCAGGCTAGAGAGGGGACTGGGGTGAGATGGCAGCCCCTAATGGAGCACATCAAAACAGGCTCTTATCACTCGCTGGCTATGCCAACACCAGCACAGGCCCTGGAACGCACACAGCCTTCTGCCACCCAGGACCTCGCTGCATGCCCAAAAGCAGAAGGTGGTCGCTGCAGTCACACCTACATCTGAATCACAGCCAGGCAACCTGGAAAAACCACAAAGCACTCCAACTCCAAGTTGCCTGATTTGCCTCATCTGTAAAGTGGGTACATCTGCAATAGCAGCTATGCCTTCAGGTCGCCACGGGCTACAGGGCAACCAGAAAGCACTAAGCATAGAGCCCAGTACCTAGCAAGCCTTTCAATTTTATTTTTACCACCCTGAGAGATGCTTCCATCTGGATAATGATCTTGTTCCCTAGGTGAGGAAACTGAGGCACAGGAAGGTTAAGCCAGGCCCGGAAGGTGGAGTCACATCCAAGTCCAGTTATCTTTCTGCGACAGTAAGATAAGACATGTGTAGCCTTGGAGGTTGGGGTGGTTTGCAGATTCTAGTGGGAGACTGTGCAGCCTTTGAGCATCTTCTCCAAAAGGGCCGCCTTTCTCACAATTTTTGAAAGATAAGCTGAAGTGATGTTTGTGACGACCATAATGAAAAGATGTTAGAGCAAGCAAAGTAAAAGAAAGACCCTGACACAGGAGAATGTCAGTCTGAGGGCGGACGCTTTCTTACATTTTCCCTTTCCTCCAAATTTCCACCCCACCCCCTCACACTGCCTCCAGTTACAACGGGCTCTGCACTGGATTTGGGGTGGGTGGGGTAGGAAGGTGGAGCCGCATCCTCAAAGGGAGACAGGGTGACAGGACCCTTGTGTCCCCTTCCCACCAAACAGAACCAGCGGGTGCTTTGGCAGCTGCAAAACCAAGGAAGTGAGAGCTTTCAGTCTGGAAGCTTGTCTGGGGAGGAGTGATTTAAAAGTCAGCCACTGTCATTGAGTTGATTCAGACTCATAGCAACCCTATAGATCAGGGCAGAAGTGCCCCATAGAGATTCCAAGGAGCACTTGGTGGAACTGATCTGCTAACCTTCTGGGTAGCAGCCGTGGCATTTAACTATTATGCCACCAGAGTTTCTAGGGGTGCTTTACGGAGGGACAACTTAAGGAAAGTACTCTCACAGCATCAAAGCAGATATTGGTCCAACGATCTATATAATGAGGGAAGTGGCAGATCCCCAAACATTTGATGTTTCTGAGAAAATTCAGAATAATTCAGACGAAGTGGTTTGGGTCCGTACTTGCAGTCTCCAGTCTTAAATTATGGGAATAACTGAATTCAGTTTTTTAAAATAAAACGTATTTCAGCTATCCAAATCTAGAGTTTTGCCCAGCACCCAAGTCAGAAAGAAAACCACAGCACTCAGTGAGAAAGGGGGGGTAAGCTGGAAGTGGGGGGAGTAGGAAGTGGGATGCCCTGGGGGTGAGCATGGAAACAGAGGCTTCAAAACCCCAACCTCCTGCTCACCAATAACTACGATATTCTAAGAGTATTCTCAGGCATCCTTCTCACCATCCCCCTCACCCACCGGGTCCCAGCCCCCCTCCAGGGCTGAAGGACTGTTCCCACCATCTCCAAGGGAAGGGGTGGGAGAGTAGGACATTTTGTTTCCCAGAAAAATCTCAGGTCAAATTTCAAGGACAAAAGTTAGCACTTGTTCTGGGAAAGAAAACTCTGCCAAATGGAGTGAGTTGGGGGTGGAGAGAAGGCAGGGAGATGGCAAGAATTCCAGTGTGGTCATTCCAGGTGCCTCGGTCGGGGGGTGGGAATTGGGCTGTCACTCCCCCTGCCAGAATCTGTCTGGCAGGATATGGGTATCTCCACTCCAAAACCCAGGAGAAGTAACTCAGACAACCCCCTCTATTTCCTGTCTGTCACTATTGGGTAGCCGGGGGCTGCGGTACTAAATTGTGGGTCCCATCCACCATGCCCCCACCCTCAGACTGGGCCTGAGCGGAAGGAGGCGGTACCATGAAGGGCTTTCCAGCCCAGAGATGTGGCCCGCACTGTTAGGAGAGGGACCGGGTAGCCGGCCCGTGTTGCCATGGCAACCTCCTCCCTGCGCTAGCTCAAAGCATCCTATGGGCAAATCGGTACTGGCTGCTCCAGCTTCTCCGCCCTTACCTTGGGCGGGGGAGAACTGGACGCTGAAACCACTCAGTCAGGCTCAGAAACAGCATCCTCAGTTCCAGACCCTAATGTAACACCCCTCTTCAGCATTTTCTGGAAACTAGAGACACCCCTACTCCCCATTTGTGCTCCAAAGGCCAACAGGCAGAGCTGGGACTACAATGTGGTGCAAATGGAACTGTTAAAAAAGAGGGTAGAGGGGTAGCTGGAATGCTCCCCATTCTCTTGGTTTGTACGCAAGTCCCCCAAAGCCCCATCACTAAGCTATTTCCAAGAAGGGGGGCCCAGCTGTGTTTTAATGGCTATAACAATGTAATAACAATCACCGACAAAAATTAGAAAACATTTTGAGATCAGACTTCCACCCCTCCCCAAGCCCACAGATTTTTCCTACAGTCATGCTCAGAAACAGTTCTTACTTGGTAATAAGACAGATAATAGCTAACATGTATTGACAGCCTACCTTGTACTAGGTACTCTGATAAGCACTTATGCTACATAAATAGCATAATAGTAAAGAGTACAAACGCTTAAAGCAGACTTCCCAGGTTCAAATCCTAACTCCCTCACTTCCTAGCTGAGTGACCTTGAGAGCATTACTATCTTTGTGCCTCAGTTTTCCTATTTAAAAATGGGGATGTTAGCAGGATGTCAATTTTATGGGGTTGCTATGCTGAATGAATTAGAATAATATATTTAAAGTATTTAGGAGGCTGTCTAGCACAAGGTAGCCTTTTTAAAATGTTGACCCTAGGCAATCCATACTACTACTGTCTTCCTCATACATACAGATGAGAAAACCAAGGTCACACATCCAACTCCTCACCACCTGAAACCTTCCCCAGTTACAAGCTCAATTCCAGCAAGGCTGAGAGAGACACACAGACACAACATGCCCCCAGTTGCACAGCTCTCTACAGTCCCAGCATCCTAGTGATAAAGGGCAAGAACGACATCAGAAATGAGAGTTCAGCAAGCATAAGAGGAAACAGAAAAACCAAACCCTCTGCCATTGAGTCAATTTCATCTCACAGCAACTCTACAGGACAGAGTAGAACTGCTCCATAGCTTCCAAGGAAGCCCCTGGTAGATTTGAACTGCCAACTTTTTGGTTAGCAGCCATAGCACTTAACCATTATGCCACTGGAGTTTCCGAGCATGAGAGAAGAGGCCCCTTAAGAGGAATTCCAGGAACATGCAGTGGCCTGTGTCCCATAGTGGCTAGAAAGAGATGGGAGGAAGGGTGGCTGCCCCGGCCACACCAACATTCAGAGGCTCCCAAGTCCAAGGCAGGAGAGTGCCCTGGTTCAGCTAAGGCTAATGAGAAAGTCTCTCTTTCACCCTGTTTCTCAGGAAACTAGCTGAAGACCAGCATGCAGACCCTGAAGATGGCTCTGGCTCCATCTGGATTATGAAAAAGATGCAATCCCACTAGTGGGAAACAGCAGCACATGGGAGGCTCCTGGATAAGCCTGAGAGACAACACCCTTCTGAGATGGACCCATCAGGGATCAAAACCAAAGCCATATCCACTGCCATTGACTCCAACTCACAGCAACCATATAGGACAGAGGAGAATGGCCCAGGGTTTCCAAGGAGTGCCTAATGGTTTTGAACTGCGGACCTTTTGGTTACCAGCCAAAGCTCTTAACCACTATGCCACTGGGGCTTCCCCATGAGGGACAGAGAGGCATTAAATGGATGCAGGGGAGGAAGAGGAAGGCCAAGCACAGCCATTTGTGACAGCCCTCCCGGGAAGGTGTGTCCTGCCCAGTATCTGAGAGACTATTCAAACTGGTTTTAGAAGGTAGTTCAGCACAGTGCTGCTCTAAAAGAATCAACCCTGAAAGCTTCTTTAGGTGAAAATTAATGACTTTGAAAACAAGAGAATTCAGCACCAAGACAGCATTCCCTACTTCCGATTTATGCCAGACACTCATTATTCTGCCGGAAATGAAACTTGATTTGTACCCTCCCCCTCTCCAACTCAACGCATCCCTCCAGATGAGCAGACACAGTGAACACAAGAAGCCCAAACCAAACTCCGGCTGCCAGCAGCTCCCGGAGGCCTCATAACCCGGGAACCATTTTCTACACAGCGAGACTGTGGCTTTTTTTTTTTTTTTTTAAATCTTCTGTCAAAGGGAGAGCTACTGGTTTGCTAGAAAGAGAACCAGAAACCTGCTTTTAGTCTCCACTCTGTGCCTGTCTCACTGGGTGACCTTGGGACACACGTGCTCGCACACACACACACACATTGAAGGGTTCCATTTCTCATCCATTTGAGCGGGCAAAAAGGAATTAGATGACAATTTGTCCATCTTTCCCAAGTGAACCATTTGAGAATCTGAAGAAACCCTTTGGAAAAAAACAATTGGGTGGACCTTTAAAAAGATCTCCAGTACGACATGAAGTTATCTGTTCTGAATTAAGAGAAAGCAGAGGAAGTCACCTGCAGCCTGTGTAACGAATAAGGTGACTGACCCTGACACAGAGCATAACTTTAGAGAAAACCCCAACCATACATGCCTCCAATGTTCCTACAAACCCATGCTCTGCCAAGCCTGGCTCTTGAGACAGAACGGGCCTGCTGAACTTCAGGACAGTCCCCTAGTCATCACTTGAGGAGTGGAAGCCAGCTCACCTAGTCTGGGGTGGGGGACTTGCTGCCCGGTTTCTGTCTGCAGCTGCCCCTTCCCCAGACCCCGGGTCTGCCTCACTGCCTCTCTTAGCTTATGTTCCCTGGAGCCAGACCATTCCTCCTCATCTCGCCATGTTCAAAATACTAACAGGACTCCTTCAGCTACGTCAAGGGGAGAAGTTAAACCTCTGAACCTCAGTGGCTTTTTCTTTCTTCTGTGCAGTGGGAATCCAGACAGGCTTTGCAGTCACCATCCTTGGCCTATCCCTACGTCTGGGTCAAAGAGCAATGCAGTCCTGATAGGGATCTACCTTACAAACCCTCCATTAATTCATCTGGCCCATAAATTATTTTGGAGAACCTTCTCTCCTCCACCCCATCACGCACTCATCAGCCACTGTCCCATGCTTATGTTTTATCCGGCTAGTCAGCATAATCACACAGGGTCCCTGCAGGCAAGGAGTCTTAACTCAGTCTCCTGAATTTTCGAAAACTGTAGCCAAAATTCCTGTGGATGGTGGATATTGGTGTTACTTTGAGAGATAATCTGTATTTCCATCAGCTTCTCAGAAGTGTCCATGAAACCGTCTTGCTCCACCCCTACATGCACCTCTTTGCTGAATTCAAATAACTCTCAGTTTTTCAGCTTGCAGAACACTTTTCACTCCACCCTCACAGTATATAGACCCTTGTGTATGAGGTATTGGCATCCCCATTTTACAGATGAGGAAACTGAGGCTCACGGGTGGCATGACTTGCCCAAGGTCACAGCCAACGAGCAGAGAATCCAGACAGGAATCTGATTCTGACTCCAAATCTGGCATTCTTTGGGGAACTCTCACCCAAGCCTTCTAACACCCCCACCTGTTGGAGGATTCACAGTTCACACCCCAGAACCAGATGTGGAAGGCTCAGCTTCCCTCCTCAAGCTAGTCCCAGAGCCCCAAAGAGCCGCTTTCTCCTCCTCTAGGGCTCTAGAAGAGGTTGTGTGCAGGCCTAGGAGCAGGAGGTTCAGCTGCTGGGTGGTGGCTGGTTTCAGGCCACCCAGAAGGGGACACTCCGGGGACTAGAGCACTCGAGGTCAGGGACGCAGCCCAACGGGCAAAAGAGCGTTTAAGCGCAGAGTTAGTGCCTCCCTACACCTCCCTCTGGGATGAGCAGGTAGGAAAGGAGAGGAAAGGCTGTCACCTGGGCAGTTCCCAGTGGTCTGCCCCAGTCTGATAAAAACCTGGAGCCCGGAGCCCCAGCGTGTGGGGTAAGGGCGGAGATAACGGGATGCTTAAGGCCTCGGAGGCGCAGGAAGTGGGGTCTTGGGCTGGAAGCCTCAGACGCAGCCGAGACAAAGATGGAGAGCTGAGGTTTGCGCGCTACCCTCAATGGCTGGGGGCGCGTCAGAGCCCCAGGGGTGGGGCGGCCAGAGCTCACAGGGGTGGGGAGTGAGTACACACACAAGGCTTAGAGAGGGTGGAGGACATCCTGTGGGCGCAGGTAAGTAAGGAGAGCTAAATCTAGGGGACCCAAAGGGCCCACCTGCGGGCAAGGGGAGAATGCAGAAGATCTAGGGGTGCCTGGTGGTGGGGACAGCCTGAACAGATCGCATCCTAGAGACCCTACGGTGCAGTGAATTGGAAAGGAGACCCTGACGGTGCATTGCCGAGTGAAGTTGGGGAGGAGACAGTGGCCAGTCTGAGGGCGCACCAGGTCGGGTGGCCCCCCAGGGGCCTCGGGCTCTGGATCCCGGGACACCCCCCGGGGGTCAGGGGCCCAGCCGCGTGCTCACCCGCATCCTCGTCATCGAAGGAATTCATGCACGGAAAGTAGATGGCGAGCGCCTCGAAGGAGGCGGACAGGCTGAGGCGGCTCTGCGAGCGCTCCATGCCGGCGCCGGCGCCCGGCGCCTCGGCCGAGGCAGCGGCGGCGGGCGGCTTGGGCAGCTTGGCCGCCCCATTCTTGACGCGGAGTACGGCGCGCGGCGTGGTGGCGGCGGCCCGGGCCGGGGCTCCGCGGCGGGGCTGGCGGGCTGGGGGTCCAGGCGGCGGACTGCAGGCGGGCGAGGAGCTGGCGACGCGCGGACCCCGAGGAGCGCGGTGTTACCGGCGGCGACGGTGGAGGCGACAGCGGCGGCGGCAGCGGCGCAGCGCGCTCTGGCCGGCAGCGCCCCCCCCACCGCCGGCCACGCGGGGCGGGCTCGGAGCCGCGCCGCAGCCAATCCGCGCCGTCGGGGGAGGGGGTGCACGCCGGGCGGGGGACCGAGGGCTTGGGCTGCCACCCTCCTTGCGGCCCAGGCAGGTGTCTGTTGCTGGAGAAGAAGCGAAGTGAGGCTCCTTGTTCCCCTGGCCGGTGGCGATGCCACCCTCCTAGACCCTCTGCCTCCAGCCCCCACATTCCGCCTTCACACATGCCCAGGACGCAGGCGTCCAGTCATCGACCATAACAGGCCTCACCCAGGGACGCAAATACGCTCAGGAGGGCCACCTTCAAAGCCACCAGCACAGACCCCCCGCATTCAGCCGCCGACACAGAGACCCTCAGATTCACACAGGAACCGACAGAGAGGCTCAAACAGGCACCCACACTTACACATTCACTCTGCAAAATCCGCTACAGACACCTCAGACTCACACAGGGACTCTCAGACAGACAGACATGCAAATACACTCACTTATAGACACTCGGACAAACAATCCCACAGACACCCTCAAAGAACCTGGGTCTCACACTGGGAAATGCTTAGATAGACATACTGACAGGTTCCACCGCACAGAAACCTGCAGACACCCTCAGCAGTCGGCTTCCCCACATAGACCCTCGGACCCCAAACAAGCCCACCAAGACTTTCAGATAGGCACACACACACACTCATACCCCATACTTACTCACAGGCATTCTGAAACATACAGCTGTAATTCACACACAGACACTCATACACTCAAATAAACACACTCTAGACCCTCACACAAGCACAGGCAGAGATGATTAGTGACACCCAAGTGTCAACACCCTCAGCACTGACACATACAAGACCCTGAAACTCAACACACAAGCACTCTGACAAGTATGCGTACAGACATTCTCAGATACACACAGAGACTCTTCGACATGCTCAGATAAACATGTTCTCTCAGGCCCACAAAATACATGGCTGTTGTTTTATATCACTATGTTTTGGGGTGATATTTTATGCCATAATGGAGCAGTGACCTTGAGCAAGTGAATTAATCTCTTCTGAGCCTCAATTTCTTCTATCATAAAAGAGGAATTACACCTCGCTGTTTGGATATCATCATTAGAATCTGTTAATAAAACGCAGGGTCTTTAGAACAGTACCCAAAACACAGCAAATGCTCTGCAGGTATGAGCTACTAATCATTCAAAAAACTGTCAGAGGCCGACATCCACAGCTAGAAGGAACCTGAAAGATCATCTAACCCCCTCATTGGGAAGAGAGGGAAACTGAAGTCCAGAAAGTGCAAGGGATTGCCTAAAACCACATAGCACCTGAGGACAGAACTGTGGCCAAAGTGAGATGTCCTGACCTGAGCCACAGCTCTACCTGCTGGACTCCAGGCTGCCTGCTCCCCAGAAGTGGACGTATAGAAGAAAGCCAACCAGTGGAAGTGAGTCGACCCTGGCCAGCTTCCTGGTGTACTTTCCTCTTCCTTCATTGGCTGATATCTACAAATTTCACCATTGGGATTTGGACAAGTAAGGTTAAATTTTTTTAAACCATTTTTAAATATGTACTTTCCCCATGCATGATGTAAATTGTCTGCTATTTGCACGTGAGGAGGAATAAGGTGTCCTACAAGTCTGATAGTGGAGGGATGCTTGAGATTATGGATGGGGGAGTGGTGAATCCAGAAAGGGAAAGATTGGGGAATCCAAGACAAGTTTCCAGTTTGGGATTCAAGGTCCATTGAGGTGGAGGATACCGAAGGCCAAGCAGCTGGGTGGAGTGCAGTTGAAGGAATAGAGCCTGATTAAGTTTTCAATGTCTGTCCTTATTCTAGCCATGTGACCTTCAGCAAGTTCCTTCAGGGTTCTCGTTTGAAAAAGTGGGGGTGGAGTGGGGAATAACTAATGTTCATTTTGCCTGTCAAGGTGTCTTGCAAATATCTATAGATTGCCTGGCTTTTGTTTTCTTCCCCCTTTGCTACCAAGTTGATCCCAATGCCTGTGGACCCTGTCAGAGTAGAACTGACCCTCGGCATTTCCAAGATTGTAATCTTGATGGAAGCAGACTGCCACATCTTCTTCCCTGGGAGCGGCTGGTGGGTTCCAAACACCAACCTTTTTTAGCAGCCAGCCGCCTTAACCACTACACCACCAGAGCACCCTGCCTGGCATTTAGTGGGTACTTAATCCTGGTGAGACAGTGTCAAGTGCTACTGCAGCTGTTAACCAGGCAGGTGCAGTTCGAATCTGCCAGGCAGTTAATTATACTCTGTCTGTAGGGTTGCAATGAGTTGGAATCAACTTGAGGTTTTGAGTTAATAGATTCATTCATTCAAGTTATTCCCGGTTCTAAGAATATACTAATATCAAACTCAGTGCCATCAAGTTGATTCTGACTTGTAGTGACCCAATAGGACAGAGTAGAACTGCTCCATAGGGTTTCCAAGAAGCACTGGGTAGATTTGAACTGCTGATCTTTTGGTGAGCAGACATAGCACTTAACCACTATGCCACCAGGGTGTCCTCTAAGAATATAGGGATAAATGAAACACACCTAGGCCCCTGGCTTCAGGGTGTTTCCAATGTGGCAACATTAAACAAAAAATATGCCATAATTATTTAAGTATAACATGATACAATGGCTTCATTATAATAATTTTAATTGTGATAGGTGCCGTAAAAGATACCTATATAGATAGGAGCCTTGGTGGCAAAGTGGCTGCTAACCAAAAGGTTGGTGGTTAGAACCTAACCAGAGCTCTGCAGTGGAAAGACCTGACAA
Organism: Heterohyrax brucei; assembly: GCA_028571685.1. Classification (NCBI taxonomy): domain Eukaryota; kingdom Metazoa; phylum Chordata; class Mammalia; order Hyracoidea; family Procaviidae; genus Heterohyrax; species Heterohyrax brucei. The sequence goes on from CM053156.1 coordinate 73,265,498, forward strand.
TCTGCTTCCATCAAGATTGTTGTTGTTAGGTGTCTTCGAGTCGATTCCAACTTGTCGTGACCCTATGCACAATGGAACAAAACACTGCCTGGTCCTGTGCCATGCCCACAATCATTTTTAAGCTTAAGCCTATTGTTACAGCAACTGTGTCAGTCCATCTCACTGAGGGTCTTCCTCTTTTTTGCTGACCCTCTACTTTACCAAGCATGATGTCCTTCTCCTGGGACTCAGCCCTCCTGACAACGTGTCCAAAGTATGTTAAGATGTATTCTTACCATCCTTGCTTCTAAGGAGCACTCCGGTTGTACTTCTTCCAAAACAGATCTGTTTTTTTGGCAGTCCATAGTGTATTCAATGCTCTTCTCCAGCACCACAATTCAAAGGCATCAATTCTTCTTCTGTCTTCCTTGTCCGTTGTCCAACTTTCACATGCATATAATGCGATTGAAAATGCTATGGCGTGGGTCAGTTGCACCTTAGTCTTCAGGGTGACATCTTTACTTTTCAACACTTGAAAGAGGCCTTTTACAGCAGATTTTCCGCATACGGTGTGTCTTTTCATTTCTTGGCTGCAACTTCCACGGGCACTGATTGTGGATCCAGGCAAAATAAAATCCTTGAAAACCACTGTCTTTTCTCCATTTATCATGATGTTGCTTACTGGTCCAGTTGTGAAGATTTTTCTGGGTCAGTTCTACTCTGTCATAAGGTCATGAGTGAGTCGAAAATTGATTAAATGGCACATGACATCAACAATACAGATAGATACACTTTATATTGTGAGTGTACTACCCGTGTGCCCGCATACGAACATGAGTAAACATGGTGCAAGAGTGTCTCTGTGTATGTGTATGTGTATGTGTATGTGTATGTGTATGTGTATGTGTATGTGTATGTGTACGTGTACGTGTATGTGTATGTGTATGTGTATGTGTATGTGTATGTGTATGTGTATGTGTATGTGTAAAGGAATCCAACCCATCCTGCGAGAATTAAGGAAGGCTTCCCTGAGGAAGTAATGTTTCAGGCTGAAATGGAACCTACTACGTGCTCGGCTATGTCTTGGTTCTGAGGATGCATCAGTAAATACGATAAAGTCAATGCTTTCACTTTGTATTTTAAAATAATCCCTCAAGCTTCTCTGAGCTGAATGAATTGGAAGGAATTCAAAGTGTTGCCTTCTTCTTTCTCATTAGACAAGTCCTGATTTGCATCAAAAATTCACTGATTATTTTTAAAATGAGGAAGAGCAGAAGAGGCTGTGAAAGACTATCCAGCTAGGTAGGTGAGCTGAAATGGGATGGGAGGTGCTGGGTCCTGAGGCCCGATGGAACCCTACACTGGGGACTGGGTGGAAAGAAACAAGGGCCTGAGCTGAGGAGAGGGCAGGACAGGCCATGTCTGAGAAAGTTTCAGAAAAAACTTGAGTAGTGACAGACAGGATAGGGGTGGGGAAGGAATTCTGAGCATTAAGGGAAAACAGTGCATATGAGTGACCCTTCTTCTTCAAGTGTCTCTCCTGTAAATTGAAAGGCTGGGGGACATGGGCCCTAAATTTGCATATTTAGCAAGACCCAAGTGAATGCCTCTCACCTGGAGAGAATGAAAAGTTGCTGGAAGGTAACCAAAGCTAATGCTGGACCTGCAGTCAACTGTGCTGGTTTGTCAGAGAGGAAGGCTGACCTTGTCTCGATCTGCCTGCTGGGGTAGGGGTGTGTGTGTGTGCAGCATCTCTGTTTATGTGTCCTTTATCTGTCCATGTCTTCAAAAAGGTAGGCACTTTTGTGTATCTGTGTCCTTAACTGTGTGGTGATGACCTTGTCTCTGGACATGTCCTTGCAATGTCTATTTCCTTGCTTTACAAGTGTCAAGTCTAGCTTTGAATGCAACATGCATCCTTGCCTTGTCCTTGTCTCTGTGTGCACAGCACCCATGCATCGTCATCTGTGTATGTGTCTTTGTCTGCTTGAGTGGGTATGTGTTTGTGCCTTCTATTTTTGGTGTGCCCTCTATGTCTGCCTTATCTCTAAGTTTATTAGTGTTTCTGTGTGTGTATAATTGAGTTGCATTGTCTATACTGGTATGTAAGTATAAAATTTTGGTAGTTGTCTGCGTAAGCATGTGTCTGTGTCTTTTTGTATGTGTTTGTCAGCTAGTTCAATTTGAATGCTTCCTTAACTGGATATAAATGTCTGTTCTCTGTGAATTTGTCCTTGCCCATGTCCACACAGACTGGTAGCTTCAGAGGGGACCCTTGTATTTTCTCAGATTGATCTTTGCCTTCTAGTGGCTAATACAGGACTTGAAGCTAACGGGAATAGAGATACTAAGATCTCTTATAAACTTCAAGTCCCCTAGTCAACTACCTAACCACTAATTTCTTCATCCATCCATCCATCCATCCATCCATCCATCCATCCATCCATCCATCCATCCATCCATCCATCCATCCATCCATCCATCCATCCATCCATCCATCCATCCATCCATCCATCCATCCATCCATCCATCCATCCATCCATCTGTCCGTCCGTCCATCCATCCATCCGTCCGTCCGTCCGTCCGTCCGTCCATCCATCCATCCATCCCGAGTACACTGATACTTACTAGCTATGTAGTTATCTCTCTTACAAATTACTGAACTTCTCTGTGTCTCAGTTTTTTCATCTATAAAATGGAGATGATAAAAGTACTTACTTGATGGGGTTTACAGAAGGTTAAATGAGATGCTATGTATAAAACCCTCAGTACATTGTGTGGCACATAATAAGTGCTTGTTACGTTAACTAGCATCATCATCACCACCATCACTGTTGTCAGTATATTTCAGCACTTTACTAAGGGCCACCCCAGAGCTAGAAGAGGGCGGGGACCTGCTCACAGCAGTGGACATTAACTGCCTCAGGCACCACCTTCCTGTGTGACTTAGGTAAAGCCTATGACCTTTCTGGACCCATAGGGTGGGTAGAACATCCTTCCCTGCCTCTTTTATGGAGATGATGGGTGCACCTATGCTTTAGAAACTATAAAGAGCTATGCACAATGATGTAGCAACCAAGGGACACCCCAAAGCCTCAGAATGGCAAGAATGTGTCCTGGGTCATGGATAGTCAGGAGAAGTAGGGCAGAGCCAGGAGCAGTTACCAGAGCAGTACCCAGCCCACTGCCTCCTGCCACCTCCTTCCTGTTGTATCCAGCTTCTATTCTCCCTCTGGGCAAGAACCTAAACTGCTCTTGAGGCTGGGAGTTAGAGTAGTGGGAAGAGAGAAGGTGGGCAGGAACCCACCCTCTTCACTCCTCTGTGCATACTATCTTCACTTACTATTGGATAAGTAAATAAGCCAATTGTCACTGAGTCAATTTCAATTCATAGTGACTCTATAGAACAGAGTAGAACTACTCCATAGGTTTTCCAAAGCAATAAATCTTTAAGGAAGCAAACTACCACATCTTTCTCCCTTGGAACAGAGCAGCTGGTGGGATGGAATTGCAGAACTTTAGAAGGTGAGTCCTTTAACCACTGAGCAACCATGGTTCTTTGGTAAGTATTTATGATTAAACCAAACAAACAAAAAAGCCATGTAGGGGTATGATTTCTGCCCTGATCAACCATCACAGTGGATGAGAAATAGACAAAGACAGGGAAGGAAGGGGACACAGAGAGTAAAAAGAGACAGAGATTAGAAAAGAAACACAGGGATATCTAACAGAAAGACACAAAGAAATAAAAAGCCAGAGGTCAACATGGGGGTTGTAAGGGTAGAAAGAGAGATGGGGACAGGGTGACTGAAGGAAGTGGGGCTTCTGTTACAGACTGAGTCATGGCTGCCCCAAACAAGGCTTCACAGCCAGTAGCCCCTACAGCAAGGGCTGCCGCTCTTCTTGAGTCATCTCCAGCAAACCCCGGTTCCCCTCCACCCCTCACCCCACCTGCCCTCCACCCCACATCCTACAAGGAGGAGGAGAAGGAGGAGCAGGCAGTAGCTTCCAGGCAGGGGTGCATTCTGTCCACAATGAACCCCCAGGTTGACCCCAGACAATGTGAGACCACACGCTATTTAAGTCTCAGTTTCTGTATTTGGAAAATACGCCCACAGTCCTTATTTAGTGGTTTCAAGGCTAAATGGGATAATGGATATAAAAGGTTTTGGAAATAATGAAAAAAAAATTGTTTTGTTTTTTGGAAAAGCATCTTTGGAACTAGACTACCTGGTTTTACAATCCGTAAGAAAAAATAAACATGAAAAATTGTCAGGAGGGATTGGAGAAAGCGGGAAAGAGTAACAAGAGATAATTAGCCCTATCAGATAGTAAAGGAGCCTTGGTACACACAGTGGTTAAAGCGATTGACTGCTTGCTAACTGAAAGGTTGGTGGTTGGAACACCCCACCCCCAGCCTCTCTGGAAGACAAAGATGGGAGAGTTAGCTTCCACAAAGATTATAGCCTTGGAAATCCTACGAGGTGGTTCTACACTGTCCTGTAGGGTAACTATGAGTTGAAAGGTAAGAATGGTTTTTAGTCCCATTTTACTGATGGGACTATTGAGGCATCCGAAGAGCACACAGCTAGTAAGCAACAGAAGTGGGATGTGAACCTAGGCAGTCTGGGTACAGAGCCCATGCTCAAAATCTCAACACACTGCTGCTGCTGCTTTTTCACAAACAGTCACTGGGGGTGTGGTCTGGACCAAGTCCAGGTGCTGGGGACAGAGAAATGACCAAGACTGGATCCCTGTCTTCAGGCAGCTCATAGACATATATGGAGGACACAGACAGATAATGTGACAGTCACAATGCAGTGAGGGTGATAGAAGTTGGTAGTAGTCCAGAGGTCCCCAAAAGCAAGAGGAGGGCCAGTGAGGAGGGGGATCAGGAAAGGAAATGTCCCAGTAAGCCAGCCATACCTACTGTAAAAGCTATGATGATTAAATATATTCACACACATAAGATTCTTACTTTAACAGGTATTGTCAGACACTCAATGTTGTTGTTGGAATTGACTCAACAGTGTGGGTTAGGTTTCATCATCAGACAGTGAGACATAAAACTATGGTAAGTTATTTAAAAGCTTTAAAAAAGATCTGTTTCTTTAGTATATAAAGAGTTCTTACAAAACAATGTAAAAGGGCACTATTCCAATAGGAAATGGAGAAAACACGTGAATATGTAAACCAAGCCAAACCAAATCCACTGCTGTCAAGTCAATTCTCCCTCATAGAGACCCTGTAGGACAGAGCAGAACTGCTCTGTAGAGTTTCCGAGGAGTGCCTGGTAGATTTAAACTGCTGACCTTTTGGTTAGCAGGCATAGCACCTAACCATTAAGACACCAGTTTCCTATGAATATGTGAGGTCTGACAATTAAGTCCACAAACTTAATTGTTTTCAGTGCTATGCACCTCACTGCTGAATATCACTATAGTCCTCTTTGAAGTACTCCTCTCGTTGGGAAGCTATGCACCAACACCGGTGCATAGTCTACCCTTCAAAACAATTTTGGAACTGTTTCTGGAATGGCCAGTGCGCATGGTGGCATGGTGGCAAGTTAATGAACTTAATTGTCTAGTTGTCTGTGAGGAAGTTCTTAGCCAGTAAACAAATAACTGTATTGGAACACCCTCCCTACTCACCTGATGTGGCCCCCAGTGACTTTTTTTCTTTACCTGGAGATAAAGGAAATATTGAAAGGAAGACATTTGGATGACATTCAGGACATCAAAGGTAATATGACAAGTGCTCTGATGGCCATTCCAGAAAAAGAAATCCAAAATTGTTTTGAAATGTGGACTAGGTGCTGGCATCAGTACACAACTTCCCAAGGGGAGTACTTCGAAGGTGACCTTAGTGACATTGAGCAGTGACGTATGTAGCACTCTTTCTAGTATGAGTTTGTGAACTTAATTGGCAATCCTCGTATAGTTCACGGAAAAGGAAATACAAATGACATATAAATGACAAAAAGATAGCATCTCTCACAATTAAAGAAATATCAGTTAAAACAATAGTGAACCATCATTTTCCACTCATCTGTCAACAAAGAAGAAATTGCTTGGAAAAAAAGCTGTATGGGAAAGGGAGCAGGAAAACAGAGCCGCACACTGGTGGTGGGAGTATACATTAATTGACGTAAACTCTTTAGAGACTAATTTGGTAATATCTATCAAAACATTTAAGTCCAAAACCCGTTTAATTCAACATTTCCACTTCCAGGAGTTTATTCTACAGACATGCTTGGATGTATGCACAAAGATAACGTGCACAAGACAGCTCGTTGAAGCACTTATAAACAGCAAGAAATTGGAAACAAATTAAATGCCCATCAAATAAACTATGGTGCACCTCCGTGAAGAAATTCTGCAGTCATTCAAATGAGCAGGGAAGACTGTTCACTTGCTATTTCTCAAGTCATCACCTCCCCTCCTGAGCTAGAGAGGCCCTAGCTGGGTGGAGAAAGCAGAACTTTCTTTCAAGGACCCAGCACCTTTTCCTACTGAATCCCATCTCTCCCACTAGGCAGCCTGACATTCCCCTTGATGGCAGCCAGAGCAAAAAAGAGGAGACAACTGAGGACTAGAAGCCCTGGATTATGACCTGCTGTACTATAAGTTTGTGGCATGACCATGGGGAAGACATTCTCGTCATCGGGACCTCAGTTTCCATATATGCAAAAAGGCAGCTGAGATTAGATGATGCTGAAGACCCTCTCAGCTCTGACAAAACCAAACAACCAAACCCACTGCCGTTAAGTCGATTCTGACTCTTAGCGATCCTGCACAGTTTACATCTAATTTGGTTTGGGTGCTTCTCCTTCTTCCATGACTAACTCCCCTGGGTTAGATAGTCATGGATTAGAATCTGAACTCTGGATAAGCCAATTCTCCTCTTTAAGCTTAGTTTGTTCATCTGTAAAACAGGAAAAATAATAATATACCTCATATGGTAGTAGAGAGATAAAATATTAGACCTGTGTCTGGCACTAAAACTAAAACCAAGCCCACTGCTATTGAGATGATTCTGTTTCGTAGTAACCCTATAGGACAGTATAGAACGGCCCCATAGAATTTCCAAGGAGCGCCTGGTGGATTTGAACTGTCAACCTTTTGGTTAGCAGCGGTAGCACTTACTTACTACACCACTAGGGTTTCCTAGCGCATAGTAGTAGTGCAGTACACATTAGCCATCACCAGTCATCATCACAATCATCACCATACAGAGTCTCACTTGGATCTGTCCTCCTCAGAAGTAGCCCCAGTTAAGGGTCTTTCCCATCTGGCCTCCTCCCATGTTGCTGTCAACAGGTGTCCTGCCCCAGAGGGACTATATGGTCTGACCTAGCAATCAGTCTTCATAAAACTTAATCCTTGCTACAGAACTCGTGAACTGGTGTGTGATCTCAGCCAAATGACCTACGAGTATAATGATTAATTAGTAAAGACTGAGTATCTGGAATGGTTAAGAAAGGCTGTACCAAAAAAAATTTCCTGGCATAGACAAGTGAGTGCTTCCAGTGTTGCATCCATTTGTTGAAACATCTCAATTGTTATTGCATCAATTCTTAGAGCCTCATTTTTTAGCCAATGCCTTCAACATAGCTTGGACTTCTTGCTCAGTAACAGTGGTGCTTGGTCATATGCTACCTCCTGAAATAGTAGAGGAAACCTGGTGACATAGCAGTTGAGAGCTACAGCTGCTAATTAAAAAGTCAGCAATTTGAATGCACTGGGTGCTCTTTGGAAATCCAAGAGGCAATTCTTCTGGGTCCATCAGGGCCACTATGAGTCAAAATCGACTCTTTGGTGACAGGTATCATCTTTTCATTTTAAATGGCTGGACATTGACCAATCTTTTTGGTACAGTGACTATGTATTCCTTCTATCTTCTTATGATATTTCCTGTGTCATTCAATATTCAGATAACCCAGACATTCTTTTCTAATTAAGCTAAACCATAGTTTGGTTTTAAGAAGGCTTCAGGGGATATTTCTGGTTTAAGGTTTAAAGATTATCCTGAGGCAATAGTTTCAGGAGTTAATCCAGCCTCCATGGCTCGAGGAAGTCTGGATTCCATAAGAATTTGCAGTTCTATTCCAAGTATCTCCCTTTTGATCAGAATTCTTCTATAGAACTTTATCAAAATGTTCAGTAATGGTAGCCAGGCACCATTCAGTTCTAGTCCCATGGCAAAAGGGCAGTTGTTGACAGAGAAGATTAGCCATGAATTCCATTTTCTTCTCGTATTACTGACTCTCTTTTTTCCTCTGTTGCTTCAGGTGAATGGAGACCAATTGTTGTGCCTAGGATGGTCATTCACAAACTTTTAAGACCAGATTGGGAGGACTTGGGGGGTCAGAGATTTCTTGGAATTCAGTTGGGCCTCACTTGCAGTATCTTGTCGAAGAGTAACACTTTCTCTCCAGCCACTTGAGAAGCCTTTAAGATACAGGAGTGATGTACATACAGAGAACTCTAAGTAAATTGTGCTAGGTAGATTCTAATTTCACTTCCAAGTGGAATTGTCTGCACTTCAGAAGAAGGTGGATATTCCTTCAGCCTCTCTCCATGACCACCGCCAAGTACCTATCCCAACCTGATACCAAGTAAATGGGGTCTCTCCCCGTGCTGTACTACACACCCTTCTTTAAGGGTGGCATTTATGGCCCCATGGGGCTCAGTTTCACCATCTTTATAAAAGGGGAAGCCTCCAAACTGCTTTCTAATGCATGATGGCACTTCATCCTTGTAGCAATCATTACTGATTAAAGAAGTGGATAAAACATAGCAGGAACAAGAGTCTATTCCGTTGGGATCAGAGTAATACTCACTTCAAATAAGGAGTTGGCAAATGTTTCCACTTCCTTTACTTTCTGAAAATGTTTCTGTAGGATAGATATTATTTCTTTCTTACATATTTGATAGAATTCAGCAGCAGAGCTACCTAGACTTGATGCTTTCTCCATAGAATGTTCTCAGTTACAGGTTCAATTTATTTAGTAATATAAGACTATTCATATTTTCTTTTTGTGCTTGTTTTGATTATGTGTGTCTTTCAAGGAATCTTTCCATTTCATCTAAATTTTCAAATTTATTTGCATGCAATTGTTTGTAATATTGCCTTATTTTCCTTTTAATGTCCATAGGATCTGTAATGGTGTCCCTTCTTCGTTCCTGATATTGACAGCTATGGCTTCTCTCTTTTTCACTTGATCAGGATTTTTGTATCTTTTCAAAGAATCACCTTTGGTTTCAACCAATGTTTCCTTTTGTACCTCTCTTTTTATTTTATTGGGGCCCATTGACCATGGACTGGAGGGCAATGGGACTTTTTTCCATGAGACTTTGGGAAACTAGAGACCTGTCCCCAAATAAGAAAGGGCAGCCAGACCTTCGGGTCCCAAACATTCTGCTCCATGGTGTAGTAGAGAGATTTCTCAGCCTAAGCAAGTGAAGGCAATCTATGGAAGGGCTGAGATAAGATGGAGTTTGAACTAAAAGTAGTTCTTGTGTTTTTAGTTTTGAAATAGATAGTGATAACGGTTGCAAAGTAGGACGAAGGGAATGAATTTCTCTGACTTGGGCACATGAAAATAATTGGAATGGCAACTGTTTTCTTATGTATATGAAACAAAATATATTTCACTACAAATTTCAAAAAATCGTGTTCAGTGCTTCCTGGAATAAGACAGCTTCTAAATAAATAACCCCACAAAATAGTGAATACTCCAAAAAAAGTAGATTTTTTTAAATGAATGTAAAAAATTTTAAATACTTGCTGCAAAAAAATTGAAGCAGTAAGAAGAATAAATACAAATAAAACAAATGTTATGAAGTGATTACCTTAGGAATATACCCACGGAAACACCACACAGATATAGAATGTTTGCAGCACCACAGAAACCACTGACCAATGTCATGTGAGTGAAGTTTGGCAGGGGGGTGGGGGACAACGACGGTACAAGGAACTACTAGGAAAGGTCCTGTTACTCTGAAAAAATAAACACACAGAGGGAAGCATTACCTTTTCCATTACTGGATGCATACTTTTTGCAGTCAGGAGGGAACTAAATGAGGACAAAGCTGAAACACTGGGTGGTAGAGCAGGCAAAAAGAAGGGACCCAGATCCTTAACTATGTCGCTGAGCCACAGAAACAACCAACCCTGAATCTGCCCTACTTAGCGGCTTAGTATAGTTGTTAGTACATCCCCAAACCCCAAATCCACTGCTGTAAAGTCGGGTCCGACTCCTGGTGACCATATAGGTCAGGGTTGAACTGCCCCGTAGAGTTTCCGGGGAGTGCCTGGAGTGCTTGAACTGCCGACCTTTCCGTTAGCAGATGTAGCACTTAACCCACTATACCACCAGGGTTTCCTGCTAGGGCATATATGTTCCTTATTATTTACTACTACTTGCATTGAGTTTGTTATTTACTTGTTTGTTTGTCATCAAAATCATCCTAACAGACACATCTGACTATATTTCTGGCTCATGATCTCTTTGATATTTCCCAGCATCCCTTCAATAAAGCCCTTCCTTATTTTGTTTCTTGAAATCACATAACCCCAGAGTCAGGTAGAGCATTGCCAAGCTACCTCCAAGTACAGATTTTAATGGCAGAGGTCTTTGTTTCTGATTCGAGGATGAAAAGGAAAAGCAAGAAGAGGGACCATAGATACCAACCCTAGACCACAGGGTACACATGAAAGAGGAGTGAAGCAATGACAGCCATCTCCTCGGCCTTGAATCTCTAAGCCAGGGTGATTGCTTCATGAATAGTAAGTGCAAACTTTGGTGGCTTAGTGGTTAAGTACTGTGGCTACTGACTAAAAGGTCGGCAGTTCAAATCCCCCAGCAGCTCCTTGGAAACTCTGCGGGGTAGTTCCACTATTGTCCTATAGGAAGGATCACAATGAGTTGGAATCTACCGAATGGCAGTGGGTTTGGTTTTTGGGGGTTCAGACTGTGACAGAATAAATTTTTCTTAGTTAAAGCCATTCACATGATATTTCTGTTATAGCAGCACTAGATGACTAATACAATCCACAAGGCAGGAACTTGGGAATAGGCATCAAGGCCAAAACCGTATCATAGGAACTGTGGACAATGTAGGATGGAACAGGACTTCTTGAATCAGGCAGTGGTCCCATTATCCCAACATCAACGATTATTGCTAAGCACATGACTCAGCAGAAAAAAAAAAAAATAGCCAAAGGTCTGAAGAGGCAAAATACCACATGACAAAAATATAAAAAGGCCAATATGAAAAAAGAAAATGTTCAGCCTCATTAGAAACCTAAACAACACTTTTGTTGTTGGGTATCGTTAAGTCAATTTGGACTCATAGAGACTCCGTGTGACAGAGTAGGACTGCCCCTTAAGGTTTGCTTAGCTGTGATTTTTATGGAAGCAGATCACCAGGTCTTCCTCTTGTGGAGCACTGGGCGGGTTTGAACTACTAACTTTTAGGTTAGTGGAAACCCTGGTGGCATAGTGGTTAAGTGCTATGTCTGCTAACCAAAAGGTTGGTGGTTCAAATCTGTCACGTGCTCCTTAGAAACTCTATGGGGCAGTTCTACTCTACCTCTAGGATTGCTATGAGTTGGACCTGATTTGATAGCAGTGGGTTTTTTTTTTTTTTTTTTTTTTTTTTGGTTTAGGTTAGTAGCCAAGTGTCTAACCACTGTGCATCAGGGCTCCTGTAAAATTGCAGCACAGTGACCTTTTTCTCCTATCTGAATGGCACAGTGACTTCTTCATTGTTGTTCTTTCTTCTTACCCTTTCTTTCTTTGCTTTTTCATGATAATAGTGGAGAGTCTAGTGAAAGGACACTGTCAAGTTGCAGCTGGTAGTTCTGTGAGTTGGCACAAATTTTCTGGAGGGCAATTTGGCAGGCTGTATCAAAAACCCTAAAGACACACACTCGCTTTGATCCAGCAAGTCTACTTCTAGGAATTTTTCCTACAGAAATAATTAGAAATGAGCACAGAGATGAATAATAACAGCTTAACATTTACTGGGTGTTCACTCTGTGCCAGGCAGTATGCTAAATGTCTTACACATAACTCAGCCCTTACAGCAATATACAATAAGGTGGGTTGTTACCATGTCCATTTTTGGATGGGAAAACTGAGGCTCACAGAGGTGTTGTAAATTGCTTACATTCATGCAGCTGGTGATGGGCTGGGAGTCAAAACTTCTTCTCTTCAACTCTAAAACCCGTACTCTGAACCAACTTGTTATATCATCCTCTGGAAAACTGTGTATCATAAGATGCTCTATGTAGCACTTTATGACAGCAAAAATTCAGAAGTCATCTGAATGTGCAACAATTGAGGAACAGATAAATCAATCATGCAGAATGAGGTGACAGAATATAATCCAGCTACTAAAAATCAGTTTTGAAAAAATAATGGCATGGAGAAATATTTACAATATGATAAATGACACAAAGCAGAGCCATATCCCATTTTTAGTTTTTAAATGTGTATATGCCATGTACATGAAATTCAAAAATAAGAAAAACTAATTTATAGTGATAAGAGTTAGAGGGGAGTCACTGACAGTCTAGTGGGGTGTTGGAAATGTGCCCTGTCTTGTTCTGGGTTATGCTCACACCAGTCTGTGTTGCTGTTGCTTGCCGTGGAGTTGGTCCCTATGTGTACATAGTGATCCTGTGTACAAAAGAATGAAACATTGCCCAGTCCTGTACCATCCCCACAGTCGTTGTTATGCTTGAGTCCACTGCTGCAGCCAGTGTGAATCCATCTCTTTGAGGGTCTTCCTCTTTCCCACTGACCTCTCTTACCAAGCATGATGTCCTTGTCTAAGTAACACAGCCTTCACATAACACATTCCAAATGTGTCAGACAAAGTCTCAACATCCCTGCTTCAAACGAGCACTCTGGTTGTATGTCTTCCAAGGCAAAGTTGTTTGTTCTTCTGCAAGACCATGGTCTACTCAAGATTCTTCACCAACGCCATAATTCAAAGTCATTAATTCTTCTTTCTTCTGAAGAAAGGAGTCCAAGCTGCACTAAAGGCATTGGTGCTAAACAAGATTCCAGGAATTTATGGAATATCAATTGAGATACTTCTACAAATGGATGCAGTGCTTAAAGTGCTCACTCGTCTATGCCAAGAAATTTGGAAGACAGCTATTTGGCTGACCACCTGGAAGAGAGCCATATTTATGCTTATTCCAAAGAAAAGCAATCCAGCTAAATGCAGAAATTATTGAACAATATCATAAATATCATATGCAACTAAAATTTTGTGGAAGATCAATTCAAAAGTGGCTGCTGCAATATATTGACAGGGAACTGCCAGAGATTCAGACTTCATTCAGAAGAGGATGTGTAACCAGGGGTTTCACTGCTGATGTCAGATGGAGCTCGGCTGAAAGCAGAGGATACCAGAAAGATGTTTACTTGTGCTTTAGGAAATGTGTACAGGCAATTGACTGTGGGGATCATAGTAAATTATGGATAACATTGTGGAGAATGGGAATTCCAGAGTACTTAATTGTGCCCGTAAGGAATCTGTACATGGATCAAGAGGCAGTCATTTGAACAGGACAAAGGGACACTAAATGATTTAACAGGACCAAAAAGTATGTGAGATGTAGTCTCACAATCCTTGCTTCTCAGGAGCATTCTGGTTGTAGTTCTTCAAGACAGACTTCTTCATTCTTGTAACAGTCAATGGTATATTCAATATTCTTCTCCAACACCACAATTCAAAGGCATCAGTTCTTTAGCCTTCCTTATTTATTGTCCAGCTTTCACATCCATGGAAGGCAATTGAAAACACCATGGTTTGAGTCAGGCACACCTTAGTCCTCAAAACTTTTGCTTTCCCAGCACTTTAAAGAGGTCTTTTATAGCTAATTTGCCAATGCAATGCATCTTTTGATTTCTTGACTGCTGGTTTCATGAGTTTTGATTATGGATCCAAGTAAAACAAAATCCTTCACAACCTCAGCACTTTCTCCATGTATCATGATGCTGCTTATCGGTACAGTTGTGAGGATTTTTCTTTTCTTTGTGTTGAGTTCTAATCCATACCCAAGACTGTGGTTTTCTATCTTCATCGGGAAGTGCTTCAAATCTTTGCTTTCAGAAAGGAACGTTGTGTCATCTGCATAAAGCAGGTTGTTTGTGAATCTTCCTCCAATCCTGGATGTCCGGTTCTTCTTCATATGGTCCAGCTTCTGGATTATTTGTTCAGCATACAGGTTGAACAGGAATGGCCAAAGGACACAACTCTGATGTTTGCCTTTCCTGACTTTAAAGCACAGAGGATCACATGGAATCCTTCAAAATTGTAACTCAAGGTTTGAATTTATTTATTTATTTTCAGTTTTCAGTTTGAGAAACACCAAGTGTGTTTTTTCCCTTTTGGTTTTCGGACGCTAGGTCTTTTGCACATTTCATTAAATATTTTCTTTATATTCTCAAACCGCCCTTTGAAATCTTCTGGTCATTTCTTCCACGTCATCATTTCTCCTTTTCACTTCAGCTACTTTATGTGTGAGAGCAAGTTTCAGAATCTCTTCTAACATCCATTTTTGTCTTTTCTTTCTTTTTTGTCTCTTTAATGACCTTTTGCTTTCTTTAGGTATGATGTCCTTAGTGTCATCCCACAACTTGTCTGGACTTCGGTCATTAGTGTTCACTGTGTCAAATCTATTCTTGAGATGTTGTCCAAAGCAAGGCAGGAAATACTCAAGGCTGTGTTTTTATTGTGGTGGTCTGTTTTAATTTTCTTCTGTTTCACTTTAAACTTGAATGTGAGCAGCTGATGCTCTATTCCTTGTTCTGAGCTTTTCCAATGCCTGATTCCACAGATGTGGTGAATTTGATTCCTGTGTTTTCCATCTGGAGTACTGCACATTTAGAGTCCCTATTTATGTTGTTTAAAAATGATATTTGCTATGAATAAATCCTTGGCCTTGCAAAATTCTATCACGCAATCTCCAGCATCATTTCCCATCACCAAGGACTTATTTTCCAAATACCAATCATTCTTTAGAGTTTCTGTGTTCACGTTCCAAACACCAGTAATTAACAATGCATTTTGATAGCACATTTGATCAACTTCAGACTACAGAAAGTGATTTTTAAAAGTCTTAATTCTTCTTATCTTTGCTGTTGGTGATTGTTGAGTAATAGTAATAAAATCTGAGTAATAGTCATATTAGCTGAGCTTCTATGTAGGTGTATGGATATTACGCCATCACTGACAGCATTGTACTTCAGCACAGATCTTGAAATGCTCTTTTTGACAATGAATGCAGCGCTTTCCTCTTCAATTTATCTTTCCTAGCACAGTAGACCATACAATTGTCTGATTTTAAATGGCCAATACTAGTTCGTTTCACCTCACTAATGCCTAGGATAAAAATCTTTATGTGTTCTGTTTCATTTTGAATCTCTTTCAGTTTGCCTAGATTCATACTTTGTACATTTCCTATTCTCCTTGTTAGTGAATGTTTACAGCTGTTTCTTCTCGTACTGAGTTGTGCCATACTACCAGATGAAGGTTCCAAAAACTTGCCTCCATCCACATCTTTTGAGGCGACTCATCTTCTGCCACTGTATCAGACAGTGTTTCACTGCTATTCATAAGGTTTTCACTGGCCAATTTTTAAGACGTAGACCACCATGTCTGTCTTTCTAGTCTGTCTTGTTCTGGAAGTTCTGCTAAAATCTGTCCATCATGGGTGACCCTGCTGGTTTTTGAAATTCCAGTGGCATAGCGTCCAGCATCACAGCGACATACAAGGCACCACCTTACGACAAACTGACGGAGATAACGTAGTAGCATGTTTTATAGAAGTTCATCTAAGCTATGTGTCACTACACAAGAAAAAGTGCATGAATACATAGAAAAAATCCTGGAAGAAAACAACAGAAAATGTTAACAGTGATTATCATTAAGTAGAAGGTCTAACAAGTATGAAAACTCAGTTGTTCTAAGTGCTACATGTTTATTTTTTTTAGTTCTATAAATCCAAAGTAAAACAAATGAAACACTTTCCAAAACTTGGAAGAGTATTACAGTATGAAAGAATTTCTCTAAGATTATTTCTGATTACTTGTCTGTACAGATGCACTGAGAGATGTTTGGAATGATGCTCCTCTAATTAGAAGTATACTAATTTCAGACTCTTTGTTTGTTTTTGTTTTTAAACTTGTAATTTGGAAATTATTGGATTTACAGAAAAGTTTCAAAGTTAGTAGGGAGGATTCCCTTTCACCCTTCACTCAGGTCCTTCAGGTATCTTCAGGATCTCATATAATCATGGTGCATTTATCAAAATCAAGCAATTAACATTGATAGAGTACTGTTACAAACCCTGGAGGTATAGCGGCTAGGAGTTCAGTTGCTAACTAAAAGATTAGCAGTTCAGATCCAACAGGCACTCCTTGGAAACCCTACAGAGCAGTTTTACTCTGTCCTGTAGGATGGCTATGAGTTGGAATCAACTCAAAGGCAACAGGTTTGGGTTTTTTATGACCATACTAAATATATTAACACATTACAGATTTCTGATTTCCTCAATTTTCCACTAATGTCCTTTTTTCTGTCCTGGTTTCCAATCCAGGATGCCACATTACGTTTAGATGCCATATTTCCTCTGATCTATGACATTTTCAGCCTTCCCTTGTGTTTCGTAACCTTGACACTTTCAAAGAGTACCAATTGTTGTTAAATCAGTTCTGACTCATGCAAACCTCATGCGTGTAGAACTATGCCCCTGAAGACTTCCACTGGCTGTTTTTCTTTTTTCTTTTTCAGAAATAGATTGCTGGGCCTCTCTTCTAGGGTGCCTCCGGGTGGGCATGAACCTTCAGTCTTCCAGTTTTAGGCAAATGCATTAACCCTTTGCACTACCCAGCAACTTCTTTCAAAGAGTGATGGTAAGATATTTTGCAGAATTTGTCTCAGTTTGGATTTGTCTGACGTATTTTCATAATTAGATAGAGGTGATGGATCTGGGGGAGAACAGTGCAGAAGTAATGTGCTCTTCTTACTGCATTATGTTAGGGGTACAAGATACTGACATGAGTTATGACTGGTGATGTAGACCTTCATTACTTGCCTTTTTTTACCTTCTTCTTTGTACTTTTCCATTGCTTTAATTCTCTATAATAAGTATGTGGAAACAGTGACCCTGGAAGTTCGTCAAACACCAAAAAGTTCCACAAATGTGAGGGTTAAATTTTTCATTTGGAAGATAGAACTGATGTCCAGGCTTGGCTGGAAGAGGGAAGAGATAAGTATAGCTGCAACATCAATGTTTAATTGGTCTGGAGGCTAGCCAGCCTGGCAGAGAAAGATGGAGATGACTTGTGGATTTATGTAGTTAGCGGAGCAGAGTTGGAGCCTCATCCAGTTACTTTAAATGTAGTGTATCTCCCTTAAGCCTGTAGCCCTGGAAAAGAGTAGGGGCTGCCCGACCAGCCTAGTTGGAAATGGCATAGCCAAAGAGAACTGATTCTGCTGGAAGTCAAGTGAGCATCCCAATGAACACTGACTAAGCACCACATATGTTCAGTTGTTTTACTTCAATCATTTAATCTTCACAACTCTGCTAGCTAAGTATTATGATCAGCCCATTTTATAGATGGTATAACTGAGATTCAGAAAAGCAAAGAGAGTTTCCCTAGTCACACTGCCAGTTAGCCATCAAATAAGAGTCCTGCCAATTAAGTTAGCAAACTCATCCTAGAAAAAGTGCTACATACCTCATTGCTGAACATCACTCTAGTCACCTTCAAAGTACTCCCCTTGGGAAGCTGTGGTCCAATACCAGCACTTAGTCCACACTTCAAAGCAATTTTGGAGTTGTTTTTCTATAATGGCTATTAGAGCTCTCATCATATTACTCTTAATGTCCTGAATGTCATCAAAATTTCTTCCTTGCAGTATTTCCCTTATCTTTGGGTTAAAAAAAAAGAAATTTGGGGCCAGATAAGGTGAGTAGGGAGGGTGTTCCAATATAGCTATTTGTTTACTGGCTAAAAAGTCTCTCACAGACAATTTAAGTTTATAAATTTGCCACCTTGCTACTGTGCACAATGGCCATTCCAGAAAGAGTTCCAAAATTGCTTTGAAGGGTGGACTAGGCACTGGCATCAGTGTATAGCTTCCCAAGGGGAGCACTTCAAAGATAATCATAGTGATATTCAGCAATGAAGTATGTAGTACTTAGAACAATTAAGTTCATGGACTTGATTGTCGGACCTGTATCTGTCTGGCAATGTACTGGATTGGCACAGGGAAGCTAGAGTTTGAATCCAGATCTTTGTGACATCAAACCTATGCTTTTGTGCCCTCTACTTCACACCACCTGCTGCCTAGAAATAACAGTGAGGAGAGAACAGGAACTCCACTGCAGGAAAAGATGGTGAGCTTTGGTGACTAGCCCTGTCCATATGATTTTACATATTCTTTGCAATCTGTCTCCTCATTGATCAGAGACTCACCTGGCATGAATTCCCAGGTTCAAGATTTCACTACTCTTTGGACCATTGGGACAACTACCCTGTAGACTGGGTGGAGGGCTTGAGGTAGCTCCTTGTCAGAATGCCAAGTGCAAAGAGAGACAAAGAAAGGAATGGACAGAAGACAGAGGGGAGAAAGATAGAACTGATGTTTGGGTTTAGATTCCAGACCCTTTTTGTAGTCAGCCCTAGTTTTGTCCTTCCAGAAGATGACTATAAGCCAGTATAGAATCCTTTTGTCCTGAAGCTAATTCAAGTTTGGTTTCTGCAATCTGAAACCAAAGTATCCTGACCAGCATGTTCTGTTCACCGTAGTTTCTGTTCCCCCGTAACATCACTGTACTCATGGCTTTTGCCTTTCTTGGCCCTCAGATCTGCTTTATGAACAGAAAACCAGAGGTTTTCAATCCCACCTCCTCCATCAACAAGCTATGTGGGCAATGACTTCACCCTTTGGAGCCTGTGGGAATCTGATAACTGGGGATGATATTTGTCTGCAAGAGGTGTTATAAGATTTATACAAGATAATGCATGCACAATGTTTAGCACAGCACAGTTTCGGCTTAACATTCAACACATGGTAGCTATGATTATTACCATTATTCAGCTCTCCTTGCCAACTGGCTACAATTTATTGATTTCACAATTCCAACTTAATGAGACATCTGTTGGCCTCAGTCATTTTTTTTTCTCACCAGGCCACATAATTCATATGCCACCAGCAGCCTGTACATAAGTCCTGCCAGGGGTAGAAGTCTGCTCAGCTTTGTAAGTTGTGGGTGAAGCTAGGAATCATATGGTATACAGGTGAATATTTAACAACCAGTTCTCCAAAACAAGCAGAGAAGCAAACACACAAACAAAACCCTTTTACCAATTTCCATGATGTAAATTCTCCCACTGTGGCTGATTTCAGGCTATGAGTGTGGTGTCATTGAACACAGACCTGGGAAGAACGTGCATAGTAAGCCCTCATGGTCAAGAGGAGGTCTACCCCAGCATGCCACTGCCTGTCCAGGTGGAGTTCCTCAGAGAAACGGATACGGGCAGAGAATGCATACAAAAACATGTCTACCAGAGTAGTGATTAAAGTCACAGAAGGATATTCTAGTTGAGTTCTCTTGACACAAAACCTGAGATGGAATTCATGCACGAGTGACTTACTGCGGGACTTTTACGTCTTAGCGGAATAAAGGGCACAGAATAATGTGTTGGAGAAAGTGAGGCAGACATGTGGATTCAGCCAAAGTCTAGCCCCTGCTTGATCCTACAGAGAGCCCCTGGAGCATGAGTACCCCCACAGAGCTGTCCCAACTTGAGGGACAGAGCATTTATATACCCAGTTAGTCAGCCATTTGGTGCATGGCACTTTCAGGAGAAGGATGTAGCCTCTCAGGCATTTCCCAGGAAGGCAGCTTCATTAGCCAATGGAAGAGGAAATTCTCAGAAGAAAGGAGCAGTTATGAGTCATGAACAACCATCTCTCGCAGCAGCTGGAGGGTGAGGGTGCCAGCCTGGTAAAGGGCATCTGTACGGGCCCCAGCGGCAGCCTTTATTTTGTAGGGATAATCATGCTGATGGCAGTTTTCACTGTGAAAATGATGGAGATGGTATGGTAAGAGCGGTGACAGTAGCGGTAGTGGTACAAGTGCTGGTGTTGATGGCAACACTGGTGTTGGCTGGATTGGTGGTGATGGTGGAGTCAGTGGAGGTATTAGTAATGGTAACGTGGGTGGGGGTGGTGATGGTAATTGGTAGTGGGGTGGTGGAGGTGGTACCAGCTGTGGGGTTAGTAGTAAACAGAAGAGCCAGACACACTACCATCAAGTCAACTCTGACTCACAGCAACCCCAGTTACAGTAGAACTGCCCATAGGATTTCCAAAGCTATAAATCTTTGTGAAAGCAGACTGCCACATCTTCCTCCTGTGGAGTGCCTGGGGGCTTCAGACCCCTGACATTTCATTTAGCAGCTAGGCCCTTGAACCTCTAGGCCACCAGAGCTCTTGTGTTGGTGATAGTCAAGATAAAAAGGTGGTAATAAGAAAAACCAAAAAACCAAACCATTGCTGAGTCAGTTCTGACTCATAGCAACCCTATAGTCAGAGCAGAACTGCCCCATAGAGTTTCCGAGGAGCCCTTGGCCAGTTTGAACTGCCAACCTTTTGGCTAGCAGATGTAGCGCTAACCACTACATCACCAGGGTGTTGCTGATAATAAAACCCCAAACCAGACTCATTGTTATTGAGTGGACTCCAACTTATAGCAACCCTATAGGACAGAGGAGAACTGCTCCATATTTTCCAAGGAGCACCTGGTGGACTTGAACTGCCGATGTAGTACTTGACCACTACACCACCAGGGTTTCCGTGGTGGTAATAGGAATGGTAAAATGGGGCAGGTAGTCATGGTACTTGGTCCTGTGATGGTGTAGGCGATATTGGTGGTGGTGTCGGTAAGAGTCACCGTAAAATGGTAGGGATGGTTAAAACCGAAAAATCCACTGCTTCTGAGTCAATTCCAACCCATAATGACCCCGTGGGGCAAAGTAGAAGTGTCCCATATGGTTCCAAAAAGCAATTGGTGGGCAGGGGTTAAGAGGAGTGGTAAAATGCCGGTGGTGATAGTAACTGGTGATCTTGGAGGGGTGGTCCTTTTAGGGTGACAATGAATGTGGCAAAGGTGCTGGTTATTTGACGGGCTAAATGATGCGTACTGAAATCCCAGTTTCTTGAAGGTTGGTCTCTTTCCTTTATACTTTGCATTTCTACACCAGCCCTGGGGAATGAAATAATCTAGAATTTCATCTTGTCAAGACCAGCAGAGAGTCAAAATACATTCACTCCACGGGTGAAGTCCTGCCGAGCACAGATATTTTTTTAAACAATGCACACATTCCCTAGGATTGTAATTTATTCTATCTGCCACTCCATGCCATGGTTCCCTGTGAAGTGCAGAGGTGTGTTGTCTTCAGACTTCTTAACACGTCAGCTCTATGAGCAGTATTTAACATGCTAGGCCACGATGTCATAGTACTGGAAAGAATCCATGCTGCATTCAACGTGAGACTTGCTTTCAGCTTAAAAGCCTCGCTCGTGAGGACCAGGGCAGAGTGAGTGTGTGTGTGAATAAGCAGGTGAGTGAGCTGACAGTCTGCTGCCAGGTGAAGGGTCTGCTGTGTGCGTTGTCTTCTGTACCTCAGTGTCTGCCTGCGTCCCCCTCCCCACTTCCTCTTCTCCGGAGCATGAGTCAGCGAGCTGGGAGGGGTGCTCACTTTCCACTCCAAGAACTTACCATATTTTCAAACAAAATAATTTGAAAGAAGCATTTCAAGGCCGATGCAAAGTTTGCTCATTCAATAGATACTTACTGAGCGTCAACTACATGACATACATTTCTCTAGGCATCGGGATACAGCAGTGAGGGAAGATAAGAATGCAAAAAAAAAAAAAAAATCCTGTCCTCATAGAGCTTACATTCTGGTGGGTTTAAAAATGCCTCCTTCCCATCACACACAGATGAGGAAACTGAGAAAGAGTTTCATTGACTTGACCATAAATACCATATCACTTTCCTGGGCTGCTGTGATGAGATGCCACAAACCGGCTGCTTAAAAGAACAGAATTGTGTTTCCTGACAGTTCTGGAGGCAGAGAGTCTGCACGCGGCATGTCGGCAGGGCCGTGCTCTATCTCTGTGCTCTAGAGGAAGATCCGTACTTGTCTCTTCCAGAGCCTGGTAGCCCAGGAGTCTCTTAGCATTCCTTGGATTATAGACGCAACTTCGCGTGGCTGTCTTCCCTGTGTGTCTCTCTGTGTCTCTTCTCTCTTATGTGGATAGCACTCTGGTTAGAGTAGGACTTGTTCTGCTCTGTATGACCTTGTGTTAACTGAGCTGATAACATCTTCAAAGATCCTATTTCCACATAAGGTCACAACCACAGGTATGATGGGTGTCAGGGATTAGGACTTCAACGTATTTCTTTGAGGGCACATTCAACCCATAACAGACACATAAGAAAGGGAAAGCCTAAGATTTTAGCTGTTTGACTTCAAAACCTGTGTGTTTGACCAATTCTGTACCACCTACAGTAAATACTTTAGCTTTCAACATGCAGTATCCTCTCCCAATTCTCTGGTATTAGAAATCCCAAGTTGCTTTGGGAAAGCCAGTCTTTCTCTCTTGAAAGTGGTCTCATAGGACTGTTAGTCATGGTATCCTACCCTCTCCCAGCTGAGAAATGGGCTCGTGCTCCAAGGGATACCCTTTGGTGCTTGTCTTTGCTACCCAAGTCTCCTGGAACTATGGTTCCCTTTGTGTACAAGTTGATTGCTTTGCCTGTAATTCTGTGAGTCATCTTTATTCTTCCAGGAATTTTTTTCCAGTTATCCAGAGTCTGTGTCTGTTGCATGCAACACCAAATAACTTGACTAACACACAATCACTTCACTCTCTGAGCCCTAGTGTTATAGATTGAATTGTATCCTTCAAAGATGTATCAGCTTGGTTAGGCCATGATTGTCCACCACTTTGTCTTCTAATGAGATTTTCCTATGCATGGTATACACTACCTCTGTGACGTTAATAAGGCAGGGTTAGGGGCAGTTACGTCAGTGCTGCAGGACTCAATCAACAAGATTAGTTGTATCTTGAGTTAATCCCTTTTGAGACATAAAAGAAAGACGCTAGTAGAGTGTCAAGGGGAATTCTTACCACCAAAAAGAAAGAACCAGAAGGGGAGTGCATCTTTGGACCCAGGGCCCTTCTTCTGAAAAACCCTCTAGACCCACCCAAGGGAAGATGGATGACAAGGACCATCTCCCAAAACCTACAAAGAGAGAAAGCCTCCCTTGGAGCTGGTGCCCTGAATTCACACTTTCAGCCTTCTGTGAGAGAATAAACTTCTGTTTGTTAAAGCCATCTATCTTAGTCATCTAGTGCTGCTTTTATGTTAAAGTGGATGGCTTTAAAAAGAGAAATTTAGTTTTTTCACAAAGCAGCAGACTGAAAGTCCAAATTCAGGGTGTTAGCTCCAGGGGAGGGCTTTCCTGCTTTGTCAGCTCTGGAAGACAGTCCTATTAGTCTTTCTTAGGTATGAGAGCATCTTGATACAGGAACCTCAGGTTTGAAGGACATGCTCTGCTCTCAATATTGCTTTCTGGATGGTATGAAATCCCCAAACCTCTCTGCTATTTTCTTTCCTACATATCTCAAAAGACTACCTCAAGGTGCAAAACCATCCTACACACTAAGTCCTGCCTCACCAACACAACAACACAACTGCTGCCCATCCACCCTTATTAACATCATAGAGGCAGGATTTATAACATGGAGGAACATCACACGGTATCTGGCATTATGGCCTAGATAAATGGCTACACAGATTTGGGGGTGAAAGGGGGGACAGAATCCAATCCATGACACCATCCACTTGTGGTATTTCTATTATAGAAGCACCAGATCACTAAGACACCCAGTTTGAGCCCAAAAGAATTTCATCGTCTTCTAACCACAATGTATAACACCCACCTCACAGGAGGCAGGACAGAAGAAGATCTGGTTTTCATGAGCAGCTGAGTCTTGCCAGGGTCCCTGTTTTCTAGTGCCTTCTTCAGATCCTGCCGTCCAGGAGAAGCTTCTTCGGTCTGCAGCTGGGCTGTCAGACCCACAGGTGCTCACTCAGCAAAAGCAGTAGAGAGGCCTGAGCTATATTTGAACTTCCCCAAGAGCACATGGATGCAGCCTTCTGGACTCTGGCTGGCCAAGGAGAGTGGTGATTAGCAGTGAGCTTGTTCAGAGCACAGACAGAACAGCGGATGGCTCAGCAAGTTCAGAATCACAACTGATTCCAATCCCTCCACCCCCAGACCTATTTTTGGGTCATCACAGGTGCCTGTTAGCACACATATCAGGGCTACAGGACAAAGGAGAGGCTCTTCTTGAAGGACTTACTAGTTAGGATTGCAGTGAGTTGCATGTAACCAAAACCTAACCAAATAAAGCTTTAATTCTTTCACGTGACAAGAGATCCAGAGTAGGCAGCCCAGGTTGATAGAAAAGTCCAGAGAAATCTTTAAAAGAAGGACCAGGGACCATATATGCCTTTATAGTCACAAGATGGCTGCTTCACTTCCAGGCTTCTCACCTACATCCCAGGCAGGAATAAAAGGGAAAGACAAAGGGAAAAAGTTCTCTCTTTTGTTTGAGGAAGACAATGGCTTCCCAGAGAGACCCATCTAGATTCCTACTTAACATTTTCATTGGTCATAACCCCTAGCTCCCAGAAAGTGCAGGAGATATTTTTTATTATTATTATTTAATTTTTTAAATTGTGATCAAGTGAAAGTTTACAATCCAAGACAATCTGCCATACAAAACCCCCAGCACCTGCCTCTTTGCAACTCTATCTGCTCTCCTCACCCTGTGACAGCACACTCTTCTTTCCCACTCTTTACTTTCAGTATCCGTTCAACAAACATTCCCTCACCTTTATCCTCTCCTCTCTATTTTAGAAACAAAACCAGTAGGACAGCCTCATATATATATTAAACCATAAAATGCATGTACCACCTCCAACACTGTGTGTCCCCAAGTCCAGTCCATTCTTTATCTGAAGTGTTGGTTTCAGTACTGGTTCAGCTCTGGGCTCGCAGCAAGACTAGGGGCCATATTCTCAGGGGACCCTCAAGGGTGTAGGACCATCTAGTCTAGTCTTTTAATAGAATTCTAGATCTGCACACCCATTTTGCCCATGCTGCATCATGGACTCAACATCGTGTTCCCTGCTGGGACTGTCTTGGGTGGTGGCTGGACCCCATTTGGTTCTTCTGGTCTCCGGCTCATGTGGTCCTCCAGTCATGTGGATCCTCCTGTCTCCTAGCCTCATTTTTCCTCCTGTCTTTGATGTTTGCCAGGTGGGCTGAGGCCAACTGATGTTCCTGAGATGGCAGCTTGCTGGCATTTTTTTTTTTAATTGTGATTCAGTGAAAGTAAATCCAAGTAGGCAAGCCTGCCTATTGGCTACTCCTTGCCCAGTGATAGCACACTCCTCTTTTTCATGCTATACTTCCGATACCCTCTTAACAAGCTCCTGTCCCCTTCTCTCCACTCTCTTCTCTCATATGTAGAAAGAGACTAGTAGGACAGACCCCTATAAATGCATAGAGCCATAAAGTACACACACCATATGGTCACACTGTGTCCCCCAAGTCGGGTACATTCCTGTCTGAAGAGTTGATCTCAGTAGTATTTTCTAATCAAGGGCAGCAGGTCTGGAGGCTGTTCTCCTAAGGGATCCTCTGGGTTGTCGGACCATCAGTTGTGGTCTTTTAGTAGAGTTACTGAGCTGCACCCCTCTTTTTCTCATATTGCCACAGGGACTCTACATTATGTGCCCCATCACAGCTGTCTTTGGTGGTAGCTGGGCACCACCTGGTTCTTCTGGTCTCATGTTAATACAGTCTTCCATTCACATGGGTCCTTCTGTCTCCTGGGCTCTTCTTTCTTGATCGTCATCTGTTCCAGATGAGTTGAAACCATTTGGCAGCTTGCTAGCTTTTAAGACCTCAGATGCCACTCACCAGTATGAAGTTCAGAAGACTCTCTTAGCAATAGTTATGCCCGCTGGCCTTGATGTTCCCCCAAAGCAAGATCCCCAAACCCCGGCCCCTGTTACTCTATTCTTGCAATGTTGGGTTGAGATTAGAAGAGTTTTCAGCTTATAGTAAAGTTCAGTTAAGTTGATCCACTTTCTACTGTGAGCTGGCCCTGCTTTCACCTAACTAAATTTCTATCAACTGTCTAATCTATGAACAGCCTTCTCCTCCCCTTGCCCTTGTAGCTGGCAGTCTTTTCTTCTGTACATAAGTCCTATTTTTAAGTCCTTATAGCAGGGGCCTCATACAATATTTGTCTTTTTGCTGCTGACTGATTTCACTCAGCGTAATGTCTTCCAGTTTAAACCAGGTTATGAGATGTCTCCTAAAATTATCACTTTTCTTTATCATTGCATAGTGTTACATAGAGTATGTGTACTATAGTTTGTTTATCCATTCATCTGCTGATGGGCTCCTAGGTGGGTTTCATCTTTTTGCTGTTGTGAACTGTGCTGCAATCAACATTCATGGGCATGTGTTTTTTTGTGTGACAGCCTTTGTTTCTGTAGGATATGTTTCAAGCAGTGGGATTACTGGATTCAATGGTATATCTATTTCTAGCTTTCTAAGGAAGTGAGGTGGCAGCTTGCTGGCTTTTAAGACCCTAGACACCACTCACCAATATAAGGTGCAGAACACTCTCTTAGGAAAAGACTAGTTATGCCAATTGACCTCAATGTTGCAGGGAAGATATTTTTAACTGGGCACATTGTCACCCAAACAAAAGTGGAATTCTGTTACTAAGGAAGAAGGGGAGAATATATATGAGTTAAGTAACTACTAGCATCTGTCACAGAAGGTTAGCTGGGGGGATGCGCCAGTGTTGAAGGCAGAATATGAGGGACTGGGTTAGAAGTTCTTGGGAGTGCAAGACAAGACCAATGTCCAGAGCTGTAATGTAGAATGTGGAATCTCTGGTAGCACAGTGGTTAAGGACTATGGTCACT
Source organism: Heterohyrax brucei (assembly GCA_028571685.1). Taxonomy (NCBI): domain Eukaryota; kingdom Metazoa; phylum Chordata; class Mammalia; order Hyracoidea; family Procaviidae; genus Heterohyrax; species Heterohyrax brucei. The sequence goes on from CM053156.1 coordinate 73,292,603, forward strand.
GGTCCACCTGCAGCCAGGACTTGGCTCCCCAAAATCAAGTGTCTTGAAGATTGGCAGTTCAAATCTGCCAGGCATTCCTTGGAAACTCTATGCGGGCAGTTCTCCTCTGTCCTGTGGATGACTATGAGTCGAAATTAACTTGATGGCAATGGGTTTGGCTGGATTTTTTAATGTAAAAAGTTAGAGAGTGTTGGAAGGGTGGGTTTCCAGTTGTCCACAGCTCTGCCCTCATCCTCACTATGTTCTACAGAGAAAGCCAAAAACCCAAACCCCATTGCCATTGAGTCGATTCCAACTCACAGCGACCACACAGGACACCGTAGAGCTAACTGCACTAAGAGTCTCTAAGGATCTCCTTGAGCATCTGGACTCCAGCCTTTTCACTAGTAGCTGTAGCTTTTAACCACTACACCAACTAAATTTCATGGTGAAATCAAGAAACCATGGCAAACTGGTCCTTTAAAGATGGCAAGGCCCTCAGAGAAATGTATGAAAAGTACCCAAACCCAAACCCATCACGGTCAAGTGAGTTTGGAGTCATGGCGGCCCTGTGTATTACAGAGCAGAACTGCTTTATCTTGGCTTAGTCTTTATGGAAGCAGATTGCCAGGCCTCTTTCTCATGGCACTGTTGTTAGGTGGGTCTGAACAGTCAACCTTTACACTAGAAGTTCAGAACAAACCATTTGTGCGACCCAGAGACAGGGACTTATGAAAAAAAGTCAAACAGTCCCACCCTTAGATCCCATCTCTGCCTCATACCAACTCTGTGACCTCGGGCAAGCCACTCAGCTTCTCTGGACCTCTCAATTTTCTCATCTATAAAATGGGAGCTTTCGTGCATCTCAGACACAGGACTCTATACAGAAATTGTCATCATAGGTGTCAGACGAATGTTAGTTATCATTAGCTCAATTCTCTCATTTTCTAAATGATGAAAAGGAAGCTCAGAGGGATGCAAAATGACCCAAATCAGTGACTCTCGATCTTGGCAGCCCCAAACCTACAAGACTAGAGTTATTTGTGATTCACAGATACCCTATAGGTCAGAGTACAACTGTGGCATAGAGTTTTCAAGGAGCATCTGGCAGATCTGAACTGCAGACTTTTTGGTTGGCAAACATAGCACGTAACTCCTACACCACTGGCAGGGCATCTGAAAATCCTCTGGTGGGTGCCCTACCCTAAGAGTTTCATGTCATTAGGATGGGGTGAGGCCTGAGCCATGGATTTGTAAAAACTTCCCTTGCAGCTTGGGAAGAGAAACTTGGGCATGAAGGTGCACAGCAGGCTTCACTGGTGATTTTGATGTGGCCATCTGAAACTCTGTGAACTCGCTGGTTTAAATAAACCCTGTGCCTGGCTTCAGGGTGTCCCCCTTCCTTGGAACCTGTATTTGGCTTCTCACACCCGCTCCTGCAGGTCCCGAAAGCCTAACTGGATGAAGAGGTCAACGTTGCTGCTGACCGGTCTCCACCGCCCGGTGGCTGCGGCACACATTCCCCACAAAGACACCTAGTGGCGAGTTGCTGCACAGGGGTTAACGGGAAGCATGGGCACATTGCTCCAGTCCGCTTCTCCAGGAATCAGACCGGAAATAAAGCCGGTGGCGCAGGATGAGCCAGATTCCTGCTTGCAGACGTGACAATCCAGCTGTGGTTTATCAGCGGTGGATCTCTGGTGGCACTTGGCATGTGGCGCTCCTGAATCTGAGCTAGAACACCCCACATCGCTAAGACTTGCAGGTGTGAGGGCTACAGGCTGTCAGATAAATGCAGCTGGACAGCTCAGTTCAGCTGGACCCCTGAGTTTGCCCCCTGACGGGGATAAAGCCTTGAGGATTAAGTAGTTCTGGAATGGCACCATGTGTCATGATGGACAAGGCTTTGATTACCCAAGTCTTGATTTCCTTACCTGTGAGACAAGAGTAACCCCCTGCCTTTGAGTGGATTCTGACTCACAGTGACCCTATAGGACAGAGTATAATTGCCCCATAGAGCTTCCAAAGAGTGCCTGGTGGATTCGAACTGCCCACCTTTTGGTTAGCAGCCATAGCCCTTAACCACTACACCACCAGGGTTTTGTAGTTCTCAGCAATTACTGGTTGCTATGGAAGACAGCCACGATGTACTGACTACTAAAAAATAAAATAATAATAGTACACATGTAACTTGACCCTGTTTTGTTAACGAATATTTAAATATGTATATGTCTATCTTTATACAAGTTGATGTATATGGATATTTATGTGTATATCCATAGAGAGAGTGCTCTCTAGAATGACATTCACCCAGTAAGCGGTGGGGTTTGGAGTGATACTTGCTGTCCTCTTTGTCAATGGCAAAGGGTTTGATTTATATATCTCCGAATTGTTTCTGTTGTGCATGTACCATTTTTATAAAACAAAGCTGAGTTTTGGGGTCAAGAGAGATGATTATGCTCATTCGTTCCTCTCTCCACCCTCCTAATATCCCGTTGAAATGACAGAATAAACCTTTCAAATTCCTAATGAAAGCTATTAAGATAATAATAATAATACCTACCTCTTAGAATTATAAGGTTTCAAATCTCACACATAGTTAAGTAATGATTATTATCTCCACTCCCTAACGTAGCAGTGCTTAACCCTTCTTGTGCCATGGACCTCTCTGGAGTCTGATAAAGCCTATGGACTTCTCAGCCTGGTGTTTTTAAACGAATGAAATTCCATATATAGCATTACCAAGGAAATGGTTGAAACTGAAGCACAGGTATCCAAGCATTTACAAAACAAAGCTGTTATATATAGTAACACATGTGCTTCTTTATTGAGAGATTTAGCAGGGTTCTAAGAACTTCCATAATTTAGAAGTCATGATGATAAATGATATTTTCATAGAACTGCTGTGAAAGCAATGTGATAGAAACATATCTTTAATTTCCACTGGTGATAAAGTTACAGGAATTGTCAATACCACTCATAACTGAAGGAAGCACTGAATTTAAGTTGAAGTTAGTGAAAATAAAGATTGGTGTTTTTCATCCGTGTTCAGGGACCTACTAATTTAATAAAGTGGAAACCCTGGTGGTGTAATGGTTAAGTTCTACAGCTGTTAACCAGAAGGTTGGCAGTTCAAATCTACCAGGTGCTCCCTGGAAACTCTATGGGGCAGTTCTACTCTGTTCTAGCGTGTTGCTATGAGTTGGAATTGACTCAGTGGGAAGGGGTCAATAAAATATAACACCCCCTCCAAAAAAACCCCACTGCCATTGAGTCAATTTTGACTCATAGCAACCCTCTAGGACAGAGTAGAACTGCCCCATAGAGTTTCCAAGGAGTTTCTGGCTGATTTGAACTGCCAGCCTTTTGGTTAGCAGTAATAAAATGCACTTTCCCACAAATCTTTGTCGAAGCACACGCATCATTTCCTAAGGCATCTGTGATTAATCACAAACCCGGTGTCTTAAAACAAACATTTCTTTTCTTACAGATGTGGAAGCTGGAAGTCCAAAATGAAGGTATTGGCCAGGCTGGTTCCTCCAGCAGGCTCTGAGGAAGAAACCGTCGGTGTCTCTCTAACAGCTTGTGGAGGTTGCTGGCAATCCTTCGCATTTCCTGGCTTGTGGATGCATCATGCCAATCTCAGCATCCAGCTTCACCTCATCCTCCTTTCTGCAGGGCTCTCTGTGTCCTCACCTCTTTTCCTAAAGACACCAGTCATCAGATCTAGGACCAGCCCAAAATCTAGGATGATTTTATCTCAGCATCTGTCATGGATTGAATTGTGTCTCCCCCCCCGAAAATGTGTGCAACAATTTGGTTATGCCATGATTCCCAGTATTGTGTGATGTTCCTCCATACTGTAAACCATGTCTCTGTGATGCCAACGAGGGAGAAGAGGTAGTGGTTTTGCTGGTGGGGCACGACTCAAGATGTAGGATTGTATTGGGCTTTGAGGCAATCTCTTGAAATAGAAAGGAGAGAAACCAGAGAGAGATTTGAGGGACCTCATACCAACAGTGCCAGAAGCTGAGCATACCTTCAGAAAGGACCCAGAGTCGCTGTGCATCAGAAGCTCCCAGCCCAGGGAAAGACTGATGACAGAGATCTTCCTCCAGGACCAGCAGAGAAAGCCTTCCTCTGGAAAGACTTTTAGCCTACTGGACTGCAACAAAATGAAAGTTCTCTTTTTAAAGCCACCCACTTGTGGTATTTCTGTTATAGCAGCACTAGATGACTAAGACAGTATCCTTAACCAGTAACACCTGTAAAAGCCCTATATCCAAGTAAGGTTATATTCTGAGGTTCTAGGTGGACACGGATTTGGGGGAAACCCTGTCAACCCACTACAGTCTGTTCATCTGGTGTCTTCCTTATTATAGGTTTTCCTTAAACGTACAGTAATCCTTGGCTATCTGCTCATATTGAAGGGTAGAATTTAGACTAAAACTTATTGGAAGCTCTGTGCATCTGAGAAGGGCTTACTAATTATAAGGGTACATGTGGCCATCCATCTTCAGGCCTTTCCTCTTAGTCAAATTCTCTGGATAAGCCTCTTCTAGTTTATTTCTAGGAGAATATAATCCTCCCTGCCAGCATCCTAGAATCTGGGCTGAGAAAGAAACTTGATGGCAGGGGATCTCATGTGTAAATTTTCACTCAATCCCTTTGTGTTCAGTAAGGTGACCATCTACCACGTTCGGTGTCTTGTAATCCAGACCCCCTTTCTCCTACTTTTTAGAGTTGAGCTACCTTTATGGTAGTCGTTGACTATATGTAACTATTTAAATTTAAATTAATTAAGATTAAGTTAGGCCTTTTCTTGCTTGGCCCCACTAGTCACACGTCAGAGGTTCAGTCGTCACATGTAGCAAGTATCTGGCTACTGTATGGACAGTGGAGCACATTTCCATCATTGCAGAAAGTTCCACTGGGTAGCACCACCCTGAACAAAAGCCGAAAAACTTTTTCCTTCAAGGGCCAGATAGTAAAGAGTTTCAGCTTAGCAGATCATACAGTTTCTTTTGCGTCTACTCAAGTCGGCCATTGTCGCACCAAAGCCATCATGGATAACATGCAGATTAAGTCTTGAAACAATAAAGCTTTGTTTATGAACAGTGAAGAGTGAATTTCATATAATTTTCACATTACAAAATACTACTTTTCTCATTTTTTTCAACCCTTAAAAAATACAAAACCTATTGTTAGCCTACAGGCTATATCAAAATTGGTGGTGAGTTAGAATTGGCTCATGAACCGTAGTTTGGTGACCCTAGTGTTTTGCCTTTTTCATAACTCCCTGTACTGTTAACTGAGAGAGAAAGCAGCAATGAAGGTGTACTGTCTTTATTCATGTGCACATCTGATTACCTGCTCAGGGCCTGTCTTCTTCCTGCACGTAAGCCCCATGAGCACAGAACCCTAACTCCATTACTCACTACTGTCCGCCTGGAGCCCAGCACACAGTGCTGCTGTCTAACAGATGCTCAGTCAATAGTGTTGAATCATCAGTTGTTCACCAAGCAACTTTCTTTGTGTAATTCAGCTTTTCAAGTAGATCTGCCGTCAGAGAAAGAATGGGCTTGTCTTGCTGATGAGACTGTTCCCATCTGCTTAACAATTATATTTCTTGTTATCAGTGACTACACTGACATTCTGGTTTTCCTCATTAGGCCCAGGAGCTCAGTAAATATAGTTCCACCTCTGTGAGGACTCATCAGTCCCTAAGCCTGTTGGAATCAAACCAAAACATGGTTACAGAAGCCTAAGTACCAACTGAATCTGATAAGACTTGTAGAGAGAGGGGAAGTAATCTGATGGACAAACAACTTCGAGAATTTTAAATGATGGGCTGAAATCGCCCTCTCTGCACAGTAAGAGAAGGTTATGGGAAGTTAACACTGCCGTGGCTTGTGGTGATAATAAACCAAGGACATTGTTAGAAACTGGCCAGATGGGCAGAAGTCACAAATCAGATTAATATTATGCAAGCCTCTGCATAGTGGTTACCTTTGGAAGTTAGTGGCTGGGAAAGGGCATGAGGGAATATTCTGGAGTCTTAGAAATGTTACGCATCTTGTTTACAATTTATTTTATTTTTTATTGTTGTTGAGAACATACACAGCACAATTCACACCCATTCAACAATTTCTCCACGTACAATTCGGTGACACTGATACTATTCTTCAAGCTGTTACCACTTATCTTCATTTTCCAAGTTGTTCCTCACCCATTAACATAGACTTACTGCCTCTAAACTTCCTGTCTACTCTTTCAAGTAGGTGTTTTTCACCCTGTATAGAGAGATCTTAAAAGAGGACAATGCCCAAGACAGACATCCTGTACAAGTTATGCTATTGTTTGCTTCAAAGAAGACTTCCGGGGATATTTTTAGCATAAGGTTTAAAGATTACCTCAGGGCAATAGTTTTAGAGTTTGTTCAGCCTCAACAGATCCAAAAAGTCTGGATTCTGTTTTCTATGTCTTAATCTCAGTGGTAGTTTACAGAGATATACATGTATCAGGTGCATCTGACCCAAGCCAGGGTCTTTTTAATTGCTTCATATGTATGGAAAAGCTGGACAATGAAAACAGAAGACAGAAGAAGAAGTGATGCATTAGAGTTGTGGTGTTAGTGAAGAATACTTACCACCAAAAAGAACAAAGACATCAGCTGCAGAAGAAACGAAATCAGAATGCTCCTTAGAAGCAAAGATGGTGAAACTTCACCTTCCTTACTTTGAACATGCTATCAAGAAAGCCTAATCTTTAGAAAAGTGCATTGCATTTGGTAAAGGAGAGCGTCAGCAAGAATGAGGAAAACCCTCAGTGAGATGAATTGGCATTAGACCAAAACAGTGGACTCAATGTATCAAGGGTCATGAAAACAGTGCTGGACCAAGTAAAGAGCCATGTTTCATCCCAAAGTCACCATGAGTCAGAGCTGACCTAATGACACTAGTGATACAGCAACAATTTCATTCAGCCATCCTCATGAATTTGGGCATTTTATTGTATATAACTTATTCCCTAATTTAAAAAAATACAGATACATAAATGTTTTTCTGGTTATCAAAGTTATTCTTTCCCTAGCCTTAATAGCATTTAAAGGAAAAAGCTTGATTAAAAAGACCAGACTGATGGTTTCACAGACTGGAGGGTTCCCAAAAAGATATAATCCCTGGACTCTCTGTCAGCCCAGAACTGAATCCATTCCTAAAGCCAGCTCTTTAGACAAGGATTGAACTGGTCTATAAGAGATAAAATGATACTAGTGAAGAATGTGCTTCTTGGCTTAAGTAGATACTACTTAGGCTAACCAGGCAGCTCCTGTTCAGTGGCAAGATGAGAAAGGGACAGGAGCTGGTTGAACGGACAGGGGAAATACAGGGTGAAGGGAGGAGTGTGCTTTCACAGTATGGGGAGAGCAGCTAGAGTTACAGAGCAATATGTGTGTAAGTTTCTGTGTGACAAATTGACTTGCATTGTAAACTTTCACTTAAAGAACAATAAAACATTTTTAAAAAGAAGAGAGCTATAACTCTCAGACTACCAGGCTTGCAAACACCATCTTTAAATTGCAAGACTTGTAACAGTTTAACTAGCTAAGTTATAAAATGTGTTTGTTAAAGGAAATCTTATTTGGTCACTTAAGTTGTAAAAAGAAGAGGTTGACTAGTCTTGCGTGATTCATTTTGTCTATAAAGAGTGGGTGAATTATTCAGTGGCTGGAGAGTAGTTTTGAGTACATAGTCACATTCTCATTTTACAGTGGTTGGTACTATAGAGATTAAAATTGTGTCCAGTAGGTCTGATCCAATCATTACCAAGAGGTTTGTTTCTCCTATCCTGGTAAGAAAGACGCAGGGCACGACTGACAGTCAGATGCTAGATTACTATATGCTAGTATATTGGTTAAACACACTATGTAAGTCCTGTCAATTAAGTTTGCAAAAAATTATATGGAGATGCACATTTTCACTCAATCACAATAAAAAAAACAAAAAGTTTGCAAACCCATCCTAAGGAAAAGTGCTACATACCTCATTGTTGAATATCACCACAGTCCCCTTCAAAGTACTCCTCTTGGGAAGCTATGCACTGATGCCAGCACCAAGTCTACCCTTCAAAGCAATTTTGAAACTCTTTTCCTGGAATGGCCATCAGAGCTGTTGTCGTATTATCCTTGATGTCATGAATGTCAACAAAATGTCTTCCTTTCAATATTTCCTTTATCTTTGGATAAAGAAACAGTCATTGAGTGAGAACCAGATCAGGTGAACAGGGAGGGTGTTCCAATACAGTTATTTATTTACTAGCTAAAAACTCCTTCACAAACAACTATACAATTAAGTTTGAAAACTTGCCATCATGGACAATGGCCATTCCAGAAAGAGTTCCAAAATTGCTTTGAAGGGTAGACTAGGTGCTGGCACCAGTGCACAGCTTCCCAAGGAGCGTACTTCGAAGGCGACCAATATTCAGCAATGAGGTATGTGCTACATAGAACTAAGTGCTACATAGAACAATTAAGTTCATGAACTTAACTGTCAGACCTTGTATATAAGGAAGTTTACCCTTAAGGAGTCTTGGGAGACAACTGGATAACCTTTTCAGGCTTACCAACTCACACCCCTCCATCCTGGTGAACTTTTACATCAACAGTGAACATATACTATTTCTTTAATGAGAAAGAAAGGTACATTATAGTTTCCAATGAAGCAATTACTATGTGCCTTTCATTTTCCTTACATTAATTCACCACCTGAATATTAATTTATTCAATCTTCATAACAACCCTGAGGCAGGCACTATTATTGCCATCATCCATTTCACAGATGAGGAATGTGAGGTAAGGAGAGCTTAACCAACTAGCCCAAGATAAGCCTGTAAGTGGAAGACCTGGGAGTTGAGCCTAGGCAGTTAGGTCCAGCAGCTGAACTCTCAACTAATATGCTATGCTGCCTCTAAGTCAGACAGAATGTACCTTTTGGTGTTAAAGAGAGAGATCCTTTATGTTCCCTTTCTCATTTTTCTCTTGCCTTCCCCCACCTAGCCTGATCTTTACTCTAGTTTCGAGAAGTTATGCAGTTTGGACTGGACTAGTCCAATTCCATAATACAAATGTTATTATTTTTGACCCGGGGTGGCTTTAAGGAAGTTACAAGAGCCACAGCAGTAGTTTTCAGGCTTATTGATTTTCCAGACCCATAAATTTTTTTCAGATGTGTTGAGAAAAACTCCTATTACTGGTTACAATGAACTAATACAGACTAGATTTACCCTCCCTTAAAAAATTAGGGAAAAAAAAAGGACAAAATCATATGAAACAATGATTTTCAGATATTGGTCAACAACAGACAGGGGAGGACTATCATCTTTGGTGTGTGTGTGTAGGGGGGATTCTGCTCCCCGGGGCCAAAGACTGACCCAAGAAGCTGCATCCCACACAGAATGTTGGCAGGTGTAATGTAATAACAGTAAAAGGGAAGAAAATGTGTCCAGGGCTACACCATAACCTAAAAGGTTTTGTAAATACAACCCAACATTTTAAAGGTCAGAGTAGCAGGGACAGAGGTCTAGTCATCATTATTCAGGGAATATCCAAGTCAATTGGCATAACTAGTTTTTTTCCTAAGAAACTGTTCTGCATCTCATACTGGTGAGTGGCACCTGGAGTCTTGAAAGCCAGCAAGCCTTTTAAGGAACATCAATTGGTCCCAACCCACTTGAAGCAAAAGAAAACCAAGAACATCAAAGGCACGAGGAAAATATGAGCCCAGGAGACAGAAGGGTCCGTGTGATTAGGAGACTACATCAGCATGAGACCAGAAGAATCAGATGGGGCCATCAAAGACTGCTCTGACAGGGAACACAATGTAGAGTCCCTGATGAAGCATGAGAAAAAGAGGAGCACAAATCTAGAACTCTATTAAAAGACCAGGTCTGATGGTCCAACAACCTGGAAGGTCTCCTGAGAACATGGTCCCTAGACTTCCTGCTAGCCCAGAGCTGAAACGAGTACTGAAGCCAACACTTCAGACAAAGATTGAACCAGACTATGGGGCACAAAGTGATGCAGGTGATGCAAGTCTTTTATATTTTAATATACACACGAGTCTGTCCAACTGGTTCCTCTCTAGAGGAATGAGGAGAGGGTGCAGAGGAGGGAACAAATGTTGGTTGAGTGGAAACGAAGAGTTTGCTATCACAGGATGAACAGAGCAGATAGGGTTGCGTAGAGGCAGGTGCTCAGGGTTTTATACAGCAAACTGACTTGGATTGTAAATTTTCATTTAATCACAATAAAAATAAATTTTTTTAAAAAAGGGTCCAAAGAATGGGAGAACTGAAGGTGGTCCCACACCAGCCACGAAATGCTCTGGCCCAGAAGTGATGCGGGTCACATTCTCCCATAGCCTATTGGCCAGAATCAGTCACCTGGCGAAACCCAGCTAGGTAAGGAAGCATGATCTTCCTATGGGTCCAAAAAGAGAAAGAACCTGAATACAGGTGATCCTTTGAAATCTCTACCATATAAAAAAATGGTAATATAAAAATTGGGTTGGGATGGACCTAAGGTAGAAAGTAGAAGAAGTAAAGATGAGAGAAAAGCAGTACTGATCAGACCTTCATCTTAGAAAGTGGCTTCTCAGGAGATAATTGTCCCTGTGATGGAATTAAAAAACAGAGGCTACATTTACTGATTTCATTAAGAGAAACAAGAGAACTAGAAATAATTATGTAAATACCAGATGGGGCAGGGGAGAAGAAGAAGCTGTACATGAACTTGAGAGTGGACAATCGATAAATACAGCCTGGTTCTTGTTTACACTTGAAGCAATAATCACAGAAAATCAAACATCAAAATGGTTAAAAGAGGTTGCCTGTGGGAGTGGGACAGTAAGTATGAAATGAGGATGAGAACCTGCTGTTTTTTTAATCAAAAACTCTCCTGTGCTGCTTTATATTTTATTGTATATGAACTACTTTGATGAGTTTCAAAAAAAATTAAATACTATATAGTTTTGAATACTATATAGTGAAAGCTAGACAGTGAATAAGGAGATAGAAGACAAATTGATGCCTTTGAATTGTGGTGTTGGAGAGGAATATTTAACGTACCATGGACCACCAAAAGAACAAACATCTGTTCTGGAAGAAGTACAACCAGAGTGTTCCTTGGGAGCAAAGATGGCAAGACTGCATCTTCCATACTTTGGACATGTTGTCAGAGGGATCAGTCCCTGGAAAAGGATATCATGCTTGGAGAAATAGGGAGTCAGCCCAAAGGAAGACCTTAGACAAGGAGGATTGACCCAACGGCTGCAACAATGGGCTTAACCATAAAAATGACTGTCGACAAATGCAAGACACAGCAGTGTTTCATTCTGTTGTGCATAAGGTCACTGTGGATCAGAAATGACTGGATGGCACCCAACAACAATGCATAGTTTTCAAAATGAAATGTAAAAGCTCTGCCACATTGGACAAGTTGCTGTCACTGAACTTGCATGGACTTCAGTTTCCTTCCCTATAAAGTAGAGGTGATGTCATCTGCCTCTTGGACTTGGATGAGGATTGAATAAAATCATATATGTTGAATGCCTGGCACACAGTGAGTACCTGCTAAATGGAAGATGTAAGGTCAGTATTGACAATGTGTGCAAGGGGGTTAGTCCCTGGGTCCTGACGTAGAAGCCGAGATCATAGATTCTCAGGGACTCCTTGCCTTAGTTATCTAGTGCTGCGATAATAGAAATACCACGAGAGTTGTTTGAACAAAGAGAAATTCATTCTCTCACAGTCTAAGAGGCCTAAAGGCCAAATTCATGGTGCCAGCTCCCTCAGAAGGGTTTCTCTCTCTGATGGTTCTAGGGGAAGGTCCTTGTCATCAGTCTTACCCTGTTCTAGGAGTTTCTTAGCACAGGGACCTTGGGTCCAAAGGACATGCTCTTCTCCTGGCTCTTCTTTCTTTGTGGTATAAGGTCCCTCCTCTGTTTCCTCACCTCTCCTATATGTGACTAACTCAAAATACAAACTAACCCTGTAGATTGAGTCCTGCTTCTTTGATTTAACTGCCTCTAATCCTGCCTCATTACCATAACTGCCTCTAATCCTTCCTCACTATCATGTTGTTGTTAGGTGTCGTCAAGCAGGTTCCGACTCATAGTGACACTATGAACAATAGGATGCAACACTGCCCGGTCTTGCGCCATGTCCACAACCGTTTTTATGCTTAAGCCCATTGTTGCAGCCACTGTGTCAATCCATCTCGTCAAGGGTCTTCCTCTTTTTCACTGATCGTCTATTCTACCAAACATGATGTCCTTCCCCAGGGACTGATCCTTCCTGACAATGTGTCCAAAGTTTGTAAGATGCAGTCTCTCTCTTTGCTTCCAAGGAGCACCTTGGTTGTATTTCTTCGAGAACAGATCTGTTTGCTCTTTTGGTGGTCCATGGTACATTCAGCATTCTTCTCCAACACCACAATTCAAAGACATCAATTCTTCTGTCTTCCTTGTTTGTTTTCCAGCTTTTGCATGCATATGATGTGACTGAAAATACCATGGCTTGGGTCAGAAGAATTTTAGTCTTCAAGGTGACATCTTTACTTTTGAATACTTTAAAGAGGTCCTTTGTACCAGGTTTGCCCAATGCAATATGTCTTTCAATTTCTTGACTGCTGCTCCATGGGTGTTGATTATGGACCTAAGTAAAACAAAATCCTTGACAACCACAGTCTTTTCTCCATTTATCACAATGTTGCTTACTGGTCCAGCTGTGAGGATTTTTGTTTTCCTGATGTTGAGGTGCAATCCATACTGATGGCTGTGGTCCTTGAGCTTCATCAGTGAGTGTTTCAAATCTTCATTTCCAGCAAGTAAGATGGTGTCATCTACATAATGCAGGTTGTTAATGAGTTGTCCTCCAATCCCAATGCCTCATTTGTCTTTATACAATCCAGCTTCTCGGATTATTTGCTTGGCATACCGATTGAAAAGGTATGGTGAAAGACTATAACCCTGACACACACCTTTCCCGGCTTTAAACCATGCCATGTCCCCTTGTTCTGTTCCCACGACTGCCTGTTGATCCATATACAGATTCCTTAAGAGCACAATTAGGTGCTCTGGAATTCCCATCCTCCACAACGTTAGACATAGTTTAACATGATCCACACAGTTGAATGCTTTTGCATAGTCAATGAAACACAAGTAAATGTCTTGCTGATACTCTTTGTTTTCAGCCAAGATCCATCTGACATCAGGGTTGATATCCCTGGTTCCACGTCCTCTTCTGAATCCAACTTGAATTTCTGGCAGTTCCTTGTCAATATACTCATTACCGTAACTGCCTCCAATCCTGCCTCATTACCACAATCGTCTCTAATCCCACCTCATTACTGTAACTGCCTCTAATCCTGCCTCATTAATATCGCAGAGGGTAGGATTTACAACACAGAGGAAAACTACATCAGATCAGAAAATAGAGGACAACCCACAATACTGGGAATCACGACTTAGCCAAGTTGACACACTTGTTTGGGTGATACAGTTCAATTCATACCACCACCGAACCTGACTGCTCAGCTACTGACCCACTCTGGAACCTCGAACTGTCATCGGCATTGGCTCCTTACATAAAGAGGGCCATCTGAAAGGGATTGAAACATTCCCTCCTCTGCAAATTATTTATTTTGTGCTGACAAGTCCAAGGTGTTCTGACAAAGGTTAAAAGTATTTACTTGCTTCTATAGACTAGAGGTGGGAGCGAAGGCAATAAAATGAGAAAGAGAAGGAACATTGCCAGCTCAGGGCCCGGCTCAGAGTCAATCCTCCATAAATACTTGTCGGAAGAATGAATGTAATTCTTGCTGTTAGAAGAGAATTCTTTATAAATTCTTTTATCCCTTTAGCTGTCCACTCAACAAGACTTTACTGAGTGCATCTGAGCACCCATTGCTCTTCCTTAGTGGGAAGTTCTACACTGTCGCATTGGATGGCTATGAGCCAGAATCAACTTAGCAGCACTAACAAAAAATTGTATTTATGGAGTGTTTTCTATGTACTAGGAGCTCTATATATATTTCCTCACTTAAGCTCTTATCATCCTGTAAGATGGACCAGTCTTCAGATTGGTCTGCAAGAAGAAAAAGGATAGAAAAAACTCAACATAGCTTACAACTGAGAAATCAATTCTAACATTTACTAAACCCTTAACACGTGGCAGACACAGTTCTAAGAATTTTACATGTATTAATTCCTTGAATTATGTAAGCATTGTTTTGATGAAGGTATTCCTATTATTTCCATTTTACATATGGGAACACTTGAAAACCAAGATTTTAACAATTTTTCTATGGTCACCAGCTAATAAGTCATTCTCGATCCTCTTCTTAGGCTTAAGGAGATTGTCTACTTTATTAGACTCTTTGGAGTAAGCAGTTTGATCCCCTTAGCGGAAGCAGAAAAGGCCAAATACTCACTTTCCCAGCCTCCATTAGACTTAGGATGTAGAGCATGTGACTTAGGTTCTGCCAATCAGATGTTATCTCCGGTGGACTTGATTTGCAAACTGCTATGGAGAATGTTCTTTGGCAGCTGTGATGAGGTCAGTAAGTCTGAGTGCCTGTGACAAGGGCAGTGGAGCTATGGGCAGCATTGGATGTCCAAAGTCAGAGCGCCAGCAGTATCTTTCCCAGGTTAGCTCTCCTGTGTTATGAATGTGGTTCTCCAGCCCACCTAATGGTCCTGCAATCTACCATATATCCTTTAAATAAAACTCTTTATTACCCAAATCAGTCAGTCATTTTCTGTTGTTTACTGGGTGTGAAAGCAGGCAGCATGCCTCCTGGAATTCATACTTTTAACGGGTATTCTCTGTGTTGCTTGTAAAAAGGTGTCTTCCCACTTCGGGTACAGTTGGGTCTAGGACCATACGTAATATCACCAGATTGCATCTTTTCCCTGAAACTCCACTTTCCCCTGTGTTAACTTCACGTGTTGTCACACATTTTCCTGATAGAGGCAAGATCACCACAAGTAACTCCAGGCTTACAATCTCACCAGCTCAGTAACCCTAATGTAGAAAAAGAACATCTGTTTCCCACTGGTTCCAGGAGATGCCTGCTCTTGACTCTATGGTGTCTGACAATTAAGTTCGTGAATTCATCCTAGAAAAGGTGCTACATACCTCCCTGCTGACTATCACTAGGGTCACCTTTGAAGTACACCCCTTGGGAAGCTGTGGTCCAATATCAGCACCTAGTCTACCTTTCAAAGCAATTTTAGAACACTTTTTCTGGAGTGGCCACCAAAGCTGTCCTTGTATTACCCTTGATGTCCTGAATGTCATCAAAATGTCTTCCTTTCAATCTCTCCTTTATCTCTGGGTAAATTAAAAAGTCATTGGAGGCCAGATCAGGTGAGGAAGGAGTGTGTTCCAATACACCTATTTGTTGACTGGCTAAAAACTCCCTCATAGGCAACTATACAATTAAGTTCACAAATTTGCCACCCTGTCACCATGCACAACAGCCATTCCAGAAAGAGTTTCAAAATGCTTTGAAGGGTGGAATAGGCACTGGGTTGGTGCATAACTTCCCAAGCAGAGTACTTCAAAGGTGACCATAGTGATATTCAGCAATGAGGTATGTAGCAACTTAAAACAACTAAGTTTGCATACTTCATTGTCAGACCTGATAAACTGGCCCAAATTTAGTTATTGTCATAAGTTAGAATAAATTACTATAGCCAATGAGAACAATGAAATAAACTGGTTAGACCTAGGTCACTGGTCCACCTGCAGCCAGGACTTGGCTCCCCGAAATCAAGTGTCTTGAAGATGGGAGTGTCGTGATTCCCCTAAGGGAAACTGAGGAAAAGATGCTGGTCAGGTAACATCAAAAGCTGTCTGCTGCATCTCTACATTTAAAGAGAAAGAAGCTGAGGTTCAGAGATGCTAAGTGGTTTACTGCAAGTCACACAGCTGAAAATGGAGAAATTGACATTTGACCCCTGTCTGACATTAAGGGCTCAAGTTTTGTTACTGCTTATTCCATTTGGCTTGCTTTGGCCTTCTAGCTTTTGTTTTTCCCATTTTCTTGATTTAAATGTTTTCTATGAAAACATTTAAAAATAGATGAAGTTGTAAAGATGATAGTAAAATGTCTGGTGATTACCATGGACATATTAGTGGGTGTTGTTCATGCATCTCTTTGTGAACATCGGTCACAGAAATAACCATTTAAACAAGTCAAAACAAGTAAAAACCACGCTTCATCATGGGGATCCTTTGTTAATGTGATTTGTTTTTCCTTATCTTAACCTCATTTTTCTCTTCTTTCCGATTTTTCATTAATCTCCCTAAATCTCTCCACATCCTTTGATTCAAGATAACCCATGTTAACAACAGCTGATTATATCTGCAGACTTTTCTCCAAACCAGTATAATCATACACAATTTTGTGTGTGTGTGTGTGTGTGTGTTTCAAACAAATGAATTACCCTTGAATCAGTTCTGACTCATGGCAATGTGACATATGTCAAAGTAGGACTCTGCTCTTGAGGGTTTCTGGTGGCTGATTTTTTTGGAAGTAGGTCACCAAGCCTTTCTTCCTAACCACTTCTGGGCAGACTGAAACCTCCAACCATTCAGTTAGCAGCCTAGCACTTAAACATATGCCAATACCGAGAAATGGTCCTTCTCTCTCTCATGAGAAAGTCCCACTCGTAATCCTGCATTATTCATTTTTAAAGGATGATGGATGACTAGTGATCACATTTTGGGCACCAGAAAGTGGTTACTGAGACAGATTTCACCCAAGGAGGGGGCCTCTCTTGTTGTTGGTAGGTGCCTTCAAGTTGGTTTCCACTCAGCGACCTTGTGTACCATAGCACAAACACTGCCCAGTCCTGGATCATGTTCACAATTGTTGTTATGCTTGAGCCCACTGTTGCAGCTACTGTGTCAATCATTCTTGTTGAAGGTTTCCTCTTTTCTACTGACACTGTGCCTTCTCCAGGCACTGATTCCTCCTGAAGTATATAAGATGTAGTCTCACCATCTTTGCTGTTAAGCAGCATTCTGGTTGTACTTCTTCCAAGACAGATTTGTTCATTCTTTTGGCAGTCTGTGGTGTATGCAATATTCTTCACCAACATCATAATTCAAAAGCATCAATTCTTCTTCTGTTTTCCTTATTCCTTGTCTAGTTTTCATGTGCATATGATGAGACTTAAAATACTTATGGCTTGGGTCTGGTGCACCTTAGTCTTCAAAATGACTCTTTGCTTTTCAGCACTTTAATGAGGTCTTTTGCAGCAGATTTGCCCAGTGCTATGCATCTTTTGGTTTCTTGACTGCCTGCTGCTTCCATGGGTGTTGACTGCGGATCCAAGCAAAATGAAATCCTTGAGAACCTCAGTCTTCTCTTTTTGTCATGATGCTGCTCACTGATCCAGTTGTGAGATTTTTTTTTTATGTTGAGTTGTAATCCATACTGAAGGCTGAGGTCTTTGATCTTCATCAGTGTTTCAAGTCCTCTTCACTTTCACCAAGCAAGGTTGTGTCATCTGTATTAACACAGGTTGTTAATGAGTCTTCCCCCATCCTGATGTCACTTCTTCATATACTCCAGCTCCTTAAATTGTATGTTCAGGATAGAGTGAACAGTTATGGTGACTGCAGACAACCCTGAAGCACATCTTTCCTAACTTGAAACCATTCAGTATCTCCTTGTTCCGTTCCAATGACTGCCTCTTGATCCATGTACAGATTTCTCATGAGCACAGCTGTTTGGGAATTTATATTGTCCCCAGTGCTATCCATAATTCGTTATGATCCACACAGTCAAATGCCTTTGCCCAGTCACTGAAACACACGTAAACATCTTTCTGGTCTTCTCTGCTTTCAGCCAAGATCCATCTGACATCAGCAATGGTATCCCTGGTTCCATGTCCTCTTCTGACTCTGGCCAGAATTTCTGGCAGTTCCCTATCAATATACTGCTGTCACTGCTTTTGAATGGTCTTCAGCAGAATTTTACTTGTATGTGATATTAATGACCTTGTTTGATAATTATCACATTCAGTTGGATCACTTTCTTGGGAACAGGTGTAAATATGGATCTCTTCCAGTCGGTTGGCCAGGTAACTGTCTTTCAAATTTCTTGGCATTGACAAGTGAGCACTTTCAGTACTGTGTCCCATTTGTTGAAACATCTTAATTGATAATACTGTCAATTCCTGGAGCTTTGGTTTTCATCAATGTCTTTAGTGCAACTTGGACTTATTTCTTCAGTACCACTGCTTCCTAATCATATACTACCTCTTATAATTGTTGAACATTAATCGGTTCTTTCTGGCACAGTGAGTCTGTATTTCTTCTATCTTCTTTTGATGCTTCCTGCATCATTTAATATTTTCCCCATAGAATACTTCACTGTTGCAATTTGAGGCTTGAATTTTTTCTTCATTTCTTTCTAAGAAATGTTCTTCCCTTTGTTTTTCTATCCCTACCTCTTTGTACATGTCATTATAATACTTTGTCTTTTTGAGCTACCCTTTGCAGTCTTCTGTTCAACTCTTTCACATAATTAATTCTTCCTTTTGCTATAGCTGCTTGACGTTCAAGAGCAAGTTTCAGAGTGTCTTCTGACACCCATTGTGGTCTTTTCTTTCTTTCATGTCTTTTTAATGATCTCTTGCTTTCTTCCTATATGATGTCCTTGTACAACTCATCTAATCTTCAGTCATTAGTGTTCAATGTGTGGGGTATACTCAAGGTCATACTTTGACCTCGTGCAATTGTTCTAATTTTCTACAGTTTTAACTTGAACTTACATATGACCAACTGACAGTCTGTTTTGCAGTCTGCTCTGGTCTCATTCTGACTGCTGATATTGAGCTTTTCCATCATATCTTTCCAAAAATGTAGTCGATTTGATTCCCTAGTCCATCTGTCAAGACCCATGTGTATAGTCACCATTTATGTTAGTGAAGAAAGATATTTGCAATGAAGAAGTCGTTGGTCTTGCAAAATTCTACTACGTGGTCTCTGGCATCATTTCTGTCAACAAACCATATTTTCCAACTAGTGATTTTCTTTGTTTCTAACTTTCACATTCTAATCACCAGTAATTATCAATGCATCCTGATTACATGTTCAATGAGTTTCAGACTGTGTAAGTTGGTAAAAATCTTCAATCTCTTCATCTTTGGCCCTATTGATTGGTGCACATAATTTAAATAACAGTTGTATTAACTGGTTTTTCTTATATGCATATGGATATTACCCTATGACTGACAGCGTTGTGCTTCAGGATAGAGCTTGAAATGTGCCCTTCTTGGCACCCCCAAAGTGGTGTTCCTGTGGTACCTTCAGGTGACTTCCACTTTCCCCTCCACTTCCGGGGTGACGGTGGGAAGATTGAAGGTGGGCACTCCCTGTTTACACTGTAGAAACAGACTCCACCCCTCTTGGCTTCCAGAATGCTTGCTGGTGTATCTGAGAGGCTGAAGGACCTGCAAAATCACTTTGTCTGGGGCTCGTGAATCCAAGGCAGGTAGCCTCATCCCCTGTCCCCAGAGGCCTGTCAGCATGCCTTTCTGTCTCTTTTTGGATTTTCTTCTTCTTTCTCCTGCTCAGCAATTTTAACTGCCGAGCCAGCCAAGTGAATTTTAGCTAGCCAGGGATTATTTGCTCTGTCCTCAGATCAATAGCATTTGGAAAGGACAGGACTGTCTCTGAGGACACACTTTGCTGCTCCTGAGGAATTGTTTTCCTTCTGACTCAATTTCACTCACATTAAGCTTCGTGAACCTTATTAAGACATCTCTGTCGAGAACATGCGTTGGTACCCACCCAGAGCATGGAAGACATCAGCAGCTAGAACTTACTGGTCTCTATAAATCCAGCTCTCCAGGGGCTTGGAGTTCTTTTTTCCCTCAGTGACTGGCATGTTTTAACAAAGATTTAAAGCTCCTCTTTGACTGGAGTTAAGTATTCAGTAAGCATTTGAAATGAATGATGGAAAGTCAGCACTTAGCACATAGTTGAAGAAGGAGAATCAAATAGTGCAAGTGAAACTCATGTGTCAACTGAGGAGTGACAACTTACTAAGCTGGGTGTGGCGGCAGCTTTATCCACTGGCGCCATCTGCTGGCACTTACTTTGCACAGCAGCTCTGTTTTCCCTTTGGTAGCATGTGAGGGTGTGGCCCCTGGAAATGCAGGCAAAGAGCTGAGTATACGGCAGGGAATAAAGTTCAGCAAAATCTCTTCTTCTCCTTTGCCCTGGATCACTCTGTTACTCCATCAAGGCTTTTTTTCAAGTATAATACCATTACCAACATGTTAGTATATGTTTTGTGCGCTACCGCCTGCCAGATGCAATACTGGGCTAAGTGCTTGTTGTCTCTCTTGCATTCTCTCTCTTCATCCTCACAATCACCTTAGTAAGCAGGAACTACTGTTATTGTATATTTATAGATGAAAAATCTGAGGCTAACAATGGACTTCTGATGCCCATGGCAACATCTGTGTTCGGGATAAGACTTGAACCCAGTTCTGTCTTATTTTAGAGCCTATAGTGGGTCAGGCTCCCCAGGAGTCAGACACCAAGATGGGTAGCTGCATGAAGGAATTTTATTGTGGAGCTGTCTCAAGATCCTACTGCGGAAGGGAAAAGCTGAATGTTAATGTAGTCTCAACAGCAGCCTCGTCTGATACCACAGAGAAACATGAAGCTGGGATCACCCTGCAGAACTGTTTTCAGACTGGAGCTAGCAGGCTGGATCTTGGACCTAACACAGCATCACTGGATGAAGACTGTCCTAGGAAGAGGGCATGACCTTGGGCCAGGTTGCTCCCTGCTTGTTGGTAGCAGATACTGCTAGCAGCTAGGGGAGTGAGTGCCCGAGTCCCGGAGCAAGGTGTTTGAGTAGTGCACCCCAGTATCTACTACAGAGCCCACATCTCACACACAGTGCTGTTCAAACAAGGGGAATGGCCTGTAGGTAGACAACATGAGAATAAAAAAGGGAAAGTGGTTCTTCACACCATTCACTCAAAGAACCTGTGACCCAGGCTATGCCTGACATCCAACTAAAAGAACTAGTGCATTTTAGGTTAATTCATACACAGATAATATATGTTTCACGTGCTCCAAACCACTGACAAAGAAACATAGCACAGCGTTCCACTGGCCAGGCAAATGATGATCATTGATTCTTGGACATGCTTAAATAAGACAGTGAAGATCTGAAGGCCACAAACTAACTAATGCATTAACCTAACGGATTGAACAACCACTTTGTGGTAGATTAAATTGTTTAAAAACATATCACTCTCTTCCCGTTGCCACTTCTAAGGAAAGATCTCCTTTTTGATGCTGGGCTTCCTTGATGTTGAACTTGATTATGTGACTACTTTGGCCTCACAGAGAGTACGGTATATACTTTCTCACCTACTGGCATCAGGCTTACCCATGTGACTTGCTTTGCCCAATGCAGGCTGTTAGTAGCTGCCACTCAAGCACAGGCTTGAAACACGCTCACACTGGGGAGAGTATTATGCTTTTGCCATCATCAGAGAACATGCTCTGGCTGGCCTGTTCGCCAAAGAAGGTGAGAGACACATAGAGCAGACCTTGACCTATCTGTAGTCTACAGCCAAGCCCAGCCATGCTCTGCTGAGCCCAGCCTAGATCAGCCACCCTACAGAAGGGTGAGAATAAATGACTGTTCTTTTAAACCACTGAGTGTTTGGGGCAGCTTGTTCTGCAGCAATATCTGATGATACACATTTACAAGGCTTCATCCTGGATGTGTCACCAGTAATTTTGACTATATAGGATTTTTCCTTAAGAACTGTCATTAGGCCTAAAATCCATATTGGTTGTGACTCCTATGCTAATAGATACATGGGGAAAATTGGGGCAAGTGTTTTTCTTAACATCTGGGGCAGAGACGGCACCGGGTTTTTTAATATGTCCTTTTTTTCTGTAACCCAACAAAAAATTTGAGGGTTCCTAAGACACCATGGAACAGAGATATAAAATCTGTGCAGCCCCTAAAGAGGTGAAAACAATCTCCACCACGATATGCCCATGAGGATGCTGAACAAGGAAGATCCTCCAAAAGAGCAGAGCTAGGTGACATGAGGGTCAGACAGCAGGGACACACTTCCCAGAAAGCAGGAACTCAACTGTCAGAGAAGGAGGTCTGTGCAATTCCTGCCCAGCAAGACTTAACAACGAACCAGTTATGGCCTTGGGTTTCCTACTCTTCCTTCCACAGAGAAGAATTCTATCCCAGCCCCAGTTATTCTGTTTCTGTTCCACCATTGTGTACGGGGGTAATGAGGGACAGATAACTTTGTCTTCTTTGTTCATAGGCTGTTGTACTACAGAAACTAACTCCAGATCTGATGGGCAGGAGACATAACCTAGATATCCTGGATTCAAATAATATTTGGTGGTGAGCCCTCTATGTGAGAACAAGACTGCATCAGGGCAGACTGTGACCAAAAAAAAACTCATTGTCACTCTATCCTGCCTCCCCTTACTCCATAGTTAAAAATTTACCATTTTTACCTAGACATAGGATCCCCTAGAATAAAATCTAAATTACACAGCTTCTCTTATAGCCAACTATGGCTGCATAACTGAATTCTATCCAAAGAGACATCAATTAGTGAATCACATAGCAGCTTTTAGAAGTTTCATTAAAAGAATGCTGGTTGCACCCTAATTCTTTCCTTCTTAATTCCAAGGTCTTTTCCTTCTTCCTGCTGGCTGAGGTACATATGTGATGGCAGGAGCCACAGCAGCTACTTTGGACCATGAAATGACCTTGGAAAGGGCAATCACACAGCATAAAGTAAAAAGACTGAAGGAGTCTAAGTCCAAAACTCTTCATGGTACAAATGACCAATCACCTCCAAACTTCCTGTCTCCCATTTTCACAGGAGAAGGAACATAAAACAATTTCTCACTTGCTTAAGTACCTGATATTTGGCATCTCTGTTGCTTACAGTCAAACATAACCCTGATACATATCCAACTCTTGAGGATTCACAGTCTCCCTACTTAGTTGGAAAGACAGAGCTCTTTCTTTTGTTGCTGCTGTGTTAGTAGGACAATAACACCAAAATTTTATGCCTGGAAGGGATTTAGTGTACTAGAAAAAAACAGACTGGAGTTAGAAGATCCAAGTTCCAGTCCGTCCCAGTTCTGTTGCAAATTGTGCACCTTGCATCATTCCCTCATCAGTAAAATGAGGGTTTGAGAGAATAAGTAGAATCACCAATAAAAATATGAAAAGATGCTTACCTTCCATAGCAATAAGGGAAATGCAAATTAAAACAAACAATTTCACACAGATCAGATCGACAAATTTAAAATGCCTTTAAATTCCAGGTGTCACTGTGGGTATACAGAAAATAGGCAGTTTGCTGTGGTGCTGGTGAGCATATTACTAGGTGTAACCCATGTAAAGTAACTGCTTTCAATAAAGCTGGAAAATGTGCATATCATGTGCACATCCAGCAACTCTATTTCTAAATATATACCCTAGAGACACTCCATGAGTTGCTCTGGGACCTTCACTGCATAGCTGAGCAAACAACCTATAACTTCAATGCATATTATAGGAATGCCATCAATAAAAACATTGTGGTACATTCAGGCAATAGAGTAATAGCAAACAGAGAAAGCCAACCAGGTTGATAAATCCAAACAAGGTTAGGTTTTAAGAGCCCAACACTGAGTAAAAAAAAAAAAGCAAAGCACATAATGATCTGTGCAGTAAGATAGTATTCACATGAAATTGTAAAACCCACAAAGGAACTCAATGTATTATTCATAGATATATGCCTATGTTGTAAAAATATTAAAAGATAGTAGGAAAATATACATCACCAATCTCCCTGGGGAGACAGGGAGAAGAATGAAATAAGGGAAGGTATAAAAATGATTTTGACTGTTAAGGTTGTATGTCAACCTGGCTGGGCCATGATTCCCAGTGGTTTGCCAGTTACATAATGACATAGGTTGGCAGTTACGTGAGATATAGTCATCATCCATGACGTGATTGGATATGTTCAGCTAATCAGTTGTAGGGGAGTTTCCTCAGGAGGTGTGGCCTGCATCTCATATGTCTCTGTGTGTGTGTGTGTGTGTGTGTGTATACATATATATGTATATACATATATATGTATATACATATGTATATGTACATATGTATGTGTATACACACACACTTGAGGTCTGGCAACACCATGTGCTTATACTGGCAGCACTGTATAAACAACTCAGTAAGGTTTCATAACCTTGATACATCAGTGTCTCACATCTGTGTTCATTTCAACATGTGGCGGTGTCTTGCTGAATGGCATTCATCATTGTTGCATGTTTTTGTGAGAATGTTGGAGCTTGCATTAGAGCAACAAAAAACATTAAATTTCTTGTTAAACTCTTAACAGTAGAAGTGAAATCAGGGACATGTTAGCCCAAGTTTATGCAGATAATGCCATGAAGAAAATGGCAGTGTACAAATTGATTAAACATTTTTCTGAGGGGAGAAAAAGCATCTTTGATGAAGAGAGGTCAGGGTGGCCAGTCAGGAGCAGAACTGATGAAAGCATTGCAAAAATTCATCAAATTGTGGGTCAAAATCATTGGCTGACTATGAGAAGCATAACAGACCAAGTAAACACTGTTAGAGAAAGAGTTTGGAAAATTTTAACTGAAAATCTTGGCATGAGGAAGCTGTGTGCAAAAAGCGGTATTGAAGGAGCTCACCAATGAACAAAAGCAAAAGAGAGCTGAAGTTTGCCAAGACTGTCTGAGAAAGCCAAGATGATGTTTGCGGCCATGTTATCACTGGTGATGACATACGGGTGTACCAATATTACCCTGAAACAAAGCATCAAGGTGCACAATGGAAGTCAGCCAATTCTCCATGACCAAAAAATTTCTATCAGACCAAATAAGGAGTCAAAATGATGCTGCTAACCCTTTTTGATATCAAAGGTTTTGTCCATCTAGACAAACAGTTAACCAAGTTTACTACTTGGAAGTGCCAAAGAGGCTGCATCAAAAAGTTAGACAAAAAATGACCCGAACTCTTCACAAACAACTCACGGCTCTGGCATCACAACAATGCACCAGCTCACATGGCACCTTGTGTGATGGAGTTTTTAACCAGCAAACAAATAACTGTATTGGAACACCTGCCCTACTCAACTGATCTGGCCCCCAATGCCTTTTTTCTTTACCTGAAGACAAAGGAAATATTGAAAAGAAGACATTTTGATGACATTTAGGACATTAAGGGTAATACAATGACAGCTCTGATAGCCATTCCAGGAAGAGTTCCAAAGCTGTTTTGAAGGGTGGACTAGGGGCTGGCATCAGTGCATAGCTTCTCAAGGGGTATACTTTGAAGGTGACTGCAGCGATATTCAGCAGTGAAGTATGCAGCACTTTTTCTAGGATGACTTTGTGAACTTAACTGTTCACATCTGGATCTTCTGGCAAAGCCCTCTTGTTTGCTGTCAGTCATGAACCTGGCTCGTCATCATCTGACCCCTGGTATTTAGGATTTGAGCCAGTTGCTTACTGTATTTCCTGCTAGTCTTGGAGTTTGTTATCCTCTGCAGCCTGTGAGCTAGTGGCCTGCTATCTCGCTTGCCAATCTTGGGTTATCAGTCCCTGCAGCTGTGTAAATCAGGAGAGGACTCCATCCTGAAGCCTGACCCAGATTTCAGATTGACAGCCTCTAAACCATGTGAACCATTTCCTTTAGATAATTCTCAGTCTCTGTCTGTCTTTTTTTCTCTCTCTCCACATACATAATTGGTACAATCGGCCCTCTGCATCCATGGGTTCTGTATTGGTAGGCTCTGAATCCATGGATTCAATCTCGAACTGAAAATATTAAAAAAAAAACAAAAACAAAAATGGATGAGTAGGCATCCTTTGTTGTAGCCTCTGGCCACTTTACAGATCCTCAGTCTCACTCCAGGATGCACTGTTTGGGTGTTGTTCACTTCATGTCTGACCTGTACCATGCAGCTACGCCTACGATGGCTGTATCTGTACCTGACCATGGATGGAGTTTTTTCTTGTCACTTTCCCCTTGATAATAAAGCATAACAGATATTTACATTGTATTAGCTATTATACATAATTTAGAGATGATTTAAAGTATACAGGAAAATATATATAGGTTATACGCAAATTCTGTGCCACTTTATAAAAGGGACTTGAGCACTGAGGATTTTAGTATCTGTGGGGAGTCCTGGAACTTATCCCTTGTGAATATCAAAGGATGACTGTATACGTGCTTCACTGGTTTTGTTTCTCTAGAGAACTCAACCTCAGACAGTGTAGTAAGAATACATTATTTAAGATGAATACAGCAGGTGTTTTCCTACATAAATGCTAAAAAATTTCACTCTTAAAATACACACACAAACACCCAATAAATTAATGATTCTTTTTGCCCAGCTGGCACACAGAAGGAGACTGGAGGCGGATAGTTCTGTGAACTTTCCAAGGCTACAGGAAGTACTGGAGCATGACAATACCTTGTCACTTTCTCTGCAGGTAGAAACCGTCAGAGCCTACACATCTTCTGAAACTTATTTCTGGTTCAACTATCATAAAGTTGAAATGCAGATTCATAATATTTTCTTCATTTTATATTAATGGTGCCTACGTTTCCAATGACTTCATTTACATGAGAGCAAAGGAGATGATATGGCCAAAATTCAATTCAGTGAGTCAAGAAGAACTCTAATACTCTTAATACAGCCTACCCTTTTCCAACAAAGTAAAAGGCGAGAGAGCTCTGTTTCTGATTACACATACAGACCTCTCTGAGTCAGAATTTCAGCCCTGTTTCATTAAAATGAAGTCAAAATAGGCTTTATGGCTACCAAAGACTTCATGCAAGTTGACATATCAAAGAGCATCCTGAAATTTCAACTTCTTACTCCAACCAAACAACAGCTCTTGTCTACCAACTTTACCTCTGAGCCAAGTGAAAAGAGTCAGACTCTGATTCAGTGCTCAGCCCCTAGCTTCATGTGCCAGCTAGTGTAGGTAGCAGCAGCGGGAGTAGCAGTTGTAGCCCCAAACCCTCGATCACAGCTTTTGGGGACTTTGAAACAAAAGTCTCTCCTGACTTCTGCTGTCCTAGGAGCCTTGGTGATGCAATGGTTATATGATTGGCTGCTAACTGAACTGTTGATGGTTTGAGCCCACCAGTTGCCCCCTGGGAGAAAGATATAACCATCTCCTTCTGTGAAGCTTTACAGCCTTGAAACCCTGTGGGGCAGTTCTACTTTGTCCTTTTGGGTCTCTATGAGTCAGAACCAACTTGACCAACAGGTTTGGCTTCTGGTTTTCTGTTACTCTAGCTCTTCCAATTAGTTTGCAAGCAACTACTTCCCTTGACTACATTCCTTCCCGCTTAAAATACCTACCATGGTTTCTGTTTCTATTTCTAGCATAGAACTCTGACCAGATGCAGGTTTGATAATAATATTCAGAAAGTAGAGCTAAAGACAAAAGATGAAAAATAAAAGAGAGGAAAAAGAATAATAAAATTAAAGAAACTACGCAGAAGGTCAAGCATCTGAATAACTGGAGTTCCGGAAAGTGAAAATCATAGAAAATGGGGAGAGGAAGGGAGGCAATTGTCAAAGAAATATTTCACAACATCTCAGAACTGAAGACAATGGGTTTTCATGTTGAAAAGATCACTCACAAACAATCAGACAGTGCATGTCTCCTGACATGATACAGTAGGAAATACACAACCCCATCTATAAAGGATTCTTGCTGAAAGAATAAAGAAATTGAACTAGAATTCAATCAAGCCTCTACATCTAAGTACCAGTTTACGGGATAAGAGATAGTGTCACAATTTAAAAACATCACTGGGATCCACATCTACACTGTGAGAAACTCTGTAGAATAATTTACCCAATTTCTTCAACAAACATATTACATGAGAAAAGGAAGAGTAGGAGGGCAGAGTCAAGATGGTGGACTAAGCACACATCTCCCTATATCCTGCTGGAAACCAAGACATGAGTTGATAATCAAGCGGAGCCTTATGATCACCTAATCAGCCCCAGGACACGGCACAGGGCTGTTAATTTGGACTTCATACCACTGAGCGAAAAACCTCCTCTCTTTTGCTGACTCCCGCTCCTGGCTAGCCCTGGCTCTCACGGACAGAAGGTAAACGCACCATTTTGATTTTTTTTTCCTCTGTCTTGACTGGCGGGCGGAGCTCGGATCTTGCCTAGCGGCTAGACTCAAACGCGCTGCTGAGGGAATAGACAGGCAAAATTCCCATATTTTGAGAGCCAGGCTTAAGACTCTGTTAATCTAGCCACTTGGGGCCTGTCCCTTTATCTCTTTCCCAGCAGGGTTTGTAAGGAATTTCGCAGTCAGTGTGCGGGACACCACGTTTTAGTGGCACCTAATTCTTAGCCTGGGAGCCAGTGCCTGCAAACAGGACAGCGCTTCTCCAACAGAAAAGCAGCAATTTACACAGTGCCACTTACGTTGGGGGCCCTGCAACAGAAGCAGAGGAATCACTACCTCTTGGCACCTTCAGCCCCCTGTCTGCTGCCTGTGTGGAGGGCACCATCTTGGATACAGTGGCCACAGCTGGACCTAATTCTTAGCTTGGGAGCCAGAGCCTGCCCACAAGAGTGTGCTTTTCTACCAGAAAAGCGGTACTTTACACAGTGTCGCCTAAGGCTGGGCCCTGTCAGCAGAAGCCAACAGGGCAGTAGCATTGCTGTATTCTGAACTAGTTTGTATCATCTGGGGTTGGATATAGAGGTGCTTACTTTGCCAGTTGG
This sequence comes from Heterohyrax brucei, assembly GCA_028571685.1. NCBI lineage: Eukaryota > Metazoa > Chordata > Mammalia > Hyracoidea > Procaviidae > Heterohyrax > Heterohyrax brucei. Next base: position 73,321,471 of record CM053156.1, read on the forward strand.
GAAGAGAGACCTCTACACCTGAAAACCTGACTGACTTGGGAAGTGGTCAGATACCTTTTGCTTTACATTTTAAGACAGCCTAGAGAAACATCTGCAGTCCATCCTCACAGTATCTCTTTCAGCCTCTACTTACTCACATGGGACCCAAAAAGCAACAGACACTTGTGGCATACAAGAAATCACCCATGGCTTCAGAAGGCTCCCAAACAAAGCAACCAAGGAGATTTCCAGATGAAGAAACTTTTATGAAAGCATCCGAAAGTGAATACAAAATGATTATATACAGAGCCCTTCTAGACCTTATACAAAATGCAGAACAAAAGGAGAAATTAAACAAGCTGTTCGATCTGATGGAACACCAGTACTCTGAAATCCAACAGATCAAGAAAAGGAAGAGTAGTGGAAACTATTACAGATTAAGGGAGATTTAGCGACCAAAGGCAACATGAAGACTTAGTTTAAATACTGATTTGAATAAACCAACATAAGAAAATATTTTTGAGACAATCAGAAAAAAAAAAAGATGCAAGGACTTATAATAATTTCCTTAAGTATAATAATGAAATTATGGTGTTGTTAGGTGCTTCAAGTTGGCTCTGACTTAATAATGACCCCATGTACAACAGAATGAAGTACTACCTGATCCTGTACCCTGTGCATAATCATTGGTAGGCTTGCGCCCACTGTTGTAGTCACTATGTCAATCCATGGCTACACCTGAGCAGTTACTGTACTTTCTACTGTACCATCTACTTTTATGTTTATTTGAAATTTATCATAAAAAAAAGAGAATGAAAGGAAGAAGGAGGAAGAAAAGGATGAGAAAGAAGAAAACGAGACAAAGTAAGGATGGAGAGAAGGAAGGAGAGAGGGGAAAAAAAGAGAGGGAAGGAGAAAGGAAACTCATCAGCTGTCTCAGGATCATACTTATGAGACAAGCTACCCTCTGGGATGACATCTTCAGAAATCATATATCCAACAAGAACCTGATAACCAAGATACATACAAAACTTTGACAACATCACAACAGAAAGACAAATAACCCAATCACAAAGTGGCCACAGGACATGAATAGACATTCACCAAAGAGAACATTCGAGTGACCATCAACCACCTGAAAAGATGCTCTGCATCATTAGCCATCAGGGGATGCACATAAAAACCACAACGAAATACCATTTCACTCCTACTAGGATGGCTAAGATTTACATAAACAAACAAACCCCAGAAAATAACAAACATTGGTGAGGATGTGGGGAAACTGGAATCTTTATCCATCGCTGGTAGGAATGCAAAACGGTGGTGAACTGGGTACTTCCTAATTGTTGTAAAACCTGACTTTTACTTTTATGCAAAATGTTTTCTTTTTTAATTCTGCCTTGGACTGAATAAAAATTCATTATGGAATTTAAGGCTCAAATATCACTTCTTTCAAAAAACATGTCCTGCTGTCCTAACACATCCCCAAACTTGACCCAGGCTTCTATACCTTGCACACAAATATTTCGGTGATTTCATTTACTACATTGTATTTTAATATCCTTTTGTGCCCCTATCAGTCAGTACATTTTCAACTTTAAATTAAAACAAACGAACAAACTCTGCCACAAGGTGACTTAAACTTTAAGGATATTTATTATTTCACTTAAGAGTCTTTAGGACTAGTCAATTCAGAAGTTTATCCATGTTATCCAGTATCCAGACTCTATCGCTCTACTCTGCTTCATCGTTGGTCTGGTAACAAAGAAGGCAGCAGCATTTCCAAGCTTCATATTCAGACATAATAATGTGTGTTATGGATTAAATTGTGTCCGAAAGAAGATATGTTGAAGTCCTAACCCCAATCACCTATGAATGTAAACTTGTTTGGAAATAGGGTTTTTGAAGACATTATCAGTTAAATTAGCATGAGGTCATACCAGAGTAGGGGTGTTCTAACCCAAACTGAGAGGTATCCCTTTTATAGGACACAGAAAAAGAAGACACAGACAAGAGCAAGACAACTGTGTGTCAGTGGAATTGTGCTGCAGCTGCTAGCCAAGGAACACTTGCCTGGGACTAGCAGAAGCTAATGATCAGAAGGATATTGCTCCAGAGCCCTGGGGGAGCATGACCCTTTTGACACTCCGAATTTGGACTGCTAGCCTCCAGACTTTCCAAAGGCTGATGTAACAGAGTTACATTGATACTTTGTATCAATTTATGGTACTTGGTTACATCAGCACTAGGAAACCTATATGTTTCACAGAAAACACAATGCACTTTTTCCATAAAAGGCCAAGCAGTAAATAGATTTGGCTCCCTACACCCTCTGTTGCAACAAATCTGCCACATAACACGGAAACAGCTATGGACAACACATAAATGAATTGCCATAAAACCTTATTTACAAAAATAGGCTCCAGGTAGAACTCAGGGGAACCCTCGGAAGCATCCTGGTTAAGCTAAGCTGCTAACCAAAAGGTTGGTGGTTTGAACCTCCTAGCCATTCCACACAAGTGAAAGATGTGGAAATTTGTTATTCTGATCTGCTCTGGTAAAGATTTCAGCCTAGGAAACTCTATGACGGAGTTCTATTCTGTCCCATAGGATCATTATGAGTCAGAACCAACTTCAGAGGCACACAACAGGTTGTTGCGTGTCCTCCCTCAGCCTAGACTGTAAAGATGCTGAAAAGAGCTAATCCAGGTAACCCATGAGCAGGCCCTGAGGGGTGCCTGGCAAAGGGCACTTCTCTCCCCTCAAAGGAATCATGATGTCATCTGTGGTATAAACCGCATGAGCTCTCTGACCCACTAGGCTATTATTCTGTATGGGGACATGAGGCACAGTCATGTCACATTAAAACTCACTTCAGTGTGAGCAGTCTCTGGATTACTGCTGTTTGGCTGCTGAAGACTGATCCCCAGGGAGTTTTTCTCCTACGAAACCTCACCAGAGTTCAGATTCAGAGGTTTTGATGTGAAACCCATTACACAACGGTACGTAATGTGCTGTCCTACTGCAGTCACTGACACAAATCCTTATAAAACAGGTAACGTACGAGGAATGCAAACTCAGCCGGGGAGGGGCCCTTTTGGAAAGCCCATGCTCAGTGTGGCAAGGGCAGCCACTCTGGCTTCAGCCAATTATTGCCACACAGAAATGCCGACACAGCGTTGTCTGATGAGGCAGAAATGCCCAGTTCTCTGTGAAATCTGTAAAAAATGTTGGCAACTAATTCAAACTGTTTAGAAATATTGGACATGGCATACTGGAAGGGTAAGGGGCATCCAAAGGAGCCTGGGGTATTCAGGACATGGGGACACAAGAGGTAAAGACTGAAAGGCAAAGGCAAAGCAGCTTCTGGAGGTTGACTGTCACACTGAAGGAGCTTACATGTTATCTCCTAGGTCCAAGCAGTTACTGAAGGGTTTAAGCAAGGAAAGGATACATTAGAACAGCGTTATAAAAATATCACTTTGATGTAGATGAGAGTGTGGCTGGGGGTAGGGTAACGAATCAGGCAGCTATCACTGTACCAAAGGTCCACTGCCATCGACTCAATTCTGACTCACAGGGACTCTATAGACAAGAGTAGAACTGCTTCATAGAGCTCCAAGGAACACCTGGTGGATTTGAACTGCTCACCTGTTGTTTTAGCAGCTGTAGCAGTTAACCGGTATGCCACCAGGGTTTCTAAGCTATCACCATCCAAACCAAAACCAAACTCACTGTCGTCAAGTCCATTCTGATTCATAGTGACCCTAAAGGACAGAGTAGAACTGCTCCATAGAGTTTCCAAAGAGAGTGCGGCACATCTGCACTGCAGACCTTTTGCTAGGAGACAGGCACGTAACACTATGAGGGTAAAGACTATGGAAGACAGTTCTATTCTGATACACTTGGAATCACCAGTCCACTTGATGACAACTGGTTGTAAGTAAAGGAGAGACAGTGGAGGCCTAGTTACTTTTTACCTTCTCCTACCAGACTCTCAGGAAACTCCAGTGGTATAGCGGTTAAGTGCTACAGCTGCTAACCAAAATGTCAGCGATTCAAATTCACCAGGCACTCCTTGGAAACTATGGGGCAGTTCTACTCTGTCCTATAGGGTGGCTATGAGTGGGCATCAAATGGACAGCCGTGGGTTTGGTTTAGTACCATACTATAAATTCACTGCCTTGTCTCCAGTGCTAGACACAATACCTGGCAATATGGTTGTTCTTATTAAGTGCCATCAAGTCATAGTAACTCTATAGGGCAGAGTGGAATTGCCCGATAGTTTCCAAGGAGCAGGTGATGGATTTGAACTGTTGACCTTTTGTTTAGCAGCTAGGCTCTTAACCACTAAGCCTCTTGGTAATAGGGTTGATGCTCCATAAATATTGTTGAAAGAATGAATAAGCGGGAGGGGGCGCAGGTGAGAGGAATTTTGAAGAACTGGGTTAAAAGGTCAACTGCCTGGGGAGAAAGGGAACATCGCCTAAGAGCTGTCATGGGAGTTGGGGGCTGGGGAAGGCCTGTTTCCTTTTCTGAAGCTTCCACCCAGAGTCTTGGGGAGGGATAAGTGAAACGATCGCCTACAGAGTTCTAAAAACAGACCTTCGCCATCGAAACTTAGCTCTTGACGTGGCCTCTTTATAAGAGTGAACTAAGCATCCTGATGAAGTGAAGGGAGGGTTTAGACGACAATTTAGGAGACAAGCAATTCCTGTTCTTCACTTGGTCCAGTCTCAACGAAGCACTCAGAAAAGGGGACATGCCTGAGGCTCCTACCTCGTGAGGATTACTTTGGAGAGCAGTGGGAACCGAGGACCGGTGTCTCCGGTCCGGTCCTGGAGAATTTCCAACCCTGGCAGACAGAATAACCTTTCTGCCCACCTCTCACCTAAACCCAAACCCATCTATCAGTCCTGGTTCGCAAAGATTCCTTTCTTGATCCCAGCCCTCAGCTCCACCCTCCACCCTCTCTCCCACCTCTTCTCCTTCCTGCACCCTCTGCTCCTCCCATTTCCGTCCTCTTCACCTTTTTCCTCTGCGTTCCCACCCGCACTTCCCCGTCCGCTGCATCCCGCTCCTCTTCCTCCTCCCTCCGGTTGGTGCCCCTCTTGGGGAGCCGGTGCAACCCCGTGCCCGATTTAGCCAATGAAAAGACGACGCAGGGGTGGGGCGGGGCTTGGGCCGGAGCGGAAGTGGTGACCGGAGCGGAAGTGGAGCTGCCGCCACCCGCCACCGATTCTGGAGCAGGGGTAGCTGCTGGTGCCGCCACTGCTGCCACTGCAGTCGCTGCCGCCACTGCCGCCGCTGTCGTCGCCGCCGCCTGAGAAGCGGGGTTCGGGAGGAAACGGTCATCGCGCTCTGAGCTTCAGCTGGAAGCTGTTTTGCTCCCTGCAGTCCTCCTACGGTGAGTATGGCGCCAGGTCCGGCCAAAGCCCCTGGGAACCCCAGCCCAATACTCGTCTTCGGCTTCGGCGGCCCATCGGGTGGGCTCTGGGGAGAGCGGCGCGGTCTTCTAGGCCCCGCGCGGGAGCCTGCGGTGCGGGCCTGGTCTCGCCGCGGCCCCTCCCTGCTTCCGGGGCCAGGCCCTTCGCCTCTTCGAGAGGCGCGGGCCTCCCTCGTCTCCCATGGTCGTGCCCGGCCGAACGGGTGCGGTTCCTGACGAGGCCGGCAAGGACAGCTGAACGAGGACCCTGGGCCCTCCTTGCTTTCAAGCTTCCATCCCCACCCGACCCCTCCCTTCGCTTGAGGCAGCGAGAGCGGTCGTTGTCAGTCTTATCATCCCCCTCCTCCCAGTTTTCCGGCTTCCAGAAATTAAGATTTAACCACGTACAGGCGAGTTCTCGAGCCCCGGGGCCCCGGCTTGACTTCGTTTGGATGAGTAAGAGATTTAACCTTGGGAGACAGTAGAGGGAAAGCCCCCTCCCACTTTGCAGTAAAGCTATTTCATCATCGTTCATTGGTTATGGAGCCTGGAGGACCCGAGATTACCTGGGGAGAACCGAGCTGCGGTTTGAATCAAGAAAATGCATTTGTCCGAACCGGTTTCTGAGTTAGGCCGGATCCTCTGGAATTAAAAAAAAAAAAAAAATGCATTGAAGGCCGGTAATCGAAGCATTTTCCCACAGTATTTGCCGTCATTTGATGTTAGTGTTTTTTGTGTTCTTTCCTGAAATTCTCAGCTAGTGTATAGAGCGGACGTCTGACATTTGCTTGGTGGTCTCCCTGGTGGTGAGGGAGGGGTGGGCATGCTTTGTGCCTCTTTTCTTTAGAAAATGAATACACGGTTTTCTATTGCAAATGGAGAACTCACACGTAATGGTGCTTTCAAAGGTGGCAGTATTGTAAGACAATTTGCTAGGCTGTCTGTGAAAATCGTGTCTCTTGTCCTCGTCCTCCCTGCATTTCTTTGTTAAGTCTAGGTATCTGGTTTTACTTGCCGTGTGTGGGAGATGAAATTTGGCAAGATGATGTTATGAACATAGAAAATCAGATGGCCACAGCAGCCCGAACAGAAATATGAGAATTGTCTGGACTTCTTACTCTGTCAAGTATTCGGATTTAGTATGTAGAACGTGATTCCATTTATAGAATTGGGCGCAAGACTGCTTAGCTTTTTGCATTTTCCTGTTGGAAACTTAAAAATACTGGTTTCTAATAGATTTCTCCTTGACTGCTTCTGGTGCATTCGTGTTCTTATTTGGGGATAGGTATCAAGTGTCTGAACCCCTCATTTTTGTAGAAGTTAATGCCCTTAGCAGCCCACGCTATGGTGAGGGGAAAATCTGTCCGTTTTACTGGACATAAGTGAGAATTTAAATAGGGCTTTCAAGACAGAAGACCGGTCATCCAGTAGCACTAGCTGAATTTTTTTCCCCAACCTCCCTCTTCAGTGAGATAAGAAATGATTCACCCATCTTACAGATGCAGTGTTTATGAAAAAATGAGGCAGTTTGGCCTAGACCACACACCTAGTTTTTAGATTGAATATCCTCATTCATCAGTAGAAAGTATTTATGGACTGCCAGCCCCTGGTGTATGGCTCATACCCTGTAATCTTCTGTACATTTCCCATCATGCACTGGTTGTGTGCAGTTAAGGCCATTTTGAAAATGGAACTATAGATCAGGGAGGCTGATGCTGTAAAACCAGCCTGGGCAAATTCCCGTGGTGCTAGTTCCGTAGGCTACATTGTCTCCAGAGATCTGGGACTGCAAAAAGTGCATTTTGCTCATTTGGCCTGTGGATACAGACACAGAAAGAGCTGTGGAACTGGAGTTAGATAAGCTGATTGAGATCTTGCTTGCAGCACCTTCTAGCTGTGTGGTCTTCAGTACCTTATTTAAATCTCTGGTTGTTAGTTTCCTTGTCTCTAGAGTTGCCACAAGGCCTTTCTGGAACCTGAGAATTGTTAAACATAACTCCTTTGATTTTGTTCAGAATTAATGTTGACTGTTGATGACTTTTTTCTTCAGTTGAAACAAACCTGCTTGTACACAGTTGCTTTTAAAAAATGATACACTGTTGTAAAACTGTTTTGCATATAGCATCTCTTTGTTGAGCCCATTTTCATATCAGTACATGGGAATAGTGATGTAGTCTTTGGTGGGTGGTTATGACAAAATCAATAATTAAAATAAGCATCAGGTACCTAGTGTTATTTGATCATATTCATGAACACAGATACAAATATATGTATGTATGCATTCCATCTTTTTGAAGTTTCTTTCCCAGTTGGTAAGGTAGCATCAGGCAATTAGCCTATAATAATTGGTACCACTTAACACTCTATGCCGTGGTTTATTGCAAGTACTTTATAGATATTAATTCAGTCTTCATCCTAGCCAACTATAGATAGTTCTGTTAGCCTCACTTTGCAGAGGAGGAAACACAGACACAGAGAAGTTAAATAATTTCCCCAGGGTCACACAGAGATGGCAAGTGCTGGAGCCAGCAATCAAACCCAGGCAGGCTGGCTCCAGGGGTTGCTAGATTAGAACACCACATGCATTTGTTTAATCAGTTAGTCTTTAGTTTTTCTCTATGTCTTCTATAAAATAAATATATCTCAACAGTAATTTTAACAATTTTTGAAGATAGATATAATTTATTGGGAAGAAATATGTCCATCCTAAGGAGTTGTGGTGGCACAGTCCTTAAAAGCTCAATTGCTACCTGAAAGGTTTGCTTGAACCTACCGGCTGCTCTGCAGGAGAAAGATGTGGCAGTCTGCAGCCTGACGGATTACATACAGTCTTGGTAACCGGTGGAGCAGTTCCGCTCTTTGCTGTAGGGTCTCTGTGACCTGGCATTGACTAGATGGCAGTGGTGCACATGTACCTCCGTCCCGTCAGGTAGGGCTTCCTTGAGACCAGTGATGGGTGTTAGGAAACAAGCTTGTGAAAAATCTGGTTTTTTTGTTTGCTTCATGCCAGGGAAAGAGTTATCAGTTACTTCGGGGCACATTGATATATCCAGTCCTAGTTGTCTCATCTTCCGGAATTTGGTCAGGATCAGCTTTATTAATTTCTGTTGATTGCATTCCATGGGATTCTGTTGAAGAGGAGGTGAGGAATTATATCTGCAAAAGTAGAGCCCGATAAATTGTATCTGTCTTCGAATTATAACATCCTTTTATGCTGCCTGCCTGCTCTTTATGCTGGCCTCAAGTGAGCAGTTATCCTTTAAAATGAGGATACCTGAGAGTGTGGATTAAAATTGACTTGTAAAGGTGCTTGAAGTTGCTTGGTTTCTACATTTTTCTAGAGGAGGAGGCAGTCCACTCTAGCCCTGGATTAGAAATGAGTTATGTAATGGCACCTTTGAAGCTCGAAAACCATTTGGTTCTGTATAGAAATATGATTCTCATAATTGTCTCCAGGAAGCCCTGGTGCACAGTGGTTAAGCGCTCAGCTGCTCACTGAAAGGTCGGTGGTTCCCATCTACCAGCAGCTGCTCAGGAACCCTGCAGAACAGTTCTCTGTCCTGTAGGGTTTCTGTGAGTGACAACAGTCCACTCAGCAGCAGAGGGCGTGGTTTTCTGGTTTAGTCATCTGCTTGTCATGGTGGAGAAACTGGCAGTTGGAGCTGGAATTTGAGGGAAATTTTGTAAGGTTAATACTTAGAAAATAAAGGGGAAAATCAGAGTAACGTGCTGTATTTTGTGACATGTGAGGTAAAAACTACTCATCCTGCTACTTTCTCTGCTAAAAGATCTAATGCCAGTGTGGTTATGTAGTTCTGACGCTTATAATGAGATGAAAATGATTGGTGGCCTATTTTGCCTGAAAAGAACAAGTCATTCTGAGCTGACTGTAAGTTAGTGAAGATGGTTTAAAAAAAAATCTGGCTAGTCGTCTATTATGTAAGGTTTTTCCTGTTCTGATCAGTGTATTTCGTTGTTATTCCAGAGACTTAACAAAAAAATTCTAAGTGGCCTTGATGCCATAACCAGGACAGGGAGCTCGGTGGCACAGCGATTAAGCACTCGACTGCTAACAAGGTTGGTGGTTCAAACCCACCAGCTGCTCTGTGGAAGAAAGATGGGGCAGTTTGCTGCTGTAGAGATTTGCAGCTTTAGAAACATATGGCACCTTTCTACTGTATCCTATAGAGTTGTTATGACTCGAAATCAACTCAGTGGCAACGGATTTGGTGTTTGTTTTTGACTAAGGAGACATGATCAAAGGCTGTAAGAAAGTAGATATGAGCCCTGTCCAGTTATCTTAGCCTTAAAGCTTGTTTGACAGTTTGATAAGTTTTGGGCCTGTGCTATTTTTATCATAATTTTCTTTTGATTTTTAAAGCTAGTTAGACTAGCTAAGGCTAGTTCTAAAACATCAACTGTAATAATTTTATATGACTCTTCAAAATATTGTGTATGCTGTCAGATCCAACTCGACAGCACTTGGCTGGCTTGGCTGGCTTTTCCTTAAGCAGTGGATTTATAATTGATATTTAGGACATAGTGCTGCATACAGGAAAGAGTATTAATTTAAAAATGAATGTTTTAGGTACCAGCTGTGCTGCATACAGCTGTGTATCACTGGGCAAGTGACTCCTGGCATCTGTAAAAGGTGACAGTGGTGCCTTCTGCCTAGATTCTTGGGATTACCTAAGTTGATACAAACCCCTCAGTGCTTTACACCTTTAACCCTAAAGAATCCACTGCTGTTGAATCAGTTCTGACTCACAGCAACCCCATAGACAAGAGTAGAACTGCCCTATAGAGCTTCTAGGGAGTGCCTGTGGATTTGAACTGCCAACCTTCTTGTAGCACTTAACCACTATGCCACCAGGGTTTCCTTGTGTGTTTGGGCAGATCATAAACAGTGGGTGTTTTTGTTGTAATTATTTTCTAAGCCAGTTAGCTAATAGGACTTTTTGTATAGCTAACTGATTGCATTTTTTTAATTGTGGCAAAATAGATATAATAAAATATTTGCCGTTTTAACCATTTTTGAGTATATAATTCAGTGACCGTAAGTACCTTTATTACTCTGTCCTATAGAATTGCTGAGTCGGAATTGACTTAACAGCAGCAGGTTTGGGTTTTTCTTGTTTCCTTTTTTTTTTAAATTACCTTCTTCTTTTGAGCAACAATCACCAAATGTTCTTTACCATCCATAACAGAAACTGATTGGATTTTTAATCTAAATGTAATGATTAGTAGCTGAGAAACAGTCATTTAAAAAAATGGAGTGTTGCGCCCTTATTGGAGCTGAGATGGCAGCTTTGAAAAAGGAATCTAAGACAGGTAATAAATGTAGTCTGTATTTTACAGATCAGGTGTGGTGTAGCTGTTGCTGCCTGCGTAGAAAATATCAGCCTTTTTTAAAAAAATGCACTAATTGATCGAATATCTTTATATTCAGCAGGGCAAGCATTGTGCTACAATATTCAGAGGTGAAAGTCTGAGTCCCTGCTGTAAGCCCACATTCCAGTGTGGGAGACAACAAAGACATTTAAACTGTGACAATTGCTATTTTACAAGTGGCATGGATAAATTAACATGTATACCTTCTTTTAAAAATCCTGTAAGAGTCTTTGAAGAAAACAATGTGGGATTTACAAGAGAGTGAGATATGTAGTCAGTGTCCCTCAACTGGGGCTGACCACTTGTTAGTGTTTTGTGGGGAATGTACGGTGGCTCCCAATTTTTTGAGTGTTTATAGTGTACAGAGACTATGTTAAATGTGTTGCATTATAAACTCAGTTTACTCCTTCCAAGAACCCTATTAAGTAGATAGGCCTATCTTATGGATGAAAAAAACTGAGCCTGACATAGGCTGGGAACCCTAGATCTTCCTGGGACTGCCCCATATAGAAGCTGGTGTGTGGTGCTGGCACCTTGAGCAGGGTCTTTCCTGATGTGGTGGGCCTGACTTTTTTTTAAGCTTGATTACATCGTGGGCCCCCATCTCCACCCCCCGCCCGCATCACTCACAGGGTTTATTTGAGTCCTGAAGCTTCTGAAACCAGTTTACAAAGTCAACAGATGGGGCTATTTTTATGGATCAGAATGAGCACACTGCCTGTCTGGATTGATTGCTTCAACCCAGGAGATCAGTTTATTGTCATATCTACTCTTAGTTCACATTGTGTGACCTTGGCCAATCACTCTGTCATTGGGTTCAGTTTAGTTTTGGCTATTGGGATATCCCTTTAGCAATGATACTCATGAAAGAGGTCAAGGGCTTTTGAAAGAGAGGGAGCAGTCTTCTACAATTAACTGTCCATTAGATATGCATGCAGTGTTTCAGATATGTTGTGTCGTATTTTCTAATAAAGAGCCTGTAAGTGTTTGAGTGAAGCTGTATTTATTATTTAAAAAAAACAAAAACCAAGCCCTTGCCCGCCAGTCGGCTCTGACTCAGCAGCCCCACAGTATGAATGGGCCTGCCCTGTAGGGTTCGTGATCTTTGCGGAGGCAGCTGACTTTTTTGTTTAGCAGTGGAGCACTTCATCGCTAAGCCACCAGGGCACCTCGGTTTTTGTGTAAGAGTGGTGCCCAGACATTTTTAGAGTTGGGTGGTTTTCAGCGAGTAGTTATCTTTGAGAGCCTGGAGCGCTTAACTTTTTCTGGGTAACACCCACAAACCACCTGGTCCCATTTACTTTCTCAGTCCTCCTGCCATCGGTCGCTTGGCGTCTGTTGTTTCAGCAGAGTGACTCCAGAGCTGTAACGGTGCTGGCACTGGGAATGCTGTCAGGAGTGGTACATCTGTGAGTGCTGTTGAGAATGGACTGCCCGTTCCTTACCCCGGTGAGACTTTGGAGGCTGGGTTTTTAAGATGCCCATCGGCATCTGCTCTCCAATTGATAGTTGTTGTCATTTCTCTCTCTACTTTGACTTGATTTCTGTCCCATGTACAATGACATACATGTCCTTTATTCATACATACGTTTTTCTTGTCCCCCTCTGGAGCTCCTGTGTTCTCTCGGTGCAGAGCCTTGTTGCTGCTAGCTGTTGTTGAGGAGATTCTGACCCGTGGTGGCTGCCTGGGTGCACGGTAGATCTGCTCCATAGCGTTTTCAAGAACTGCTAGTAGGCTGGAGGTTGGGTCACCAGCCTTTCTGCTAAAAGTCGAGTGCTTAACTGTGTGCACTATCCAGGAATTCCCATCTCATAAAACCAGCCGCTTTGAACCTCTTCCCTCTGATTTTAGCTGGTTGCTTCTCCAAAAAGAGAAGCTTTGTAACTCTTAAAGGTGTGTGTCTTCTCGTGTTTCTCCCACTGAAGTACAGGCTTTGGGAGGGTAGGTCCGCACTGTCCCACTTCTGTTTCTTTTCCATGCCTTTCCGGGAATAGTCAAAGAGTTCCTAGAAAAATTGGTAGTGTTTTCATTTGCAGTTGTTGCAGCACACATTAGGTGCGCTACATTTTTGTGAAGTAGCTTAAGAATGTTTGCTTGTTGAACCTTTCCTGAGACAGCATTTTATGTATAGTGTCTTCATAGCTGTTAATGGCCTAATGGTCAAGGAAACTGAGATTCAGAGAAGTTATGAGATGAAAATGTAGAGAAATCACATAACTTCTCTTGAGAATACCGATTTATTCTCTATACAGCTTTCCTAACAATCTGTGCTACTTGTGTGTTTTGTATGGTGCTTGAGTAATTCCTGACATATGATAGATAATGGAATCCTTGTCTTAGATTTCTGACAAATTATTAAACTCAATTAAAGCTCATTATTTTAGAACTGTGTATTTGTTTCTCCTGAAAACAAAACTTATCTGCAAGTTAATGCTTTAAAGGCCACAGTCATCATTTTCAATTCTTTTTTTTCAGCACTTTTGGAAGCCAGCCAGCCAAGTGCCGTCGAGTCGGATCCGACTCATGGCGACCCTAGGGGCCAGGGTAGAACTGACCCCCAGAGTATTCAAGGAGCGCCTGGTGGATTTGAACTGCCGACCTTGTGGTTAGCAGTGGTAGCATGTATTTGGAAAGAATATGATTTAATGGTTAGTCATTTTTTTCTTACCCTTGGATATCTGCTTCTGGTCACTGGAAAATGGCCAGAACTTGGAGCCCTGCTAGGGAAATAGCCCTCAGTCAAAGAGTGGAGGAAACAGGGCCGGATAGCTTCACAAATACTCTTAGTTCAACATGTACCATCTGACTGGGGGCTTCATTTATTTGAAGGAAATCTTATTGTGTGGTATATGTTGTTATAACTGTTATTCATAACTTCCTGTTTATCTGAAGCAGTGACATCTCTTTAAAGACTTTTTCTTATGAAAAAACACACAATTTTTTTTTTCTTCTGTTATGGTTGAGTGAAAGTATACAATCCAAGTTAAATTTGTATGCCCACCTGTCTACAGCTCCTTCTGCTCTCCTTGCCCAGTGACAGCACATTCCTCGTTTCCGTTCTATATATGTTGTATCCTCAACAAGCTCCTGTCCCCTCCTTTCCACCCTTTCCTCCCCCTTTTAGTAAGAGGCCAGTAGGACAGCATCCTACAGATGCATAGAACCATAAAGTGCATGTATCATGTGGTCACATAGTGTCCCTTAGTCCAATCCATTCCTCTCCGAAGAGTTGACCTCTGTAATGATTTCTGGTCAGGGGCAGCAGCAGGTATAGGGGCCACCCTCCCAGGGGAACCCTCAGGCCTTCGGGCCATCCCCTGCGGTCTGGCACAAAAAATTTTTAAGGACTTCATAAAGCCAAAAAACCAAACCTGTTGACCTTTGAGTTGATCCTGACTCATAGAAGCTGTGTAAGACAGTGTAGAACTGCCCCCATAGTTTCCAAGGCTGTTAGTCCTTACGGAGTCGTATTGCCACACCCTTCTCTGCTGGAGTGGCTGCTGGGCTTGAACTGCCAATCTTTCTGTTGGCCGCTGACCACATTAACCCCTGTGCAGCAGGACTCCTACAGTTCAGAAAATGAAGATTGTTATCCCCACCATAGAGGCGGCAGCTTTTCTGTCCACGTTTGTGGCTCTTGCAGGGATAAAGTGTCCTGCTACGCCTTACTGTTTTCTTGATCTTTCCATAACCTGCCTTGTTTTAGTGGCCGTGTAATCTTGTACCACCTATCTTTATATTTTTTAAACTGAATTGCTGGTGGCACGCTGGTTAAGAGCCCAGCTGTAAACCACAGGATCAACAGTTAGAGTCTGCTAGCCACTCCTTGTAAACCCTGTGGGGCAGTTCTACCCTGTCCCAACATTCCCTATTTTTGAATAATTAAAAATTTCACTAAGTAACTGCTTTTCTTTTTTTGTCAGCAAGTGCTTCCCAGTACTCCGACTCATGGCACCCAGTGACTTAGCCCAGATTGACGTCGGTCAGCTGGGTGCACATACACGGTGTAGAGCCTCCTCTCAGTCATGAAGCATGTCGGTGTCTGCCTGGTGTATGCAGTTATCAAGAAAGGACAATCTCTAGGCTCACTCCAAGCCTGGACCCCTGCAGCCTCTGATGAGTACTGTCTGCTCTGCTGTCCTGACTAGGCATGCTGTTACCTATCACCAGGCCTGAGTAGTAGGCTGCAATCTTTAAAAAAATTTTAAGAGGCAGAGGCTTTCTTGCTATTGTTTTTCTTGGTGGGATCTTCATGGAGAGTCTCCCAAGAAAAGGAGGTCCTGGTTATAAACCACGGATACTGAACCATCTCAGGAAAGTTCAGTTAGCAACAAAACAGTTACAGTCAGCCTGTTTCTGTTGTGAGGACCTTGAGATCTGGAATCTTACCTGGAAATGTCAACACTGTAACAGTCACTTCCTGTGGAAGATTAATGTAGACTTTTGCTCTTCTTTCTCAGAATTGTATGTTAACAAAACTCCAGGCTCCCATTTTGTGGGCTAACAGTGACGTGTGGTTACCACAAGAGGAATGATAATACTTCATATTTGTTTTGCACTGTGCGTTTTTTTAATAAAAAAGATTGCCACATTTACTGTTCTTTAATGCCCCATCTCCCATCTTCACAGCAACTCCTCTGAGGTCGATTCTGTTACAGTAAAACCTGCCAAAGCCAGAACCTGTGTAAGGTGGAAGACGGAAATATTTTCCGCTAATAGATAGCTATGGGCAAGCGATTAACAAAAGCTAAGACATTTCCTAAATATAACTAAATGCTTCAAAGGACAAAGAAACAGGAGCAAGGGTCTGGGGACCGTGGTTTCAGGGAACATCTATGCCAGTTGGCATAACAGAGTTTTTAAAAGAAAATGTTATGCACCCCACTTTGGTGAGTGGCTTCTGGGTCTTAAAAGCTAGCAAGCGGCCTTCTAAGAAGCATCAGTGAATCCCAACCCACCTGGTACAGAGGCAAACAAAGGACATCAAACACATAAGGAACATACGAGCCCGAGAGACAGAAAGGACCGCATAATCCAGAAACTACATCAGCATGAGACCGGAAGAGCCAGGTGCTGCGTGGCCACGGGCTGCCCTGTCAGAGAACACAACAAAGAGTCCCTGAGGAAGCCGGAGAGAAATGAAAATGCAGAACTTGAGCCCCATTACAAAGACCAGGCTTGATGGTCAGGTAGATTGGAGGGTCCTCAGAAGACAGGGCTTCTAGGCTGTCTGTTAGCCCAGAGCTGAAGCCATTCCCAAAGACAAGTATTGGACTGGGCTGTAAGATACAAAATGACTGGTGGCGAGTGTGCTTCTTGGCTTAAGAAGATACATGAGGCTGACTGGGCAGCTCCTGTGCAGAGGTGAGATGAGGACAGGGTGGAACAGGAGCTGGTGGAATGGATGTGGAAAATACAGGGTGGAAAGGAGGAGTGTGCTGTCACAGTGTGAGAACAGAGTTACATAGCAATGTGTATGTAAGTTTTTGTATGACCAGTTAACTTGGATTGTAAACTTTCAATTAAAGCACAATAAAATATTTTTTATAAAGAAAAGTGGTTAAGACTGCACCCTGTCAAAGGTAGAAAATTGAGGAGACTCCGGAAAACAAGGCAGTGCCTTTGAAGTCCAGCTTTCATAGGTTTCACTGTATCTCCATTTTATAGATTGGACAACTGAGATTTAACAGGGTTACCTGGCCAAGAGGTTACATTTGTACTTTTATACATGGTCCTGTTGCCTTTCTGCTCAACTAGATGAAAGTAGCCTGTGTTTTTCCTGGTCTCAAAGGAATGATGTGTTGAAACAATCTTCAGATACTTACTTGAGCATTAGTTTTGTGCTTGGCACAGTTTTAGGTGTGAAAGGGAGAAGCAGATGTGAAGCTTTCCTTTGAAGTCACTACCAGGGAAACAGTGGTCAGTGGCACAGTCCTCATTGTGACATAGAGCAGCATAAAGAAGCCCTAGGCTGTGTAATAGTCTACAACCAGTGCCGTTCAGTCAGTTCTGACTCATAGCAACGTACAGGACGAAGTAGAACTGCTCAACAGAGTTTGCAAGGAGCACCTGGAGGATTGGAACTGCCAACCTTTTGTTTAGCAGCTGTAGCACTTAACCACAATGCCACCAGGATTTCCAGTAGGCTGCAAGTGTATTTCATCTCATGAGCTTGGTAGCTGGAGCAGTGAGGGAAGGCTTTGTAGCCCTAAGAGGGTGGGAAGAGCTTGGATACATTGACAGGAGGTAAATAGGGCATAATAGGGGAAGTAGACTCAGGTATGTTTTAGTGTGGCCTTTACAGAGCAGGTGGTGATGGCCAGCCAGGGAGTTACATGTTGGAAAATGGTGGATGAGAAAACCTGATACTGTGAAGGACACTGAAAGCCAGATAGAATTTAGATTCGGTGGGATAGCCAAAGGGGAGTCGTTGAAAGCTACTGAGTAAGGGTGAAGGCATGACTAAAGAGGTAGTTCAGGAGCAGTCACGTTAAAGTAATGTGCAAGGAATGAGGTACAGATGTAATGAGAATGTAATGGACATTTGGAGAATGGGTGCTTTGAATTATTTGAGGAAAAAGAACTCCACCAAATGTGCAGTTACATTGTTCTTTCATTTTGACATCTGTCCTTTCAGCAGATATTGTTCATACCAATTAAGTACAAGGTGCCATGTGAGAGGAGCCCTAAAGTAGTGCATGGTGTCATAAACATCAGTGAAAACGAGGGAAACTCAATGAGAAGGGTCTGCGCAATAGCCAGAACAATGGACCCAAGTGTGCTGGTGACCCAGCCTGTGTTTCTTTCTGTCACACATATGATTGAGTCAGAGCCAGCTCGGCACCGAACAACAATAGCATATAAAAGAGCATAACATAAAATACAATAAACCAGTATGTCAGCTCAGGAAATTAAAAAGGCAGGTCGCTCTGAGTTGAGGCCAACTTGATGGCACCTAACAGCATCACCAAGGGACTTAAAATACATACAGATACTTCTAGTGCTGCAGAAACAGGATACCACATTGAGAGGCATTGGTGAAATGCATTGAGGTTAAATTTAGCTTATAATAGTGTTATCCAGTAGAAATAGAACATGAGCCCTTTTACTTAACGCAGTATGTCCAAAATACAGTAAAACCTGTAAAAGCTGGCACCTTTGTACAGTAGAAACTTGTCAGAGAAGGCAAACTCAGAAAACACTTGCCACTAAAAGGATCAATAGAATGCATCCTGTCAAAGGTGGAAAACTTTCAAGACCTGGGAAGACAAAGCAGTCATGGCCAGTTTTCAGAGGTTTCATTATGTTACGGTTTTAAGGTGTGGCACTAGCCACATTTCAGGTGAATGGTCACAAGGGCCAGTAGCTATCAGTGCAGACCTAGTGGTTTAAGAAAGGATCCATCAAGGGGATGACATTGGAACTGTGGCCTGAAGAATTTTTATCCAGGTAGAGGGAGTGACTCCAGGAGTAAAAGCACCCTCGAGTGTAAGACAACGTTTTGGCAGAAGCACATGACTGTGTGGAAGGCATGCTGTAGGAAAGTCTAGAATAAGAGGTTGGTAAGCTTTCACTGCTGGGAGGCAGTTTGACACTCTGTTGTAAGGAAAACCCTTTGGATCTCAGCAGTCCAGTCCCTAAGTGATCGGAAGGATGATGCAGGAATGGGCAGGATTTTGTTCTGTTGTACATCGGGTTGCTGTGAATCTGGAACGGCTGACAGCAACTACTGTGAGCAATGGGAAACTTGGAAAGGGAATTACTTGATTAGAGTTTTAAGAAGATGTTTCTGATAGCAAAGACTTAAAGAGGCTCGAGATGAAAGACTGGAAGCAGTGAGAAGAGAGCAGTGGATGGGAGATGTATTGTCCATGTAGAAATAAGAACAGTTTCATTTCTGCCTTGCTTGCTGCCTTTCTCCAAACTGCTGTGTGTTGTGTAACTCATTTCCTGTTGAAATTGGTCTAGATGCCTCAAAATCCATGTTATATAAGTCAAATGTTACATAAGCAGCAGACATCGGAACATTTAGTGTGGATTTTGTTTTTTAAGTTGTTTTGGTGTCTGTGTGTAATTAAAAAGAAAGGAACCAATTATGGATACAGACTTTTTTAAGTATGGGGCTCTAAGAGTTCTTGTAATGATCCCAAAGAACTTGAAACAGTTGGTCCCATACCAAAGAGGCCACATTTTATTTTGGGAAATAGGGTGTGTACACTTGAATGGTTCCAAGGAATTGTCAGGATTCTTTGGAAAGGTATGATGTGACTTTTAGTGCTTGGTAAGGAGAGAGGAAGTAGGAGAAGGATTTAATATGGAAATCTAGTAAGACCAAAGAGTTTCTTGGCATCTTTTAACCGTGTTAATCCTTTGTTGGTCAGCTTTGTTGATTCTGCGTTAGAATACCACGTCGGATGGCTTAGCTCTGAATTGGCTTTGGCCAGCACTTCCTTCATTGGAATCTTTCATAAGTAGAGTTGCATAGGTGAACTTTGAAGAGGACCGCTAAATGAGTGCTAACTTTGAATATGTCTCTAGTTTACTGAGTTCTTGAAAGTTGAATTCTCTCTGCTGCTCTACCTGGCACTTGCGGGAACAATGAAGTAGGGTTGATAATGGAGATACTGCCCTGATCTCAAAGCCCTTGTGGTGAAGAAAGTGAGACACACGGAGAGAGTGTATAATGTGATGATGCTTGAGTGTTTTGGGTGTTCTTGTGTTAAAGTAGAGTAGTTTGTGCTTTGAGTTGGAATTGACTCTGTGGCAGTGGGTTAGTTTGTGCAGTGATAACGGTCCCCACATCTCAGTGGCTTCCCCCAACAAATGTATATTCTTTTTCACCCAGCTTGTCTAGTGCAGGTCTGCAGAAATCTGCGTGATGTACTTGAAAACTTTTTCACTGTGTTGTCCCATGCCACCCAGAGCACATGGCCTTTTTGGTGGTGGCTGTAGACGAGGCACACTGGAGAATTGTGGGGTACCCTAGAGAGCAGGGCCTAGGCTCTTCAGTTTTAGCCTGGAAGTGGCATGACTTCCACTTAGGTTTTGTTGGGCAGAATTGACCATGTGGTCTCTCCTGACTGCAGGTGGATTGTGGGAAATGGAGGGGAACAATTGGAATGCCTTGGGAGGATCACAGCTTCTGCTGTAGTTTCAGTCGAGCCACGTGAATGAAGATGTGAGATGGATGGTGGTGAGAGATTTGCTTCACTAAGTATAAATGTAGGATTAATGAGGCTTATATAGGATCACTGTGAATTGAAACTGATCTGATGGTAGTGAATTAGGTTTTTATACAGGACACAGCTCTGAATATGATTTAGATCATGCTAGGAAGAAAAATTATAGTTCTGAACTAGAGGCTCCATAATTTATAAATTGCCTAGATTTGGAGTGTATCTTACACTGTATCTCCTTTAGTAAAAATATTTTTAAGTAGTAGGGCCCTGTCTTGAGAATTTCTCCCTTGAACATACAGAAATGACTTTTGAGGCAATGCATTTTGTGAGTAGAGATTTTACTTCGCTGTTTTTAAATTATTAATCATTTTTAGTCTTA
Source organism: Heterohyrax brucei (assembly GCA_028571685.1). Taxonomy (NCBI): domain Eukaryota; kingdom Metazoa; phylum Chordata; class Mammalia; order Hyracoidea; family Procaviidae; genus Heterohyrax; species Heterohyrax brucei. The sequence continues at coordinate 73,341,825 of CM053156.1, forward strand.
ATTTATAATACCATGTATCTTGTAGTGAAAAAAAGTTGCTTAAAAAAATACATTCCTACTACTGTTTGAAGTTTTATTTAATCTTTTTATATCTTAAGATATTAGCATATGAGGTCAGACAGTTAAGTTCTTGAATTCTTTATGGAGAAAGTGTTACATACTTAATTGCGGAATATCACTATTGGTCTCCTTTGAGATACTGCCCTTGGGAGGCTGTGCACTGATGCCAGTGCCTAGTTCACCCTTCAAAGCACTTTTTCTAGGGTTAGTTCTTCAACTTAATTGTCTGACTGTGTATTTTTACATTGTGTGGCGCAGATTGATATACTGAGCTTTTAAACTAGCGGCACATAAAAACAAAGTGACTATTGGTTAATAATTTGTTAGCTATGTATTACCAAAAAATCACTGCACTCTGAATAGTGACTGTTCTAATGGAGAACTGTAAAGTGAGGAATTTCATTGGTGTAGCAGAGGTTTGATAAAATGGTAAACCAAAGGCACAAAGATTTATGTTTATTGTAGAAAAACTTTTAAATAAACTTGGTTATAGTTTGAAGTTCTCTTATGGAGCATCTTGTTGCATATACTCAGATCTCTTGTGGCCTGTACCCGTGTACAGAATTATTGCCTCGTATTTGTATATAACAGAGCTTTTCAAAGTACCTTTCCTTCTATCAGGACACTTGTTCCTCACAGCAACACTGTAAGAGGGTGGTAGTGTTCTATTTTCTGGGAAGTAAACTGAAGTTTTCAGAAGTTAAGTGTATACAGCTGGTAAGTAGCAGAACTTGTGGTAAATACAGCTCAGGTCTACCTGCCCTTAGTCTGTGTTCTTCTCCTGCAGTGTGTCTTTGTAACAGAGTTAGCAGATTTCATAAGACATGATAGTAATGGATCTCACTTTTTCAGATACATGTTGCTGGATGCACACTGTCAGGCCCTTTAAAATTGCTTAAAATTTGAAGCGATAATCATAATGTTTTTCTGTTGTTTTTTCCTGTTGTATGGAGAAAAATAGATTTGGTCAAAATAAGACAGTTTTTGGAAGCAGTAACCCCCAAACCAAACCCATTACCATTGAATTGATCCCAACTCATAGCAACCTGATAGAGTAGAACTGCCCCATCAAGTTTCCAGAGAGTGCCTGTAGATTCGAATTGCTGACCTTTTTGTTAGCACCATAGCATGTAATCATTACACCACCAGGGTTTCCTTGAAAGCAGTAAAGGACATGTATTTAGCTTCCGAGAAAATAGTTATTAAGCTGTCTCTGTTAGGGAGACAGATGAGGATAGTGAAGAAAACCAAAGCATGAGAACCAGGTAGACTTGAGTTTGAATTCTGGCTCCCATCTCTACTTCCTCGTGCCACAGCCCACCTCTCACTTCTGTTGTATGTTTGTGGTTCGCATATGGCTGTGTTGCTGGAAGCTAAGCCACAAAACTTACAAATACCAGTAGGGTCACACATAGTGGACAGGTTTTACTGGAGCTTACTGCCTAAGGAAGAAAGGCCTGAACATGAATTTCTCAAAATGAGCCCATGAAAACTAGGGTTCACAACAGAATGATGTCCAATATAGAGCTGCAAGATTGAGCTGCCTGGATTGGAAGGCATTACAATACAGTGGCCATAGCAGTGGACTTGAGCATACCAGTGATTAGTCGTGGGGATGGTACAGGGGCAGACAATGTTTTGTTTGGTTGTATGCGTGGTCCCCGTGAGTTGACCTAGCTGCATGTCTTACCTTCTCTGAAGCTCCATTTCTTCACCTCCAGAAAGGAAGAAGAGGTTGTTGTGAATGTACCAACCCTGGAGGACTACTGGGAAAATTAATTGACCAAAATGCAAGCCTTACTTAGCAGCATACTCTATAGGTACCTAGTACATGGTCAGTATCATTGATGGCATTTGGAACTAGATACTCACATTTAGATAGTCTTTCCAGATGGCTTGGGAAGAGTTGCCCTCGTGTGCTTCTTGGGCCCTGCCTGACACTTGCTTTGTCCTCTGCTCCTGCTCTTGTTCTAGGGAATGACCATGGATAAGAGTGAGCTGGTACAGAAAGCCAAACTCGCTGAGCAGGCTGAGCGCTATGATGACATGGCTGCTGCCATGAAGGCAGTCACAGAACAGGGGCACGAACTCTCCAATGAAGAGCGAAACCTGCTCTCCGTCGCCTACAAGAATGTAGTGGGTGCCCGCCGCTCCTCCTGGCGTGTCATCTCCAGCATTGAGCAGAAAACGGAGAGGAATGAGAAGAAGCAGCAGATGGGCAAAGAATACCGTGAGAAGATAGAGGCGGAACTGCAGGACATCTGCAACGATGTTCTGGTAAGAGGCCAGTGTTTCCGCTGTGAACAATGCTTTGTGGATAGTATTAGTTTCATGTACAAATGCAAATCCGAAATGGCGTATGAGAGAGAGATGGAGGTGTCTGAATATACTGGAAAGCCGCAGACCCTTGGCAACTAATTTTGAAGCATGGGATGTTATTTTCTCACCTCTAGCTTCTCAGAGCTGCCCGTTCCTTACAGATGGATCTCTCCCATCAAGGAGATCTGTAAGAAACAGAACATTCAGTCTTCATCCCTCCATCTTTTCTTCAGAAACTGAGGCCAGGCAGGCAGATTTTAGATAGATGTAGCTACAGACAGACTATTTACTCTAGTTACTGGCCTACGTAGTGACATCATCTCCAGTAAGGGAAGGCAGGATCTAGAAGTTGAACTGCCTTCCAGCCTCTCCCCAGTCATACTTTCACAGTGGGAAGTCCTGTTTGTATCTGAAGATTAGGCACATCCATTAGTTTGGGCATGTATCCCAGTTCTAAATAAACAGCTTGAGGATTCTGTTTGCCCTGTTTTATGTGTACTTAGAGGATTGATTCCTAACTGCTTTCTCTCTGTTGATGGTGTGGGGTTGGATGGGAGGGGTATATATATCTGTCAAGCAAAACATGATCATGTTGTCTTTCCCTCACACCCTGAGCCCACTGAGAACTTTTTTTTCTTCCAGGTGAAATCAGGTAAAAATGAGTGGTAAGGGCTGCCTTGAAGGGAAAAGAAATTCACACTTGTGGATCTACCTCTTCCCCTACTGGCTGCCTCTCTGAATTATTGCCCATGACACTTATCTTTGAAAACCAGTAAAAAACTTGTCAGCCACCCCAGACAGTGTTGCTCGTCCCTGACCCGTAGGAGTTAACCCCTGTCTGTCTGCAGGGACTGTTACAATGACTACTGCCCCTTGAATCTTCTCACTTTGAATTGATTAAATTCCCACAACTAAGCTTTTGCATTGAGCTTCTGTTTATTAGTGTACGAGTGTCATGGCTAAACTTGTTTCCTGTTGGTTATTTGGGGGTTTGTTAATGGTGCACTAATTCCTGAATGTTAGGTGCATCTGGTATTCAGATGAAGTATGGCATGCATTCCAAGGGCAAGAAAGTTCCATAATTCCTGAGATCTAGACCAGCTTTTAAGAGCATCTGAAAGAATGTGAAGAGGAGCATGGTACTTACTGCCTCTTAACCAGTTTTTCAGGATGCCACATTCTAAAACAACTCTTCGAAAATATTGCTCTGTATACGAAGCTTGGACTCCTTCAGAACTACTTTTGTTGTAAGCATAAATGTTTAAAGGACTTTATTATTAATAATAGTATTAGCTACCCTAAGTGCTTACCATGTGCTAGGCACCTTTTGAGCACTGTATGTACATTAGCTCATTTATCCTCGTGAATTCCCTGGAAGGTCACTGTTACGATCCCGCACTGTATGTAACTGAGGAAACTCAGGCTCCGGGTGACTAGCTGATTTGTCCAGGGTCATAGAGAAAGTAAGTGGCAGGGGAAGGATTTGAATCCAGGTCATTTTGAGTCTAAATGCAGTACTTGGCAGTTTTGCTCTCTCTTAATACCTTTGATTCTGCCCAGATGGAAATTTTTTTTTCCTTTAATTACAGAGATATTAAAAGTTCATTTTAAAAAGATGACAAGGTGAAAGGGTATGAAGAAGTAAAAATCACTTGTAATTCTGTTACTCAGAGAACCACTGTTAACATATTAGTGTATATACCCTTCCATTATTAAGTATTAAATATTAAAATAGGATTCCTGTGGCATTTATAATCTGCTCTTGTTTCACTTGGAGAGCCTTTCCACATGAATTGGTGTGATTCTGCCCCAAATGCCTACACAGCATTTGTTGTATGGCTGTATTTAATCAACCCCTTGTGGATGGTGAAAGTGATTTTTACCAGAAGAATGCAGGCATCTTTATTATGACCTGGGCTACACAGCATTTTAAAAAAGCTTTGGATGAAAAATAACTGTGTTTTTAAATAAAATATCTAGAAGTGATAGTGTGTATGTTGAATCTCAAACATAGTTTTTTGTTTTAAACATTCTAATTTAAATAATGAGATTTCCAAATTCTTACCAGAATGTGAATCATTTTTTAGGAGCTGTTGGACAAATACCTTATTCCCAATGCTACACAACCAGAAAGTAAAGTATTCTACTTGAAAATGAAAGGAGATTATTTTAGATACCTTTCTGAGGTGGCATCTGGAGACAACAAACAAAGTAAGTAACATTCTTAAAGGCAATGTGACCAGTAGTGGAGCCTGTTTTCCTTCACAATGACGTCAGCAGTTTGGTGCTTTGTCTGTGCTACACTGTGATGAACAGGGTTGTGAGGTTTGACAGATCAGAATCTGTCTAAGGGGCGAAATATGGAGGTTCTTAAAAGACTAGTATAGTAGTGCATTGAAGGAGATCTTTGTCTATTTTTTTGTTGTTGTTACTGTTGAAAATATACAAAGCGAGACATAGACCTGGTATTTCCCAGCTCCACCTGTGCAGTTCAGTGACATTCAGTAGTGTTCTTCAGGTTGTGTGGCCATTCCTACCCTTCTTCTCTGACTCTCCCTCCCCTGTTGACTTAAACTCACTGAGATCTTCAGCTTGAGGATGATTGAGAAGTGAAGCTTCTAGAGTTTGGTGGTGTAAAACCACATTATTGTGATAATAAGAAGTACAGCTGTACTTACTTTGAGTGTGCCAAGTAATTGAGAGTCTTCAGTTTAAGTAGTAGGCTGCCAGTTTTCTATAAGGAAACCCAGGCTAACAGAAGTCTGCACTTGCCCAAAGCCGCATACCTGCTGATTAAGAGTTGCGAATTTAAGTTTGGGTTTGAGCCCGGTGACTCCAAAGCCCGTGATCTTTTCAGAAGAGCATAATGATTTTCACACGTCCTGTCTTGTTAAAAGGAGCCCTAGTGGCACAGGGGTTAAAGCACCTGACTACCAACCAAAAAGCTAGTGGTTAGCATCCACCAGCCACTCCATGGGAGAGAGATGTGACAGTTTACTGCCATAAAGATTTGCATCCTTGGAAACCCTGTGGCAGTGGTTTGTTTTGGGGTTTTCATCTTGTTAAAGTTTATTTCTATGTGTCTTAACTGCTTGAAGTAGACTTTGTCATAATCTTCCTTGTTTTCCTCCAAAGCATACTTGAGTTAGAAAAAGCATTTAACAAATGTTTTTTGGTTGAACGGTAGAGACAAGAGACACTGACCCCGCACTGAGAGGTTGTTTGCTCCAGCCCAGTGTGGTGAAACGTTCTGATAGTAGATCCAGTGCAGCATGCAGCTGACTAGCCCAGCCTTGACATTGTCCACCTTTCTTGTAGCCACTGTGTCGAACTCCCAGCAGGCTTACCAGGAAGCGTTTGAAATTAGCAAGAAAGAAATGCAGCCCACACATCCAATTCGACTTGGCCTGGCTCTGAATTTCTCAGTCTTCTACTATGAGATCCTCAATTCTCCTGAAAAGGCCTGCAGCCTGGCAAAAACGGTGAGAAGAACCTTCTTTGTGGTTTCTGATCGCAATAAAATCATGCTTCTGCTTTCTTTCTAATGACCTTTTGTAATCTGAATGTAATTCATTGCCCTGGACTTCTTTTGAAGATTTTTATAGGGTTAGCAATAAATACAGACCTGTTACTTGTTTTTTGGGGAAGAGGGTGTAGAAAATCCAGGGTGAAGGTAGGGTAGTATGCAGTTGCGTGTCAACCTTGAGCTACAGGCCTTGGTTATGTACTGTCATCCTTGTATTTCAGTTTGAGGTTATGGTTGTGTAAATGAAAGCAATCACATCACTTGTTACTTTGTGTGCTAGATTACCCCCTCGGTTGTTGTTTTGGTAACCCAGCTGCCTTTTCAACATATTTTTATAGTTTTTCAGCATGCACATTATTACTTTTATTTTATAATTAATTTTACTTTGTTTTTATTAAGAGTATACATAGCAGAACATACAGCAGCTGAACACTTTTCTTCATGTACAGTGAATTCATTGACACTGATGAGATTTTTTAAGTGTGGAACCAGACTCCTCTTCCTTTTCCAGTATGTTCCTTATCCATTAAAATTAAATGCATTGTCCCCTAAGTTTCCTGTCTGATCCTTCAAGTTGTGAGTTTAATCTCATGTAGGTAAATGTTGAAAAAACTCAGTACTCAAGGCAAACATTATTTACTGGTTAAAACTAAACTATTGTTTTAAGAAGACTTCAGGGGCTATTTTTGGTTTAAGGTTTAAAGATCATCTCAGGAATTCATGTAGCCGCCATGGCTCCAGAAAGTCTGGATTCCATGACAGTTTGAAATTCTTTTCCCCATTTCACCCCTTTTGAATATGATTCTTCGATGGAGTCTTGATCAAAATGTTCAGTGATGATTGCTGGGCACCATCCAGTTCTTCTGGTCTCATAGCACAGGAACAGTTGTAACTTTAATGTTTTTTAAATGGAAATGTTGTCTTAAATGAATTTTCAGAGTTCCATCACTTAAACTAGATTTAGTGACACAAGATTATCTTTTCTCCCTTTCTCCTTTCTATGGAAAGTTTTTGATTATTAGCTTTTTTTGTAAGAATTACTTATGTGAAATAGCTTTGTAATTAAGAAAGCATGCAAAGTTGCCTAGAATGTGTATGTCAGGTTAACCGTAATACCTGCTGAGTTGTTGGGTGCAGCAGAGTTCTTAATTTAGGAGTCTTGTTGTCAGTGGGTGCTTTGTAAACATAGGTGATACATTGGCTGAAATAGTTAGCAAGTAATTTGGGGATAGCCAATGTTTTCCCTAATTACTATAAAGGGAATTACATTTACTCGTTAGTGGAAAAAAATTGAGCTACTCTTGCTCTAGAGAACCAGAAAATTCTTTGCTAAAGGCTCTTTGTTTCAGGCATTTGATGAAGCAATAGCTGAATTGGATACGCTGAATGAAGAGTCTTACAAAGACAGCACCCTGATCATGCAGCTACTTAGGGACAATCTCACTGTAAGTATTGCTGATTTCAGGGACTGCTAGATAGTTTATAATCTGTTTCCTGTTCACCTGTTTAATAACTCACTGTGATTCCAGGTGCTAGAGGGACCTCGTAGCCTGTTAAGTGTATGAGTCAGAATTGATCTGATAGCTATCAATTTTAGTTCAAGTATAGTTAAAATTTAAAAGTGTTTAAATAGCTTATATATATGACAGCTAAGGCTTTGACCTTTGCCATCATCACTGTCTGCAGTGATACAGGAGGTATTTCAGCAGTTGTGTGAGTTAGAATTGTATTGACCTTGTCACCTCTTTGAGTAAATTTCAGTAGCCCTATTTCAGTCACATTCCAGCTTTACTTTTCTCTTGCAGCTGTGGACGTCGGAAAACCAGGGCGACGAAGCAGACGCTGGGGAGGGAGAGAACTAATGTCTGCTGTGCTTCGTGATCTGTCCAGTGTCACTCTGTACCTTCCACATATACCCCTTTGTGCGATAAAAAAAAAAAAAAAGAATCGTATGTCGATTCTCGATTTTTCACAGCCTCAGCCTAGCAGAAATGGTCCATGGGATAAATAGCTGGTATTTGTACCTAAAACTCAGATTGGTCACATAAATGCCACGGCATTCTGAAGTTTTGATTTTGATTAACATTGGCAGGATTATCGTGTGTTTTTTTTGTTTTGTTTTGTTTTAAACTGAACACTGTGATTATGGGGTTTTGTAAATTAAGCAGAACTCTTACTGGTAGAAAAAATAGACCTGAATTATGTGTAACTTTTTGGGAAGCTTATTCTGATATCAAAATAGTCATTGAAATACACTTCTGTTGTAAAGTTGTACAGAAAGTTATAGAGATTATATTGTGACGCTGGGACTTGGAGTGAGACACCTAGCATTTGGCATTTGAATTAATGGTAAGTCAGTAATTCTGCCTGTTCAGCTCTTATAGACACTTGACACTCATGATCACAGATGTCCATAGTGTCTTCTTCTGAGGAAACTAAGCCTGAAATTGAAATTCTTTGTGGCAGATAACTGGGTTATGAAACTAAAAAGGTCCAGTGCTCATATAACACACGTGACTAAGCCCTGTACCCTTCAACAATATGTTATCCATTTATAACTTGTACTTCAGTAGTGGAATATGTTTTCCTAGTAACAGCAAGCTAAAGAAAAGCTGTGTGTCTTATGGATGGCCTTACCTGTTTACTAGATGATTCCCTTAAAAATAATGTTCTACAGAAAACTGCCTTTCACTTGGGAGTGCTCACATTTGTGGGTTCTTCTTAGTTTGGGGCTTTTGAATTTTGAAATCTAAACATTCTTTCCCACTGTCTTTTTTTTTCCAAGGCAGGAGCCGTTGATTGGCTTTCACTGCCCTCTTTAAATTTCTGTTCTTCTGCCTCCTTACTTTTGGGGGGAAGAGGGGTTTGAATTATCTTGTCTTTTATTTACTGTTCATATGGGCAGGCACAGGGGCCTGGAGGGAGTAAGAGAAGCTGGTGAGAACGCCTTGCTTCAGAGAGTTGAGAAGAGCTGCCGGCACCCTGGCTCTGCCTTCCTCCAGTTCGCAGCAAGGCTGTTGCTCTTCTGTCATGCTAAGATTGGAATCAAAAAAGTGTTTTTCAGTATCCATGATTTCTCCCTGTAGTGTACCCAGCCCTGATAATGCTTGTTAGGACTTGTCACTGGATCACCGAAGTGTACTCATCCAGCTAAGTTCCCAGACATGTTTATATAAGACCCTATAATGCCGGGAAGTTGCATGGACGCCACAGTGGAGAGACTCAAGAACAGCCAGGCCTGTCCATCTCACAGTATCCTTTACCTTTAACATTCCATGTATCTGTAAAGACCATCTATCTGTTTGTCCATCTGCTGAAACAAGAAAAGAAAACAGTTCATGCACTGATTTAAAACCCCAAAAAAGGAAAGAAAAAAAAAAGCAACAATGAGAAAACCCTCCCCGCTCCTCCCTAGCTGAGCCGCCCGTGCAGTTCCTACTTGGCGCTTGGTAAAGGCCGCAGTGAACGTGGAACCCGGCCTGTCTGTACCTGGCGGCTCCTCCTGCTTTGTTGTTTTCCCTACCAGTATTCTGCCTGACGTTTGCTTCTGTGATGGTTCTCTTACCTAGCAAGCACACCCGTGGTTGTGAAAATAGTATAGCAAAAAAGAAAAATCCCTGGTTACTGATCTACTAGATTTGTGTATGTCTTTTAAACAGTTCTAGTTTCACCTTACCTGGAATAATCAGGAAAAGTGTAAAAATTCAAAAGTGAAATAAAAAATTTTATCAGTTAGTGGCCTATGAATCAGTCTTATCACTCCATCTCTGTCACTATGAGAAGTTAATTTAGCTGTTCTGATCACATGTTATTTTTGGCTTTGCCCTTTTCTTTAAACATAGGCAATTGCTTGATTTCCTCCTTTAGAACCAAATCAAGGTGATGTTGAGAGGACTCAGTTGCTGTCGATGAACACAGAACCTCTTTCCACCTGATGCTGTTCCACTTTACCCTAGAAACAAACTCTCTGGAGGTTAGGTGTGTTTTTTTTTTGGCTTCTAAGATTTGGTATGGTCAGTTGTTTTGCATAGCATTCAAGAGCCCTGGCTCAGACCCTCCTCTTCAGATGTAACCAAGCACTGAAGGTGGCCACACAGCCTCAGGATTTGGTTATCTGCAAGTTTATACCAATCTGTCATGAGACTGTATGACTAGTCTGCAGCTCTAGGTTTCTTTTTGGATTTGCCTCCTGCTAAAAATACTCCCTCACATAAGGAGGGAGAAGATAGCAGGCGGTTTTTTAGCCCAGGATCAGAACTGACTGATGCATTCTTGCTGCTGTAAGGTTGGACGGCCAGGTCAGCTAGCCAGCTCTTGGCCCTCCTGGCTGGCAGCTGCCCCAGCTGTAGGGTAAAATCACACCCAGTGGGAGCCTGCCTGCTTAGATACAGCTGGGAACCCGGAGAGCTGCCCTTGAGAAGAAAGGTGAAAACTGGTCTAGGATGGATTAGAGTTTTTAAAAATGGTTCTATACCATGGATAATTTGAGTCGGCAGCTTCTCGTTTTGCGAAGATGGTCTAGCTGCTGAGCACTGAGGCCACTGCCCCATCTCTGCTCTCCTGTTGACCTTCTGCTGTGCGGACACAGGCTGGTTCAGAAAGGAGGAACGGTTTGTGGGAATGGATGGTTTGAGAAAGTTAGACGGGGAATATTCCAAGAAGGTCTCGGCAGTAAACTGGTGCCGAGGAAGGCCCAAATGGTCGTGAATGCTCGTCACACGGAGACTTGTTCCTTTCTAGCCCCAGGTCATAAAAGCTTTCCCACAGCAGAAAAGTGGAACTGGATCCAGGCTCTTCACAATTAAATGACACCTTTTAGGGGCTGGATGAACTTGCGTTACACATACTTGGCAGCAGTACCCACTTGGCGATTCTACGTGAGCCGTGGTGGTGCAGTGGTTCAAGTGCTTCGCTGTGCATCAAAAGGTCAGGGTCCCCACCACGCAGACTCGCTTAGGAAGAAAGAGGCGGCAGTCAGCTTCCGTAAAGATTACACCTTGGAAACCTGTGGGGGCAGTTCTACTCTGTCCTATAAGGTCGCTGTGAGGCAGAATTGACTCCAGGACAGTGGGTTTTGTACTTGAAACTGGACAAAAACGACGGTCAGTTTAATCCTTGCGAAGAGTGAATCGTTCGTGTTTTACAGAAAAAGAAAACAGGCCCAGAAAAGTAATGACGTGTTCAGGGGCCATAACCCCATGCTCCTGCCGCCGCGGTCGCTTGCCTTCCCGCGTTATCTGAGGGTCTCAGAGCTCCCCCAGGCACGCGCAGCCCTACTCGGCAGGATTGACGGCTTTCCCCCGCCTCCCCGGACGGGGTGCGGGAAACCCCCACCTGACGCTCCTAGAACGGGGAGGGGTCCCAGGTGCGGGAAGAGGGTCGGAGAGGAGTTCCGGGGCGGGCGCGCCCGTGATTGGCCTGCAGGGCCCGGTGCCTTCAAGAAGGGGCGGGCCAGCCTCGGGAGCGAGAGACCCCCCCCACCGCGCCGCCCCGCGCGCCCCAGTCCCCAGGCTCCCGCCGGCGTGAGCGGACACAGGCGCCGTCGGGCAGAGGGCGGTCCCCGAGGCGCGGCGTCCGCTCGGTGACCCGGTCCCTCCTTGCGCCTCCGCGCCGCGCGCCATGAACGCCAGCGGCCCGGGCTACCCGCTGGCCTCGCTCTACGTGGGCGACCTGCACGCCGATGTGACCGAGGCTATGCTCTACGAGAAGTTCCTGCCCGCCGGCCCCATCTTGTCCATCCGCGTGTGCCGCGACGTGGCCACCCGCCGGTCGCTGCGCTACGCCTACATCAACTTCCAGCAGCCGGCCGACGGTGAGCCCGGGGAGAGGGGACCGACCGACCCACAGTCAGACAGACAGACGGCGTGCAGGGCGGGGTTCCTGCCTGCCTCGGTCACTTGGCATCTCTCGCTTCTCTTGCAGCTTCCATTTTGCAGCTAAGGAAACTAGTCCAGAGACCCCGGGCGGTGGAAGGGGCCCTGCTGTTGAGGCAGGAAGAAGCAATTAGTGGGTTCCTCTTGTGTGTTTTACTGGGATTGCCCCATTTTACATCCGAGAGTCACTTAGGCCGCGGGAAAACAGCGGACAGTGTCGGGGTCAGCAGACTTGTTGGGTCGGGTTACTCACACGCTCGGACCCCTAGCTGCCTCGCTGAGAATTAGGGGGTGGTAACTGCCTCCTGGAGTGATTGTGAACGTGAGAGATGCAAAGCACCTGGGAGGAAGCGGCCCAAGACGACGCAGCTGGCCGTGGAGCAGCCAGGAGGACTGGGCCTGTTTGGGGTCATTGTGACCCGAGGACTGCTCCCAGCGCCTCTAGCTCCGGAGCCTCTAAAAGCCTCGGTCATGTCCAGGCTCCAGAACAGATTTCTCGGAGCTGATAGAAGATATGATAGTCCATGCCAAGCCAAGTGCCTGGAATGGGCATATCTACACTTTTTGTTGAGAGTGGGAGGATAAAGATTAAGAGCCCTTGTTTGGGCTCTAACTGTACATTGAGGTCTCATCTTGAGGGAGACTTTACTCTGGCACCTCAGTTGTCTCCATCTCTTAAGAGAAAGGTGATGATTTATTCCCCCAGTGGCATGGGGCGAATAAAGAACTGATGTCTATAAAGTATTTCCTATGGGTTCTTTGTATCATTTTTAGTAAGCACTCAATGAATGATAACCTCAGCAGAATCGCAGTAGGTATAATGTACGACAGATGGAGAACAGATGTGTATAAAGTATGTCGTATATCATTTAGTAAGCACTCAATAAGTGATAACCTCAAAACAATAACAGTAGGTATAATGTACAGATGACTCAAGATTCCAGAAATTGAACTAAAAAAGGCTTGTCCCAGCCAAGTCCAAAAGAGGGCACCCTAACTCCATGTCTTCTGGGCAGATGGGGAGGTTCCCCTGATTTGGGGGCTTGCTAGGGGAGAACTTGTTCTGCAGAGCCTGTTTCTCAGCAGGTGACTGGATTGGATTGCAGACAGCCTTCCCCCTTGGCTGTGTTCCCAACCCTGCATCCACTACGCTCCCTCCCACCCACCCCTGTCTTCAGAGCCCTGTGAAGGAAGCAGAACCTGACTGACTCCATAGATGGGGAAACTGAGCTCCAGAGAGGAGGAGGGATTTTTCCACTGAGGTTTATGGCAGGACTGGTGCTAGAACTGAGACTTCCTAAAGCTTACTTCTCTGAGTTCCCCAACAGCGGCATCCCTGCTCCTGAAATGACAGGGGTCCTTGAAGCAGAAGACCAAAGAACAAACCCAGGGCTGTTAAGTTGTTTCTGACTCATAGCAACCCTATAGGGGACAGCGTATTTCTTGTGCTTACAGGGTGGTGGGAGAGGGGACAGGCTATGTAGCGGCAGCAGAAGAAGACGTGTAGGCTGCTAGTTTCAGACACATTACCTCATGGTGAAATGGTTATGTGATCAGGTCCTAACCTAAACATTGGCAGTTGGAATCTACTCAGTGGGAGAAAATACCTGGTGATCTGCTCCCTTAAAGATTAACCTATTGCAATTGAGTCGATTCTGACTCATAGCGACCCTGTAGGACAGAAGTAGCACTAACTGTCCATAGATTTTTCCAAGGAGCAGCTGGGGAATTCAGATGCCAGCCTTTTGGTTAGCAGCCTGAGCTCTTAATCACTGTACCACCAGGGCTCTCCCATAAAGATTATGACATAGGAAATTCTTTAGGGGCCATTCTCCTGTCAGGTTGGGTTTCTGTGAAGAGCATTCAGCTCTGTGACACCCAGCAACAGTTCACCAAGGAAGCCCAGGTCGTGCAAGCAGGTTGACATGCTTGGCTGATGACCCAGCAGTTGGAGATTTGAGCCTATCCACAAGAAATGTTTAGGAATCCACTTGCAAAAAATCAGCTATTAAAAACCCTATGGGACACAGTTCTCTAGTGTGACAGACATGGGGCCACCGTGCATTGCCATGGACTTGATGGTCGCTGGTACCTGTTTACCTAACTCCTGTGCCAGGCACAAAGTATAAAGCACTTAGCACCCTTATCTCACTTAAATTTCAGTCTGTCCAACAACCTAGAGGTAGGTGATGACAAATGTGGAAAAGCGAATAATAATCATCACTGTCCCCACAGGTGAGAAAATAAGCTCAGAGAGGTAACCTTCACATCCCCGAAGAGCTGCTTAAGATTCAAATTAGGCTCTTTTATCACCTCTGAGCTTTAATTTTCTCAAATTGCTGCTACCCCATGTCTTGTAGACTACTGTAAGTATGCTCTAGAGGGCAGAGGGGTCTAGCTTTGCTGTTGACCTTCCACCTCTCTGAGCTTCATTTTTTCTATCTGTAAAATGGGTACCGGAATCCACTCCCATGTGGCCACAGTGAGGAGCTGAATGAGATCGTAGCTGAGAGGTAGGAGGAGCACCATGTACATTAGTTTTTCCTGCTTGTCCTTCCTGAGCCCTCAGGCTCTCATCTTAGGTAAAAAGCAATGACTCTTGGCTCCCAGTTGCATGATGGCTCAAAGAAAATCCTCTTAATTTGCTCCTTTCTTTCCTCCTCCCGTCCAGCGGAGCGGGCCCTGGACACAATGAACTTCGAAGTGATCAAAGGCCAGCCCATCCGCATCATGTGGTCTCAGCGAGACCCAGGACTTCGCAAGTCAGGTGTGGGCAACATCTTCATCAAGAACCTGGAGGACTCCATTGACAACAAGGCATTATATGATACCTTCTCGACCTTCGGGAACATACTGTCTTGCAAGGTGGGTTTATCTCTTTGTAAAGTCACGTACCAGATACCTGTGCGGTAGTGGAATGTCAAGCTGCACCTCACTTTTATCTTTTTTAGTGTGATTCTCACCTTTATATTTTACATTGCCTTTTGCAGTGGTTCGAAGCCCTGGTGGTGTAGTGGTTAAGAGCCACGGCTGCTACTCAAAAGGTTGGCAGTTCAAATCCATCAGGCACTCCTTGGAAACTCCATGGGGGCGGTTCTGCTCTGTCCTCTAGGGTCACTATGAGTTGGAATTGACTCAGCGGCAACAGGTTTTTGGTTAGTTTCAGTGCTAACTCAGTGCTAACCAAAAGGTCAGCAGTTCAAACCCATATGCTGCTCCTTGGAAGTCAGATTGGGCAATTTTACTTTTGCCTATAAAGTTGTTATGAGTTGGAATCAACTTGATGTCAGTGTTTTTTTTTTTTTTAAGTAAGGTTACTGTAAGAATCAACTCTATGGCAATAGGTTTGTTATTTGTTGTTTTGCATTTATTGTTGTTTTTTTCTGTAAAGCTCCAGGTACGGAAAGTACTTGAACACTAGCTGTTCTTTCAGTGTTGGATCAGTGACTGTGAACAGCTACCATTTATTTAGCTCAGTTCTTTTCTTTTTAATGGTGATTGAGTGAATGTGTACAATCCAGTTTAAATTCATGTGCCTGCCTGTCCATAGCTCCTTCTGCTGTCCTTGCCCAGTGACAGGACACTCCTTTCCATTCTATATATGTCATATCCTTTTAACAATCTCCTGTCCCCTCCTCTCCACCCTCTCCACTCCCCTCTAGTAAGAGGCCAGTAGGACGACATCCTGTAGATGCACAGAACCATCAAGTACATACACCATATGGGCACTCTGTGTCCCCAAGTCCAGTCCATTTCTGTTTGAAGAGTTGACCTCAGTAATGATTTGTGATCAAGGGCAGCATCAGGTCTAGGGGCCATGTGCCCAGGGGAACCCCCAGACCTTCAGACCATCAGTTGTGGTCTTTTAGTGGAGTTCTCAGGGTGTACCCCTTTTTTTCTCATGTTGCCACTGGGACTCAACATTGTGAGCCCTGTCACGGCTGTCATTGGTGATGACTGGGCACCATCTGGGTCTTCCGGTCACATGTTGATGTAGTCACCTATTCACGTGGATCCTTTTGTCTTCTGGGTTCTCTTTCCGCCGTGTTGTCATTGTCCCTGGTGATCTCCTGCTCCAGCTGAGTTGGGAGCATTTGGTGACCTCAGATGGCAGCTTGCTACCATTTAAGACCCCAGGTGCCACTTACCAGTATGGGGTGCAAAAGACTGTCTTAGCAGTAGGCTAGTTATGCCAGTTGGCCTTGATGTCTCCTGAGTTAGTTCAATTCTTGACTTGGCATTTGGGGCTAAGTTTAGCTGGTTAGTTTTCCTAGTTTTGTCTGGGTTCTCATGTCCACCAAGGTTAGCTGGATGGCTCTACTCCTAGGGATTGGCTGGTTTCAACTGGAGCACTTTGCATTCTGCCGTATGATCTTTCTTTCTCCAGTTGACAAGCTTAAGCTATTCTTGCGGCGGTGACAGGGCTCCAGAAGGAGAGAGTAGAAGCTCACCAGCTTCTTGAGACCTAAGCGTGGACGTGGCACACCCTCTCTTCTGCTGCTCTCTGTTGGCCAACACAAGTCACAGGACTAGCCTGAGAGGGGAGTAGAAAATTATAGGGCAAAGGATGTGGATATAAGGAGCCCATCACTGGGAGCCATCAAGGCAATCAATGTATGCATCTGGTTTTTTGTGTATTTTTTTTTTTTAAAAAGAGATTCTTTTTTAAAAAATCTTTTTTAAAAAAAAGATTCTTGAACAACAGCCTACCAAAAACCAAACCAAATCTACTGTTGTCGAGTCGATTCAAACTCATACTGACCCTATAGGACAGAGTAGAACTGCCCCATAGAGTTTACAAGGAGAGCCTGGTGGATTTGAACTGCCAGCCTTTCAGTTAGCAACCATAGCACTTAATCACTACACCACTAGGGTTTTCATACTATTAGGACATCAGCTCCTTGAAAGTGGTGACCTTGTTCTTAGTCACTGTTGTACTGCTATACCTACAATGAGACCTGATGCATAGTAGGTGCTTAGTAAATATTTGTTAACTAAATGGATATATAATCATTTGAGAAGGGTTCTTGTGATTCCTGTGACTTGGCATGTGAGGAAACTGGGATCAGATCATACAGAAGGTTAGTCAGTGCCTGACCAGAAGGCTTAAACCTGGGTCTTTTGCCAGTAGATGTCATGAGAATGTTCACTTGTCCTGTAGCCTTTGGAGGGTTTACCATTCTGGCAAGGCCTGGGGGACTGATAGTAACCTTTGCGCCAGATCTGTCTTTGAGCACCTATCATTTGCCGTGCATAATCCTTGAGTTCTTAACTAGGCTTCACAGTCTCCCTTTGGGGTTTTTTGTTGTTTTTTTCAACTGTAGATTGAGTGTATTTCTTTTTTCTAAGATATTTTGTGTTTTTTGGTAGAAGTTTACATAATAAATAGGGTTCCCATTTGACAGTTTCTATACCGATTGTTGAGTCAGTTCCAACTCACAGCAACTGGTGGATTCGAACTGCCAGTCTTTGATTAACAGTCATAGCTCTTAATCACTATGGCTCCAGGTTTTCCAAAGCAAACCCGTGCTGTCAATTTTGATTCCAACTCATAACGACCCTCTAGCAGAGTACAGCCGCCCCATGGGGTTTCCAGAGAGAGACGGGTGGATTCCAACTGCCCACCTTTTAGGTAGCAGCTGAATGCTCACCCACTGTTCCCTAAATGCAAATACACATGCTTAACATGACTGTACACTTGTTTTTTGGTCATTGTTGGTGGTGTTGCCAGATCGTACATATTTTATACACACACAAATAATCAAAACCCTTACTGTTAACATCCTCTTGAGAGTTTCTTGGTGACATCATATACTTTGGTCATGTGTCCACAGTCAGCGTTCCTTTTCCCAGCACCAGGTATCGTTAAGTATCTGTGATCTAGACTGAGTCTCTTCCCCTCATAGATCTGTCTGGTAACTACAGTGAACACTGATCTCAATCAATGGATCCGTTTTTGTCTTTGTATAAAAGTGTAATCATACAGTATTTGTCATTGCCTCCCCTGAATGAGGTGCTCACCCTGTAACTCAGGGAAAGAGACTGAGGTTCGGAAAGGGGTACGGTAACGTGCGAGAGGTTCTCCATGATAGACAGAAACAGCTGTCTCTGTCTTTGAGGACCAAAGAAGGGAAAGACTCTGTAACTAGTTAAGTTCTTAAAAATAACAGCAGCTATAAGTGTATCATGTGTCCTCAATTTTCTGCATCTGTGACCACACTGAGTCCCTCACAGCAGCCCCTTAAGATGTCAGCTGTAGGGTCCCTGAGTTAAAGACCTATGGGCTCTGAGAGGTGGGCTGGTTGCCCACAGTAACACGGTGACAGGTGGCATATGAGAGGGAGAGCCAGATTTGAAGCAATGCATTTACTCACTTGTCACTAGTTACCGTCTAGTTGACTCCAGCTAATGGAGAACTCACATATGACAGAGCAAAGTGTGATCCAGGCCTCTGCCATCCCCACGATACTTGGTGTGCTGGAGTCCGATTGCTGGCTGAGTTGGAGCTTTTCACCTTTTCCAGGCAGCAAGGCTTCCTCTGGGCCAGGGAGGGTTGGACAGAAAGCCCGCGGTACCAGGGAAGTCTTTGTAGGTCCAACGAAGCCCTGTTGTGGTCCCTACCCTTGAGGCGTTCTCAGGCTGACTAGAGATGGCAGAACTTTCAGGAATAACCAGGATCAGGTCCCAAGGGAAAAGCATACTAATGAAGGTAATCAGGCCCCAGAGGGAGAGAGCCATGTCTGGTCAGGAGACGTTTCTGTAGCCTCAAGGGAAGAGAACCAGACCCGGGATCTGGAGTCAGGCCACCTGAGTGCAGACCCCAGCCAGTCAGCGGATGGATAGCATGACATGGGAGGTCAGACTGTGGGCGTTAGGGCCAAACTTCCTGGGTTCAGACCCTGCCTCTTCCACCAGCAGTGTGACCCTGGGCTAGTTGTTTCCCTTCCCCGTGGCACCAGTGTAGAAACAAACCAGTCACTGTCAAGTGGATTCCAGCTCATGGCAATCACATGTGTGTCAGAGTAAAGCTGTGCTCTGTAGAGTTTTGAGTGGCGTTTTTTCAGAAGTGGATCATCAGGCTCTTCTTCCGAGGCCCTTCTGGGTAGGCACAAACCTCCAATCGTTTCTCTGAAAGGAGCAGTGGTAAAACATACTTTGTACTGTTGTTGTGAAGACAGTGTCTGGGTGAACCCACATATTGCCCTTAAAAAGGTACGTGTCCCTTAAAAAGGGTATTTGGCATACTGGAAAGCATCTTTAAAAGTCCCTTGCTGTGGTTGGCTGACCTTGGAGAAGTCATTATTCCTACGTTCACCAGTAAGGCTGCTGGGCTCAGAAGTTAGAATTGCCTCGAAGGGTTATCACAGCAAATATGACGAGAGATACATGATGCCCTCAGTGAGTGCTTGACCCAAAGTGGGGACTCAGCCAATGTGCATTAAAGCTGAATAGCAGAGCTCGTGCTTGGGTGGAAAGTGGAGGGGCCCTGTGTGGGGCTGGAGAGGTGGAGGGGCATGTGATGGGGAGGGTTTGGGAGCAGGACCTGCTAGGTAGGAAAGACTTATCTGGCTGATTGGAACTTCAAATGCTAGGTTGATAGAGTTTGGTAAAACAGTAGAAGCTACTAGATGTTAAGTCATCAAGGGATGTAGGCAGATTACATTTTGGAAAGAGAAGCCAGTGGTCAGCTTGGAAGTTAGATTGGGAGACTGGTATGGACTGATAGGCAGAAGATGCCATCTAAGTAAGCTGGGGGACAGTGACTACAGGGGCCGGTGGAGCTGAGCTGTTGACACCGTGAAAAGTCACTGATTGGCATTGGTGGTCTTAGTGCATGTTCACCGAGAGGGTGGGAGTGACTTAGGTGAACTGGAAGGTCTTTGCCCGCCCTCAAGGGCCGTGCTTCTGACTTGAGTTGGGTGAGTTACAGGAGGGCAGTGGGATGTGTGTGAACCTTTTGAAAAGTTGAAACAAAATTTTTGTTGGGATAACGTATTGTGGTGAAGTTTAAACAATGTGAAAATAAAGTTTGTTTTTTTGTTTTAAAAAAGACCTGTACCCCTTGGATTCTGATTTTTTTTTTTTTAGCCCTTGCCCCTAGAAGTAATTGCTATCAATAATTTTGCATGTGCCTGCTTCAAACTTCCCACCTAAGCCCAGTGGGATTGTTTGTTTTTTTAATATAACAATAACCTATCCAGTAACTTCCTACCAGCTGTGTGATCTATGTAATCACATAGACACAGTTCAGTCCATAATGGGTGCTAAGTCCATTCCATGGGGACAAAAGAATCTCCTTTTTTAAATTGTTGTAAAAATATATTTAACACAACATTGGCCAGTTCAGCATTTTTCAGGTATACCATTTAGTAGAGTCAAGTACATCAGTCATGTTGTATGTCCATTACTCATAAGTCATTGCCAAATTTCCCATCACCATAAACAAATACTGAGGGTCTCATGAACAGTGGCTCTCCCTTTCCTCCGTCTCCTATGCCTGGTAGCCATGAATAAACTTTGGTCTCTATACCTTTGCCTATTATTTGATTTAAGTGAGATCATGCAATGTTTGTCTTTTTTGTAATTGACTTAATTTCACTGGGCGTAAGGTTTTCAGGTTTCATCCATGATGTAGCATGGATCAGGACATCATTTCTGTTCCATTGTATGTAGGTGCCACATTTTGTTTACCCATCCATCTGTGCATGGACACTTAAGTTGTTGGCACATTTTGGCTTCCATGAATAGTGCTGCAGTGAGCTTTGTCGTTGCTGCTTTTCAGAAGAATCTTTTTAATAAATGGTGCTGAGAAAAGGGGATTGCCATATGCAGTAGCAGGAAAAGGATCCATACCTCATGCCATATACAAAAACTATTTCTAAATGGATCAAGGACCTAAATGTGAGAGCTAAAACTGTAAAACTGCTGGAAGAAATGAGGGTGCAGGAATGTGAGGATTGGAATTTAACTCTTTGCCCGTCATTACAAGAAACAGCTTAAAGCTGGATGATGGCGGAGGCAAGGCCTGTGCGCAACGTGAGGACTCTGTCCCTTTTTACTCTGTGATCTTTAAACAAGTGAGTTGACCTCTCTGAGCTTTGTTACCCTTCTGTAAGTTGGGGCCATTATAACTGTGACATGGGATTGTCATTCACGTTCACGTAGCCAAATGCTTGGATACCGGTCATTATACCCTTCCCCGTTGCTTTCTGTCTGAACTCTGTCAGATGCTGTCTCTGCCCTTCTTTCTGTGACCAGGTGGTGAGTGACGAGCATGGCTCCCGGGGCTTCGGGTTTGTCCATTTTGAGACCCATGAGGCCGCTCAGCAGGCCATCAGCACCATGAACGGGATGCTGCTGAATGACCGCAAAGTGTGAGTGGGTGATCCCAGGGGAGGGATTGACGCAGAAGGGACAGAATCATAGTGCCACCAAATGGGGACCCATGCCACCGGACACCCTGTCATAAGCACCAGGCACTGAGTGGCAGATGCTGTTGACCCTGGCAGTGTGGCTTTGAACAAGTCACTCAGCCCCCAGGGATTCATTTTCCTCAGTGAAAATGGGGCTGATGATAAGCCTCGGAGGATGGCTCAGCAGAGGGCCTGCCTGGCTGAGGGCTGAATCATCAGTGCACTGGGCGATTTCACGTGCTCTCCAGCCGGCTCAGCAAGGCTGTGAAGTTTTTGTTAAACCTTTTGTATCACTTCAAGGGATTTTGTGATGGGAAGAAAAGTGGGCTCAGTCTGACATCTTCAGACAGTTAATGTGGCTTCACCTCCATTTTACAGATGGGAAAACTGAGACACAGATGCCATAGGACATCTGCTTCTAGCAGTTCCCCTCCAGTTTTTTAAATTTTTTTCTTTTAATTTTTGTTATTTTTTTCGTGGTAAAATGTGTTTAACAAAACTGCCCTGGTTTTGGTTCTGCCTGTGTGATGCGCAGCCCCATGGTCAGTGCTGCATGCAGGCAGCGGGCTGGGAGCTGGGAGCAGCTCTGAGATGCATTTTGTCCAGGGTTTCTCCGGGGAGGCGCCTGTCCACAAAACTGAAACTCAGCGGGCTGTTCCCGATTCTCAGGAGGACGCTCGATTTGCGAGCTAGAATTTGCACAGGCTCACTGTTGCCTTTGTTTCCTTCCATTTGGGGCGGCT
Source organism: Heterohyrax brucei (assembly GCA_028571685.1). Classification (NCBI taxonomy): domain Eukaryota; kingdom Metazoa; phylum Chordata; class Mammalia; order Hyracoidea; family Procaviidae; genus Heterohyrax; species Heterohyrax brucei. The sequence continues at coordinate 73,363,759 of CM053156.1, forward strand.
GTCACAGTGTTGTGCTAATCTGCTATAACCATGAGTTTCTTACGCTTGACTTTTGTCTCAGTCTGTGATACTGTCCTAGATGTGTTTACCTGAACTTGGAAATCACAAATTTAAAAAAAGCGAATGTTGTCTTTCAGTGCTTTCAGTTCCCCTTTTGCCCTGACCCCCATAGCAACAGTGCCATGGACCCCGGGTGGTTGGCCCACTCCTGCTTCCCCAGGGTTCCCAGTCCACATTAAATAGGTAAACCAACCCGTGGGAAGCGAGTTCGATTCCCAGCCTTGCAGTAATAAAAGCTGAGGCTCAGGGAGGTTAAGCGACTTGCCCGGGGCTGCACAGCTTGGCAGTTGCCAAGGCAGGATTGAAGCCCTCGTCAGCCTTCCTCCCAAGTTCATGCCCCTGCCTCCTTCTCTGTCAGCTGCCTGGAGTGCAGGGGGAGTTCTGCAGGCATTTGTCGCAAGAACGAAGTCTCCCTGACCTTGTGCTGGGGGCAAGTTTGGCAGCAGGGAATCCTGGAGGGAAGTGCTTGGGCCTTGGGCGTGCTCACCGTCAGGAAGATTGCCCTAGATAATTTCCTGAGGGGGGATGTGGAGGCCTGGAAGGCCTGGAGAAGGAGTCGAGGGTAGGCAGGGACCGGGGTGGGAGTAGCTGATGGCTGGCAGCTGCCCACTCTGTTGTTTGTTCCCAGTTTTGTTGGCCACTTCAAGTCCCGGAAGGAGCGGGAGGCGGAGCTGAGGGCTCGGGCCATGGAATTCACCAGCATCTATGTGAAGAACCTTCAGGTGGACCTGGATGACCAGGCCCTGGAGGACCTCTTCTCCCAGTTTGGTGGGTGTGCTCCCTGAGGCCTGGGGATGGGGCATCTTTCTCTCTTCTTCCACCCCCAGGTCTGGCTGGGAGGAGAGCTCCCCTGAGGACTCATGGGAAGGTGGGCAGATCTCGTGGGGCTTTCCCAGCTCTCCTTTGAGGCAGGTTGATCCTTCCCAGGGAAGCTCCTGAGCGTGAAAGTGATGAAGGACGACAGCGGCCACTCCCGGGGCTTTGGCTTTGTCAACTTTGAGAAGCACGAGGAAGCCCAGAAGGTAGGAGCCTCTCTGTGACCTTATTCTGGGGAAGAAGTAGGAGCGGAGTATTACAGCTGTCCCTGCAGAGAAGAAAGTCACTTCCTACCTGTCTTAGTCCTCTAGTGCTGCTACAACTGAAATACTACAGATGTGTGGCTTTAATGAAGAGAAGTTGATTGTCTCATAGTCCGGTAGGCTAGCAGTCTGAAATTGAAAGCAGGCTCCAGGGGAAGGCTTTCTCTCTCTGCTGGCTCTTAAAGAAGGACCTTGTGATGCATCAGTTCAGTCTCCCCTTGGTCTGTGAGCATCTCAGCTCAGGAACCTCGGGTCCAAACGATGTCCTGGTGCTGCTAGCACTTCTTCCTTGGTGGTGTGAGGTCCCCCCGACCCCGCTGCCTTTCCTTCTCTCTTATCTCTTGTGGGGTGCTGGTCACACCCCCAGATCAGGGATGTGACCTGGATAAGGGTGTTACAAGCCCAACCTAATCCTCTTTAACCTAAAATTACAGTCACAGAATGGAGGACAGCTGCACTGTAGTGGGAGTCATGGCCCAGACAGATTGATATTGGAGGACATAATCCATGCCACCATCCTGGACCCAGAGGAGTGGGAGCTCCCCGGGCACAGCCAGGGCCCTTCCTGCCTGCGATGCCAGACCAGCAGGCTTCGTCCCCTTCAGGTTGCTACTCTCCCTGCCCCTGTGGTTGGCTGCTTTTCTTCCTAACTCCTGCTTCTGAGAGCCAAAGGGCCTTCACAGAAGCCATTAATCCTTTTCTTGGTAGGACTGAGACCAGCAACGGAAGTGCCATATTATTTCATGCTTCTAAGCCTTTGCAAATCCTGTTTTCTCAAAAGGCTTTCCTTCCCCTGCAATGCAGTTCAATAGAAATGCAAACGTACATAACATTTTCCAGTTAGTTGCATTAAAAAAGGTAAAAAAAATAAAAATAAAGTGAAATTCACATTACTAATATATTATTCAACCTAATATAGTCAAAATATTAACACTTAAACACATAATCAGTAAAAGATTGAGATAGTTTACATCTCACTTTAGACTAGCGATGTTTTGTACTCAGTGGCTGCCTGGCTGGTGGCTGCCTTTGGATGGTGTGTTTTGGGGTGCCATGGAGTTGATTGTGATTCATGGTGACCCCATCTAACAGATCGAAACTGCCCCATAGGCTTTTGTTGGCTGTAACCTTATGGAGGTAGATTCCCAAGTGTTTTTCCTGCAGAGCTGCTGGTGGGTTTTCTTAGTTGTAAAATGACCAACTGGAGGAAATGGGCAGAATTCTGAGGGTCCACAGCCTCCCAGGGCTTAGAGCCTTTGGTAGTGACCTATTAAGACTGACATAGACAAGCAGTCCCTGAGTCAGCTGAGTTGTGTGTTGGGTAGGAAGGTGAAAAGTCATTGTCATGTAAAAGTGGTCACTAACGTACTTGTCTCTTGAAAAAGCAGTTCCCCTTGTAGACCTTCTCACTACACTGGTATCTTATCCTAACCACGAACTTGGTAGACACATGGATCTACCTTTTGCTGCTTTTTGGCAAGTTGATGTACACTGAGTCCAGTGAAAACTGATTGCAGAGAGAGGTGACAGGTTTTGCAGAAGATGCAGGATTTTATGCCATGTAAACCACTGACACACTGGGACTTGGTGCTGTTGGGCCAGTTAACTGAAGAGGAGGAAAACATTGGGGGGTTTAGACACAGATGTTTCGTAGAACATGAATTGGAATCCTGTGTATTGTTGGGGGTTGTCGCACTGACTGGGACTCACAGCAGCCCTACAGAACAGAGTGAAACAGCCCTGTAGGTTTTCCTGTGCGGTCATCTTGACGGGGACAGATCGCCAGGTCGTTTCTCCCATGGAGCCTCTGGTGTGTGAACCGCCAGGCGTTCAGTCAGCCGCTGAGGACGGGACTGCTGTGTCGGCAGGGCTCCTTAAAGAAAACCCTCTCAGTTAAGTGAAAAGGATTTTTTGTGCTGCTATATCAAATATGATGTGAGGGCTGTCAATTCTGCCATCAGGCGGTTGGGCAAGAATTATGCCTGCTGCTGTGTTCACATCAGTGTGTGCTTGTAGTTAGAAGGTGCGTCTTAAATCTCGGGTGTTTTCTGGATTCCAGTTTCTTTTTTTTCAGGAGGGAACTTCAATCGAATGTTTTTATTTTACTCTGAAGTTTTGTCTCTTTTTTTTTTTGTGGAAGCACTTGAAACATCAAGTGCAGATCTTTATCTCTTTTTTAATTATGATTGAGTGAAAATGTACATTCTCATGTAATTTTGCATGCCCACCTATATGCGGCTCTCATGTTTTTGAAATGTGGGCTCACATGTTTTTTTTTTTTTAAGCGGTGAGATCAGAGGAGGAGCCTCGGCCACAGCCAGGGTAGTTGCCGAGCATGCTGTCCCCTGTACCCACAGGCGGTGATGGACATGAACGGGAAGGAGGTGAGCGGGCGGCTGCTGTACGTGGGCCGGGCCCAGAAGCGGGTGGAGCGGCAGAGTGACCTGAAACGCAAGTTCGAGCAAATGAAGCAGGACCGGCTGAACCGCTACCAGGTGAGGGTGGGCCAAGGGTGGGCCACTGCCGGGCCAGGGTGGGCCTCCTGGCAGGAATTGCATCTACGAAAAGGCGTCTGTTTATGGAGCACCATGAATGTGACTGGAAACCCTGGTGGCGTAGTGGGCTAAGTGCTCCATCTACTAACCAAAAGGTCAGCAGTTCAGCTCTGCCAGGCACTTCTTGGAAACTCTGTGGGGCCGTTCTACTCTGACCTGTGGGATTGCTATGAGTCAGAATTGACTCCACAGCAGGGGTATGAATGTGACTCTCTTTTCTGGCCGTCCCATTTCTGGGAACTTGGCTAACAATAGGGAACAGATGAGCAGTGGGATGGTCTTTGCTGTCTTAACAGTGGAGAACCTGGGTGCAACCCAGCTGCCCAATCGCAGGAGATTGGTCAGGAGTGCTGCTGCCCCTCCAGTTGGAGTTTTCTTTAGTGTGGAACATTTAGCACCCCTAATCCATGCTCACTAAACATCAGCTGCCACCTGCAGTCAGGGACAACCAAAGGGCTCTGTTGCGTGCTGAGTTGATTCTGACCCAGTGCAACCCTGAAGGACAGGGTAGAACCACCCCATAGAGGTTCCTAGACTGGAATCTTTTGGGGGCTTTTCTCTCTCAGAGCTGCTTGGGGGGTTTAATCCACAGACCTTTCACTTAGCAGTCAAGTGCTTAACCATTGCACCACCAGGACTCCTTCAAAGCCCCCTACTTATTTCTGGATGCCTCTAGGGAAAGTCCTGCTCCTATTTGACAATGATTAGGCCAAATACATTTAATCCAAAAGTCAGAGTATTGTGCACCTATTACTTAAAGTAATAATTTTAGAATATTGCAGGTAAGTGACTTAACTTTTTTTGTTGTTAAACCTGGTAGCGTAGTGGTTAACAGCTGCAGCTGTTCACCAAAAGGTTGGCAGTTTGAATTACCAGGCACTCCTTGGAAACCTTAGGGGCAATTCTATTCTGTCCTGTAAGTTTGCTGTGAGTTGTAACTGATTTGACAGCAATAGATTTGGTTTGAGTTTTTTGGGAAATGAACTTGAAAAAATTTGAAAGTTATAAGTCTCTCATGGAGAGGTGTGTGTATGTGTGTCCCTGGGTGCTGCAATCAGTTAACGTGTTCAGCTGTTAGCTGAAAGATTAGTGGTTCGAGTCCACTCTGAGGTGCCTTGAAATAAAGGCTTAACAGTCTGCTTACAAAAAGTCAGCCGTTGGAAACTGTGGAGCCCAAGTCTACTCTTGAGACACACAGGATGGCCGTGAGTCAGAATTGTCTCCACAGGAACTGGTGAATATGCCAGGCATCAGTGGTCCTCGGTGGGGTGAGGGGGTGTTTGGCAGAATGTGTAGTCTCTGGGTGTCCCGTTTATGGAAGGTGAGCCGGCATGGTGTAGATGCTGGGAATGTCCTACAGTGCGCAGGACAGCCCCATAATAAAGAATAATCTGGCTCAAAATGTTGATAATGCCAGGACTGAGAAACCTTTGTACACACACGTCTACACGTGTGCGCGCACGCACGCACACACACACACACACACACACACACACACACACACACACACACACACACACACACACACACACACACACACACACACACACACACACACACACACACACACACACACACACACACACACACACACACACACACACACACACACACACACACACACACACACACACACACACACACACACACACACACACACACACACACACACACACACACACACACACACACACACACCCTAAACACCTGGTTTGAACATATATGTCAATTTCAGGGGGCTTATAGCCGTTCTTACAGAGAAGACACTTTGGATGTAGCCTGTCCTGCATTCACACAGTTTTGTGCTTGAGAGGCCTGTGAAGGAGGAGGGTCTTGGTGCTAGACGGTGGGATTGGGCAGTGGCTGGAAGCATGAACTCTGAACTTAGACCACCTAGGTTAGCTTCCTCTCTGCCACTGAGGGGCTGTGTCATCTTGGGCTGTTGACTAAACCTGTTCATGCTTCGGTTTTCTCATCTGTAAAAAGAGTATTAAAGTTTAGTGAGGATTAAGAATTAAGTGCATGCAGGGTTTAGAATGGTCGTTGACCCCAAGTGTGAGTAACACACAGTAGCCTCCCCCCTTCTCTGGGATTTCACTTTCTGAGGTGTTTTGTCACTTGCGCTCAACTGTGGTCTGGAAACCTGCCTGGGGACCACGTCTATGTAAACTTTATTACAGTGTATTGTTGTAATTGTTCCATTATTAGTTGTTACCCTTCTGTTGTTCCTAACTTTTAAATGTAACTTAATCGTGTGTGTGTGCGCGCGCATACCCGTATAGATCCAGACATACCGTGCATGGGGTTTAGTGCTCTCTGTAGTTTCTGGCATCGGTACCTCCTGTGAAGCGGTGGGGACTGCTGCACCATGTGCCTGAGGCTCCTCGGCTGGCAGGCTGTGCAGGGGCTGATGCGGAGTCTCTGTCCAGCTGCTGAGAGACGTGGCCCAAGCCCTGCCGGGAGCCAGGCTCTGGCTTAATTTTGTGCCTCTGCCAGGCTGTGGGACCTTGGACTTTCCTCTGTGGGACCCATCTGTGAAATGAGCAGAGGCTGGTAGTGATGTTAGGATGGACACAAGTGTCCAGTATGGGAGACTGCGAACAGGAGGCTGGGTGCAGGACTTCCAGTGCCCTTCACACTCATGTCGGCCCCTTGCTCTCCATAAGGCAGTCTAGGGCTCCAGGGAGCAGGGAGGCTGTGTATCCAGTATCCAGCACTACCCCTTCCTTCCAGGGCGTGAACCTGTACGTGAAGAACCTGGATGACTCCATCGACGATGAAAAACTGCGGAAAGAGTTCTCACCCTATGGAGTGATTACCAGTGCGAAGGTGAGGGCCGGGGGCACCTGCTGGAGGTCAGCTTTGCCCTTCTCTCCCATCACTGCCCCCTCTCCACTACCACATGCTCAGGGGCTTGCAGAGGGTGGGCGCCAAGCTGTTCCCCTGGCACTGTCCGGGCCAGTAGAGCACTTGTCTTCTTGCATCCTTATGTGAACCTCTGTTCTGGGCTGGAGGGCGACTGGGATGGGAGTATAGCCCCAGTCACGCAGCTGGATGTCATGGGGCTCATTTGACCTTGGTACATTCAACATGCATTCATTGAGCGCCTACTGTATGCCAGGCTTCAGGAGTTCACATCTCAGTATTTCCACGGACTTCTGTTGTATATGGCCTTGGCCAGCAACAGTATCCCTGTGTGGACCTTATCATCATTCATTCTTCCTTATTTATTGGGCATATTAGACACCTGAGATGTGACCTGTCTGGTGGTTCTCCTTAGTTAGTTGCTCTCACCTTGGGCAGGTGTCTTAACTTCTGAACCTTCTCTGTAAGATGGGGAGTGGGGCTGGGCTCCCTGGATGATTCTCAACTTTAGCTGCTCAGTAGAATCTCCTGGGGCACTCTTAAATACTGATGCTTGGGCCAGACAAATTGAATGTAGATCTCTAGGGCATGGTCTGTCATTTTATTTTTAAAACCGCACCAGGTGATTTTTAGATGATCTTCCTGGAAGAAGGGGTATTTGATGTAGCTGTGACTGTAGGAAGCAGAGAGTTGCAGGTGAGAATATAGAATGTTCCAACGAGATCAGAGTGGGTGATGGGGCTGGGGACCTGTGCTTGTGTCTGATAGCTGGGTTCTTAGGAAGCTATCTGAAGTTTTCTTCTGCCTATTTAATACAAATTTAAATGTTCTCCAGGAGTCTGGTGTTTGAGGAAGAGATTGTAACGTTTTTTGGGTTGGTGGCCTTCTGGAAAATGTGACAGAAAACAGTAAATCAAAAAACACCAAACACACTGCCACTGAGTTGTTTCAGAATGCTATAGGGGCATATAGATTAAAATATAAGAAGTATTTTAAAGCACTTGGCTTTTGGCTTTCAAAACTGTGAGTCCTCTTGAACTGTATAATATTACAGTTGGAAGCTGGAATTTTCAAGTTTATCAGACCTAGATCTAAGTTGCAGCCTCACCATTACTTGGCTGTAGGACCTGAGGCAAGTGACAATGCCTTTCAGATTTGGGTTGTTTTCAGGTGCCATGGGTCCATTCCAGTTCCAACCCATAGAGACCCTATAGGGCAGAGTAGAACTGCCCCATAGGGTTTTCTCAGCAGTCATTTTTGTGGGAGCAGACTGCTACCAGGTCTTTTGTCCTGCAGAGCAGCTGATGGGTTCGAACTGCTGACCTGTTGGATAGCAGCGAAGCACTTAACCGACGAGCTATGGGGCCTCCTTTTACTCACCTGTATAAAGTGAGAGTAACATTACATATCTCTAGAGAGGGACTGGGAATTACTCCAGCAGCTGCTGTAAAGTACCTGCATGCAGCGAGTAGGTGTGATGATTGTTAGAATTATTAGTGGGGCCCCTGGGTGGTACAGATGGTTAATGCACTCAGCTGCTAACTGCAAGATTGGAGATTTGAGTCCCTCCAGAGGCACGCTGGAAGAAAGGCCTGGCCATCTAGTTCAGAAGCTTAGTTCTGTGACATTTGGTTATAATTACTAGTCTTCACACCAAAAAACCAAACCTACTGTCTTCAGCTCCAACTTAGAGTGATCTATAGTACAGAGTAGAACTGCCCCACCAGGGTTTCCAGGGAGCAGCTGGTGGATTTGAACTGCGAGGCTTTTTGGTTAGCAGCTAGTCATCTGTAACCACTGAGCAACCAGGCCTTCGGTAGTCACACAGGTGTATATTTTCAGAACTCCAATTAGAAACTCATTGTGACTTTTGGAATGAAAGGAATTGTATAATCTGGTTGGCTTTGAGTTGAGATACACCTAAACAGGGTATAAAGGGGGATTTTGTATAATTCTCATTTTTTCTATAATTTTGTATATATTTGGCTTATTAATTAAATTGGGGATTATATAAGCTAAATTAGGTAATGTACATAATGTGTTTAGTACAGCGCTGACAGTAAGCTCTGTGTGTCAGTGTGCTACCGGTCGACACCCTTCTCAGACTAATTTTGATGTTCACAGGGGAGCTCATACCAAAACTCAGTGCCGGTGTGTTGATTCCAACTCACTGTGACCCTACAGGATGGAGTAGAGCTACCCCACGGGGTTTCCAAGGCTGTAGTACTTGCTGAAGCAGATTGTCACATCTTTGTCCTGCAAAGCAGCTGATAGGTTCAAACCCTGGACCTCTTGGTTAGGAGCTGAGTGTTTAACCACTGGGCCATGAGGGCTCCGTCATAAAATTCCTGAAATCCCCACCCATTGCCATTGAGTCTGTTCCAGCTCGTAGCAGCCCTGTAGGACCCAGTAGAACACCCTTATAAAGTTTTCAGTGAGCACCTGGTGGATTCAAACTGCTGCTAACTTTTGGTTTGCAGTTGTAGTTCTTAACCACTGTGCCACCAGGGTTTATTGAAATTTCATTATCAAAAGACTAAAATGACAGCAGTTTGTGTGTCTCTGTTAATGCATTAAACAATGTCTAGCAAAATAGTAATTATGTGTATCTTGGGAGCTGGTATTTTGAGATCTAATGCTATTATTACATTGTTATTGCCACATCCATAATCAAAACCTGAGTTAGACATTAGTGAAAATAAAGATGTCATTTTTATCTCCCTGTAAATTCACAGACCCCCTGGATTCTGCCAGTGAGTGTCCCCTGAGGGGAATCCATGGAGCCCAGATTAAGACCTCCCTACCTGTAGGTAGAAACCCTGGTAACATAGTGATTAAGTGCTACAGATGCTAACCAAAAGGTTGGCAGTTCATGTCCACCAGACGCTCCTTGGAAACTCTGTGGTGCAGTTCTAATCTGTCCTGTAGGGTTGCTATGAGTTGAAATTGACTCGACAGCAGTGGGTTTGGTTTTCTGGTGGTCTAGTGGGTAGCAGAAGCCAGCTGAAAGATCGCCAGTTAGGGGCATGGCCTCTGGTAGGCGCACGTTTTTGTCCTGCAGCACTGGTTCTCAGGGACCAGCAGTAGGCCAATGTTTTGACCATAAAAAAGACTAAGAATCTGAAATGCAGTGTGGATTTGTTCCTGAAACAGCAAAAAGGACATTAGTGGAAAAACTGGTGAAATTCGGATGAAGGCTGGAGTTGAATAGCATTGTAGTTACTGGTGTAGTCACTGTGTTCTTCCAGTGTTCCTGTTGTTGGGAGCCATGCCGTGTCAACATTAGGGGGAGTCAGGTTGTACCAGTGTTTCTGTCATTGGGACCAGTGTGCCATGTTAACATTAGGGGACATTGTGTTGTCCCAGTATTCCTGTCGTTGTGCCGCGTTAAACATTAGGGGACGATGTGTTGTCCCAATGTTCTGTCATTAGGACCAATGTGACATGTTAACATTAGAGGATGTTGTGTTGTCCCAGTGTTCCTGTCATGGGGACCAATGTGCCGTGTTAATATTAGAGGATTTTTTTTTCCTCAGTGTTCTGTTGTTGGGACTGATATGCCATGTTAACATTAGGGGACGTTCTGTTGTCCCAGTGTTCCTGTCATTATGCCATGTTAACATTAGGGGATGTCGTGTTGTCCCAGTGTTCATGTCACTGGGACTGACGTGCCTTGTTAACATTAGGGGAGGCTGCACAAAAGGTATACAGCCACTCTGCTATTTTTGGCAACTTTTCAATCAATCAAATTATCCTAGAATTGTTTCTTAAAAAGTTATTTTAAAAGAAACAAAAAGATTAAGAACCTCTTCTCCAGAAGCTTGACTAAAGAATTTGGCTCAGTGCCTTTTGAAGGCAGTCTAAGTTGACCAGGAATAGTGCTGGGTTTGGAGGCTCAGTAGTTCAGTGGTTAAGTATTCGACCGCTAACAGAAGGTCAGTGGAGTGCACACAGGGTAACGCTGAGTGAGTGCAGAGGAACCTTCTGTAAAGGTTACGGCCTAGGAAACTATGGCACAGTTCCTCTTTGTTCTGTAGGGTCACTATGGGTCAGAATCAACCCAGTGGCATACAGCAACAGTGTTGGGTTGGAGTCTTAGCCAATGTGACCCAAGGGCTGGGTGACCTTGGACAGAGGGTCATCTCTGGACCCTCACTGTCCTCTCCTGTAAGCTAGGAGTGGCATGGCCTCCCTCGCGGATGGCTGTGTGTATGAAGTGAGAAGGCACAGAAAGGAGCTGGCATGCAGTAGGCCTCAGTAAATGTCAGGTTGACGGTGTAGCCCCGGTCCCAGGCGCCTCACGGGCCCTCTGAGTGCTGGGCTCTGCCCCGGGGGAGGAGGGGAGCACTGCCCCGGGAGGCTCCCTTCCCCACCCCCAGCAGCCCTTGTCTTTCTTGCTTTTAGGTGATGACAGAGGGTGGCCACAGCAAGGGGTTTGGCTTTGTGTGTTTTTCCTCTCCAGAAGAGGCGACAAAGGCCGTGACAGAGATGAACGGGCGCATCATTGGCACCAAGCCGCTGTATGTGGCGCTGGCCCAGCGCAAAGAGGAGCGGAGGGCTATCTTGTCCAGCCAGTACATGCAGCGCCTCTCCACCATGCGGGCCCTGGGCGTCCCTCTCCTGGGCTCCTCCCAGCAGCCCACCAGCTACTTCCTGCCCGCCGTGCCCCAGGTCTGCCTGCTCACAACTTCTGCCACACCCCCTCCCTGGCAGCCGGGTAGAGCAGGAAAGCTAGAGCTTCCTAGGCAAACGCAGCTTCCCAGCTTTTACTTCCCTTGGTTACTTCCTAGACAGTCTGTGCTAACTTCCTGAGACTCAGTTTGTCCCTCTGTGAAATGGGGTAATAATGTTGCTGTCAGACAACATTTCCCAGTCAGGGAGGTCTGTAAGTGTTGCACTAATAAAGGACCCTCTGTGGTCCAACAGGAGTCCTGGTGGCACAGTGGTTAAGGACTCAGGCTCTGAATCCTACAGCTGCTCCTTGGAAACCCTGGGGGCCAGTTCTCCTGTGTCCTACAGGGTTGCTATGAATTGGAATCAGCTCAGTGGCAGTGCATTTGGTTTTTGGGGTTATGATCAAACAGAAGGCAATGGCAGTTCAATAATAGGGGTCTCAGTTTCCACGCAGGAGACCTGGGTTTGATTCCCAGCCAGTGTGCCACATCTGTGCCTACTCCCTGTCTGTTGACGGAGGCTTGCATGTTGTGTTGATGCTGATTAGTTTTAGCAGAGCTTCCAGACTAAGACGGACTGGAGCTCGACTTCCCAAAAATCAGCCAGTGGAAACCACATAGATTAAAACGGTTCAGTCTGCGGCCAGTCGGGGTAGCACATGGGGTCTCTGAGCTGGGGGCCTGCTCTGTGGTAACTAACAACAGCCACAACATTACCAAATGAGTTTGAGAAATCATCGTGATGAACAAAACAAAAAGGGCCTAAGTCTGTTATCTGTGGTTGTTCCCTATCTGTTTGACATTGACTCATGGTGATGCCGTGTACAACAGAATCTGCCCATGGCGATCCACAGGGTTTTCATGGCTAATTTTTTGGAAATAGTTCACCAAGCCTGTCTTAGTCTAGATGCTGTGCTGACACCTGTTTAGCGTCTTAGCGACAAGTAAGCCTCTACTGACACACAGGGGGTGACTGTGCTTGAGGTGAAGTGGCCAGGAATTGAACCTGGGTCTCCTGCAGAGAAGGCAAGAATTTGACCACTGAACCAGACTGCCCGCTATCACATGTTAAAACAAAAACCATTTGCTCTGTTGAATTGAGTCTGACCCACGATAACACCATGTGTGTTAGGGTAGAACTGTACTCCATAGGGTTTTCAGTGGCTGATTTTTTGAGAAGTTAGATCACCAGGCCTTTCTTCTTTCTTATACCTTAATCCGAACTAAAAAACCAAACCGATGGTTCTTGAGTAGGTTCTAACTCATAGTGACCTTACAGGACACAGTAGAGCTGCCCTATAGGGTTCTCAGGGAACAGCTAGTAGATTCAAACTGCTGACCTTTCAGTTAGCAGCCAAGCTCTTAACCTCTGTGCCACCGGGGCTCCGTGTTAATACCTCACTGTACCTGTATATGCCAGTATGTGTGTGACTGTCCACCATTGGCACAGAGGATGGAGTATTTCTCCAACTTCAATGGTCTCTCTTTGTGGGATGCCTGTTAGACCATCTTGCTTTGATGTTTATCTTCTGAGGAGCCCATTTGGAAAAGGAATCCACATAAACTATAAAAGCAAAAGGCTGGAAGCCATTGAATGCTGCTGCTAGGGTGGGCACAATCCCTCTCCTTTTAGCAATGGCCTAAGATGGCACAGGTGGGGGTAAGATAGGTCAGCTTTTACGATGTATCCAGTTTTGTTGGCCTATTCTGATGAAATCTGAGATACTGCCTTGAATGGATCATAGCTAATGGCCATCCTGCAATGGCAAGAAGGAGCCTTCATCCCAGATTTGCAGATCTTTACTAACCAGGCCCCTGGAAGGGACAGTGGAATTTCTGCTGTGGTACCCCCAAGGGGGTGCATTTTCTCCCCTGCCCCACAGAGACCCCCTCTAGTAGGTCCTCTTCTCCCACACAGCCTCCAGCCCGGACTGCATACTATGGCTCTGGCCCAATGGCCCCCATCCAGACTGCCCCCAGGTGGACGGCCCAGCCACCTAGACCATCGTGTGAGTGACCAGCCCTTTCCACTCTCAGCTCTTGGGTGTGGGCTGTGGGGCAGTGTGTAACATACGAATAAGAATTCAGGCTTAGGGAGCAACTCTGACTGCCACCTGCTATAAAAGGGTATGAATTAGGGCAGCACTGCCACCTCTCTGAGGCTCAGTTTTCTCCTGTAATGTGGGCCTCGAGGAAGTGTGTGTGAAGCACTAGGCACTGTGCTGGGCCTCCAGGAGACACACAGTGTAGCCGTTAGCGTCAACGATAGCCCAGACTTGTCTGCTTTGTGACTGAAAATTCCCACAGAACTGAGGAAAAGAAACTTCTTTGGCCCCTTCAACGAAGAACGAAGAACGGCCCTTTTCTGTGAGAGAGCTGCTCCCACATGGTCTTGGGGCTGTGCCCTTGGGGCTCTGGGTGGACACAGGCGGGCTTCATAGTGGCAGCTTTCCATACCCCTACCATGGAGCTCCAGTCTGCCTGACTAGGTGAATTCTGTCCTGCTGTGAACTTTCTAGTCCCCTTTCCAGGTCCTGGAACCTTCCACAGGGACCAGGGTGTTAACTGATTATCCTGCCCCAACTTGATACTCTGTTCTCCCCGCCACAAGCTGCCTACGCTCCAGCTGCTTCAATGCTTCGGCCACCAGCTGCACCTCGGCGCCCCGTGGCTCACCTCAGTCCTGTCAGGCAGACCACCCAGATGTCACACCTGGTGCCCCACACCCAAAGAGTGGGTGAGTGTGGGCAGGGCCCAAAGGGGTGGGAGTGTGAGGAGGTCCCTGCTGGGGTTGGCACCGGAGGGGTGACAGAGTTCGCCCTATGGTGACCTTGTTACATGCTCTCTTTGGTGGCCATGTCACATGGTAAGTAGCTGAGCAGAAGACTCATATCTGGGGGCTCCCTCACACTGGCCTTGTTGACTGCTGGGTCTGATTGCCTCATCTTTAAAATGGAGATGAAATACATACTTAGGTTTTGTGGTAAGGCTTCCCAGGGGACCTGGACTTCAGTAAATAACTTCAGTGCCTGTGAACAAGGGCGTAGCTTTGGCATCTGCTTTGCACATCTACTGTGTACCAGTCCCATGCACTGGGGATTCAGCATGACCAAGCCAGACCCAGTCCCTGGATGTCTGTTGCTGCCAGACCCTGAAGTCCCTGCGTCTTTCTGACAGCCAACATTGGTACCCAGACCACAGGACCTGGTGGGACAGAAGGCTGTATGTCAGGCCGGCCCCTCTTGCCATACAAATATTACTCCTTAGCAGCTCCAAGCGCGCACCGGGTAAGGCTGGCTCGGGGCCTGCTCCAGACTGTGGTGTTTACCCTCCCTGGGCCTTGGTTTTCCTTCTTTCTCTTCTTGGCTTGTGATGTTTCTTTTATTAACTGCACAATCTAGAAACTGCCTAGACAACCAGAAAGGGAAGGGGGCCCAAATCACATTTCGTCTACTAAGTACGACTTGCTTTGTCTGGGTGATCATCACAGTTAGTTTCCGTAATATTTATGTGTTGAGTAGCCAGGGAAGGTATTCTGAGAACCTGCTGAGTGATAAAGGGATGTGGTGAATTGACAAAACAGCTGAAGTTATCTACTGCAATTACATAGAGAGGCCGGAGTATTTTGTCAAATATCCTCCCCACCAAGACTCTTAACTTCAGCGTTGTTATATCCTGTCTAGAATCTCGTTGTATAAGCTTCACATTGTTTCTCACAGTAGTAACAAGAAATAGTCTCTGGGGGCAGAGGGCAGTATACCAGGAGCCCTACTGGCAGAGTGCTTAAGAGCTCAGCTGCTTACCAGAAGGTCGGCAGCCACTCCTTGGCAACCCAGTGAGACAGTTCTGCTCTGTCCAGTAGGGTCCCTATGAGTTGGAATCAACAGCAACAGGTTTGATTTGGTGTACACAACCAAACATACATCCATTCACAACTTTTACGTGAACATTTCAGTGACATTGGGTATTTCACCGAGTGTCACCATTTTTACTGTCTATACCCAATTGATTGTTCATCATTATTAATTTAGGTTCTTAGCTCCTGTGAAAGGATTCATCTATTCTTAAGATTAGCTTTTGTCTGCTTTAACTCCTACAGATAATTCTTTAAGAGCACAGTGCCTGAGGCAAGTGCTCTTTATTGGCTGAGCTAGAACTTATCTAGTTCAACGATGCCTTCATGGAACAGTATCAGTTGAAAAGACTATTTCTGGCCCTTAGATTCAGAGGTTTCTCTACTCTGCATGGATCCAGGAAGTCTGCTTGCAGGAAGTAGTCTTTTTAAATTGCAAAATGCTTTTGAAGGTGCAAGATGTGAAGGAATCAGAAGCATACAGGGACGTGGCAGTGAGGCTACTTGAAAAGCGCTTTATTGGGCACAATTCACTTGCTGATATGCACAGGACCACAAACAACTTGCATGCTCTTAGAGCTTGACTGTGTCACGGCTATGCCCCTCTTAGGGACTCTCCTTCCCCCCTCTTTTAGACCTTGCTCCTTGCTGTCCTCCTCTAGGGACCCTTCCCGGAAACCTTGAGTTCACTGGACAGCCTTGCCTGTCCTCAGCGGATTTAGGGCTGTGTCCCTGCTCCCATGTACAGGTCCTGGAGTCACCAGTGCACAGACGAGAGCCCCTGACTGCATCCGTGCTGGCTGCAGCCCTGCCACACGAGCAAAAGCAGATGATTGGTGAGTGGCTCGGGCTCCTCCAGCACGGCGAGAGGAGGCCTGGGAGACAGCCAGTCTATCGGGAAACTCCAGGTGGGGGCCTGGAGGTGTGGGGACTTGGGCCAGCCTTGCCACTGACCAGCCCACTGAGTGAGTGGCACAGGTTGCCTCTCAGCTGCTAGGCCCCTGTTGCCTCCACTTTAGTTGTAAAAACACAGAGCACAGTGCTTGCCAAAGTGACATTTTTCATGTGTACAATTTTGTACATATGTGACATTGTACATTTGTAAAATCCCTATCATTACTCATGTTGTGCAACTATCCCTGATTTCCATTACCGGATTCTGCATCACTGTGTATGGAAACTCAGTGCTTCCTAAACAGTGACTTCTCTTTTCCCTCTTAAAACAGTAGGCAGACTGGTGGTCCCCAGGTTTCTTCCAGCCTTAGTCTTCTAAGGACGTAACTGTGGGAGAGACCTCAGATGTGGGGGGATTGGGGACCAGAAGGAGAAGTGAGGGTATGGTCTTGAGTTTCTGATGGGAAGTGGCCCACGAGGTGGGTATTGTTGCTCAGGGCACCTCTCCTGAATGGGAGGAAGCCGTTGCTGAATTGAATCCATCTCCCAGTACCCTCTGCAGGGAGCTGGGAAATAAATATGTATTGGGCTGGGTGAATGAACCCACTGGACTCTGAACCTGTCATGTCATCTTTGTCCCCTCTGTCCCCATCATCTAGGACAGGCCCTGGCTAAGGATGTCTCTAAACTGCTAAATGAATGATCAGGCGTACTACTGGTTGGCAGGTCCTTTTCCTTATAGTCACCAAGCTTCCCAGGCCCTTCACCAAAGGCTCCCATTGCCACCACCCCCTCATCTCAGCTTACTCGGGTTTTGCCATTTTTCTGGCCTCCTGCTGGCCCCCACCAAGAAAAAATCTAAGTGGGCTTAATGGAGGTTCAGGCTTTGTGAGCAGCTCTCCCTAAACGTCTTCACTTTTGTCACTGGGAAGTCCCTTCTACCTGACCTAAGGCACCCCGTCCTGGCTGGAGTCACCCTACATTGCTAAGGTGGGCTAACTACCAGTTGAGGCCCTGCCCCTAGAAATCGTTGATGGTGGAAGGGGACTTTCTCCTGATGGAGAAGCCAACTTTGTGTCTGATCCTATGCAGATGACTTCATGTATAATATCAGAGTTGACAGTTTTTCAAAATTGGATTCTTCTGACTACCCTCTGAGACAGCATTGACTCTCTGCCCACCTTACGGTTGAGAGGGAGGCTCCCAGTACAGTTGGGCAACCCAGCCTTGAAAGAGCAGTCCTGGGGCAAGAACCCAGATGTCCTCACTGCTGTATGACAGCACCCTGGGATGTCAGGGTGTCAGCCATCCCAGGTGTGTGCGCAAGCTCTCAGAGGTGGTTCTGAACAGGTGAGCGGCTCTACCCCCTTATCTATGGTGTCCACGCCCAGCTGGCTGGCAAGATCACAGGCATGCTGCTTGAGATTGACAACTCAGAGCTGCTGCTCATGCTGGAGTCCCCAGAGTCCCTACATGCCAAGGTAGGCCAGTGCCCGGGCAGCGGGGAGTTCTGAGTGGCTGGAAGGAGGGCTGGCATCTCCTAGGTGAGCTAAAGTGCTGCTGCTTGGCCAGGTGAGGTGTATCTTCCTGCTCATACTGACTTGGTGTGAATGAAGCTCGTCATTAAGGATCTACCACCCCCTTCAGCCACTTAGCAGCTGGATTAGTTTGTTTCACTCCAAGATTTGAGTGCAGGGGGCTGTGTTCTGACCCAGCCTAAGGGTTACACTTCTTCAGGCTGTACAGAAATGCACTTCTGCCTTGAAGGTGACAGTGGGTTTCTGTCACTGGAGCTTGCGAGTCATAGTTGGATGATGGCTCTGCAGACATGCCATGTATCTAGCACGGCGGGTAGGGACGGGAGGAGGGACTGGGCTCTCCTGTGACCTTGCTGGGTAGCTGCACAAAGCCTCCGCCCTGTGCACCCCAGATAGAAGAGGCGATGGCAGTGCTGCAGGCACACCAGGCCATGGAGCAGCCGAGGGCGGACCTGCACTGAAGCCACGGGGGTGAGGTGGGTGACAGAAGTGGCTGGGACCGGGAGAAGCTGAACAGAGCTGGGCGGGGACAGTTCTTAGGAGCTTACCAAGCAGTGTCTTGTGTCCTTGATATTCTCTGAGGCACTGAAACGCATCTTCTCTGGGGGAAGTGTGAGCATCCAGAGAGGGCACTGTGCGCTTGGGCTGGGTTAGAGGGTGGAGGGTGGAGGGTGGAGGGCAGTGCCTCTGGCCAGCTGTCCTCCCTGGCCGCCTTCAGACCAAGCTGGAGGGTCCTTGGGCACCGCCTGGCACAGTTCTGTTTGCCAGGAGGCCTAGCCTGTGTTGGTCTACAATTGAAGACCAGGTGCCTACTATATTTTTGAAATGTTCTTTTTACCCTTTGCTCCCCAGAAAATGGAATCCTCAACTTCCATATCTCCTGCTCTTGGCTACAAAGGCTGTGAACTGTGACTTGTTTCCCAGTGGGGCTGTATCTGCACCTGAGCTGTGTGTGTAGACTGACAGCTGGTCACCCAGCCAGGCTGTTACCTTTGCTTTGAGTATTAAAAAGTATTGCAAAGTCTGTTTCACCTCCCAGGAGGCCTTGCTGTGTCTGAGGGGGTACATTTGACTGGCTTAGTGCTATAGCTGTACGGAACAGAAACCCACGAGAGGGAAGTGTGAACAAGGGTATGACACCAGATCAGGAAGTGAGTGGGACTGTTTCTAAGAGCCTGAGGCTAGAAAATACCCACCCTCAACAGCACGGCAGGTGCGTAAGCACACGTCATCACACAGCGGACTGTAGCGCAGCACTGAGAAAGGACGAGCTACAGGTGCTCACACTGAAAGGGCATGGGGGCTTCAGCACCCCGCGGTGCAGGAAAACACCCTGGAATCACGCACTAGCTTCTAGGATCCCAGCTGAGGGGTTGTGTAAAGACTGTAATTAAGGAGGAACCTTCCAGAACACCTTGGGCTACCTTCCAGGGCATGGTTTTCCTCCCCTACAAGGAATGGGGGAGGCTCTCAGATAGGCTCTGCTGGTGAGTCAGTGCTCAACCTCATGTGAGGGTGTATGTCCCAGCTCTCCTCTGTCCCCTGCACCTGAGCAGCGAATGACTGGAGAAAACACAACCCTGAGATTGGTCCCACTAAGCCACATCCACAGATTCCACTCAGCCCACCAGGTTGCTCACCATCCGACCTCTTCTGCTCCATGTCCCATTCTCCCTAGGTATGACTTCCAGCCATCACCACTCAGATGTCATCCCATGGTCACTCAGCTCCCTGCGGCTCTTACCTTGTGCAGGTTCATTTTCTCCTCAGATGCAAAAGTCTGACACTTCTTCAGGCTGACCCAGGCCCTCTCTTTGTGTTCGCCTCCTAGACCATCTAACTGAGCACTCCGTCTTCGGCGTGTACCTACTGCTGAATTACACAGCGTGTTTTCCAGCCCAGTTTATTCTGAGCTCCAGGCCACTCCATCCCACTGCCTGCCCATCACTGCCTCTTGGTTAGCTCAGTGTTTCAGACCTGAGACCCAGCTCAGGATTTCAGCCTCCTCCCCTTCCCTGTTTCTCTGGTATCCCACCTCAGGAAGTGACCCCACTGTACATTCTGCTGCGAAAGTCAAAGCCTGAGCCCCAGTCATGCCCCCACTTCCTTCACTCTCCTTTTCCTAGGGTCTCCCACTTTTTACCTCCTGCTCTCAAATAATAGTTCTTCTCTCCACGTCTGCCGCCATCCTGGCTGGAGCTCAGATGGATGCTGATTGTACTGCATCTGCTCTGGCTCCAAGTTGGTGTCCCCACTGTAGTCAAAATGCGTTTCTCAAAATGTAAATCTGATGTCTGATCCCTGTATAGATCCCCCAGAAGCTCACTGTTACCAAGAGAAGGACAAGACTTACATGGCTTGGCAGACCCTGCATGACTTGGTCCCAACACAGGTCCAGAGAAGACTCCTGCCGTCACCATGTAATGACTTTTTTATCTTCCTTTGAGGGCAAACAATTCAGTCATGACCATGAGAGAGATCAGTATCTGGTGTCACATGTCTAGAAATGTTCATGTCTAGTCACCTAATGATGCTACAACAAATGTCACAAGTGGATGGCTTGAAGAGAAATTTTCTCACAGCCTGGTAGGCTCCAAGTCCAAATTCAGGGTGTCAGCTTGAGGGGAAGCCTTCCCCAGTTGGCTCTGGAGGAAGATTCTTGTCATCATCTTCCCTGGTTGTAGAGTTTCGCAGTTCAGGGGAACCCTAGGTCCCAAGGATGCACTCTCCTCCTGCACTGTTTTCTTAGTGTTAGGGGGTCCCTCCACCCCTGCTTGCTTCCCTTTCGTCTCCTAAGACAGGAAATGATGTAGGCCACACCCCAGAGAAAGCCCTTTACATTGGATCTGGGATGCAACCTCAGTGAGAGTGTTAGCTCCCGCCTGAATCCTCTTTAACATAAAAACACAATCACAAAGTGGAAAACCACCACATGATACTGGGAATCACGACCTAAATAAGTGGAAACATTTTTGGCAGGGACACAAGTGAATTTGTAACAGTTAACCTACAAGGAAGGAGAAATCTGAATATTCAAAAATGTCACACTCAAAGCCTCTGGAAACGACAGAATGGTGGTAAGTTTCAGAGACAAGTGGCTCGTACTAGGAAGCCTGCTAGAAATTTTACAAGTTTAAAAAAAAAAAAAATCTCTTTAGGATTATGCTGGCTCACCTGTTTTCATTAGTAAATTGGGACAGTTGTCTTCATGGGCCCCAGAAGCTGAAGTAAGTCAACTGTGCTAGGATGTCCCCACATAACTCTGCCTCAAGTCAGGTAAGGGTCATGGCTGCATGTCACACCGGTTCTGTTGCCTGCCTGCAGGGAGGTGATTAAAGGGGGACAGCTCCAACTGTCTCATGGTCCTCTGGGTACACCCAGGGAATTTCATCTCTGGACATGAGCATCCACTTCAGCTTAGCGATCTGACTGCTCAGACAGCAAGACTTGTCCTCTCCAGAGAGGCTGGGAGCAGGGTGGCTGACAGCTGAAGGCTGCTTAGTGCTGTATATGATGGGGAGCAAAGGGACAGTAAAAACTGTCTAGAGACAGACAAATTGTGGCCAGATCCTAAAACACTCTCCAGCCTCACCCCATACGATACTGTCTCCTTGAGTTGCTCTTGGCCTTCTTTCGGTCCCTTGTACTCCACTCATTCTGTTCTGTCAACCAGGGCCTTTCCATCTGAGTTCTATCTGCTTAGAATGCTCCCCCCACTAATTGTATACCCACTTATCTTAGAACTCAATTCAGGCATCACTTCCTCAGGAACCCTGGCTGAGTTAACTGGGTGCCATGGATTGAATTGTGTGTCATCTCCCCCGCCCCACCACCACCATAGTAATTTAGCTGGGCTGGGCTTCTCTGTGATTTGGTAACTACTCTCCACTTTGTCCATTTCTTATGATGTAAATCCTAATCTCTGTGGTTAACAATGGATTATGTTAGAGAGTATTAGGGTGGGACTAGAAATCCCTAAGGTTATCTCCCTGCTCCATTGAGTTTCCCAAGGGATAAAAGGAAAGAGAAACAGAGTTGGGAACCTCACACCATCAAGAAAGCAGCACCAGGAGAAGAGTGTGTCCTTCAGACCTGAGGTTTCTGTGCCAAGATGCTCCCTGAACAGACTGATGCTGACAAAGAGGGAAAGTCCTTCCCCTGGAGCAGACACCCTGAATCTGGACTTGCAGCCTACTGGACTGTGTAAAAGAATACACTTTTCTCTGCTTAAGCCATCCAGTTGTGGGATACTCTGCTGGAGCAGCAATAGCTAGCTAAAACACCGAAATCAGATCTCCCACACATGTTGGAGTCCTCCTCCAAAACGCATGAGCTGCCCCTGTTTCAGTTTTGCATTCATGTGATGATGTGATTGCCTGCTGGCCTGGACACTGGACGGTCAGCTTCCTGAGGGCAGGGACCGGGTCCCCTCATGCACTCTCATCTCCCAGTACCAGATACAGCATCTGGCCCCTGCAGACAGTACTCTGACTAGTAGACAAATGCTCAAAAGCAGTTGTAGCTTTTGTGATTTTTTTTTTTACTGTAAAGCTGGGGGCACAGCTGACAAAAAGCACAAATGAAAGTATAACACATTCGTGTAGAAGAAAGACTTTTAATGCAATAGCTTAAACATACAGTGCCACAAAGTCAGTCAGTTGAGTTCAAAATAATATCAACATATTACAGAAAACTAGGAGGCCTGGAGAGGGCAAGGCCATGGTCAGAGAGGAAGGGCACTGACCTCAAGGTGGCCTGCTGTCCCCTCCCACCTCCCAGAGGAGCAGCCACAACCAGGGCTCTTGAAACAGCTCCAGCATCTCCGCACTGGAGGCAGCAACACGGGGGGTCAAAAACAAAACCATCCAGGCTCGGGGCTGTGCATCCCCATCAAATGAGGGCCCAGACAAAAGGCACCAAGGCTCAGAACACGACTGCTCAGGGCAGGGTGGGGAGGGCAGCCCTGGGAACCAGCTCAACAGGCTGCCCGGGACGCGGTGGGCCAGGGTTTTCTTGGGTGTCCTTCTCCTCTAACCTGCACCCCTGCCTGGGAACTCCGCGCTCCTCCGATGACGCGATGACACGGTTAATCACTGTGAGGCAGGGTCCTGGGAAGCTATGAAGGTGCACTCAGTCTGGAGCATGCTCGGGGCAGGGAGAAAGCCAGGGGTTTGCTAATGAGACCTGTTGGTATGACCCACTAGCTGAGGTAGGAGGGAGTGGGTGACAGGGCATGGATCTCATCTGTCAGCTCTAGAAGGAACCTTTTTCAGCAAAACTACACTGTGCTTCAGTTGACTAAGCAAAGCCTCTTAGAGGAGAGAAGAGGCAGGAGGCCGTGGCCTCTCAAGGGGAGACGAGGGGGGCCGGAGCCCACTCTGGGCATGCTGTGTTTCAGGAGCAGGCACGGAGGAAGGAGACCCTGGCTTCTCTCTGGGTAACATCAGGCAGAGATTTCCTGCTGCCCTTTGCGGGTTTTATTTTAAGCTCTGGTTCACTTCCTGCTGCAACTTCTGCGCAGGGCCGTTCTTGGGCTCAAGCTGTAGGAGGCTGCTGATGTCTGCAAGGCTGGATTTATAGTCCTGATGGAAGAGTGGAGAAGGAAGTGTGGATGGTACCTTGACAGTGCTAGTGAGATCAAGCTGGGTGGGGCCAGCTGCTGAGACAGCAGAAGGGTCTCAATCCTCCACCTGCAGGCCTGCCCTGAGCTACTCTGGGGCCCGTTACAAAAGGAAAGGGGCGGCCACCCGTCCCAGTGACCGTTCTCTGGGAGTGCCCCCGCCCAAGGAACACCCTCTGTTGTGCCAGTGGTGCCCTTTCTCAGATCTTTTTACCTTGAGTGCCTTGTAAGCTTGAGCCCGTCTGTAAAAGGCCTTCACGTTCTTTCCATCCAGCTTGAGGGCATCTGTGCAGTCCTTCACGGCTTCCTTGTACTGCTTCAAAGCCAGATAGCAAAGTGCTCTGATGGAGACAGACCATCTCAGGGGTGTCAGTGACTTCCCAAGGGCTACCCACAAGCCTCAAAGCAGTGAGAGGGGTGATCTAAGATTTGCTGAACACCTACTTTGTGCTGGTTGCTTTATTTGTTCTGCAAGCCTCACAACTGCAGCCTCTTCTTAAAGATGAAAATCACTGGCTCAGAAAAGGAAAGGGCCTGACAAGGTACACCCCCGCTCAGATTCAGCTCAGCTCTGGGTGACTCAGGATCCTGGTCTGTCTTAGTTCTACTGTTCTACCTCCCCTCTCGTATGCCGTGCTCTTTCAAGCAAAGAAAACATTTCCTGAAGCTTTCCCCTTCACAGGTTAAAAATTTACTAAAAAGAAAAAACAACACCATAAGCAAATACTGAACTCTAGTTCATGATATGCATGCAAACATGTGTAAGGGAGAAATGTAAAGATCTCTGCAACATATTCTGAAATACAGGGCACAAGGAGGATTGAAATAAGCCAAAGCCTTCACTGTTCCACACAGACACATGTGCACAAGGCACAGCATTAGAAGACACTGAGTCCCCACGATGTGGTATCATTTCAGCTACAATGGATGGAAAATTCTGTTTTGTATAAAAGTATCTGTCCTCTGAATTAAATTTATAAGTTCAATGTAATCACAACCAAAAAAAGTCCAATATGATTATTTTTTGAAATGTATAAAAGACCCTAAGGTTTGGCTAGAAGACCAAAAATGGCCAAGGATTTTCAATAAAAGAGAATGAGGAAAAGACCAGCCCTAAGGATATTATAAAGGAATAGTAATTAAGTATATAAAGCAACAGTGATTTTAAAAGAGTGTGGCATAGATAACTCTCCATGAAGAATAGTATGGAGAGTGGGGCGGGGGTGGGAAACTGCCTGCATGTGGTAAAACTCCAGGCAAATGGGGTACTAGAGACCCCCTGCGGCATGAGGCAATCACAGTGAAAGTTCTGAGAGCAAAGTGAAAGTTCTGTTAGCAAATGATGCCACACAAAGACGCGACAATGGGCTGCAGTCCTCCTTTCCAAGTTAGCCTGGCAGACAGAGGCACTCCAGGGCCAACCAGCCAGTAAACCTGCAGGTCCCAATTCAAAACTCAAAAAGCCAAAAAGCTTTAAAAACTAGAATTCTTTTTGCAACTCACTTGGTGGCAAAGCCTGACCTGAACTAACGTGGGGCTGCTCAGTCTTTCTTCATCCCACCCTCTGTGAGTATGAAATGTCCACGTTTCACTACAGAGACACTAGCATTTGACTTTGGCGAGCTGCCCCAAGACTCTGCTGGGGTGCAATGTGGACCATATTACTTCCTAAAACCTAAAATATTCAAAAACACGTTTTATCCCAAAGGGTCTTAGATAAGGAAGGATGAACTATATTAGCTCCAAGAAATTCTGAACTGGAGAGCAATATGTATCTGTAGTAGGGAAGGAGAAACAGCTGTCATATTTTTAAATAATTTGGATCAGTTGGGGCCCATCGATCAATGTGTCGAGGTTCTCTGACAGTAAAACTGACGAATCTCTCTGAGGTAAAGGTGCACTTACTGACTGGGTGAGGTTAGGTAAAGCCTGGCCTTCTCTGAGCTTCATTTCCTCCACTGTGAAACCACCTACCACCTGTATCTCCGAGGGTGATTCCCGGGTGTAGGTTACCACACAGTCCAACTGACTACCCTCACCCCTAGGCCTCATCTGACAGTGGTAAAAACCACTGACAACAGATCCTAGGGTGGGGCCTTTTAAAGGCTCCAAGGCTAACCCCTCAGTCAGACTGGTCACCTCTCTTATGGTTCCAGCAAGTAGGTTAGTCCATATGATTCTGGGCCAGTGCTCTCCAAGAGACGGGAGCACCAATAGTTCCAACAGGAGACTCTGGGAGAAGTCCTGGAGTTGGGAGCAGGGGAGGGTGGTGAGGCTGAGCTGTGTGTTAAGGTTGTGTCTACATAGGAAGTCTGCTGCTTTTAGTTACGTTTCAGCTTGTTGGGTGGCTAATGAAGGTTCTGTGCAGGGGTCAACAAAGCCCAAGCTATCCTGTGGCATGCATCCCTCAGTTGCTAACTGTTTAAGAGAGAATGAGTATCCTCACTGGTACCTACCTCTCAGTGACTGGCACAGGTGCGAATGTATATTTTGATTTGTACCATACTGAAAAACTGCTAGGGCCAAAAAGCCTGCCACAGTCCAAGAGAAGACCACAAATGAAAATCTTGATGCCCTGATATCCCCCAGCCAGCACCTCTGTGGATGATACCTGTTGGTGTAGGTGGCAGATTCCAGGTGACTGAAGGAAAGGCTTTCACTGTACTTCTCAATGGCTTTCTTGTGGTTTCCCTTCTTGACAAACTCATTGCCTTCTTCCTTCAGAACTTTGGCTCTCTCCACATCCCCAGCAGAAGGCACTAGAAGAAATTCAAAGAGGAAAGAAAACATAGAACATGTACCAGGTGAGATCAATGAGATCTCTTCAGCACCATCTCTTCCAAGTTGTCTCCAACCCTCTCTTCCCCAGAAGTTGGCTACACTGTAAAGTATCTTCCTGACTAATGACTTCTCTCCAATTAATCGCTTCTGGGAAATTAAACACAGTTTCTCATTCAAGGGAGGCTAGGAAGTCTTGATGTACACAGCTAGGTATATCTGCTTATACAACACACATATGATAAAAAGCAACCCAGCTTCTTGCCTTGGTAGTGCCTCTTAGTAGCTGGAAGATCTGATGTGACCAACTTAACTCTTTTAAACTTTCAGTTCCTGACCAATACAGTGGGGACAACACCTATTCCATACAGGGTGATATTCAGGATCAAATATGCAAATCTATGTTTAAGTGCCAAACACTCTGTAAACTTAAAGCAGGTGAATACATAAGTGCTAATAAACAAGCATTAGGTAAAAACAGAGTAACTCCTGATTTCCAAAACAGGACAAAAGAACCCACTACTCCTCTACTCTGGCTTGTCTGTACCTATGAGTGTCCCTCCTCACTTACCAGGCAGCTCTGCTCTAGCCTTCAAAGACAGAAAGAACAAAGTGAAATCCAAGCTGCTCAGCCCCACTAACCCATTCCAGACAGCTCTCACACCACCTGCTTTGCTAATTTTAAAAAATTCCTCTGGAAACTATGGAATTCTTATGACAGAGTAAGGCGTTAGAAGTAAAAACCAACACCTTGAACTGGTCCCCAGCTGAAGAAACTGAACATTACCAAGACCTCTGCAACCGTACAGCCCCTACCCAAATCAGTCCACCCTAGAGGAAACCATAATCCTTAATTCTGTGCTTCCTTACTTTGCCACTTTCTTCTTCTTTTTTTTTTTTTTGGTTTAACTGCTGCAAAAGACTATAGTGCTAAAAAGCAAAGATGTCAGGGGAGGGGCCAAGATAGGAGAAGGGCCAAGATGGCAGAGTAGTCAGATGCTTCCTGTGATCCCTCTAACAACAGAGACTCAAAAGAACACACAATTTCATTATATATGATATTCTAGGTGCCCTGAACATCAAAGGGAAAGTTGAGAAACTGGACTGAACAATGGGGAAGAAAACATCAATGAGGTGAACACAGTAGTAGCATTTGGAAGGTGTCCTCTTCAGAAAGAGAGACTCAGCAGCAGAGAGTACACTCATACCTCCAGAGCCATGAAAAGTGACACTTGTTTGTCAAAAGCTAAGTGGCAGCATCTACCACTTACAGATCTAAATCTTTCCTTCAGGATAAACTTCTCTCCCTTTCCCAACAATTCCCTCTCCCGTCCCTGCACTGTGCCAGGCTCTGGAGTCTGATGCCATTAACAGCTGAAAACAGGACCCTTAAGCTATTCTCCTAGACTAGGAGAAGAGCAATTTAACAAACGCTGGTGACCCAGTGGTTAATCAAAAGGTCAGCAGTTCACACCCACCAAGCAGTTCTTGGAAACTCTACGGAGCAGTTCTATTCTGATCTATAGGATTGCTATGAGTCAGAGTCAACTTGCTGGCACTGGGTTTAGTTTTTTTGGTTTGGGGGTAAAAGGAAGAAAAGAAAAAGAAAAAGGAAAAAAAAAATCTGCCAACCCACTTGAGCCAGAAATTCAGAGCAAAATCCATTCCTTCACCTGGAATCAACATAAAGCAACACGTCATCTATCTACACTGGTAAGGAAGAAGTATCTCTATTTTCAGATGATATGATTGTATACACAGAAAACTCTAAAAAGCCATAAAGAAATTACTGAAACTAATAGAAGAGTTCAGCAAAGTCTCAGGATACAAGATAAACATATAAAAATCAGTTGGATCCTCTACAATAAAGACAACATTAAAGATGAAATCAGTGGACGAATACCACTTACAACAGCCCCCAAACACTTGGGAATAAATCTAACCAAAGACATAAAAGACCTATACAAAGAAAATGATAAGACTCTACTACAAGAAAGCCATCTTTGTTCATGAATAGAAAGATTCAATATTGTGAAAATGTCTATTCTATCCAAAGTGATCTATAGATACAATGCAATCCCCATACAAAATCTTAAAGCATTTTTTAACAAGATGGAGAAACAAATCACCAACTTCATATGGAAAGAGAAGAAGCCACAGATACGTAAAGCATCAGTGAAGACCTAAATGTAAAATATAAAACAATAAAGATAATAGAACAAGAACAGGGACAATGCTGGGAACCGTAAGACATATAGCATAAACAGAATACAAAACATTACTAACAATGTAAAAACACCAGAAAATAGAAACTAGGAAGTCCTCAAAATCAAACACTTCCATTTATCCAAAGATTTTACCGAAAAAGTAAAGACAACCTACAGACTGGTGAAAACTTTTTGGCTACAACAGATCTGATCAGCATCTAATCTGCATAACCTACAAGATACTGCAAAACCTCAACAAGAAAAAGACAATTAAAAACTGGGCAAAGGATATGAACTTCACAAAAGAAGACACCGTGGCAGCTAACCAGATACGTAAGTAAATTCTCACAATCATTAGCCATGACAGCAATCCAAATCTAAACTATAATGAGATACCATCTCACCCCCGTAAGTCTGACATTAACCAAAAAACAAATGTTGGAGAAGCTGTGGAGAAACTGGAACCCTTATGCACTGTAGAAGAGAATATGAAACAATTTGGAAACTGATTTGGTGCTTTTTAAAAAGCTAGAAATAGAAATACCACAAGATCTGTCAGCCCACTTCTTGGAATATATCCTAGAGAAATATGGGCTGCCACATGAATAGATGTTTGCAGATGTTTTGTCTCATTTTGAGTTGTGCCACATCGGCAAATGAAAGTCCTAAAAGCTTGACTCCATCACATCAGTAAGGTCTACTCTACTTTGAAGAGGCAGCTCTCCCCAAGTAGTTTTTCGAGTGCCTTCCAACTTGGAGGGCTCATTTTCCAGCAGTATGTCAGACAATGTTCAGTTGCTATTCATAAGGTTTTCACTAGCTAATTCTTTTCACAAGTAGACTACCAGATCCTTCTTCCACGTCTGTCTTAGTGTAGAAACTCAGCTGAAACCTGCCCACTATGGGTGACCCTGCTGGTATTTGAATAGCAGTGGCACAGCTTGCAATGTCACAGTAACATACAAACTAACAGGCAAGTGGGGGTCTTGGAAATCTTGGAAATGAAATGGAACACATGAACATCGATATCCTAGGCATTAGCGATTTGAAGTAGACTAGTACTGGCCATTTTGAATCCGACAATCATGGTCTGCTATGCTGGGAATGACAACTACTTGAAGAGGAACGGTGTTGCAGTCATCGTCAAAAAGAATATTTCAATATCTGTTCTGAAGTACAATGCTGTTAGTGATAGGATAATATCCATACGCCTGCAAGGAAGGCCAGTTAATACAACTATTATTCAAATTTATGCACCAACCACTAAGGCCAAAGATGAAGAAACTGAAGATTTTTACCAGCTTCTGCAGTCTGAAACACAACATGCAATCACGATGCACTGACAATTACTGTTGATTGGATTGTAAAAGCTGAAAACGAAGAAGGATACACATTTTGAAAACATGGCCTTGGTGATAGAAACCATGCCAGAGACAGCATGACAGAATTTTGGAAAACCAATGAATCTTCCATTGCAAATACCTTTTTTCACCAACAGAAACAGAAACAATATACATGGATCTCACCAGATGGAATACACAGGAATTAAACCAACTACATCTGTGGAAAGAGACGATGGAAAAGCTGTGTCATCAACCAGAACAAGACCAGGTGCTGACCTGCTCATACGCAAGTTCAAACTGAAACTGAAGAAAATCACAACAAGTCCACGAGAGCAAAAGTATGACCTTGAGTATATCCCACCTGAGTTTACAGACCATTTCAAGAATAGACTTGATGTGATGAACACTAATGACTGAAGGCCAAATTGTGGAATGCTATCAAAGGCATATTACGGGAAGAAAGCATGAGATCATCAAAAAGGTAGGAAAAAAAGAAAAGGCCGAATTGGATATCAGAAGAGACTCTGGGTAAACTATGGTATATATACTCAATGGAGCACTACGCAATGATAAAGAACAACAATGACTCTAGGAAACATCTCATGACCTGGTTTCAGCTGGAAGACATTATGTTGAGTGAAAGTAGTCAGCGACAAAAGGACAAATATTGTATGAGACCTCTACGATAAGATCTCAAAAACAGACTTGTGTATAGAAGAAAAGACTCTTTGACAGCTGCGAGGGAGGGGAAGGAGGGAGGAAGGGAGGGAGGGTTTAGATTAGATAGTTGCTAGGTATCTGGTTGGGTGAAATCAGTGATAGCACACATTAGAAACAAGAACACTATTAAGTGGACTTAAACATAACATGAGTACTCCTTCCATCTTAACCCAATATTGCAAGGATAGAGTAGCTGGGGCACGGGGCAGGGAACCATGCTCTTAGGCGAAAGCGAGGCCAATTGGCACAACTAGTGTTTTGCTAAGAGGGCTCTCTGCACCCCACGTTGGTGAGTGGCGTCTGGGGTCTTAAAAGCTGCCAAACTGCCATCCAAGGGCACAGCAAATGGTTCCAACTCAGTAGGAACAGGTGCTCACCAAGGACCAAAATGACATGGGGGAAAGACAACCCAGACGACAAACAGACCCACATCAGTGGGTGCCTACATCAACTTGGGACCGGAAGAACCGGATGGTGCGCGGCCACCACCAGTGATAGCCACGATGGAGCTCACTAAGTTGAGTCTCACTGGCAACACAAGAATAAAATGGGATGCACCCTGAGATCCCCACTAAAAGACCTCAACTGATGGTCCAGTGGTTTCGGGGTTCCCCTGGGAGCATGGCCCCTCGCCCTGATGCTGCCCTTGCCCATAAATCATAACGAAGGTCCACGCTTCGGACAGGAATGGATTGAACTTGGTGATGCAGAGTGACCATATATTGGATGCACTTTATGGTTCTATACATCTATAGGATGTCATCCTGCTGACCTCTGGCTGGAGGAAGGAGAGTGGGTCGAGAGGAGGGGAAAGGAGGCTGTTGGGAGGATGAGACATGTATGGAGCAGAGAGGAATAGTGTGCTGTCACCGGACAGGGAGAGCAGTGGAAGCTGCATATAGGTGGTATGTAAGTTTATACGGGAATGTACATTTTCACTCAGTTATATTAAATAAAAAATTTAAAAAAAAAAGAAGAGACTCTGAAACTTGCTCTTGAATGTCAACCAGCTAAAACAAAAGGAAGAAATGACAAAGAAAAAGAACTGAATAGAAGATTTCAAAGAGCAGTTTAGAAGACAAAGTATTATAATGACACGTTCAAAGAGCTGGAGATAGAAAACCAAAAGGGAAGAACATGGTCTGCCATTTCTCAATCTGAAAGACAAGAAGAAAAAATTTCAAGCCTCAAATTGCAACAGTGAAGGATTCTACAAGGAAAATACTAAAGGACACAGGAAGCATCAAAAGAAGATGGAAGGAACACACAGTCATTATACCACAAACAACTGGTCACCATTCGACCATTTCAAGAGGCAGCATATGATCAGGAACTGATGGTACTGAAGGAAGATGTTAAAGGTGCATTGAAGGCAACAGTGATAAACAAAGGCTCCAGGAACTGATGGCATATCAACTGAGATATTTCAACAAACTGATGCAGTGCTGGAAGTGCTCATTTGTCTACGCCAAGACATCTGGAGAACAGCTACCTGACCAACTGGAAAAGATCCATAGTTATGCCTCTTCCCAAGAAAGGTGATTCAACTACATGTGCAAATCAGCAAACAGTATCATCAATATCACACACAAGGAAAATTTTGCTGAAGATTATTTGAAAGTGACTGCAACAGTTTATTGACAGGGAACCGTCAGAAATTCAAGCCAGATTCAGAAGACATGGAACCAGGGATATCATTGCTGATGTCAGATGGATCTTGGATGAAAGCAGAGAATCCCAGAAAGATGTTTACTTGTAAAGCCTTACTGACTATGCAAAGGCACTTGACCATGTGGATATTAAGAAACTAGGGATAACATTATGGAGAAGAGGAATTCCAGAACACTTAAATTATGCTCATGAGGAATCTGTAAATGGATCAAGAGGCAGTCATTCTCACAGATGAAGGACACACTGCTTTGTATAAAGTCAGGAAAGGTGTGCATCAGGGCTGTATCCTTTCACCATATCTATTCAATCTGTATACTGAGCAAATAATCTGAGAAGCTAGACTACCGGAAGAAGGGGGCATCAGGATTGGACAAAGACTCATTAGCAGCCTGCATTATGCAGACAACACAACACTGCTTGCAAAAAACAAAGAGGATTTGAAACACTTACCGATGAAGATCAAAGACCACAGGCTTCAGGATAGATTAGACCCTAACATCAATAAAACAAAAATATTCACAACTGGACCAGTAAGCAACATCATGATAAACAGAGACATGACTGAGATTGCTAAGGATTTGATTTTAGTTCCACAATCAACACCCACGGAAGCAGCAGTCTAGAAATCAAAAGATGCACTGCACTGGGACAATCTGCTGCAAAATACCTCTTTAAAGCGTTGAAAAGTAAAGACGTCTCCTTGAAAACTGACGTGTGCCTGACCCAAGCCATGGTATTTTCAATTGCATCATAGCCATGCAAAAGCCAGACAATGAATAAGGCAGAGAGAAGAACTGATGGCTTTGAACTGTGGTGCTGGAGAAGGATATTGAATATACCATGGACAGCTAAAAGAACAAACAGCTGTGTCCTGGAATAAGTACAATTAACGTGCTTGTTAGACTCAAGGATAGCACGTCTATGTCTTGTATACTTTGTACATATTGTCAGGAAAGATAAACCCCTTGAGAAGGACATCCTGCTTGGTAAAGTGGAGGGTCAGTAAACAAGAGGAAGACCCCTAACACGATGGACTGACACAGTGGCTGCAAAAACAGGTTGAAGCATAAAAACAACTGCGGGCAAGGCACAGGACCAAGCAGTGTTTCATTCTCTTGCAGACAGGGCTGCTATGAGATGGAACCAACTCAACACCACCTAACAGCAACAACACATGACTAGATTCACACGGATCAGTGTTTATACTATCAATAATAGCAGAAAGATGAATCAACTCGAGGTGCCCACCAATGGATGACTGGATAAACAAACTATGATATATGAGGACTGCCCATTAAGTTCACAAACTCATCCTAGAAAAAAAATGCTAGAAAAATTCCTCACTGAACGTAACTACAGTCACCTTCGAAGTACTCGCCCTGGGAAGCTATCTGCAGACGCCAGTGCCTACTCTACCCTTCAAAGCAATTTTGGAACTCTTTTTCTGGAATGGTCATCAGAGCTGTTGTCATATTATCCCTGATGTCCCGAATGTCATCCAAATCTATTCCTTTCAATCATTTCTTTTATCTTTGAGAAAAGAAAAAGTCATTGGGGGCCAGATCAGGTGAGTAGGGAGGGTGTTCTAATACAGTTACTTGTTTACTGGCTAAAAACTCCCTCACAGAGAACCATGCAAGTAAGTTCTTGAACTTGCCACTGTACAGTGGCCATTCCAGAAAGAGTTCCAAAATTGTTCTGAAGGGTGGACTAGGCAATGGCACTGGTGCATGGCTTCCTAAGGGAGTACTTCACAGGTGACTGTAGTGATATTCAGCAATAAGGTATGCAGCAATCAGAACAATTAAGTTCTTGGACTTAATCGTCAGACCTTGGATTCACACAATGGAAGCACTGGCCTGCAGCTACAGAGGTGGAGCAGGTAGCTCTGGGCTGATCTAATCACCAAGTCTTATCCTAAGGCCACAGGATTAGTTTAGAGAATGACTTGTGATCAAACATAGGCAACAAGAAGCTCAGAACACCTGATGTAGGGGCTGTGGGAAAAAAGATCTTTCCTCTTCCTAGAAGTGTCAGAAAGACTTTTGCTCCTTGCTTTACCACATCATGAGGCATGAGTACACATGAGAGGCCAGGAACTGCTACAGCTATTTCACTACCAGGAGACAGCACAGACAGCTGAAGAGGTAGTGAAATGCTGGGTCAAACCTTGCCTGAACCTGAATCTATTGGCTTTTCACTTACATGATTTTTACCATGCTGAGTTTTCCGTTCTTGGAGCCCAAACCCCCTAGGTTATACACCCCAGTTGCAGCCACAGGAAAGACAGAGCCACTGGATACCTACAGCTCCTGGGGTGGGCTTGTCATCACCCTCACTGTACAGCTCAAGAAACTGTCTGTAACAGGTTAAGACTTTGTTGTTGTTTGCCTTTGTTTGTAAGGCTATGTGTCCAAGGCAGCTTGAACAAGGCCAAGTTTTATAGGACTACTCCAAGGAAAGTGGTCACAGGAAACTGCCAGACTCTAGGGAAGGAGTCATAACTTACCTTTGTTCTTTGCTGTTGTGGTTTCTTTGGGTTTACTTTTAGCAGAATCTTTGTGGTTCTCTGAAGGCGTAGAGTCCCATCTCTTCTGAGCTGAAACCGGCACCAAGGGAGTGGGAGGCAGCTTCTCACGCCAATTGGGCCCAAGGGAGTCCATGAGAACTCTGGTCATTCTGGAAAGGAAAGCAAGATTGCAGGGATGTTTCCAAGGGAGGTAGGCCCTTACAGAAGAGCCAGAGTTCTCATCCTCCTCCTAGTCTGAATCTTCTCTCTTCTACCTTCCTTTATGCTGCAGGCATGGTACAGGAACCTGACACCCATAAACACCTAAGATCAGCCACCTGGACACTCTTTCTGTGCCTGCCCCTCTATGTTAACTTCAAAGTGGTGATATGTTGCTTTCTATAGGTACTTAAACCTTGCCCCCCACACCCCCATAAGACTACATACTCTCCAAGACAGGATCACACATTCTAATAATTTTGTATTTTCTCAATGGATCTAGTAAAGGCCATGCAAGCACTTGGCATTTTTGATAAATACTACAGATTTTTTTAAAAATGCAAATCATATCAAGTCATTCTCCCATCTTCAAACCCTTCACTGGTTCCCATTCCCCTGGGCTAAGATGGCCCGTGAGATCTGGTCCACCCTTTTTTTTCATCTTCACCCTGCACCACATTCCCTCTCATCTTTATGTTCCAGCCTTTGTACACACTTTTTCCTCTACCATTTTCTACTCACCTCTACACCTAGTTAAATCCTGCTTGTTTCTCAGGTCTTGTCTTAAAATGTTGCTCAGTGGCTATGTTCGTGTTATCAGCTGGCCTCTAGTAAGAGAACACCCACAAGCCCTGGGCCTATAAATACATGTTGAATGCATAAAGCCAACTCACTTTTTCCCACAACCACATTCCTGTAAGCTAACGGAATGAAGACTATACAGTCTGACGTCACTACAAATTTGTGGTCTCCAACTAGGCCCCTAAAGCTGTTTTCCTGGTTGGCCCAGCTATTTCAAACCTCTATTCTCCTCAAACCTGTTACTCAACCCATTTCATTTTGCAAATCCAGCTTCCTCAAATTCTAAGTATAAACGTACCCACATGGGTTCCTACCTGCTCCTGTTCACTTCTCTCCTGTCACAAGAGAACAGATGACCCAAGCCAATCCCTCCACCTAAGCTCTCGATCCATCTCCACCTGTCTCTCTGGGCCCTTACTCAACCACCATCACTGCCTCTGAGATCTTCATCCTTTCTCTGTATCAGCTCCAACCTCAGCATTTAAAACTCTCAACTCTTAACAAAACCCTTCCTGGACATCCCTCTGCCAGCTCAGTTACAGTCCTCTGAATCCATTGCCATCTGGCTGCTGACCCCACTGAACTGAATCACCAACAACTTCACTGCTAAACTCTTGGGCTACTTACACTGTTGTAACACCTGACACTAATGATAACTCCATCTTGAAAACATTCCCTTCCCTGTGACACTAAACGTCCTGTCTCTCCAGCTGCTGCTCCTCCTTTGTGAGCGCTTTGTCCTCTGTCTGTCCTCAGTCACTTTGTCCTCAAGTGTTGGGCATTTCTCCAAGTCCCATCCTCTTCCCATCACACACCTGCTGTGGTGTTTTTAGCTCCCAGAACCTCAATGCAGCTCCATGCTGATAACACTCAAATCTCAATGTCTGGCCTGCATATTTCTCGCCTTTGCTCCAAACCCATACAAATTCCCATGGCCTTCCTTGTGCCTCTGGTCTCCTGTTTCTGTCACCTTCCACTCTATGTCAACAATGGACAGCCTCTTGTATTCCCCCCTTCTCAGTCAGCACCCCTACCCACCAGAGCTTGTTGATATACTTCCTTAGTGTCCCTCAAGTTGGTGCCACCATTCTTCTCTTTCCACTAGCTCCATCCTCTTCCCTAGATTATTGTACTCCATATACACAAATTACTGTCTCTCTTCCTGTCATTCCTCAACATGGCAGTAAATGAGCTTTTCTTTAAAATACAAACTTACTCATGTTACTAGACTGCTAAAGACCCTTTCCTGAGGCCTCACCGTACTTAGGAAGAAGTCCAAGCCCCTGATGCCAGCCCTTAGTGATCCACTCTTACTAACTGATCCTTAGCTGAGTGGTAACTCTGACCTCTCAAATACCTGTTAAATACAAAACCAGACTCTTTTTCCGTACATTCCCCCTGATATACTTGTTCCAGTCCAGAAGGATTGCCCTAGAAGGCATCCAAAGTGCTGGCTCAGACCTGGTCAAGGAGGACAGGGAGTTTCCAGGGAGGCTGCCTGCTGTGAACTGGGCTCACCTGTTGATGCCTTCCAGGGCTGATGTCATACTCTTATCAATCTGCAGCACAGTCATGTAATCGACATAGGCCAGTGAGTACTTCTCCAGAGCCTCATAGGCAGCTGCCCGTCGCAGCAGGGGCTTAACACCGAAGGGAGCCAAGGCCAGGGCTCTAGAGGAGGAGGTGACAACATTATCCAGCTGCCGAGCCACCATGCTCCACCGCAGTCCCTTCCAGGCAGGTCAACTGCAGCACCTGGTCTACAGGAGGTTATTTCCGGCTAGACATGCCACTGAAAAAGTCAGACCTTAGACCAGGGACTTTTCCACTTGGACTAAAGCAGGAAGGAGGGAAGGCCAGAGAACCACTAAAACTGCCAAAATTGTATGCACGTGTATCAAATCCTCCAAAATCAATAGTGAATGCCCCATGGTTTTCTACACATCCCTATGGGTTTGTACTGCCTTCTGGCCTGGTGGGAGTCATATGGTGTTTAAATTCCACCCTTGCTATTAACCAAGTGATCTCAACCAAATTACTTTATTGGCCCAATTTTTATCTTCTCAGCTCTTGCCCAAGAAGAATGGTAAACTTACTCATGGAGTGGCTATGAGCACTCCAGGAAGCAAACCGAGCACAGAGCCTGATACAAACCAACTGTGCCCAGGCTCTGTGAGCACACTCACCTCTCTCCTCGCCTGGCTATCAAAGGAGAAGCATTTAAGGCGATGCCACAGGATGTCATATCTGAGTACACATTTATGGTATCCGTGCAAGTTTAGTGATGATAACAGAAGGCAATAATAAAGTGGCTCGGAGAAGACAGATTGTAAAATATTAATTTAATGTCCCCCTGCCAGTAGTGGTAACCAGATGTCACTGATTTCAACCCATGACAACCCCATGTGTGTCAGAGTAGAAATGTGCTCCACGGGATTTTTAATGGCTGATTTTCTGGAATTTGATCACCAGGTCTTTCTTCTGAGGTGCCTCTAGGTGGCCCTTAACCGCCAACCTTTTGGTTAGCAATTAAGTGTGTTAGTTGTTTGCGTCACCCTAGGACACTTACAGCTGGTTGCTGACAGATATCATTTTCTCCTTCTTTTGAGACATTCTATTAACCTCTATCTCTTTCTTCCTTCCTCTTGCTCTCTTACAGATACATACATCAAGAAAACTGGACAACCATTCATGCTAAAAACTTTCAGCAAAATAGGAATAGAAGGTAAATTCCTCAATGCATTAATGGCCATCTATGCAAAGCCAACCACCTATATCATCCTGAATGGAGAGAAACTGAAAGACCTCCCCTTGAGAACGGAAACTAGACAAGGATGCTCACTCTCACCTCTCCTATTCAACATTATACTAGAAGTTCTGGCCAGAGCAACTAGACAAGGCAAAGAAATAAAGGGCACCTGCACAGGCAAAGAAGAAGTAAAAATCTCCCTATTTGCAGATGATGAGATTGTGTAGGCAGAGAATCCCGAAAAATCTATAAGTAAACTACTGAAACTAATAGAAGAGTTCAGCAAAGTGTCAGGATACAAGATAAACGTAAGTAAATCAGTAGGATTCCTTTACACCAACAAAGAGATCATCGAAGAAGAAATCACCAAATTAAGACCATTTACTATAGCCCCCAAGAAGATAAAACACCTAGGAATAAATCTAACTGGAGAAATAAGAAGTCTATAAAAAGAGAACTACAAGACCTTACTGCAAGAAACCTACCCTGCTCATGGATAGGAAGACTAAACATTGTGAAAATGTCTATTTTACCCAAATAAATTTACATATACAATGCAATCCCAGTACAAATTCCAGTAACATTTTTTTAATGAGATGGAGAAATGAATCACTAACTTTACTTGGAAAGGGAAGAAACCCCAGATTCTGAAGAAGATAACACTAGGAGGCCTCTCACAACTTGACTTTAGAATCTATTACACTGCCACAGTAGTCAGAGCAGCCCGGTACTGGTACAAAAACAGACATATAGACCAATGGAACAGAGCTGAAACTCGAGATGCCACCATCGTCTTATGAATAGCTGATATTCGACAAAAGCCCTAAGATTGTCAACTGGGGTAAAGACAGTCTCTTTAACAAATGGTGCTGGCAAAATTGGGTATCTACCTGCAAAAAACTGAAACAAGACCCATATCTCATACCTTACACAAAAACTAACTCAAACTGGATAAAATATCAAACTGGATAAATATCAAACCTAAAACAATAAAGCTCATGCAAGAAAAAATAGGATCATCAATGGAAGTTTTATTACACAACTTAGACATACTTCAGAATCTGACAAGGCAAATCAACAGAAGAGAAAACAGATAAATGGGAACAAGTAAGAATCAAAAACTTTTGCTCATGCAAAGACTTTATCCAAAGAATTAAAAGACCACTTACTGAACAGGATAAAATATTTGGCAACTATGTCAGACTGACGTCTGATCTCCATAATCTACAAAGTACTACAAAATATCAACAAGAATAAATAACTTAATTAAGCACTGGGCAAAGGAGATAGACAGATGCTTCTCTAAAGAGGATACCCAGGTAGCCAAAAGACACATGTAGAAATGCTCACGATCACTAGCTATTACAGTAACTCAGATCAAAACTATGATCACATACCATCTCATCCCAACAAGGTCGGCCATGTTCCAAAAAACACAAAACAATAAACAGTGGAGAGGCTGTGGAGAAACTGGAACTCTCCTACACTGGTGGTGGGATCACAAAACAGTACAACCTCTTTGGAAAGCAATCTGGCACTTTCTTAAAAAGATGGCAGTGGATATACCATTTGATCCAGTAATCCCACCGCCTGGAATATATCCTACACAAGCAAGTGCAGTCACATGAACAGATACATGCACACGAATGTTTACTGCAGCACAGTCCACAACAGCAAAAAGATAGAATTAACTCAGATGCTCAACAACAGATGAATGGATAAACAAACTATAGTATATACACTCAATGTAACAGTGCAATGAAAAAGAACACTGATTTTAGGAAGCATCTCAGAATCTGGTTTCAACTGTTAGACATTATGTTGAATGAAATTAGTCAGTGGCACAAGGACAAATATTGTATGAGACCTCTACTATAAGGACTTAAAAACAGACTCATGTACAGAAGAAAAGACTCCCTGATGGCGACAAGGGAGGGCAGGGACAGAAGGAGAGAGCTGGTTATAGATTAGTTGACAGAAATTTGGGTGGGTGAAATCAGTGACAGCACACATTAAAAAGATCAGTTTAACTGGACTTCAATATGACCTGAAAACTCTTCCAATCTTAACCCAATATTGCAAGGACAGAGTAGCAGGGGCGGGGGTCCAGGGATCATGCTCTCAGGGGACATATAGGCCAACTGGCATAACTAACCTATTGCTAGGAGATCTTCTGCACCCTGTATTGGTGAGTGGCGTCTAGGGACTTAAAAGCTAGCAAGTAGCTATCTGAGGTACACCAAGTGCTCCCAACTCAGGTGGAATGGATGATCACCAAGAACAACGATGACACGAGGGATAAAGAGCCCAGAAGACAAAAAGACCCAGGTGAATGGATGACTACATCAACATGTCACCAGAAGAACCAGATGGTGCCTAGCCACCACCAATGACAGCTGTGATGGGGCTTACAACGTTGAGTCCCAGTGGCAACATGAGAAAAAAAGGGGTGCACCGTAAGAACTCCACTAAAAGACTGCAACTGATAGTTCAAAGGCCTGGGAGTTCCCCTGGGAGCATGGCCCCTGGACATGATGCTGCCCCTGATCAAGGATCATTACTGAGGTCAACTCTTCGGATAGGAGTGGACTGGACTGGGGGAAACAAATGACCATATCATGTGTGCACCTGATGGTTCTACGCATCTATAGGATGTTGTCCTACTGGCCTCTTACTAGAGGAGTGCAGAGTGGGTGGAGGGGACAGGAGATGGTTAACAGGATATGACACATGTGGAATGGACACGTGTGTCACTGGGCAAGGAGAACAGAGGGAGTTGCAGATATGCAAGCATGCAAATTTGAACTGTATTGTAAACTTCCACTCAATCACAATAAAAAAAATTAGTCTGAATTAAAAAAAAAAACAAAGGGCAAGCCAATCACTGGACCTCATCCCAGGATCTCAGTTCACAGAGATTTGAAGGCCTATATCCAAATGGCCCACTCTACTCCCTTTTCTACAGCAGCAGTCGAGTAGAAACTCCCCAAAAAGTCAGAGGCCACAAGGACCAAACGGGGCTTCTCATTCTCAGTGACTTGGGAGAAGCTACTTCCTAATATTTGTCAATGATATAACTGCCAGGGTCAGTCCAGAAGCCAGCCAGATAAACCCAGCCTCCTCTTCTGAGACCCTCAGGCATCCTGACAGTCATCCTCGGCCACTTACGAGGTACAATCTTTGATGCAGTCTGAGCAGTTTCCATTCTTCAAGTGGCACGCTGCTCGGTTGGAGTAGAGAACACTTTCTTCTTCAGGGTCCGAAGAACCTGCCCTGGTGGAACCTGAAAGAGCAAGATTATCAGATTGGGAAATTCTGGCCTGAGACACAGGACTGCATGTCACATCCCAAACTCTGGACCCTGGCAGAAGGCAGCACAGGTGACTGTAAACTGATTAGGCTTCTTGGTTTCATGGGTTAGCATGTTCGTCATTCTTAAAGGAGAGTGAGGACACTGAGGTTTCTGCTGTTCACAAGGGTACCAAGCATCTTCTCATTTTCTTACCCACCACTGAGCTTGGTACCCTAGGCAAAAGACAAACATGAAACGGCTGTCTTGAAGATACCCATGCTGTCCCTATTTGTATGTATCTAATTTTATCACACAAAGCATGTAAACTTAATAGGAAAATAAAGGACAGTATGGTTAAGTGCTGTAATAAATGGGCTGACCAAGTGCTGGGGAGACAGGAAGCAAAGGGACTAACTCTACCTTGTTAAGTCACAGAGGACTTAGTCAGGGTCTTGCAGGATTACAAAGAATTTAATCAGGAACAATTTACGTCACCTAGTTAAACAGAGAATTAATAGAGAACTGGCAGTTCTCTAAGGAGCCTGGTGGCACAAATGGTTAACTGTTGGCCGTTCAAATCCACTCAGAGGCTCTCCAAAGGTTAGCTGTTTGAACCCACTCAGAGGCTCCCAAGGAGAACCCCCAAATTAAACCAAACTCACTGCTGTCAAGTTGATTCTGACCCATAGTGACTCTACAGGTCAGAACAGAACTGTTCCATCAAGTTTCCAAGCAGTGCCCGACAGATTCCAAATGCTGACCTTTTGGTTAGCACACGTAGCACCTAACCACTATACCACCAGTGTTTCTTCCTCAGGAGAAGGATCTGGCAATTTGCTTTGGTAAAGATTTCACCCAAAAAAAACCCTATGGAGCAGTTCTACTGTCACGTTGAGTTGCTATGAGTCAGAATCTACTTGATGGACATCCAACAGTAGACAGTTTTCTACAGGCAGTCTTTACCCTCAGGAATCTCAGAAGCACAGGGGGCCTCTTATGGATTGAACTGGGCTCCCCTAAAATGTATCATAAATCCTAAACTCTTACAACTATGGATGTAATCTTATTTAGGAATAGGACTTTGTACTATGTTAATGAGCCCATAACAGTGTAGGGTGCAATGTCACCTTTGAGACACAAAAACAGCAGATGAGCCCCACAAAGGGAAGATGCATATCCTGAGAAGATGACGATCACTAGGTAATCAAGGAAGAGAAGCTGAAAAGAGACAAGGACTGTCCCCCAGAGCATTCCTAGAGTAACTGCCTTAAGTTTGGACTTCTAGCCTCCTAAATTGTGAGAAAATAAATTTGCCTGTTAAAGAAATCCACATGTAGTATTTCTGTCATTGCCGCACTAGGAAACAACGCTCTTTCACTCAATTCACATTCAACACGATGGACGTGATCAAAAAGTGAAAAAAACAACCATTGGCAAGGATATGACAAAATTGGAACATCCCGGTATTGACAGACTGCTGGTGAGAACAGAAGATAGTGTAGCCACAGTGGAAACCAGTCTGATGTTTCCTCCAAAATTTAAACACAAAGTTAACATGACCCAGCAATTCCACTCCTACGTAGATGCCCAAAGGGACTGAATACAGGTGTTCTGACCACAACCTGTACATGAATGTTCATTACAGCACTGCTAATTACACACAAAAAGTGTAAACAACCCAATGTTCATCAACTGATGAACAGATAAACAAAATATGGCATACCATGGAATATTATTCAGTTTTAAAAATGAATGGAGTACTGATATCGGTTACAACTTGGAAGAATCTTAAAAACATCATTCTAAGTAAAAGAAGCCTGCCACAAAAGGCCACATGTCATATAATCCTATTTATATGAATTATCGAGAATAGACAAATGCAGAGACAGAAAGCAGATTAGTTGTTGCAGGGGAGAGGAGAGTAAGGAGGGACTCCTTAATGGAGTCCCATTTGGGGTGATGAAGCTCTGGAACCGCTGGTGATAGCTGCACAACACTGCCAGTGCACTTAGGGCCACTAAATTAAACACCTTAAAACAGTAACTCTTACATGCATTTTACCACAGTAATTTTTTTTCAGGTAACAAAAGGTAATACATATTCATAGAAAATCTGAAAAACAAGAGATCATCAAAACTTGCTCATCATGACATCACCTACTGGGAACATTGTGGAGTCTTTCATTTCAGTCCTACATGCACAGGTAACTGAGACCATCATGCATGTATTCTTTTTTAACTAGTTTTTCCTATCTAATGATCTATTGTGGGCACAACTCATTCAGTTGTCCCTTGTAAGACCAAAACAAAACACTGCCATCAAGTTGATTTCAACTCATAGCGACCCTACAGACTGAGGAGAACTGCCCCATAAAGCTTCCAAGAAGTGTCTGGTGGATTTGAACTGCCAATATTTTGGTTAGCAGCCATAGCACTTAACCACTACACCACTAAGATATCATCCTTTATAACCACCACACAACCCAATGGCCAGTCACCACCCACTGGATGTCACACTTCACAATCACACATGGCATGACCATGTGTAGGGTGAGATGTGAAACCAAGTACTTTCTATCTCAGTCCTCTCGAGGAGACAGGGAGGCAGCCCTGGTATCTCTCTATCCATCTCCATAGGCTCTTTTGAAAAATCTGAAACACAAAATATCATATAACAGATATCATATCTGCCAATAGATTTAGCACCCATTTGCTTCCAACCTCTTTTATTTCTGATCTGACTATAGCCCTGTTCTCTTTCTCGCTGCTCCCTCCCCTGGCCCCCAAAGGCCAACACAAATCTTAATTTGGTGTGTAACATTCTCGAGCAGTTTGTACACCTTTATTACATTATGTATTCACAGTAAGACACAGAATCATTTTTATCTTTTGAAGTATTTCCCAAGTGGCATCACGTTGCCTAGCTTTCTGCTGTTTGCTCTTTATACCAAGTATCATGCTATCATGGTGATACATGATAGGGTTCATTCAATTCCAACAATGACAAACCTAATAAATTAGTAACTTGTTCTTTCTTATTTTACTAGGCCCTGAACACATGGGGTGCCATGAGTGGGAATCAATTGGGCAACTGTATGAGAGACATCAAAACACAGAACTAAGTGCAAGTACTCAAAACCAGTAATTTATATCAAGGCAGCAGAGAAGGGTCACTAAGAAGTTGCAGCAAAGTAATGGGAAGGACATCAGAACCAAAAATCATGAGTGTGATCCTGCACAAGTCACTCAACCCCTCCGACCATGTGTGCTCACCTGTCACATGAAGATATTGCCACCTCAGAGACTTGGTAGAAGGGGTCTTTGTGTTAGGATGCTCCCTGCTCTCCTTTCATGATCAGGAAAATATTCAGAAGGAGCAAGGGTTGTGCCTACTTAAGTTACCTAGAAAATCAGTCAGAATCAAACTCTCAACTCTGCCAAATCTTAGACACCAAATCAGTTCTTCTGGGGACCCAGAATAAACTCTGGCAAAAGCACAAGATTTTCTAGGTCAGCTTCCACAGCTGCTGCGACAGAGAAGACAAAGGTAAAAACAATACCTCAGATTCCTCAGTGGGACTTCATCAAGTGAAGTTGGCATGAGGAGAGAGGCTCAACAGTGTTCTAGAAAAAAAGGAGGGGGTGAAGGAGTGGCTTGAAACTGCAAAAGTTCACACAAAGGATGAAATTTGGAGAAGAGTTACAGAGAAGTCCAACAAAATGAGTAAGATGCTAGATTTAGGAATCAGAAAAATCCATAT
This sequence comes from Heterohyrax brucei, assembly GCA_028571685.1. NCBI lineage: Eukaryota > Metazoa > Chordata > Mammalia > Hyracoidea > Procaviidae > Heterohyrax > Heterohyrax brucei. Next base: position 73,408,726 of record CM053156.1, read on the forward strand.
TCAAACCTTGATTCTGACATGTCACATCTAACTCCCAGGCAAGTACTCAAACTCTTCTGGACTATTTACCTCATAGCAGTTACATGCTACAGTTCGAATATGCCAGGCAGTCCTTGGAAACTCTATGGGGCATTCTACTCTGTCCTATAGGGTGGCTATGAGTCAGAATCCACTTGATGGCAATGGGTTTGGATTTTTTTGGACTCTTCATCTGGGAAGGGTATTACACAACGTAAAGGACCTTCTTTTGTCTTGTCATACACTATATAACAGGCATTCAACAAATATTTAACTGAAACAAGAAGACTTGAGGGAAGGTTGAACCATAAACTAACCTCATGGATGAGAATGAGAGACCTAAATAATTCAGCACGAGGGCCAACAGAATAGTTAAAAGCAGACGGAGAGAGCCAAGGAAGTTTCCCGCAGGATACAGAAAGTCAGGGATGGGTGGGAAGGCCTGGCAGGATGGTCTGTCGGTCACAGGGAAACCCTCGGGAAGAGTGGAAGGCTGAGCGAGGTCTGGAGCCAGAGGAAGCAGGCCTGGAGGAGAAGAGGGCCGGGCCACGGTCCCCAGGCAGGGGTCGTACCTCGCGCCTGCAGCAGCCGCAGCGCGCGCCCGTAGAGCGCGGAGGCCTCGGTGTACTGGCCGTTGCGGAAGCTCTGATTGCCGGCGGCGCGGAGCCCCTCCACTGAATCTGGGGATTTGGGGGCCATCGCGGGCATGGCCAAAATGGGGAGAGGGCGCGTCTCCGTCTCCCCAGAGGTGCTGGAACTGCTTCCGGGTACAAGTACCTGCTTCAAGCTCCCGGATCCGCCAACCCACGGGCCGGAAGGGGGCGGGGCGGAGCCGATCAGGGGCGGGGCCTGCGCCGACTGGCCGCACCCCACGCCCCGCCCTCTGCTCCTAAATCGCTGGGAATTTAGGTCCCAAGGGCTATTGGTTCTAGGATTTGACTGGCTCACTTGTGATGCCAGTCACCCATAGATAAAGCAATGAGGAAGCCGGGATTCTGCCTTCATGGAGCTTCTAGTCTATTAAGGACTAGAAGCAAGTGAGGAAAACAATTTCATGTGATCGGTGCTGTGAGAAAAACAACAAGGCAACGCAAAAGAAAAACCGATTGCTACGGAGTCCAGTCCAACTCATCACAGTCGATTTCCACGCAGGCTCACAGTAACCTTATAGGGCAGAGTAGAACTGTCCCATAGGAACCATCTTTCTCCTATAGAGCAGCTGGTGGATTCAGTCCGCCCTCCTTTCAGGTAGCAGCTGAGCACTTTAACCACTACACCCTCAAAAGTCCTCTTGTAAATAGCCTAGAAAACACTATGGGGGTAGCTGTCTTCAGTCACACACAGTGGCTATGAGTTGACATCAACTGGATGGCACCTGACAACAATAATACTGATTCAACCTATAATCTTCAAATTCTTCATTGTCTCTGCTTTGACAAGTCTCACACACATACTCTGGGCCTCCTTTCGCCTCCTATTGTTCCCCAAGTTTATCCCTCATTTGGCATTTACCACAATGTGATTGCCAGTGTAGAGATTTTTCTAGGATACTGGGAGGTCTTTAAATATAGGAAGTAGGTCATCTTCATCTTTGTCTCCCCAGCATGTAATAGCATCTGGCGTCTAGCAGGTACTTTATAAAAGAATTTTGTGACAAAGACCTAGTCTTTGCCCCTGGGAATTTACAGTTCAAACTATTTGTGAAAATTCCTAACCCAATCAGATGATAAACTTTCTGAGGCTGTTCCATCAAAATCTTTTTAGGCCAGCACAAGTCCCACTTAAGAGGAAAGACCAACACCTTAGTAGGGAAATTATGTAAGGCATACAGGGTTGGTGGTCTACTCAACAGACTCCATCTTTCCTTGCAGAGGCCAAATTTTTGCATGAGATTATCCCAGGTACTTGAAATGAATCAAGAAGATTGCTTTGAACCAACCGATCACAATGATCTCATTCTTTTTTCTCAGTGATTGGTCCAGGGCATGTGACCTTGATTTTGCCAGTAATATAAGAGGATGTCCAATGGGTGGGTGCTCACAGGAAAATTTTTCCTCCCTGTTGAAAGAGAGCTACTGGATAGCATAACCTTTTTGGCTCTTTCTTCTTTGGGTACTGTTGGATTAAGAATAGGACACCTAGAAATGTGTAGCAGCCATAGTGCAATTGTGAGGCAGTAAGCACAGGAATGAAAAGCCAAGCTGTTTGGTAGCATGGGTGAGGAAAGACAAAATTAACATTGCTGAGTCACTGAATCAACCCTGGAACTTCTGACTGTTGGACTTCTTATGAATAAACAACAAATATTGTGGTACCTTAGGTTGCCATTGGAAATCTATAGTGGTTAAGTGCTATGGCTGCTAACCAAAAAGTCAGCGGTTCATATCTGCAAGGTCCTCCTCGGAAATTCTATGGCGGAGTTCTACTCTGTCCTATATGTCACTATGAGTGTGCGCTGAAGCTAGTTGGTTTGGTTTGGTTTTGGTAAATTGTCCTTTAGATGCTGTCAATTGCTTGCAGCTGAATATATCGTAATTAATATGCCAGATAAGTACACATGTTGCAAACTGAATTTTTGAAAAATGGGCCACAACAGTATTTTTGGTCTCACTTGCTCTTCCAGAACCTTACAGCTCCCCCATCCAAAGATGGAATCTATGTCTCCACTTGATGAAAATGGGTCGGGCTTCGTGGACTCCTCAATAGTAGACGTGACATTATGTAACTTACAAAACCAGGTCATTAAAATGCACTACAGCTTCTGGACATTACATATACATGGAATCATATAATATCTGGTCCTTTCTGACTGACTTCTCACATGCCTCATGTTTCAAGGTTCAGTCACATTGTAGCATGTATCAGTATATAATTCCTGATTACTGTTAATAACATTCCACTGTGTCAGTATATCACATTTTGTTTATCCATTCATCCACTGGTGGACATTTGGGTTGTTTATTTTTTGACAGGAGGTGACTTTTTGGCCTCTATTAAGATATCTTTCAGGGTTAACCATCTCTTCAAGGCCACATTTAACATATATTCAACTCTATTGGGGGAAATAACAGATATTACAGGCAGAGTCATCTTAATGGGGTAATATGATGGATTATTGGACAAATATTTATATGCATATTATTGGACAAATACGTGTAAATTTTTTTGGTTTGTAAGTACTTCTTCTCGAGTCAATTGATTTGCAAACTGGAGATAATAATTCTTACTTCATAAGTTTGTTTTGAGGATTAAGTTAAAATTCAGGGCAGTGCCTGGCACACAGGATGTTGTTAGGTGCTATCAAGTTGGTTCCAACTCATATTGACTCTATGTACAACAGAATGAAACACTGCCCAGTCCTGTGCCACAGCCACAATTATTATACTTGAGCCCATTGTTGCAGTCACTGGGTCAATTCAACTCATTGAAGGTTATCCTCTTTTTTGCTGATCGTCTACCAAGCATGATAACCTTCTCCAGAGACTGATCCCTTCTGACAACAGGTGCAAAGTACATAAGTCATATGCTTGCCATTCTCACTTCTAAAGAGCACTCTGGTTGTATCTCCTTTAGGACAGATCTGTTTTTTTTTTTTACTTTTTTGTGGCAGTCTATAGTATATTCAATATTCTTCATAAATCAAAGGCATCAATTATTCATTGCCCAGATTTTGCATGCATATGATGCAACTGAAAATACTACAGCTTTCAACAGGTGCATCTAAGTCTTCAAGGTAACACCTTTGCTTTTCAACACATTAAAGAGTTTTTTTGCAGCAGATTTGTCCAGTGCAATGCATCCTTTGATTTGTTGACTCCTGGTTCCATGGGCATTGATAATGCAACCCAGTAAAATGAAATCCTTGACAACCTCAATCTTTTTTTCATTTATCATGATATAGCTCTTTGGTCCATTTGTGAAGATTTTTGTTTTCTTGATGTTAAGATGTAATTTACACTGAAGACTGTAGTCTTCATCAGTTATTACAAATCCTCTTCACTTTCAGCAAGTAAAGTTGTGTCATCTGCGTAATGAAGGTTGTTAATAAATCTTTCTCCAATCCTGATGCTCAGTTCCTCTTCATATAGTCAGTTTCTCAGATTGTTTGCATGGCATACAGATTGAATAGATACAAAGGACGCAACTGTGACACACACGTTTCCTGACTTTAAATCATGCAGTGTCCCCTTGTTTTGTTTGAATGACTGCCTGTTAATCCATGTACAGACTCCTCATGAGCAGAATTAAGTGCTCTGGAGTTCCCATTCTACACAATGTTATCCATGATTTATTATGATTCACACAGACAAATGCCTTAGCAACTGAGTTCTGACAATTAAGTTTATCAACTTAATTGTTCTAAGTGCTACGTACATCACTGCTGAATATTACTATGGTCACTTTCAAAATACTCCCCTTAGGAAGTTATGCACCAATGCCAGTGCCTAGTCTAGCCTTCAAAACATTTTTAGAACGCTTTCTGGAATGGCCATTGCTCACAATGGCATGGTGGTAAGTTCGTGAACTTAATTGTATAGTTGTCTGTGAGGGAGTTTTTAGCCAGTAAACAACTGTACTGGAACACTCTCCCTGCTCACCCGATCTGGCCCCAGCGACTTTTTTCTTTACCTGACGATAAAGGAAATACTGAAAGGAAGACATTTTGATGACATTCAGGACATCGAGGGTAATATGATGACAACTCTGATGGCCATTCCAGAAAGAGTTCCAAAATTGCTTTGAAGGATGGACTAGGTGCTGGTACATAGCTTCCCCAGGGGAGTACTTGAAGGTGACCACAGCAATAATGAGCAATGAGATATGTAACATTTTTTCTAGAATAAGTTGTGAACTTAATTGGTGGTCCAAGTAGTCAATAAAACACACGTAAACATCTTTCTGTGGTTCTCTGTTTTCAGCCAAGATCTATCTGACATCAGCAATGATATCCCTGGTTCCACGTCTTCTTCTGAATTTGGTCTGCTACAGCTGCTTTCGAATGACCTTCAGCAAAATTTTACTTGCATAGTGATATTGACGATATTGTTTGATAATTTCTCCATTTGATTGGGTCACTTTTCTTGGGACTAGGCATAAATATGAACCACTTTCAGTCAGTTGACCAGGTCTCTGCCTTCCAAATTTCTTGGCATAGATGAGTGAGTGCTTCTAACACTGCATCTGTTTGTTGAAACATTTCAATTGATATTCTATCAATTCCTGGAGTCTTGTTTTCCACCAATGCCTTCAGTGTAGCTGGGATGTCTTCCTTCAGTGCCATAGGTTCCTGAATGAAACAGCTGAATGTTGACTAATTCTCTCCATCTTCTTTTGATCTTTTCTGCATCACTTAGCACGTCCTTCCCTTCTGGTTTTCTATCTCCAGCTCTTTGCACATGTTGTCATGATACTTTGTCTTCTGAGCTGCCTTTTGAAACTTCAGTTCTTTTACTTCATCACTTCTTCCTTCAGCTTTAGCTATTCAACATTCAGCAGCAAGTTTCAGAGTATTTTTTGACATCCATTTTGGACTTTTCTTCCTTTCCTGTCCTCTAACTTCTTGCTTTCTTCATGTATGATGTCCTTGATGCTATTCCACTATTCATCTGGTCTTTTGTTGTTGGTGTTCAACACATCAAATCCATTCTTGAGATTGTCTCTAAGCTCAGGCGGGATACAGTCAAGGCTGTACTTTGGCTCTTGTGGACTTGTTTTAATTTTCTTCAGTTTTAATTTGAACTTGCATATGAGCAATCAATGGTTTTTTTGCAGTTGGCACCTGGCCTTGTTCTGACTGATGATACTGAGTTTTTACATTATCTTTTTCCACAGATGTAGTCTATTTGATTTCTGTGTATCCATGTTGCAAAGTCTATTTATATTGCTGAGAAAAGGTATTTGCAGTGAAGTTGTTGATCTTGCAAAACTATATCACACAATCTCCAACATCATTTCTGTTACCAAGGCCATATTTTGCAACTACTGATCCTTCTTTGTTTCCCACTTTCTCATTTCGATCACCAGTAATTATCAAGGCAATCTGGTTGCATGTTGGATTGAACTCAGACTGCAGAAGCCGGTAAAAATCTTTAATTTCTTCACCTTTGATTGTAATGGCTGGTGCATGTCTGAATAATAGTTGCATTAACTGATCTTTCTTGAAGGCATATAGATAATATCCTATCACTGACAGCACTGTACTTCAAGATAGATCTTGAGATGGTCTTTTTGACCACAGATGCCATGTCCTTCCTCTTCAAGTTGCCATGTGCAGCATAGTAGACCATACAATTGTCTGATTCAAAATTCCCAATACCAGTCTATCTTGGCTCACTATTGCCTACGACATCAAAGTTTATGGGCTTCATTTCACTTTTTGATAACTTCCAATTTTCCTAGATTCATACTTGGCACATTCCATGTTCAGATTACTAGTGGATGTTTGCAGTTGCTTATTTTGAATTGTGCACATCAGCAAATGAAGGTCCCCAAAACTTGACACTATCCATCTCATTAAGACCAACTCTACTCTGAGGAGACAGCTCTTCCCCAGTTATCTTTTGATTGCCTTCCAATCTGGGAGGCTCTTCTTCTAGCACTGTATCAGACAATGTTCTTCTGCTATTCATAAGGCTTTTACTGGCTAATTCTTTTCAGAATTGGACTGCCAGTTCTTTCTTCCTAGTCTGTCTTAGTCTAGAAGTTCAACTGAAAGCTGTCTGCCCTGAGGGACCCTGCTGATAGCTGACTAGTGGTGGCATAACTTCAAGCACCACAACACACAAGCCCCACAGTATGACAAAGTGACAGGCATGTGGAGGGGGGCACACAGTACATCCTTAGCAAATGTTTCTCCACATGGCTGCAGAGAATGGTCTGTGTCCCCTGTTGTTCTTGGCACACAGAGTGCCATACTTGGGCGACACTGGAGGGTGTTGCTGAAGTGCTAAATCTTGTAGATGACATATCTTTGGGAAAAATAGGACAATTGAAAACTGTTAAGAGTATGCTTTGGGTAAATTTTTCTCCTCTAATTTTTCCCATTGGCAAACTGGGAAGAATCTGACGTTTCCCTAATACTGATGGTGGGAGTGACTATTTCTGAACTGCAGTATTGGAATTGGAACTCTGAGTTGGAGGGGTAGGTCTATCTCTCACACCCAACCAAGAATACATGTCACTAGTTGTCTAGTTTGGTGGAGCAGGCCTGGACCTGGATTTGGTCTCTAAATATCTACTTTTAGCTGTAACCTTGAAGCAAGACACTTCACCTCTCAAGGCTTTTAAAGACAGCAATACTATTTACCTTATACGATTGGTAGGAGGATTAAATGACTTAATAATAGTATAGCACTGTTTGTCAAACAGTTATAACCAACTGCCTTCAAGCTGATGGTGTCTCATGGCTACTCCTTGAGTGTCATAGTAGAACTATGCTCCACAGGGTTTTCAGTGGCTTATTTTTTAGAAGTACATCCCCAGGCCACTTGTCTGAGGCACCTCTGGTGGGTTCAAACCACCAGCCTTTTGGTTAGTAGCCTACTGCACTAACCATTTGTATCACCCAAGGAGCCCCCAAATAGTTATACAAATACATAAAGACAGGGATAACCTTACAGACTTGATGTTAAGATTAAATAATGTATGAAGGTAAGTACATGGCAAACACTAAATAAATTTTACCTATTTTTATGTCCAAACAGACTTAAAGGAAGCCTGTTATGAGAGTGTGGAGTGATTTGAGGGTAGCTGTTCTGTGATACTCAAATGAAAAGTCTGCACCTGGCAGAAGAGTTCTACCTGGCTTTAAGAGCTCTCCAGGAGCCCGTGGAGCAAGTCTTGTGAAGAATTTAAAATTGACAGTTCTTTACAAGTCAGCACTTGGCAAGAAGCTTCAGTATCTCCAGCTAAGAAATGGAGAGCTAGAACAGGAAAATAAATGGGCTTCCCACCAAGGACTGAGTGTCTTACGCGAAGCCTCTGCTTTGAGACACCATCATGAACACTCTCAAACCTAAATGAGGACACTACCGGGAAGACTCGTCCTGCCCTGCCGAGCCAAGATACTACGATTCCGCACCACGTGATCCAGACTCGCTTGTCCCCGCCCCCTGCAGCTCCACCCCGTCCCCGCGCCGCACGCCGCTTCCGGTAGGGGCGGAAAGCGGAAGTGTGGGAGGGTCCGCTGGGCGGGCTTGGGGAGGTCCCGGGAGAGGATGGAGCAGTGAGCGGGTTCGAGCCGCTGCCGGCAGCGCCATGGAGACCGTGCAGCTGAGAAACCCGCCGCGCCGGTGAGGGGGCACTGGTTAAGAGGAAGGGTACTTGCAGAGCGTAGGGGAAAGGCGCGAGCTGGCTGCGGGAAGATACCTGTGTGGGAACTCCCGAGAGGAGGGACCTGGGGGGCGGGGGACCTGGCTGTTGGGGGCACTTGCGGAGTATGGGTTCTTTAGAAAGTGGGGATTCGACTAAGGGAAGCATTTTCTGAGAAGGATAAACCCGAGGACAAGTTAAGAGGCGCACAAGACGAGGCGAAGGCTATCCAAGAAGACTTACAGGGATGGTGGGTGGTGGGTGCTGAAGCAGGATGAGAACAGATGAAGGGCCTCAGGGGTTCTAGCTTTCCTAGCAGAGGAAGGCTGGAGTGGACTTTGTAAGGGGGTGGATGTGGGCGTTCCACCTGAACGGCCCAGCGGGAGACACTGTGCTGAGGGGAAAAGCATTGTACCTAAGGCTGAAGGCGTAGGAAGGGAGGTGTGAAGTTCTAGCTAGGGAGGAGTTCGTGAAGGGTTGCATTTAGGAGGATGCTCTCGGTGGTGTCCCCACTCTGTAGACTGATCTGTCATTCCTGATGTCAAGTGGCTTCCTCTCAACCTCATCCCTTCAAAACCCGACTTGGGGAGGTAGGTAAGGAAATATGAGAATATTTTCAAGATAGGCAAACTGAGACCCAGAAGAGTTGAAACGCAGCCCTATTTATTTCCTTCTTTGTTGTGTTGTGGGTCACTGAACCCAGCCAGGCTACCTTCTCCTTGAATTGTCTTTAGGTTGACTTCAGAAAGTTTGGTTGCAGCTATGTTGGTTTGCTTTGTGGTCGCTGAGGTCTCTGTTGCAGTGTCCATCTACAGAAAAGTGGGGTAGTAGAGACTGAGTCATACTTCTCTGAGGTGCAGTATGCTTAGCTTCTGCTTTGCGGGGTGCTGTAACTTCCTGCCCCAGAAGGATCACTGAAGTAGGAAGTGTTCAGTGTGTTGTTGGAGTCCAGGGGCAATGGAGAGATGAAGGGAAAGGATTAGGCAGCACGCTTGATTGTTTGAAGCGGACAAATATTTCAGAAGGCAATAGCTGGTTGGGAAGGACTCAGAATTCATTCTGGTGTTGTGCTCTGTGACTGTAACAGTAACGATTATTACACATGTGGAGTATATTGTGTGCCAGGCATTGTTCAGATGCTTTCCATGTCTTCTGTTGAACCATATGAGATTGCTCGTCTTTGAACACTGTTGAGCTATAAAAGGTGCCCTGGTGGTACGGTGGTTAAGAGCTCAGCTGCTACCCAAAAGATTGACCGCTCAAATACACTAGCCTGTCCTTGGAAACCCTATGGGGGGGAGCACCTCTTCTCTGTTCTGAAGTTTCGCTGTGAGTTGGAATTGACTTGACAGCAGTAAGTTTTGGTTTTTGGTTTGGGGGCCTATAAAAACTATAATGGAGCTCAAGTTATTATTAACTCATTTAGTCCTCACAACAGTCCTCTGAAGTGGATAGCTCTAGATCTTTACAGATGATAAAACTGAAGCACAGTGATTTGCTGGAGGTCACACAGCTCATAAGTGGCAAAAGCCTGGTGCTGTTGAGTCGATTCTCACTCATAGCGGCCCTATAGGACAGAGTAGAACTGTTCCATAGATTTTCCAGGGAGCAGCTGGTAGATTTGAAAACAGACTCTTAACTACTGTGTGGCCAGGGCTCCAGTATGTGGTAGAGCTGAGATTTTAATCCAAGAAGTCTGGTCCAAAGCCCATGCATTTAAGTCCTCTTTCCTCTGCTTCTGGAGTACCCCAGTTTCACAGGATCTTGTGTGTATTAGCATGTGTTTCCAATAGCATGATAGAGTCCAAATATAAATATACAGTGGTTATGTTTCTTTCTGGTATATGTACATTCTTTCTGCTTGAGAGTGAGGCCTTGGTTTAATTGAAAAAATGGTTAAGAATTTGAATTTTGTTTCTCCTGTTGCCTTGTGTTGTGTAATCTTGGTCTAAGGAATAAGCCTTTTTTACTTTTTGCCATGTTCATTCTTGTATTTATTTTTAAAAGTGCTAGAGGAGCGCGTTTGGGACTGAGGTTTTGGATGCTCGGTGCTTTCGTGATCATCATAACTAATGGGACAGCAGCAGATTACTTTTTTTAAAAAAAATTCACCACTTTAGCTTGTATATTTGTTGTAACCCATATCAAATTCTCGTGAAAGACAGATAAAAACAAAACTAAATGAACTGCTATCGAGTGGATTCTGATTCACAGTGAGTTAGATGTACATAAATAAAATAAACCTTAGAGGAGTACTTTGGACATGTCATCAGGAAAGACCAATCCTTTGAACAAGGCATCATATTTCATACAGTAAAGGGCTAGCAAGAATGAGAGAAACCCTTAGTGAGTTGGACTGACACGGTAGCTGCAACAGTGGGCTCAAATATATTGGAGATCAGGAAGGCACAGGACCAGGCAAAGTTTCCTTCTGTTATCTATAAGGTTGCCGTGAGTAGGAGCCAGCACCAACAATAACAACAGGAGTTCTGAGTTGGGGGAAAGTTGAGTTCTATGCGACTACTTTGTAAACCAAAACCCATTGACATCGGGTCAATCTTGACTCATAGTGACCCTATAGGATGGAGTAAAACTGCCCCACAGTTTCCAAGGAGCACTTGGTGGATTCAAGCTGCCAACCTTTCGGTTAGCATACACGTAGCACTCAGCCACTAAGCCACTAGGGTTTCTGACTACTTGGTAAGCACTGTTTTGGAAGACATTGGTGTCTCTACAGAGGTTCAGATGATGAGTATTTCCAACAAAGATTAGCAACGCCAAGGCAGGAAATGCTGTTTGTCATGGGTGTGATAATCATGTGTGATTAAGTGAATGATGCTGGGTTAAAGCTGTCTTATGTAGGAGTTAATTACTTCAAAAAGTGAGTAGCTATTAGATAATGATGATGTGGTGGAAGGTGTAGAGTGCCTTCCTGGGGTGCTGGCCACCTACGTGGTCATCTGACTCGAGAGGAGCAGGCACCAGTGTTAGGCCCATGGAGGCTGTCTTGGCCAGGCCTGTTCACTCATGAGCAAATGCTGAAACAACCAGGGACCAGGGGAAGTCCCAGCTGAGAGAGCTGCATCATCAAAGTTGGGCTGTTTTGGTGGTGGTAGTACTTGTTCCATGAAGACTCGTAAGTAGCGTAAAATATCGCTGAGGCATTTAACAGAAGATTTTCCATAGAAGTCTGACTCTTAGGTGAAATACTGTTTTATTTTGAATCCAGGTTGGTTGTAATAAGTTACTTTTTTGATATGCTGTTGAATTCTATTGGCAAAGATTTTGTTGAAGAGTTTTGCATCTAGGTTCATCAGTGATATTGGTCTGTCGCTCTCCTTTTTTGTTGGATCTTTCCCTGACTTTGTTATCAGGGTTATGCTGGCTTCATAGAATGAATTTGGGAGTATTCTCTCCTTTTCTATGCTGTGAAATAACCTCAGTAGTATTGGAGTTCACTTGTCTCTAAAAGCTTGGTAGAATTCTGCAGTAAATCCATCTGAGCCAGGGCTTTTTTTGGTTGGCCGTTTGTTTTTATGCCTTTTTTAATTTCTTCCTTTGTGATGGGTTTATTAAGTTGTTCTGCTTCATTAGGTGAAATACTGTTTTATTGTGAAAACTCAGACAATTTGTGGAGGAAGGTTATGGTTCCCATTGTTATATTGGCTAATCCATCTAGCAGATATTTAGTGACCACTGTCAGGCACCAGAGATAGAAGGCTCCCTCAAGTTCAGGTTGTTTTAAATAACTCTGGCCCCAACACAAACAAGGAACCACCTAGATTTTTATGAAGGACTCTCTGAGCAGCTGCATTAAGTTTGTCAAAGTGTTATCAGAGGCTTGCAGCTGTTTGTCTTGTGGCAGTGGCAGCTTCCTTTCTTAGGTTGTGGTTTTTGTAATAGTTGATATAGTGAGGTTTGCTTTTTGTGTTCTACTAGAGTCCATACTCCAAAGAAATACATTTGATCTTCCTTATATAAACTATTTATAATTTTAACTATACTTGAGAAATGAGGTATTGTCCATTGTTTATACAGTTATAATTCAGGCCGGGGGTGGGGAGGGTTCGAAAAACAAAAACCCCAAACCCTGGTTGATGAGATGTTTATTCTAATTTCTGAATTCAGAGAAAATTGACTTCTCAAGTTTAAGAGGAGTTTCACTTCAGCCCCTTGTGTTTTGAAGCTGGGAGTTTCTATGATATCATTGGAATTTAATTTTCAGGACCTTTTGATTGTCAAAGGTCAGTGTGGCTGGTTGTGTTAATTTTCAGGGAAAGAGAATTCCTGGTTTGGAGAAGTTCTCCATTTTGCTGGTGCGTGGTTCTTGATATTTATAAGATTCTGTAAGATTGTCCTTTTGACATCAGTCCGTCTTGGTATATACACTTAATCTTTTTGTCTTCTCTTCTGGTTTTGTTGTTGTCTCTAGGAAGATACACATCTGTGTATGTCTCTAGGAAGATACGTGTGTGTACGTGTGTTTGTGTGTGTATTTTAAGTCCAAGTCTTTTATGAGTCTTGGTATTGTCCAACTAATTGAAACTTTTTTCTTTGCAAAGAACTCTCCAGTCCACTGCCATATTTCACTGTTTCCTGAGCTCACTTTTCTTTGTTGTCCTTTGTAGTTTCAGGAAGCCATTGTGTAGAAGATACACATGTGCACACATAGATTCCATGATGAGGTTTTTCTTTAACCCCATTAATAACACCAAGATAGAACCACTGAGTGTAGTTACTTTTAGCTTTAGTTTTCAGAGGTCTCAGAGCTTAAAAAAAAAAAAAGGTGGGGGGTGATTTATAATCTCCCAGGTTTACCAGTGTTACCTAGCATAGTCACGGGCCGCTGCGTACCTTTGGTTTGGGGGACCAGTTCAAGGTACATGACTGCTCATGGAGGAGGCTTTGAGAGACTTTTTGTTTCTGCAATAGCTATAAATCTACCTTTTCGTGTTTTTCTTTTTTTTTTTCTTTTGGCTAAAAACAATAGAAACATTTTTTTACTGTACTGGAGACCAGAAGTTCTGCACCTTTTTCACTGGGCCAAAATCAAAGTATTGGCAGGGGCACCCTCTGCCTGAAGGCTTAGGAGAGCCTCCGTATCATGGCTTTTCCAGCTTCGGGTAGCTGTTAGAATTCCTTTGCTTGCAGCTGCGTCACGCCAGTCTTTGCCTCCATGGTCACTTTGCCACCTCCTCTTTTCTTCCTTGTGTGTGTGCCAAATCTTTTTATGTCTCTGATTTTTCCTTTTTAAAAAATTTGTTATAACCTATGTGCTTTGAAAAAGATTACCAAAACTTTGCCTAATGGAGAGGAGGGGTATCCTATCTCTTCCTTGGTCTCTATTCCAAGGCTATGTTTCAGTTCATGATTAGCCTTCTATAAACATCTTTGCTGAAGAGATAGTTATAACGGTGATTCATAGACTCACAAATTTAAACAGTCATTAAAGGTTATAGTTAGTGCTTGAATCTGTTCTGCAGCATTTCAGGCACAGGGTGATTCATCTTCTATTTAAAATCTTCAACAATGGGGAACTAGGGACCGTTCAAGGCAGTCTTAATTCTTACACAAGTCGAACCTCTTGGTAGCTCTCCACCCTCTGGTCCTGATTTTACTCATCAGAACAAGTGTCATCCTTCCAGAAAATAGCCTTCAGCTTCCCTAAAAGCCTCTTAGCATACCTTCTTGTTTGGTAGTAAAGACTTGGTAGAGAAATTGCTAGGATACTAACTGTAAATCAGATATTTCATGTTCTAGTTGCTAGCAAGTAAAAGACATTTTATGTTTTTATTTCTTCATTCACAGGCAACTGAAGAAGCTGGATGAAGATAGTTTAACCAAACAGCCAGAGGAAGTGTTTGATGTCTTAGAGAAACTTGGAGAAGGGTGAGTTTACGGAAGATATAGGTAGATCAGTTGGTTCCGGTTGGTAGACCAGTCTTTTTCCTGCCCTAGCAGCAGAAGGATATGAACACCTCTTGTAACAAGTCTCAAACCTGAGAAGAAAGAAGGGGAGTTTTGCCCATCATCACGGCTCTGGGTGGGTGGGAGGCAGATTTGTAGCTTGCAAAGCCCTCTCCACCGATACTCTGACACACAGATTTCATGATTCCCAGTCTAACACCAGGGACATCTGTAGTTTGCTCTGTTGCAGAGTCTGGGGTGTGAAAGAATTTCTGTTTAATAGATTACGCTAATTATAATTTGTTTTCCTATATAAATCAGATACATTTGCTACTTACAGCTTCTGGCTGGTGTATAGTGTTTCAATTAAAAAACAAAATAACAATGGAATTGAGTAGTTTGTACAGTTCTGTGAACTATAATAAGTACGGCAGAGACTGTTACACCTTTACAGTTTTCTTTGAGATCCAGAATCCTCGATGGGAACAACATTTTGAAACAGATTTCTCAATGAGTTTATAAAATATCGGTAAAATGCTATTTAGTAAAAGACTAGGTATCACTGACTTTCATGATATAATAAAGGTTATATCATAAATTTTTTTTGTTCTTTTGCATACCCTTTTAGTTTAATCTTTGTATATTCTTCTGTAACAATGACAACATTAAAATATCAGAGACACCCTTTCTTTTTTTTTTTTATTATAGTTGAATGAAAATGTGCTGTCCCACGTAAATTTGCATGCTCACCTACATGCAGCTCCCACTGTGCTCCCTGCCCGGTGACAGCACCCTCTTCCTCTCTGCTCCATACATGTCCTGTCCTCCCAACAGTCTCCTATTCTCTCATCTCTACCCACTCCCCTTCCTCCAATAAGAGGTCAGCAGGATGATATCCCATAGATGGTGTGGAGCCATAAAGTGCCCACAAGATATGGTCACTCTGTGTCACCAAGTCCAATCCATTGCTGTCCGAAGAGTTGATCTTCATTATGATTTATGGACAGGGGCAGCATCAGGGCCAGGGGCCATGCTCCCAGGGGAACCCTGAAGCCCCTGGACCATCAACTGTGGTCTTCTAGTGGCGATCTCAGAGTGCACCCCTATTTATTCTTGTGTTGCCAGTGAGACTTAATTTTGTGAGCTCTATCGTGGCTATCACTGGTGGTGGTTAGGCACTATCTGGTTCTTCCAGTTATGAGTCAGTGTAGACTTCCACTCATGTGGGTCTCTCAGAGACACCCTTTCTTAAAGCTTTTTTGAGTGGTATTGCGTGATAACTTTTCAATAAATAATAAGTTCATATGCTTCAAAATCATAAGAAATATAAATACATATACAGGAAAAAAAAATCTGCCCCTCAACTCTCAGCCATGGTGAAGCAATCAATGTAGCAGTTTCTTTTGTATCTTTCATAGATAGTTTTTGTGTAAGCGATAAGCTAATGTGTGTGTATTTTTTTTTCACAACTCGAGAATACTTCAGTAGAATACCTGACGTATTAGAAACAACATATTTAAAAAATGCCTGTTTTCTAGTAAGTGTATGCCTTTAGAAATTAGTTTATACACTGTTAGACTGTCTTTTGGACTTAGTGTTACTTATGTCTGTAGGGTCACTATGAGTTGGAATTGATGGCAATGGGTTTTTGAGTTACACCTCACATAGCTATGCAATAATGTTAAAACCTGTCCTGGATTACCGCCTCTTTGTCAAACACATTAGTTGCTGTCTTTATGTAAGTTGGAAAAAGACTCTTTGGAATCAAGCAGAGAAGTAAAAGGGTGCATCAGCTGTGCTGCTAAGAGATAAATCCAAGACAGATCTGAAGACTGCAAGTCGCCTGGCATCATTAATGGTATGAAAAACGGCAGTCACTCTGCCTCTCCTGCTTGCCGTTCTCGGCTTTGGCTGGGTGTCCTTAGTACAGGTTCCTTAATCTGAGGGTGCTTATGGGTTATTCTTGGAATAAGACAGACAGAAGAAGGCACTGTGTAATTTGTTTTACTTTGAAGAAAAGGTTGTTACAGCGTATGAGCATATACTCTGAAGTCAAACATGTGGGTTCAAATCCTTACTTTGCTGTTTGTTAATCATGTATTTGAACCAATTGTTTAATATTTTGAAGCCTCACTTTCATAATTTGTAAAGTGGGGATAACAGTAGTGTCTACCTCCTGAGGTTCTATGAGTGTCACATGAGATAATGGGGTTGAGAGGTTTAGCATAGTACCTGGCACAGACTGCTGACACAGTGGCAGCTGTTACTGTTTTTAAGTGTGTCAGCTGATGCCTTTTTCTGACCTCATGCTAGATCTGAAGTGTGTTTACATGATCCTGTGGTAAGCTGTGTTTGGGATCATTTGGTTTGGGAATGTCAGAGAACATACCAGGTATATAAATATATGGAAAGACTCAGCTAATTATGGTTCTAAAAACTTTTTTTCTTTTTAAATTATGTTTTAGATTCACAGATGTTTTCAGCAAGGAACTTGGAAATTTCCCAATCAGGATATCACCAAGGGGATGACAAAGCTTCAGCTCTTTCTTCCATTCTGTCACCATATACACAGCCCTTTTGTTGAAGAATTAGTTTCCCATATTTTTGCTATTTTATCACATACTACAAATGCTTGGATTTCTGTCATTCTAAATAATAAGCCTGAGCAAGCTTAATTCAGCTAGCAAACTCTTGAAGAAAGACCTCACCAAAATTCCTTTCTAAACGCAAACTGCCATGCCATCCTTACATTGTTCTGGAAAATGAATGGTTCATGAATTCTCACTGACTTATATTTATGATTTATGTAAAGAGCACTGGCTAAAGGTCTCTGTGAGACTCTGGAGACTGCAGTCATTCTATGTTTCCAGGAAATTGTGTAGATCTGTGGCAGGGTAGAGGCGAAGTCTGTGTGAGGCCAGGATGAGTGCAGAGCACTTGGAAAGGGTTTTGAATGGACCCTGGCACTTTATTCATTCTGTTGTATGTGAAGTTTACATATTGGCTCATTTTTTATAACAGAATGATAACAAAAGCTAGTATATGTGTAACCCATTGCCATCAAGTTGCTTCGGACTCCTAGTGACCGTATAGGACAGAGCATAACTGTTCCATAGGGTTTCCCAGGAGCGGCAGGTGGATTTGAACAGCCAACCTTTTGGTTAGCAGCCAAGCTGTTAACCACTGTGTCACCATAATGTACAAAGTCTTTATTATTTCACTTAGCTGTTCCAGCAATCTGATGAGCTAGATAGTATTGTTAGTCCTGTTTTACAGAGGAAGAAACTAGGGCTCAGAATGTCTGCGTTATTTGCCCATGGTTTCATAGCTAGTTAGTGGTATTGCTAAGGCTTGTCTCTGGTTAGTCTGACCCCAGATACTGTATTATTTCTATGTGTTATTCTATGTGTGGAAAGGACATTGAACTGTTGGCCTTGTGTGGCTTGAGTGAAACACCTGCTTTCCTGCCGTACTTGTCCCCTGCCAGTTAAAATGTGTTGCAGCACTTGGTTTTTGTTGTGGGGAATCAGAGCTTAAGGAAATTATGTATAAGTGAGCATGACTGCTGAAGTCTTCTAGCTAAATTATGTAAATGTAATGCGTGAAATCATGAATATAATCATTCTTAGGAGTTTTCAGAGTTTTGTTTGCTGTCAAGATGACCTAGGGAGGCATGGAGAATCTTCTGGTCAAGATTGCCCATTAGTACATGCAGAAACTTGTCCCTATTTCAAACACATAAGAATAATGGAAGAATGCTTTAATTTAAAGATACATAGTTAGCTGTGGACCAGTAATAGGAAGACACGTCCTGTGCTTATCAGAAGATTGCACTTCCATGTTGTACCCCTGTGTAGATGTGGAAAGAATGTAGGCTCTGTGTTCAGATACACCTGAATTCAAATCCTAGACTGTCCACTTAATTTATGTGACCTTGGGAGGTCCTGTAAGCTCTCTGAGCCTTTTTACATTTACCTGCAAAATAGGAAAAATACATCCCTCGTTTTTTTGTGAGGCTGTACTGAGGTGATGCACAGTTTCCAGTTTACAGCAAACATGCAATGCCTGATAGTTACCATAATTATAATTGCTGTGTAACAACTCATTCATTAAAGCTTAAATGTAAAATTTTTAAGATGTCATTTTGTGGTAGTTCTCTTGGTATTTTTTTTCAAAAAAATGCTTGAGTTTTCTCAGTTGTACAAGTGTAGTTAAGCACATATGTATTGGGAGTTGAAGATATAAACTAGGACTGTGCGTTGCCCGTGTCCTGCTTTGACTTTATAAATGTTCTCCTTGTATGGATTGTAGGTCCTATGGCAGCGTATACAAGGCTATTCATAAAGAGACTGGTCAGATCGTTGCGATAAAGCAAGTTCCTGTGGAGTCAGACCTGCAGGAGATAATCAAGGAAATCTCTATAATGCAGCAATGTGACAGGTAAAAGCAATTGGTTTACTTTAGTGTGAATATTTAGAGTTTGACTCCTAGAGATGCATTTGTTTAGATATTTGCAGAAAAGGAGTTTAGTGGAATCACTTTGCATGCTCTCTCTATTTTTTTTATTGTGATTAAATGAAAGTATACAATCCAAGTCAATTTTGCTTGCCCACCTATCTACAGCTCTTCTGCTCTCTTTGCCTCTTTTAGGGGGAAAAAATAGGAAATATTTGTGTGTTTTGGTAACTAAACTTTTGTAGTTTCTTTATGTCTGCATTTTTTTTTTCTTCCCCCACAAGCTCTTTTGGAAACTTGAAAGAAGAGACAGAGGGTGGTGCTGGCTTTTTCTCCTCCTCCCCGATAATGATCTCTTTTACTTCCTATTGAGAAAACATTTCTTTAGCTAGAGCTCAGAAGAGATAATTTAGTTGTTTTTAGCCCTAGAAACATTAAAATATCGGAGGTTTATGAAAAGAAACTGCTTATATTACTATTTTGTTGCATTTTAAAAAATTTATTCATGCTAAGAGTAGTTTAGGTATTTTATTTTTGAGGAACTAAGATTTGTCAAATGCGCAAGCAGGAAATCAGGTCAACTAGCAACCACAGAAGAGCACGTGGCCTGCTGTGTAATTCCGTGACAACACGGGCTGGTTGCTGTGATGGAACAGGCCTCTCCAGTGCTGTGTAGGGTTAGAGAAGTACCAACTGAGGGGCAGTTCCAGCTCTGGAGACACGGAAGGGGCATGAGAGAGCTCTGCACTTAGACTGTGTCTGTTCTTCTGAAGCCCCTTTAGTCAGGAGACTAATTTAGTACCTGTTTCTTGTAATGCTTCAGAATTAGGACAGGTAGGGTTACACACCAGGAGATTTGCCCAGGAACCCTTAAGTCTCACAGGCCTGTAAATACAGTCATCTCTGTCCTTCGCCTCCCACCTTTTTTTCTAGTTCTGTGGTTACTGTCTACTAGATACCTCCCCCATTTTCTAGATTAGAGTAACCAGATTAAGGTCACAGCTTTCCTCTTCCTGCTCTGTAAGGTACATAATGAAAGCTATGTCTAGTTGGCAGCTTGGGACTTTGTCACCTTCTGAGAGACTACTCAGGAACTCTCTTCCAGATAGGGTCTGCTTGTGTCTGTAATTACAGAAGAGGTGTTTACAAAGAGGCTACTCTGTGTTAGGTTCTGTGAGAAACACAGAAAAATGTGAGGCAGAATCTTTGTCCTCCAGGAGTTTATAGGCTCATTGGACAGACCAGCTATGTATTACATACAGGAAAATGCAGCTGACAGTCTGAGGCTGTACAGAACACACAGACAGTAATTGTCAGTGGTACAGGAGGTTAGGATAGGGGCAGTGGGCGTGGTGATCTGCACCTTGAGAGACTTATTCATTCATCCCTTCAGCAATAGTTCACTTTGCGAGGTTTGTTTTTGTTTCTGCTTTCCTTGTCATTGGCATGTGTCCCAATGATGGAACATTTGAAATTCTGAGAGAAATGAAACTGAGTTGGTGTTAGTATCTTCGTTGTTACGCAACCTGATTTTGCTCTGAAATCTAGTCACTTAACACAGGGACCTCTCTGAACACAGATTATTTTATTCTCCTTTTCCGTGGGGGGGGGAGGTTTGATTTTTCTCTGAAATTTGTTACTTAGTGTCTGTCTTCAAGCTTGAGACTTAAAAATTCCAGGTCTGACCCTGACTAACTTTTCTTTATGATAGACTGTAGTGTGAATTGTTTTCTTACTACAAAATGCGTGTGAGTTCTCGAAAAGGTGCAAATAAATAAGAAGGAGAAAATAAAATCACTTGTAACCTCCTTTGCAGAAATAATGATTGTTTAATGCTGCTTGGTATACATGCCTTCCATATCTCTTTCTAGAGATTACTGTACTTACTCTTTTGTAACCTGTCCTTTTTTGTAAAAAGTGTAATTTGTCATGTTAAATATCCTATAATTTTTTTGTGGATTCATGGTACTTCATTATGTGAATAATAAGCTCCCTAATGTTACACATTTAGATAGTATGTAAATTCTCATATGTATAAACAGCACTATGATGATGACTGTTTCTTTGTGAATATCTTAATTCTTAGGAGAAGGAATATTCTAGAAATGCTGGGTTAAAGGATCTCCATATGTTTTGAGTTTTTGTTCTCTACTGCCCTTCGGAAAAGCTGTATCATTTCACTTTCTTAACCCAAAGTTCCCTGTTTTAACCTGGAATTTGAATTGATTTTTTTAGCCCAGAAATTTAATTTTGTGTAGTTAACAATACAAATTTAGAGATGTTTGAAGTCTGTTCCACTAATTTGTATTCGGACTCTCTCTCTAGCCCTCACGTGGTGAAATACTATGGCAGTTATTTTAAGAACACAGACTTGTGGATTGTTATGGAGTACTGTGGGGCTGGCTCTGTGTCTGATATCATCCGATTACGGAATAAAACGGTAAGTCAGCCTTCTAGAGTGGCACAGCTGAGCTTAAGCCTTCTGCCATCTTCTTTCCCCTGGGCGTTCATTCATGTCCATTCTCCTGCCACCATATCTAGAGATGTGGTTGGCAGTTTTCCCCCTTCCCTTGGGTTGTTCCCTGTCTGCTGCGTTTTGACCCCTTGTGGCTGTCTTGACACCAGCCTCAGCCAGTCATTTGAAGCATCTTCATGCTAATTTCTTTTTTTTTTTTTGTGAAAATAAACAGCAAAGGAAACTTCAGCAAATTCTACATGTACAGTTCAGTGATATTGTTTGTACTCTTCAAGTTTCTCTTATTTCTTACTAGGAGAAAAATTTGACTATCAAATCTGCAGTGAATTTTAAATACTTAAATCTGTATTTGAATTTCTTCTGAAATCTGTGACTCCAGCATGTCAGCAGACTAACTTTTCCTGTACTTTGTGTTTTGGGGGTCCCTAGGTGGTGCAAAACGTTAAGCACTTAGCCACTAGCCGGAATGTTGGCAGTTTGAATCCACCCACAGGTACCTTGGAAGACAGTCCTGGAGCTTGGCTTCTGAAAAGTTACAGCCTTGAAAACCCTGTAGAGAAGTTCTGCTCTGTACACATGGGGACTCCATGAGTTGGAATCGGCTTTTTGGAAACTAATCATAACATGCTATATATTCAGAGTCTGAGAATCACCTTCATCATTAGTTATAGTATAGTGTGCTTAGCTCAGTAGAGGGTCAGCAAAAAAGAGGAAGACCCTCAATGAGAGGGATTGACATAGTGGCTGAATCGGTAGGTTGAAGCGTAATAACCACTGTGGGCATGGCACGGGACCAGGCGGTGTCCCGTTCAGTTGTGCGCAGGATCTCTGTGAGTCGGAACTGACTTGATGGTACCTAACAACAACATCATAATGTCTTCATGAAAGATTATTTGCTGTTCATAGAAGAACTGGAATAAGAATTTGAAGTCATGGGCTCAATTAAGTTTTTTATTCATTTATTCAGGAAATACTTCCAGAGTGCTGTTCTAGGCCAGGGATACAGTAATAATTGAAATGACTGTGCACTCATGGTAGCGTACCTCCTAGTAGGTCAACAAAAAGCAAATTAATGATAGCCATAAAAGAACTATCAGATAGTGGTAATCACTATGAAGAAAAGGAATCAGGGTAAAATGGTAGAGGACCTGGTGGACCACTTTAGAGTGATGGTTGAGGATGGTCACTCACTCAGAGCTGGTAACGTTTAAAAGAAGACCTGAATGATGAGCAGTACTAAGATTTGGAAAGAACACTTTAGATGGGGGAATAACCAGTGCCAAGACTCTGAGGCTAGAAGAGTTTGGCCTGTTTCAGTGATAGAAAGAAGGCCCTGTGACTGGAAGAGAATAGGCAAGGGGGAGACTGGTAGGAGGTGAGGTTAGACAGGAAAGCAGGGCTAGATTATGTTGGGTTTTGTTGGCTGTGTTCACGAGTGTGAATTTTATTCCACATAGTACAAGCGTGGCAACGTTGGTGGTATGGTGGTTAAGTGCTGAGTCTGCTATCTGAAAAGCTGGCAGTTCAAATTTGCCGGGCGCTCCATGGAAACTCTGGCGTAGTTCTGCTTTCTCTGTAGGGTTGCTATGAGTTGACAGCAATGGGTTTGTTGTTTTTTTCAGTATGAGTACTACTTCTGTACCAAGTTGGTATACAGTTAATGTGCATGTCAGATGGCTATGATGATGCTGCAGTGACAAGGACAGCAGGATAAACCATTGCTATTTAGTTGATTCTGACTCATGGTGACCCTGCAGGGCCGTAGAACTGTGCCATGGGCTTTCCTAGGCTGTGATGTTTACTGGAGCGGGTGACCAGGTCTTTTCTCCTGCAGAGCAGCTGGTGGGTTTTCGCAGCTGAGCACTGATCCCTTGAACCACCAGGGCTCCTTGTGGTGGGACGAGGGGTTAGCGAATGATCTGGGGGTAGAGCAGGGACAACATTTGGACGAGACATGAAGTAAGGGAGGAAGTTGTATAGATAACTGAATGAAGACCATTCTAGCCAGAGAGAAAAAGAAAAGCAAGCAGAAATTTAGGAGTGTTCTTGAAGTACTCTAGAAACAGCATGGCTTGAAGAGACTAGCAGGGTAGAGAGTGGTAGAGGGTACAGTTGTAGAGAGAGCTGTAGGCCTTGGTGAGCACTGGCCTTTGTTTTGAGTAATTTGAGAGGCCATTGGAAGATTTTGAACAGATCTGACATGGTTTTAAAACCTTCCTTGTTTCCACTGGATAGAAACAGGGAGACTAGCCAGGAGATCGTTTAGATTAGGTCAGGCAGGTCTTGATGGCAACTGAATCAGGTGATAGCAAAGCGTATATTTGCATATACTTTGAGGATTGACTAGAATCAAGGATGACCTCAGGCTTTTGGCCAGAGCAACTGCAGAGTAAAGTTGAGTTTCACTGAAAGAAAGAAGACTCTGGGAGGAGTAGTTGGGTGGCTGAGAAGGGGAAAGGTAAGGGTGATGGCAGAAAAAAATTTAACTTGACTTGTTATGCCTATAATGCTTGTTAGATATTCTGGTAGAGATGTTGAGTGGGTGGATACATGCATCTGATGTTTGGGGAGAGATCTAGGCTGAAAATAAGGAACAGTCAGCATATTGATGGTATCAGGAGCTGTGGGACTACCAAATGTTCACACACTGAGTGAGAGACTGCATTTATATTGAGGAAGGTTCTTTGGATCTAATTTTTTTCCCATTTTTTCACATACTGATATAAATTGATCTTCTTATTCTTTTTTTCAGTTATCAGAAGATGAAATAGCTACAATATTACAGTCAACACTTAAGGGACTAGAATACCTTCATTTTATGAGAAAAATTCATCGAGATATCAAGGCAGGAAATATTTTGCTTAATACAGAAGGACATGCAAAACTTGCAGATTTTGGGGTAGCAGGTCAACTTACAGTGAGTAAAAAAGCTACTTATATTGATCACTTCTGGCTGTCGTGAAATCATTTCCCTTTATGTGTTTCAGTAAAATACATGACTGAATCATGTTAATCCAAAACCGTAGGTAGTACCAGTTGGTTACAAAAGGGTTAGTAGATTGTTTTAGATCTTCTCCAGGGGTTCAAGTCATACAGCTGACTGTGCGTGTTTAACTTTGATAAAATAAAAACTTAAGAAATGGTAAGATAGAAGAAGTTTAAATTCTGTAGGGCTACATAGCACCTTAAAAAAGGAAGAAAAATTCATAGTTCTTTTCTTGAATAAGATATGACATCGCCTCATTCAGCTTCCAGACATACTTGAAAGTCTCTCCACTTGCTTCCAGAGTGCCATTGTCTTGATTCTTGTCTGACCTCACTGATGCAGGTCAGTGAAGAACACATTTCAGACAGGAAGTTTTGAATTATCTGATTTTGTAAAATACATAAATCTATATGAAAGTGTATGTAGAAAGAGTTTGGGTTAGGTACACACTAAAATTTACAATAATATGTATCAAGTAGTTTTCTTGAATGGTAGAAATTTTACATTTTTCAGCTAATAGCAACTGTCTAGGACAGGGTAGAACTGCCCCATTGAGTTGTCATCTGGCACCTGGTGAGTTGGAACTTGTGACCTTTTGGTTAGCAGCCAAGTGCTTAACCACTGCACCACCAGAACTGATGCATTTGAATTATGGTGTTAGTGAAGAATATATCATGGACTACCAGATGGACAAACACATCCGTGTTGGAAAAACTACAGCTAGAATACTTCTTAGAAGTGAGGATAGTGAGATAACTTACTTTGGACATGTTGTCAGGAAGGACCGGTCCCTAGAGAAGACAGTATGCCTTGGTAAAGCAGAGGGTCAATAAAAAAGAGCCAGACACTCAACAGGATGAATTGATACACTGGCCACCACAGTGGGCTCAACCGTCACAACAATTGTGAGGATGGCACAGGACCAGGCAGGGCTGTGTTCTGTTGTTCAGAGGGTCACTGTCAGTTGTTGATACCAACTGAATGGCACCCAACAACATGTGTGTGTGTGTGATTTTAAGGGCTAGTTATTCTGTGATTATTTATAATGTTATTGTAGCTGTAATATCTACCTTGGAAGAATTTTTTTTTCCCTTTTAAAACGTGCAGTTCAGTTTCTTCAGTATGTTCACAAGGTAATATAACCATCACTACCATCTAATTGTAGAAGCTTTTCATTATTCCAAAATTTCTTACCCATTAGTATTCATGCCCTTTCTCTCCCAGACCTGGTCCATGATAACTGTTACTCTACTTTCTGACTCTGTAGCTTTGTCTATTCTGAATATTTCATGTAGATGACATCATAAAATGTGTGAGTTTTTTTGTTCTGGTTTCTTTTATTTAGCATAATGTTTCCAAGGTTTGTCTGGGTTGTATCAGTATTCCATTCCTTTTTATGACTGAATGATACTCTGTTGTGTGGATATACCACATTTTGTTGACTCGTTGGTTATGAATAATATTGCTGTGAAGTTTGTGTCCAGGTGTTTTGTCTGCACGTGTTTTCATATGACATATGGAATTGCTGGGTCAAACAGTACCTCTGTTTTTAACTTTATGAGGAATTCCCAAACTGTTTTCCAAAGTAATTTCATCGTTTTATGTTCCTCCCAGCCATGTCTGAGATGACGGTTCTCACTTCTCCACATCTAGCCAACATTTATTTTCTGTTTATTTTTTTAATTGTAACTACTCTAGTGGGGATGAGTGGCTGAACATAGCAAAGACTGGGAGGATGTCACAGCACTGGGCAGTGTTTCGTACTGTTGTACATGGGGTCACTATGAGTCAGAACTGGCTTGGCAGCACCTGATAGTGACAGTGGGGGTGAAGTGGTACCTCATTGTGGTCCTCATTTACCATTTCCTAATAACCAAGAATATTGAGCATCTTGTGCTTATTGGCCGTTTATGTATCTTTTCTGGGGAAATATCTGTTCAAAACCTTTGCCCATTTTCCAGTTAGTTTATCTGTCTTAATTGCTAAGAGTTTTTTTTTTTTTTGATTTTTGAGACAAGTCCTTTATCAGATATGTGATTTACATGTATTTTCTCCCATCCTGTGGATTTTCTTTATGGTCTTGGTGTTCTCTGAGACAAAATTTTAAATTGTGATGAAGTCCAGTGTGTGTTTTTCATTTTGTAGTTTGTGATTTTGATGTCAGATCTAAGAAATCATTGCCTAACTTAAGATCATGAAAATTTATTCCCACATTTTCTTTTAAGTTTTATAGTTTTAGCTCTTGGATTTAATTTGTGATCAATTTTAAGTTAATTTTTCTGTAATTTGAGGTAAAATCTAATTTCATTTTGTGAGATCCAGCTGTGGCAGTATAGTGTGTTGAAAAGAATGTTTCTCCACTGAATTGTTTTGGCATGCTTGTTGAAAATCAGTTGACCATGAATGTCTGAGTTTATTTTCAGGCTTTCCTATTCCCTTGACCTGTATGTCTGTCCTTATGCCAGAACCATACTGTTTTGATTACTATAACTTTGTAATAGATTGGAGCCCTAGTGGTACAGTGGTTAAGAGCTTGACTGCTCAACGGCAGGTTGGCGTTTTGAATCCCCCATGTGCTCCCTGGAAATCCCTTGGGGCAGTTTTACTGTGAGCTTCTCTATGAGTCAGAATTAATTCAGTGGCAAGGGTGTATACTAAGTTTTGAAACAGGGATGTGTGAATTTTCCAATTTTATTCTTTTTCAAGATTTTTTCTATTCTGGATCTCTTGCATGTCCGTATGAATTTTAGGATCAACTTATTAGCTTCTTTTTAAAAGACCTTTGGGATTTTTGAGAGACATTGTGTTGAATCTTACATCAATTTAGAAAATATTCATCTTATAATAATAACTTTTGTAACCCATGAATATAAAGTATCCTTGTGTTTATGTAGATCCTTTTTAGTTCTTTTAAAGGTGTTTTGTAGTTTTCAATTTACAGGTCTAGTGTGTATTTGGTTAAGTTTACTCCTGCGTAGTCTGTTCTTTTTAATGCTGTTTTAAATTCAATTGTTTATTTTTGGAGTTTTCATTGCTAGTATATAGAAATACAATTAATTTTTATATGCATTTTGTATACTGTAAGCTTGCTGAATACATGTCATTTTGCTAAAGAAGGAGTGTCTGCTTTATTAAAATATGGCTGTAGTATAGAAGATCTACTTCAGAAGAGAGTCCTGGTGTTCTACTTGTAAACAATCAGCCTTTGGAAATGTTGTGGAGCACAGTTCTACTCTGACACAGGTGGGGTCACCATAAGGCAGAATCGACTAGAGGGCAACTGGATTGTTTTCAACCATCTTTTAAGAGTACCTGCGAACAGTGATGGAGTAGTGAGTGGTTAAGAGCTCAGCCGCTAACTAAAAGGTTAGCATTCCAAGTCCAGCAGGCGCTCCTTGGAAACCCTGTGGGTGTAGTTCCACTCTGTCCTGTAGAGTCTCCGTGAGTCGGAATTGACTTGACACCAGTGGGTTTGGATTTGGGTTTTATAAGGGTTCCTACTGCCCCTGGTTCTAAGCCTTTTACAGGAGTTGATGTTAAAGTCAGATTGTTTTTTCTCTTTTCCAGCTACTGACTCAGTATTCAGCTTCTATAGTCTGCTTTTCAGTTTCCAAAATTCTGTTGCTTTTTTTTTTTTTTACTCTTAGGGATTTACGACTTTTTCTTCTTTTAGGGGGGGATTTACTTCTTAAACAAACAAAAATTCTGTTTAGTGTCTTTTTGGTGGATTTTGGGAGTAGCAGGAGCAAAATCTGTTCAATTTGTCATTTTTGTAAAAACAATTATGATGTTACTTCTCCTGGCAACTTTCATTTTATGGATGTATTTGACTTATTTAACTCATTCCCTAATGTTGGACATTGAAAATCCCATTCAGGTTTTCCTGTCATCATAAGCATAAATTCTGTGATAAATATCCTGCAGCTAAACGTTTGGATGCTCCCTTGAGTATTTTCTTAGGATAATTTCTTAACATTGGAATCCAGGTCAGAAATGCTGAGCCTTTTGATGCGTATTACCAAATTGCTTCTGGAAGGATCACTTTATGCTTCCAATTACAGTTTATAAATGTGTACATTTCCCTGTTTGCCAGTTCTGGTTGATCAATAAAATGTATCATAGCATTTCCAAAGCAATTAAAAAATGACATACTTGATTACTGGTCACTTGTAATTTCTTCTTTAATAACTTAACTGTTCTTTTTTTTGCCAGTTATTCTAAAAAAATTTTGAGCTTTAAACAAAAGTATTAAAAAAGCTAAAGTTAAAAAAGTTTGCATGTTAATCCTTTGTCGTATGTTGTTGAAACTGGTTTTCCTGGTTTGCTATTGGTATTTTTATTTTTAAACACAAAAGTTTTCCAATTTTGTGTAGAAAATCTAGCTTTTATTTTATAATTTCTGCATTTGCTGTCATACTTAAAAAATCCTTTTCTAGTCCAAAAGCATTATATAACTGTTTATACTTTCTTCTAGAACTCATTTGGTTTTTGTTCTTTATATTAAAATTTTCAATCTATTTGAACTTTATTTTGGTGAATGTATGAAGTAGGAGGAGTTGAAGTATAGGGTTGTTCCGTTGACTAGCCAGATACCTAGTAAGTTCTGCTTTTTTGCATACTTTTATCCTTTTCTTGTAGATCTTAATTATAGCTTTGAATCTCATGTACCCACTTCTCACTTATCAGCATCGTTTGATTCCAGAAACCAGGTGATGTGCAAAAAGTGGCATGTGAGAACAGAGGATGATCACATCCAGTCACAAAAAAAGGAGAATAACTCTATCATTGCATAACTGCCAAATTAAATTTTTACATGACTAGCAAACCACTGAGAATCATGGGCCCACCAAGCTGACACATAACGTTAACCGTCACAACTAGCATTACTGTCTGCTTGCACCTTGGTGTTTGTTACTCCCAGATGTATGTTGTTAATGATTACAATAGTCAGATTAGTAGATTTTTTACTATTGTCATAAATGCAAAGTGTCAGTTAACAGAATAGTTGATAAGTGAGCAATAGGCATATATGTTACACTCTGTTTCTGGACTTCATTATTTCTGTTACTGTGTTCAACAGTGGTTAAGAGCTATGGCTGCTAGCCAGCAGGCTGGCTGCTGGGATCTGCCAGCTGCTTCTTGGAAACCCTGTGGAGCAGTGTATTCTGTCCTGTAGGGTCACTGTGGGTTGGAATTGACTTGATGGCAGTGAGGATTTGGTTTTTGGTTTATGCTGCTGTGGTAATGTTGCTTTGCAGTACAGATCTAATTGGGTTAGTATCCTCTCATTCTTTTTTTCTTCCTTTTGGGTTCTGTGGACCTTTTTAAAATTTTTTAAAAATATTTTTAATTCATGCTGAGAATAATTTATTAGACATAAGAATAAAAGCATAATATGAAAAAAATTTATTAGACATTTCAATATGTATGTAAACGTAGCAGTCTTCATTGTATCAAGTAAATTTTGGCAAATATTAATAAAATGAAAAATATCACAAGTCTTTTTTACAAAATAACTACCTACTTTTTTTTTTAAATAGTGGGTGGTGAAGTTCTTTCTGTTGAGTGACTTGCTGGATGAGAATACCCTATTTCCTTTGTTAGAAATGGAATATTCACTCTTTGATTCTTTTTTTATTTTATTGTTTCAGGTGAAAGTTTACATAGCAAATTAGCTTCCCATTTAACAATTTCTACACAGATTGTTCACTGCCCCTGATTACAGTTTTTTCAATGTGTCAGCATTCTCATTATTTCCATTCTGTTTGTTCTGTTTCCATTGGTCTAGCTTTCCTTCTGTGTCTTCTTCTCTGTGCTTGTGGATAAATTGTTTGGTCTCAGAGTTGATTGTTTAAGGGAGAACATTACTCACAGGTGATAGTGGTTATTTTGTAAGCCAATCTGTTATTTGACTGAAAGATGATCTCCAGAAATAGTTACAAGCTCAAAGAGTATCTTAGAATGATAGTCTTGGAGGTTCCTTTAGTCTGTTATCGGTTCAGTAGATGGGGCCTTTTTAGGAATTTGAATTTTGTTCTGCATTTTTCTCCCATTCTCTCTGGGCCTTCTGTTGTGTCTGTGGTCAAAATGGTCAGTAGTGGTAGTGGGGAACCGTATAGTCCCTCTGGTCTCTAGTGAGAAGAGGCCATAGTCTGTGTGGGTTGTTAGTCCTGTGGACTAGTTTCTTCTTGGAGCCTATGATTTCCTTCATTCTCTTTTACTTCAAATGAGAAGAAACCGGAAGTTGTATCTTAGAGCACTGCTTGCAAACTTTTAAGACCCTAGGTGCTACTCACCAAACTAGGGCATAGAACATTATCTGTATGAACTGGGATATTCTAACTGACTAAGCTATCCCCTGAGACTGTGGTGCTGAGCCTTTTAACCTGGTGCATGAGTTCTGTGAGTTGTTTGAGTATGTCTGAGAAGGCTCTCTAACTAGCTGCCCCCTTGTGCTTTGTTCCACGTACAAATGTACGTGCACCACACACGAACACGTATACATATGCCTGGAGATATACGTGTGTGCGTTTACTTGATCCATTCTTTATTCTTAATTTTCAAAAAATTCCTAGTTATCCAAGTACCCATTTCTTGTTGACATAATGCTGTGGCAACAACTTTGATCACCATTTGAAAACACTCCTGCCAATTTGAAGTTTCAGAGCTAAGGAAATGACTAAGCATTAAGTTAATTCCTGTGTTAATTTATTACATAGGACTAACATGAGATTGATTGAAAAGTACTGCCTGTCGTGTGCTCCTCACGGGATTCACCCAACCTAAGCTACAGATGCTTGAAAAGGAACATGGGGTGATGGTGACGACGATCCTATTGTGTATTTAGTTCTGTTGAAAATTCCTCTCTTCGTGAAGCGGAAGAACTGTGGAAAGGTTCTCTTTCATTCGGCCAGCCTTTATGGGAAGGTGCACAGGCAGTGATTTGCCACGTGCACGGTATCCAAGTACTCTTCTTTAAGCATCAGACCGAGACTTTTTAACATGTCTTTTCTTTTGACTTGTATTTTTCTTTTTCCTTTCTGGATGACACGTATAATACATGCTCATGGAACCCTTCAGAGTGTTATGGGAGTATGCAGAATGAACAGTAAAAGTCCATAGTGCCTCTACCTTTTATTACAGTTGCTATTAACAATTACTGTTGTTAACCATTTTGTGTATATTACTCCATTTTTTAACCATGCATTTAACGTTTCTTCTTCTTGTTGGAGGTGGTTTTATTATGATCATATATATTGGCATTGTCATACAATTTTTCCAAAAATAGGATTGTCTTGTAATTTATATAACTTAATTTTTTTGTGTGTGTGCTTCACGATATATGTTGTACATGGTGTTTTTTTCATGCCAGCATCTATATATCTTCTTGTCTGCGGTGTGACATTTTTATGGATCTTTATATTTAACTTACTCCCTTTTGGCAGTCATTTGTGTTGTCTCATTTTTCTTTCCCCCTTCTTTATTACAGACATTTCTAGTCTTTGTGTGTATATCTTTAGGCATTTACATACGGGGTAAATGTCTAGAAATAGATACAGATCAAAGATAGGAACATTTAAAAGCTTATTAAATACTGCCAAATTGGCGTTTCAAAAAGTTGTACCCAAATTATACTTCATTGCATTGTATTTGAATGCCTGACTTTCACCAGCAGTAGTTATTATTAATCTTTTTTATACTTCTCAGACTTACAGGATAACTTGTTTTAGTTTTTGTTTTAATAATTCGTTGATAATCTTCTTATGTATTGGTCCTTTGAATTGATTTTATGACATGCTCGATCATATCTTCAGTATGAGTTTTAGATGTATTTCAAATATAAGGCATTTCTTTTTATTGGAAAACTCTCCCTTTTTCTCAATAGTTTAAATGCTTAATGTTCTCTTTCTATTTTAGGATACCATGGCCAAGCGAAATACAGTGATAGGAACACCATTTTGGATGGCTCCAGAAGTAATTCAGGAAATTGGGTACAACTGTGTGGCAGACATCTGGTCACTGGGAATAACTGCCATAGAAATGGCCGAGGGAAAGCCCCCATATGCCGACATCCACCCCATGAGGGTATGGAAGTGGATAAGTAGACTAGTAGTTAATTACTGGTCACCATTAGAAAGTTAGTTAAATGGTTACTTGCTTTGGGACTGAACAGTAAATGAATTTATTGTTTGTGAGTGATAGGTGTCCCTCTAGACTTTAGATTATACGTTGCTGCTGACTCTTTTTGTAGTCACTGATGAATTCAGGCCTGATCCAGCCCCCTCCTCTGCTGAGGTTGTGTATTGATAGCACTCTTGACAGGACATGGGTCATAGAAATGCTTAGTTTGACCTGTGTGATGTTTTAAAAATATCTTAGGGACCTACGTTTTGACGTGACAACATTAACTGGAGCTGAGTAGTGACTGTCTCCTTTATACAGGGCATGGCCTTTCCACTTCCCTGTTCCTGGTGGTTGACTATTAGGTCAGCAAGCATCAGCTCTCGTTTATTATAGGGTTTTCTCTAATGTTTTACCTTTAAGTATTGAGAGGACAGCAGATTAGTTTTGTGTCCTCTTGTCTCGTAACACCAAGCCTGGACCCCATAGGCACTCAGATTTGTAAGTTCCAGTCTGTGATCCCCAGACTCAGCTCATCTGTGCTCTCCAGCCTTCATCTGTTTCTAGAGTGTTTGGGGACCATAGATGCCTGCACAATGAAATTCCCTAATGTGAACACCCTGCAGGATTCACAGAATGCCTCATCACAGTGCTTATGAGGCCCCAGCTCCATCTTGCTGTACAGCTCCACACTTCTCATAATAGCTCTCAGGCCCAGCTTCCCCTTTACAGATAAGTTAGTTCTCCTACTAAGAGAGTTGACCTTTTTTTTTTTTAAGTACTCATGAGCCATGTCCAAAGGTAAGTTTCTTCCCCTTTCTTTCCAGGCAGAAATAGGGAAGAGTGAGGAAATTTACCAATGATATTTTTAGACTTGAAGAATACAATTTAAGTTGCTTTTTGCAAAGAGTTTTATAAAACTATGGCTTTTCTTTTATTGGAAATGGAACAAATAGTCTTACTTTTTAGTAGAATTTAACTGTAGTTGAGTGGACCCATTTTTAGTTGTATTTAGTTCATTTCAAATATGTAGGCTTGGCTTGGTTTATAGGACAAGTTCCTTGTGATTTGGGAGCTTTTGGATTTTTTATTTCCTCACAGTCGCTGCTGACAGCCAGGGGTGGTGGTTACATTTAGGGAAGAAGGAAACGTGACCATTGTGGGGCTAAAGTTGTCTTGTGGATATGAATTTTCTTGCCTTTCCATGTTGGAAAGCAATGAAATGTGGTTTAAAAAAAGTGATTCAGATATTAAGAGGTTGTGGGGACCAGACTATTACATGAAGAGTAGGTACAGTTATGCAGAGAGAGATATTGGGTTCTCCAGTTCTCCATCTTCCTGCTTTGAGATACTTAGAGATTTGTTGGAATTTGGATGGGTTTTTCAGTGGATAAGAGAAATATCATTTTATCAAGCTTCAAATGTCATCCCAGTCAGATTCTTATTGGAGCATCACTTTAATTTTATAGACTTTTTTTTTTTTAAACCAGGCAATCTTCATGATTCCTACAAATCCTCCTCCCACATTCCGAAAACCAGAGGTGTGGTCTGATAACTTCACGGATTTTGTCAAGCAGTGTCTTGTAAAGAGCCCTGATCAGAGAGCCACAGCCACTCAGCTCCTCCAGGTATGATCCCCCTGACAGGCTGCCTGTCTGTATGCTGACCAGGGATGCTAGGAGACCACCTGCTTGGAGATAGCAATAGTGTATAAGACATTTCCTGCCTGTAGGTTGGAATCTGAGTGGAAAAGACAAAGGAAGGCATGTTAAATCATTGAACAAGTCAGTCTTGTGACACACTATTAGGATGTGTAGGAAACCCTGGTGGTGTAGTGGTTAACTACTATGTCTGCCAACCAACGGGTCGGTAGTTCGCATCCACCAGATGCTCTGTGGGGCAGTTCTGCTCTGTCCTGTAGGGTTGCTATGAGTCAGAATTGACTTGACGACAGTAGGTTTGTTTTTTTTTTTAAATAAGGATGTGTGGGATTAGAGAGAGGGAGTTTACATATGGGGGCATTGGCTGTGAATGATTGCTTTGAATGAGTTTTGCTGTTTGATCATCAGATCACCCTTGTGAGAGCTGGGTACCACTTCAGTTTTTCTGGTGAGGAAACGGAAACTTGGAGAGGTGAACTCACGTGGAGTCACTCAGCTTGTAAACAGCAGAGCCAACATGAGAACCGAGGTCTCTCTGACTCCAACACAGGAGTGACATCAGGTTTACCTGACTCAGACAAAGAATTGAGATGAGAGATGGGTGCTGTTGCTCAGGACAGAGGGAGGCCACTTTGGGCTGGAAGCGGCAGTAATTCTTACCTGAAGGAGAGTCTGTATCCAGCCTTTGCATGATGGAATGGAGTTGGCAGGCCCTGTCCTTTGTGGAGAGGAGCTTGGATTCTGGAGGGAGGCTGCCCAGGTTTGAATCTTGGCTACCTTAGCTTTGTGACCTCAGACAAGTAACTTAACCTCTTTGTACTGTAGTTTTATTACATGTAAAATGGACATGAAGTGCTTGCTTTATATGTTGTAAAGATTAACAACACATGTAACTAAATAGTGCTTTACCTAGATTGGAAACCCTGGTGACATAGTAGTTAAGAGCTATGGCTGTTAACTGAAAGGTCAGAAGTTCAGTCCATCAGGCGCTCCTTAGAAACTCTATGGCTCAGTTCTCCTCTATCCTATAGGATTACTAGGAGTTGGAATCAACTTGATGGCAACAGATTTGGTTTTGATTTGTTGCGTACATTACGGTAGTATAGTGTGGTCTTGACAAATGTCTGCTATTATTATTGGGGTAACCCATGGTTGTTTTCAGCCATATCAAAACCAGTGCCTCTCCCCCTGTTCCCCCCTGTAAAATTTTACTGTGCTTTAGGTGGAAGTTTACAGCACAGATTAGTTTATCATTCAAAAATTTATACATAAATTGTTTTGTGGCACTGGTCACGGTCCCTGCAGTGTGACAGCACTCTCCCCCTTTCCATCCAACGTTCCATGTGTCCATCCAGTTTTCCTGCCCTTTACTTCTTTCTTGTCTTGCTTTTGACAAGGGTTGCCATTTGGTCTCATACTGGATTGAACACATGTTCCTCACATGTGTAATTGCTTGTTTTATATACCTGTATATGTCTGAAAAGTGAGCTTTTGGGAGTGACTTCAGTTCTGAGTTAGCATGGTGTCCAGGGGCAATAGTTTGGGGGTTTAGCTGGTCTCTGTCAGACCAGTAAGTCTGGTCTTGTTTTGTGAATTTGAATTTTGCTCTACATTTTTCTATTGCTTTGTCTGGGACTCTGTTGTGATCCCTGTTGAAGTCAGTAGTCAGTGGTGGTCAGCTGGGCATCATCTAGTTCTTCCAGACCCAGGCTAGCAGAGACTGTTGGTTCATCTGCTCCTTTAGTCTTTGGGGCTAATATTTTCCTTGTACCTTTGGTTTTCTTCATTCTCCTTGTCTCTGAATGGAATGCTACTGATAGATGTATCTTAGATTTCATCCCACGTGCTTTTAAGACCCCTAGTGCTACTCACCAAAGTAGATTATACAACATTTTCTGTATGAACTTTGTTATGCCAGTTGCTAGATGTCTCCGGAGACCAGTCCCCAGGCCTCAGCCTCAGCAACTTGGTTCTCAAGGTGTTTAGATGTATTTAGAAAGCTGTTGTGACTTTGCGTTGGTCAAGTTGTGCTGACTTCCCCTATGCTGTGTGCTGTCTTGCCCTTCACCAAAGTTGACTCTTGTCTACTGTCTGGTTAGTGATTTTTCCCCCCTTTCCATCCTTTTCCTCCCTTGTAACCATCAATGATTGTTTTGTTTATGTCTGTGAACTTGTTCTTGAGTTTTTATAATAGTGGTGTCATACAGTGTTTGTCCTTTCGGAACTGACTTCACCCAGCATAATGCCCTCCAAATGCATCCATGCTGTGTGATGTTTGTGCATTCATCATTGTTCTTTATCATTGCTTAGTGTCCCAATGTGAGTATATTCCGTAATTTGTTTATCCATTCATCTGTTGTGGACACCTAGATTATTTTCGTCTTTCTGCTATTGTGAATAACACTGTAACGAACATAGATGTGCATATGTCTACTGTATGATGGCTGTTATTTCTCCAGGATACATCCCTAGGAGTGAGATTGCTGGCTTGTGTGGTATTTCTGTTTTTTAGCTTTTTAAGGAGGTAACACATCCTTTTCCAGAGTGGGTTGTATCATTTTTTATTCCTACCACCAGTGAATAAAAGTGCCAAACTTCCTGCATCCTCTCCATTTATTGTTTTCTGATGTATTTTATTAGTGCCCCTAATGTTGGGGTGAGATGGCATCACACTGTAGTTTTGATTTGCATTTCTGTAATGGCCATAAACATTTCTTCATGTGTCTGTCAGACACCTGAATGTTGTCTTTGGTAAAGTATTTGTTTATATCCTTTGTCCATTTCCATTTTTTAATTAGATTATTTATCTTGTTGTCATTGAGGTGTCAAAGTATTCTGTAGATTCTAGAGATTAGACCCTTGTCGCATATGTTGTACGTAGCCAAAATTTTTGTTCCCAGTCTGTAGGTTCTCTTTTTACTCTTTCAGTAAAGTCTTTTGTTGCATGCAAGTATTTATGATTTTTAGAAGTTTCTGGTTATCAAGTTTAATTTTTTAGTGTTTATATATTGGTAGTTGTAGTTTGTATTGTATCTGTGCTATGTATTAGGGCCTCTAGTGTTGTCCCTATTTTTCTTTCATAATTTTTTATCATTTTAATTTTTATATTTAGGTCTTTGATTCATTTTGAGTTAGCTTTTGTGTATGATGTCAGGTATGGGTCTTATGTCATTTTTTTACAAGTGAACATCCAGTTGTGCCAGCACTATTTGTTAAAGAGACTGTCTTCCCCACTTAGTAGACTTGGGCCCTTTGTCAAATACCAGCTGCCTGTAGATGGATGCCCTTAACATCTGTGTTCTCAAATCTAAATCCATTGGTCATTGGTGTCTGTCATTGTGCCAGAACCATGCTGTTCTGACTACTGTGGCTGTGTAGTAGTTTCTAAGACTAGGTAGTGTGAGACTTCCCACTTTGTTACTGTTCTTCAGGAATGCTTTACTTATGGCGACCCTTGACTTACTTACCTGGGGCCTCTTTCCACATGAAGTTGGTGATTAGTTTCTCCATCTTGTTAAAGAATGCTGTTGGAATTTGGATTGGAATTGCATTGTATCTGTAGATTGCTTTGAGTAGTACAAATATTTTTTTCACAATGTTGAGACTTCCTATCTGTGAACATGGTATATTTTTACGTTCAGGTAGGTCTCTTGGTTTCTTGCAGTGCTGTTTTGTGGTTTTCTTTGTATAGGTCTTTTATGTCTTTGGTTAGGTTTATTCCTAAGTATTTTATTTCTTAGGGGGCCCATCTCCCCCTTTTTATAACCATGATGGGAATAGAATGTTGATTACAAAGAGAGACACTGGAAGATATCAGCAGGCACCTTCACAAAGGGAATGTCCACATGTAACTTTCACAGCATAGATTTAAAAAAAATATATATGATTGTGCTATCAATGACAGCAACAAAAATATAAGATGGCATTAATATTAAAATTGTGAAGTGGTTTTTCACTAATGCAACCCTCTAATAACCCTATGTTTCAGGTGTCTTTGCTGATGGAATAATGTTTGGGTCCATATCTGGTACATACTTGTAATCAGTTTTAGTGTTGCTGTGAGTTGGATCCGACTCGACGGCACTTGGCTTGGCCGTAGTAACAACACTTCTGTGCTAACATTCTTTTTGCATAAATGCATAGTTGGAAAGCTCTCAGACACGGAATAGAAAGAAAAGATAGAGGGCATAAGTTATTCTTTGATGTCTAACAAATGTCTTTATTCCATTTAAATTTTGCTTTCCAATCCCGAAAGACTTCCCAAATCACTGACCTTTTTGTATATATTGTGAAGAAACTTCTTGGTGTTATTTGCTGGAGCATATATATACTCTGTAACATTTGGAAGATGTGCAGACGTGGTCCAGCTCTCTGTTGTGTGGACTGTTGCCAGCGTTGCAGGACTGCTTGGTGTCCCTGCCTCCCTTTGTGTGC
Source organism: Heterohyrax brucei (assembly GCA_028571685.1). Classification (NCBI taxonomy): domain Eukaryota; kingdom Metazoa; phylum Chordata; class Mammalia; order Hyracoidea; family Procaviidae; genus Heterohyrax; species Heterohyrax brucei. The sequence continues at coordinate 73,447,094 of CM053156.1, forward strand.
CCTTGGTGCTCTCCCTGCCCTGAGACAGCTATCACGTGTTCCCACACATTTACACAGTGTCCTCTAGGTGGCGGTGCAGCCCTGTTGAGAATGTCAAGTTTTGGCAGGGAGAAATGTGGTAGGCATTCCAGCCAGGCAGTAAAAAGATGAGCAAAGCTTGAATGTGCATCTGTTCACTTATACAGTGAGTCTGGTTTAGCTGTTGGGTGAGGCATAAAGGGAAAGAGTGAATTCACTGATTCAGCAAGTATTTAAGTACCTTCTGTGTGCCAGGTACTGTTTTGGCACTGATGCCATATATACTGTCTCCAGAATTTCCCACTCTTTTGTTTAAGCACCCATTTGTCAAGACTGCCAAAGGAGTGTCAATATTGCGGGACTTAATTAACGAAGCCATGGACGTGAAACTGAAACGCCAGGAGGTGCAGCAGCAGCAGGTTGACCAGGAGGAGGAAGAGAACTCAGTGAGTGACAGGCCTTGGTGTGGGCCTTGGGCATCTGTGTTTGTTATTTCATATTGCAAAGCCAGGTAAGAGGAATGGGAAAGGATGGATCAGCGTGGAGCTGGAGACCCTGCTTGCGTGACTGCCTCCTATCCTAGACCAAAGCTGGTTGGGGCATTGGGTCTCATCATGCTTAATCTATAATTGCTCTTCTTCCAGTGGCTTATGGGGCACTTTTACATTTTAATCTCTTGCTACCGTATCTTGTATTCAATTAACTTTTAATTCAGAAGGGAGAATGCTCAAGGCTGAGACTTGATTCTTCAGTGTCCTACTGGGCATCTACAGTCCATACTAAGCATGTAGCTTTTATAGTTACAGTCCCTTCAGAACCCTGAGATTCCAGGGGTGCTTATCTCAGCTTCTTAGGGCAATGTTGCAGATCTCTACTAAGAAGAAGGGAGTGAGGGGAGAGGAAGAGTGCCCTTTTAGGGCTAGATGCGCTGTTCTCATGTATGTAACTCTCTGATCTTTGCATGAGAGTGCTCTCAGTCCTGCAAGGTCAGTTTAGAACGTAAATAAGTGTCAGAACCAGAAATAATGTACAGCACTAGGGGCAAAAGTCCCTCCAAAAACTCAGAATCTTCGGATCCCATTAACCTTAATTTGAGATTCTCTCCTTTCACAGGAGGAGGATGAACTGGATTCTGGGACGATGGTTCGAGCAGTGGGTGATGATGACATGGGCACTGTCCGCGTCGCCAGCACCATGAGTGATGGAGCCAATACCATGATTGAGCATGACGACACGTTGCCGTCACAGCTGGGCACCATGGTGATCAATGCGGAGGACGAGGAAGAGGAAGGGACTATGAAGAGTAAGACTCTGATTCAGGGTGCCGACTGCTCTGACAGACTGTGCCAGCATAGAGGAGACAGGTCCCCCTGTTCTCTGTGGTCTCTGTCTCGAACTCCCTCTTCTTCTGCCACCAGCAAAGGTTTTGGTGGGGTGGGGAGTGCTGAGGAGGGGTCCTCTTGCATGTGGATCACAGACAAGAAAGGATAAGCAGTGACAAGGGGCTTCCTTTGAACTTGAACAGCCAGTCTGTCCTTAAATGTTAGCATTTTCTTCTTTTTCACCGTGATTCCTGGAGGCAAGCACATACATTGTTTGCAAGCATAATTCAACTCAAAGTATAAAGAAGTTCTGCGCTACTTACGTTATATCTTCAGTCCGTTTTCATGACCCTTTGTTTTTCTAACCAAGGGTTACCAACACCTAATCCATTACAGAGAACTGGGCAAGTTTAACAGTCATCCAGTCCCTCCTAGTTGAATCCTATCTTGGCCTCTTTTCTTCTGGTCTTTGTTTTTTCCTGTGACTAAGGCCCAGCACCTTAGCTTATATTTTTCCTGCTCCAATTCCAGAATCACCCAGGTCTCCAAGGAGTTCTGGTAAACATTTCATTGAAGAAGCCGATTTAGAAACCAAGATCGTTGCTTCTACAGTCTCTTAGCTGATAGAGCTAGGAAACATATATATGTATAGAAACCCACACATACACACACCTCTGTATTTTTTATCTGTCCATTTGCGTGTATGTGTATGTATGTATGTATATACATATATGAGAGTGTATGTGTCTATATGTATGTGATTTTATAAAATTGTGAGTCCATTATGATGTCTGCCTCCAGTGCAGTACTGTCTAATTGATTCTAGCCTTCCCTCTTTCTTTCTTTGTAGCTTGTTACTTCTGTCTCCCTGCATTGAAGTGTATTGTGGTATATGCAGTTTACCTTTTTCTTCCCAACCCTAGGGTACCTGTAAAGTACCTACAGAATTATTAGCACATACTCCTGAGAGAAACAAATTAACCAGCTAGAATACAGTGTCTGTGTACAGTTCTCATTGTCTTTAGCCTCAGTATCCAGCCAAAGCACTGTTTGTAAAGTTAATTGGGTCAGCTGCTTTCTCCCCCATGCTGTTATCAGTGTAGTTATGTAAATTCATTTGCAATATAATTAGATTTATTTGTCACAGTCTACATTCTACTTTAGAATCATTGGCAGTAGGATCACGCTGCTCGGTGCCTTAAAGTCGGCTCTGCCTCACGGCGGCCCTGTGTAGAAACAGAGCAGAACCGTGCCTAGTTCTGCGCCAGCCTCACAATCGTTGCTGGGTTTGAGTCCGTCATTGCAGCCACTGTGTCAGTCCATTCATCTCACTGAGAGTCGCCCTTTTTTTTGCTGACGCTACAAGGCGTGATGTCTTTCTGTTGTAACTGCCTCCTGTAAATTAGAATTCTGAACTCAGCACCGCCTTATAAATCCCGTTTTTCTCTCCTTTTATCAAAGCGTTGCAGGAGTTCTGTACAAAAAGAGCTTTTACAAAAGCTTCACAAAAGGAACATCAGGCCCTGTGCTAGGCTCAGAATTCTTCTCTCATTCAGGGCTCTTAAGTTATGTTTTATCCCCTAAACTTAATATATAAAATGCTCTAGATATTCGGTGTTTGGTGTTACCTAAGTTATGAAGTGAATGCTAGTTGCTAACTTTAGTGTTTCTTTCTTTTGATTTTTTCAAGTAGCCAGTGTGATTTATTAGGAAAATTTGTTTTGCAGTAATGAGCTGTTGACCCTTAGTGCTACTTGTTTTAATGGTGTTTAATTATGCAGATGATTATAATCATTGTGCAGTATAACGTGCCTGACCCACATGTGTTGTGAGGCACAGTGTCATGGAAAATCTGTTCTTTTTTATTTAAGGAATTAAGTTTGTTCCAAATGGAATTTTTGTATTTCAAGTGCTAATTAATTCCATGAGTTGTTTGTTCTTTTCAGTTTCTGAGCTTGGACAGTTTTAGTATTTCTAATGGGAAACATGCATCTTTTATTATCGTCCTAACAAGAACCATTTAAAACCCCCTCAGCAGTTACAGACTGAATGGCATCAAATAAACTCAGTTCATAAATAAATTGCTGCAGGTTTCGTAATTCATATCTGGGGACACAGGTTTAACAGGGTTGACAGTTATTTTTCAATCTTTACCTTTTGTTGTTTCAAAAGTTACTTTAACATTGTGGAAAATTAAAACGTATGCAGTTACAGAGAATAATATCATGAATCCTTACCTGTGTCCCTGGGATTCCAGAAGGAAAAGGTAGGTGGTTTTTAAAGGGGGTCCGTCTCTGATAGACAAATGCTGTCGTTACGCTGGAGGGAGTATGTTTGGGTTTTGTCTGTCTGAGTCTGTATTAAGGAGTCACCTTGTGGGTGGCAGGAGGAGATTTGATGGGGAGTGCAGGGGTAAGGTGTGACTGCTGTATAAGAGACCACAAGAACCTCTGTAAGAACTAGGGTAGTAAACCATGGCCCACGGTACTTTGAAAACGCTTGTCTGGACTAAGTATCAGTTTGGAGGTTTAGGAAGGCTTTTTCTATTTGTCTTACTATCTTTTTTTTTTTTTATTTGTTTTTTGATAAGGACTCTGGAAGAACCTTGCTTGCTTGTTCCCAGGAACTGAAGGTGCATTCCTAAGGTGACTGGATCTGTGATAATTTTAGGATGATTTTGCTTTCTGTGGGCCAGCAGGGGGAGCTCTGTAATAGCCGATGAGTTGACATGGTATTTCTGTTGACATGCCCAAGCCTCCTTTCTGTGGTAGGCTTTATCCTAGGTCAAGACTGTTACTTATTTTTATGCTGAGTATCCACGGCAACACTAGGGCAGTGTCTCTGTTTTCTCTAGATAGGAGATTGGGGTGCCTCATATTTGGCAAAGTAGTTGACAATGTTGCTTCTTCCATCCCAGATTTTCAGTGGACTTGAGCCAGAGGCGGTATCTTTCTGCAGTGTGATAACCGCTCATGTAGTTTTCAAACCATTATTGCCCCAAATGGCAGGATGCAAGTAATTGAATAATACGTTTGTTAAAACTAATAGCTCTTGTGCAGAACTGACTTAGGAGAAAATTAGTATCAAAAAACGTGTTAATAATGACACTTCATAGCTTTTGCTGCTTAGTCAGCTCTTTAGTTTTAACTGTATTTATTTCAGTGTGACTACAGAAAAGTCTCATTTTTTCCTTAAATAATCTTTGTGCTTCTTCCTTTTTTTTTTTTTAAGTCTTCTTGTTATTAATGTGTAGCTTTTATATTTTGGGTACTTATTAGTGTTTTTTTTTTCCTCCAGTTATGTGCATTGCCAATATTTTCTGCCTGTTTGCAGTGTTTCTTCTTAGACAGTAACTTTTATTTCTGTGTTGTTAGATTTATCTGAATTTTATGATGTAGTGTGTGTGCATTTTATGTCTTATTTAGGGAAGTCTTGGCTACCTAGATGCCTTAAAAATTGTCTTCCTTTTACCCCCGCTAAAAGTTGTGAAGTTGTACTGTTCACATTTAGAGCTTTGTTCAGTATACTGGGAATTTGGTTTTGTTTATATGACCTGTAGTCTTCTTACTTTTTTTTCCCTCTGACAGACTGACTTCCTCCTTCTGCTCAGATTTGGTCCTCTGATGTTTTCAGGTCTTCCTTGACCGTCTATTTAAACACATTCCCCTTCTCCTTAATTCAATATAGATTATTAGTTAAGCCTATGAATTATTTAGAAGTGCTTTTTAAAGATGACATGATTTTTAAAACTATTTTTAGTTTTCAAGTTCAGAGAATAATGGCCCAAGAATGTGCTCTGTGTAATATCACTTCTTTGGCATTTCCTTAGAACACTGTAGCCTAGTCTATCATTAATTTTTGTGTGATAGTAGGCAGAAAAGATTGTATTAGGTGGACGGCTGGGTGAAGGGATAGATGGATAAAGCACATGGAGTAAAATTTTACCTTTTGGGAATCTGGTGAAGCATGTCTTGGTAGTTTTTATAATTTTATGACTATTTTGAAGCTTGAAATTGTGTCAACACAACACATGAAATGACTTCTGTAATGCATGATTTTCAGTTTTATGAAATAAGCTTTGAGAGACTAATTCGGATAGTTGGTAAATTTGAAGAGCTTTACCTAAGAGCAGAAATAGTCCACCTAAGAGTCTCCTAATCATATGGTATCTTGAGTCTATTAGTTACTACTCTCTGATTCAGGTATTGTTTCAGTCATTAATATTAATTAAAAAATATGTGCTTTTGAAAATCTGTATTATAAAAGTCTAGGAATATTATTGTTCTTACTATCTATCATCCAGAGTAATATATTGGCACTGAGTACCATTAGTAGTGCTGTGAAAATAATGAAATTTGTGTACACCTTGTCTTCTGTGTATTTTGTATTAAATTGTATGTGTTTTCTTATTTTTGGTTGTGTCCTTAGTATGCAGAAAAATGGTTTCACCTTTACCCATTCTTAGACAAACATCTTTTTTAAAGGAAGAGAATTTCTCCTTCTGTTTAATCTGGTCACTGTCAAATAGGATGCTACTAGTATTTAGGAGTTTAAATGAAAACTGGGAATTCAATATAGAGAGACTCCAAACTTTCAAAAATATATTAAAAATATTTGGGTACATAAAGTTTGTATTTGAAATAAAAAAAACAAAAGGGCAAGTTTTTTTTTTTTTTTTAGAGAGTTAATCTGGTAGCAGCTGAGATAGTTGATGTGGTTGACTTGCACATTTTATAATTCAGCAATTAAGTGTTGTTGCCCTATGTAAGGAATGACAGGCCAGGGGATGACCACTGGTGATAATGAGTCCTCTACTAGAGATATGTCATGCGACAGTTCCCTCTCCTAAGACTCGCGGTCTGTAGTATCACGGTCATCTTGTCTTCGTTGCATTCCCAACAGATGTCTGGCCACCCAACCACTGTCTCACCTCCAGGCTTAACTAGGACAGTGGGAGCCAGGACTTGGAGTACTGCACGGAAAAATTGTTTCCCCTATCTCATGCCTTACAAATTAGACTCTGAACTAAAAGGAGCAACTGGATAATTTCTCTTTAAAACCCACATTTTGCTCATAAAACTACAATTTTTACTCTAGAGCAAGTGAATCTCTTTGAAACAGAATTCTAAAGCATAGAGGTATAATTAGAGAAACTCAGAAGCATGTTTCAGGTAAATTACTGTGATAGTATCATGCCTTTATAGTCCCCCAGAAGGTCTTTAAGGCTTCTGAAAGCACCTGTGGTTGCTGTGTGTGTCCTCATATTAAACCAAGGCCAGGCTCCTGTTGGCATGATTCTGTTTCAACATCGTACATCAGATACCAATTTTAGAGTTGTGTAAGTAGAAATTCTTGACTCACAGCCTGTTTTGTTTTTTTTGTCCACCTGCAGTGGTTTGAAAGAGGATATTGTAACATTGCTTCCCTCGTGTTTTATCTGTCTTACTCTCTTCGACTCAGGTTATAGCATTTGCAAATACAGTAATTAAGACCTAAAGCGCTACAGGTATTTTAACATTTCTTTTACCACAATAGCTTTACTGTCCAGTTTCTGATCCCTCCAGGGTTTTCTTTCAACTATCATCAGAGAGTATTAAGTGTCCAGGTATCCTTGCCACTCACGGTTAGCATCATAGGAGAATTGCAGATAGCATCAGTGGAGTTATACATACCAAAGCTAAAAACTTAAAAACTTAGTTTTGCTGGGATCATGTTTCTGAGTAAGACCAAGAGAAGTAAAAAGGAATAGTGGGAAAACACTGATTTTGGAATCATGGGAAAGCACTGATCTTGGAATCAGTCTTGGGTTTGAAATTTGGTTCAGGGTCTTATAGACTGAGTCACTTTGGGCAAGTTATTTCCATCTTTTGAGCCACAGCTTTCTAGTCAATAAAACTGAAGCATAAAGCATCCTGCTTTGTAAGGTTGCTGGGAAGATATGTGATAGTATGTGTAAAATGCATAACATATAGATGCTCAAAAATGATGGTGGATACTATAATGAATATGAGAGTGGTGTCTTCACTGGACCCACAGATTCCTTTAGCCAGGACTGTTTTTCTGCATCTTTTCTCTTGCTGCCTATGCTTTTGGTTTTTACAGTTGGCCTTACTGGTGTTTCCTGATTGCCATCTCCATCTCTGAGCTAATTAGCATGAAAACAGTTGCTCCGAGGGAGGGTCACTTGTCCATTTCAGTTATGTCTTATAAATGTGCTGAGAAGAGAGAGGGAGTGTGTGTATAAACGTATGTGTGTTCTAAATTCCATGGCAATAAGATGATAGATGTTTTGCGGATCTGTCAAGAAGCTCAGAATACAAGATGGCAGATTTTAAAGGAAGCCAAACCTCACATTTACATGAGCTTGCCTTTGTGAAGTTTCAAACTCTTATCTTAATACTGTGGAAATTGTGACTTGGCTAGATTTGCTCCCATCCCTGAAAGATAATTGCTGTGGCTTGCTGTGTGTTTTATCACAAGCTCCCTTCTGGGCGAGATTTGCAGTAGAAGCACAGACATCTTGGCATTTAGACCTTTCTCACAGTTGCACAAATAATCCAAGGTCATCCTTCCAGAGTGGAGACCAAATCCTAATTGTTTGTGCAGTGTTTCTAATTGTCTCCAGATGTTGGGCACACTTTTATCTTTGCAAACCATTAACATTCTTGATTCTTTTGGGATGAGCCAAAAAGCACAGACTCTCGGTGCCTGAAAATTCATTCACATCACCCTGCCAGACCACGTATTAGAATATGAAAGTACCAGATCTCAGCGTGACTTCGGTAAAGGACTCAAGGCCTCAATTTTGGGAAAGAGAAAGCACTCCAGTATAGTCATATTGGTAAAAAGAGAGTCAACAATAAGCAGCGGAAAGGTATATTTTCCAAGAGAGGGCAAGAGCATAATAGTGATCTGCATCAGTCTTGATCAGTTAGCAGAATATACGTGTTTCTCTGGTGCTGTAAGCTGTTCTGACCTGCCTACTCGTGTTCATCAAGAGAATGGAGATGCATTTTGATATATGGATTTAAATGGATCTGTAAAGAAAAAATAGATGATCAGTCTTAACAAATTTAACAACTTGGAATCAGTGTTGGATAAAAATGAATATTTAGTGTCAGCCAAGCAGTTTTTATTAGGTAGTCACTGTGTGTTATTTCTGTGTAGTGTGTAAAAAACAGATGAGACATTGATTGCTGACTAGGAACTTGTACATTAAGAGGGGAAGATGTCATTTGTCGCTGTCACCCCTATTTAACATTTATGGATGCCTACCGTACTGTAACTGCTCTGATTCCTTCTGCTTGTGGAGCATTACTGTAGGTGTTTCAGTAGTGGCATTTGATGATGTTGTTTAGTTGAGGAGCTGGGACCTCTCCATGTAAAGAGGTCAGATGCTGGGTAAATGGTACAGAAAAGTGTTAAGGATTTATAAGAAGGAAGGCTGTGACCTGCAGAAAGTCTGGGGGAGGGCATCGAGACATGTACGAAGACAGAAAGGTAGAGATGTATGTGCAGTGTGCGGCTTGGCTGAAGCAGTGGATTCATGCAGTGGAGTAATAGAAGGATGTGGGTGATGAGTGAGTGTTAGAGAGCCTTGAATACCCAAGTAGAGAGCTGGAACGTGGTACTGTAAAGACATTTTGGTCAGAATAAGGTTAATGACAAAGCAGTTTTTTAGGAACATTAGTTGGATGACATGGAGTTTGAGGAGCCTGGAGAAGGTAAGACCCATTAGGAAGTTCTTGCAGTCATCAAGACGTAGAGCAGTTGTGTCTGTAAACCTCATGTATCTTTTTAAACACACTGTCCCTATTGCTCTAGCTAGTAACTCTTTGAAATTTGGATTTACATCTCTCTGAATAGATACTGTATACAGCTAGAGCACCACTGCTCAGAAATCAAGTGAATTCACATGGGGTCACTTACTGAAGCTGGTTAACTGGAGGAATTATTCCTATCGTGCTTCCACGGAATCATATAATTAGCGATTCCAGCAGTTTCTAAGTGGCTTCAAAGAACATTCAAGGGAGTATTTATGGCCACACGAAGGGACTTGGATAATAACTCGTGTAATTAAATGAGTTAGTACATGTAAACCCTTTGGAGGACTACTTGAGTTATTTTTTTCCTGCAAATATTTATACACGAGACAGAGAAGAAAATGCAGGCAGTGCCCAGTGCTCGTTCAGACAGAGCAAATTATTGTTAAAGTAGAAGAGTTATTCTTATAAAGGCTAAGGAATCAGTAGGTTGACAGTTACAGTTTACTTACTGGCAATCAGAAAATGAGTGTTGGAAATGGAAGGGCATACAATTTAAGGCCCAGCAGATGGTCATTCCAAAGGAAAAGATGGGCTTCAGTCTTTTGTCAAACTGCTCCCCAGTTATGACTGCCTTGGCATTGTGCATTTGCTCAGAAAGATGAACAAACAGTAGAAAAAAGGGATCATTTTGCTTTTTAAGAAATTGGGTAACTGATGTACAGTAAAGGTGGTGAAAGTCATAACCTGTATAAGGTGGAAACCTGTCGGAGGAGGAAAATGCAAACATTTCCTCTTCTAGAGGAGCTCTAGAGAAGTGGCAAGACTGGACTCTTTCACAGGGAGAGAACCAGTGAGACCCAGACAAACAGGGCAATCCTGTTGAGTTCTAGCTGTCATGGTTTCACTGTGTAACTCATGTACCATACAGTCCACTCATTTTATGGCTTTTAGAATAGTCAGAGTTGTTGAACCATCACCACAATCTAACTTTCCAGAGGTTACTGTGTTTTAAATTGTATGGCATTTCACATATCATAAAATTCACTGTTTTATGGTGTACCATTCACAGGTTTTTAATATAGTCACAAGGTTGTATAGCAGTCACCACTATTGAATTCCAGAATTTTCATCACCCCAAAAAGAAACCTCAGTCCTGTTAGCAGTCACTTCCTTTTCCTCCGTCTTTCCATTCCTGACAACCACTAATCTACTTTCTGTCTCTGTGGATTTGCCTATTTTGGATATTTTTTTATAAATCATGTAGTATGTGACCTTTTGTGCCTGACTTTCACTTAGCATGATGTTTTCAAGGTTCATCCGTTTTATTGCATGTATCAGTACTTCATTCTCTTTTATGGAAACCCTGGTGGTGGTGTGGTTGAGTGCCAAGGCTTCCAACCAAAAGGTCAGCAGCTCAGGTCTACCAGGAGCTCCTTGGAAACTCTGCAAGGCAGTTCTACCCTGCTCTGTAGGGTCGCTGTGAGTTGGAATTGACTCAACAGTAGTGGGTTTGGCTATGTGGATGGAGCCCTGGTGGTGGAGTGGTTAAAAGCTACAGCGCTTAACCAGAAGGTCCACAGTTCACACCCACCAGTTGCTCCTTGGAAACCCTGTGGGGCAGTTCTAATCAGCTCTACAGGGTTGCTATGAGTTGGAAACAATTTCATGGCAACAGGGTGTATGTGGGGAGATATTTCACTTATCCATTTGCCAGTTGGTAGACATTTTGTTTTCTGGGTCTTTCAGCTTTCACATAGCATTTTCAGGGAAAAATAGGGAGGACGCTTGCATATGAATTCACTGCTTTGTCTGCCGGCTTTGACAGACTGTCTGCTTAGCTTGCCAGTGCTGCTTCAAAGAAAAATGAGCCAGTCTTAGCATGGAAGTTTATGCATTTCCTGTATCAGGTAAAAGAATCAGAGCAAGATGGGGTATTTCCAAAACTTCACTTCTCTTCTTAGTCTTGTCTCCTTATGGCTTCATGTTTCTCCTATCATCATTCAAATGAAAGTGTTCATTTCCTTAAAAAATACCATCGCCTGAGCTGAAACAGAAAGCCCACCAGCCAGCTGAGCCCTGGGGACAGCCCTGCCTTTAATCAGCATGGAATGGTTCTCTTCAGCTTTTCAGCAGTGCTGACAGGCTGCTGTCCAGCTGACTTGATCACCTGACTCCAGGGTTCTGAAAGAAGAGTTGAAAGATAAAGCTCCTGGGAATATTCCATTCCCTCCTGCTCTTTCTACACTCAGCTGGATGGCAGTCCTGACCTGTCAAGAATCTTTGCTGCATTGTGACATGCAGCTCACCAGACTTGCAACCAAATGATCGAGGTTTGAACCTTGACCTTGCCAGTTTCTAGCTGTGCAATCTTAGACAAGCTTCTCATTTATGAAATATGAATAATAATATGTACCTCAATATGGTCTGTGAGGAATGGGTGAAATTGCACCTTACTTGGCCCCTGATGGGTATATTATAAAGGATCTCTTGTGGTTCAGGTGGTTAAGTGCTCCCAGCCCAGTGCCACTGAGTCAGATCTGACTCATGGTTAAGTGCTCAGCTAGCTGGTAACCCAAAGGTTGATAATTTAAACCCATCAGCTACCCTATGGAGAAAAAATGTGGCAGTTGGTTCTACAAAAATTACAGGCTTGGAAACCCTATGGGGCAGTTGTCCTCCGTGCTGTAAGGTTGCTGTGAGTCAGAATTAGCTTAGTGGCAGCAGGTGTAGGCGTCTAATGAGTGAAAGCCTGAACCCGCCTACTTGACACAACAGCCATGAGGTTTGGATGACGACATCATTTGAAAGTCGCTAGTAGAAAGCCTGAAACTTAGGACGTAGTCAGTAAATATTAACTGAACTTGAACCTGAGTCGTGAAAGAACTCTTTTCATAGGTATGATGTGGGGTATCTGTGTGTGAGAGAGAGACAGGCATTGTATCAGTAGCTTTTGCTGCTTAACTAACTGCCCCCAAAGTTAGTGGCTTTTCGACAGTTTTATTTAATTCTGGATCCTGTAGGTTGGCCGCAGGTAGTTTGGCTGCTCTGGGCTGGCTGGCTGCTGTCTGTGGGTCAGCTGTGGAATAGCAGCAGCAAGTGAGGCTGGCTGATTTGTGAAGGCCTCAGCTGAGATTAGGTCTCACCGGCTAGCAGGCTTGCTCAGGTTTACTTATGTGGTGGTGGAATACACATTCACCTCCAATCTGTTTGTTATAGTCTCATTGGCCAAAGCAGTCCCATGAGCCAGTACTGGGTCCTTGTGGGCAGGCACTACTCAGGAACACAAATGCTAGGAGGAAATAATTGTGGCTGTTTTTGCAAGAACTTTTTGCATTAGACACTGATCATGTTAGTAATACAGGTTTGTTTACCAAGAATCATGACCAATATATAAGATCATACTAAGAGCAGGGCTGCAGTTCACGGTGTTATTAAGGAATGCTGTCCCCTCCATATCAACTTCCTCCTGCAGTGGTACACCGTCACACGTAAAGAAAAAAGCAGCATAGTATAAGCGTTTCTGGAATCACTCAACACACGTATCGCCTAACTGTATTTGAATGTGTGGTGTTTCTTGCCATTTGCGGTGGCTTCTTCTAACAGTTGATTCGGCTGTAGTTAGGTGAAATTTTTTCATAACCTGCATCTGTAGAAGATATTTTTTTACATTTGGGCCAGGAAAAATTTAGTCACTTCATCCAGTTGTTTAAAAAAAGAAGAATCAGAAGCAGTCATGTCACTGAAATACTTGTTAATTGAATTCTAACTTTTGGTGTGGTCTCTGGCTTATGCTGTATAAATCTGTTTTCTGACATAGCTTACAGGCTATCATTTGCCCCTCTAGGGGTAAGGACTTCTTTTGACCGATGATTAGTGGCTGGGTTATAAATATATTTTTATAAGCTGCTGCCAAATTATGGAATCATGGAATTTTCAAAGTTGCAAGGAATGTTAGTAAATAACCTGGTCCAGTGTTTTCTTTTTGCAGATTGAGAAACTTTTGATTTTCTTAAGATCGCATAATCAGGAAGATCTTTGAAAATCCTAGGCTAGGAAATTTTCCTAGTGTATTGTGCTGTTCCTAGAATCAGTTTTAGCTTTTTGTAATTGTGTACATGCAACCTTTTAGCTAATAATTCACTACAGTTCAATTTCTAATGCATGTGTGACTTTTGCTTCAAAGGTATGTATGAATATACGACTAGATTACAAGTTATTACAGAATTCACTATAGTTTTTGAAAGTTTGGTTTTTAATAGATGTCGAGCTTAATAAGGCCACTAATATTGATATCAAAGGGTGAAAGCCAAGAAACTTTGTAGAGAATTTCTCACTTCTGACCCTGAGTTGTTGAAAGAGACCAAGAACAGTGTTTTGTCTCCTCAAATACTAGAAAGCTTTAAGTGACTATCATCAAACGAGAAAAACTCATCTAAGGAGAAAGCAAATGTCCTTGCTTCCTCATCTTCACTGATAGACAAATGCACGTATTCTAGCTTACAGATGTACCTTTGATTTTCCTGACATGGTTTAGAATTAGGCCCCAGAAATGATATCTTTAGGTTTCGTCTTTGGTTTAAAGACTTGAATTTCTGCAGTCCAGCTGCAGTGCAACTGAAAGGAATTGATGAAGCACCGTCAGAATCTGCTGTAGTGATTACACAATTTTCATTTTGTGTATGATACTTTTTTTTAAAAAAAGAATAATGTCCTTATGTTTTCTTTACATTTCTTTTTTTTAATGTTTGATTGTGACTTAAGAACAATTTTACAGTCCGTATAGTTCTGCCATAGAACACCCAGAACTTCCTGCCTATTCTATTCTAGCTGCTGCTGCCCCTCACCCCCCATGGTAACACACTTCCCCTTTTCTTTGGAATTTGCCATGACCTCTCAGCTGAGGTCTGGCCCCCGTACCCAATCTTCTCAGCTCTAGGGGAAGAGCCTCTCAGACAAGCTAGTGTGCATATTTAAAGGTTTGTTTGTTGCCAGCCTCACTGTATGTTTTATATAGTCCAGTCTTTGTCTGGGGAGCTGACCTGGGTGCTAGATGTGGTTTGGGGGTTTGAGCATGTGGTCTGGAGGCCATGCTCCCAGGGGTCCCTCCATTGAGAAGGTAACATTTCTTTCTATAAGTTGCCGCTTTATTTATGAACTCATTTCTGTCATTTCTCTGTACATGTATTTCAAGAAAAAAAAACAAAAACCAAACCTACTGTCGAGTCAGCTGTGACTCACAGAGACCCTATAGGTCAGAGAACTGCACCATAGAGTTTCCAAAGAGCGCCTGGTGGGTTTGACCTGCCGACCTTTTGGTTGGCAGCTGTAGCGCTTAGCTACTGTTCTCCCAGGGTGTCCACATGTATAAAGGTGGGTGGATCAACAGACCTGCAGTGACAGAAGTACTAAGTGGTGTCTCCAAAGAAAGGAAATATTCTTTTGGCGTGTACTTCTTAAGAAGGAAAATATTCTCTTTTGCAAACGCAGTCCACGTGTGAGGTGGTGATTTTTCTAAAGAAGAGCTTTCTCTTTTGTGCCAGGTTCCCCTCACTTTTAGAGTGTCACTGTGGGTGCACACATTCTATTTTGTCACTGTGTTTGTTTCAATGTTCCTAGAGTCCTTTTGAAATGTCCTCATTAGTTCTTAAGCACTTGCTTGCTTTTTTTGGTACAAAAAGATGTTCTAGGCTCATTTCGTCCTTTTCCTGCCCCAGACCTAAGAAGCACTGGTTCCTTTTAATGAGGAAGGTATTTGGAAACCAAGATCTAGGTGCTTCTGTGTGCTTATTGAAAATTAAGTGTCATTGCTTTGCTTCAAAGCCTTTCAATTTACAAAGCTTGGAAATACGTGTGTGTGTGTGTGTGTGTGTGTGTGTGTGTGTGTGTGTGTGTGTGTGTGTGTGACCAAAACCAAACTCACTGCCATCGAGCTGACTCATAGCAACCCTATAGGGCAAAGTAGAACTGGCCCATAGGGTTTCCAAGGAGTGCCAGGTAGATATGAACTGCCAGCCTTTTTGGTTAGTAGCTGTTGCACTTCACCACTGTGCCACCAGGGTTTATGTGTATATACCTACGTGTGTACATGCTGTTGTTAGGTGCTGTCCGGTCAGTTCTGACTCATACTGACTCTGGAACAACAGAAGGAAACACTGCCCTGTCCCATGCCATCTTCACAGTTGTTGTTAAGCTTGAGCCCATTGTTGTAGCCACAGTGTGAGTCCATCTCACTGAGGGCCTTCTTTCTGGCTGACCGTTGACCTTACCAAGCATTATGGCCTTCTCCAGAAACTGGGTGTTCCGTCCTGATAACATGTCCAAAGTATGGTAGATGAAGTCTTGCCATCCTTCTTCTAAAGCAGCAATCTAGCTATCTTTTTTCTGAGACCTAGCTGTTTGTTCTTTTGGCAGTCCGTGGTGTATTTGGTACTGTTCCCCTGCACCAGAGTTCAAAGGCATGGATTCTTCTTCAGTCTTGTTGCTCACTGTCCTGTTTTCTGATGTACGTGAAGCCACTGAAAACGCAGTGGCGCAGGTTTGGTGCACCCTAGTCCTCAAGTGCTATCTTTGCTTTTTAACACTGGAAAGAATTCTTTGGCAGCAGATTTGCCCAATGCAATATATTGTTTGATTTCTTGATTGCCTCTTCCGTGGGTGTTGAGTATGGATCCAAGTACAATGAAGTCCTTGACAACTACAGTTTTTTTTTCCATTTTTCATGATGTTGTTGATTGGTCCAGTTGTGAGACTTTTTGTTTCCGGATCCGACTCGACGGCACTTGGCACTTGGCTATGTTAAGGAGAGCCCTGATGGTGCAGTGGTTAAGAACTTGGCTGCAGACCAAAAAATTGCTGTGTCAAACTCACCATTTACTCCTTGGAAATCATATGGCACAGTTGTTCTGTGTCCTATAGAGTTCCTGTGAATCAGAATTGACTCAGTGGCAATGGGTTTTTTGTTTTGTTTTGTTTCATGTTAGCTATAATCCATACTGAAGGCTGTGGTCTCTGATCTTCATCAGATCAGTAAGTGCTTCAAGTCCTCTTCACTTTCAGCAAAGACACTTATGTCCTGTGCTTACCACAGATTGTTTATGAGTCTTCCTCCAATCCTGATGCTGCATTCTTTTTAATATAGTCCAACTTCTCTGATTAGTTACTCAGCATAGAGATCAAATAATCAAAAGCATATACACATTTCCTAATTTTAAGTCACGCAGTATTCCCTGGTTCTGTTCAAACAGCTGCCCTTTGATCTATGTGCAGGTTCCCGTTGAGCACAATTGAGGGTGATAGAATTCCCATTCTTTACAGTGTTATCCATAATTTGTTGTGATGCACACAGAAAAATGCCTTTGCATAGTTAGTAAAACACAGGTAAGCATCTTTCTGATATTCTCTGTCATCAGCCAAGATCCATCTGGCCTCAGCAGTGATATCCCTTGTTCCACGTCCTCTTTGGAATCTCCTTGAATTGCTGGCAGTTCCTGTCACTGTACTGCTGCGGCTGCATTGGACTGATCTTCAACAGAATTTCACTTGTATGTGTGATATTAATGATACTGTTTGATACTTTCTACATTCCACTGGATCACCTTTCTTTGGAATGGGCACAGATACGGATCTCTGCCAGTAGTTTGGCCAGGTAGCTATGTTTCCAAATTTGGGGGCATAGAGCACTTCCAGTACTCCATCCCTTTGTTGAAACATCTCCATTGGTATTCCATCCATTCCTGGAGCCTTGTTTTTCACCAGTGCTTTCAGTGAGCTTGGAGTTCTTCCATCCCCACCCTTGGTTCCTGATCACATGCTCCTTCGTGAGATGATTGAATGTTGACCCGTGCTTCTTGGTGCAGTGACTGTGTATTCCTTCCGTCTTGTTTTGATGCTTCCTGTGTCATTTAATATTTTCAATATTGCAGCTTGAGGCTGCATTTTTTTTTTTTTTTTTACTTCTTTCAGCTTGAGAAATGCAGTATATTCTTCCCTTTTGGTTTTATAACTCTAGGCCTTTACACATTTCATTATATACTTTGTTTTCTCAAGCTGCCCTTTGAAATCTTCTGTTTAGCACTTTTACTTCATTTCATTCTTTTGCTTTTTCTACTGTATGTTCAAGAGCAAGTTTCAGTCTTTTCTGACATCCATTTTTCCTTAGATAACTGATAATGAGCTCATATCAATACTTCCAGTTCAAATACAGTATCAGAAGGTTCTTCCATCCTGCCCCCATTTCATATTTTGATACTTACTTTGTCAATTCCCTTTTGTAGTAGTTGTGTGATTTTTATAGCCCTTCCTGCAGATTGTATGTTGTTAAGCTTTTGAATTTTGCTGATGTGAAATGTTAAGAATGGTACCTCTGAGTAATTTTGAGTTCCTGTTATGGCGAGTGAACCCAAGCTTGTTCTGATATATTTAAGGGCAAATTGGATATCTCTGTGTGTTTGCTCTGTTTTCAAGTCTTTAACTCATTTTTCTACTGTTTCTTTGTTTCTTCTTCCCTTGATTTTAGGACTTCTTTATTTATTGGGAGCTTACCTTCCTATTATATAATGAGTTCTTTTTTAAAAAAATATATTTCAAAAATACTCTCTTTTAGGAATTTATGATATTTGTTGTAAATATTTTCTTCCAAGTTATCATTAATCTTTTGTCTTGGCTGTCGTGTATGCATGCCTATTGCTTGTCAAAATTTATGATGTTTTTACCACACACAAGGTTTTTATTACATCTGGATTTTTGTCATAGTTAGAAAATTGGTTTCCACACCCAGGTTTTAAATGAATTCACACATGTTTTCTTCTAGTATTTATGGTTTCTATTTTTACAATTAGATCTTTTATCCATTTGGAGTTTTTATGATTTAAGGTATGAGGTATGGATCCAGTTTAATCTTTTTCCAAACAACTGACTGAGTAGCCATTTGGACTTTCCGTTTTGTTTCTGGCCTTCCTGTTCTGTTCAGCTTATGGTTCTATCTAGTTGAGAGATTTTGTACAAAAGCATACTGTCTGCAGCAGCAGTCAGACCATGTAGCTAGCTAGGTTATTAAGCCAGGTGCAACTGTTGTTTCTGTCACTGATCATAGATGTTGGAGTTGTTTGGCTCCAGCAGGCCGTGTGAACACTCATTTCATCATGTGGCTGATTTTGTATCCGTCCTCCCTTCTGGTAATCCCAGAGGAGGGCACTGATTAAAGTGACATAGCTTCCTGGCTTCTCAGCAAATCCCCAAGCTTCTGCTGTTATAAGTCTTGTTTTATTGTAGTTCCTGCAAACATGTCTTATTAAGTAATAACTTAAATTTAATTAAAAAATGAAAGACAATTAAAAAATGAATACCTCAGTGCTGAATATCACTATGGTCATCTTCGAAGCACTCCCCTTGGGAAGCTGTGCCTCAATGCCAGTGCCTAGTCTACTCTTCAAAGCAGTTTTGGAACTCTTTCTGGAATGACCATCAGAGCTGTCATCATACTACCCTTGATGTCCTGAATGTCATCAAGGTGTCTCCTTTCAATATTTCCTTTACCTGTGGGTCAAGTAAAAAGAAACTGGGGGCCAGATCAGGTAAGTAGGGAAGGTGTTCCAATATAGTCATTTGTTTACTGGCTAAAAACTCCCTCACAGGCAACATACAGTTAAGTTCATGAACCTGCCACCTTGCTGCCATGCACAATGGCCGTTCCAGAAAGAGTTCCAAAATTGCTTTGAAGGGTGGACTGGTGCTGGCATTGGTGCCTAGCTTATCAAGGGGACTGCTTTGAAGGTAACAGTAGTGACATTCAGCAGTGAGGTACATAGCACTTAGAGCAATTAAGTTTCTAGACTTAATTGTTGGACCTGGTCAAAGCAGAATTTACAACACATAGGAAAAGCATGTTGGATGATGAAAGGATGGACAGTCACACAGTACCAAAAACCATAGCCAAGTTCACATGCATTTTGGGGGGACACAATTCATAGCATTTTCATTACTGAGGGAAAGGGCAATATTAAACTACATGTATACAGAAAGTAGTAGAAAAGCTTCCTAAACCCAAACCAAAGCCCTTGCCAGTGAATCGATTCTTACTCATTGTAACCCTGTAGACAAGAGTAGAGCTGCCCCAGGGAAATTCCAAGGAGCACCTGGTGGATCTGAACTGTCAGCCTTTTGGTTAGTATCTGTAGCACTTAACCACTGCACAACAAGGGTTTCCAGAAAAGCTTTCTGTGCTTCTTGACATAAGAAAACTAACCACAGGCACGAAGATAGGTCAGCATGTGAAATAGGTCCATTTAGCTAGCTAGATTATTAAGCCAGGTGCAACTATTGTTTCTGTCATTGATCATAGCTGTTGGTTCAGCTTGTTTAAAGGTTCAACTTGAGGCTTCTTCTGCCACTCTCCCCTGACTACCCCAGCTTGCACAGTGATGCCAGCTTTTAGACACATGTGACTTTAGTCCCAGTTCTACTCATTTAATGCTTATATTGTACTGTCTTCTTAAAAAAATACATGTAAAGAAGTAAATGAAGTCACCCGTAGTCCTCCTATCAGAGACAAATGCTGTTAACATATTACTGTGTTTTTTTTCAGTCTTTTACTGTTTTGTCCTATGTGTTTTCTTACAGAATTGAAATTATATTGTGTGTAATATCTTCTTTTTGCCCCTTACCCTTTGTAAACCATTTGTAAATAACATTTTAAAAGTTACATGATATTTCAGAGTGAATGGATTGTGATTCACTTGTATTTTCTTTTTTATGCCTATTTTTCTCATTAATCCAATTAGATCATGAGATTATCAAAGAAAGTCACCCGACTATGTTATCCCTCCCTTGGGACCCCAGTGCTTTTGGAGACTGTTGCACATGGGAGATGCTAGATCAATATTTTTTGTTTGCTTCTTTGTTTTTTTGGAAACTCTGATGATGTAGTGTTAACAGCTACAACTGCTAACCAAAGGGTTGGCAGTTTGAAACCACCAGGCGCCCCTTAGAAAGTCTATGGAACGGTTCTGCTATATCCTTTGGGGTCGTTGTAAGTTGGAATGGACTCAATGGCAATGGGTTTCGTTTGGTTGTTGGTCTTTGTTTTCAATCTGAATATTTATTGGAACTGTTTGCTATCAAAGACCCCAAAAATGTTACTTGCAGCTTTTATTCAGATTCACGTCTTTGCATCTAGACAAAGGGAGATCTTTGCATGAGTTCTGAGGAGACTATAAGTCCTCCGAAATACTATGGGAAATACCTTGCGTGAGAGTTTGTGCATTTCCTCTGGTTTTCGGTAGATTCTTGAGGGAGTCTTTATCTACCAAAAAGAGCCACTGATGCAGAGACCTGCTTTTTAAGTGTATTTAAAATATGAACCTCCTTTTTCATCTTTTGTTTTTCTGGATTTTCAGGAAGAGATGAAACCATGCAGCCTGCAAAACCATCTTTTCTTGAATACTTTGAACAAAAAGAAAAAGAAAATCAGATCAACAGCTTTGGCAAGAGTGTACCTGGCCCACTGAAAAATTCTTCAGATTGGAAAGTGCCACAGGACGGAGATTATGAGTTTGTAAGTAGAGTTGGAGGTCAAGTGGTTGTGACTTTTGGGGGAAGTTATTTGAAATATTACACATCCAACTCTGCCAGCTTGCTGCAAAGGCCTGGGCAGTTCTCATGGCAGTTCTGTCCCCTCTAAGCATCTTTGGCAGCAGCTGCTGTGCTGAGGTCCTAGGATTTTGAGAGAACAGCATTTTGTCTGACATCTGAGCAGTTCTAGGACACCTGGTTGATGGTGGTATTATTTTTTTGGTTTTAAAAATCCTTTATTCACTTAACCATTTTTGTCTTCAAGAGTGACAAGTAATGGTAGAAGAAATATTCTGCCATCAAAAGCTTTAATTGTTTTCAGTAGTTTGAGGTCATGATTTTGTATTTAAGAATTAGACTGGAGAGCAGGGGATGGTATTTTGGAGGTCTGTTGTTTTGCTCACCCCAAAGCCCTGGTGGCACAGTGGTTAAGCACTGGACTGCTAACCAAAGGTTGACAGTTCTGTGGGGGTCACTGTGAGTTGGGATTGACTCGATGGCGGTGGGTTTTTTTTGGTTTCTGTTAATTTTAGGCTCTCTGAGATGACTCTGAACTTCTTATCAGAAGATGAATATTCATTTGTTCTAAACTTATGAAAAGCTGAGTGTGTTTTTCCTTTCTTTGCTGTGGAACGTTTTCCCTTCACCACAGGTGCTTAGTTATTACTGTTCATAGGGATTTAATGCCAGCCAAGTGCCGTCGAGTCGGATTTAATAAGTAGAGGCAATAAAAACTGTGCAGAAGCATAAAGTAAGGAATCTACATTACTTTTCTGAGTATTTTTAGAAAATAATTTTCTCTTGAGGAATTTATTTTTGCTTTTTTAAATTCTGTAGTTTGCTACTCGGCTGTAATAGTTCAGTTATTTGTAAACGAGCTTAGGGTGGTCCTTGAATTTAGATTCTGGGAAGCCTTTCTAATCCTGATACTCAGCTGACTGGTCTATAGGCCATAACTCAATTCCCATTATTGTAAAGTGTCAGAGATGTCAGTTTATACAGCTAATGATAGAAATCTTGCGAAGGCCAAAGTAATTCCCTTGAGGTTGTTGAACCAGTTAGTCACTGAACCCATGCTAGCATCCAGGTTCATTTGATTTGTCATTTATTTGTTCATTCATTTGTTCAGTGTTTTTTGAGCACCAGTGTGTATGTAATGCTCTTCTGGGAGTAGATAAGTGAACAAAACAGACAAATGTCCTTCCCCAGTGGAGCTCTCATTCCAGTAGGAGGAAAATAAAGAAGTACAATATTTAGTGTGTCAGATGGTGTTAGAGGTTGTGGAAATTCTTGATCAGGAAACGAAGGCTGTTTGAGAGGGAGGAGAACGCTCCAGCCTGCCACTGTTAATCAGAACAGAACCTCAAGGCTTGAACTGTTCTGCTTGCTCTTCCTCTTGCCTGTGGAGTTCTCATCTAAGGATTTGTAAGGGCTGGTTTTCTCCATTTAGCAAGTCTTTGGGGAAAGGTATTTAAATAACTGCCAGATACCTAATTGCATCATCATTGTGAAAGAATTTCTAGACCAAAATTTTCTTCTTTTTTTTAATATAGAAGTTAATAGTCTGAAAATTCCAGTCATTTTAGTCCTAACCATTGTTTTTGTGTCAGTTGTTCAGCATATGAGCACTTTCTTTTTGCTACTGTCTTTCTACACAGAGATTGTTGGCAGAGAACATGCTTTCATAAGCAAGCTACTTCCATGCAAGAGCTTTAGTAGGTTTTTAGAGAGAGAGCTTTTATTTTGGAAGCAGATGGCTGCTGGAGGTAGTGAGCCCTTGAGCACAGTGACTAGGTCAGCACATAGCCAACCCTCATTGTCCCTGATCCATACACGAGAAAGGGCCTGAGGCTCCCCTCTAAAGTATAAGTCAGGCTGGCAGCCTCCAGTCCATAGAGATTTCTGTGCTTTCTGTAGAGTGTTGAAAGTACTTTAATTCATTGCTTGTGTTCAAAAATAGATTTTACATAAAATGTTAGGTATATGGTTTATCTTGGAAACCCAGGTAGCTAGTGGGTTTGGGTTAAGTGCTATGCATACTAAATGAAAGGTCAGCAGTTCAGATCTGCCAGGTGCTCCTTGGAAACTCTGTGGGATAGTTGTGCTCTGTCCTATAGGGTCGCTATGAGTTGAAATCAGTTTGCTGGCAGTGGGTTTGGTTTTGGTAGTTTATCTTACAAACTTGGAAAATCGGGCCACAGCAGACCTGCTGGATTATAGTTGTCTAGTCAGGTAGTGGCTGCTCTCTGTGGGCATGACCTCCATAGGTCTCCCCAGTACCTGGCCTGCTTCTCGGTGTTAACTGGCTGAGCTGTCCGGCAGCCCTGAGCATTAATGCTGGGACCCTTCTGCTATGTCATTTGGATTCATATATGCCCACATTGCACCTTACCCAACCCATTCTGATGTTTAAGATGTTACTGTATTTTACCTTGTGATTTTCAAGAGAATTTATTGTCTTTTTAGAGAATTTCAGACTAACAAATGGAAGAAAATTGAGGTGGGGTGATACGTGAGCTGCTGCATTGAAAAGTACCGAGGCACAAATGAAAACGAGTTTTAATTCCTTCGCGTTCTTGATCCCTCACACATCTGTCGGTTTGTTATACTGTGAGATCTCACAGCTGGAAGCTATGCCACTGGTATTAAAATACCAGCAGGCTCACCCCGGGCTGACGCATTTAGCTGAGCTTCCAGACTAAGACAGATTTGGAAGAGGAACCTGGTGTTCTACTGAAAAGAGTTAATGAGTGAAAACCTGACAAACAGCAGCGGAAGTGCTCCTTCAAAGCAAAGATAGAAAGACTATGTCTCACATACTCTGAACATATTATCTGGAGGGATTGGTCCCTGGAGCAGAACATCATGCTTGGTAAAGTACAGAGTCAGTGAAAAAGAGATGGATTGGCAGAGTGGCTGCAGTGGTGGGCTAAAGTGTAAGAGCTGCTGTGAGGATGATGCAGGACTGGGTGGCACTTCATTCTGTTGTCCCATGGGGCACTGTGAGTGGGAACTGGCTTGGTGGTACCTAACAACAACAGCGTTCTTGATACAGAGCTCTCATTGGAATCTAGGGTAGCCATTTGAGTCAGTATAAAAGAGTAGTTCTCCAAGTCTGGTCCCTGGACCAGCTGTGTCCGCATTCCTGGAAAACTTGTCAGAAATGCATTTTCCCAGGCCCCACCCCAGACGTACTGAACCAGAAACTCTGAGGCAGGGCCTAGTGATCTGTGTTTTAACCCACTCTCCAGGGGATTCTACTCATTAAAGGTGAAGAAGCAGTAATCTAAGGAATTTTTAGTGCTGTTCATGTAAGTTTCTTCCTTCTTTCCTATTAGGTGCTATATAAATTCAGAGATAAGGATGTATTTATATTTTGTTAGTACCTTAGCCAGTTAATAAAGGAAGTGTTTTGTGTATATTAGCTCAGTCCTCACAACCATTGCATGAGATAGGCAATGCTGTTATTGCTGTTTTATGAATGATAAAGTAAGACTTACAGTGGGTGAGAAACTCACCAAGGTTCTACAAGTAGGAAGTGACAAAGCAAGAATTTGAACCAAAGCAGTTTGGCCTTAGAGCCCATGCTTTCAGCCACCTGCTTAGTTTGACCTCTCTGAAGTCTTTTTTAATAAATTCTGTTCCTCAAGTGTGTTTCAAAATGCTGTAGGAGCCCAGAAGAGGGAGTAAGAACCCCAGGAAAGGCACGAAGCAGCCTCACTTGAAGTGTATCTTGAAGGATGAGTAGGAGTTCCTGAGGCCAAAAAGGAGAACTGGAACCCTCTAGGCAGAGGGAAGTGTGTCTGTCTGTAAAGTGCTCCCTGATTGTGTTTGGAGGAGTCAGAGTGTGGGGTATGAGGAGTTGAAAACAAACTAAAAGGAGAGGCCTTCAGGTGAAGGAGCAGTCAGTTACGGCCCAGTAGACCCTTATGTTTTTGGAAATACTTTCAGATTTTTCCGTGATGTGTCAGAGAAAGTAAAAACAGAATCGTGGTGCTGCACAAAGAGCTAGTGTCATTTTGAAGTTGCCAGACGATGGGTCTGTCAGGGTATAAAACCACCAAAATGTTAATACAGAATTAATTTGATAAAGGTAACAAAGCCTGAACAAGATTGATTGTTTGGACTCTGGATAATTGGAAACCATTCTGCTGGCTTTTTGTGGCAGAGAATAGTCAATTTTAGTCTTGGGTTTTCCCCAGGAGAGTGACAGCAGGCTGTGATTTCATGAAACTTTACCTTGCCTGTTCTCTCCCAGGTCAGGGCTCCAAATCTGATTGTAAGTAGAACTTTCTTTGGGTTTTTATAAAGACATGTTGCTGAATTATCAGGGCGTAGTCAGTTACTCATTTTTGCTTATTAAGTTGTACTTTTTGCTGGCTGTGTGCTTAAAAATTGAATGTTTGTTGGGAGGTGAGAGTTTTTACTACCTTATTTACAATGTAAAATCGTGACTGATATGGTAACAGAGATTCTTTGTTTACTCATGTTTAAATTAATGCTTTCAGAGATGCATCTTGATTTCTTGATGTTTTCTGTGCCTCCAAACACTTTTGCTTATGTGAGTTCCATCAGTATTCACTGAATTGCAAATTGAAACAAACATCTAATTTTTTAGTTCATATATTTAAAATACCAATAGTAAACCTGTTAAACATTTTAGATTAATTTATTATGGTTAGTTTATATGAACTTATTTTTATGAAAAATAACCTCATTTTCCAAAACACAAAGAATCAGAAGAGTGGTACTGTTAACATTTTTTCAAATGTCTTCAATGTTTGGCTGAACAGAAGATAGCTAGATTATCATGTCTATTTCTGCATTCAGTCTGTTGTAATACAACGTTTTGAGGTATATGAAGAAAATCTGGCCTAACGAAGGTATGCAGTTGAAAAATGGAGTAATTTAATAGCCTTTTCAGATAATTGTGGGTATTCTTCTTTGACACCATACTGAAACTCAGCAAGAGGTGGTTTCTTAAAGGCTAGTTGGAAGTGGAATCCAAAACCGTTGTCAGTGCACTTTTCTTACTCCACAGATTGAAATCCATTGCTTTATCTTGTCCTTTGAATGGAACCTTTTCTCATACATGATTTTATAAAGCTGTACATTGGTTATTTGGAAAATATGGGTTCACTGAGTTACATAAGAGGTCTGACAGTTAAGTCTGGGAACATAATTATTCTAAGTGCTATATACCTCATTGCTGAATATTACTATGTTCATCTTGGAAGTAATCCCCTTGGGAAGTTATGCACTGACACCAGTGCCTAGTCCACCCTTCAAAGCAATTTTGGAACTCTTTTTGGAATGGCCATTGCACACAGTGACATGGTGGCAAGTTTGCAAATTTAATTGTGTAATTGTCTGTGAAGGAGTTTTTAGCCAGTAAACAAACAACTGTATTGGAACACGTTCCCTGCTCACTTGATCTGGCCCCCAGTTACTTTTTTCTTGAGCCCCAAGTTAAGGAAGTATTGAAGGGAAAACATTTGGATGACATTCAGGACATCAGTGGTAATCTGATGACAGTTCTGATGGCCATTCTAGAAAAAGAGTTCCAGAATTGCTTTAAAGGGTAGACTCGGAGCTGGCATCAGTGCATTGCTTTCCCAATGGGAATATTTCAAAGATGGCCATAGTGATATTCAGCAGTAAGGTATGTAGCACTTTGTCTAGGATGATTCTCAAACTGAATTGTCAGTCCTCATAAATCTTCACGTGTTGACATATTTCATTATACAACATATTAGGAAATCACATTCTTTGATATCACCATCAGTTTTCATCAGAAAAGCCTAAGTGTTTGGGAAGCTCAGTGATATCAATTGGTGGAATCAAGTTCTCCAAAATTCTGATTTTTCACTTGAAATCATAGATTTTATTATTGCCAGCAAATCCCTTCAGTTGTTTTCCTTGAAATGACTAGATCACTTTATTCATTTTTAAGAAAATGTCTGTCATCTACTGAAGTCAGGATAATCACATACTGTCTCTCAGTTATTCCTTGAGTTGAAAATGGTATTCTGGGAAAGAAGCAGCTAATTTACTGTGGAGTTCAGCAGTGCAAGAGATTTTCTTCAAGGCAGCCATCGTCACAGTGTGTGGCAAAAGTGCCTTATGCAAACTTCCTGTTTCATCACAGATAGTATTAACAAGATATTATTTCATCACAGATAGTATTAAAAAGACATGTACTCAGTGGTTTAGCCTTCATATAATTGATACTTTTTACTAATTCGTGACCACTATTCCTAAGGAAAATTGCTATATTTCATTGAAATAAAGCATAGCTTTATTCGAAACAATGCTTGTGAAGAGTATTGTAACTACTAGTACCACGTGGTACCACTTACTTGGTTTCTTCTGAGTTACTGGCAGTTTTATCCACTGGTTAATTCTGTTTGTCACCTTGGCCAGGCTGTCATGCCCCAGTTGTTTGGTCATATGCAAGTTCAGATGTTTCTGTGAAGATATTGTGGATGTGATTAACATTTTCTTAAGTAGATTGCCCTCAGTAAATGGAAGGCTTTTATTAAGAGCAAAAACTGAGGTTTCCCAGAGGGAAAGAACTTGCCTCAAGACTGTAACATCCTGCTACCTCGACTGCAGATTTGGAACTTGCCAGTCTGCATAATCACATCAGCCAGTTCCTTCGAATCAGTCAGTCAGTCCCTCTGTCTGTCTGTTTCTCTCTCTCTGTACGTATGTACAGTGAAACCTGTGACAGTCTGTACTCTGTCAGAGTTGGAAAACTCGTGATAGTGAGCAAAGCAAGGCAGGCCTTTTGAGTTCTGGCACGTGTATTTCATCATTCCTTCTCCTTTTACAGACTGAAATGCTTCTATAAAGTAACATTCCCATACACTAGTTATGTAGATACTCTCAGGTACAGTTTTTGTAGGAAAGACAGGATTTGTGCAGTCAGCCCTCTGTATCGATGTTTTCTATATATGCATAACAGATTCAATTAAACTGTGGATAGAAAATATTTGGGGGAGGTGGAGAGAGTTAGTTCCTAAAAGCAAAACCTGACTTTGCTGTACTCTGAGGAGCATTATGCTAAATCCATAGGAAAGGAGTGATGTACATGTAGGCATCTCCTGCTATAGCCACCACTGTTTCACAGGATCCTCTGTCTCTGTCTAACATTTGCTGCTTGAGCATCATTCGGCTTGAGTCTTGCTCTTTGGCTACTTGTCTGCTACCTTTATTTTTATGAAAAAATGGCTCCTAAAAACAATGAAGAGAGGTGAGGCCAAGGTGGCAGACTAGTCACATGTCTCCTTGATTCCCTCTGAGAACTAAGGCGTAGAAAAATAATTGAACAGAGAAATGCGTACATCCTACAGCCCCCCAGGATGAGGCGTAGGGTTGTGAGATCGGATTGTGTGACAGGAAGGGGGAAACTACCTTGTTGGAGGCAAGACAGCAGCACAGTGAGTCCTGCTTCTGCTGGCTCAGCAGCTGAGAGGATTACAGGTATACATGCCTCCTTTGTTAACCAAGAGACTGGGACTGCCAAGCTTCAGAACCTGGCACAGGTTGGCTATTGTGCTGAGCTGCAGTGCCTAACTAAGCAGCATATCCTGCAGCAGAGAGGCTGTGCTTGGGACAGTCACATCTAGAAAACCCAGCAGCAGCTGGTGACTGAGGATGTCAGTGTCCTTCCCCCGCTGCATCACAGATACTGCTGACTCACTGCAGGAGAGGTGGCTCAGGCAGGATGACATCTTGTTCAGCTGAGAGGCAGAGTCAGCCACACCTGAGGGCTCAGCTGGGGCCAACTTACACGCTGAGCAACAGTGCCTGTCTGGACAATGCTTCTCCCAGCAAAAAGGCTGTTTTTAAGACAGTCGTACCTAGAGAACATGTAGTGGCTGATGGCTGGGTGTGGCAGTGCCCTAACCCCTCCCTTCTTTGAGCTGTGTCAGGCCATGTCATAGCATCTGTTGACGGCCCCTGAGAAGCCCCATAAGTAGGGTACCACCTTTGTCAGCCAGGAGGTGGGCCTCCTACCCCTGAGGGCATGGCTGCTGGTGATCAATTCCTGTCCAAGCAGAAAAGCAGCTTTTAAGGTAACTGCATCTAGAAAATGTAGCGGTGACTGGTGGCTGAGTGTGGGAGTACCACTTCCACCTCCTTTTACTGAGCTGCATCATAGTGTCTGCTGACAGCCCCCAAGAGACTCCATAAGTAGGGCATTATCTTTGCTAGTCAGGAGGCAAGGCTTGCCACCCCTGAGGGCTCGGCTGCTTTCAGCTGCCACTGGACAGTGCCCTTCTCGACAGAAAAGCAGTTTTTAAGATAAGTGCATCTAGAGAACGCAGCAGCCTCTGGCAGCCAAGTGTGGAGGCATCCTTTTCTCCTCCCTTCCCTCAGCTATGCCATAGTCTTGACTGGCATGATGCCAGAGAGTTGGCACAAGTAGGTTGCCATTTTAACCAGGAGGCGGGTCCAGCCACCCCTGAGGCCTTAGCTGGGACCAGCTGCCAAGCTGAGCAACATCATGGGCCTTGACAGTGTTTTTATTACCAGCAAAGCTGTACATAAGTCACCTGCAACTAGAGAACACAGCAGTGGCTGGTGGCCAAGTCTAGCAGTGCCCTTACTCCTTTCTTAGAGCTTCATCACAGCTCCTGTTGATGTAACAGTGGAGAAACTGAACAGCTTTTTGATGACACAAAGACAACAGTCAGTGTAAACCTACTACCATGGCTCTGGAAAAACTCCCAAAATAAAGAATCAAAAAACTTTCCAGATGAAGAAGCCTTTCTGAAATTATCAGAAGTAGAATACAAAAGACTTATGTGTAGAGCCCTTCTGGAAATTAAAGTGCAGTAGAACAAAAGGAAAAATTAAGTATGAACTTAATGAACTGGTAGCACATCAGTGATCTGAAATCCAGAAGTCAATAATAAAACTACAGAGTAAGACAATTCAGTCAAAGCCAAAAGAGCAGGATTGAGGAAATGAAATGTAGAATTAGCAAGACTGAAGATAAAGCAACCGAAAAATCAGATAAAAGAAACTAGAAAAATGAAAAAATGTTAAGAAGCATGTAGGACTCTCCCAAGAGCAGTAATCTACAAATAGTTGGAATTCTTGAACAGGGAAGGATAGCAGAAAATACAGGGAGAATAGCTGAAGAGTTGCTGACAGAAAGCTTTCCTAACATTATGGAAGAAGAGAACATATGTATATATTAAAGATGCTTATCAAATAGCACAAAAGGTAGACCTTAAAAGAAAGACATCGAGTCATATGATCAAGCTTACTAAAATGAAGCATAAAGAGAGGTTCTTAAAGGTAGCTAGGCTTAAAACAAAACTAACAGAGTTGTAGGCTTTCTCTGACTTCTCTGCAAAAGCCATGTTGGCAAGAAGGCAGTGGGATGGTACATAGAAAGCCTTGAAGGAAGAAAACTTCCAACCAAGAATTATATATCCTGCAAAATTGTTTCTCAGATATGATGGTGAAATTAAGATTCTCAGATAAACAGAAGCTTAGACTTTGCAAAAACCAATGTAAAACTACAAGAAATACTGAAAGAAGCTCTTTGTTTAGAAAATCAGTAACATCAGATGGGTATTCAATAATGCAGTGCAGGACAGCATTCAGAGTCCTACTCAGTTAAGGAAGTCACAAAGCTCAATCAAAGCTAATGTATTAAAAATAGGGAACCAGAGATCTTAACATGTAAACTATGACATCATCACACTATAAAGACGGATATATTACAGTAGTTATAGCCCTTTCAGATGGAGAGGAAGTTAAGGAGACACACAGAAGTTAAAGGCTGGTTTAAACTTAGAACATTAAGGGGGAGTCAAAGGGTTAGCTGCAAAGCAAACTAACAGTGCTGCATATCAAAACAGGAAACATAATATGGAAGTCTAAACAGATGCAAAATCAGCATTGAAAAACAAAACAAAAAACCATAAAGAAAAACAATCTAGAAGAGAATATTAAGTGGAACAAAGAGAACATCAACAATACAAAAATGAAGGCATCAGAATGATAGCACTAAACACATACCTATCAATAATTAGACTGAATGTGAATGGATTGAATACTCCCATTAAGAGGCAGAGAGTAACAGCTTGGATCAAAAGATATGATCCATTTATATGCTGGTTACAAGAAACACACCTTAGACTCAAAGATATGAATGAACAGAAAATCGAAAGATGGAAAAGTATATACCAAGCTGACAACACGCAAAGAAGAGTAGGAGTGGCGATAGTAATTTCATGTAAAATAAACTTCAGTGTAAAAGCCACCATCCGCCGTCCACCTTGTGGACAAGGATAACGACTATTGCTTGAAGTTTCAATACATAAGCAGGATATAACAATATTAAATATTTATATGCACCCAATACCATAGCATCCAAATACGTGAAACAAACGCTGCCAACACTGAAAATGAGACAGATCACTGCACAATAATAATAGGAGACTTCAGTATTCCACTTTCAGTAATGGACAGATCATCCAGAAAAAAGCTCAATAAAGATACAGAAGATCTTGTGACAATGAAGCAACTAGACCTCATTGACACATACACCATTTTTTACCCAACAACAGATAAGTACACATTCTTTTCCAGTGCACATGAAACGTTCTCCAGAACAGACTGTGCATTAGGTCATAAAGCAACTCTCAACAAAATCCAAACCACTGAATTATTGCAAAGCATCTTCTTGGAGCACAGTGCCATAAAAGTGGACATCAATGTCCGAAGAAATGTAAGTAGAAATTTGAACTCATGGGAGCTGAACAACACCTTGCTCAAAAATTCGTGGGTTTGAGAAGAAACCACAGACAGTAAAGAAGCTCATGGGATCAAATGAGAATGAAAACAGAACCTATGGGATACAGCAATAGCAGTGCTCAGAGGACAGTTTATAAATATACATATTCTTAATGAATAAATCGCCCAAACCAAGGAATTAGCCCTACAACTTGAACAAGTAGAAAGAGAACAACAAAAGAAGCTCTTGGGCACCAGAAGAAAACAGATAATAAAACTTAGAGCAGAACTAAATGAATCAGAGAATAGAAAAACAACTGGAAGAATTAACAAAACAAAAAGCTGAGTTTTTTAAAAGATCAGCAAAATTGGTAAAGATTTGCTCAACTTACAAAAGAAAAACAGAAGAGAAAACAACCCAAATAAGAAATGAGACAAGAGATGTCACAACTGCCCCAACCAAAATCAAAAGTGTCATAACAGAATACCATGAAAATTGAAAACCTAGAGGAAATGGACAGATTTTTAGATTCATACCATCTACTGAAGTTATCACAAGGAGAAGTAGAACAATTTAATAAACCATCACGAAAGAAGAGATTGAGAAAATAACCAAGAAACTATCAGTCAAAAAAGTGCCGTAGCCCAGATGGCTTCACCAGAGAATTCTACCAAACTTTTAGAGAGGTGTTAATTCCAATGCTGTTCAGGTTATTTCACAGCATAGAAAAGGACAGAATACTCCCAAATTCATTCTGTGAAGCCAGCATAACTCTGAAAACCAAAACCAGGGAAAGATTCCACAAAAAAAAGAAAAGAGCAGACCAATATCACTCGTAAATCTAGATGCAGAACTCTTCAACAAAATCCTAGCCAAAAGAATTTAACAACATATCAAAAAAATAATCGTGACAAAGTTGGATTCGTAGCAGGGTTGCAGGGGTTGTTCAGCATCAGAAAAACAATTAAGGTGATCAACCACATAAATAACATAAAGGATAAGAATCACCTGATTTTGTCAATTGATGCAGGGAAGGCATTTGACAAAGTTCAACACCTATTCATGTTAAAAACTCTCAGCTAAATAGACATAGAAGAGAAATTCCTCAATGCAATAAGGGGCATGTACGTAAAGCCAGCTGCCTACATCCTCCTGGAGAGAAACTGAAAGAATTCTCCCTGCGACCAGGAACTAGACAAGGATGCCCACTGTCACCACTTCTGTTCAACATTGTGCTAGAGGTTCTGGCCAGAGCAGTCAGACAAGACAAAGAAATAAAGGGCATCTGCATTGACAAAGAAGGAAAAGTATTGCTGTTAGCAGATGATATAATTGTATACATGGAGAACTCTATAAAGAATCCATAGATAAACTACTTGAACTAATAGAAGAGATCAGCAAAGTATCAGGATATAAGATAAACATCAGTAAATCAGTAGGATTCCTTTACACCAGCAAAGAGATCAAAGAGAAAATCACAAAATTAATACCATTTACTATAGTCTTCAAGAAAATAAAGTACATAGGAATAAACTTAACCAGAGAAGCGACCTATACCTAGAAAATTACAAGACCCCACCACAAGAAACCAAAAGAGACTTACATAAGTGGAGAAATTTACCTTGCTCATGGATAGGAAGAATTAGCATTGTGAAAATGTCTGTTTTACCCAAAGTCATCTGCATATACAGTGAAATCCCAATATAAATTCTAGGGTCAGTTTTTAATGAGATGGAGAAACAAATCACCACCTTTGTTGGGAAGGGGAAGGGATATCAAGGATTGAATTGTGTCCCCCCAGAAATGCATGTGTTGATTTGATTTGGCTGTGAGTTCCAATATGGTACCCTTCCTCCCATGTGTTGTGAATCTTGCCTCTGTGAGATCGATGATGGAGAATGGGCAACAGTTGTGTTAGTGAGGCAGGTCTCAAGCTACAAGCTTGTGGGTTATAAGGGAGAGAAGTGAGGCGAGGAAGTTGGGAACCTCATACCACCAAGAGAGAAGCACCGAGAGCAGAGCATACTCTTTGGACCCGAGGTTCCTGTGCCAAGATGCTCTCACTGGATTTGGACTTAGTTTACTGGGCTGTGATAAATTCTCTTACTGAATAGACTTGTAACTTGTTAATGGATTTGTGGCTTCCTGGACTGTGACAATAAAAGCTTCTCCTTGTGAAGCCTTCCACTTGTGGTATTTTGTGTTAGAGCAGTACCAGGTGACCAAGACACCCCGGATAAGTAAGACACTACTGAAGAAGAGGAACACTGTAGGAGGTCTCACAGTAGTATTACACTGCCACTGTAGTCAAAAGAGCCTGGTACTGGTACAAAAAGAGACATAGACCAATGGAACAGAATAGAGACCCCAGAAATATCACCATCCTGTTGTGAACAGTTGATATTGACAAAGGCCCAAAGGTTGTAAACTGGGGTAGAAAGAGTGTCTTGAACAAATGGTGTCGACAGAATTGGATATCCGTCTGCAAAACCCTGAAACAAGACCCATATCTCACACGTTACCCAGAAACTAACTCAAAATGGATCAGAGACATAAATATCAAACCTAAAACAATGAAGATCATGCAAGAAAAAACAGGGACAGTGATGGAAGTTCTAATACATGGTTTAGACAGACTATCAAATCTGACCAACAGTGCACGAACAACAGAAGAGAAAATAGATAAATGCAAACTGCTAAAAATCAAATGCATATCCTCATCCAATGACTTTATCAAGAGAGCTAAAAGACTTCCTACAGAATGGGGAAGTATATTTGGCAAGTACATGTCAGATGGATGTCTGATTTCAGTAATCTACTAAGCACTGCAAAATATCAGCAAGAAAATGATAAATAACCCAATTAAGCAATGGGCAAAGGAGATGGAATGACACTTCACCAAAGAAGACATCCAGGCAGCCAAAAGACACATGAGGAAATGCTCATGATCATTAGCTGTTAGAAAATTCCACATCAGAACTACAGTGAGATACCATCTCACCCCAACAAGGTTGGCAATAATCCAAAAAAACACAAAACAACAAATACTGGAGAGACTCTAGAGAGACTGGAACTCTCCTGTGCTGCTGGTGGGAATGTAAAATGGTACAACCTCTTTGGAAAGCGATTTTGTGCTTCCTTGAAAATTCAGGTAGAAATAGAAATATGATATGATCCAGCAGTCTCACTGCTTGGATTACATCCTACAGAACAGATATGTGCACACAAATGTTTATTGCAGCACTGTCCACGATAGCAAAAAGATGGAATCAACCAAGGTGCCCATCAACAGAAAAATGGATAAACAAACTATGGTCCATATACTGAATGGGACATTATGCAATAATAAAGAACAATGATGATTTTAGGAAGCATCTCAAAGCCTGATTTCAACTAGAAGACATTATGCTGAGTGAAATCAGTTAGCTGCAAAAGGACAAGTATTGTATGAGACTTCTGCTATCAGGACTTAAAAATGGATTTCAGTACAAAAGAAAAGACTTCAACAGCTACAAGGCTGGGGAGGGAGGGGGAAGGATATTCGTAAATTAGATAATTTATATAGGAATTTGGTTAGATGAAGGGAGTGGCAGTGCGGAAGAGAGCAGATCAGCACAACTGGACTATACCATAAGCTGAAAGGTTTTCTAAACTCAACCCAGTATTTCAAAGGATAGAGTAGCAGTGTCTGGGGACCATGTTTTCCGGGGACATCAAGGTCAATTGGCATAGCTACTCCTTACCTAAAAGAGTCTTCTGCACCCTACACTGGTGAGTAATATCTGGGATCTTAAAATCTGGCAAGTTGCCATCTGAGATACACCAAATCATTCCAACCCATCTGGAATAGATGATGACTGAGAACATTAAAGACACGAGGAAGAATGAACCCAGGAAGCAGAAGGACCTGTGTGAATGGGAAAGTGCATCAGCATGAGACCAGAAGAACCAGATGGTGCCCAGCCACCACCAAAGGCAACACAATATAGAGTCCCTGAGGCAACATGAGAAAAAGAGGTATGCAGTTCAGAAACTTCTAAAAGACCAGAGTTGATGGTCTGACAGCCTGTAGGGTCCCTGGGAACATGGCCTGTAGACTTGCTGCTGGCCTTGATCTGAAACCAGTACTGAGGTCAACTCTTCAGACAAGGATGGACTGGACTTGGGGATACAATGTGAACATATGATGTGTGTACTATGGGTTTATACATTTATAGGAGGCTGTCCTTCTAGTTTCTTAGATGCAAGAGAAAGGGGTGGAGAGGAGGGGACAGGTGCTTGTTAAGAGGATACTAGAAGTATAGAGTGAAAAGGAGGAATGTGCTGTCACAGGGTGAGGAGAGCAGATGGAGCTACAGATAGGTGGGCATGCAGAATTGATTTGGATTGTGTACTTTCACTTAATCATAATAAAAAAACAACAACCCCA
This sequence comes from Heterohyrax brucei, assembly GCA_028571685.1. NCBI lineage: Eukaryota > Metazoa > Chordata > Mammalia > Hyracoidea > Procaviidae > Heterohyrax > Heterohyrax brucei. Next base: position 73,482,956 of record CM053156.1, read on the forward strand.
AAAAGTCAGTGAAGTGGTCAGAACAGTCCCTCAGAGGAAGTGTAAAGTGCTGTCTCTCTTGACAAGAAAACCAGTGTTACAGCTGTTCTGAAAAGTGGGCCATAAGGTCGGTAAGAACAAATCAAATATTCTCACAGTAAAGCTGAAAGCAGCTGAAAATGGGCTGAAGTGTTTGCTGCACCTACAGCTGCCACAAAAGATGGTCAGTGTCATTGATGATACAGCTCTTGCAAGAACGAGGGAACACTGACTGTTAAGTGTATGTGTTAACAACTTTACATAATATTTTCATTGTATCAGGTATTATCTAGAGATGGATTAAAGCATCTTGGAGGTGTAGTGGTTAAGTGCTACATCTGCTAACCAGAAAGTTGTCTACTAACCAGAAGGTCAGCAGTTCGTATCTTCCAGGAGCTCCTTGGAAACTCAGTGAGGCGGTTCTGCTGTGTCCTATAAGATCACCATGAGTTGGAATTGACTCAGTGGCAGTGGGTTTTTGGTTTTGGGGAGGATGCACCTAGGTGATATGGAAATACTGTGCCATTTTATATAACGACTTGAGCAGCCTTGGATTTTGGTATCCTTGGGGTCCTGGAATCAATTCCTGTAGATACCAAGGTATGAATGTAGTTGAGTTTTTCTCTTTATTTACCATTTCTTGAAATGAGTTCGTTCTCTAACATCCTTCTAAAGTAGCCAGTAATTATTTTTTAGTATCATTATAAAATTAATAGATTTATAAATGTTTGATATTTTTCAATTCTTGTCACTTTAAATATTTTACTTTCAAATTGTCTCATTTTGTTATGACCTTAATACTATTTTTTTTTTAAATCTAGTTTATTGAAATGCAGTTTACGTACCCCCCAGCTTTTGATACCTTCTTGCTTTCTAGTATGACACGATGTTTCAGGCTCATCTTGCACATCTCGTTCCCTAAACTTGGAAACAGCCATTTTTGTTTTAAGGAACTGTGGTTCTTTTTAGTGGGAGGTAGTGTCTAGAGACTACAGTTTGGGGGTAAAGGAGTGCTCACTGCAGTTAGGTAATTATTTTTCAAGGCCTTTTCAATAGAAAAACTAGGAAGTATATTTTTTAAAACCTCATGAGTTTGCGTGTTGTTTTCAGTACAAATTCCGGACTATGGGTTTTTTACTCAACTGCTTCCATCCTAAGTCTCTTAATGTTTCCCTGTCGTGTTAAATATCAGTTTCCAGCAATACCAATGTAATTACTCATTTGCTTTATAGCCCACAACACAAATGAGTCAGCCTTAGAATGATAATACCATTCTTGCCACCAATAATGACTGAAAGTAGTTTAAGATTTATATTGCAGTTCTCTTTGTTCTTAGGACATACCTTCTAGAGATAGACATACAGTCAAATTGTATGTTGAAGCCACTTGGAGTAATTTCTGTGTGGTTATGCTACAAACCCCATTATACAGATAGATTTTTCGTTTCATCTCTACCAAATCTGGTTCTCTATGTATAAACAGAGTAGACTTGACTTTAGTCCTAGCAACCTTGTGTCATACACAGGAGAATGAGTGATCAATCTCCTGCAATCGTTTGTGGTGTCAAATGTTGCCGGGTTGGTATTAAAAAGTGAAGGAGTCCCCGAAGGCCAGGAATTCCTGCTTGTCATCAGAACCTGGAATTTCTTAACTTTGGATCTTATTACAACTAAGACCAGGTTTCAGATTTGGTTCAGATCCTTTAGTTTTGCACTAACTTGAGGTCATCAAAACAAAGGAAAAACCACTCAGTATTGTGTACTCTTCATCACTAAGAAGGTTACTTTTAAATGTAAGTTAATTATTAATCTAGAGAGCAAAGTTTTTCATTTGCAGCCTAGGTCATGTAATTGTTTTCCCATTACTGCACCCGTGGCCATGACTTTGAATTGTGATCTCATCTGCTTAAGGTGGATCTTTTTTCACTCTTCACCCTTTGAGCTGTCCAAGACACTTTCTTCAGTCTTGCTTCTCAGCTTTACCTGGCATTTTTTTCTTCCCGTGGCCTTGTGACAGTTCAGTAATCGGTATTCCTGAGACACGAAGTATTGAGAAGACAAAACAAAAGATCATTGCCAATTTTCTCACCCTTTTCAAAAGTTGGAATCTCTGCTAGAATTCTGAAAGTAGCTCTTTGCAAATGCAGCCCAGTGCCTCTGAAAGAAAAAGCATGGCCTCCCTCACTGTGTTGGAGTTTATTATTTTATACCTTTATTTCTTTTATTATGTACTTAGTTTTTGTTATTTATTCTATGCTTTTTATTTTCCCCCTTCCTGTTTGTGCTATTGTTGCACATGTTGTGTACATGTAATGAACCCTGTAATATGTTGGTATTGCTTTGAACTGTCAGTTACCTTTGAAGAAATGTTTTCTGTTTACCTCGTATTTCTGGTTCTCTTTATTCCTTGTATAAATAAAAGTTTCCATGAGGAATTTGATTTGGTATGCCTTCCAATGCGTAGTTTTAGGGGGTCAGTAGGCAAAAATCTATTTCTCTCTGTCCTGGGAGTGATTCACCCCGGACGTGGTAAACTGACTGGTAGCTTCTGCCTTGCCTGTTTCTGTGTGTGTCTCTGATGCCCAGTGGAATTTCTCTATGTTGTTGTTAGGTGCTGTCGAGTTGATTTTGACTTGTGGTGACCCAATGTGACAGAGTAGATCTGCCCCTCAGGGCTTTTAGCCTGTAGTCTTTATGGAGCCCTGGTGGTACAGTGGTTAAGAGCTTGGCTGCTAACCAAAAGGTCAGCAGTTTGAATCTACCAGCTGCTCCTTGGAAGCCTGATGAGGCAGTTCTGCTGTGTCATGTAGGGTTGCCGTGAGTCAGAATCAACTCGATGGCAGCGGGTTGCTTGGCTGGTTGCTTTGAGAATCATCTTTACGGGAGAAGGGTGGGTTAGCAGCTGACTGCGTAACTGTGATGCTGGCAAGTGCTCCTTGAATCATTGTAGCGATGCTAATAAACAGTGTGCGTCTTTTCTTTCTACATCACAGTGTGCTGATTCGGATCTAGCCCCGTGTCCTTCCTGACTCTCCCCCACTCGCCATCTCTCCTTTCCTGGTGAGGACACCTACTTTGCCTTCCTGTCTTTTGTTATCACTCTTAGAATGACTTCCTGACTTTTCAGGGGTAGGCGTTATCTTCTGACTTCGCACTTAGGAAACGGAGGACTTAGCTCCCTTTCCTGTTCCCATCCTTACCAGACATAGGCGCGTCTTCATCCCTCCCGTCTTTCCAGTGATGGCGTTAGGCTTTGAGTCCCGATTATCCGATGCCAAGACCACTGTTGTTCTTGAGATAACACACATGTGTTTGCGTGAGAAGTCATGCGTGTGCCGGTGGTGAGTGTTAATCCAGTTCAGGTGCTGCAAGTTTTCCTTCTCTGACGTGTCCAACCCTTGGCAAATAGCCGTGGCACACAGGTGCTCCAGCTGTGTTATTTGAACCCAGTATGCATGAGTTGCACAAGTTTCCAGAGCTTTTCAGCTTCTCTTTTGGGTAATACCCAGTCATCTCTGTGTATAGGAACATGTTGACTGGGTTATAAATTTGAGAGCTGTAGAGTTTAGTTTTACCCCTTTGATAAAACTTGAGTGGGAAACATTGATCATAACTGTGATATTGAGAATCCCTTAGATTAAAGTTGGATACAACATGTAAAGCACTTACCAAAGTGCTGGCACTCCTACTCTGTTATTGATGAGTTGGTTCTTTCGGAGAGATCGCTTGGATGTGGTTGGAAAGAGCAGCAGATTGAGAGCAATGGGTTGGGACCTGACAGTAACTAGTTTTGAGTCTTTATGGAAGTCACCTAACCTTTCAGGGGTTCTTGTTTTTTCATCTGCTAAATAAAGAGGGAGTTAAAGTTCTTCAAAGACCCCTAAAGTGTCTGGGTCTTTGTTTGCTAATCTTTAAAAGGGAGCTAATGCGTAGTTCACACAGGGGTTACGAGTGTTCAGCACTGTATTTGATCAGTGTGTGGAGCTTTATGCATGGCTGCACACAAGATCTGTGACGTGGGTGGAGGGTTCCCCTGTTTATGAACCCCACCACCTCCCCTCCCCTTCCGTTTTGTTCATGTGAAAATGAAAAGGCCACAGGAGAGCCTAGTCCTTGTTCCCTGAGAACTGGCCTTCCACCCTGTCTTTCGCTTTCCTCTCTTTGCTTGCCTAAACAAGGCTGAATGACTGCAGCCTCAAGGAAGGCATAGTGTTGGATCAGGTGACCTTTAAGGCTTTCGTCCCTTCCGGAGTCTGATGCAACACTGATTAACTCCTGTGTAGCTAGTTGCATGTGATGGACTCAGGAGCATTGGGCATTCAGAGTGAGGGGGTCGGCAGCAGGTGACCAGGCAGAGGGGCTTATCCTGGGGCTAGAGCTGACGCGTCTGACCCAGTGGGGTGCGCCATGGGCGGGGAGGGCAGAGCCACTTTCGTTGTATGTAACGTGTCGACTTTTGACAGTTTGGGTGACTGCCATGGGTGTGCGTGCTCCACTTCCCTGCAGCGGCCATCACTTCCCGGCTTTTGTCTTATAATTGGCCTGATGAGCCTGACCTAGATCCCGAAAACATTTGTCACCTCTGATTTAGCTAATCACTAGTTTATGGACATTTAGGTGACCTCCAGCTTTTCACTGTCAACAACATTGTTTTACTGAGTATCTTTGCATGGTGTAGATGTCTCTAGAGTTAATTCCTAGGAAATTACTGTGTCAAACAGATTAAAAATTGTGATGCATGTTGCCAGATTTCCCTATCTTTTTTGTAAATGTCTTTCCAGTCTGTGCTGTTTACCTGATTTTCCTTGAAATTCTTATTTTCCATGCTGATTTTTAAGAGTTCTATACATAAATAGCTTATTATATGTTATAAATAATATTCAAATAGGGGCCCTGTTGATGCAGTGGTTAAGAGCTGTGGCTGCTAACTACAGCTGCTCCATAGAAACCTGTGGGGCAGTTCTACTGTCCTGTAAGGTCATCATGCGTTGAAATCAACTCAGCAACAATCGCTTTGATTTGGTTGAATGTGTAAATATAGACGTATGTACCAAGGAAGATTTTGAACTCTTTAGCATATATGATAAAAAGTATTTCCACAATTAAAAAAAACTTTGCATGTTGTGGCTAGCTATTCAGATTTGTTTTACTTTTATGTGTTGATTTAGCAGCTTTTCCTTCATGATTTCTAGAACCTTATGTCAGGTTTATAAAAGTGTTTTATGTCCTAAGATGGCAAAAATACTAGCCCCTACTTTGTTTTAGAATGTTTACATTCTTTCTTTTTCAATATTTAATTCATCTAGAAGCTCTCTTGCAGTAAGAGTAAAGTAGTGATCCAGTTTTATAGTTTTCTAAACAGCTAGTCAGTTTTCCTAACAACCAAGAATTTTTAATACACACACTGAATGTGGATTTACCCAATCTTGGTGGTTTCTAGTATCTTAAAGTGGCATGTTTTTACAGACAGACAGTTTCCACATCAAACTCTAAGTTTCAGTACTTTTCTGCTTTTAAAACCCCTAGAAAGGAACTGTGAACAGAACACTATATTGGTTTTGGCATTGACTTTAATGCATCTCAAATAGGCTGATTCTACAGAATTTGATCCAGATACTTTATGTTTTGATACCTTTTTTGCTGGCCAAAATTGATTCTTTCAAATTGTAAGGCCATCAGTATGGGACTGAAAAAAGAGCAACGGAGTCCACCTAGGCTGGCTATAGATTATATAATTTAGCATAAAGTACAGTGCTTTTTGATTTTCTCTAGTCCTTTTGCTGCTGGGGGGACTTTTTTTGGCAAATTCATATGCTTTCTGTCTAAGTCTTTGTAATTATATCTTTAAATGCTTTTCTTTTTTCATGAAGATCTGATAGCTATCAAAGATATGTCTTTGAGTGTTACTCCTAACTTGCTCTTGCACCATGGACTCTAGCTGGGGATTGACTTTGTTGTTCCAGGTTATGTTAGCAGCCCCAGGGATGCACCATCCAATGGCACAGGTTCCCTTAGCTGTGTCAGTTAGAGGTGCTTGTAGTTCTTCTCGTTGGAGAGTGTACCTGAGTATCTTAGTCTGTCTCTTGGCAGATCCATCTTTTGTGGTCATAATGCTCCTAAATTATTACATCACCCTCAAAAATAGATTTTTATTGTCATCAATGCTTGTTTTCAGGTGTTCAAGTTGCAGGCGGTGAGGCAGGTTCTGCCACTGGGATTGACAGGCAGTGTGCACAGTGTTAAAATTGCTGGAGTCATTCTGTTACAGTTTGTATCCCTTTTTCTCCACTTACTGTGTCACCTGGGCAAGGTATGTCACCTGTCTAACCTTCAATTTCTTTATCTGTCAGATAAGGACAAAAGGCAACCAGGAAACCCTGGCTGCATAGTGCTGTGCCTGCTTATCAAAAAGTCAACAATTCACATCCACCAGGTGCTGCTTGGAAACGCTATGGGGCAGTTTTTCTCTCCTGTAGGGTCTCTGTGAGTTGGAATAGATTCAGCGGCAATGGATTTGGTTTTTTGGTTTTATATCATCGAAATATCAAGTGAGATGATACATGTAAAGCACTTAAGAAATACTTTATCTTTTTTTTTAGTGTTGGTTTGTTCTAGGATTTTGCGATGCCATGTCCCCCTTCTTAGTTGTAGAAAAAAGAATGCCATTGTAGAAAGTTTAGCAATTGAAGAAAAGCTTATGTAAAGAAGAAAATAACACCTGTAATTCCACCACCCTCTAGCCACAATCACTGTTTACATTCAAGATACTTCCTTTCACTTTCTGACATGGTACAGTACACAGCTGAGTTCATTTCATATGCGTAATCTGGTATCTTGATTTTTTTTCACAAAATGTGTCTTAAACAATTTCTCACATTACTAAAAGCATTTTAAGTCATCGTTTTTAATGGTCACATGATAATTCATCTCGATGTAATCATTCTCTTTTTATTTAGCATTTGGTATTTTGGATTTAGGTTGCTTTTAGATCATTCTAACTCATTATGCCAGGCTTTCTTATCATCGAGAGAGTTAGGACCTGAAGCTTCATGCCTGATTTTGTGGCTGTTTTCTTGGTCTGTTGAGCATGTGAATTAAGCCAGGACTTTAAACATCAAACCTTGTGTCCTTAGACTTTTCTACCACCTTTCCGGATGATCTCTAGGCTTCTTTGCTTTTTAATCCTTTTGGTGAATTTCTTTTCCTAACGCCTGTGCTGGACAAGGAGCCCTTGGCTGGTGCCAGTGGCTAAGCCACGATAATTGCTGTTGAGATACACCCAGAGGCACTTCAGAGGGCGGGCTGGAGATCTGCTTCCAGAGGTCACAGCCTTGAAAACCCTCTGGAGCAGTTCTCCTCTGCACACATGGGGTTGCCGTGAGTCAGAATCGACTCGGCAGTGGCTAACAACCATCTGCTAGACGAGCAGCCCGTGAGTCGTGCGAATATGGCGCACTCAGTTGCTGACCAAAAAGTTGGTGGTTCGAGTCTGCGGAGGTATGCCTGAGAGGAAAGGCCTGGTGACCTAGTTTTGACAAAGTAGCCACTGAGAACCTTACAGAGCCCTATTCTGCTCCAGCACATGTGGGGTTGCCGTGAGACAGAATGGAGTGGAGAGCAACCAGTTACTCTGGAAGAAAGGTGAGCAGAGGCCTGCGGTGCCATGTGAGTGCCCGGGAGCTGGCCAAGGTAAACAGCAGCTGCTCGTTAACGGGTCTTTACTGAGCTCCTCATGCCAAGCAGTTTCCAATGAGAAGAATATTCCAAATTGTTCTTGACAGGGCACACTATTTTTGTTTCAGATTTATTTTTCCTGTAAAACCAGGGTTAAAATATATTGGGGCTGAATTCATTTGTACTTTGGAATATAGTGAGATCTTGTCCTTTTTACTCTTAGAAAACCAGCCAAGAACAGCAGTCTGAAAAAGAAATATGTACCCAGAATTGCCAGGGAAACCTGCTGTTTAGATACGCTTTCTGGGAAACCAGACACCAAATGAATGTCATCTTTGTCCTGGAACCACAGTAGCCTGGTTCTGCCGGTGAATCGTGCTAAATGGTTTGAGCTTGGTGTTTAATTTAGTTTTTGAAATGGCACAGAGGGTAAGGCTGAGATGGTTGAGGTTTGGGCACCAGGAGGTTGTTTAAAATGATAGCAGCCTGCATGAACTTGATGTTGCTTTTCATTTCCTTTGGTTCTGATTCTGGTTCTGCTTGATCTATAGCTGCTTGGAAGCCTTCTTTGGGGTCCACTCTTCATGGCTCATTATTCCCTGGTATTAAAATACAGGATGATTTTTTTTTTTTTTTTTAATCTCAAATGCAGCCAACAAACTGTCTCCAGACTGTGGGTTTTGTGAATTTTGGGTAGAGCAGTGTGAATAGTGGCAAGAAATAAGTTAGATCTGGATGGCTTAGAACAGAAGGTCAGAAGGGACATTTAAAAACTGCAAGCAAGTATCTAGGCAGCAGAGGCCTTACGGGTGGCTGTGCTGAGGTTGTGTGCCCCGACTGCAGGCCCAGGGGACAGATGGTATATGTCTTGAATTCCCAGCAGCCAACATCTCTCTGAGTAAACTTTTCCAGTGCCCTGTCAGTCAAAATTAAGGCCTTCAGGATGAAAGGGGCTTCAAAGACCTGTGTTTCAGACCCTAGCTGCTAGTCCCCGGCCAGTGGCATCATCCGGTGTTACCCGACCACCTCTGGTCATTTCTGAGAAGGGAGAATTCCGCAAGTTGGGAATTCGTTCATACCATTCCTCACAAATTTTGCTGGATAACACTGTACTTTTTTTCTTTCAGCCAAAATTTGTCCTCAAGGGTATTCTATCATAAGTTTATTTCTCATAGAGACTTACAGAAGGTTAGTTGGGATTATCCAGATTTTCCATCTTACAGATGGAGAAAGTCAGTGTCCCTCCCCTGACTGCTTACTATTACAGTAACTTGACTTGAAGGCAAACTCAGCAGCCTTGTATTAACTCACCGTTACCAAGGCCAGCCACTACAGTGGAACCTGTGAGAGTCCAGAGGCAGCGGGGTGGGTGCTTTTTTCTTCTGGGTGCTGTAAGTTTACTGCTGTTCCGCTTTGCCAGTGCAACCACTTTTCTGTCCTTCATTTTAATGGAAATTATTTTAGTTTTCCGTCTCTGACAGATTTCCACCTTACACAGGTCCCAGTGTCTGTAGGTTTTTCTCTGTGTCTGTTTTCCCATGCTGTGCATCATGTGGGTTTTATTCTTTCTGTATATTTAAGGTAGTGAGTGTGAAGCACCTCATGATCAGTAGGTGCTGAGTGAGCTTTTTGTTAAAGGTACAGCCTCCGGAGTCCACCGGAACCACTCCCCATGCTGATCTTGGCCGCTTCCTGACTTTGCAGCCTCAGACAGTTATGTCACTCTTCTAAACCCTAAATCCCCCATCTGTAGAATGGGCTTCATAGTGATGGCTGCAACACTGAGTGAAGGTCAGATGATGTAATCCTTAGAAAGCACCTAAGGCATGACAGCTAGTACTGGGTGGTTAATAAATGTTTTAAAGTAATTGCCTTTTGTCATGATTGTGATAATCATTGTGTGCAAGGTCCTTAAATCCTACCTCTCAGCAAGCAGCAGGGGCAGGGCTTCTGTTCACCCTCTGCCCTAGTTTTCTTTCTCTCTGGTGTTCATTTTAGCCAGATTAACTAGAAATAACAATGTTAGCATCATGAAAAAGAAGGGCGTGCACACACAGTGTTTCTTTCTCTTGGGATTTCTCCTTTCACAGGAGGAAGTTTCTGGCTGTGTCAGTGGTCTGCCAAGATATCAGAATGGAAAGTTGGGAGTTAATCATTCTTCTGTTTAGGGGGAAATTGCCTTTGCTGAATGACAGTCATGGCTGCAATGTGACTCTGTGGTTTGAGTCCATGTTTTAAACAATCCTGCTCATCTCACTTTGTGTTTGAGTTTTTTTGATTTCATTCCAGATTCATCTAGCTTCTCTCACCCCCACCCCAGTTCTTACTTCCATCTAAGTTTTCAGATTTATTGGCATGAAGTTTTGGATTTTTTAAATTTGTTATATCTGTAGTTAAATTTTTTTATTTCTAATTTTTTAAAAAACAATGATGTTGCTTTTGGTACAAGTTTACAAAGCAGTGTGGGTTCCCATTTGATAATTTCTATACAGATTGTTTAATGTTGTCAGTTACGCTTTCCACAACGTGTCCGCATCCTCATTAAGTGCATTCTGGCTGTTCTGTTTGCAGCACACTAGTGTCCCTACCTCCTTACATTCTTCTTTTCTTGACTAGTGTACTCAGAGGTGTGCTATTTTATTTCATCATTTTAAACAACCAGCTTTTGGTTTTGTTGATCCTTGCCATGGAGTGTTAGCTTTTGAAGTCATTAATTTTTCTTGCCTTTATAATTCTCTTCTTTATACTTCCTTCTTCTCCCCCTCATTTTCATCTGGACGTTAAGCTTATTAATGTTCATTCATTCATCTTTTCTGATACATGCGTTTCCTATATTCCCTTCAAATATAATGTTAGCTACTTTCCACAGTATTTGATACGATTTGGTTGCTGTTCTTTAAAGTCAGGTTTATTGAGGTTTAATCAGTGTACAGTTGGATGAGTTTTGTATACAATGTGTACAGTGTGTAAATGCCACCATAAACAAGATGGGGAGCGTTTCCGTCACTCCCTAAAGTTGCCTGGTGCCTTGTTTGTTGTCCTTGTAGTTTTGGTTTCATTTAGATGTTTTGGGTGACAGCGTGCAGTGTATAGTTTTTTTTGTGTTTGGTTTCTTTTGTGTAGCAGGCTGTTTGAGATCCATCCATGTTGTTACATGTATCTGGGTTCGGTTCCTCTTATTGCTGAGTAGTTTCAGTTGTGTAGATATACCAGTGTTCATCTATTTACCATTGATATAGTCAGTGAAGGAAAACAAGAATATTTTAATTGCGCACTTAGCCTGTAAATATATGTACCAGATAGTTCTGGATTTGACATTATTTTGGCATGTTTCACATTTAAACTTTCATTTGGGGTTTGGCGTTTGGGACGTTTTTCCTTTAGTGGGCTAACGTGTCCATATGTACTCACTTTGTACCCTGTAGTAATCTGGGTCCGATCAGGAGACAGCAACCACACGGTAAGTTAAAAAGGGGAAATTTAATGTAAAACACTGACTGACTTATAAAAGAGTAACTGTAGGATGCAGAGAAACTTTATATGGTACATTGAGCTGAGGGAGAGCATCCAAAGAGGGACGGACTTGCCAGGGCTTTAGACTTTGTTGAAAGCATTGTGGTTCAGACCCTAGAGTAGCTGAGACATTTGCTGGTTTGGCTAGACCAAAGCTGGACCAGTCCCTGGGATGCAGTCTCCAGTTCAGACAGGGACCAGGCAGTCAGCGTCTGTGGGCCAGGGTGTGCACTGGGGCCAGGGTATGCAGTGGCGGCTCGAGTATGCAGTAGGGGCCTGGGCGCCAGCCAGGGCAGAGGGCCTTTGGAGTGCACAGGGCCACAGGAGCATGGAGAGCTTAAAGAGGGAATGGCAGCACGTGTGTGACCCACCAGGCCACAAGTGGCTGTGCGCAGGTGGTGCCAAGGCTTGCAGAGAGAGTCCAGACCGTGATGCAGACAGGAGACCTTGAGAGCATATGAGCTGAGGTGGGGCTCTTATATCCCAGCCAAGACTGCCAAGAGGTCCTGACCAGGCTGAGGACCTGAAGTAGAACGTTCTCCCTTCTACCTGGTCACACAGAAGGCAGTGACTGAGCCACTTCACCAGCTGTCTTCATATTCACACTGCCAAAAAGCCACTTTTGCCCTGCATGTCTCTCCAGCTAACATTGCATGCGCTCCAGAGGAGAAGTGCTTAAGGGGTTCCCTCGTTGGTCACAGAGCACACGTGGAAGGGGGCATGGAGCACTGAGAGGTGGTAAGGGATCCCCTCGTTAGTCACAGAGCACATGTGGAAGGGGGCATGGAGCACTGAGAGGTGGTAAGGGATTCCCTCATTGGTCACAGAGCACACGTGGAAGGGGGCATGGAGCACTGAGAGGTGGTAAGCTGACAACCGATGGTCCCTTGCTGTTCTCTTTAGGAGAAATACCATCAAGACAAAAGCAGTAATAACCAGATGCTTATGCTGGTAATAATCAGACACTGGGGGGTGGGGTTTATGGAAATCACAGCTTACATAGTTTCAGGTAGCAAAGAGTGTGTTTATAGACATACAAACATCATATTTTAGACCTTCCTATGGGATCTGTCTGTGATGTATACACACTGTGGTGTTAGTGCTCTTCCCCGTCCCCCCCATCACAGATTCCAAGTTGTATATCAGAGCCCAGATTGAGACATTTCCTCTTCTCCCAGATGCTTGCTCACTCGTAGAGAACACTTAGGATGCAGATTTTAGGCTAGTTTCATACCAGAGGAGCTAAGTCGTTCTAACCCTGAACATAGATGAGTTTCCTGCTATGAATATGATGAGCAAGCTTTCTGAACCATAAAAGTAAAACATGTGGTGTTTAAAAAGAATTTTGTCCTCATTTGTGACTTTATACACATTTGAAAAGTATTACTAAACCGTAATTATCCGTAACAATTCAGTACTTATTGAAAAGAATCGTATGTCATCAAATAAGGATATCCCAAAATATGCAGGACGTATGCATATTAATGCTTTTACAGAATCAGGAATAGAACCATCTTTTTCAGTATTAAATCAGAAAAATGAAAGGAAAAAAATGATAAAATTCCTAGCATTTGTGGTGTGCCAAATTTGATAGTCTTAAGTATACACACACACACGCACACGCACACGCACACGCGCACGCACACGCACACGTACACACACCCCCTTCCATCTAGACCTGACGGAATGTTCTTGACACTGCAGGGGGTCAGATCCCAATCCTGATTATGCTGTTGGCAGAAAGATTTCTGACATGCCTTGTGGGTTGTAAAAACAGTGTGGAGGCGGATCTGACCTCCTCTAACTTTTCAAGGGGGAAGAAGGATCCACCTCAACAGCCCAAGGCTGATTCCTGTGAGGCAGAGGTCAGACCCGCCTCCTCTCTGTGCCAGCTTTACCAGTTCAGGCACCAGACCTTCTTCCCACAGCATGTTCTAGGTCACCACTGTGTTCTGTGGTTCATTGCAGTGGCCACGCAGAACTCATGGACGATACTCATGGTCATGGAATGGCTTGAGAAAACAGCTTGGGAATCTGGGACCCTTCATTATGTTGGAGTACTAGGCAGTCACAGGGCTCACAGAGGTTTAAATGTTTTTTCAGAAACTGAGTGTTGTTTACTTACAAGTTTTCCCACTTCAAGAGAGCCCGAGTTGTAAAAATCCACACCCACAAAGTAGCTTGCGTAAAGTGCTTTGCGCTTTCTTTTTGCATTCTTGACTGGTTTTCTTGGAAGTGTTTTGTTCATTGTAGTGTGTTCAAAATTGGATCCTTTTTAGTCCGAAGATAACCTTTTAGGTGATGTGTCTGTTCAAGGGAGATCAATTTGCATATTAGCTTTCAAATTATGCTTAGGCATCTCTGGGCTGCTTTGATTTGGCAGGAAGGGCAGAAAATATCCTGACCTATTTGCTGTTTTGGAAATTTCCAGCCCAGGAAAGGATATAGAGGCGCAGCTCACGGGGATTCTTATGTGATTAGCTAGCTCTTTACCTGAATTATTAAGCTGCATCAAAGCAGCATCTTGGTGCAGTTTGTTTTTAGGTTTTCACATCATCTGAGAGATCAATATCCCTACAAGAGTGATGCTCCTTTTGATGTCTCCTTACTGCTTTCAAGTATCAGGAGTGTCACACTCTGCCCTGTTCTTGTACTCCACCTTCATCAGGCACTCCCAGTTATTCTGGGAGGTTTAACGGCTGTACTAACTTCTGGCAAGTTTCGCTTTCACAGTTTGGCTTCTTAAGTGTGAAATTTAAGTACCAATTTAGAACTACTCTAAAATAAAAGTTTTTTTGTAAAGAGCAGTCCTGATCAGCCAGAAATAGAGTGGATTTACATCTGTTTTTTCCCTATAGCTTTATTGCAGTCATCACACTGCTGTTGATTTTCATTTTAGTGTGCACGGGACAGTCTTGAGTAATTGCCATAACCTTGCTTACCGAACTTATATTAGCCTCTCAGGCCTGTGTATCGATTATATACTTTCAAAGCTTCTGGAAAGCTCAGCATCTTGCTAGTAATTGGGGGAACCCTGTAAAAAAAGTCAGTATCATCTTCAAGTAAAGTATTAAAGAGTTATGTCTTTATAAAATATTTATTGAGAACTCTTACCTGCTGGCCTGACTCTCTGAAGATATATAAAACATAATCCCTATTCTGAATTAGCTCCCACTTTCATAAGAAGAAAAATTGGTGAGAGCAAGGGAGGAGCTCGAGCTGGAGCTGGAAGACGGAGCTGAAAACAGAGTTCTATTCAGCAACGCTGAGAGGTGTGAAGAAGCATGACTCCTGGAGGAATTTGGGGTAGTTATTAGTAGTAGTGACAGCTGAGCTCATAAATCTTTTCATTTTACCTAACTTTAATCTGATTTTATTAGTTCCCTGTACTCGATGTGTCAGTTACTTGGAATATAAGTTTTGCATTTCATTTTTACAAGTCTGCAATTCAGACTTGTCTCTAAATTGCGTGACTGTCCCTGCTTTGCACTATAAATGTATTAAAATGTCCTTCTCTCAGAGACTTGGACCATTTCTTTCAATGGCTGTAGCCTGTTTTGGTTTGATGAAATTGACTTCTGCTACGTAATCAGACATTCTAGAGTTGATATCCTACCTGGACCACTTACAGGCTGTGGGATCTTGGGAAAGTTACTCTATCTCTTTGAGCCTCAGTTTCTGCCTCTGTAAAATGGAATGATACTACTTATTTCATGGACTATGGAGAGGGTTACATGAGATAATGGCTCAGACTGTAGCTTTTTTTCATGATGTACCTCCCTCACTTCACATCTAGTGGGAAGGGATCCTTCTATATTCTTTAAATCCCATACCCACCCATACTCTCCCACACCTCTCCATCATCCTAACCTCTGCCCCAGTCTTGGCCTAGCACAAGTGTCTGGTGCAGAGCAGGCACTTGCTAAGCTTTATAATTAAAGACAGAATGCTAACACTTTAGGGTCTGTAATCTTTTGCGTTTGGGAGGATGAAAGTTCCTTGTGGATTCTTGCTGGTGAGAACCAGTCATGAGGGTAGGAAAACACCTGGGTTTGGTCAAAACTTGAATACCTTTTTGGCCAAAGGTCATTCTTTTTTTTTATTTTTTATTTTTTATTTTTATTTAACGTAACTGAGTGAAAATGTACATTCACATGTAAATTTACATGCCCCCCTATATGCAGCAAAGGTCATTCGTAAAACTCTCAGAACAAAACACAACAACACAGGTGCATTGTGACTTTCAGAGTAAGTCGTGAAAGTTCATGCCAGAACAAAGTTGGAGTAAATGCTAAGCATACAAAAGTACTACTTCAAAAATTAATTTTGTCATACAAATTTAAGAATGATTTTCAGCAAGTCACAAATAATAAGTAAAACTTTGTTATTTAGAATCTTTTTCCTTTTGTGATCCTAGTTATGCCATTTCTCAGATTATATCCTTTATTTACATACGCACACACACACCAAATATACATATTGAATCCTCCCTAGGTGTGAGGCTACTTGGACACAGTCTCCACATTACTTGAGCCCAGTCTTCTTGACCCAGGTCAGAGCCTTGGCATGACCCAGGATGCCTGCCTAGGGCCAAGTTTCTGTGTTTACCCAGGCCACAGGACGGCATTTCACTCATGTCTTCTGGGTAGGTGTTTTGTACGGACAGTCATGTATTCTTTGGTTGGAACTCTGATGACAGAGGAATTCTGGGTGTTGATTTGCAGTAACAGGAAATTAATCGTTAACTGGTAATTGTTGCGCTACTTTTCCGTTGGAGAAGCAGTAGGAAGAAGTTATGGGGACTGGGGGCAGCATAATTTGGCATGACTATAATTTGAATCCGAAGAAATTTCTCGTTAAAGTTCTCCAAGGCTTCATTTAAGGAACAGGATCTTTTGAAATGGAATAATCTGGTGTTGAGTTAATCCACACAAGTTGTTTTTGGCTATGTCAGCTTCCTCGTGTTCCTGCTTAGCTGTCTTCTCACTCATTTGCTGAAAATGACAGCGTCGCCTCGAGATCTGACCTTCCTGGAGTCACGTATCCCCAGATGAGAATCCACTCCTAGGTGGAGACAAGTCCACACCAAGGAAAGATAAGCTTCTGGTGGAACTGAATCAATGCCCTAGATGCCTTTTGATGGACCTTTATGTATTTTCTCTGTTGTGCTGTTGTGACTGTGTAGTAAATGGTGTTCAGGCTATAGAGCGGTGTGTTAATGGCTTCATTTGGCTTGTTAGCTCCGATCAAGCTTTCCTGCAGTCTTGCTAAATTTCAAAGGTGTGCCCTTTCCTCATTCTTGGCTAAAGTAAAACATCACCTGTGACAGGATTTGGTCTGACTCACCTGTCCAAGAAGGGATGATGTTTTTGAGAAACCCTGTTGGTGACGTTGGAGGCAGGATCATGCGTACTAGGCTGTAGCAGGGATGGCATTGAAGCTTTTCTTGAAAAGCTTTGGAAAGTCTTCGACGTTTCATAGTGATGTCTCCTTACACAGTTTGCTCAACAGCATTCTGAGGTCAGAGTTTTTAGCATCATTGGAGCAAAACTTTGAAGTGGGTCTACACCTTGTCCCTTGGATGTGGACCAGAACTTGTGGTCACTGTGGGCCTTCCTGCCAGAGGCATGCGGGAGCCCTGCTGTATGTTCTCATGTGCTTAGTTCAGCTTCCCTCTGCTGATACAAGAGAGGCTGATTGTCAGCGTAACTCCTGTCTGTCTCTCTTGTGATGGAACATCAGCCAGGTCTCCACATTTGGTCGCTGGGGCCAGTTATGAAACTGACAGTGACATGGTATGATTCAGAACTCCAGAGCTGCTGAGGCTGCTTGAGAAGAAGTCCATTCCCATTAGTCTCCCGTGTTGGTACTGTTGTCGGGAGTCTGAGGATTTGGGTGTGGTTTGCCCCAGAGGGGAGAAGGCCAATTCCTCTGCTTTGGGGTTCCTCGTAGTTTCCTAGAGAAGCCTCACTAGGGTGTGTTGTGTGTTCTGCCCCATATTGTGTGCTTATCTGGCACAGTTCTTACAGCAGCAGCAGCTTCTGTAGTACAACCTAGGAGAGCCAGAACCTGGGTGAGGCGGACGACTGGCAGAGGCAGAGAACTTGAATATTTTTCACTAAAACAAACCACGCAAGAGTGGCAAGACTGTACCCTGTCAGAAGCAAACATCTTGTGAGGTCCAGGAAAACAAGTTCCAGCTCTCCCAAGTTTCACCATGTTTATATCAGTTATTTCCTCCATTTTCCAGAAAAGGATTTAAAGTGGTAGCTTCCACTGATCCAGTACTTTCTGTGCTCACCAGATACTATGTTTTAGACTTTAGTGATATTGCTAAACTTCACCACATCCCCATAGAGTAAACACTGTTGTCCTTTTGAATCGATGAGGGAACTGAGGCCCATGTTAGCTGACCCGTCCACAGACACCCGGCTGCTTAGGACAGAGCTCCTGTGGGAACCCAGGTCTGGCTGACTGAAAGCCAGTGTTTGCTTGCTGATAAAGTCACGTGCTTCTCAGAAGGTGTTGTCCTGTGTGCTCATGTCACCCCACACGGACGGCCACTCCACACTGCCCAACAGCGATGTTGCCCTAGTGTAGCTGCCCGCACGGTTGATTTGATGTGAACTGTGTTCAGCAACCTGGACATGACAGACTGCACGTCTGCAGCAGTGTTATCATGCAGTGGGCGCTCGGGGTTCTTATGTAAGGATAGGTAGTGAAGTAGGCAGCATTGTCCCCGTTTACGTATGAGGAAGCTGAGTCACAGAGAGGTCAGGTAGCTTCCCTGAGGTCACCCAGCACTGCTAGTGGTAGTATTTCTTTTATGTGAAGGCCACCTGACAAATTTAATGTGTCACCTAAATGCTTTGCTTTTTAAGTCTTCCCATGTTCTTCTCTAACATAGCCCTGTTTCAAGAAACCCTTCCAGCTATGGTTACAGTCTTTTCCAGTTCCTTGGGGTATCAGTTTGGACAAATTACTTGCCTGTTCTTATCCTCACTGACCCTGTCTGTAAAATGAGGGTACTCACAGTACCTACCTTATAGACATAGCATGTGGAGTCTGAAAGAATGTCAGTGAAGGGCCTGCCTCGGTGCTTGACACCCAGCAGATGCTCAGGCGGTGAACACATCTCTTCCATGCCTGTTTGTAGACTCCAACAATAAGACAGACTAAAAATGTGTATTTAAGATGCAACTCATTTCCAAAGACCACATCCCTAAAGAGAAATCCCACCTGCATGTATATTGTTAGCTTTACTTTCTCAGAGGTCGCAGGAACTGTCGTGGAACTCGGTGAAAGGCAGCGGTGAGTTAGGTCTGAGTGTTTATGAGACCACGGTGAGGG
Source organism: Heterohyrax brucei (assembly GCA_028571685.1). NCBI lineage: Eukaryota > Metazoa > Chordata > Mammalia > Hyracoidea > Procaviidae > Heterohyrax > Heterohyrax brucei. The sequence goes on from CM053156.1 coordinate 73,501,510, forward strand.
CTGCAACCACAAGACTGCAGTGCTGTCTTTCAGACTCCGAGCCCATCCTTTTCCATTTACCCAAGACTGACGTGTTGATTAACTTCTTGGTGGTCAGGAAACTAGAAACAGCCATGGTGAAGAGCCTCCCTGTAAGTTGTCCTTCCTTCTGTGACCTCTCCTTGGTCTCTTCTCTAGCATAACTGGCCTTCTAACAGTAAGCCTCGGCCTCTGGGGTAGGCATTCATGTTCATGTCTAGACGGTCATATCTTTTACTCTTTCGATTATTTCATTTCTTCCAGAGTGCATGTCATATAGTAGAAGTTCTTTTTTGCCCAAATGAAAACTTAAAATGGACATGCCCTTTAGAGAAGATAAAGGTTCTGGTATTGGACACCTGCTTCCTGCTGGTTCGTGCATTCATCGATTCCAAAAGAGTGTTGAAGGCCATTGCCTTTGTAAGCTCAGAAGCTCCTTCAAGGCAGAGCTCGCTCTTACTCTGTGCTGCATTCTCTCAACACTGAACCCAGACAGTGTGGTACCTGGTGTAGCTTGCTCTGTTCAGTTCAGTGACTTTCATTATTGCTTGAATGGAGATGAAGCGTAATTTATTCATTCCTTCAGCTGGTATTAAGCTTGGCCTGGTGAACAAGACAAGGTCATTACCCTTCTAGTAAGAGACAGACACAAAACAAGTAAAAGACAATACAAAATATAATTACCAGGTGCTGTGGTTGTTTTGAAGGAAATACACTAGGGGCTGAGCTAGAGCGTAACGGTGAGGAGGTGCCCTTCCTAGGTAAGACGGACACAGAAGGCGTGTTCACCTTCTCTGAGGTTTCACATCTGAGCTAAGGCCCAAAGGGTAAAGACAGACTGGGGAGAAGCCGTGCGGGCAGAAGGAGCATTAGCTGCCTAGGCCCAGAAGGAGTGTGGCCTGTGTGAGGACCTGAATTAAAGTGTGCTGGAGGGTCCTGAGCATGGGGGAAAGGGGAAGGTAATGAAGTTGGAGGGGGAGACCCTGAGGTGTGGTTTGGGTTTTATGCTGAGAGCAGTAGGAATCAGTGTGATCTGGTTCATTCCTGTAATTTTAATTATGCTTGTTTTTGAGAGCTCATGGTGACCTGGACTGAGGAGTTGGAGGTGGAGACGGGAAGAGTCCAGATTTGAATTACACCAAAATTTCAGAGCTTAGAGCCATAGGCCTGCTGCAGGATCGGGGATAGGCAGGGTGGATGGGAAGGGAAGGAAGAATTGAGGAGGCTTGTCAGCCCCTGGGAAGGTGGTGGTCTCGTTCCTGAAATGGGGAAGTCTGGTCAGTAAGGAGAAGAGGTGTGGGGATCACGGAAGCTAGGGGTCAAGAGTTTTGCTTTAGATGTTTTAAGTTTCCACGAGATAAGCAGGAGCTAAAGATACCCAACAGGATGCGATCTAGAGAATTCTGGTCTAGACATGTGGGAGTCACCGCACAGAGAGAGATGAGATACTGAATGGTGAGATTTCCTTTACCTAGTGGAAACAACACAAGCTACCTGTATGGCTGGCTTGAGAATTTGCTCCTTCAGCATGCTGGCCACAGCCAGAGAGTAGAACCACAGTTATTTTACTACAGGAGATCCATTTGAAATTCATGCCACCCAGTGCCAGGAAAGTGAAATGCTGTACTTGGCACCGTAACGCCGTTCTCTGAGCTTGTTTTTCAGAAAAATCCGTGTTGAGATGGTGTGACTGAGTCATCTGCAGTGACCGACTGGCAGTGTCCTAATAGGTCAGGTGTGACTTAAGCCCCTGAGGCTGCAGGGCAAGTGAATTAGTGTGAAGGTGGCTGAAATAAACCAAGGGTGCTTGCAGCTTTCAAATCAGAATCCAGGGCAACAAAGCTGCATAAAAATTGGAAACCAAGAAGAAGATTGTGGCTAGAGACAAGCAGCCGTTACTTGTGAAAATTTTGATTACAGAAAAACAAAAAAGGAAAGTATAGAAATCATGCGTCTCAGTCTCGAGGATGTATAAGTAATACCTGAGTTTAAAAAAAAACACACAAAACTGATGCTGTCAAGTCAGTTCTGACTCATCGTGACCCTAAAGGACAGGGTAGAACTGCCCCATAGATTTTCCAAGGAGTACCTGGGGAATTCAAACTGGCTAGCGGTCATAACTCTCAACCGCTGTGCCACCAGGGTTTCTAACACCTGAATAAGCCCAAACCACAGCCCTGCCGTCAAGTCAATTCTGACTTACAGTGACCCTGCAGACAGAGTAGAACTGCCCCGTAGCGTTTCCAAGGACGGATTTGAACTACTAACCTTTAGCAACTGCGGCACTTAATCACTGTGCCACTAGGGTTTCTGGCACTTGAATAGGATCTTTAAAATGCAGAATCCTGTGCCTCACTTTCCAGAGTCTGATCAAATAACCGTGGGTTGAGGCTCCTGAATTTGTATTTGAAGCCTCTGATTCTGATACAGGTGATCCATTTTCCATGCAGGAGAAACACTGAGTCTGGAAAGACATAGGAGAGGCAGCCCTTTCTTTCACAAATGGGGAAACTGAGGCCTAGGGAGGGAAAGGGACCTGCCTAAAATTGTGGAGCAAGTTGAAAAGTCAGTTCTACTACTTCATGTGTCTTCACTTTGTATGTTATTCTTCATCCTTAGGAAACACTGGTTGTGGCATAGTAGTTAAGTGCCACAGCTGCTGACCAAAAGGTCAGCAGCTCTAATCCACCACGCACTCCTCGGAAATTCTGTGGTGCCGTTCTGCTCTGTCTGTAGAGTCACTGTGAGTCAGAATCAACTCGATGGCGGTAGGTTTGGTTCTTTGTCCTAATGGGTGGATGAAAGCAAGTCTCTCCTTTGAGTGGCTAACTCCCCTCCATTCGCTCTATTCTTTCTTTCGTTTTCCCCCCAGCATGTATCACCTTCTAGAGTAAGAGTAACTTAGGTAATTCACTGTGTTCATTTACTTTATTTTATTTTTTATTTGTCTGTCTTGCACCACTAAAATGTAAGTTTCACAAGAAAGGGATTTATTTTTTTATTTTTTTAGATTTTTTTCACTGAAGTATCCTGTGTGCCTTGAGCAGTGCCTGGTCCATAGTAGGTGATCAGTAAATGTTTGAAAGTTAATAACTAAAGGTTATGAGTTCTCTTTTGGGAGTCATAAAAATGTTTTAAGATTGACTGCAGTCATGATTACATGTACCTATGAATATACTAAAAACTGTGGAGCTATATACTTGAAATGGGTACATTGTATAGTTCTGTGAATTTGATCTCACTAAAGCTGTTAAAAATAGACGTTTCAGAAATGAAGGAATGGCTGGGTGAATGAAAAATGTTTTGTTAAAACTTATTAACAATAAATAAAGGGCATTGTGGGAAAATGCCAGTTCTTAGGCATTGCTAACAGGAAGTTGAATAGAATGTTTTCTTTTTCATTGTCTGATTCTAGCTTGGATCAGAGCTTACAGGAGCAGCTTGTTTGTGGAAGATTACAATTAGAGGCTTTACAATTATATTAATAACAGCAGCAGTGATAATGATCGCTACCATTCGTAGAATGCCTAGTATCTGCCAAACATGCCCTGTCAAGTTCTGGCAGGAATTTCATACCCATTATCTCATCTGATCTTGATTACAGCCTAAGGATGTTTGCTTTCTAGATGAGGACACTCAGCTTGAAAAGTTGAAGTTACTTGCCAAAGGTGGCATGCCAAGTACCGATCTAGGATCTGTCATCCCAAAGATTAAGTTCTTTGCCTCTGATTACACTTATTAATAAGTTTGGGGTATTTTGTCTCTGGAGAAGGAACTGCGAAAGCTAAAGATTGGGCAAGCATCACTTTTTGGGTTGTCTCTGGGTCAAGAACACCAGCCTGCTTCCATGCTGGTGTAAGACCACAGGTTGGAAAAAACGGCGCCATTTTTGCAGATCACCTTCCCCGCGTTGCCCTACACTCTCGAGTCTTTCCATTCTCACATTACAAAGAGCCTTTCGGCTTGAACTGTTAAGCTTTTTTCACTTCTCACTCAGCCTCTTTGGAACAGGCCAAGGAAAATTCCTGTGGTGACAGGTCACTCAACCATTTCTAGAGAGGCCACTGTGGCACTTCACACTTGGCTCCCATCCCAGCCTTCCTAAAGAGTGGACAGAAAGGGACTCCTTCACCCACCCTTCTCTGCCCACTGCCCTGTGGAGGCCTCAGGAAAGGGCTGAGGGAGGTGCTGGTTTTATGAATGTGAGCACAACACATCCCTTGTTAAGACCTGGGCTGGCCTTTGAGTGCTAGAAACACTGTACCCATTAAACTAGTTGTGAGCTCGTGAACTACAGTGGCACCACCTGCTGTGAATAATGTTGGCATTTATTTGCATCCCGACCCCAACAGCCAGGACTGGCCTTGCTGGGAGTTAGTGAGCAGTTCATACTTGGAGAAACAAAGCCTCAGTCTGGCAGCTCCAGGCTCGAGTCAAGTGCATGGATGTTCCCGGCCTTTGGTGGAGAGACAGGGTTCTGGCAGTCACTGGCATCTCTAAAGTACACAGCGCACCATGCACTGTGCTAAGAAGTTTATGGCCATGGTTTCATTTAATTCTTACAGCAAACGTGGTATCCCATATCTGAGGATGAGGACGGCCTGGAGACGTTGGTGACTGGGCAGATTCTCATTGCGCTGGCAGGGGTAGAGCCGTGTTGTGAACATAGGCTGAGTTGGCTGGGGTGCTGGTGGAGAGCGCAGACTCTGGAGCCACAGTGCCTGAATTTGAATTCTGCTGCTGGCTAGCTGTGAGACCTTGGGAGATTAGCTACCAGCCTCTTCTTTGACTCTTTAACATGTGACTGTTGAGTAAATAATTGTGTGTCGTGTCAAGCACTTAGTTACCTGGCTCATAGAAACTGCTCAGATGTTAACTGTTATTACCAATTTATATACTGAGGCTTATTTTTTCTCTGGGAGATAGAAACTTAATATCAGAAGTTTCAGAGTTTCTCCAGCCATCATCTCCTCCAGTGGTTACATCTATGCTCCCAAGAGATTTACATAAATAGTCCATATAAAGAGCTCAGAGTTGTGCCTGGCATAGAGTTGTTGTTCTTAGGTGCCGTCAAGTCAGTTTCAACACACAGTGACCTTATAGAACACAGTAAAGTTGCATCATAGGGTTTTCCTAGGAGTGGCTGGTGGATTCAAACTGCTACGTTTTGGTTAATAGCCAGGCTCTTAACGACTGGACCACCAGAGCTCCTTAGAATTAGCCCCAATAAATGTGATGATTTGTGTTACAGTGTAAAGATAGTAGAGAAGTGGGATTGGAGGCAGGGCTAGGGGAAAGCGTGTGATTCCCATTCAGCATCCATCCACCGTGGTGCAATGTCCTTGGAGAGAGCCACTGTCCAGATGCTGAAGAACCGGGAGGAAACAATTATTTTGCCTACTGTCACTGCTGTTTTTATGCTCTAACAGCTCATCGGAGCCCTGGTTGTGCAGTATCTAACAGCCTGGCCACTAACCAAAAGGGTGGCAGTTTGAATCCACCAGCTGCTCCTTGGCAACCCCATGGGGGCATTTCTGCTCTGTCCTATAGGCTTGCTATGAGTTGGAATTGACTGGATGTCCACAGGTGTTTGATTTTGTTAAACAATGAATCTGTGTTTAACTAGTCTTAAAAAAAGGGAAATAAAAATGGACTTGTTCACTGAGTTCCTGGTCCACTACTTGGCTGTCATACACACCTTGGTAGCTTAGGTGTGGCTGTGAGGCTAGAAGCTATGCCGCTGGTATTTCAGATGGCAGCTAAATGGCCTATGGTAGACAGGTTTCAGTGGGGCTTCCAGACTGGGATGGACTAGGAAGAAAGGGTTCATAGTGTGCTTCCAGAAATAAGCCAATGGATGACAACAGAACCTTGTCCATAGTACTGGAAGGTGAGCCCCCCAAAGTGGAAGGCATTCAGAAAACACAGTGGCTGTACCAGTGGACTGGAACATCATGGAGATGGTACAGAATGGGCAGTATTGTTGAATGTGATGTTGGCATGAGCTGGAGCCAGCCTGACAGCCGTTAAGAATTAAGTTCCTGGTCAAGACACAATAGATCAAAGAGATCAGCACTCTTCCAGGGATAAATATCTCCAAAAAGCTTCTTGGTTATATCATTTATGTGAATGACTGGTCACCTTCCAGCTGCCCAGACTTGCTCTGACCACACTGTCCTCTTTGTTTCCCCTCCCTCTGGCTTTCTGGGGAGACCCTTGTCCTCTGAGCTAGGCTTTACAGTGATCATGCTTTCTGCTTCTCTTCTAGCTGAAGAGTTGGACAGTGGAAGACCTTCAGAAGAGGCTTTTGGCCCTTGACCCCATGATGGAGCAAGAGATTGAAGAGATCCGGCAGAAGTACCAGTCCAAGAGGCAGCCGATCCTGGATGCCATTGAGGCCAAGAAGCGGCGGCAGCAGAACTTCTGAGCGCAGCCAGGCCCCGGGGCCTTGTGTGTGCGCGTGGCCTTCCGTGAATGCTGCAGTTGCTGGCCGCTCACTTGTGTTGGCCAGCGGTTCTGTGGTCGTTTATCTATGGCACCTCTGTGAACTCAGGAATGTGTGCCAGCAGAAAGGGCTACCTTGACAGCCAGCGTGCCGTCCTGATGTGTGTATTTCAGTGGGTCAGGTGTATTAGTTCAAAGGATTTCTATTGGCATTTTTAAACTCAGAGTTTTAAACCCAGGAACAGAGACTCCTTCCCAGTTAAGTGTTAGCTGGGAAAATTTTACACTGTCTTTCGTTTTTCCTCTCCCAACAGCTTTTAATTATTCTTTCTGGAAGACATTTTAAAATTATATAAATATATATATAAGTTATAAATAGATTCCCCCACTCAGTGTGGTGGCATCTCTGTACAGGTAGAGTTTGAAACAGCCTCTTTTTGGTAAGATTATGGTACTGTGGAACAGGAGGGAAAGGACATTAGGAGGCTTTTTAGGACACCAGGATCCCAGGAACCACCCTACCCTGTATAGGGCTGTATTTGCAAACTAAGTTCGAGCCAGCTGTTTGGCCATGGCTTCAGCCTTGCGGGGTCACTGCTGGCTATGGGGGCCACTGGTGATATTCAATAGGAGGCCTCATGTGTGTGTTTTCCCCTCTGAGTTCCAGGAGAAGCCTGGCCCGCTTTTTGCAAATTGGCCTTTACTGTGTTAACACCTTTCATCCATCTCCATGTTCCAACTGCTACGTCACAGCACACATCCTGCCCAGTGCCTTAAGAGGAGACGTGACCCAGGGAGGGGACAGGCCTATCAGAAACTCTCAGCAAACACAAGGCCGTGTTCAGTCTGCAAAAGGGAGAGGGTTTCTGAAGCTCTCACTGTTCTTGCAAAGACCCCACACTTTGCATTTTGCTTTGCTTTCCTTCCAGAGAGGGGAGAGGGCGTTCATTGCTTTTGTGATCCATATCCAAATGCGTGACTGGTTTCTTTTTCCTGTGACTGCTAAGCGGTCTGGAAAGTGTAGATGAAAATTATATTTCTTCAAGAGAATCAGTCCAGACCTGGAGAGATGGAAAGGACTGTGGGGACCATGGGGTCTGTCCCCCTTGCTGTACAGATGGGAAACCTGGGGCTTAGAGAGGGGAAGTGTTGTGGCCGGAATCACCAGACAAGTTAGAAAAGAGCTGGAGCTGGAACTTGAGGCCCCTCGTCATGGACCACCGAACTGAGCAGCTGCTTCACCCTCAGAGGAGACTTGTGTCAGCTTTGGTTAAGCTGCCCCTGCTTAGGGACCCTGCTGTCAAAACTGGCTCTTGCTTTGCTACATAAGTGAATGACCTGGCTGTGAAGAGGTCCCCAAGGGAGGCCAGCTGGTTCCAGGTCAGCGAGTCTGAGCTCCACGGTGTCGGCCGGCCAGCAGCCCCGCGTCTGTGCAGGCAGCTCTGGAGCCCGGTGCAGACAGGACGGCTTTACAGAGACAGCAGGGAGCTGTCCTTCTGGAGCACTGACTCACAAACATGTGGCGTTAGTCCCCAGCCAAGGGCAGACAGTTGCAAAGGACCAATGTGTTTTTTTCACTTGTGTATTTTCTGATTCTTCCCCACAGGTGGGGAGCCGTGACGGAGCTGCCCCTAGGATCCTGTAGTTTGACTCTTGTCCTGGCTTTCTCTCACCTGACCTGGAAATCAGTGGCAAGACTGGGGTGTTCCTGTGGCTAGATCTGTTCTCTGCATTTCAAGCAAGTTTTAGAAAATGCAAGAGGCAGTCGTTAGTTCAGGGCTTGGCCACTGAAGCAGCTGTGTCACAGATACAGAGAAGACAGGACAGTTTGATGATCCTGTTGGAATAATACAAGGCAGCTAGCATTTGCTGACCACTTCTCATAGGCCAGTAGGCTCTTTGCTTAGGTCCGCTCCAGACTTCGCAATAACCCTGTGAGTTCAGGACTTTATTTCATAGATGAAGAAAACAAGGTCAGACTAAAGAATATTCTTTCCCAAGACAATCCAGCCAGTAGAATCAGGAGTCATAACATCACCACCATATGGCACTGTTATTTACAGGGAGAAGGAAAGTCACAAGTCTGTTTAGAATGAAAAAATGACCACCTTTTCTTCCACAGACTTCCATAGTTGGCATTTTGAGTAGAGAAACAGCCAAATTAGTAGTCAAGTGTGACAACTGAGTGAGTTTTAAAAACCAGAACATCAAGTTTGTGTCCCCCACCCCATCTATCCATCTGCTATGCAGATTAACAGACCTGCAGAGTCTCTTGGTATTTGTAGGAGCGGGTGCCCATTTACCCCTCCTAAGCCAGATCCAAGTAAGAGAAGGTACAGTGTTTCCCCACAAATATTCTTGGGTCATGAACCTGATCTGTGGTTTATTTGGTTTCAAGCATGTGTGCACCCACGAGCTGGCCCAACACAGTACGTTAACTCACCAGTCTGGCTGGACAGAGCCCTTCGGCCAGAAGCCTATTTGTTTTGGATTAGAACAATTCCCTGACAAGGTGTATTTGTTTCCAGTGCCAGGAAGGCAAAAGACCAAGTCTTAGTCATTTTTTCCTGGAATACTAAATTCAAGGTATGTCACCCTGCAATTGTTGAGCTTCAGTCACTGCGTGAGCAATTGTGGTTCAAGCTTCCAGGGGGCTCTGAGCCCCTTACTTGTTTTCTGCTTCAAAGATATGATGACCTACAACTAAATGTGTCTTTGAAAATATTTCAGAATCTGTGTGAATATCTTCATTGCCTCCCCATCAGTAATTTCAAAGCAGATTGGTGTCTTTCTTCCCCTTTTTGTGTTACCCTAACCAGCAGTTGAATGGATGAATGTTTGCCTTGGTAAGCATGAGGGTGGGTGGGTGGGAGAATAGTCAGGCAGACAGACAGAACCCAGTAATCTGAGGCAATCTAGAAACTGTAACTTTGATTCCTTGAGGCTATAGACTCTGATCCAGGAAACATTTAGCACCTACCAGGTTCCAGAAATGCATTCTACCATTTAAAAGTTGTTAGCTCTTACTGGTATCTGGAGTGAGAGATGTAACGTCACTATAGCTCCTACAGATACTGAAAGGATAATAACACAATATTATTAACAACCGTATGTCAGCATATTCAACAACGTAAGTGAAACAGACAAACTCTTTAAAGGATACAAACTGCGAAAATGCACTGAAGAAGAAATAGAAAATCTGAATAGCCCTGTATCTGTTAATTCTTAGCTGTAGGAGATACACGTGTCACTGCTCTCGTTTTACACACGTGGAACCCGAGGCTCCAAGAGGTGAAGTCTGTTGCTCAAGGTCATGCAGCTGGAATATGGCAGAGCCAGGATTCAAACCCACAACTTCTGACTCTTAACTCAGTGTGCTTTCTAGCATACCATGTTGCCTCTAAAGATTGCAGCTCCTTACTTATTCTTGCCCAATCTAGTCTCCCCACCTCAATTTATCTTAAGCTCTGTGTTTGTGGTTTCATCAAGATTTATTCATAATCTGTGGAATCCATGTTCTTGTTTGTGTTTGGAAAAATATCTCTTCCACCAGCTTGCACTGGACCAACTTGGGAAAAAAAGCTTCAATGCTGTTGCTGATGTACAGTTTTAAAATGTGAAGTTTGTAGCTTTAACTTTTTGTAATAAAAACTAATAACACTGGCTTCAATGCTACTTGAAATGCTATTTTGTAAGGTTTAGGTGTATATACTCGATCATGGTCAGCTGTTTGTATGATGAGACATAGCTTCCTCCATTGCCTTTTTGTTTTGAGACGCATCCTATGTACTTTTATATTAGAATTGTTGTTTTCGGTCCTTTACCTTGTCATCTTTGTTTTTAATAAACTGCCCTTTGGAGCACAGACTTCTCTTTTTTTTTTTTTTTTTTTTTAAAAAAAAGATTCTCCATATATATCCTGATTTATAGTGGTATCGGCTTTGTGGCATTGAGCCCATGATGTGTTTATGGCAGCATCCACAGAGCGGGGACAGATAGTACGGGAGGGAGTAAGTTTTTGTTGAACACCTACCAGGTGCCAGGCATTGAACTAGTTGCTGGGGATATAAAGATGTACCAGACAGAGTTCTTGCAGACAAGTCGGGGGTTGGGGAGCCAGTCAAGTACACAAGTGCATTGCAACGTTGGAATGAACGGCTGTGGTAGAAGAAAGTGCAGGGCCTGTGGACACACAGAGGAGAGAGTGACAGTGGATTCTGCTGTGTCCATGGAAGCTTTTCTGGAAGAGATGATACATCTTGAAACTTGAAAACTGGATGAGAGTTGGCCTGGTGGGTAAAGGGTGGGAAGTGAGGGAGAGGTGTCCTGGGCCGGCCTGCACAGAGAGCCTGATGTGAGAGCCTGGATATAGGACCATCTTGGCTGAATCCTTCATCACCATCAGGGTACACAGCCCAGCCTTCAGGAGGAGCAGCAAGGTGTTAACGGCCCTTCTGTAGCCCATCTTCCTTCAAGAAGTCAACTCCTCAGCGGTGAGGAAGGAGAGTTATAGTGAAAAGTATGTATGGGTCTCTTTAAGTCCAATCTACCATATTGAATGTAATAGTTCACCGTCTGTGTATCTGTCATGCTATCCTGCCAGCTTTTCTAGGAGTTGGGGTGATGTGTGTATGTTGCCTGTTGCTTAATTTACTTGCTGTCCTCTTCAAATATTCAATGTCCTTCCCTGTTACCAGGGCTGGTAACAAACCAAAACTAAACCCAGTGGTTGATTCTGATTCCCACTAGTAGTGACCCTAGAGGTTCCCTAATGTCAGACTGAGAAGCTATGGCCAGAGGAGGAGTGGGGGTTGCCCTGTTTGTAGATACATAATTCTGCATTATACTGTTATACCTCAGAGTCTTTGTGAGAATAAAACAATTCTGAAGACTCTGCATTGTACCTGACATGTAAGTACTTAGTCAATGTGAATTTACTTCCTCCGTCTCTTCCTTCTGGTCAGAGGTTCTCAGTCCGTGGTTCACAAAGGGTGGGTGCAATACTGCACACTAGGAGGTGGTTGGGTTTGGTGTAAAAGTTTTTAGTTGTGACAACAGTTGGGAATTAAATGAACAGTGGCAGGTGTGATCGATGGGTGGGAATGCATTCCACCTTTTTCAGGGTTGGTTTTGTGGTTGTTGAGACTCCTGTATTGTATTTCTTGATACGGAATGTTGCTTCTTTACTGTGCTTTATGGCTGCCCCTATGATCCTGCTTAATAAACCATATATAAACCCAATTTTGATTGCTACCAGTCTTATCAACTTCCTCTCCATCTGGAAGGACTATAACGACTGTAGTGCATCCCTCTTTTTAATATGATGGTATCATAGTTTACATAATATGATCACTAGTTCATTTCACTATTATAGCTTTGATTGTGTTTGGAGCCTTCCCTAACTGAGTAGGATTCTGGATAATGTGTCCTTCTAAAATACAAAGTTAGCAGTTTTGTCTTCCAAGCCAAGAGATTCTTTCAGTATTTCTTGTAGCTTTGGTTTGGTTTTTACAAAGTCTCTGAGTTTCTGTATCTGTGAATGTCTAAATTTCATTTCATATTTGAAAGATAGTTTTTCAGGATATATAATTCTTGGTTGGAAGTTCTTGTCCTTCAAGGCTTTGAATGTGTCATGCCACTGTCTCTGTGCCAGCATTGTTTCTGCTGAGAAATCCAATGAAAGCCTCTGAATGTTTGCTTTGAGTCTTGGTGCCTTTAAGAGTTTCTGCTTATCTTTCATTTTGTTGAGCTTGATTGTAATATGACTTGGAGTCTTTCTATTGAGATCTGTATGAGTGGTGTTCGATATATATGTTGGATATCTACAGTCTCTTCTTTTGTAATTTCTGGGAAATTTTCTGTCAGCAGCTCAGCCACAATACTCTCTGTGTTCTCAGGTGTCTCGCCCTGTTCAGGAACTCCAGTTAATCATAGATTGTTCTTTTTTATCAAATAGAGTCCCACATGCTTCTTAATGCTTCTTCATTTTTCTTGTTTCTTTTTTCTGATTTCATGGAGTCAGTGGCTCTGTCTTCCAAATCAGAAATTCTCTTTTCCATTTGTTCCATTCTGTTTTCTTGGCTTTGAATTGAAGTTTCTATGTCTTTGATTTTGTTCTTGATCTGCTGGATTTCAGAGTACTGATGTTCCATCAGATTGAACAGCTTGCTTAATTTTTCGTTTTGCTCTGCTGCATTTTGTATAAGGTCTAGTAGGGCTCTATATATAATCCTTTTGTATTCACCTTCTGATAGTTTCAGAAAAGCTTCTTTGTTTGGGAAGTTCTGAGGTGGTTTCTTTGGGGGGGCTTCTGATGCCACAGGTGATTTCCAGGTTACCATCTTCTCCAACATCTGTTGCTTTGTGGGTTTCATGTGGGTCAACAGAGGCTGGGAGAGACGCTGTGAAGATGGACCACAGTTGTTTCTCTAGGCCGTCTTAAAATGAGAAGTAAAAAATATTTGACAATATCCAAAGTCAGTCAAGTTTTCAGGTGTATACGTCCCTCTTCCCAGCTGGCAAAGTAAGCATCTCTATATTGAACCCCAGATGTTTTAAACTAGCTCAAAATACAGAAGGGCTGCTGGCCTGCTGGCCTCTGCCGTCGGGCCCAGCTGTAGGAGATACTGTGTAGAATTCTGCTTTTCTGCAGGAAGAGCAGTCTCTTCTGGGTACACACTGCCTCCCAGTCCAGGAATTAGGTCCAGCTGAGGCTTCCATATGGGTGATCCACCTCAGAGCAAAACAAGATGGCATTCTGCACAAGCTTGCCAGCCGGCCGGGACCAGGCTCCCAGTGGAAAGAGAGGCCAAAAGTGCTGGAATGCTCAGAGTTCACAGCCTCCACCACTGGGCCCTGGCCCCAGGCTACACTGTGCAAAACACCACCTCCCTGCTCGAAAAGTACTCTTTCTCACTGGCAGGTGCCACCTCCCAGCCTAGGAACCAAGTCTGGCTGGGGGTCTCTGCCTGGGCTTCTCCATTTCCCAGTGGATCAAAGTGGTGTCCCACAGAAGCACATCTGTAAGGCTACCACATGACGAAGGCAGAAAGATAGGCCAGAGGAACCAAGGTGTATAGAGTCCAAAGCCTGGCACTCAGAACCTGGCAATTATGCTTGCCAGTTCCACCAGCAGTGTGTCTGAGACCAGCTGCTAGTCAAGTCCCAGTTCTACCTGCCTGCCAAGACAGAGGGAAAAAAAAATCAACAGGGTGAGTTACCTTCAGTCTGTGCAAGCCTGTGCTCACCAAGAGTGGGGTCAGTGAAAGAGAGGAGGTTTTGCATTCAGTGGCATGAAGTCCAAATTAACAGCCCTATGCCGCATCTCAGGGCTCACTAGGTGTCCAGAAGGGTCTGTTTAATTATCATTTGAGGTCTTGGTTTCCAGAGGGATTTAGGGAGAGGTGCATTTAGTCCACCATCTTGACTCTGCCCCTGGTAATGCATTCCAGAACAGTCCTCCACAACAAGAAATTGTCCTGCATCTTGTACAATGTCCAAATGTCCTCGTGTACACCTATATCAGGGCAAAACATGCTTAGGAATGCCTAACTTTAAACCAAATATCACCTGTAAACACCAAGTTCTTTGTGCAAGGTTTACACATGTAATTTTCCAGAGAATGAATGATCTAGAAATGGAGCGACGCATGACATTTGTTTGGAACTTTGCTAAGAGTTCTTCTCTGTCAGAAAATCATGTCACTAGTGGCAGAGATACCTCTGATATTTTGAGTCACTAGTGCAACACAAATAATACCTTGAGATTGTTTTAGACTTGCAGCTCTCAGATTCAGAGTGATTCTGTGAAGCAGGTAAGTGCAAAAATGATAATCTCAGAGAGAAAGTCAAAATAAAACAGAGTAATGGGATCAAGAGTGATGTGTGTGTCTATGTGTATAAGGGGAGGCAGCCTTACGCAGGGTGATTTAGGAAAGCTTCTGAAGAGAGGACTTTTGAAATAAGACCTCTTAGTCCTACTGAATGACAAGAAAGAGCCGGGCAAGTGGAAATTTTGAAGGGAACAGCGAGAACAAAGACCCTAAGGCAGGAATAAAAAATTTGTTGGAAAGATGATGAAAAAATGGCCATTATGGCTGGAATAGAATGTATAAAGGAAAGAGTAAGTAAGGGGCAGTGAGGGTGGAGAGGTGGGAGAAGGCATGAGTGTAAAGAGCCTCATGGGTCATGGAAAAGGGTTTGGGTGTTAACTCCTGTTTTAGTCAGCTAGTGCTGCTCTAATAGAAATACTACAGGAGTGAATGGCTTTAACAAAGGACGATTTACTCTTAACAAAGTTCGGTAGGCTACAAGTCCAAATTCAGGATGTCTGCTCCAGAGGAAGTCTTTCCCCCTTGTCGGCTCTGGAAGAAAGTCCAGTGTTGCATCAATCTTTGTGCAGGGAGCGTCTTGGCACAGGAACTTCAGGTCTGAGGGACACGCTCTTCTCCTGGTGCTGCTTTCTTGATGGTGTGACGTTCCCAATTCTTTGCTAGCTTCCCTTTCCTTTTATCTCTTGTAGGATGAAAGGATTAAGGGTGGGGCAAGCCATACTCCAGGGAAATTCCCTTTGCAGTGCAGCAGGGAGGTGGTCTTATGAAAGAATTTACAGTCCCACCCTAATCCTTTAACATACAGCACAGGAAAATTGCAAAATGGAGCACAGTCTTAAAACACTGGGAATCATAGCCCAGCCACAAGGCTATACATATTTTTGGGGGACACAATTCAACCCATGACAACTCCCTGTGTGAGGGAGAGCCATCAGAGGGTTTTAAGCTGGCAAATGACATGATTAGATGATCAGGTTTTTAAAAATATGCCTTCATGAAACAGCACTCAACTTCCTAATCATCAGGAAAATGCAAATTAAAACTATAATATGCTTCCACTAGACATTTGCCCAAATAGCTAAAATGAAATAACAGACTATGCTAATGGTTGGTGATGACATGGAGCAACTGGAATTCTTGAATACTGGTGGGTATACCTTGTGAGTCAGCAATTCCACCTTTTGAAATTTCCCCAATGGAAATGTGTACATATTTTCACCAAAAGACATACACAAGATACTCACAGCAGCATTATAATTCATTATTTTGCCAAACCACCCAGATACCCAGCAAACTAGAAATGGATAAATAGATTCAACTAGTTGATTACAGTGAGAATGAATTTATTATAGCTATGTAAAACAATATTAGCTGACATTCACAAACATAAGAAGAGTAACTACTGTAGATTTTATAAAAAGTTTGAAACCAGGGAAACGTAATCAATGATGTTAGTAACTGGGATAATATTTACCCTTGGTGAAGGGGACAGTGAACAGAGGAAAGCATGAAGAGGCCATCTAGGTGCTGGTTGAGTTCTTTTTCTTTATCCAAGCACTAGTTAGGAGGACTGCCATCTTTATCCAAGTGCTAGTTACAAGGACAGCCAATTAATTCCACAAACAGATCCTAGAAAAAGTGCTACGTACCTCACTGCTGAACATCACTATGGTCTACAGTCGCCTTCAAAGTGCTCCCCTTGGAAAGCTATGCACTAATGCCAGAGCCTAGTCTACCTTCAAAGCAATTTTGGAACTCTTTTTCTGGAATGGCCATCAGAGCTGTCATTGTATTACCCTTAATGTCTTGAATGTCATCAGCATGTCTTCCTTTCAATATTTCCTTTATTTTCAGGTAAAGAAAAAAGTCACTGGGGGTCAGATCAGGTAAGTAAGGAGGACATTCCAATACAGTTATTTGTTTACTGGCTAAAGACTCCCTCACCAATAACTGTGAAATTATGTTCACAAACTTGCCATCATGTACAATGACCATTCCAGAAAGAGTTCCAAAATTGCTTTGAAGGGTGGACTAGGTGCCAGCATCAGTGCATGACTTCCCAAAGGGAGTACTTGAAGGTGATATTCAGCAGTGAGATGTGTAGTGCTTAGAATAATTAAATTTGCAGGCTTAATTGTTCGACCTCATATTTGGAAAAACAAAAAACCCTCTGCCTTCTGCTCCACTGATATGTTTTGGGTTGGAAAACCCCTTGGGAACCACCCAGTCCTGTGTAAACATGAGGAATGATGACTTTTAGCCCCTTAGCCTTTTTTTGAGGGTGATTCGCCTGAGGCCCAGGGTTTGTCAGTGGTTCAATCTGGACACCAACCTAGGCTACTTTACTCTGGTGTTCATTTTGAAACCCTAACTTTGGCCTCAAGTACAAGAGTGTGTCTGGTTTGGGATTTTTAAGCATGCCGTGCTGTTGCAGTAGTTAAACCCTAGGCTGCTAACCAAGAGATTGAAGGTTGCAACTCACCCCTGGGTCCACAATCTGCTCTCCTAGATGCCATCTAGAAAACCGTGTGGAGTGATTCTACTCAGTCCCAAAGGGTCAGTATGAGTCAGAATCCACTCGATGGCACATGGCAATAAACCAAGGCATGCAAACTACTTTCTTACCCACAGCTCTCTTCTCAGAGTTGCTTAACCACTCTGGAGGAAAACAAGATGCCCTTGAGCTCCATTTCCTTCCTATACTTTTTGTTTGTTTTTTTTTTGGCAATATCAGACACTTTAATATTGTTTAATGTTGGACACTTTCACTTGTATCTCACTCGAACTCCACATTAACACTGAGGCATAGGTATTATTAGATGAAGAAAGAGGTTCAGGGAGGCAAAGAAAACCAACCAAGATGACATTGCTTGTAAGTAGCAGGAAACCAAGCCCAGGTCTGTGTGGCCTCATGGCCCCTATAATCCTCTCTGCTCTTCATATTCTCCCATCATGTTCAAATACTTCTAACAGCCCATTGCCTGAGAAGGAAGCCACCTCATGAAATCAGAGCAGAGAGGGAGGTGGGGAGAGGAGAAAGGTGACCTCAAATGAACCTCCAAGTCCACCTGTACTTAAGGCATGTAAGGAATCTTGTAACAAAGATTCCTGACCAATCTAGGTAGATAAGAAAAACAAGGGAAGGCTTTGGGAACCATACGACAGGTGGCATGAGGTGCTGCTCCTCAGAGCACAATAAATCCAGTCCAAGCTCACACAAATGGTGAGTGGCAGTGCCAATATTGAACCCAGATCTCATTCCAGAGACCAAGGTATGTGTCATTCCCCTTCTGGAATTAATGTGTTTACTGAGGCTCCTAAACCCCTGCCCTCCTTAACCAAGGTTACATGTCACTTCAGCATCGTCTCCTCTCCTTTTCTTCCTCTTTAGCAGACAGAATTCTGAAAGACTCTCTCCCTTTATCCACAAAGATTAGCTTCTCAATTTAATTTTCTGGGGCATTTTTTCCATGTTCAGGCATGGGACCTATCTGTCCTGGGATATGAGATCTGGCAGTTAGTGAAGACCATCCCAGCTAGCACCTGCGGGCTTTGTGCGGAGCCTGAGGAGAGAAGAAATGCACAGTAGGACCACTGCTCAAGGCCACTTCCTTCAGTGATGCCTTGGGAGTGAAGCTGACAAACTCAAAGTGACCATAGTGACATATGGTGCCAAACAGCTACTATCTAGTATTAGAGATCTGAGTCTGAACCCCTGATTCACTTCTTAACTGTCTGACTATGGGCCAGTTTTGTTTTGTTTTATTATGACTGAGTGAAAATGTACATTCCCATATAAATTTACATGCCCACCTATATGCAGCTTCAACTGCTCTCCTTGCCCGATGACAGCACACTATTCCTCTCTGCTCCACACATGTCTCATCCTCCCAACAGTCTCCTTTCCACTCCTCTCCACCCACTCCCCTTCGTCCAGCCAGAGGTCAGCAGGATGATATCCTATAGATGCATAGAACCATAAAGTGCATCCAATATATGGTCATTTTGTGTCACCAAGTCCAATTCATTAGTGTTCAAAGAGTGGGCCTTCGTTATGGTTTATGGGCTATGGGCAAGGGCAGCATCAGGGCCAGGGGCCATGCTCCCAGGGGAACCCCGAAGCCGCTGGACCATCAATTGCAGTCTTTTAGTGGAGATCTCAGGATGCACCCCTTTTTATTCTTGTGTTGCCAGTGAGACTCAACTTAGTGAGCTCCATCACAGCTATCGCTGGTGGTGGCCGGGCACCATCTGGTTCTTCTAGTCTCAAGTTGATGTAGGCACCCACTCATGTGGGTCTCTCTATCTTCTGGGTTGTCTTTACCCCATGTCATTTTGGTCCTCGGTGAGCCTCCATTCCTGCTGAGTTGGGACCATTTGCTGTGCCCTCGGATGGCTGCTTGACAGTTCTTAAGACCCCAGATGCCACTCACCAATGTGGGGTGCAGAGAGTCCTCTTAGCAAAACACTTTGTGCCAATTGGCCTCAATTTCACCTAAGAGCATGGTCCCCTGCCCCCTGCCCCAGCTACTCTGTCCTTGCAATATTGGGTTAAGATGGGGTGCATCCTGAGATCTCCACTAAAAGACCTCAGCTGATGGTCCAGCGGTTTCAGGGTTCCCCTGAGAGCATGGCCCCCAGCCCTGATGCTGCCCTTACCCATAAATTATAACAAAGGTCCACTCTTTGGACAGGAATGGATTGGACTTGGCAATGCACAGTGACCCTATATTGGTTGCACTTTATGGTTCTATACATCTGTAGGATATCATCCTGCTGACCTCTGGCTGGAGGAAGGAGAGTGGGTGGAGAGGAGGGGAAAGGAGGCTGTTGGGAGGATGAGACATGTATGGAGCAGAGAGGAATAGTGTGCTGTCACCGGACAGGGAGAGCAGTGGAAGCTGCATATAGGTGGGCATGTAAATTTATACAGGAATGTACATTTTCACTCAGTCATGTTAAATAAAAAAGAAAAAAAAAGATGGAAGGAGTACTCAAGTTATGTTGAAGTCCAGTTAATATTGTTCTTGTTTCTAATGTGTGCTGTCACCAGTTTTCACTATGGGCTAGTTTTCTTGTTGGTCCGGTGGTGAAAACACTACTTTATTAAGGCATCCTGGGTGAGAAAAAATGAGACCATTGATGGGAAATCACTTTTTAAACTGTAAAGTCGCACAGATGTGGGAAGGGCAGTTATTGTTACTATTTTCTAGGTCACCTTCACTCATGGAAGTCTCAAAAAGTACTTTATCAGTCAACCAGATTCCCTTTCACATTCTTTTCCACTCTACTGGGTCCTTATCTGAGCTGAAGAATTTCTTCTCTACCCAAAAGGAGTCAGACATGGGATTGACCTCTTATGTGACCTTGGAGTTGTCTGGGTCTCATCTCCAATTTAAGAGGGCATATCAAGGTTAGATCTGATCACCCTAAAGAACACTGTGTTTCACTCACTAGGGGAGTGTCCACCCTGAGACCACTACAAATAAACTATTACACAGTTTCCTCATCGTCAGAAACAAGCACATCACACCCCAGCATCCAAGGTATGCTGAGCAGCTGTCCCATATGCCCTTCAGGCCCAGGCCCCAATTACTCCCGAACATTTCTGGACATCGTCTCTCCATTTCACAGAAGATAAAACTGAGGCTCCACAGAGCAAGACTGTGAGGGGTAACTATGGGTGTGTCCAGTACTCCTTTCCCCTCGTAGGAACTGGTCAATTCCCACACCAGCTATGGGGACCATATGGTGACTGCCATGTGCTCAGAGACCCAAGCCTTTGGCCACGGTTGAGGGATCCCACTTCACTGAGCTGGGCCAGTCCTAGTCCTTCTGATGCACTTTTCAAATTGGAATGGGAAAGTTCCCTGGTGGAGGCTCAACAAGATGTAGAACTTAGAAGATGTTAGTAACCTTACAACAAACCAAATCCAGTGCTGTCCAGTCAAGTTAAACTCACAGTGGCCCTACAGGACAGAGCAGAACTGCTTCATAGAGTTTGCAAGGAGCACTTGGTGGACTTTAACTGCTGACCATCTGGTCAGCAGCCGTAGCACTTGATCACTATGCCACCAGGATTTCCTTAGTAACCATGGGAGGCAGAAATCAGTCTCTCTCTCTCGCTGCCATGAGTTCCTGGTTTCTGCTGCAGCTGAAGCCGGGCTGTCTACTTTTAGTCCCTTCCAGTTGTAATAGATGTATGCTGTTTTTGCCTAGCTAGTTCCCCTTTTCCTCATTTTAATGGGAACACCCTACTTTAGAGAACCACCTCTTTGTTACCCTGTGTCTTGGTGAGATTGTATATGATACTCCCCCTTACCACCTGCAGGAGTGAAGAGATTAGCATGAGACCCCAAACCAGACCCAAACCCACTGCTATCAGTCAATTCCAACTCATAGCAACCCTGTAGGGCAGAGTAGAACTACCCCATAGGGTCTCCAAGACCTAAAATCTTTATGGAAGTAGACTGCTGTATCTTTCTCCCATTGAGCAGCTGGTGGATTTGTACTGCTGACATTTTGGTTGGCAGCCAAGCTTTTAAACAAAACCAGTCCAGTTTGACTCAGTCCTCAGGAAGTTTTAAACTTGAGTAGAGGGATATAGAAACCCTGGTGGTGTAGTGGTTATGTTCTACGTCTGCTAACCAAAATGTTGGCAGTTCAAATCTGCCAGGCACTCCTTGGAAACGCTATGGGGCAGTTGCACTCTAACCTATAGGGTCGTTATGCATTGGAATGACTTGACAGCAGTGGGTTTGGTTTGGTTTTAGTGTAAAACACAAAAAGGAGGGAGCTGTCACTATGGTGTTTTAATCATAGTGCTCTGGAGATGTAACCCAGGGGTTATAACTGCCTAGACCCCTCTGTTACCCTCATTCCTATTTTTCTCAAAGACTGGTGGTTTACTTTGATCCTAATTCACTCTCTCTCCAAAGAAGTCTTGATTTACTTATGTTGCCGTAAATTTGCCTGTTGGATCCCATTGTTTGCAAACAAGGCTCACCCTCTACATTGAAAGGAACTAGAACAAAGTTGCACACAACATAACCTCCAGGAAATGTGGGATATTCAAAATTATTGGACTGTGATGGGGCAAAACACAGCAAGGTTGCTGTTTGGATTGCGGCCTGGGGAACCAGCACGCCGCAGAGCACAGCAGTAGCTGTTTCCTGAATTACTTGGTATCATTTGATCACTGAAGCTGCAGCTGTCAGAGAAAGGGAAGCTCTGTTTTAAGGAGGATTACCTGAGCTGCAGAATAGAAGGTTTTGTTTTGACTGCACAGGCTAATGTTTTAGTCATCCGGCACTGCTCTAACAGAAACACCACAAGTGGATGGCTTTAAAACAAGAAAAGTTTATTCTTACATAGTCCAGTAGGCTACAAGTCTGAATTCAGGGTGTCTGTTTCAGGGCAAGCTTTTCCCTCTGTCAGCTCTGGAGGAAGGTCTCTGTATTGCATCAGCCGTTGGTCAGGGAGCATCTCAGCACCAGAACCTCAGGTCTGAAGGACATGTTCTCCCCCTGGTGCTGCTTTCTTGATGGTCGAGGCTCCCAGCTCTCTGCCTGCTTCTCCTTTCTTTTACTTCTCATAGGATGAAAGGCTAGAAGACAGTACACGCCACACTACAGGGAAATTCTCTTTACACGGGGGCAGCAAGGTGATCTTAGGGTTTTATAGCCTCACCCTAATCCTTTTTAATATAATCTAGTCTATTAACCACAGGCAGAGATTAGGATTTACAGAATCAGAAAATTATGTATATGGAGGGCAGTCACACAATACTGGGAATCACCGGCCCAGCCAAACTAGTTGGCACATTTTTGGGGGTACAGAATTCAATCCATGACAACTAACCTAGAGTCAACAAATCAAACCCAAATATCACACTTTTCACCCTATCACACAGAATGAAATGTAGGGCCTGCCTAGGCCCGTGATGAAACAGTCCTGCGACTTGCAGGAGGGCTGAGATCTCCAAAAGCCAGAGCAGGCAGCTGATCTTACAGGTCACAGAATTCACAGTCTTGTTGCACTTTTCAGAAGTTAGGCTTTGATAAGTCAGCTTATGACAAGTGGAATGGCTGTGTGAGATGACAAGGAGAGCTCCCAGGCACTAGAAAACTCTGGGTTTGGAAGCATGCCCTTGTAGGAAAAAGCTCACAACTTTCTGATTCCCTAACTCCTCCTCAGGCTGCCTGGCTGGCAGCTGGATCAGTGTGGTCTAGGGGATAAAAGGTAGACTCTGAGTTGGAAAGAATCCTGGGCTCAGACAGAATGGCAGAACCTTGTTAACTGATAACATCGGAAACTTGGGGGACATTTGTGGGAATAGATTTTGTGACCCTGGTGGCATAGTGGTTAAGTGCCACATCTGCTAATGAAAAGGTCAGCAGTTGGAATCCACCAGGTGCTCCTTGGAAACTCTATGGAGCAGTTCTACTCCATCCTATAGGGTTGCTATGAGTCAGAATCGACTTGATGGCAGTGGGTTTGGTTTTGGGTTTTGATGGAGGAAAGGGAGACGTTAACTTGGGATCAAGGTAATCTTGATACAGATGCATTTCCCAGGGGTTCTGCATCTTTTGGGCTAGCTCCTGAAGCTCACTGGGTTCAAACAATCTGATGGATTGGCTAATGCAACTTGGACCAGACACTGGCCCACATAAAATGGAACATAAAGGCCTCGTATCTTTTGGCGTTTTGTAGAAGAAAGAATTTAAAGCTTCTGAAGGCTGGGCTGCTGGAATGGATCGATCTTATGCCTCTTGCCAAACAAATGCCTCCAACCACACTCTCCACTGAACCCAGAATACCTTCTTTATCCTTGTTTTGAGCAGAGTCTAGACCAGGAATGCTGCATGAGGCGCTGCAATTAAAATGGATTCCTCAGGAGGAGGAGGAAACCACAGGGGAAGGAGACCTGATACTAGCATTTAACCCTCGGAAGTTATGTGGGACGGGTTGGCCACCCAAATATTCAGCAAGCTCTGAAGGAAGCAGGATGTCATGCTGTAGGACTGGACTGGATTGATGCCGAACTGGATGCATTTCATGCCTCCTGCTCACAAATGCCTCCAACCTGGGCCCCTGCCCTTTTGAAGTGAAGGACAAATAGCTCTACCTTGGAACTTCTACCCTACAAAAGCAGCATAGTGTTATTTGAATTTTGTTAGTCCTACTGCTCTCAGATTCTGGCTGGTCGCTGGGCTTTGATGATGTGTGAAGGTCTAACTACAGAGCACTGGGTAGCCTTGTGATCCAAAGTGCCCGTCATAAGTCAGGCATCACCCATCCAGAAATGAAGTCAAGTAGGTCTGGTAAAGACTCCCGTCATCAAGGGAGCCCATGGACATGGTGCTGGGCTCAAGTAGACCCTAAAGGTACTTGTTGGTTGCGTGAGAAGTTGCTCACCATCAAAGAACTGCATCTCTACCAGATAAATGGATTGACCCACTTGAAAATTTTTTACTCCCTATCACTGACAAAGAGCCCTGGTGATGCAGTGGTTAAGAGTTCAGCTGCTAACCAAAAGGTTAGCAGCTCAAATCCACCAGTTGCTGCTTGGAAACGCTATGGGACAATTCTATTAAGTCCTGGAACATATGGGTTGAGATTGACTCAGTGGCAATGGATTTGGTTTTGTTTTGTACACCTGACCCAAGCCATGGTAGTTTGAATTGCCTCATATGCATGCAAAATCTAGATAATGAATAAGGAAGATAAAGAAGAATTGATGTCTTTGAATCATGTGTCGGCAAAGAATACTGAATATACCATGAACTGCCAGAAGAACAAACAAATTCGTCTTGGAAGAAGTGCAGCCAGGATGCTCCTTAGAAGCAAAGATTGTGAGACTTTGTCTCACTTACTTTGGACATGTGGTCAGGAGTGGATCTGGAGAAGGACATCATACTTGGTAAAGTAGAGGGTCAGCAAAAAAGAAGACCCTCAAGGAGATAGACTGACACAGTGGCTGCAACAATAGGCTCAAGTGTAACAGTTGTGAGGATGGACGAGGACTGGGCAGTGCTTCGTTCTGTTATATCCAGGATTGCTACAAGTTGGAACCATCTCAGTGGCATCTAGTAAAAACAGCAATCCCTGACTCTGAATGCTATTGGCTTGGAGGTTTTTATATCCAAGGGAAAAATATTTTCACTAGAGGGTACAGCAGTGTATCCATTGTATTGAAGGCTGAGATTTTCACCAGGGCATTTTTAGCTCATCTCTTTCCTAAGTGGACAAACATAAGGAGTTACAATGTTAATTAAGGTCATCAACCATCACTTCCAACAAGAAATATCCTTACTACTTACTGCACAAAGGAAGCAAGAAGCAGCTCAGGTATCAATCAGGTTGTTTGGGGGGCATCTCCCTATACAGACTGGGCTACCCAGGCCTTTAATTCTCTAGGAATAAAGTTAGGTTGCCCTACTGAGCAAAGAATCCTAGCCAGTTGAGGTACTGGCCAAGGGCGGGGAGAAACTGACATGGCTAGCACAGACGGCAAGTTATGAATGCCAACTGCAGCCTTGTTGTCATTGAAGGAATGAGGATACAGTGTGGCTTCTTCTTTGCTGTGTCTTTGTTGGCTTTGTCTTTCCTCTAGTGTTGTATACAGAGTGTGCTGGTGGCAGTTACGCATCCCATTTCTTCTCCGGGCTATAGATTATTGAGACAGGGTCAGTGAAGACACGAATTTAGAGCTGGATTTAGTAACAGGGCATGACCTTCAGGTTTCTTCTCTTTCAGGAGAGCATCTATTTTCAGTTATACGCAGGATCTTTTCCTCAGGTTAGAGGGAAACACTTCTAAATCTGTGTGTATAAGAAGAAGCTGAGAGTGTGTGTGTGTGCTGGAAAGTCAGGGGTGGGACTGCAGTGGACATCTGCTGTTTTTGTCTGTTAACCTCCTTCCCCTTTATTTTGGTGACAGCACAGTGACTTTTCTTTGCACAGCTTCCTTTTTTCCATCCACATGATCTGGTACATATGTGACTCCAGGTAACCTGTTCCCCTTCTCCACCCAAGAGGCACATGACTCAAGCGAGGCATATCAGCCTCTCTCCTAGGATTTGAACTGTGAGCAGAATGATTAACAGGGGAAGCAGGTGATTGAAGATGGATCATTTGGATGGCCATGTCCCAAACAGGTTCATGAGCCCCGCTTCTGAGATTCCCAGAACTCCCCTCATCCCTACATTCCTTGAGGCACTGTCGATCAGCTTTTCTTTTGCTTTGATGAGCTTTCCCAACGCCCTTTTGCAGTGGGCTGAATGGTAACCCCAAAGATACATCCACATCCTAACCTCTGAAACTTCTATAACTGTTATTTTATTTGGAATAATGGTTTTTGCAGGTGTGATTAAGAATCTTGAGGGGAGATCACCCCGGATTATCTGGATGGGCTCAAATGCCATCACAAGTACCTTTGTGAGAAATAAGCAGAGGGAGGTTTGACACGCACAAAGGTGAAGGTGACATGAAGCCGAAGCCGAAGCAGAGATTGAAATGATCCAGTGATAATCCAAGGAAGGCCAAGGAATGCTGGCAGCTGCAAGACACCAGCAGAGGCTCCCCGAAAGCCTCTGAAGGGAGCGTACCCTGCCCACAATTTGATTTTGGATGTCTGGACTTTAGACTATGAGACAGTAAATTTCTGTCATTCTTAAGCCATAAAGCTTGTGGAAATTTAAGGCAGCCAGAGGAAATGATGCATCTCCCAGTAAATTAACTTTTTTTCCAAGAAATTGTTTTTTTGCTTACTCTACCAGCTTCTGTTGCTTGCAACCAAAGAGCCCTAATTATAACAGCTGTTCATCATTTCAGTCATTTACTCTAATTAATTACTCTTTTGACCAAGTTAGTTCCAGCTGGACTCCTGTCACTTACAACCTGTTCTGGCTGGCACAACACAGACGAAGCTGGTGCCAAATCGGAGACTGGAACAACGACATGTGGATTTCTAAGTCGCTCCACAAATTGCCCACTCTCCCCAGTCACCCAGAAGGCTGGTCAAGCAGCCAGCTCAATCCAGGCAGAAACAGGTCCCTGGGCCCAGGCTCTTTATTTGCATAATGGGTTTAATTGATACAGTGGGGTGCGAGTAAACAGGTGCTGTTCTGCCAGGACCAGAGCCAGTCTGCTGATGGAAGCAGCCAGACAGTCCTCCCCTGAGCTTTCCCTACAACTGCTTTAGGGACTTGTTTTGGGGATCAGAAAATCTGGAAGCTACATGGCTCCTTGGTGTGTCCAGCAAGACTGTGAGAGCGGTTCACGCAGCCTCTGATCCCCAAAGTGGGAACAGCTGGGCCCAGATGTTAAGAGGTGTGCAGGAGGAGTGGTGTGTGTGCGTGGTGACTACTTTAGAGGTCTCTTGGCTTAGCTTCAGTCACTACTCCAGTCTGGACACCTGGGGTGCATCCATGCAACGGGTGTGGAGGGCCTGCCGTCATGTACTAGGTTCTGGCTCTGACACAACACCTCACATGTACAGTTCTCTCGCCTTCGAATACTCTTCCCTAGAACTCCTTATAACTCATTAGCTGCTATTAAACCTGTAGATTCAAACTGCCAACCTCTTGTTTAGCAGTTATAGCTCTTAATTAACCACTATGCCACCAGGGTTTCCTTAGTTAATCCTGTGGTGGAGCTGGAAACCCTGGTGGCATAGGGGTCAAGTGCTACAGCTGCTAACCAAAAAGGTCAGCAATTCAAATCCACGAGGTCCTCCTTGGAAACTCCATGGAGCAGGTCTACTCTGTCTTGTAGGGTTTCTAGGAGTCAGAAGTAAATTTGATGGCAACGGGAATAGTGGCAGGTCAGACTCCTCAGGGAAGCCTTTTCTTACCTTCTCAGGTAATGGCCCCAGTTATATTATGCGTGCCTAGAATTCGCTAGTCCGTAAGCTCATGAGTATAAAACCCAAAGCACAGTTGTCATGGACTCTGTTCTGCCTTATGGTGACCCGATGGGTGTTGGAGCAGAACTGTGGTCCAGTTGTGGTTTTCAGGGGCTGAGTTTTCAGAAGCAGGTCACCAGGACTTTCTCCCCAGGTTTCGCTGGGTACACTAGATCTCTGACATTCTTTTTTATCTGCTTAGTGCCTTTGCCACGTGCACCACCTGGGGATTACCCTGGTGACATAGTGGTTAAATGCTATGGCTGCTGACCAGGAGGTTGGCAGTTCAAGTCCACCAGGCAGTCCTTGGAAACTCTATGGGCAGTTCAACTCTGTCCTGTAGGGTCACTATGAGTCAGAATTGACTTGACAGCAGTGGGTTTTGGGGTTGGGGACCACATATTTTGTCCATCATTGTATCTCTTAAACCCAGTTCTCTGAAATACTCCAGAAGTCAGAGGCTATGAATGCAAATTAAATCAAAGAAGTGGGAGGTGTAGCACTGTAGTGGGTGGGGAGGCGATACTGTGGGGACCTGGAGAATGCATGTCCCACCCAAAGGCACTCAAATTAAAAAGACACTTGTTCAGCTAAACAACACACGTCAGCAGGCCACGTGCGAAGCCGTAGTTGAGGACCCTTCCAACAACTGCTGAAAGAGAAAATGAACAACCTACAAGTAAATCACTGTCAAGGTCTCAAAAACCAAGGAGGGAGAGGAGGGGCAGAACTGCAGGGACCTCGTTTTCAGTCTCCCCTGCCCCTTCTTGAGGACAGGGTCTCTGTTAGCTTTCTGCTCTCTCACAGGGCAGGCTGGATGAACTGTTGACACACTCAGCTTTTCCAAGTGCCTACTCTGCACAAAGGTCAACTACTTAGTGTCTCCCGTCCTGAAGCTCAGTAGCGACAAGGGTGATCCAGACAGGCAATGTCATTACAGTGATGAGTGGTCTAGCAATAGCATATGCAAAGTGCCACAGGAACTGTCCCTGTGCCCATTTTTTCAGCAAGAGAAGGGACTCGGCAGGTGACTATGAGAGTGAAGCTACCAGCAAGGATGAGGGGCTGGAGCTGGCCAACAGGGACTGGAGTCTCAAGCATTTGCCTGGATGGAAACTCAATGCAGGGCTAGAGATTAGGGGGAGGGGAAGAAGAAGAAGGGAGGGTCCATGCTTGGCAGTCCCTGGCCACCAATACTTCAGAAGTGAGCTAGCTTGAAATCAGTATCTCCTCTGTTCCATTTGGCTTTCATCTCCTGCTGGGTCACAAACTGTGATGGTGTGACAGGTGGGCTAAATCTGGAGATGGGGCAGGGACTTGCCTACTGTACAGGGCAAGTCCCATTGGAGACCTCAGGTCTTCTGCCACCCAGCAAGAGCCCCTTCAGATTGTCTTGATCTCAAGCCAGGCCTGAGAGGAAGCTGCAGAATTGCTTAGCAAATCTTGTAAATCAGCCAAGGAGGCAGCTGTCTCCTCTTTCCTCCCAGGCCTCGTCTCAAGAGCTGACGCCTGTCGGCATTGGAAGCGCCTGGAAAAAAACAAGGCCTCCTGCATCCAGATCTCCTGTCTGGTATTTTCCTTGCTCTGACCCACCCGCTGGCATTGAGCCAATTCCAACTCCCAGCAACCCTACAGGACAGAGTAGAAGAGCTCCATAGAGTTTTCAAGGAATGCATAGTAGATTCAAACTGCCAACCTTTTGGTTAGCAGCTGTAGCACTTAACCACTATACCACCAGGGTCTCCTGACAGAGGGTTCTAACCCTAGAGACCAACTTCAGGGATCCATGAATCTCCTAAACCCACATACAAACTTGGTAAGGGCAGAAAAAAGGAGTGGGAGTCGGAGATACATGGATTGCGACCCATCAACAAGCCTGAATTCCCAAACAGGCTCTACTGCTTCTAGTTGTACAACCTTTGCGTGACTCAACTGTACCTCTTTGAGCCCCAGTTTCCTAATCTGTGAAATGGGGATAATTACATCTCAGCCTCCAACCTAGGATCAAATGTGATACGACTAAGCAGAAGTATGTGGAAAGAACATCCTCTCGGCTTTCTTGCTCTGGCTCCTGTCTGCTCCATGGATGGCCCAACAGTTTCATTTTTGAAGGTCTCTAGGCTGCTTTCCAAACTCACAGAATCTCAAGCAACATTACCTGCCCTGGGCTTTTGGAAGAAAGGACCCAGCCTCTGGTAGTCATCTCACAGGCCAGGGTGAGGGGTCCTAAGCAAGCCATGCTCTCATGAAGAACTAAGCTGACTCTTGGGGCATGGGAAGGGGGACACAGAGCCTGGGCTTTAAGAAGCCTGAGAGTCTGGAGGCTCAGTGGAA
Organism: Heterohyrax brucei; assembly: GCA_028571685.1. Classification (NCBI taxonomy): domain Eukaryota; kingdom Metazoa; phylum Chordata; class Mammalia; order Hyracoidea; family Procaviidae; genus Heterohyrax; species Heterohyrax brucei. Next base: position 73,531,043 of record CM053156.1, read on the forward strand.
TCTCGGGCCTCCAAATCTGCAGACCTTTCCTCCTCAGAGACCTCCCGGGACATCTCCAGGGATACCTCTGACACCTCACCAACGCTGCTCAGCAAGTCTTCAAACTCCCGGTGGTCACTGTTGCGCACGGCTGCCTCCAGGGCCTTCTGGCGCCGGTAGAAGTGGGAGAACTTGTTGAAGATGATGGTGATAGGGAGTGCCACTACCAGGATGCCTCCCAGGATGCAGCCTGAGGCTGCCAGCTTGCCAGCCACCGTCACTGGGACCACATCCCCATAGCCCACGGTGGTCATGCTCACCGTGCCCCACCACCAGCAGGCCGGGATGGTGTCAAAGCCCACTTCCTCTTCCTTCTCAGCTGTGTAGGCCACCCCAGAGAATACTGACACGCCCACGGCCAGGTACAGCAGTAAGATGCCCACCTCACGGTAGCTGTGCTGAAAGAAAAGGCAGGAACCTGTCAGAATCAGGTGGGCTTACAGGCTTCAGAGTGGGCATATGGGGAAACTGAGGCTTGGAGAGCAAAAGAGACAGGCCCAAAGCCACACAACAAGGACAGCTGGGGCCAAGACCTAGCCTCCCTGACCCAAACTAAGATGTTCTAACAATAGGCAGGAGACTCCCAGGCATCGGAACACATGCCTAAGTTCTGTTGTCCGAGGTGGCTGGTAGGGCACAGTCACGCTTTCTAACTTGGAAGACACTGCTGTGAGCAGTCAAACAATGGTTCTTAAATGCTACTGTAGAACCAAATAAACCACAGTTGATACTGCACCATGCAAGGAGGGGGCTTCATATATTTTGACTAGTCTATCTCATTTCTGAGAAGTATTATATATTTCTTGCCTCCTCAGGGAGGCTGGGAAAAGATTGTGGGTTCCCTAGACCACTCACAGAGGGCATCTGCCTGTGAGCATGGGCTTTGTCTGTCCCTGAGGCCAAGACTGAGGATAGTGGTTCTAAACTGAGGGTGACTTTGTCCCCCAGGGGACATCTGGCTCTGGTGGCACAGTGGCTAAGCGCTTGGCTGCTAACCAAAAGATATGCACTTTGAACCCACTGGCTGCTCCTTGGAAAACCCATAGGGCATATCTACTCTGTCTTTTAGAGTTGGCATGAGTCAGAATCGAATCGACAGCAATGGGTTTGGAGACATTTTTGGTTGTTGTAACCGGGACAGGTGTGCTACCAGCATCTACATCAGAAATGCTGCTGAACATCCTCACAATGCGCCGGGCTACCTACCTGCCCCCCAAGAAAGAATTTTCTAGTTCCATGAATTGATGCCTTTGAATTGTGGTGTTGGAGAATACTGAACGTACCATGAACTGCCAAAAGAACAAACAGACCTTTTCTGGAAGAAGTATAACCAGAGTGCTCCTTGGAAGCTAAGATGACAAGACGGTGTTTTATATACTTTTGGACAAGTTGTCAGGAGGGATCAATCCCTAGTGAAGGACATCATGCTTGGTAGAGTGGAGGGTAAGCCAAAAAGAGAAAGACCCTTAACAAGATGGATTGACCCAGTGGCTGCAGCAATGGGCTTAAGCATAACAGCCACTGTGGGCATGGCGTGGGACCACGCAGTGTTTAGTTCTGTTGTGTACAGGGCCACTGTGAGTCCAAACCAACTCAATGGCACCTGGCAACAACAACAACAACAAGTGTCAGTAGTGCTGAGGGTGAGAACCCTGGGTCCACAGCAGGGCCTCTTAGACTATGGTGTGTGCAAGAATCACGCGGGGATCTTGTTTGGCAGGCAGATCCTAACTCAGCGTTCTGGAGTGGGGTCTGAGTGTTCGCATTTCTGACAAGCTTCTACGTGCTGACAAAGCTTCTGTTGGTCAGGACAAGGTGGCAAGGTGGTCTCAGAATATCCTGGACCCCGGGAGCACTTATCACTGCAGAAGTTAGTCCAGTCAAGCTCCAGCACCCTGCATCAGGGGAGCAGAAGGAGGGTTCTGGGACAGAAGGATGTTCCCTGTGCAGACACTGAGCTCAGAGGGGCTGGCCAATGCAATTCCTGGCACCCACCCATTGTACTAGGGTTCTGCCCAGTCACCCTGCTGTGTCCAGTATCTTGGCAGTCCTGCTGTGAGGGCATGCAAGAGGCTTCTCTAAGCCACAGGTAAGAAAAATCTTTGAGCCCCTTCTGGAGGGTTAGCAGGGCTAAAGTGAGCTTTCAGAGATGCTAGACTCAGGCATGGCAGGGTTCTCTTTGCACTCTGCCACGTAATCAGTGAGAGACCTCTGAAAAATCCTACCACCTCTCAAAGCCTTGGCTGCCACTGCAAAATAGTGACAATTATATCTGCTGCTGTTTAAGCCCCTCACAGACCCAGATCATAGGCCGAGTGCTTGCGGCCCTACAGTATCCTGTCCCAGTCACCAGTGTGGTCACCTCTTTCCTCCAGTTCTTGCACCCAGCATTCTGCCTGACCCCTCTCACCCCCAGGTCTCGGCACAGCTGTTTGCTCTGCCTCCCTCCCATGCCAGGCTAACCTCACCCCTCCAGATGGTGAGCTCTCCAAGTGCACAGCCTGGCACAAGGAGGGTGCAATACCTTGCAAGCAGGCTTTAAAGAGTCAACCCTCTGAACCCCTACTTTTTCATCTGCAGGAAGGGGATAAATAATAGCACCTTCCTGAGAAAGTTGTCCCAAGGACTGGATCAATAATGGATGTGGAACTGGCACAGAATTAGCGCTCAGGGAGTGTTAGCTCCTGGGCTATTGCTAGATTTAGCCTCTTAAGGGTGACCTGTGATCATCTGGGCCCCTGATAATGCCCGGAAAAAAAAGACTCTAGGACAGAAGCCAGCTAGCTTCCTGCTTTGTATATTTTTGTGCTATATATTATTTAATGTTTGACAGATACACCAAAAGTGACCTTTGTCTTTTTTCTTCTTTTTATAGAAAGGCAAGCAAAGCTATGCCTCAGTTTTCTCTCCTGGGAAATGGACATAACAGTAAGCCCTTCCTTGCACAGTTGTTGGGTCTGACTTGAGTGTGCAACAGCCAGCTAGCATCTAGCTCCATGCCTGGCATATAAGAGGTTGTCTCAGTTCACTGCGTGCCCGGACGCAGCAGGCTGGTAGGAAAGCTCACCTGCTAACCTGCCCAACTGTCAGATCCATTTTCCTCCAACCCCGCTTCAGGGGACCTACCTTGAGTGTGGCACCCAGCGATCGCAGCCCGGTGGAGTGGCGCGCCAGCTTGAGCACACGGAAGATGCGCATGAGGCGAAACACCTGCACCACCTTGCCCAGGTCTCCGAGCTCCTCGCCGCCCGCGCTGTCCCGGTCGCCGAGGGCAACCCCTGCCAGTAGCGTGAGATAGAAGGGCAGCACCGACACGATGTCGATGAGGTTGAGCGGGTGGCAGAAGAAGTTACGAGTGCTGGGGGCCAGCAGGAGGCGCGACGACACCTCGAAGCTGAACCAGGCGATGCAGAAGTACTCGAGGTGGCGCAGCACCGGGTCGTCGTGCGCCTCCTGCGCGCTGCGGCCTGCGGCCACGGCGGCCACGGCGGCCGCGGCCTCCCGGGCCTGGTACTCGGGCAGGCTGTGGATGCACATGGCGGCGATGGAGGCGAGCACCACGCCGATGGAGACGCAGCTGAAGAGCTTGCTGGGCAGCGAATAGCCTGGGTTTTCCATGGTGAGCCAGAGGCGGCGGCGCAGGCGGCCGCAGCGCGCCGAGCCATAGCGTGCCAGCTCGCGCTGCACGTCGGAGATCTCGTCCGGGCACGGGTCCACGCTGCTCGGCGTGTCGCTGTCCTCGTCCCAGGCGCGCGGCCGTGCTACGCGCCGCTCCAGGTAGCGTGCGCGGCAGCACGGGGCCAACGCGCCCTCGTTCAGGCCCCAGTAGTCAGCCTCCTGGCTGAAGGCGAAGACGCACAGCTCGTCGAGCACGTGCAGACGGCCGGTGCGGTAGAAGTGCAGCAGGCCCAGGAAGAAGCCTGGGTGCCGGTCGAAGTAGAACTCGCGTGACGTCGCATCATAGTCGTCGCACAGGCGTCGTGCCTGCTCTTCAGACGTCGCGGCCTGCAGGCGGCCCAACCGTGTGCCCGGGAAGCGAGCCACTGCGTATGCGCTCAGCCGCCGGCGCACGCCGCCCACGTTGACACACAGCGCCTCGTCCCTTTGCCGCCAGGGGACCGCAGCGCCAGGGTCCTGGGATTGGCTCACCACGGATGCCGGGCGCCAGCCTGCAGACGCCAGAAGGGTGAGTTGAAGGGGATCTCCAACCTCTTCCGGGAGGTTCAGGTTAAGATCCTGGGCCCCATCCACCAGCCCTGGTGGCGCAACGATTAAGTGCTTGTCTGCTAACTGAAAGGTTGGCAGTTTGAAGCCACCCAGCGGCTCTGCAGGAGAAAGACGTGGCGATGGATCTGCGTCCATAAAGATCACAGCCTAGAATACCCTGTGGGGTGGCTCCTTTCTTTCATGAGGGGTGACTATGAGTCAAAATCACCTGGGGCACCTAGCACCGATATCCACCAGCCAGGGGTGCTGACAGCTCTCCGTGAACCGCTTGTATACAGATGCCTTCTGTACTCAAAGTCATACCAGGGTTTTAACCCTCCCCTTCCCACTTTGCTCTCCCCTTCTTTTTCCTCTCTTAAAACAACATGCTGAGCTCTTCCTTGAAGGATTATGTCAGTGGTTGAATGGTAGAATGGCCTGCCACCTGTCATAGTTGTCATGTGCCATCAGATAGATTCTGACTCATAGCGACCCTATAGGACCCAGCAGAACTGACCCATAGAGCTTCCTCAGGTGTTGTCTTTACAGGAGCAGGTAGACAGGTCTTTCCTCCCACCTTTGGGTTAGCAGCGGAGCACTTAGCCACTGCATCACCAGAGCTCCTCGGAATCTAGTGGATGTTCACATGTGTCCCCTTTTGCAGACAAACTTGGCTTTACATAAATCAGAGGCCTCCCATGAGCTCTCAGACATGCCAGCACTACTGAAGGTCAGTTGACACCTCTGGAAAATGAAGACAGTCGTGCTTACCATCCAGGGCTGTTGGAAAGTTGAATTTAGTTGAGCGGTTCTCAGAGCGTGTTCCCCGGACCAGCAGCATCGGTGTCACCTGGGAGTTTGTTAAAGATGTAAATTGGCAGCTTGCTGTAGACCTCATGAATGAGAAAGTCAGAGAGTGGGGTCCAGCAGCCTGTATTTTGACAAGCCTGGAAGGTGGTCTGATGCGTGCTCAAGTCAGAGAGCCGTGACTTAGACTTGGTAAAACATCTATAGTCAGTCAGACCTGACTTTGGCTCTGTAGTGACCTTGGACATGTCACACCACCTCTCTGAGCCTCTGTTACATCAAAATAAAAATATCTACCTCAAGTGTGGTTCAAGAGATTAAATGACCAAACATTTTTATCAGGCCTCTCTCAGAGAAGCGGTTTCTGAAATTATCTACCTGTTTTGGCTGTCTTCTGGAGTCAGGCAAACTAGGGTTTATCTTTCCCTTTTGTACCTGGGAAACCTGGCAATGTAGTCGTTAAGTGCTCTGGCTGCTAACAACAAGGTCGGCAGCTGAAATTCACCAGGCACTCCTTGGAAACCCTATGGGGCAGTTGTAGTCTGTTTATAGGGTTACTGTGAGTTAAAGTCGACTTGGCGGCAGTGGATTTGGTTTGGGGTTTTGTTACACCTTAAAGGGAACCCTGGTGGCACAGTGCTTAAGCCCTTGGCTGCTAACCAAAAGGTCAGCTGCTCCAACCCACCAGCCACTCCTAGGGAGAAAGATGTGGCAGTCAGCTCTGTAAAGATTTATATATAGCCTTGGAAACTCTATGGGCAATTCCACTGTGTCCTATAGGGCCAACTATGCATTGGAATCAACAGCAGTGTTTTTTATGTTGTTGTTGAACCTTGGGGCCCTGGGGAAGGTGCCTATTCTCTAGGTCTGTTTCCTGGAGAATGTACAATTTCCTGTTTCCTGTTCCTGTGCAATGGATTCTATACCTACCACCAAGGATGGTGAGAGGATTAAGGTAATTACAGCTTTAGTTGATATTAAGGAAGTGCAAGGTGCTTCCAGTGCCCACAGACTCCTGACTCAGCTGGAAGTGAGGGACTGTGACTCACCCCCGACCCTGTAGTATCTTCTCTGTTCTGTGGATTCAGTAATGCTTGTCTTCTGGGCTGGATGTGAGGACTGATTGTCACCGATTGCCCGGCTGCGTGCCCGGCAGGAAGTGGAGTACCCTTCATTTACCCTGAGCTTGGTGTAGGTCAAGCTGGGGTTCTGTCTTTGGCTCTGTCCCTCATAGGACCTTGGGGCTGTGTCCTTCCTCCTGTGGCTTCAGCTCTCTGAGCTGCAGAATGGGAATCATAGCCCCTCTGGTGAAGGCTGGCAGTAGTACTTGAGCCAAGCCCCTGCAACACCACAGCGGCTCAGTAAAAATCAACCCCCTGTACTTCCCTCAGAAACTCTGGTGAAGTGGCAGTCAGGAGCTACAGCTGCTGACACAAAGATCGGCAGTTCAAATCCACCAGGTGCTCTTTGGAAACTCTAACGGGCAGTTATACTGTGTCCTATAGGCTCACTATGAATTGGAATCGACTCAGTGACAGTGAGTTTGGTTTGGTTGCACTTCCTCCTGGTCGTACCAGCCACTTACTAGCTATGTGACTTTGACAAGGTCCTTTCCCCTCTCTGAGCTTCAGTTTTCCCATCTATAAACTGGGGACCATCGTACTTGATGATTTGATGAGGTTATAAGGATACATGATTCCAGATGCATGGTTGAAGCACAGTCCCCAGCACATAAATGCTGGGCGTTAACTGCATGTGCGATCCAGCTCCATTAGCACCCTCTGCACCTGGACTTGGGGTCGGGTGGGGTTTCCAGTCCAGTTCCATCACCTATTAGCTGCAAGTCCCTTCCTCTTTCTGGAACTCACTTTCCTGCTCCATGAAATGGAGTAATTATTTCTACAAACAATTCTTGGAGACAGTCTGAAGGACAGTTGAGATGATCAAGTGACTTGTTAAAAATCACCCAGCTAGTCCCACTGTGGCACAGGTGAGACTGAAAACCACACTCTTGGATTCTATTTCCACATGCTTATTTTGAATCCTACTACATGTGGGTCTGAAAACCCTGCTGGCTAGTGGTTAAGAGCTATATAGCTGCTCACCAAAAAGTCGGCAGTTCCAACCCACTGGGTGCTCATTGGAAACTCTATGGGGCAGTTCTACTCTGTCCTATAGGGTCACTGTGAGTCAGAATAGACTCAATGGCAATGAGTTTGTTGGTATGTGTGGGTCACAGCACAGGGCTGCATACAAAGATTTGTGACTAATCCCTCCACCAGCCTGTAGGGAGGCTTTTTAACCCATTTTACAGATCAGCGAAGGACCAACTCTGGTCTCCCTCAAACGCAGCCATCCTCCCACATTGGTCCCTCCTTGGGGGTACCAGAAAAGGGGGCAGTCATCCCAACCCCAGCCAACCTTCCTTCCACCCCTTTCCCAGACCATGCCTCGAGCGTCCCTTACCTGTCACCGCCCCTCTGGGCGTCCTGCACGGCAGTGCCCGAAGGTGCAGAGGCTAGGAGCTGACAGCCGCGCCTGGGCTCCCCTCTGCCAGGCACTGCTGAGTAGTGTTGCTGCCGAAGCCCCGCAGCACCTCCTTGCCGGCCTGCCTCGGTCCCCCGCCGCTGAGGTCGCATCGATCGCTGCTGGTCCGCGGAGGGAGGGAGGGAAGGAGGGAGGCAGCAGAAGCCGGAGGCTGTGGTTTCTATTCCTGACACGATAGGAGATGGTGTCTGGAAACCAGGGACGGAGATGAGGGGTCATTTTGAGGAAGGATTCCCCCTAGAAAGGCCTTTCAAGAGAAGGGTTTTTTGGAAAGGAACAGCAGTAACAACAGTAATAATAGCTTTCTTAACTGAGTACTTAGTAGGTGCAGGCACTCTACTTGAGACGAATTGCCTCATTTTGACAAACTTGGCAGGGACAGGCTCTTTGGTATCCCATCTTGCAAATGAGGCACAGTCACTGGCCTGGGGGCATTCAGCTAGGAGTTATCGACAGGGATTGGAACCCACGTTTTCTAAGGCTGCCCCTCGGGTCTGAGTTAAGGAGTGGGAGAACTGGCACAGTGGTTAACCCTTGGCTGCTAATCCATAGGTTGGTGGTTGGAACCAACCAGCTGCTCTGTGGGTTTAGGTTAAACCAAAAGCAAGCCCACTGTTGTTGAGTCAATTCGGACTCATAGTTACCCTATGGGACAGCATAGAAGTTCCCTATAGAGTTTTCAAGGAGCACATAGTGGATTCGAACTGCCAACCTTTTGGTTAGTAGATGTAGCACTTAACCACTCCAGGACATAGTATAACTGCTCCATGGAGTTCCCAAGGAGTGCCTGGTGGATTTGAATTGCTGACTTTTTGGCTAGCAGACATAGCACTTAACCACTACACCAGCAGGGTTTCCAGCAACCCTGTAGGACAGAGTAAAACTTTCCCCGAGTTTTTCTGAGGAGTGCCTGGTAAATCTGAACTGCTGACCTTTTGTTTAGCAGCCAAGTACTTGTCCAGCTTTGCCTGAAAAGATTTCACTTATCCACTGCTTGCACCTCCTTATCTATGAAAGAAAAGCCCCTTTCTGTTTGATTTTGGGATTCAGTTTTCTGAGAAGAGGGCATTCTCCCTACTGCAATAGTGTTTCTTTCTGCAGCCTCTCTCTGTCTAAATCTAAATTTGTTCTTATTAGATAACTAATCATAAGAATATTAGACATTTATTGAGTACCTACTTTGGACCGAGTACTCTGCAAATCTCATCTTATTTAAACTGCAGATGAAGTTGTTGTTGGTACATGCTATAGCGTCAATTTTGGCTCACAGTGACCCATGTGACAGAGTAGAACTGCCTCATCGGGTGTCCTGGGCTGTAGTAGTCTCTATGGATGCTGATTACCAGGTCTCCCCCTCCCCGTGGGTCTCTTCCCCTCTCGGATCACAGCCCAGCTCTGAACCACAGTGCTACTGGGCCCCCTTGCCAGTGGGTTTGATGCTGTTATTATGCCAATTACACAGCTAAGAAAAACAAGACTTTGAGAGGACAGGGGACTTTTTTAAGATCATCAGGTTGACTTCCTAGACCTCTAGACCAAGACCATTCTGTAGAAATGTAATGCAAGCCACACATAAATTTTAAGTTTTCTGGTAGCAGCGCTTTTAAAAAAGTAAAAATAAACAGGTGAAATTAAATTTAATGACGTATTTTATTTAACTCAGTATATCCAAAGTATTATCATTGCAACATGAATCAATCGATAATTTTTTAAATTTACATGCAAATGTTTCTCCTGATTGCTGAGTTAAAAAAAATTTTTTTTGTTGTGCTTTAGATACACATTTACTGTGCAAATTATTTTCTTATTCAAAGATTTATACGGAAAATTGTTTTGTGACATTGGTTATTGCCCCTATGTTGTGTCAGCACTTTCCCTCTTTCTCACTCTACCCTGGGTGGCCCTTGTCCGTTTGTCCTGCTGTCTTGTCTTTGCTTTTGGGCAGGTGTAGCCCATCTGATCTTGTATACTTGATGAATAATTACTGAGCTGTTTCACATTTTGTACTGTCTTTGCACTCTGGTGTATCCGTTTTTTATTGCAGCATAATAAATCACCATAAGCTTAGTGGCTTCAAACAATGCAAACTGAAGATCTCAGTTTCTGCAAGTGAGGGCATGGCATGGCTGGATCCTCTGCTCAGGGACCCTGCTCAGACATCCGGGCTGGAGGCAAGGTGGTGGTCCGGGCTGTGGGTGTCATTGGGGGACCAGAGTTGTCTTCCGTGCTCACAGACTGTTGGCAGAATTCATTTCCCTGAAGCTGTGGCACTGAGGTCTCTGATTTCCTACAGCTGTTCATTAGGCACTGTCCTCACATCCTAGAGGTTTCTTTGGTTCCTTGCCATGTGCCCCTCAGAGGCAGTTCACAGCCTGGGTGTTTCCTTTCTTCTGTACAAGCCAGAGTGCTGGCTCTTCTGTGATCAGCTGGAGAAAGCTCTTCTGGGACCAGTCAGAGAAAATTCTGCCTTTTAAGGACTCACCTGATTAGGTTGCACCCTCTTGGGGCCAACTCCTTTTAGCCAGATAAGACAGAGATCTACCCACAACTAAAGAGCAGAAGATTGTACGGGCACTAGTGGCACTGGGAGTCATTTTAGCATTCTGCTTGACAGCACATCTCGGTTTGGACTACCCACGTTTCGTCTGCTCAGTGACTCATGTGACTAGCGGCTGCCGTACTGGACAGCGTAGCTATGGGCTGTGCCATTTCAGTCTCTCTCAGAGCAAGAAGTTAGAGCCAGCCAAGCCAAGTGCCGTCGAGTCGGAGAGCAGGAAGGTGTTTATTAATTCCTTCACTTTACCAACAGGATAACTGAGGCAGCCTGCACTAACCAAAAGGTGCAGGAGTTCTTCCTGGTTTCCTTAAAAGACAAAACACCTATTTCTCGAGGGCAGAAGAGAATGGAACCAGCATTTGTCTTTGCACTCTGGTATATCCATTTTTTATTGCTGTGTAACAAATCGCCATAAGCTTAGCAGCTTCAAACCAGATGCTGGTTCCATCCTCAGATCATGTTGTGGAAGGTAAAGTGAGGTTTGGATGAATTTATGAACGGCAGGAGTGGGTGGAGGTGGTATTGGGGCCCCTGGGGCTGCGTTCCCCTTTATGTGCCATGCACAAGTTGTTTCCCAGACTTTCCCTCAGTTCCTGGACAGAAAAGGCCCTGGGAGCCTGATGAGATTTTGCCCTAAAGGGCAGGATGGATGTTGCAGAAAGCAGAGACATTCTTGGAGCTAAGTAGACCTGAGCATTGCAGGCACTTTATTTATTTATTTTTTAATTTTTATTATAATTAAGTGAAAGTTTACAATCCAATTTGCCATGTAAAACCCTGAGTATCTTCCTCTATGCAACTCTGCCTGCTCTCCTAGCCCTGTGACAGCACACTCTCTTTTCTACTCTTTACTTCCAGTATCCACTCAACCAACGCTTGTCCACTCCTCCCCACCCTCTACTCTCCCCCCTAAAAAAAGAGACCAGTTGGACAGCCTCGTATACGTACTGAACCCTAACGTCCACACACCACCTGAATCATTCTGTGCTATTGTTTTGAGTCACAGCAACCCTACAGGGCAGAACACCACTGCTCCACAGGATTTCCAAGGCACAGCTGGTGGATTCGAACTGTCAACCTTTTGGTTAGCAACCTGAGCTCTTAACCACTTTGCCAGCAGGGCTCCTCGGTGGGTGTTTCTAAAGAAGCCTGTCTGTTGGTGTTTATGCCCACCCCTTGATTGGGGCTGAACTCAATGACTCATTGTTTTTTTGTTCTTTTTTTAATGTTTTATGATGCCTTAAGTAAAAATTTACAATCCCAGTCAATCTGTCATGTAAAAAAACTTACAGACACACTGCCCTGTAACTCTGACTGGTCTCCCCACATTGTGACAACACAGCCCTCCTTCTGTCTTCTGTTTCCCATGTCCGTTCAGCCAGCTCCCGTCGCCTCTGCAGTCTCATCTCACCTCTGGACAGGAGCTACCCGGTGAGCCTCTGTATCTACCGAAGCCAAGAAGCACCTCTTTGCCAGCCTCATTTTGTAGCTTATGGTCCAGTCCAATCTTTGTCTGAAGAGTTGGCTTCAGGAATGGTTTCTGCTGTAGGCTACCAGAGAGTCCAGGGGCCATGTCTTTCTGGGGACCCTCCAGTCTGTCGGAACTTCAAGTCCGGTCTTTTTAATAGAGTTTGAGTTCTGCACCCCATTTTTCTTCCACTATGTCGGGAACTTTATGTTGTGTTTCCCAGCAGGGCAGTCATTGGTGGTGGCCAGATACCATCTAGTTCTTCTGATCTTACGCTGATGTAGTCTCTTGATTATGTGGCCCTTTCTGTCACCGACTCACTTCTAATGAAGAAAAGAAGGCAAAGGTGAAAGGATGGCACTTGTGTGATTAGGTCATGTAAGATTGGGACTTCTGGCTGGCCTTGATGAAGCCAGTTAGAAAGACAAGGAAATGTGGGCAGCTGCTGACCAACACACAGCCAGGAAATGAGCACCTCAGACAGCAGCCCTCAAGAAGCAGTGATTCTGCCAATAATCACCTGAACTTGACAGTGGATCCTTCCCCAGATAAGGTTCAGATGAGACTCCTGCCCCAGCAGACACCTTAGTTGCAGCCTTGTACAGCAGGGAATCCTAAAGCCAAGCCATTACCTCTGGGTGAACATGTACTGCCAGCCTTTCAGTTAGTAGTTCAATGCTTAACAGTTTTATCAGTTAGGATTTAAGTTAGCTTTAGGAGAAGAAACTGAGCCAGTGCCTAACCCATCTAAGCCATGCCTTGATTCCTGAGTCACAGAAACTGTACAGTAATAAATGTGCATTGTTTTACACCCCTGTATCTGTGGTAATTTGTTACATGGCAGTGGTTATGTAATGCACTGGTGCTGAACCTGGCCTTTACCAGTTGACCCTGTATGACCTTGAGCCAGGTGATCTGTCCTGTTGGATCCTTGTCTTCCTCATCTGTAAAATGGACACAATATTTACCTCTTGAGATTGTGATGAGGATTAACACATGCACTTCCCTCTCCATCAACAATTCTTCCTGTCCTTTTTATATTTGACACATCAGTTAAAAACCAATTGCCATCAGGTCAATTCTGACTCATGGTGATGTCATGTGTGTCATGTGTGTCAGAGTACAACTCCATAGGCTTTCATGACTGTGACCTTTTGGAAGAAGATCACCAGGCCCTGTCTTCCTAGGGCACCTCTGGGTGAGTATGCTGACCTTTCAGTTAGCAGTTCAGTGCTTAACCACCTATCAGTTAGGATTTAATTTAGCTTAGGAGAAAAAACTGAACCACAGTGGCCTAACCACAGAGGATGTTTCTTTTCTTCAGGGCAGGAAAGGGCAGGTCTGGTGCAGCTGCTTATGTGTGACTTTGGAAACCCATGCTCCTTCTCACCCCTTCTTCCATCATTCTCTGTCTGTGGCTCGTGTGACTTAGGTCCTTGCAGCAGAATTCTGCCCATACCCCACCTCCAAAGCCATTACCACTTTTGTACATACTGGTTCTTGGTATGTGTACCCACCCAACAGCCAGTACCTGTATCTCTTTGTCAAAGGGCTTCCCTGAGGCTGCTATGCCTGCAAACAGGGAGAGTCTACTTACTAGCAGATCTTAACCAGTGACCAAATGATAAAAAGCAAAAAATGTTACCATCCAGTAAATTCCTACTCAGTGTGACCTCATCGTGTATGTCAGAGTAGAACTATCCTCCGTAGTTTTTAGGGGCTGATTTTTTGGAAGTAGGTGTCCAGGGCTTCCTTCCAAGCATTTCTGGGTGGACTGGAATCCCCCACTTTTCAGCTATCGGCCAGCACATTATCTGTTTGCACTGCCCAGGAGCTCCACTTTAGTGCTTATCAAAGCAAAACCAAACCCACTGCTGTTGAGTTGATTCCAACTCATAGTGACCCTATAGGACAGAATAACTCATAGAGTTTCTAAGGAGCACCTGGTATATTTGGACTACTGACCTTTTGGTTAGCATCCACAGCACTTAACCACCACCTCACCAGGGTTTCCGATAGCCTCCTGGATCTCCCCATCCTCATATACCAGCGAGGGCCTTTTTCTCATCCACTGGTACCTGAGGTCTGGGAAGGCAGGGCCCAGGGCATGTAGTGAGCGTTCAGTATACATTTATTGAATGAGCAAGTGGAAGAAAGCAAGGTTGGAGTCTGAAAACAAGCCCAGGTGTCCAGTATCCTTCAAGGGTTTCTGGAAGGGCAGTGATGGGCAATAGAAACAAAGAAGCTTTGGGGTTTGATGACCAAGGACAGAGCAGCATTCCACAGATGGCACAGAAAGCAAGCCAGGAAGCCAATCAGATAACTCCTAGGACGAGCGATGTAGATGTTGCCATCCGTAATCTGAGAAGTCATAGCATGTGACCTGCCACATTCTGCCACCAGCTCAGAAATCAGAGCCCCAGGATAGCCATCAGCTCTCTTAGCAGTCAAGTCTTTTTTTTAAAAAAAATTTTTTATTGTACTTTAGATGTCGGTTTACAGAGTAGTTTCACATTAAACAGTTAGTATACGTGTTGTTTTATGACATTGACTCAAAATCCTGCAACAGGTAAACGTTCTTCCTTCTCAACCTTGGGTTTCTTGTTACTGGCTTTCCTGTCCTCTCCTGCCTGCTGGTCCTTGCCTCTGGGCTGGCGTGCCCTGTTAGTCTTATTTTGTTTCATGGGCTTGTCCAAACTTTGGCTGGAGAGAAACTCTCAGGAGTGACTTTATTAGGGTTTTGGGAGCCATGTTCTCAGAGTTTCTCCGGTCTCTGCCAGGCCAGCAAGTCCAGTCTTTGAGTTAGAGTTTTGTTCTATACTTTTCTCTGGCTGTGACCCCGACACAGCAGTCAGTGGCGGTAGCCAGGCGCCGTCTGGTCGCACTGGACTCAGTCTGCTGGAGGCTGTGCTGGGTGTAGCAGCCTAATTTTAACTGGCTTACCTGGGAGCCTCCTGATGAACCCCTTAATCTCCTCCTTGAAGCCTCTCAGGAAAGAAATCCCGGACTGTGAGCTGTGTACAGCTGCCGAGGATTGAGGCAGGTCACTTCACCTTCCTGGGTCTTTGTTATACCTGTTTTCAGGTGTGCAAACTGGGTCTTCAAACCTGTAAGGAGTCTTCAAAGAAAGAATTTAATTAGTGTGTCACTAAGAATGTAAACTTTAGGGGCCAAACTATTGGGTTGGAATTCTAACTGTGCTGCCTATAAGCTGTATGACATTGGCCAAAGTAACTACTGCGTGCCTTAATTCCCTCCTATGTAAAAGTAGGAAAAGTAATAAAGTATACTTCATAATTGTCGTTAGTCATCTAGTGCTGCTTTAACAATAATACCACAAGTGGAGGACTTTAACAAAGAGAAATTTACTTTGTCATAGTCCAGTAGGCTAGAAGTCCAAATTCAGGGCATCAGCTCCAGGTGAAAGCTTTCTCTGTTGGCTTTGGTGGAAGGTCCTTGCTGTCAATCTTCCCCTGGACTCGGAGCTTCTGGGGCACAGGGACCCCCGGTCCTTTCCAAAGGATATGCTCTGTTCTTGTCACTACTTCCTGGTGGTACAAGGTACCCCATTTCCTGCTTGCTTGCTTTCTTTCTTTTATATCCCAAGAGATTGCCCAAAGGCACAGTACCATCCTGCACACTAGTCCTGCCTCAACAACACAACTGCTGCTCAACATCACACAAGCAAAATTTACAACACGGAGGAATATCACACAGTACCAGGAATCATAGTCTAACCAAATAGCTGCACACATTTTTGGGGGGACACAATTCAATCCATGACAGTAAGATTGGGGAAATTTAATGAGATCGTACCTTCAAAGTAATTAAAATGACATCTGGTACAGAATGGATAGATAGGAAGATAGGTATTTCCCATCCAGTCGATTCTGCCTCATGACAATCTTTTTTACAATGGAACAGAATAACACCTGGTCCTGTGTTATCCTCACCACCGATGGCATGTTCAAGTTCATCACTGGGGCTGTTGTGCCAGTCCATCCCACTGAGGGTCCCCCTCACCCTCACTGGCCCTCTACATCAGCAAACATGATACCCTCCAGCAAGTGAATCTTCCTGATGACTTGTCCCACGCAGGTGAGACAGGTAATGTTCTGTTGTGATCTATGTGGTTTTTCATGGGCTAGGTTTCAGAATTACATTGCCAGGTCTTTTTTCCTAGTCTGTGTCAGTCTAGAAGCTCTGTGGACACTTGTCCACCGTGTTTGAAACATTAGTGGCATATCTTCTAGCATCACAGCAACATACAAGCTGTCACAGTGTGACAAACTGACGATGGGTGGTGGGGCACAGGGTAAGTACCCTTGAATTGTTAGCTCTTGCCGGATTTGTTATTAGGTAAAGAGAAATGGGTAACTCTGGTGGCATAGTGGTTAAGAGTTGAAGTTGCTAACCATAAGGGTCAGCAGTTCAAATCTACCGGGTGCTCCTTGGAATTACTATGGGGCAGTGTCCTATAGGGTTGCTATGAGTTGGGATCAACTTGATGGCAGTGGATAAAGAGGAAGGTGGTATGTTTGAATCCTGGCTATCCCGCTTCTCAGCTGTGAGGTCTTGGGCAAGTCATCTCAAAGCTTTGATTTCTTCATTATCAGGTAGCAATGGGAATGCTCATTTTCCTCAGGATCATGGGGTAGCAGAAGAAAGTGTATGGGGCACAGACACTAGAAGCTAACAATCACTATCTGAACTAGTCAAGCTCTTATTGTGACAATCCTGTGTAATCCCCACATCTCAAAGGCTTGCTCCCACAAGCACGTATTTCTCTCTCAAGCTTGAGGATTGGCTGGGACAGCTCAGGACCAGGCCTAGCGGCCCGTGTCTCTCACTCTGAGACCAGTTGCTCTGTGAGAATGCTGTTCTCATGGTACAGGGTGAACCTCTGAGAAGGCCGGTGCCTCAGCTTGAAACCAGCACACTGTCTCATCCACCCACATTCTGTTAGTCCAATCAGGTCCCATGGCCATGCCCCAGTCGCTGGAGCAGGGATGTCCACCTTCCCTACAGGGAAGCTGTGAAAAGGTGAAGAGGAAGGGGTAACAGGGGCCAAACAACACAGTCTGCTAGACCCAACTGCTCGGACACTGTCTCCCAATGTGGAGGGCAACTTGAAATGCTCTCAGGGTCTGCACCACATTGACTGTCAGAGTGAAATAATTGATCTCTTTTCTAGCCTTCTGATTAAACCAGAGAGAAAGTCTCACTGTAGAGATTCATGTCTTCAACACTGCTTTGACCCTTGCTGACATTCATTTCTTGCTGTCTCTGGGTGGCACAGTTACCATGCCCAGCTACTAACCAAAAAATTGAAGTTCAAGTTTACCCAGAGGCACCTCAGAAGAAAGGCCTGGTGATGTACTTCTGAAAAATCAGTCACTGAAAACTGTATTGAAGACAGTTCTGCTTGGACACACCTGGGTTGCCATGAGTTGGCATCAACTTGATGGCAACTGCTTTTTGTTTTTGTTCTTTTAATGTTTATTTCTGAAAGCGTGGGCTGACAGCAGGTCTCAGCTCTTAGTCTTGGTAGGTGGCAGTAACCAGCTAGCATTTAATATAGTTTAACCTGACTTGACTTGCTCTAATGCATCTTACCTACACCCGTGTATTTATTTTTACAGTTTTATATTCTCTTGAAAACCCTGGTGGCGTAGTGGTTAAGTGATACATCTGCTAACCTGAAGGTCGTCAGTTCAAATCTACCAGGCGCTCTTTAGAAACTCTATGGGGCAGTTCTGCTCTGTCTTATAGGGTTGCTGTGAGTCAAAACTGGTTCTACAGCAGCAGGTTTGGTTGGTTTAATTCTCTTGGTGGCAAGTGACCTACCTTGACTACCCCATTTATAGTAGTGAAATAAATGTGCTTGTATACCAAAGCAAATTTATTTAAACAAAACCATTAGGTGAATAATAGTGCAGGCAGCATACCAAACAAATATCATCTTGCCATTTTGCAGGCATGGCAGTAACCGTGAAAGAGCTGTGTTAAGTGGGTTGATGCTTAAATACCCCTGGTAGAACATACACCTTCTAGCTGGTTGGGCTGCCTGAAGAGAGGTCGGGGCTCCACAAAGACAGGGCTGCCTGAATTGGGCCCTGAAGGTCAAGTAGAAAAATAAGAGGGGCAGAGGGGTCAAGCATTTCAAGTGGAAGGAACAGCGTGTGTGAAGGAATGAGGAAGAACCCAGTGAATATTAGGATGGTCCAGAAGCTCCACAAGGCAGCAGCACCAGACACCCAGGTGGTGGATGGAGAGGACTTCATTTAAGGTCAGGCTATAGAGACCCTTGACGCCCAGAAAGAGGATCATGGGATGGACATGTTGTGGGGAAAGTGACATCAGATCAGTGTTTGATCAGAAGGTTGGAGCTTCTGCTGACAGAGATGGTGCTGTCCAGGCATCAGAGTCCCAGTCTACCCGCTGTCACCTGTTCCTCCTGGGAACCGCATCCTGAGGTTTAGAGCCGTCCATTCTGAACCAGAATTAGTCTGAGGAGAGACAGGAGGGGTTAACACAGTAGGGCTCAGGATTTGAGCTTAATTTCCCACCAAGGCAAGACTCTCCAACCTTCATCAAAGGGCAAACTGAAGCCCAGAGCCGTTGAGGCAGCAGTGAAGGTCACACAGCAAGCCCAGTAGGAGACCAAGGCTCCCCAACACCTTCACAGGACCCCTCTGTCCCTACCCACTTCTTCAATTCTGGTCCCAGGGAGACTCGGCTTCTAGAGAGGTGTCCTGTTGGGTTTGTCAAGCTGGGGCTCAGAGGAGGGTAGCACCTTCCCCAGGCACACAGAATCCGTACCTGTGACAGGGTCTCTGCAGTCCCGGCCACAGGGCCCACGGCAGCAACGCTTGATGCCTGTGCAGTCTGTGTCCTTATGGCATAGGTGCTGGGTGGGGCTCAGGCAGAGCCGGTGGTCCACAGGGCACTGGCCACTCTTGACTACAACACGAAGGCCTGGGTGAGCTGTGCTGTGCCCGCGAGCCCGGGGGTGTGGAAGTCAGCAAGGGAGGGGGAGGCACTTACCTGAGATTCTGGGGAGACACTGGCGGAAGCAAGCCCGGTAGCAGCACTTCTTGAGGAAGGGACACTGGCGGTCATCCATACACTGGTCAGGCACTGAGAGGAGGCAGGGCTCATCGTCCGGTGGGCAGCCCCCTGATTTCTCTATAAGAAAAACCTCAAATCTTGCAGCTGGACAGGCTGAGTTAGGTAAGGTGGTCTGGCCAGGGAGTCACATCTGAGTTCTCTACCCCTGCCTTCTCACTGGAAACCCTGGTGGCAGGATGGTTATGTGCTATAGGTGCTAACCAAAAGTTTGGCAGTTCGAATATGCTGGGTACTTCTCGGAAAGTCTATGGGGCAGTTAGACCCTGGTCCTGTAGGGTTGCTGTGGTTGGAATAGACTTGGCAGCAATGAGGATTGTTTGGTTTTACTTCTTGCCCTGGTGGCGTAGTGGTTATAAGCTATGATTGCTAACCGAAAGTTTGGCAGTTCTAATCTACTAGGTGCTCCTTGGACACTCAGTGGGTCAACTCTGCTCTGCCCTGTAGGGTTGCTATGAGTCAAAATTGACAGCAACAGGTTTGGTTTTGGTCTCACTTCTCACTGTCCTTAGGCAAGTTTCTTCCTACTCTAGCTTTGCTTTTCTTTCTGTGGAAGGGGATGCTGATGCCCATCTCCCAGGGCTTGAGGTTCAGATGACAGGGGCCATGCCCATCTCTCCAGCACTCCTGCATTGCTCCAAGCCTCTTCCCTCTGCAGGGCACCTGCTTTCCGTGTGTCTTTTCCCTGGCACTCTTTCCTGGGCTCAGCTCACCTGGCCAGCTCCCTAGGTCTCAGCTGAAGTCTCACATTTTCAGGGAGACCTCTTGTCACCTCGGGTTGGCTAGGCCAGCTCTACCCTGCCCCATACTCGCCTTAAGCATCCTTCCTCCAGAGTCTGCTTTACTCTGCACCTCTGTGTCTAGGTATCCACTTGGTACCAGGCTATGTGAGCCTGCCTCCTGTGCTCATGGTTGGTCTCTAATATAGTGCTTGGTACAAAATGCCAGGGCCTCCGTGAGTATCTGAAAAAAAGACTTTCACATGAGATCACATCTTGCCTTCATGCCAGCCACTTCCAGCCACTTGTCACGCGGCCTCAGATGGGCACATCTGCTTTGTGTGGTGCTTGTCACTGTTACACACGGCATCGTTTCAGGCGTGTGATGTTAACTCGGTCTTTGAGATGTTTGAATGGCTGTAGAATCCTCTGTCTCAGGCTGCCCCAACCACTCTTCTGATGGGGATTTTGGGCCTTTACCAGAGCTGACACCGGAGGTTTGAATTCAATATCTCTCTTCAAACCCACTGCTGTCAAGTTGATTCCAACTCATAACAACCCTCTAGGACAGAGTAGAACTGCCCCATAGAGTTTCCAAAGAGCACCTGGTGGGTTTAAACAGCCAGCCTTCTAGCTAGCAGCTGTAGCACTTAACCACTATGCCACCAGGATTTCCTTAGACAAAATTAACTGTGGAATTAACCACATGAAATTGCTAATGTTTACCTTTTTTTGAGCTACAGAAACAGCAGTTTTATATGGTTCAACCTAATGTGTATATACATTCAGACATTCATACAGACAGTTGTATATGTATAAACACAGACACAGTCACATTTATATGTGTGAACTGGGACATAAACACATAGTATAATATACAAATGTACTGTCAAATATACTGCCTACAAGCAACCCTGGGGACACAATGGTTAAGTGCCTAGCAGCTAACCTGAAGGTCAGTGCTTGGAATCCACCCGGTGGCCCTGCGGTAGAAAGACCTGGCAATCCGTTCCCGTAAAGATGACAGCCAAGAAAACCCTAAGAGGCATTGTCACTCCTCTAGGGACTCTGAAATTCAAAATCTACTCGATGCCACTTGTTAACAGCAGCAACGTACATGCTTACCCATATGGATGTGTGTACAGTTATACATACATACTCAGATATGCACAGTCGTACACCTAAATGTGTGTGTGAGCAAAGACATGTATACACCTACATATTCATATTCACGTAGAACTACACAGATACCGAGTGTGGTCACCAAAACCATAAAACTACTTACTCTTCCTCTATAGCAGGGCTACCTCATGCTCTTTGTATCAGACACCCAGACATTTGAGTGAGTTGGGAGGTGGGACTTATAAACAGAACTGGCTGCACTGTCACAGACGGCAAACTGAGACCTCTGTTGCCTCAACCCTGTTGCCTTCTTCCGTGGCCCGGTGTTCCCAGGACAGATACCTTATGAGAGAGAAAGCTGGGAAGGATGGAGATGGGTCAACTTCGGGAGTTCGGAAGGTGTCAGACATAGATACATACAGTATGTCACACTTGGCCATGCCAAGAGGTTCTATGTAGGCTCAGTGTGGGGGAGTGCCCTCTCAGTACCCCCTAGATATCCACTTATGCCGCACTTACTGTATGTGGGGCCTTTGGAGGTCTCGTAATTACTCAGTTAATCCTGAGGAAGGCATTGGACTCCATTTTACAAGGAGTGAGCTGAGGAAGGGAGTCTTCCTGATTCCAAAGGCCTATGCTCAAACACCACCTTTGATGCCTGCTCAGAGTTAGTCTTTGGCCTTGGGCAAGTCATTTTCCCACTACGTGTCTACTTCCTCCTCTACCTCTTTCATGAGGATGAAAGTATTTCCAACCTCACAACATAGCATCAAGGAGTGATGGTGGTTCGGGAGTCACGGCCGGCCCTGGGCCTAGGCCTGGCCTGGGAACTTACTGCCTGCCTCCCTTCCTTCCCGAGCCTGGGGACTCTCAGAGCACCCCCTCCCCAGAGTGCTGATGCCCCAGGGAGAGACCCGTGCCTCTGAGGAAGCTTGTGTGGGCTGGGGGGAAGAGACCATACAGGGGGCCACCCCCCAGGACCCTGCGGAGGAGGTGGACATGTCCCTGTTAGTGTCCCCTTCCCCCAAGGCTGAGCCAAGGCTGCAAGTATATATGTAGGCCAGAGTGTCCCAGCTCCAGGAGGAGTGGAGGCGGAGGCAGAGGCCTCACCCATGTGGGAAAGCACTCGTCTAGCTTCTCTGACAGCCTTGCGTCCCTCCTCCTTCAACAGGCCAGCCCAGGCTTTCAGGGGTGAGAACAGGGGTGGACCAGCGAGGGGATTCTGTCGTGATTGAACCTCTTTCCAAGAGACACCAGGGACTGTGTCCTCACTCAACTGTCCAGGTCCTTCCTCAGATTGCACCAGGGGCAGGGAGGGGTGGAGAAAGCCCACTGTTGCAGAAAGGGTCATCACCCTGCCATGGGGGCCCACAGATCCAGACACACCTCCGTGGATACAGCCACAGCATAGCACGCACAGACATCCTTCCCCCGTCCCCCTAAACACAAAGAGATAGACACATACACATGCATGGGCGTACTTCAAACACACATGTACCCTCCTTCCTAAGTCTGCATGCGCTGCCCAACAGTTTGACACAGACCAGCAGGCTCAGAGACACCTGTATACGCAGAGAAGTGTAGGGGTATGCAGGCCACACACACACGCAAACACGCATACACACTCACAAGGAACGGCAGACATAGACACGCTCTGGAAAACCACCAGAAAGGTGCATCCAGATACTCACAGACACAGGCAGGCTGTCAGGTGCAAAAACAAACGAAAACACAAGCCACAGGAAGACTGAGAAAGTGGATGTCCTCAGACCCAGAGACATGCCCTTTCACCTGTCCGTGCACACAGGAGCATTCCCCGCGTGGCCTGTCTTTCCCCCAGGCCCCCGCTCTCTCCTGGCCTCTGGAGAGGATCCAAGTCCAACCCAGAGTTTCCCAGAGGAGATGGGTGAAGTCCTTCAGAGGTGACTTCAGAGTCCATTCACAGGGTCTTTCTACTTGTGTGTCTCATTTTCAACTCAATTCCTGTCCTTAAAACCAGCATCTGACTCAGTGCTGGAAGCTTCCCCAGACCCCTAGTGAATTTCCTATCCACCTTACCCTCGCTCACCTCCTTTTCTCCGGCTTGAGGCTGCAGGCAGCTGGCTCACCAAAGCCAAGAGGGCCACCAGGAGGAGGAGGCTCTGGGCCCTCATGTTTCTGCTGAGGGCACCTAGTAAGCTCAGTGCCCAGAGGCCCTCAAATTAACACCTGCAGGCTGGCTAGAGCAGGTGAGTCAGGGGAGGAAAAAGAAGGGGTGGATGTGAGTGGCATGTGTCTGCCTCATCCTGGCCCCACCTCCCACCAAGGCCTTCCATGCAAGGGGGTGCTTGTGTAAGAGCTGATGGCAGGGTGTGGCACATCCTGGCTGTTGGGGGACTGGAATAGAGTCCTGCCTGTCTCACTGACTTGAGCTATGATCTTGGACAAGTTTGTCTTTCTTCGGGCCTCAGTTTACCACATCTGTATAAAGGGTAATGATGGTTGAATCAGATGCTCCCTTTCCTGGATTTCTAGATCTTGTGTCCCTGGGTGGCACAAATGGTTAAGCATTCATGTGGGGGTTACTGTGAGTCCCAATCTGCTCTGAGGCAACTTTTTTTTAAAGGGTCTTGAAGGCCCAGCAGTGCCTCAGGCAGGAAGTAGAAGTCAGCTTTGGAACGGCAAGGAGGGCTTCCCGGATGCCTGGGGAGGGAGGTGGCTTTAGGATTAGGATCAGAAAGCTGGCCCAGGCTGGCCCGCGTGAAGGCAACACCTAGTAGGGTCCTCTCCTGTTGGCCCCTGTGACGGACAGCAGGGACGCTGCACTGCCTTTGGTGAGGTCATCTCCTGTGGCATCCGGTAGAACTGCCCGGTGCCTGCGGCTGCTTCATAGCTGGCTTGGTGTAGGGGCATGGGTTTTGGTTTGACTGAGGTCTCTGGTCATAGCAAATGTAGGTGGCCTTTGGGCTACTGTCCTTGACCCTAAGGGATACTGAGGAAACAGTATCATCTCAGCCAGGGACCCCACCTTGGATTTCACATCTGTAGTGCTGGTTTCTGGACTTGCAGTGGGGGAGTGTGGGCGTGCTGGTAAGGGGCCCCAAACAGAAACCCTGCAGAAGCATAACAGCACATCAGGATGGGAGGTGAGCAAGTCTGTGCTTTGTAGCCTGTCATTTGAAATATGAGGAAACTGTGGGGAGAGATGGAAGGGGACTGGCCCAAGGACACACAGGTAATTCCTGACTAAGCTGGGACTTCAGTCATGGCTTCCCCAGACTTCCATCCATTTCCTGAGCTCCTGAAAGTGGTGCAATACCTCATGTGTCCCTGAGACAGGAAGGTGACATTCCAGTGCCTGTCTTACCCATTTCTGTCCAGGACAGCCCTTACAATCAGAAAGTTCTTCCTAGGGTTTAACCTGAATCCCTCATGCTGCCTTGTAAGCCCTCAGGAGAAGTTAGATCCTGTCTTCTGTGATCTAATAGTACTTGTGAAATTCTGGCCTCCCTTAGCAGCTTTGTTTTAAAGAAAAAAATTATGAAACTCATTTTTCCCCCAGTTACAGGTTACACATGTTCATTGAAGACGTGTGTTTTCAACTAAGATTATTTTGTAGGCTTTTTTCTATGCCGTAAAATGTTCTCCAATCTTATAACTTCTTGTGGATACAGGGGATTTTGTACGACTGATATGCAAAATGTATATAAGTCAGCCCCTTATTGCAAAAATGTGCAGGTCTTTCCAATTTTTCACTCATGCGTAAGCTCTGCTGACAGTCTTTTCACACATTTTGGCACACGTCTCTGACTGTTTCTTCTTAGGGTAAATTTTTCACAGTAGAAATATTGGCTCCAAAGGCAGGATCACTTTTCAGACTTTGGGTATATCTGGTGAAGTTGCATTTCACAAAGGAAGTACAGGCATGTGTGAGTCTCTGCCTACTCTGCAGTAGACACCTGTTGTTTTTGTCTGCCCATCATCCCTTCATTCGGTGGAGCCATGGCTCCCAAATCCTGTCATTCTGGTTGTCCACCATTCCCCAGATATATCTTTTATCACAGGTGAGGGCCCTTGGCTGAGGTTAGACTCACTGGATCCTCCATTAGAACCCTGAGCAAAGAAGGCAATGTCCTAAAGAGAGAAGTCCAAATAAAGTTGCTGGCACCAACCACCAAATAACCTTACAGTTGCTGGCACTGACCACCAGCTAGCCTTAACAGACACATTTGCCAAATACAGAATAGTAAGTAAGCAAGTTAATAAATACCTTTGTTAGTGAAAAAATGTCATCTCATTTGGTTTCCTTTGAATACTTCACTGTTATTGTCAGGTGCTACCAAGTCAGTTGTGACTCCTGGTGACCCAGTGTATCCTATTTACAACAGAGACACTGCCCAGTCCTGCCCCATGCTCTCTATCATTGTGCTTGTGGCCACTGTGGCAGCCACTGTGTCAGTTCATCTTGTTGGGGGTCTTCCTCTTTGTCACTGGCACTCATCTCCAAGAACTGATGTCTCTTGATAACACGTCCCAAGTATCTGAGATGTAGTCTCACCATCCTTGCTTCCAAGGAGCATTCTGCTTGTATCTCTTCCAAGACATATTTGTTCATTCTTTTGGTGGTCCATGGTGTGTTCAATATTCCTTGCCAACACCACAAATCAAAGGCATTCGTCTTCCTTATTTGTTGTCCAGCTTTCGCATGCGTGTGAGGTGATTGAAAACACCATGGCTTGGGTCAGATACACCTCAGTCTTAAAGGAAAAATCTTTGTGTTTCAACATTTTGAAGAGGTCTTTTGAAGTGTATTTGCCCAATGCAATGTGTCTTTTGATGTTTTTGACATTTGTTTCTGAGTGTTGATTATGGATCCAAGTAAAATGAAATCTATCACAGCTTTAATCTTTTCTACTTTTATCATGGTGTTGCTTATTGGTCCAGTTGTGAGGAGTTTTCTTTTCTTGATGTTGAGGCATAGTCCATACCGAAGGCCGTATAATCTAAATCAGAAAGTGCTTCAAGTCCTCTTCACTTTCAGCAAGCAAGGTTGTGTCATCTGCATAACACAGATTGTTAATGAGCTGATCTTCAGCTCATTCATCTATGCTCAGAAATTTGGAAGACAGCAATCTGGCTAACTGACTGGAAAAGATCCATATTTGTGCTGATTCCAAGGGAGGTAATCCAACAGAATGCAGAAATTATTGACAATATCATTAGTATGACACACAAGCACATTTCTGCTGAAGATAATTCAACAACAGTTGTAGAAGCACATTGACGGGGAACCGCCAAAAATTCAAGGTTCAGAAGAAAATGTGGAACCAGAGATATTGCTGACATCAGATGGATCTAGGCTAAAAACACAGAATACCGGAAAGATGTTTACTTGTGTTTTATTGACTATGCAAAGACATTCAATTTTGTTGATCATAATAATTTATAGATAACACTGGGAAGAATGAGAATTCCAAAATACTTAATTGTGCTCATGAGGAACCTGTATGTTGACCAAGAGGCAGTCATTCTAACAGAAGAAAGGGATATTGCATGGTTTAAAATCAGGAAAGGTGTGTGTCAGGGTTATATCCTTTCACCATATTTATTCAGTCTGTCAGAGAGAGAGAGAATCACTGTCATCAAGTTGATTCCAACTCCTAGTGACCCTGTAGGTCAGAGCAGAACTACCCCATAGAGTTTCCAAGAAGGACCTGGTGGATTTGAACTGCCAACCTTTTGGTTAGCAGACATTGCACTTAACCACTACACCAACAGGGTTTCCAACCAGTTCCTACTCACCCACCCCTAAAAGAAAAACAGCAATGAGATTTAAGCATGTGAGATCTGAATCCAGTCTCTTGATACCAAGACCATTTGAACTATATTAGATATCAGTGGTGAGATTGGATCTCTTAGTCTTAAGGGAAAAGCTCTCAGTCTTTTCCATTGAGCACGATGTTAAGTTGTGAGTTTTTCATAAGTGCTATCAGTTGAACCTGACTCAGTGGTGGTGGGTTTTTTATGGGGCCCTATATCATAGCAATTTCCTTGCTATTCCTACGTGAGTATTCTTCTCATGAAAGACTGTTGGATTTGGTCAAATGCTTTTTCTACATCAATTGAGATGATCATGGTCCTTTATCTTTGTTCTGTTAATGTGATGTATTCAAACAAGCCAAAAACCCATCACCATCAAGTCAATTCCTACTCATAGCAACCCTGCATGTAGTATTTTACATTAATCGATTCCCTAATGTTGAAATGTTCTTGCATTTATGGAATAAATCCTATGTGGTCTTGGTGTATAATCCTTTTAATATGCTGTCAGATTTGGTTTGCTAGTATTTTGTTGAGGATTTTTGCATCTCTGTTTGTAAGGGACATTGCTCTGCAGTTTTCTTGTGCCGTCATTGGCTTTGCTTTCAGGGTAATGCAGGTCTCGTATGGTGAGTTTGGCAGTATTCCCTACTCTTCTATTTTTGGGAGCAGTTTAAGACATCTCAGTGTCACTTCTATACATGTTTGGCCAAATTTCTTAGTGAAGCCATCTAGTCCAAGACTACTCCCCCCACCCCCACTGATTCAATCTCTTTACTTGTTGTGGGTATGCTGAGCTCTTATACTTCTTCTTGAGTCCATTTCTATAGTTTGTGTTTCTGAAAATTTGTCTTTTTTCCTCAGAGATATCTGTTTATTTTTGCTTACAATGTTTCATAGTATTTCCTTATACTTTTTATTTCTATAGGGTCTGTTGTAATGTCCCACTTTAAATTTTTTTTTTTTTCTATTTGGATCTTTTTTTCTGTTAAACTAACTAAGAGCTTGCAGATTTTATTGCTCTTTTTTATTAATGTGATCTTTCACTAATGTAATCTTTTTTTTTTAAACCAAGGGATGGAGTGTTATTGAAGGAAACTCCATCTTCTGAGGCAAAAATACTTAAAGAGCAAAGATCACCCAATAACTGTTGCCTCAGAACTTTACTGATGTTCTTAGGTGATAATTTGGCTCTAGGAGACTTTAGAGAAAGGGAAGGAGGGCACTATATGGTAGGTTTCTGGATTTGACAGGTGAAATTGCCAGAACTGTCAGAGCTGAGATTCTTTCATCAGAGCTCAAAGAATAGTTGGGGTGAACATAGGTAGGCCTGCAGGTGTGGGGAAGGGATTTCCAGAGTTTCAAGACCCAGTGTGAAGACTGCAGCAGTCAGGTGTGATACTGGGTTTCTATAAATACATCCTGGGAACAAGCCTTCTCTTTCCCCTCTTACTCTACTTCCTTGCTGGGGGTGGGCATGGGGGAATGCGGGATGGGAGGGTGTTTCTCTCCCTCTTCTAGGAGAAGGAGTCCCAGCTTTCTCCAGAGTTTTCAGGAGACCAGAAGTAACAGGAGCCAGAAACATGTGCAGTATGCAAGGCTCTTTATTGGTCAGTGAATGATGTACTTGGGCACCCTGATGGCAAGAACAATGGAGGGTGTGGTGACATGGGACCAGATTGAAGCCTGCAGCCCAGCTACTTCACAGAGGTGTGCTGGAGAAAGGAGTCACCTGGGGAGAGAGGAGAGAGTTATCTACATGGACAACACTGGTTGGAGCACACATCCCCTCTTATCGCCCTTGTTCTCACAGGTGTAAGATTTTCTGTACTAGACCAGGGGTCTTCTTTATGGGACCTACTCTTGGCTACTGTTATCCTTCCTATTCCCTCCACCCCTGAAGAACTGGCCTCTGAATTTCTCCATCCTCTCCCCATTTCCCTTCTTTCCACCAACCATGGTCGTTTCCACTCAGTCCTCACTTTACTGAGGCTCCAAACAGGACATCCCACAGTGGCCTGGACAGCACTTCTTGGCTCGTGGACAATCATTATCACTGTAGCAGAGTTTAGGGGGATTCAGCACAGTGCAATGGATCTGAATCTTAGGGCACTTGCCACTTTTATGAATCTTTGCTGGAACTTTGTGTTTGCCTTTGGCTCTTCTTTTCACTTGCCCTTGGATTAGATACTGAACTTGACCTCTGCCTTTGACTCTTGCTATGACCGAGTCTTGGACTAGGCTGTAACCTCTGGCTGGATTCTCTAAAAGGAGAGAAACCTATATTCAGACCCTATGCCCTGTTTCAGTGACCACATTTTCCACACACACTTGCAAGGACCCCAAACCATGGCTTTAGGTGGGTGAGGGGCACTGGGAGTGGAGAAGGAAAGCCAGCTCTTGGGGTTTGGACTCTTAGGAGACTCTTCCCTTTCTCTGGGGGAGGGGACTTCAGGACTATGATTGTGTTGGGGTGCCCATCTCAGCTTCTCCCCCCAAATTCCAAGCCCCAGGACCCTCAAGGGCAGGTTGCAGGTGAGAGGTGAAAAGGACATAGTATCATCTCCAAGGAAACTTGGTGGAGGGGGACAAGCCCTGAGCCATGTGCTTGGAGACCCAGGCTCTGTTTATGGCTCTGGAATGGTTTGATACTTCGTCCCGCATCAATTTCTTCATTCATTCAATAGGAATATTCAGACTACTTGACCCCTGAGGGCCTTGCTGCCTATTAACTGTCCCTGTCCACACGCCGGTGGTGTAGTGGTTAGGTGCTATAGCTGTCGACCAGAAGGACTGCAGTTCAAATCCAGCAGGTGCTCCTTGGAAACTCTATGGGGCAGTTCTACTCTGTCCTATAGAGTTGCTATGAGTCGGAATCAACTCAGCAGCAGTGGGTTTGGTTTTGCCCACACCCCCACTAAAAGGACTGTTTTGTGGGGCAGACGGACAGTGGAAACAAGCAGCGCCACACCTGAGGGGCAGGGAGTCCTCACCTTTTTTTTGCGTTTTCACAGGGTCCACACACCTAAAGCCGCACTCCACATAGCAACACTTCTTATTCTTTACACAGTGCTTGTCTCTCTCACACCGGGGCATATCAGCTATGTAGCACATTCTGCTGTCAGTTGGGCAAATTCCTGCTTTCTCTTTATCTGGTGGAGGAGGCCACAGCCATCAGGTTGGGAGGGGTCCAGCCATGCCTAGAGCTGTAGAAGGCCCCTCAGAGCCTCGCCTTGGCCCAGCTCTACCTGAGTCCACCCCTTCCACTCACCCTCTTTGGTTCTTTTCCCAGCCACTGAGGTCACAAAACTGAGAAACACCGTGAGGACCAAGGAGCTGAGGGGCCTCATGTTGCTGGAAGCTACTTGTCTGGGAGCTGAGGCTGAGCAGGCTTTATATGGTCACTGCTGGGCGTGCCAGGGGGTGGGGCCAAAGGTTCATTGCTGTCAAGGCAGCTCTTTCCCAGCTGTCTCAGAAGTGTCTACCTGTTTCCAGGGAGAACAAAAACTGGGACCTAAACTTTGGTTGTCCCAAGATCTGACTTTTTTCTTCACATGAGAAGAAACGTTGCTTGATTCTTAGGTGCTACTAGGACCAAATGGATTTTGGAAGATGGAATACAGATGCAAGAAAGAGAAAGTCACTCAGAGAAATGAACCAAAAAAAAAAAAAAAAAGGATCACACAGCCCAGCAATAGCAGGACCAGACTTGTTACTTTCAGTCTGGGATGTCCTCTGCTAAGCTCTCTTCGTGCACACCTCACCCCAGACCAACAACTTCACTCCTTCGTGCATGTCCGCGGTCTTATCCTGTGTTCTCATGTGTCCCTGAGAAGAATCTGAATGGCAGTGCTCAAAGTATTCTGGGCCTCATGTCCGTGCATTCAAGCTTTTAAATTCTAGCCTTCTCCTTCCCTGTCTCCTTGGCTGGCCCACAGTTGTGGCCACCCCTGAAGCAGTGCTGTGTGGACCAAAGCCTACCTTGGACCTCCCACTAACTACATGGCTTTGCAAGTGGGTCCACCTGTCTAAGCTTCGGTTTCTTCATCCATAACATGGGTGTAATACTAGGACTGCCTTCCTAGGAATTGTTCTCCTGGCCCCTGAGGGGCCCTGACGGAAAACCAATATCTCTGTCTCTCATCTTGGACTTCCTTTCCCTGACTGTAGGATTTTGCATCCTTTCTCTAGATTTCTAGATTTTAGAGTTTCTTTTGGGTGGAGAGAACTGACTGCTGGTGCTGAGGCCAGATGCACCTCCATGACTCTGTGGGGTAGGGGGCATTGTTATCTAGTGGGCAGACAACAGGGGTGAGGCTGAACGCCTGACAGTGCACAGGTAGCACCACTACAAAGAATTAGATTGAGAAACCCTGCTCTTGAGGAACACTGTATAAAATATATAATATTTTACATAATATAATATATATAATATTTTATACAGTGTTTATATATAACACTGTATATATAAAATATAATGTTTATGTATCATGTATTTTTCAGATTACAAAAGAAGTTCTTGTTCATTGATGCAAATTAAGGAAGTGTAGAAATGAGAAAGGAAAAAAACCAACATCACCCATGCAGTGGACATTTGTGATGCCATCTAGTCTCTATCTCTCCTTCTGGGCAGTGTCCCCACTTTCTTTTTGGGAAAACTGTCCAGTCCTCCTACCTCGCCACCACGTGGGTGCCTCTCATGAAAGCCCTACTACCCCCAACACTTAACTATAAGGTAACCCCCCAAAACAATACTCACTGCCATTGAGTTGATTCTGACTCATAGCAACCCTGTAGAACAGAATAGAACTGCTCCATAGAATTTCCAAGGAGTGCCTGGAAGATTTGAACTGCCAACCTTCTGGTTAGCGGACGTTGCACTTAACCACTATGCCACCACGCTTCCAACTATGACCTAGGCCTTTTCAATTCCTTTATTTTAATTGGCACTAAAGAGAGAGAAGTCCTTTACTTTGGTGGAGCTGGCAGATAACAAACCTGGAAATTCAAAACTGTGGTTCCAGCCCTGGTGAGAAAGAATGTTGGAGAAGGTTAATCTAAGATGCTTAGAAACAGAAATGAGAGTGGACAGAGAATATTTTTTAGGCTGTCCAGTTATTTATTTCTGTGTGTTTTGAGCCCCACTCATGCCTTCCTCATGGTTTATCACCCAATAAATTCACTTTTCTTTGTAAGCTCATTTGACGTGGGATTTTGAATTTGCTTCCAAGAATCCTAAGTAACAAATTAAGTTGGGAACGGAGCATGGTCAGAGATAGCTCCGTAATATGTGGAAAGGGCTGGAATGGAATCAGGAGAGGTGTAGGGAGGATCCCTCCATCCCAGAAAGATATCAGATTCCTTTTTGGGTGATAAATCATTGAATGCAATCTAATCAGTTGTCTCCTTTAAACCTAAACCCCGTGTGCACTAGGACGGATGTCTGAGGAGTTACGGACAAAGGTGAGAATGTTGGGGTATAATGAGTGTTTCCTCCCCTAGCTTATTATTATAAATGTTTTAAACATACTAAAAAGTTGAGAAAACAGAACAGTGATGCCGGACCCACAACTGCATGATTTAACAATTGTTAACATGTTGGGATCTATATTTGCATTTCTGTATGTTACTGCAATCAATGTTGAGTGATCTTTAGCAAAACTTTGCTTGCATGTGGTATTGTCCGATAATTTCTGCATTCTGTTGGATCACCTTCCTTTGGAGTGGGCACAAATAGGGATCTCTTCCCTTTGGCTAGGTAGAGTTGTGGGCACTTCCAGTACTCCCTTCGTTTGTTGAAACATCTTAGTTGGTATTCTGTCAATACTTGTTTTTTGCCAGTGCTTTCAGGGCAGGACCTCTTTCAATCAGTACCATCAATTCTTGATCATATGCTGCCTCCCGAAGTGGCTGAACATCCATCAGTTCTTTTTGGAACACTGATTCTGTGTGTGTCTTCCATCTTTTATTGTCGTTTGAGTAGATTCCAACTCCCAGTGACCCCACGTGACAGAACAGAACAGCCCCGTAGCATTTTCTAGGCTGTAATTTTTTTTTTTTTTAATTTGTTTTAGGTGAAACTTTACAGCACAAACCAGTTTTCATTCAATGATGTGTATACAAATGGTTTTGTGACCTTCCTTGCAGTCCCTGCAGTGTGTCAGCACTCTCCCCATTTCCCTTCACACCCTGGAGTTTCTGTATCCATTTCTCCAGTTTTCCCTGTTCGTTCCTGCCTCCTTGTCACTGCTTTTGGCCAGATCTTGCCCATTTCGTCTCAGGTACTTGACTGAACCAGCAAGCACGTTCTCCACCTAGGTTGTTTTATAGGCCTGTCCAGTCTTTGAAAGATGGACTTGGGAATGGCTTCGGTTCTGAGTTAGCAGGGTATCCAGGAGTCATGGTCTTAGGGGTTCCTCCAGTCTCTGTCAGATTAGTAAGTCGGATCTTGTTTTGTGAGTTTGAAATTTTGTTTTACATTTTTCTCCTTCTGTGTCCAGTGCCCTGTATAGTGATTCCTATAGGAGCAGCAAGTGATAGTAGCCAGGTACCGTCTAGTTCTTCCGGTCTCAGGCTGGTGACGACTATGGTTTGTGTGGTCCATTTGTCTTCCGGGCTAATTATTTTTCCTATGTCTTTCTTTTTCTTCATTCTCCTTTGCTCTCAGCGGTATGCAACCAATAGATGTAACTTAGAAGGCTGCTTACAAGCGTTTAAGACCCCAGTGCTACTCTCCAAAGTAAGATGTAGAACAGTTTCTTTATGAACTATGTTGTGCTTTCCATCTTGTTTTGATGCTTCCTGCTTCATGCAATATTTTGCCCATAAAACCAAAAAAAAAAAAAAACAAAAAAACAAAAAACCCACTGCTGTTGAGTTGATTCCAACTCATAGCAATGCCATAGGTCAGAGTAAAACTGCCCCATAGAGTTTACAAGGAGCGCCTGGTGGATTGGAACTGCTGACCTTTTGGTTAGTAGATACAGCACTTAACCATTACACCACCAGGGTGTCCATTTTGCCCATGGAATCCTTAAATACTGCAACTTGCAGCTTGAACTTTTTCTTCACTGCTTTTAGCTTGAAGAATGCTGAGTGGGTTCTTCCATTTTGGTTGTCTAACTCTGGGTCTTTACACACTTTAATACTTTGTCTTCTTGAGTCACCCTTTGAAATTTTCTGTTCAGCTCTTCCATGTGATCATGTCTTCTGTTCACTTTAGTTGCTCTGCATTCAGGAACAAATTTCAGAGTCTCTCCTGATATCCAGGTTGGTCTTTTCTTTCTTTCTAACGATCTTTGCTTTCTTTGTGTGTGATATCCTTGATGTCATCTCACAACTTGTCTGGTCTTTGGTCGTTAATATTCAGTGTGTCAGATCTACTCTTGAGGTGGTCACTAAATTCAGGTGAGATATATTCAAGGTGGTACTTTGTCTTTCGTGGACTTGTTTTAATTTTGATCGGCTTCACTTTGAACTTGCGTATGAGTAATTGATGGTCTGTTCCTCAGTTTGCTGCTGGCTGTATACTACTGATGATACTGAGTTTTTCCATCATTTCTTTCTACAGATGTGGTCATTTTGATTCCTGTGAGGTCCGTGTGTATAGTCACTGATTATGTTGTTGAAAAAAGATATTCGCAGTGACGAAGTCGTTGCTCTTGCAAAATTCTATCAATCGCCAGCATTGTTTCTGTCATCAAAATCATATTTTCCAGATATTAATCCTGCTTTGTTTCGAACTTTCACATTCCAGTCACCAGTAATTATCAATGCATCTTGATTGCGTGTTTGATCATTTTCAGACTGCAGAAGTTGGTAAAAATCTTCAGTTATACATGTACCCAACTGCATTGCTGTTGAGTTGATTCCAACTCATAGTGATCCTACAGGACAGAGTAGAACTGCCCCATAGTATTTCCAAGAAGCAGCTGGTATATTTAAACTACTGACCTTTTAATTAGCAGCTGAACACTTAGCTGCTGTGCTAACAGGGCTCCTGTTAGACATATGTATGTATTTATATTTAAGTATATAATCTACAGTATATATATTATACATACAACATATATAATTATTTGTATCTATACACATACGTTTACATGTATGTATATATTTAATATACAAAACATGTAGCTGTATATATATGAAGTCCAGCAATTATGTCTGTGAACTTAATTGTTCTAAGTGCTGCGTATCTGACTGCTGAATTCCATCATGGTCACCTTCAAGATACTCCCCTTGGGAAGCTATGCACCTATGCCAGCACATAGTCCACCTTTCAAAGCAATTTTGGAACCCTTTCTGGAATGGCCATTGTGCATGGTGGCACGGTGACAAGTTTGTGAACTTAATTGTCTATTGTCTGTGAGAGAGTTTTCAGCCAGTAAACAAATGACTGTATTGGAACACCCTCCCTACTCACCCGATCTGGCCCACAATGACTTTTTTCTTGACCCAAAGATAAAGGAAATATTGCAAAGAAGACATTTTGATGATATTCAGGACATCAAGGGTAATACGACAATAGCTCTGATGGCCATTCCAGAAAAAGAGTTCCAAAATTGCTTTGAAGGATGAATTTGGTGTTGGTTTTGGTGCATAGCTTCCCAAGGCGACTACTTTAAAGGTGACTGTACGTTCGACTTGACGGCACTTGGCTGGTACTGATATTCAGCAGTGAGATATGTAGCACTTTTTCTAAGATGAGTTCATGAACTTACTGTCAGTGCTCATATGTTTAACTGCTAGAATTTTAAAAAGCAAATTGCAGACATTGTGTCACTTACCCCTCAATACCATAGCCTACCAATTTTAAGAATAAGGGTATTCTATCACATAACAACATAATTATTATCACATTTAAGAAAACTTCCAATAATTTTGAATTAATGTCCACTTTATATTCAGGTTTCTGCAGTTGTTCCCAAAAAGTCTTCTGTAGTTGTTTTTAGAGGCTACTTAAAAACATTCTGTTGTAAAATAAATGATACATGTAAGATAATGTAATCTCTTCTGTACCTTTCAAGGAATAATAATAAATCATCACTCACGAGCCAACACATTTAGAAATGGATCATGACCATCCCTGCTTCCTGAGGTAACTGTTTGACCTTTCTGTTAGTCACTTCCAGGTTTTCCTTTAAAGTTTTACATCTATATGACTTGCTCAGGTATGCGTGTTGTGGGGAATTTTCAGTAAGCATCGCCATGTTCCGATTATTCTTTTGTGCTTTATGTGTTTTGTACAATGCTGTTTTTGAAATGAGTCCTTACAACAGTAGTTTTTTCTCTTTCATTGCCAGGTACCATTTTATTGTCAGAAAATGCCACAACTTGATTTATCTATTTTGTAGTTAATGGTCATTTGCTTTCTTTCTAGTTTTTGGATGTCATGAGCAATGCTATTATGGACATTGTTGTACATGGACATGGGTGCACATGGGCAAGGGATTCTTTCGTGTCTATAAGTTCCATCCTAGATCTAGTGTATACCTAGGGTGAGATTTCCAGTGTATACCTAGGGTGGAATTTCCATCAAAGCAGATGCCCATACTCAACTTTATTAGTCAGTGTTAGTCTGTTTCCTCATCTGATTGTACCGATTTACAGTCTCATCAGCAGTGGATGGGAACTGCCATTGTGCCACATCCTCTGCATCGTTTAGTATTAATCAGTAATTAAAACTAGTGGATGTGATATGGAAACTTTGGCTGTACTTTGCATTTCTATAAATTTAATCTCGTTTCATATGTTTATAAATCATTTGTCTTTAGTGAAATTCCTTTTGTTATTTTTCTACATTGTGTTGCGTGTTTGTCTTTTCTAAAACTTGATGTGTAGGAGTTCTTTATATATGCTGATACTAATCCTTTGTTAGTTACATGTGTGGTAAATATTGTCTCCCAATCATGGTAATAGAAACCCTGGTGGCATAGTGGTTAAGCAGTACAGCTGCTAACCAAAGTGTGGGCAATTCAAATTCACCAGGTGCTCCTTGGAAACTCTATGGAGCAATTCTACTCCATCCTGTATGTTGCTATGTGTCAGAATTGACTTGATGGCAGTGAGTAATGTCTGATTTTGTCTTATCATGCTCTTTACAGTGTCTTAATTTTATTACAGATGATTTGTATAACTAGCCCTTATTGCGTTGAGGAATTTTCTGTCTATGCCAATTTTGCTAAGAGGTTTTAGCATGAATGGGTGTTGGACTTTATCAAATGCCTTTTCTGCATCAATGGACAAAATCAGGTGATTATTGTCTTTTGTGATATTTATGTGGTTAATCACATTAATTGTTTTTCTGATGTTGAACCAGCCTTGCATCCCTGGTATGAATCCAACTTGGTCATGCTGACAGGGCCCAGCCTTAGGCGACACTGTATAAACTACTCCTTTTCTGGTAGAAAAGCACTCTCCTGTGGGCAGGCTCTGGTTTCTAAGATAAGAATTAGGTCCCGCTAAAAATCTCCGTATCCAATTTGGCATCCTGCACACAAGCACTGTGGTTCTGTACAAACCACGCTGTGGCTGAGATAAAAAGAGAGGCTCAAATTGGCTAGATGAACAGAGTCCTAAGCCTGGCTCTCAAAATATGGCAATTTCTCCTGCCTATCCCACCAGCAGTGTGTCTGAGTCTAGCTGGCCAAGACAGAAACAAAAAGTCAAAATGGTGCATTTACCTTCAATCCATGACAGCCAGGGCCTAGCCAGGAGCAGGAGTCAGTGAAAGGGAGGAGGTTTTTCATTCGGTGGTCTGAAGTCCAAATTAATAGCCCTGTGCTATGTCCTGTGGGCTCACTAGGTGACCAGAAGGCTCTGTTTGATTATCAGTTCAGGTCTTGGTTTCCAGAGGGATATAAGGAGTCGTGTGCTTAGTCCGCCATCGTGACTCCGCCCGCCAATACAGATGATTTGATGAATGTTTTCCTTTATAGCTTACAGTGTTGTATTATGCTTAAGAATTCCTTCCCTAGACTATGGTAGATCATAAAGATATTTCTTCTTTTTCCCCTTAAGTGTTTTATGGTTTTGTTTTTCACATTTTGGTCTTTAACAACACAGAAGTGATTTTTGATGTTATGAGAGGTAGGAATCCAATTTAAGCATTTTTATATATGGATGAATAGTATTCTTTTTTTTTGGATAAACAATATTCTTAGTACTATTTGTTGATTTATCATCTTTTCTACACTCACTGAATGGAAATCAGTCATGTTTCCATGAATGCTTGAGATCTTTCTGATTTCTGTGTTTTCCTTCATTGGTCTGTTTGTCTATTTTTCTATCAACACCGCTGTAGCACAATTGCTATTGCTTTGTGTTAAGATTGGCTACCCTTGGTCTTCTTTATACATCTCTTAAATATTCTTGGCCCTTTGTATATTCATCACAATTGTCAAATCATCTTTGCAAGTGGTATTTGAAAAAAAGAAAACAAACCCATACATGTTTATTGAGATTACACTGTCTCTATAAAACAGCTTGGGGATTGGCATCTTAACAGTATTAAGTTTTTCAACCTATGAACATCATCTTATCCCTCATTTACTAGATTTTCTTTCATATTATTCAAAGAAGTTTTAGAATTTTATTGGCACATATATAGCACATACTTTGTTAGAGTTATTCCTAGATATTTTGTATTTTTGATGCTATAACAAATGATATGCTTTAAACATGTACTTTTTTGTCTCAAATCTCAAGTCATATTCTGTAGTTTCCAGTAGATATTTTGAAGCTTGTCACTAGATACAGTAAGCATTGTAATTTTATAATCTGTGTCTGAAAATTCCACTACCTGAAGTCTCTGTGATCTGTTTCTACTGGCTGTTTTTACTTAAGCTGATTTTTATCTTTGCTTGTTTCCTCATAAGCTTAGGATCTTTGATTGTGTGATAGTCGTTGCCCTTAAAATGATTTATGAGGATTCTTCAAGATTCAGATAAAGGCATTATCCACTAGAGAGAATTTGGATTTGTTTTTGCCGTATGCCTGGAGGAACCTCAAGTCAGGGTTCACCCAGCCTCTAAATAACTGGACTGCAGGTGTGTATAAGGCAAATCGGTAGCCACCATCAGGATGGTTCTTTCCCCCTTTACACCTGTCTAGCTCAGCACCTACTTTTCCTGCAGCTCCTTGGAGCTGAGAAGGTGTGTGTAGTTCTTGTTAATCATTATATTAAGGGTTTGGAACTTTGGGAGTCTCAGTTTAATATAGGTGGGCTTCCTATCATATTTCCTAAGAGGGGCCATGGACCTTGACTGCTGCCCCCTCTGCTGTGAAGTACTTGATCTAAAGTGTCAAGTTAGCCAGAATATAGATAACTATGAATGGGAGACTGGATCCATATGAGACCGTAAGAACCAGATGGTGCCCAGCCACCACCAAAGTCAGCTGTGATGGGGCACAAAATGTCAAGTCTCTGAAGTAATATGAGAAGAAGAGGTGTGCATTCCAAGAACTCTACTAAAAGGCCTGAACTGATGGTCCGACAGCCCGGAGGATCCCCTGGGAACATGGTCCCTAGACCTGCTACTGTCCTTGACTGGAAACCAGTAATGAGGTAACTCTTGAGACAGGAATGGACTGGACTCGGGGACAGGGACACCGTGTGACCATGTGGTGTGTGTGCTTTATGGTGTTATGCATTTATGGGAGGCTGTCCTACCGGTCTCTTTCTAGATGGGAGAGAAGAGGGTGGAGAGGAGGGGACAGATGCTTGTTAAGAAGATACTAGAAGTGTAGAGTGAAAGGGAGTGTGCTGTCACTGAGTGGGGAGACTAGAAGGAGCTGCAGACAGGTGGGCATGCAAAACTGATTTGGATTGTATACCTTCACTTAATCACAATTTAAGAAAAAACAAAAAAAACACTGCCGACAAGTTGATTCTGACTCATAACAATCCTATAGGTCATAGTAGAACTTCCCCATAGAGTTTCTAAGGAACACCTGGGGGATTTGAACTGGAGATCTTTTGGTTAGCAAAGGTAGCACTTAACCACTATGCCTGAGTCAGAATCGACTTGATGGCGCTGGGTTTTGAAAGATCATAGCTATTGTCAACCCAGTGGTCGTCATACTTGTATGTCACAGTCAGCTTGATGGCAACTCATTTTGTTGGTTTAGTCTCATACCAGACGTATAACCTGCGGATATTTTCTCCCATTCTATAGGTTGTCTTTTCACTTTCTTGTTAATGTCTTTTTTGATGTGCAAATTTTTAATTGTCATGAAGCTCATGCTGTTTTAAATATCTGTTGACTCAAAGCTGTTTTATAAAGCAATCAGCAAGCTTACTCTTTTCTCCAACTTTCCTCCATCTTTTATTTTTATTCGATGAAAATTTTAATGTTTCTACATTTTCACAGCATGTCATATTTACCTGGAAACCCAGGTAGTGTAGCGGTTAAGTGCTATATCTGCTAACCAAAAGATCAGCAGCTTGAATCCACCAGGCACTCCTTGGAAACTCTATGGAGCATAGACACCACTTGTTATTTTTTCCTACCTCTGTTTTAGACTTAGCTCCACAGTTAACAATGTTCAGCACTCAATGGTAGTCATTTTGCTAGTTTCCCTAAGCGTTTCTTGGTTAGATAAAACTTCTCCTTTGTAACCCTCCAAAATCCCACCGTCATCAAGTCGATTCCGACTTATAGTGACCCTGTAGGCAGAGTAGAACTACCCAATAGAGTTTCCAAGGAGCACCTAACAGATTTGAACTGCTGACCTTTTGATTAGCAGACGTTGCACTTAACCACCAGGCCACCAGGGTTTCCATCGCCTTTGTAAACAAACTCCTTAGAAAAAGTCTTGGAAACAATATTGCTGATATTCTTGCATGTTCATAATGGCTTGCTCATAGTTTAATTGAAGGATGAATTAGTTGAACAGAAAATCCTTAACATGAACTTCCCTTAATGAGTTGCTCTATTTGCTGGTGTTGAGATCTGCTTTCATAAAATTGTATTTTTCTTAGACCTTTTGTTTTTGTGAGAAGAATTTTGGCTTCCAGGAGGCTTTTATTTTTATCTTTAAAGTCTAAAAATTTTACTGGGATATACCTTGTGTACCCACTGAACCATGTTGGTCTCTTTCCCCAGATAGCTGATGTAAGTAAACTTTCAATATTCAAGGCTTTTTTTTTTCTTTTTAATTTCAGGGAAACTTTCCTGAATTATACTTTCAAATATTTCTTTTATGTTATGGTTTTCATTTGCTTCTTTGTAGGACTTAATTTATATGTATGCTGGAATCTGTGAATTTAAAACATTCTATCCACTCGTTTATAGCTCATTTTTCGTTGGTTTTCTTTCCTTTTCTAACTTTCTTCTTTGTTCCTTACTTTGCTCGTAGTGTTTGTCTGTGAAATATTTTTGCCCATTTCCTCCATTTCTTTTCCAAGCTCCATCAATTTTCGTCTGACAGCTTCCCATTAGCCTGCTGTATCTTCTTTGAGTTTTGGTATTTCCACTTTATTGTGGGGCTTCATAACTATAATTTTCTTAAAAAAAATTTTAAACCTTCATTGCAGAACATTCATTTTCATCAGCTTTATGTCACCATTTTACTGGGGATTTTTAAAAATTGCTGTTCAGGTTTGCTGTTCTTTTCTGTTTTTTCTAAATAGTCCTTTTGTACGGATTCTGTGATTTTTTCTTCTTATTTTAAATCAAGTTAGATTTTTGTGGACCCAATATTAGCAGTAATATCCAGCTGAAGTGGGAAGGGTGAGAAATTAGAGTAGGTTTCCCAGTTACTTAAGGAGCCCTGGTGGTGCAGCAGTTAAGTGCTCAGCTGCCAACCGAAAGGTCAACAGTTTAAACCCACCAGTCACTTTGAGGCAGAGTAATATAGCAGTTTGCTTGCAAAAGGGCTGCGGCCTTAGAACCCCAGTGAAGCAGTTCTACCCGGTCCTGTGGGGTCACTATGACTCAGAATTGACTCGGTGGCCGTGGTTCCCCCCTCCCCAGTTTCTTAGCTCAAGAGCTCCCTCTTCTGTTGCTATGATAACGGGCAATTTCCAACATCACACCCTGTAGGGCCAGGCTTTCTCCAGTTCTGGGTCCTATTCTGATTCACAGAAACACCGGCAGCACCGTGGTTAAAGCGCGTGACTGCTAATCAGAACATCAGCAGCTGAAACTCCAAAGCGGCTTCACAGGAGAAAAGATGTGTTAGTTGGCTTCTGTGATTTGTGGCCTTGGCAACCACACAGGGCAGTTGTCCTCTGCCCTGTAGGGTTGCTATGAGTTGGAATTGATTTGAAGGCAGTGGATTCAGGGCTGCAACCTCTCCCGGCATTTGTGACCTGCTGCTTTGTTCTCAGACCAGCTTACATCAGCTCCCCTCAGGGTGCCTCCTTTTCCATCTCTGTCTCTCCCTCTTTGTAAATATCTGTTGATGTCTGGAAGTCTAAGTATGGGAAGGAGCACGTGTATGAATGTTGAAGAGAAAAAAAGAATGAATTGTGGCATATACCATGCACTGTCTTAACTTCCATTCCAACTCTTCCCAGAGTAACTTCCACAGAGGCTAGAAATCAGGTGACTGTCCCCCCCAGACTCTTGGACAGCTAGGATTTCCAATGTGACCCAGCTTCTCACAAGTGGATGTTCTCATAGAGTAGTAAACGTATCAGAGTGACTTTCATTGTCTGCATCTGAGCCTTACCTAAGACACGTGGTTTGTCTTTTTTTTTTCACATCATGACACTCATATTTTAACGATCCCTCCTTAACACTTGCATTAGTGGCTATGCACACATAGGCATTTATTTAGATGCAACTGTCAGTTATATGGAAACCCTGGTGGCATAATGGTTAAATACTATGTCTGCTAACCAGAAGGTCGGAAGTTCAAATCTTCCAGGTGCTCCTTAGAAACTATGAGACGGTTATAGTCTGTCCTATAGGGTCACTGAGTCAGAAGGGATTTGATGGCAGTGAGTTTGTTTTTTGTTTTGTCGGTTATACTATTTTCTTCACTCAACTCATTTCTTGAGGTCTTTATTCTTACGTATTTACTATTTATTTCAATTTTCTTTATTTGATATTTTCAGGTCACAATAGTAATGACTTTTTGTCACAAAATTTAAAAAAAGAAAAGAAAAAACCACTTGTACAAAGGAAAAACTACCCATGAGCCTTTGTCCTGTCCTGTTTCAGTTCCCACCACCTGCAGCAGCAGCCACTGCTAACAGCCTGCTTGTGCCTCGTCTCACACCTCTCCTTTCCCTTCTGTAAACATATACATATACATATACAAGAGTTTTATTTGTGATCTTTTTACTGAAATATTGTCCAAACATATATCTTACTCTCCTCCTTTGTTTTTTTTCAGTTGGTAAGATGTCATGAACACTGGTGCAAGTCAGTCAATAGACATCTAGTAATAGTTGCTAATTTTCTACTGTATTTATTCACAAAGTTGAGATCACATCAACCATGTCTCAGTTTACTAGGAGTGCCGTAACAAAATACCACAAAGTCACCCAACCCATTGCTGTTGAGTCGATTCCAGCTCATAGCAACCCTATAGACAGAGTACAACTGTCGCATAGAGTTTCCAAGGAGCATCCGGTCGATTTGAACTGCTGACCTTTCAGTTAGCAGCTGTAACATTTAAACACTATGCCACCAAGTAGTTGGCATTAAAGAACAGAAATTTACTCTCTCACAGTTGTGGAGCCTAGAAATTTGAATTCAGTATATTGACAGGGCCACATTCTCAGAGGAAGCTCTGGGAGGGGAGCCTTCCTTGTCTCTTCCAGCTGCTGGTAGCTGCAGGTGTTTCTTGAAACTCCTTGTCTTTAGATACACCTTTGCATGACATCTGTCTTCTGTATGACTCTATCTCAGTGTCTGTGACTGTCTCCATGTTTTCTCTCCGTTTTTGTAAGACACTCCTCAGCGAGGGATTGCGACCACCTTAGTTTGACGTAATCTCATTAACTGATAACATCATCAGAGAAAATCCTTGTTTCTAAACAAGGTCACAGTTACAGATACAGGGGTTAAGACTTCAATGTATGTTTTGGGGGAATGTAATTAAATCTACAATAATGCAATATGAGTTTAGTTTTGGAGGGTGAGGTAGTATTTGTTTATTTGTATTTGCCCTTTGCTTGTCTCCCACCTTCTTAGCCTTTATCCTCTCTTCACCCACATAGGTGTCACTTTGTGCTCCCCTCAGTATTTTCTTAATATGACCATGTTGTTGTCAGAGGCTGTCAAATTGATTTTGACTCACAGTGACCCCATGTGACAGAGTGCAGCTGCCTCATAGGGTTTCCTAAGCTGTAATATTCATAAAAGCAGAGTGCCAAGTCTTTTCTTCCATGGAGCCTGCAGGTGGGTTTGAACCACAGACTTTTTTGGCTAGCAGCCAGGCACTTAAACACTGCACCATGAAGTTAAAACCATTGTTGTCCAGTCAATTCTGACTTCTAACTCCTCAATATAACGCATACAAGGACTGCCAGTTAAGTTCGTGTACACTTCCTAGAAAAAGTACTACACACCTCATTGCTGAATATCACTACAGTCACTTTCAAAGTACTCCTCTTGGGAAGCTGTGCACCAATGCCACTGCCTAGTCCACCCTTCAAAGCAATTTTGGAACTCTTTTTCTGGAATGGCCATCA
This sequence comes from Heterohyrax brucei, assembly GCA_028571685.1. Lineage (NCBI taxonomy): Eukaryota > Metazoa > Chordata > Mammalia > Hyracoidea > Procaviidae > Heterohyrax > Heterohyrax brucei. Next base: position 73,575,085 of record CM053156.1, read on the forward strand.
GAGGTGTCATCATATTACCCTTGATGTCCTGAATGTCGTCAAAATTTCTTCTTTTCAATATTTCCTTCATCTTCAGGTAAAGAAAAAAATCACTGGGGGGCAGATCAGGTGAGTAGGGAAGGTGCTCCAATAGAGTTGTTTGTTTACTGGCTAAAAACTCCCTCACAGACAACTAGAAAATTAAGTTTGTGAACTTGCCACTGTGCCACCGTGTTCAATGGCCATTCCACAAAGAGTTACAAAATAGCTTTGAAGGCTGGTCTAGGTGCTGGTGTCAGCGCATGGCTTCCCAAGAGGAGCACTTGGAAGGGGACGGTCGTGATATTCAGCAGTGAGGTATATAGCACTTAGAAAAATTAAGTTTGCAGACTTAATGGTCAGACTTTGTATTTCTTTAATACATTAAAGGCATTCATTCACTATGTATGGTTATCTCTTTTGGGGTTTTCTGTTTTATTTGTATACTTACCAGCCACTGTTCTAATACCACATTATGTTATTATAGCTTTAAAATAAATTCTGACATCTGGTGTATCTAGCCCTATTAACTTGTTCTTAAAGAGTGTCTTGGAAACCCTGGTGGCCTCGTGGTTAACTGCTGCATTTGCTAACCAAAAGTTAGCAGTTTGAATCCACTAGGCGTTCCTTGGGAACTCTACAGGGCAGTTCTACTCTGTCCTACAGGGTTGCTAGGCCGTGGAATCAACTCCACGGCAATGAATTTAAAGAGTACATTTGCTTTTTCTTTTGCAGTTTTTGTATGCATTTTAGAATCATATTGCTAGGTTTTTTCTTTAGTATTCCTGAGGGTTTAATCAGGATTGCATTAACTCCAGGCTTGAAGAGAACTGACATCTTTATTGTTGAGTTCCACGAGTCTGTGTTGCCCATGGCTGATGGGTGCAGATGAAGAGTGCCACACAAGAAACATTGGTGGTGAGGAGGGAAGCTGGTATCTCTGACGCCCCAGCAACAACTCTTAGGCATCAGGCGGCTCCCTTTTATTTAGTGAGCAAAACAGGTGTACACAGTAAAGCAGGCATTAATTTGAATAGGATGTGGATAGTTCTCCCCAAAGTAAATGGGTGTCTTTCTGTCTAACAAAGATCACTTCCTCAGATGAATTCACCTCTCCAGGAGGTAAAGCACTTATGCCTGGGCGTGGGTACCAAGATCACATTCAGTGGACCAGACCCATCGTTTGCGAGGGTCTGATGTCATACATTCCAGACGTTTGCAGCTGTTTACAACCACTCGTTTACAGGTTCGCAAGCCCTGCACCCAGGCCTCAATATTTGCCCTAACCGTGGCAAAGTTGCCGACAGCCCAGCCATGGTCATGTTGCCCACATTTATCATACTGAGTTTTCCAATACATGAACATGTATACCTTTCTAATTTGGGGCATCTTTAAAAAAATGTATCTTACTAACATTTTATAATTTTCTCTGTAGTGTTCCTGCAAAGAATCCATTAGATTTATTTATAAGCTCTTTATTTTATATTTTATTATAAAAAATTTATTATATAAAATTATTTTATTATATAAAATTTATTATATTTATATATTTTATTATATATTATGATTACATTTTATTATATGATTATGAAAATCATCCAAATCTTATTTACTAATTATATGTTGCTGATATATGTAACAATTGACCTGGCATGTTCACATTGTATTAATTTATCATCATAAACTCTCTTATTGATTTCAATAATTTGCTTGTAGTGTGTGTGTGTAATTTTATAAATACAGTGGCATCACCCATGAATAACAACAGCTTTATTCTTTCTTTCCAAAACTTGTACTTTTTTATTTCTCCTTCTTCCCTGACTGTGTAGGCTAGGATCCCCTGTGTAACACTAATAGAATGGGGAATAGGAAAGTCGTGTTCTTACTTTAACAAGGAGAGGACTAAACACATCACATTCATGTGTGGTGTTTTCTATGAGGCAATTTTATTGTATTAAAAAAGTCCTTCTTTGTTCCTGATATTCTATTTTAGTATCGTCATTGCATGTTGAATTTTATTTACCCCTTTTTTGAGCTCTACTACATATGTTAATTTATTTCTTAGTTTGCCTTGGTTCTGAGCTTTGTAATAGCATATAATTCTAAATATTGTCTCCTGAGACTTACTCATTTCATTCAACATTGCATTAATTGTAGTTATATCACGAATAATATTGTTTATTATCACAACTGAGTAATATTTAATTGTGATAACATGCTGTAATGTGTTTATCTAGTGCCTTATAATTGGTTGTATGGGTTATTTCTATGAGCTTGTTATTACAAACAGCAGTTTTGCGAGCATGTATGTATCTCATGATAAACATGTATACAAATAGGTGTATTTGTCAGGACATAATTGCTGGATCATAGAATGTGCACGCTTTTGATTTTGCTAGCTGATGCCAAACTACTTTTCAAATGGATTACATCAATAGAGAGTCCTACTGGTAACGTATGAGCATTTTTTTTTCTTATGTATCAGTAGGGAAATGAGAGACAAGCCAATGAAAAATGGGCAAGACACTTTAAGCACTTCACAAGAGAGAATTTCTAAAGGGCCAATGAAAATGTGGAAAGACACTTACCTTCACTGCCAAGCCAAGTGCCATCGAGTCGGACACTAGTCATTAGGTGCGAGTTAAAAACACAAGGAACTATGACTGCATGGCCACCAGAATATCTAAGGAGAAGGCAGATGATATCACATATTGGCCAAATTGTGGAACTATCACACATTGCTGGTGGACATGCAGTCTGGTTTAATGATGTTGGAAAACTGCCTTTGAGAGTTGAACATGTCTCCACTGTGTGACCTATACTCTGATCTAGCAATTCCATCCCTAATATGTACCCAATAAAACTCAGTACTTACGTTCCCCAAAAGACATGTGCAAGATCGTTTGTAGCAACACTATGCACTGTGTCAAAACTAGAAACACCCAATGTATGTTAACAGTAGATTGAACAAATCTATTTTTTTGTTATTTCATACAATAAAATACTACATAATGTTTAAAATATATGAACAAAAGGTGTTGGCTTCAACATAGATGATGTCTAAAGTAGAACATTGAGCTAAATCGGCAAGACATGAAAATGCTATTTATGATTCTATATACAGAAATTTTGTAAAATATGCAAAATAAAATATATAGTTTAGAATGCAGATCAAGATGTCTTAACTGTAAAGGAAGACAAGGGCTGATTAGCCAAAAAATCCAGGAAAGTCATTACTTCTGGGGTGGAAAAGGGAGCATGCAACTTGGGAGGGGCATAGAGAATAGGTACCAGAAGCAGTTTTCTTTACCTGGCTGGTGAGTACATGGTGTTGATTTTAATGCTATCCTTTAAACCATGTAGGTATATTCTACACTTCTTTTGCTTTTGTTTTGGTGATTTGTTTTGCAGTGAACTTTTTCTTAAAAGTAGCCAACAAACTCTAGTATCCTGACATTTATTGAAAAGTTTCAGATTTGGTGGGCATCTGGTCCCAGTCCAAAGAGACAAGGAGTAGATTTTTATTCTTTTTTAAATTGTATTTTAGATGAGGGTTTATAGAACAAACGAGTTTCTCTCTAAACAGTTATTGCATATTGTTTTACAACATTGGTTAACAACCCCACAACAGGCGAACATTCTCCCTTTTCAACTTTGGGCTCCCTATTATCAGGTTTCTGTCCCCTCCTGCCTTCCACTCGTTGCCTCTGGGCTGGCGTCCCCCTTTAGTCTCATTTTGCTTTACCGGCCTGTCCAGTCTTTGGCTGAAAGGTGAACCACAGAAGTGACTTCGTTATGGAGCTGAAAACATGTCTGGGGCTATATTCTCAGGGTTTCTGCAGTCTCTGTCAGGCCAGTAAGTCTAGTATTTCTTTTCAAGCTAGAATTTTGTTCTGTGTTTTTCTCCAGCTTTGTCTAGGACCTTCAGTTGTGATCTCTGTCAGAGCAGTCAGTGGTGGAAGTTGGGCACCATCTAGTTGTACTGTATTGAGTCCCCAGAAGCTGTTGTAGACATGGTCTATCAGTTCTTCAAACTAATCTTTTCCTTGTTGATTTAGTTCCCTTCATTTTTCCTTACAAGGAGTGGGAATTTAACCAACTGGTTTCTATTTAGTAATTAGTCTACTTTTTTCTCTGCCTCAATCCTCACCTCAGCTCAGTCACTTTCAGACTTTAGGTTCTCTTCTTGGTAACACCCAACTTATGGGTGCTAATTTCTATTATTCAGAACTTTTAGTAGCAGTGACAGCATACCAGCTCAGATTAACTTAGGCAATAGACCAGTTTCTTGGTTTGTAACCAAGCTATGGGAAGAGTGTGAGAAGGGCTGCTTTCAAGGTAATGGAGAATGAAAGCTGGTATCCTCAGAATCTGCTCTTGCCATCTTCTCTCTGCTTCTCTTGCTGTGTTATGTTAATTTTTCTCTGATAGTTGATCCAACCCAGATAGCACTGTGGCTTCTGGATTTTCCTTATCTGCCAACTTTACCAAAAGGGAGAACTTGTGTCTTCCCCTAGCGCACATTCAAATGAAGGACTTCAGTAGACCCAAGTAACACATATGCACACACTCCTACTTGTGTATGGGATCATGATCAACAGTCTACATTAGTCACATATGTTGATAATACAAAGACAATTATTCTCTAGAAGAAAAAGATACTTTTTTTTTTTTTGGAAAGTGTTTTCTCTCTGTCCACTGAGATTTCAATCAGTGCCAATGGAGGCAGCAGCTAAGAAATCTGCTGCAAAGGACTTCTTGAAAGTATTGAAAGGTAAAGATGTCACCTCGAAGAGTAAGATGCACCCACCTAAGCTATGATATTTTCAATCTCATCATATGCATGTGAAAAATGGGCAATGAATAAGGAATACGGAAGAATTGATGCCTTTGAACTGTGGTGTTGGAGACGAATGCTGAATGTATGGTGGACTGCCAAAAGAACAAACAGATCTGTTCTGGAAGACGTACAACCAGATTGCTCCTTGGAAGCAAAGATAGCAAGACTGCCTCTTACATACTTTGGATGTGTTGTCAGGAGGGATCAGTCCCTGGAGTAAGATACCATGCTTGGTAGAGTGGAGGGTCAGTGAAAAAGAGGAAGAGCCTCAACAAGATGGATCATCACAGTGGCTGCAATGGTGGAATTAAGTATAAAAACGATTGTGTACATGGCGCAAGACTGCTCAGTGTTTTTCGTTCTATTGTGTAGAGGGTTGCTATGAGTTATAACTGACACAACAGCACCTAACAACAACACTGTGATTTCAAAGGCAACATCTCCTGCCAAACCTAGAATCTTGTCTTTCCCGTTACTGTCTTGGTGTATCTCAAAGGCCACCTGTGAAAGGGCAAAGTGCATTATTTGTCATTAAACTGTCAAGGCAGATTTGCTTTATAGTGTTTTTCTCAGAGTAGGGAAGAAGGAAGAATCATCCCAATTTGATTCTGGGAGGGTAGAAAAGATAGGGTAGGACTGGGTTGGGTTGGCAGGAACAAAGGGTAATGAGAGAACACCCTGATTTTGAAATCAGAAGACTGGACCTACCACTGACTTGCTGAATGGCTTTGGGTGATTCTTTTCTCTGAGTTGCAAGTTCTTTCATGTATAAGATTCAGTCATGATGATACATCAGGATAAGCCGATACTGCTGCTCTATGAGATCATGGGATTGCTTTTGGGATTATCATCAGAAGTGATGTGACCAGTGTCTGCCATTTTCCCTGTGAATAATCCTGGATGGACAACCCCAAGGTCTTCTCTGGGATGGGTGTGGATATTTCCTGGTAGAGCTACTTGAAAGGAATATAGCCCTTGTCCTTTGTAAAACAGACCCGCCCCTCATGACAGGCCAGGCTGAGGCTGTTATAAAGCCAGCCTCGGCCTCAGCTCTTAGCCAGACACCTTCCTGACAACATGAGGTCCAATAGTCTCTTGGGTCTGATGGTGTTCCTCATCCTTGGAGCATTGGCGATAGAGGCAGCTGTTGTAGGTAAGTTGACAGGTGGTCTGGGTGGGGCTAGGCTTTCCTGAGAGAGACTCTGAGGGGCCTCCTGGGCCCTGACAGGGAATACTTCTGGAGCAGAAGTCAGGGATGGAGCCCCACAGTCTGCAGCCACTTTTGCTGTATCCAGAGAAAGCAGGAAATTGCCCAGAGAGCTCCTTGTACTTGCCACCCCAGGGTTACTTGTACCTTCCAGCCCCAGGTTGTTACTGAGCTATGGCCTCAGAAGTTGAAACCTATCCAGAAATGCAACAAAGCAAGGAGACGCAGGCCTCTGGACCTGGAGTGTGGACTCTGTCTGCTTCCTCCTCCTGCCCTGTGAAAGCACTGGAGTGATCAGACCTCTGAGAGGAGTTTAAGATCCAATAGGGCCTCAGAAATCATGTACTTTGAAAACTTCCATTTGACTAAGGAGGAAACTGAGGCTTAGACCCCTTCTTTCCCATTACTGTTGAGTCATTTCCAGCTCACAGTCACCTCACGTGTATCAGAGTAGAGCTCTATTCAATAGGGCTTTCAATGGCTGTAATTTTATGAAAGTAACTTGCCATGTCTTTCTTCTGCTGTGCTGATGGGTGACTTTGACCTACCAATCTTTTGGTTAGTAGCCAAGCTCAAATGGCACCATCCAGGGATTGAGACCTAGAGAGGAACATTTGTCAAGACCATTCCAGAACCAGCTTGGAGCCTAAGCCTACTGGCACTCAGCTAAGGGCTCATTTCCCTCCACTCAGCTCACTCAGAAATGGCAATGGGTCACTTCAGTCTGGTATCTTCCCCTGAGAGCCCCAAGACTTGGAATGGAGGAAGGAGGAAAATGAACTCCCAAGGGAGCCATGAGCCTGTAGACCAGCAAAGGGAAGAGCCTCCTACTTCTCAGGCCATGGCTTGGAAGACACTGTAGAGAGCAGTGGCTGGACTTAGACGAAAGATTGGTAACCGAAGCAGGGACACTGGGTCTAAATGTTGGTACTTTCCTTCTTTTAACAGTTCCAGTCAAGGGCCAAGGTCCTGTAAAAGATCAAGGCCCTGTCAAAAGTCAAGACCTTGCCAAAGGTCAAGACAATTTGAAAGGTCAAGTCTTGGTCAAAGGACAAGATGCAGTTAAAGGACAAGTTCCAGTCAAAAGTCAAGAGCCAGTCACAGGGTCCAAAGATCAAGTCTTCCAAAAGACTGGCACCTGCCCCGAGACTTTGACCAGATGCACCATGATAAATCCCCCTAACCGCTGTTGGAGTGACTTGGATTGCCCAGGGGCCAAGAAGTGCTGTGTTAGCTCTTGTGGAATGGCCTGTTTGAACCCCAAATGAGGTAAGGACTGGGTAGTGGAAGAGGAGCTTCTGAGGGCTCAGAAGAGGGCTGAGGGGTGGGAAATGATCTGAGGCTAGTCGGGGAGAAAAGCAATGAATAGACTGAAGGGCGTCAGAGGTCATAACTGGGATCCTGAGAATGGAGAGATGGAGTTGATCTGCCTTCTCAAGGCCTCTGACCTGCTGAGTGACATCCCTGAATTTCTTCTCTCCTACTAGGCGGAGCCTCTCCTAGCTGCATCTGTGAAGACTGCAGGAATATAGGCTCCCATCTGGTCCTGGAGCCATGTAGATCTATCCCTTCCCTCAATGACCACCCTTCTTCTCATTCGGGATGCCCAAGCCTGGGGCTGCTTTTCTCATCCGTTTCCCAATAAAGGAAAAACAGAAACAAAAACTCTTCTGCGACATTGGTTTCTGACTCTCATAATTTGTGAGCCCCTGGAAGCTCTGGGGAGAAGGGTGTCGAGTTGGGACTGCCTCTTCTCAACGGGGAGGGGAGAGGGACCCACAGCATCTGTTCCCTGTGCATGAAAGAGATCGGGAATAAGAACAAGAGCTTAATATTAGAAATCCAATAGCAAACCCAAGTACTGCAATCTCATTTCACCAGGAAATGGAAATCTGGAAATTTTGCCATTGGCCTAGGACCAGGAAAAACAACAGAAACTTCACATAAACTGCCAACTTGTCCTTTCTTTTCCAGTCCACCTGACTACTGTTATCCCTGCCAATGTGACCAACCCACTTTTGTGGCTGAACCTGGAGCTCCCTTTTCTTTAATGTTTCCCTGGGATCTGTGTACTCCCAAGAAGACACAGAAAGAATGGTTGTTTAGAAACCGAGAAATCCCTGCTCATTACGAATGCCATCTATTTGTGCCTGAGGTTCCTCTGTCAAGACACCATTCCTTGAGCTTAAGACTTTAAGATGAGAATGAGTAGGCAAGACACTCTAAGACTTTAATACATCAATGCAAGTGAGCAGGTGTATAGTGTCCTCTCAGTTTGGACTCATAGAAGATGGAATAGAATTGCCGCATAAAGTTTCCAAGATACACCTGGTGAATTCAAACTCCTGACCTCTTGGTTAGCAGCTGTAACACTTAATCACTATGCCACCAGGCTTTCCATATTGTCCTCTGGAGACTTACAAGTTGGGGTCAGGGCAGACTCGGGTGGTCAAGGAAAGGGAGGATATATGTTAAGCAAGCCTAAAAGACCTCATTGCTCTGTTGTTGGTGGGTCAGCCAATGGTTAACCTTTTGCAAAGAAGACCTCAGAGAACAACAAAGCCTCAGTGCCATGAGCCAGTTTGGGTGGAATGGAAGAGGCACAGGCTTGGGAGTTCTAGCCCCATTTTTACCTCTACTCCCTGAGTTTTGTCAGACAAATGTCTTTCCCTCTTAAAGCCTCAGTTTTCTGTTTCATTGGAGGTGGTTGGATGTAATTACTCTGGAGGTCCAGTCTAGCTCTGTTGTTCTGAGATCTGGAACAATCAACACTTCTAACAAGGTTAGAGTCAACTCTTTTTGTGTTGAGCTCTTGCTGTGGGTGGAATTGGGGAGCAGAGACTTGGGGTGGTAGAAAAGGGAGTACTGTGCCTCTCCTTGCTTCTTCCAGGAGCAGTCCTTTATTTCCACTTTATCTGAAGGCAGGTTTTATCTACCTCTTTCCCCATAAATTGACCCCTGAAAGTCACTTTTTATGCAAGGCTAAGTTTCATTGGTTTCTGTCCTTGGAAACCGAGTATCCTGGGTCTGCTAAAACTAGCACTTGGAACTGAGCCATTGCTGGAAGGAGCAGTGAAAGTGTAGGAATGTCAGAGGTAAGGTGAGGTGGGATGTGGGGAGAGAAAGATCTCTGATCCTAGGAAATCTTACTGGATGATGAACTAGGGACTGACACTTGCTTATGCTCTGTACTCAGACTGCGTGTCCAGAAGGCTGAGGCTTCTAGGGGTCTTGACAGACAAATAATCAGGAAGTTGTGTTCTGTTGGTCACCCAAGTTGTCTTTCAATTTTGAAATTACACGATCACATGTGTAAGAGAATTTATGAATGATATCTATAATTCAAAGCCTTTTAGTAAAACAAACACTTGTGACTTTATCTACCAGATTAGACGTTAGCATCTTAGAAACCTGCGTTCCCTTCAGGGATCACATCCTGCTGTCCTGAGCTTGATCTTAATCATTCTGTTACTCTCCTTAGTAGTTTCACTACGTTGTAGTTGAAAACAATGTATTTATTTAGTTTTCTCTAAATACTGTATTTAGTTTTGAATATTTTAAATAAAAATGATGATACTGTTCTTTGATTTACTTATTTCATAATTTTAAAAATATCTCTGTAGGTGGGTACAGCACTAGTTTATTCTACTGTGTTTGAATGTACCACAGTTTGTTTGTCTTCCCTAGTATTGATGTGAAATTGAGTTGTTTCCAGTTACTAGTATTATAAATAGTGTTGTTATCAGTACTTTTGATCATGTTTTTTAGTGAACATATATATGTGTTTCTGTTGGATGCATAATTGGGAGTGAAATTTTCACATAGTATGTGATGTTTGACTTTAGAGCTATTGTCAAGGAGTTTTCTAAAATGGTTACACAAGTTTACACCGTCACCTGCATGAATAAGAATTCCGACTCGACGGCACTTGGCTGGCTTGGCTCATAGCTTTGAGACATTTGATTTATCTATCTTATTCATTTTAAAAGTTCTGATGGCTGTATAGTAGTATTGTGTTGTGGTTGTGATTTGTATTTCCTTAATGAGTAATGAAGTTGAGTGGCTTTTTACACATTTATTTGCCAGCTGGATAGCCTGTCTTGTGAAAAATCCTTCAGATAATTTGCCTGTATTTCCCTTTAGGGTACCTGTTTCCTACTATTTTGTCGGTGTCATTTGTAGATTCTGGGTTAGTCCTCTTTTGGATATATGTATAAGCGTCTTCTGGTATTCTCTGTTTTCAGCCAAGATTTATCTGATATCAGCAATAACATCCCTGGTTCCATATCCTCTTCTGAATCCAGCTTGAATTTCTGGCAGTTCCTTGTCAATATACTGTTGCAGTTGCTATTGAATGATCTTGAACAAAATTTTACTTGCCTATGATACTAATGATATTGTTTGGTAATTTCTGCATTTGGTCAGATCACCCTTCTTTGGAATGGGCATAAATGTGAGTCGCTGTTCTCCAAATTTCTTAGTAAAGACAAGTGAGCACTTCCAGTGCTGCATCTGTTTGTTGAAATATCTCAGTCGATATTCCATCCATTCCGGGAGCCTTGGTTTTTGCCAATGCCTTCAATGCAGCTTTGACTTCTTCCTCCTGTACCGTCATTTCCTGATCATATGCAACCTCTTCAAATGGCTGAACATCGACCAGTTCCTTTTGGTATAATTACTTTGTCTGTTCCTTCCATCTTCTCTTAATGCTCCCTGAGTTGTTTGATATTTTCCCTGTAGAATCCCCTACTATTACAACTCAAGTCTTGAATTTTTTCTTCAGTTCTTTCAGCTTCAGAAATGCAGAATGTATTCTTCCCTTTTGGTTTTCTATTTCCAGCTCTTGGCACATGTCATTATAATATTTTCTTTTGTGTTCTCAAGCTGCCTTTGAAATCTGTTCAGTTCTTTTACTTCCTCACTCCTTCTTTTTGCTTTAGCTGCTTAACATTTGAGAACAAGTTTCAGAGCCTCTTCTGACATCCAGTTTGGTGTTTTGTTTCTTTCTTGCCTTTTTAATGACCTTTTGCTTTCTTCATGGATGATGTCTTTGATGTCACTCCACAGTTCTTCTGATGTTTGGTCTTTAGTGTTGATCTGTTCTTGAGATGGTCTCGAAATTCAGATGGGATATACTCAAGGTCATACTTTGGGTCTTGTGAACTTGTTCTAATTTTCCTCAGTTTCAGTTTGAACTTGCATACGACTAGTTGATGCTCTGTGCCACAGTCAGCACCTAGTCTTGTTCTGAGTGCTGATATGGAGCTTTTCCATCATCTTTTTCCACAGATGTAGTAGATTTGATTCCTGTGTATTCCATCTGGTGAGGTCCATGTGTGTAGTCACCATTTGTGTTGGGGAAAAAAGGTATTTGCAATAAAGAAGTCATTGGTCTTGCAAAATTCTATCATGCAACCTCTGGCATAATTTCTATTACCAAGGCTGTATTTTTCAACTACTGATCCTTGTTCCATTTTTGACTGTTTCCAGCTTTCCTAGATTCATACTTTATATATTCCATGTTCTGATTATTAGTGGATGTTTGCAGCTCTTTCCTCCCATTTTGAGTCATGGCACATCAGCAAATGAAAGTCCCTAAAGCTTTACTCCATTCCTATCATTGAGGTAGACTCTGCTTTGAGGAGGCAGCTCTTCTCCAGTCGGGAGCTCATCTTTCCAACTTTTGCATTCAGTGACTATGCAAAGACATTTTACTCTGTGGATCATAACAAATTGTGGACAACATTGTGGAGAATGGGAATTACAGAACACTTAAGTGTGCGCATGAAGAATCTGTGTATGGATCAAGAGGCAGTTGTGTGCACAGAACAAGGGGACACTGCATAGTTTGAAGTCAGGAAAGGTGTGTGTCAGAGTTGTATCCTTTCACCGTAACTTTTCAATCTGTATGTCAAGTAAATAATCTGAGAAGCTGGACTGTATGAAAAAGAAAGAGGCAGCAGGATTGGAGAAAGATTTGTTAACCTGTGTTATGCAGATGACACAACTTTGCTTGCTGGAAGTGAGAAGAATTTGAAGCACTTACTGATGAAGATCAAAGATCACAGTCTTCAGTATGGATTGGACCTCAATATGAGAAAACAAAAATTCTCACAACTGGGCCAGTAAGCAATATTGTGATAAGTGAAGAAAGGATGGAGGTTGTCAAGAATTTCATTTTACTTGGTTCCACAATCAGTGCCCGTGGAAGCAGCAGTCAAGAAAGCAAATGACACATTGCATTGGGAAAGTCTTCTACAAAGGACCTCTTGAAAGTATGGAAAAGATGTCACCTTGAAGACTAAGGAGCACCTGACTCAATCCATGGTATTCTCAGTCACATCATGTGCATGCAAAAGCTGGACAATGAATAAGGAAGACAGAAGAAGAAGTGATGCCTTTGAACTGTGGTGTGCTGGAAAAGACTATTGAATGTTCCATGGACTGCCAAAAGAACAAACAGATCTGTTCTGGAAGAAGTACAACCAGAGTTTTCCTTGGAAGCAAAGATGGTGAGATACTTTGGACATATTGTCAGGAGGAATCAGTCCCTGGAAAAGAACATCATGCTTGGTAGAGTGGAGGGTCAGTGAAAAAGAGGAAGACCCTCAAGGAAATGGATTGACGCAATGGCTGCAGTGATGGGCTTAAGCATAAAAATGACTGTGGACATGGTGCAAGACCGGACAGTGTTTCATTCTCTTGTGCATAGGGTTGCTATGAGTCAGAACCAACTCGACAGCACCTAACAACAATAACTAGGGTATTGATGTTCATATGTTCCATTTTTGACTATTTCCAGCTTTCCTAGATTCATACTTTATATATCCCATGTTCTGATTATTAATGGATGTTTGCAGCTCTTTCCTCTCATTTTGAGTCGTGGCACAGCAGCAAAATGAAGGTCCCAAGAGCTTTACTCCATCCATGTCATAAAGGTAGACTCTGCTTTGAGGAGGCAGCTCTTCTCCAGTGGGGGCTCATCTTACAGCACTGTAACAGACACTGTTCTCCTGCTATTCATAAGGTTTGCACTAGCTGATACTTTTTAGAAGTAGACTGCTGGGTCCTTCTTCCTAGTCTATCTTAGTCTGGAAGCTCAGCTGAAATGTGTCTGCCATGGGTGACCTTGCTGATGTCTGAATATCAGTAGCATAGCTTCCAGCATCACAGCAACATACAAGCCTCCACAGTATGACAAATTGATGGACACATTGATAATATTTTAAATTCTTCATTTTAATATTTAAATTGATCAATGTCTTTCCATGTGGCTGGTGTATTTTGCCTTTTAGTTAAGAAATTCTTCCTTAACCCAAGATAAACCTTGAAGATATTCTTTCATTTTGCTTTCTGAAAGTTTTGTAAGTTTTTCCTTTTGCATTTAGTTTTTTAATGCGTTGATTGTTGCCTATGATACGAGATATGGATTCAATTTCAGTTTTTTCCGTATGCATGAACAATTTTTCTTAGCACCACTTATTGAATAGACTGTCCTTTCCACGTTAATTTAATTGCTAATTCTATCATAATATAACACATAAATATTTGTGAGTTCGTTTCCATTCTACCTGTCTGTACGTGTACCTGTGCAAGAATACTTTAATTATTATGGCTTTTAAAATAAGTCTTGTGATGTGGTAGAACAAGTCCCACCCTTACATTTTATACCCCAAGATTCTAGGGCAACCCTGATGGCCCAATTCTCTCTCATTGTGTTTCTCTCAAAATGTGTTGACTATCTGTAGTCCTTTATATTTCCTTTTAATTTTTTTTAACTGGTAAAGAAAAAAATACCATTATTGTCTATGGTTCAAATATGTGATTTTGTTGTTATTGTTGTTAAAAAAAATTTTTAGTGTAACTTTCTCTCATTTTTATTGGGGTAAAATACATGTATCAAAATATATGACTGTAACCAATTTAAAGGACACGATCCATGGGCATAAAGTCCATTAACAATGTTGTGCGACTGTCACCTCTATGTAGTCGCAGAACACTTTTGTCACTCCACACAGACACTCCCTACCCGTTAAGCAGTTAATCTCCATCCTCCTCTTCCCCCAGCCCCTGGAAAGTGCTGATTTGCTTACTGTCTTATTAGATTTACCAATTTTAGGTATTTCATAAAAATGGAATCATACAATATGTGGCCTTTGTGCCTGGCATCTTTCACTGAGCACCATGTTTTCCAGGTTCATACATTTTGTAGCATGTATAAGTACTTAATCCTTTTTATGGTTAAATAGTATTGCATTGGATGAATTATAACACATTTTGTTCACTCTTTTATCAGTTGATGGACACTTGGATTGTTTTCACTGATCGGCTATTGTGAACAGTGCTGCTATGAACATGTGTGTACAACTTTGGGGGGGTTAAAATTCACTTACCAAATATTGAATATTTATTTTTAATTTTTTCACATGTATGCCTAGAACTACAATTGTCAGTTCTATCTTTAAATTATTGAGGACCCACCAAACTGTTTTCCAGGGTGGGTGCACCACCCTACATTTCCACTAGCAATGTACAAGAGTTCCAGCTTCTTCATATTCTTCCCCAAGCTTATCGTTTTCCCTTTAAAAATATTATTTTAATAGCGGCCATCCTATAGGGTGTGAATCTCATTATAATTTTAATTTGCATCTCCCTGATGACTAATGATGCTGAACATCTTTTCTTGTGCTTGTTGTCCATTTACATATCTTCTTTGGAGAAATATTTATTCAAGTCTTTTGCCCATTTTTTAAATTGGATTTTTTGTTTTGTTTTGTCTTGGATGTTGAATTCTAAGAGTTCTTTATATAGTTTGGATACTAAACTCTTATTACATGTATAATTTGAAAGTATTTTCTTCCATTCTGTGGGCTATTTTTTTTTCATTTCTTAAACAGTGTCCTTTAATGTACAGAAGTTTAAAACTTTTATAAAGTTCAGTTTGTCCATTTTTTCTTTTGTTACTTGTACATTTGGTGTCATAGCTAAGAAACCATTGCCAAATCCAAATGAATGAAGATTTACCTCAGTGTTTTCTTCTAATTTTTTTAGCTCTTATATTTAGGTGTTTGATCCCTTTTGAGTTACTTTTCGCATATGGTGTGAGGTGAGGGTCCACCTTCGTTCTGATGACTGCTCCAACTGTCCTCAGGCCCTTTGGCTTGCATCCCTCCTCTGTCTTCTCGGCAGTTTTGGGGGTCTGATTTTGCAAAGCTTTGTACTTCACAGTGGGGCAAGGAAGGATGAGAACCTGTGAGATCCCAGCACTGGGATTCATGACTTTTTCTCTTTTCAGACAGTTATTTTTCAGTGTTGGTGTTCTCTGTCCACATGTGATGTTGAGATTACAGCTTTGCATAGAAATTTTATAGTTGTAGGATTTCACGTGACTTGGGGATGAAGTTCGGGAAGACTTCTGGGAGCCCCTCTCTGAAATGGCTTGGAGAAGAATTCTCAATGCTCTCAAAAGACATCCAAGGATAAATAAAAAGAAAGCACCTCAACTGTGATGTACTGGAAAAGTTGAAAGAGAAGCTATTTTTCTGGCTTCTACAACATTCCTTTCCTGTGAAATAGTTCTGAACAAGACCCATGCAGTGGAGCTTATCCTTCTGACACAAACAAGTTTCAAGTACCGTTATGGTATCCTGGTCCTCTCAGCATCCCCACGCAGTGGGAAGATGTAAGGAAGACGTGTGGAAGATGGGCCTGTCTGAGGATTGCTGTACCCAGGCCAGAGCTCGGAGATCCAAATCTTCCAAAAGATGTGTGAGACTCAGTTTCACTCCATTGGCCCCTGCGTGGCCTCCCCAGTTCTCCTGGTGACTGATAAACAAAACAACCGTTGAAGGGGAAGTGTGGCAATCAAATGGCTGTAGGGAGATTTGGTCCCCACTTTATCCTAATGGTACGGTCCCCTAAAGGGGGGAAATGCATTTGTCCAGTTTCACACAGAAGCCAGGGTCGGCCCAGAACTGGAGGCCAGTCTTCCTGACTCTCAAGCCAAGGTTCACTCTACCATTACGTGGAACTGGGCTGCTTGATCAGATTTTTTCTCATATAAATTTCTCTAACTCCAACTCATGTCTCACCATTTTGTCTCCAATATCTGGAGCCTGCTGGTATTTTCCAGTCCTTTATAGTTTTGGTGGAAGTTAAGTTGAAGAAACAAAGGGTCCATAAGATGATGAGGGACCCATTTGGGGAGATAATGACTTTGGGCCAAGCATCCATTGATTTCAGGCTCCTGTGTGGGCTTGGTCCTGCCCCCTTGGGAACATTGCCTTCTTGGACAGGGAAGAGTTTTCTCATCCCCATCTAGATACACAGCTTCCTATCCATGCTATGTAACCTCCAGTCTCTAATGTTGTTTTCAATTTTAGAAACACACAATGTTTCACCATCTCTTAGACCTAAATTCTATTTGCAACTGACTGGGCTAAGTTCCTTCCTCTGTCAGAGCCTCAGTAACACCATCTGTAAAAGGAGAAGGCAAGAGCAAGTGAAGTTTTCTAATTGTGACGTCACTAAAATTCCAAATGATCTAAGCTATTTTGTAAGAGTATGTCTGACTGAATGGATAATTTGGGGGCAGAAGTCAGAAAGGGAAGAATGAGTGGATTTGAGAGCTGCCTGGGCTTATTAAGGTCACCTAAAATGTCACTGGTAGTGCCACAGTAGCTTGTGGTTACAGCAAACGGCAAATGTTTAGTAACAGGGAAGACTGGTCTCTGTGTTGCTTTCCCCACCTGAGATCCAGTATTCCCCAGGACTCCGAGCTCCTCTCTGAGACAGAGCCCTGTGGCCATCCCTGATTCTCCATATTCATCCCTGAGGCAGAATAACAGAGCAGTCACTCATGAGCTTAGGGCGAACTCTAGACACTCCTTTTGTCCTGTCTGGAACTGGGCAGGAGACATTCTCTTCCAACCAGTGATGCGGGCTTTCAGAGACGGGCAGCCTCCAGCCCTAGCAGGTAGGATCGGGGTATCAGCTTTCGGCATTTTCCCTGGTCACACACTCTTCCATCTAATCTAGAGCAGGAGGTGCACTTTGAGATTGTCATGAACCACCTCCCGACCAAAAATGAAAAACTGAGGTCAAAAGAGAAACCAAAAGTCACAGAGTGGTCCATGGCAATGCCAGGCCTAGAATCAAGATATAGAGTTGGCATCTTAGTAAGGTCATATGGATGGGTTCCCTTGATCTGAACCACAAAGAGTGGTCCCTAGGATTGAGACAGGCGTTCTAGAGTGATGGAGCAGCACATGGCAACATGTCAAAAGTGAATTTGGGAGAGCACTGCAGATGGAAGCACTTCGGCAAATTGACGAATCACGTATGGTCAGTGGAGTCTGCACCACTTCTTCCTTCGCCATTGTACATGGTTCTGATCTCCCTTCATTTCTACCTCATGACTTACGTAACCCGTATCACCTCTTCTGTTCACTACTACTCAGTGTTCAAGAACAAATTTCAGAATTTCTTCTGACATCCATTTCGGTCTTTTCTTTCTTTCTTGTCTTTTTAATGACCCCTTTCTTCATGGATGATGTCTTTGATATCGCTTCACAAGGTGTCTGGTCTTCAGTCATTAACTCCAGTAGTTCTTTTTGAAAAAGTGGCAATAAAAAAAAATTCAAATTCCTAGTTGAGTCTCTTATTTTGTCCCTCCATTCACTTCCTGAACTTCCCTAGTTTGTTTCTGCTTTCTTTAAACATATTTAGCACCATAGTCTGAAAATGGTCGATTCTTTGCATTGTTCTGGCCTCATAGGAGATATTTCCTCTTCTTCATCTTTGGTTTTTAAGCATGTCTTCTGTTTTTATGGTTTTTTAATATACTTTTTTACTAACTTTTGTCAAACTTGAGCCGTTTTATTGTCTGTTGAGTGTTTTATTCAGTTTATTGTGGGAATATTTTATGATTGGGTGCCCTGGTGGGGAAGGATCCAGTTGTCTGATCGCCAACCATCAGGCCAGGCAGCTCCCTGCCACCCCATGGGAGAAAGATGTAGCGGAACACGCCCTGCAAGACTGGCAGCCTGGGAACACAGGCGACAGAACTTCTCAACCCCAAAGGTTCATTGTTAGAAGTCTCAGCCGTAGCAGGATTGCTGGCTTCGGCTGTGCGACACTAGATGGCACTCTTATCCTTAGGTCGTCCTTGCCCGCAGATTCCTTCAGAAGAGCTGTGTTCTTGCTGCGGGGAGAAGCGGGGGACTAGGTACACTCACCGGGAGGAGAGCAAGCACACTGGGCACCTCAGCTGGTGTGCGCGCTGGCTTTACTGGGAGGACGGTGAGGGGGTTTTCCAGTCGTGCCCCCACCGGCGCCGCTGCTTGGGCACGCCCACTAGCCACGGTGTCTCGCTGGGGCGCCCCCTGCTGGCCGGCCAATCTGGACCGCGCCCCTCGCCCTGTTGCCCTGGCAACTCCTCCCGGTCCCCCTGCCCCTTCTTACCTGCTGGCCTCGGCGAGCGTCAGTAACACTCTCAGCAGAGCCGAGATCTTCTTTCCTTCGCCCACTCCTACTTGCGCTGCTCCGGAACTCTCACGGCCAATTTGCGCCCCTTTTTAAAAAACCGAGTGAGAGCTTTCTTGGATAAGCAACCTTCCCATGTGCCCTCCTTGGGGTGTCACCCAGTCCTGTGCCTGAAAGCTGCGCTGAGCTCACGCTTTTGATAGCAGTGGGTACGATTTCTGTCAGTTTCTGTGCTGACCCGCTTCCCACACTTCTGGACTCACCCCAGTTCTCCACTATCTCAGCTGCTGTCTGAAGTTCCAAGACCTCAGTCTGTGCTTGTTTTTTGATGTTCTTTTATTGTGTTTAAGTAAAAGTTGAGAGAACAAAAATTCAAAACTTTTATACACAAATTGTTTTATAACCTTAGTTGCAATCGCTGCAGTGTGTCAGCACATTCTGCCTTTCTTTCCCTTTCTGTCCTGGGTTCTCCGTGTCCATTCATCCAGCCTTCCTGTCCTTTCCTGCCTTCTTTCTGATCTTTGCTTTGGGACAGGTGCTGCCTGTTTGGTCTCCTGTACTTGCTTGAACCGAGTGGCCTTGCGTGTGTTTAGTGTTTGTTTTAGAGGCTTCTCTGATCTTTGGCTGAAGAGTAAACTTTCGAAGAGGCTTGAGTTCTGAGTTAGCAGGCCGTAGTCTGGGGGGCAGGGTGTTTCTGCAGTCATTGTCAGACCCATAAGCCTGGTCTCTGTGTGTGTGTGTGTGTGTGTGTGTGAATTTGATTTTCATCCTACCTTTTTCTCCCTTTCTGTCCAGAACCTTATCCTGTGATCCCTGTGTGAGCAGAGCGCTGATTACTATTTGTTCAGTGAGTCAGTTGCTGGGGGAGTAGACAGATGGGAGGATCCACTCCCTTGGCCATCTTGCTCCAGCTCTTCATCAGGGCATCTTGGTTGCATGTTTGATCAATTTCAGACTGCAGAAGTTGCTAGAAATCTTCAGTTTCTTCATCTTTGGCGCTAGTGGTTGGTGTGTAAGTCTGAGTAGTAGTATTGACTCGTCTTCCTTGTAGGGGTATGGATATTATCCTATCAGTGAGAGCATTGTAATTTAGGATAGATCTTGAAATGTTTTTTTTGACAATGAATGAGATCCCATTCTTCTTTCATGTGTCATTCCCCGCATGGTTGACCATGTGATTGTCTGAGTCAAAATGGCCAATGCCAGTCCATTTCAGCTCATTGGTGCCTAGGATATCTATTTTTATGTGATCCGTTTCATTAGTGACAGCTTCCAGCTTTCCTAGCTTCAGACTTTGTACATCCCATGTTCTGATTATTAATGGGTGTAGGCAGCTGTTTCTTCCCATTTTAAGCCATGCCACTTCAGCAAATGAAGGTTCTAAAAGCTGAACTCCATCTACGTCACTAAGGTCAACTCTACTTTTGAGTATCTTCCAACCTGGGGTGCTCATCTTCTGGTGCTATATCAATAATATCCTGCTACTATTCATAAGATTTTTGTTGATCAATTTTTTTCAAGAGTAGACCTCCAGGTCCTTCTTCCTAGCCTGTTTTGGTCTGGCAGCTCTCTGAAAACTGTCCACCATGGGTGACCCTGTTGGTATTTGAAATGCTAATATCATAGCTTCCAGAATCCAAGTAGCATACAAGCTACCACAGTGCAACAAACTGACAGATATGATTAACCATGTTCAATTAAGAAATTTTTGTGGGGAAAAACAGCAAGTTAGAAGCTGATAAAATATAGGTGAACATATTGTGTGGTGGAACTGTATACTTCTTAACATAATTGAAAGTACTTTTACAGTGCGATAGAAAAAGACACCTACTAAAAAATGTACATGAAACGTGAATGTATAGTTTATAGAAAGAGCAGCGTAAATAGCTAATACATGTATTAAAATAAATAAGGCCTCACTCATCATTAAAGAAATGTGAGTTAAAACAAACACATGATTCCACTTTCTGCCAGAGAGACTGGTTCCCTGCTGTTGACTCTGGACTGGCTCCTTCTGGTTCTGGCTTCTGTCCCAGGTTTTATAAAATGAGACCATATGGTCTCTTACAACGTTTCTTGTAAAATGAGGGTGGTATACAGATTATGTCAAAGTAGAATTGCAGCCTAAGACTCAATAAAGAGTTGTTTCTTGGGCTTCTATTATGAGCCTGGAAGTGCTGAGTGCCTGTCTGACTCCTTGGCCCCACTGGACCCATCAAGGCAGATACACATCGCTGGCTAGATCAGAGTTTCTCCATCACAGGGACCCAGGAGCAGAAAGGGCCTGGAAAGTAGCCCAACTGTGCCCACTCTGCCCTGGCCCCAGGATGTACACAGAGCCCACAGAGATGATATCAGCATCACCATCTCAACACAAATTCCATGAATGGAAAACCTTAGGTTTCTAGAGGGATCGTGTAATGGTCAAATTGTACCAAATAACCTTATATTTTTTGGCTGTTCTGCAACTCATGTTACTCTCGGAAACTCAGCTGTTTGTTGCAGTACAATCCACAACAGCAAAAAGTTGGAATCAACCCCTATGCCCATCAACAGGTGAATGGATGAGCAAACTATGGTACATGTACTCAATGGAACACTCTGCTATGATAAAAAACAATGACAGTTTTAGAAAACATCTCATAACATGGTATCATTTGGAAGAGATAATGCTGAGTGAAATCAATCAGTGTCAAAAGGACAAATTTTGTATAAGACCCCTGTTATAAGGACTTAACAAGAGAATTATCCACAGAAGAAAGTGACTGTGTTGGCTACATGGGTTGGTGGGGGGCTGAGGGTTTATCATAGATGAAATAATTGATAGAAGTTAGAAATTTTATTGTTTTACTGTAATTATTAATAGTAAAAAAATAAACCAAAGAAAGAAAGAAAAGAAATCAAAGAGACATTGTATTGGGGAAATCTGCTGCAAAGGACTTTACTGTAAAGTGTTGGAAAGTAAAGAAGTCACCTCGAAGACTAAGGTGCGCCTGATCAAAGCTATGGTATTTTCAATCACATCATATGCATGTGAAAACTGAACAATGAATAAGGAAGACAGAAAAAGAGTTGATGCCTATGAATTGTGGCATTGGAGAAGAATACTGAATGTACTATGGACTGCCAAAAGAACAGACAGGTCTGTTCTAGAAGAAGTACAACCAGAGTGCTCCGTAGAAGCAAAGATGGCAAGACTGTGTCTTCCATACTTCAGACATGTGTCAGGAGGGATCAGTCACTGGAGAAGGACATCATGCTTGGTAGAGTGGAGGGTCAGCGAAAAGGAGGAAGATCGCCCAATGAGATGGATTGACACAGTGGTTTCAATGACGGGCTTAAGCATAAAAGTGATTGTGGATGTGGCACAAGACCAGGCAGTGTTTTGTTCTATTGTGCAAAGGTCACTGTGCGTTGAAACTGACTTCACGGCACCTAACAGCAACAACAACATCACAGATGTTATAAATCTAACCAAAAGCTTGGGGATTTGTATCCAGACCCAGCAGTACCACAGAAGAAAAGTCATGGTGATTTGCTTCTGTTAATATTACAGCCAAGAAAACTCTATGGAGCACAGTTCTGTTCTTGAACATACGAGGTTGCCACAAGTTAGAATCCAGTTAACAACAAGTAGCAGCAACAATCAAGGATTCTGTATCTGTAGTTTGGATTTGGATTTCTCTGCTAATGATCATGAGCATTTCCTCATGTGTCTTTTGACTACCTTAATGTCCTCTGTGGTGAAGTGTCTGTCCATCTCCTTTGCCCATTGTTTAATTGAGTTATTTACCTTTTTCTTGTTGATGTTTTGCAGTACCTTGTAGATTATGGAAATCAGACGTAGGTCTAACATGCAGGTGCCAAATATTTTCTTCTCATTCTGTAGGTGGTTTTTAAACTCTTTTGATAAAGTCTTTGGATGAGCAAAAGTGTTTGATTCTTAGTAGTTCTTATTTATCCATTTTCTCTTCCGTTGATCGTGTTTTGTCAGATTTTGAAGTCTGTCTAGGCTGTGTATTAGAATTACCACCGTTGACTCTATTTTTTCTTGCATGATCTTATTGTTTTAGGTTTGAGATTTAGGTCTTTGATCCATTTTGAGTTGGTTTTTGTGTAAGGTGTGAGATATGGGTCTTGTTTCAATTTTTTGAAAGATTCTGTATTTAAAAAAATATATACTCAGATGTTTCTGATTCACAGCCAGTTTGGAATCCATTGGTCCAAGGACTCTTTTGAATTAATTTCTTATTTTTCTGATACATTTTGTTTTTCAAATGTGTAACATAGTATACATCATTTACCAATACTATTCTCTGTGAACACTTTTCCTCTCTCTTTCTGTCTTTTCCTGCCATGATTTCATTTTTACATTTCTGGGATGTTTTTGGAGCCGTAGGGGTACAGTGGTTAAAAGCTTGGCTGCTAACCAAAAGGTCAAGTTTGGGTCGACCACCTGCTCGTTGGAAACCCTATGGGCAGTTCTATTTTGTCCTATTAAAAAAAAAAAGAAAGAAAACCCAAACCCAGTGCCATTGAGTTGATTTGTATAAGGTCACTAAAAGTCAGAATCGACTCAAAGGCAGCAGATTTGGTTGGATTTTTTTTGAGGATGTCTTCTTGGTTGGCAATTTTAAATATTCAACTGTTTTGTTTTCTTCTTTAAACACTGTAATTATACATTGCTCATTGTATCGTTTTTGTTATCTTTCATTTCAGCCACTCTGTGAACCATTTTGCTTCTTTATTCATTTCCACTTTATCATCTTGATTTTTATTGCCCTCTATTAATTTTCATACAAATCTGTATTTGTGTGGTTGCATAGTAATATAATCATTATTTATGATATGATTTTGGTTTTGCTTCCATGTCTTTCCCGAGTAAACAGCTCTCTTTATATATACTGCTATTTTTATCCATTTCTGTTCTTGGTTTTTGAGTTTCTGTGTCTAAGTGTTTATCATCTTATCAAAAACTTATCTGAGCACATTCAATTCAATCTGGAGTGTTGTATCACAGTTTCCTTGTAATTACTGTTTTTTTTTATTTGTTCGTTTTTCCTGAAGGAGAATTTTCATTAGCTACAGAGTTTTGATTTGCCTTTTCTTTTTTTCTTATAAACAGGGTTTTATTTCTTGAAATCAATTTCTATCTATATAAACCTTGGAAATTTAAAATACTTGTTTATAAGTTAATATTTTCATAAGTGATACCTTGCTTTGTCTTATTTAAGATTAATTGAAAGAGGCAGATACAATGATCATGAGTTACAGATAGAAAAACTAGATTTTTCCATTTTGCAATAAGCAGAAATTTAATAGCTAGCACCAGGTGTTTTATACTACTGTCTTCTCTGCAACTTGTTGGCATACATTTGGAATAGCTAAATTGTTTTATCTTATTTTATTTTTAAATGTAGTTAAATGAGAAATTTCTCCTTCTATAGTGTGGCTGAAATATGCAAATATCAATAATAATCATTATACAGATTTATTTTAATAATCCTCATGGTGTAGTGGTTAAGTGCCATGGCCACTAACCAAAAGGTCAAGAGCTGTTTGAATTCTCTAGACAATCCTTGGAAACCATATGGGGCAGCTGCACTCTGTCCTGTAGAGCGGCTATGAGTTGTAATTGACTCAACAGCAGTGGGTTTTAGTTGGTTTTATTAAAATAACTAGGAAATGAATTTGAGAAGCCACCAAAATTTTAAAGCATTTAATAAAAACTGCACAACTTAAAAATTAGGAGATAAGTTAAAACTCCAAAAACAAACCCATTGCCCATTGTGTTTATGCTGACTCCTAGTAAGCCTATAGGGCGGGTAGGCTTGTCCCGTACAGTTTCCAAGGAGTGTCTTGTAGCTTCAAACTGATGACCTTTTGGTTAGTACCTGTAGCACCCAACCACTACGCCACTCAGCTTGTCAACAAACACGTTTCTGTTTTCTTCTATAGTGTATTGTACAGATGAAGATGCTTTTCGCGGACAAAGATCACGGTTGGGAGGTTTTCTGATTCAAGACCATTCATTTTTGTTGCTATAAAGAAGTTTTCTTTTGGTGGGTTATTGAGTTTTATAGGAGTCCAGGTGGAAGAGTGGCTGCCAACTGAAAGGTCAACTTTTCAAATCAACCAGCCACTCTAGGGGTAGGGGTACCGCAGTCCACTCCCCAGAAGGCTGTTCTACTCTGCCGTAATGAGTCAGAATCGACTCAGTGGCAATGAGTTTGGTTTGGGGAGGATTGATTTTCAGTGGGGTACAGGGTTATATGTCCTTCAGGTTTTGTTTTTCTTTCCCCTTGCAGATGTCTTTAGTTCTCTTCTTACTTATTTTTCCTTTTTTTCTGTACAATTTCCAGATTGTTCCTCTCCCTTCTTTTTGTTACTCTTTTCTATCCAAAAGCATTGCATACCAGGACTGACTCACTGGTCCCACCTGAACTTACAAATCTCTGCATTTTAGCGAGTGATTTCATCTTGTAGAACTCTTTCAGTGTATTAGTGCATGAGCTGAACTTTCTTTGTCTGAGAATGATTTTATTTCAGTCACAGTATCTACATTCTCTTCTCTCTCTTCTACACATTTCCCCCCCGCTAAACTCCACCTAAAAAAGGGCAGAGGGGCTGTTAAGAGAAAGAATTTGAAAACATCTCTGATGGAAATTGTGGTTTATTTTTCCGGCTTACATGAAATCGTGTCTGGTTGCTTCTTTGTTGAAGGCGTGAGATTTGTGATGTTTTATTTTCTAGTCTTGTTGCCTTATGCAGATTTTGAGGAATGTTTTGGAATATTCAGATTCAAGTGGCTACTAACACTCAGCAACCCTAGAAATTCATTGAATATTTTTGATTTGAAAAACTTTTCTGACTTGAATATAAATCTGGATTCATAAATTAAAAACATACATTGAGCAGAATTCTGATTAAACAAAGCAAAATATCAGCTAGCAGAAAGTGAGAAAAATAAATTTCTAAATGCAAAGAATGAATCTCCTGCATGTACAAAAGGATTCTTACAAAGCAATAAAAACTCAACAGCCAAAAGAACAAATAGCAAAGGAAATGAAGAAAGTAATCCATGAAAAAATGTTGATGACCAACAAAACATAAAATCATGTAACATCTCATTAATTCTTAATAAGTAGAAGTAAAAATATCATTGAAGTTTCATTTTTCTCTACCGTATTGGTTTTACTACTGACTTTAGACAAGTTCATTCTCACCCCTGCTATTTCAGCTGTAAAATAAATGCTTACATAAGGTTGTCTGTTAGGCTTCTTTCCATTGTGAAACGACTCAGATAGTCCATGCAAGCCAACTTTCTGATGCAATAGAAAGTTTCGCAAAAAAGGAGAAATGGCAAAGTGTTGGAATCAGTTACATTGGCAGAAGGTGGACCTCTGATGTGTCTGTTTTGTAGACAGTTATCTCAGCCAAGTTGCTTCCGTTTACACCATACTCTCAAATCGAATTACTTCTTACTTCTGTGCTTTAGTTTGTACTGTTCTGTCTCCCTAAATCTCCCATTCCCCAATCCCAGTCCTATAGACCATCCTTATGGTGCAGACCACAGGAATTCATTCTTCTGGCATTATGAGTAAGTCTGCTGTACATCCCAGGTCTTATGGCCAGTGCTGCACCTGCAGAACCCTCTGACTTTTGGAAGCTCTTCAACCTTTTCACTGGGCCTGAATTTTCTCATTTTTGATAAAGAGGTGGTTTATGATAATCTCAAAGTGTACTTCCTGTTCTAAGTGGGATGGCAGGCTATGTGATCACAGAAAATACCAACAGCTGATAAACAAAGAGTGCCTGCTTTTCCCTCTAAGGCTGGCCCCCGCCTACCCTTTAGAGAGTGGACACCCATCACTGGTTAGAAGAGAGTGTTCCCTGACCAGTTCCAGACTGGGCAAAGTCCAGAGTTTGCCGTAAGCTTACCAATGACTGCTGTATCGTTCTGCCTGAGGAATGGTCATGGAGCTTCAGAGATGGGCAGAGGGTGCCTAGGCTCAGAGAGGAGCTCAGGGTCCTGGCAGATGCTAGATGCCAGATTGGGAGAGTAAAGGGTGGAAGGAATATAAGTCTTTCCCCAAATTCTAAATGCTTGATTTTTGCTGAACCCCCACCCCAAGCCACTGTAAATGCTTCAGATGGCATTTTGTAGTGCCACTGAGTTGGTTCCAACTCTTAGTGGCCCTATGTATAACAGAACAAAATACAGCCTGGTCCTGTACTATCCTCACAATCACTGTTATGCTTGAGCCCACTGTTGCAGCCACGGTGTCAATCCATCTCATCGGGGGTCTTCTTCTTTTTCATTGATCCTGTACAAGGCATGATATCCTTCTTCAAGGACTAGTTCCTCCTGATAGCATGTCCAAAGCATGGGAGATGTATTCTTGCCATCCTTGCGTCTAAGGAGCATTCTGGTTGTACTTCTTCCAAAACAGATTTGGCATTTTAGATAACCTTAATAGCACCAAAAACAAACAAACTAAACCCACTGCTGTTGAGTCAATTACAACTCATACCAACCCTATAGACTGAGTAGAACTGCCCTATAGCGTTTCCAAGGAGTGCCTGGTGGATTTGGACTGCTGACCTTCTGGTTACCACTTAACCACTATGTCATCAAGGTTTCCTAACAGTACCAGGCAGCCCTCAAATCCTCTTATTTTCCCTCTTGTCCTGATTTCCTACTCAAAGTTACTCACAAAATCAGAATATTTCCTTGTAAAGCTCTAGGTTGTTAAAAGTTTCAGTGAGGTCACAGTTAGAAGGTTTCAGAAGACTCCTTTTTCTGCTGCTTTCCTCTTTCACAGATAATGTTACTGAGGTTCGTTTAGGTTTAAGTTACCATCTAGGGTCCTTTCATTTCAGCTGGAAGAATTCCCTTTAGCAGTTCTTGTAGAACTCCCTGTAGTTGTATCTCTCCGCCTCGTGGATAAGATGCCATTCGGAGACGCCATATGTGTCTTGCTTCAGCCTGAATTCTGGGAAGAGTTGCCATGTCTTTTCCTCAACCTCCACTTTGCAGTTAAAGAGTGAACATTCATCAACCCCAAGAATTTCCTGGGGGGACAGGTCAACTGGTGATGAACTTGAACTCTCTTGTTTTTTGTTCATCTAGGAATGTCTTAATTTCTCCTTAGCTT
The DNA here is from genome assembly GCA_028571685.1 of Heterohyrax brucei. Classification (NCBI taxonomy): domain Eukaryota; kingdom Metazoa; phylum Chordata; class Mammalia; order Hyracoidea; family Procaviidae; genus Heterohyrax; species Heterohyrax brucei. The sequence continues at coordinate 73,602,791 of CM053156.1, forward strand.
TTTTTTTTTAATTTCTCCTTAATTTTTAAGGATAGTTTTGCCAGAGATAGAATTCTCAGTTGACAGAGGTTTTGTTGGATTTTTTGTTTCGTCTTCTCCAGCACTTAAAAATATCATCCCACTGCATTCTGACCTACATGATTTGTGGAAAATCAGCTGTTATCTTATTTTGAATCCTTTTTATGTGATGAGTAGCTTATCACATGCTGCTTTTAATTCTCTTTGTCTTTTTACAGTTTGATTATAATGTCTCATTGTAGATCTATTTGAATATATGCTGTTTCAAGCTTGTTGAGCTTACTGTATGTGTAGATTCCTCTCCAGTCATATTTGGAAAATTTCAGTCATTGTTTTCTCAGATATTCATTCTGCCCCTGTCTTTCACTCTCTTCTCCCTCTGAGATTGCCAGTATGCCTTGGATAGTGTCTAACTGGTTTCTGAAGTTCTGTTCATTTTATTTTTATTTTTTTCTCCTTTTGCTCCTCAGACTATATAATTTCAGTTGACCTATTTTCATGTTAGAAGTCCCTGGGTAGTGCAAATGGTTAATGTAGTCAGCTGCTAAGTGAAAGGTTGGAGGTAGAGTCCAACCAGAGACACCTTATAAGAAAAGTCTGGAAATCTACTTCCAAAAAAAAAAAAAAAAAATCCGCTGTTGAAAACCCTATTTTTATGGATTGAATTGTGTCCCCTAAAAGTGTATGTCAACTTGACTGGGCCATGATTCCCAGTATTATGTGGTTGTCCACCATTTTGTCATCTGATGTGATTTTCCCATGTGTTGTAAATCCTTACTTCTATGATATTAATAAAGCAGGATTAGAGGCAGTATGGAAATGAGGCAGGACTCAACCTACGAAATTTGGTTATATCTTGAGTCAATTTTGAGATATAAAAGAGAAAAACAGGCAGATGTAGGGAGACTTTATATCAGCAAGTAAGAAGTGCTAGAAGCGCAGTGTGTCCTTTAGACCCAAGGTCCTTGCACTGAGAAGCTCCTAGACCAGCAAAGGTTGATGACAACAAGCTTCCCCAGAGCTGACAGAGAAAGCCTTCCTCTGGACCTGGCAACCTGAATTCAGACTTCTGGTCTTCTAGACTGTGAGAGAATCAATTTCTCTTTGTTAAAACCATCCACTTGTGGTATTTCTGTCATAGCAGCACTAGATGACTAAGACACCTACGGAACAAAGTTCTTTTTTTGATGTACATGGGGGTCGCCGTGAATTGCAATCAGCTGGACAGCAGCTGATTTGTTTTACTTATTCTTGTTTTCGTGTTCACTGATTCTTATAACTATCTGCTCAAATCTGCTCTTGAATCCCCCTAGTAAACTTTTCATTTTCATTATTGTAAATTTTCAATCCCAGAATTTCTGTTTGATTCCTTTTTATTATTTGTATCTCTTTATTCTTTGTGGTGAAACATAATTCTCTTGGTTTCTTTTAGTTCTTTTTCTAAGGTTTTCTTTAGCTCTTAGAGCATATTTAAGACAGTTGATTTAAAATATTTTTATAGTTAGTTCACTACCTGAGCTTCTTCAGGGATAATTTACTTAAATTTTTTCTCCTTGAAATGGGTAATGTGGTCTTGCTTTTTGCATTTCTTGAAATCTTTGTTAAAAACTGGACACTTTAAATATTATGATGTGGTACTTCTGGAAATCAGATTTTCCTTCCTCACTAGGATTTGGTGTTGATGCTTTTGGTGGGTTATTGTTGTTTGCTTTGTTGTTCTTTACATAGTGTCTCCTGTAAACCTTTTTTTATAGTCTATATCCTTTGCTGTGTATGGCCACTGAAGCCTCAGTTGTTAGCTTAGTGGTCAGAAAGCATTTTATTTATTTGTTTATTTGGCAGATTTTCCTAAGTACCAGTAACCAAGAAAGGAAAACAAACAAACAAACAAAAAAAAAAAACAGTTCTCTCAATTGTTTTCAGATTTGTCCTGTACTGGGGCATTCCTTCAATTCCTAATCAGGAATTTACAACTCTACCTTCAGTTATTGCTTGTGCAAAGTTTAAAGGTAAGTCAGAGATGCAAGTTTATGGTTTTCTGAGGCCTTTTCAAAGAATGCGTCTATCAGTGAGCGTATCTGTGGACTTCTTGATTCCTGGTATACATGGGAGCTTTAATAAGCGCTTCCTGTCTACACATAACTACTTTTCCAGTCTTTACCTTCTCATGCTTTTCCTTCTATCTGTCATTTGTCCCTTTGTTCTCCCTTGCTGTTGCCTCCAAAATTTTTGCTTTTAAATACTTGCAACAAAACTAGCTAGCCACCTCAGCCCAGGAATGCTCTGAGTCATACAATTCAAAGACAAGACCTTGTGCCAGTTCTTGAGGAAGCTCCCAGTCAGGCCATAAGACAGAGCCACATGTCTTTCCTGTCTCTGTCTGTGGCACTGTGAGCCACACCAGAAATGTGGGCTGCCATCTTCACAGGCACTGTAGAGCTGGAGGATGTGGGATGGTAGACCAGCAATTTGAAATGCCACTGTGCCCAGTTACCACAATGCAGCACCTTCTCTCTTCATTAAACTTCCTGCCGGTTCCTCTAAGTTTTTTTTTACTAGATTCTAGTGTTCTGCAAACAATTGATTCTTGACTTTTTGTGTGTGTGTGATTGTTGATAGTGTTTTTTGTTTTATTCTGTTTCAACACAGGTTTAGGAGTTCTTCCAACTTTCAAAAACATCTACGCATCCCATCTCACCTTCTAGGTACAGCCCCAAATCTTGCTCCCAATAAATTCAGATTTCTTGGAAAAGTTTCTGTCATCTATCCTGCAGTTGACAACCCAACCCAATAACTGTATTAACCCTCTTTCATCAATATCAGTAACTATAAGTTACTACCAGCAGCCTTGGTGAAAACATTGGCTAAGGCCTGTCTTTATCTTTGTGGACTTTATGGGCACTTTTGACAGTGGTGTACACCATTTCTTGAAACTTTGCTTCCCTGGCTTTATTCACTTACACTGTCATCTTAATCTAGGTTCTCTGGACAAGCAAAACCAGTAAACATATGTAAATACATATAAAATAAAATGTAGTTTTAAAAAAAAGAGAGAGTTCTGCCATGGTGAGGAAATGGCTCACACTATTTGGGGGACTGGTAAGTCTCAAATCCCTGGGTTAGGCACTAGGCTCACCAAAGGTTCACACAGCAGGCCATGTGATTCATTAGGTTAGGAAACCAGATTCTTGATGCTTAGCTCAGAGCTCTGTGCTTCGTCCTCACTGCCTTGGAGGCAATGACCTCAGTCTGTCTTTCACCTTTGGCAGTACAGCAGCCACAGTTAGAGTCCCAGCAGTTCTAACTAGACGTTGGAAGAGTAGAAAGACTGTACCCTAAGGAGAAGGATGCAGACTGAGCGGACTCCAGACTTCATGGGTTGTACGTCTCTTCTGGGTTACCTGGGCCCTATAACCCATCTCAGGCTTGGTTTAAAGGGACAGCTTCACATAAATTACTGGATCACCTGCCATGGGAAAAATTAGACAGAAGGTCCAAATGTGAAAATATTTCTTTTTTAATGAGTGTTTTAGTTTTTATAAAACATCAAAATGGAAAAAAAGTTATCGATAGGAGAGATTTCTCAAGATGAAACCCACTTCAAGGTGTAATTCAAAGCCATTTGGCCTTGAAATATACCTATTAGCAGGCCTTGTGAGCCACCTAGTATTCAGTAATTTGAGTCATCTGCTAATTGGCCTTAACTGTTGTTGTTCGTTGTCATTGAGTTGATTGCAACTCATGCAACTCCGTGTACAACAGAATGAAACACTGCCTGGTCCTGGGCCGTCCTCTCGGTCATTGCTATATCTGAGCCCATTGTTGCAGCCACTTTGTCATTCCATCTCGTTGGAGGTCTTCCTACTTTTCACTGACCCTTTGCTTTACCAAGCATGATGTCCTTCTCCATGGCCTGGTCCCTCCTGATAACATTTCCAAAGTACATAAGACAAAGTCTCACCGTCCTTCCTTCTAAGGAGCATTCTGTCTGTACTTCTTCCAAGAGAGGTTCTTTTGTTCTTCTGGCCATCAACGATATATTCAATTTGAGTTCGAGTTCTGTAATTTGAGTTCTGTCTAACTGACCAAGTCATCGAGCCAAACAGGTACAGGAGCAATCCTGGGTAATGTAGAAATGGTCCACCTGGGATCAAAGTGAAGAAGATGCAGGGGGCGTGAGTACGTGAGCAGGTAACCCAGCTCCCCAAGTCATCCACCATAATTACACCACAATCCTCCCCTTTAGGATATGCACCTGTGGCCATACGCAAGTGTGAGAGTTTCACATAATCAGCTAATAAAGAAGGAAAAGGTCAAAGCTTGGTTATGAATAGTTGTGGATGAAAGCTGAAAATGGATGTGGTCTGACTCACAGTCACATCAGAGGTGGCCTTGAAGTTAGCAGAGAGGGAGTGTCCTCGCAGTGGGCAGAGCGTGAGTGGTGCTTGTGTCTGTCTGGTTTGTGTGAAAGGAGAAGTGATGAGACATGAGCAGTGTTCAGTTAATCTGGTTAGAAGCTTTCCAGACTAGAAAGATGGAAATAAGGAGGGCTGCAGTAGGGTAAGTAGTCAGACGTATGAAAGCAAGCGCATAGTGTAAAGAATTCTGGGTCTCATGTTCACATCCACCAGAGTGTACCTACCATGGATGAGGTCCTGAATAAACCTGGAGATAAGAGGACTTACCAGTTGCCATTCACCATCTAGATTACTACAATTGGAGAGTTAAATCCATGTGGCAGGGTGGGGTGGACTGTAGTGACCATGGAAACACACCACTCAGTTCTCTTGCTGGAGGTGAGTCATTGATAGACATCCCCAGCAGCTGTGCTCTCCATTTGCTATGACACGTACACAGAGCGCATGCGCTGCACAGGCTGCTCCCAGGGAAGAAACAGTGTTGCATGGAAATGAAAGCAGACTCATTTCTGGGCAACATGGGTCTTCTGAAAGGTGACATCAGCTGCAGGATTCTCTGTCAACCTGGTCAGAACTTTGTTAGTACTTACTGGAGTCTGAGTCTTTTCCCATTCAGCCTTCCTTCTTTCCTTTGCTTCTTCAAGGGATCAGACTGCATCATGGCTACACAGGGGTCCTCCTGCCTCCTTTGGCTTCCTTCTCTTCATCCCTCACACGCATTTTCCCAAGAAACTCTTAAATACAAGGTCTGACATATAAGTCCATGAACTTAATTGTTCTAAGTGCTACACAACTTACTGTTGAATACCTCTATGATCACCTTTGAAGTACTCCCCTTGGGAAGCTATGCACTGATGCCAGTGACTAGTCCACATTTCAAAGCAATTTTGGAACTCTTTCTGGAACGGCCATTGCACACAGTGACACAGTGGCAAGTTTGTGAACTTAATTGTCTAGTTGTCTGTGCGGGAGTTATTAGCTGGCAAACAAATAACTGTGTGAAACACCCTCCTTACTCATCTGATCTGGCCCCCAGTGACTTTCTTTTTGACTCAAAGATAAAAGAAGTATTGAAAGGAAGATATTTTGATGACATTCAGGACATCAAGGGTAATACTACAACAGCTCTGATGGCCATTCCAGAAAGAATTTCCAAACTGCTTTGAAGGATGGACTAGACACTGCTGTTGGTGCATTGCTTCTCCAGGGGACTACTTCTAAGGTGACCACAGTGACAGTCAGCAGTGAGGTATGTAGCACTTCCACGATGAGTTTGTGAACTTAATTGGCAATCCTCGTATGAGTTGGATCCGACTCGACGGCACTTGGCTGGCCTATGTGTCAAAGAAAAACACATTTTCTTGAGGATCACCTCCCAAGAACCTGGTAGGCATAGTGGTTAAGTGTTGCAGTTGCTAACCAAAAGGTTGGCAGTTTGACTCCACCAAGCACTCCTTGGAAACTCTATGGGGCAGTTCTACTCTGTCCTGTAGGGTCATTGTGAGTCAGAATCGGCTCAGTGGCAACAACTTTGGTTGTTTTTGTTTTTTATTCCCAAGACCTTGGCTCTCTGTGTGGTCCGTGGGGAAGACTGATGCCCATAGGATGAAGCAAGGAAGTGGAAGTCTAAATAACCCCTTATTATAGGGTTGCTATGGGTCAGAATTGACTCTCTGGCAATGAGTTTGTTTTGTTAGGTGGATCAGGCACTCCAAATCCCAGACTAAGTAAGATTCAAGGCTGCCAGGCTGGACTACAGAGAGTATTTCTTTCTCCTGTTTTATGATGGCTTTGATTTTTGGCCTTTGAGAGCTGAGAATATAGCTATGAAGACTGCCAATTAAGATCGCAAAACTAGTGGTAGAAAAAGTGCTACATATCTCACCTTTGAAGTATTCCCCTTGGGAAGCTACGCACCGATGCCAGCACCTAGACCATCCTTCAAACTAATTTTGGAGCTCTTTTTTTGGAATGGCCATCAGAGCTGTCATCGTATTACCTTTGATATACTGAATGTCATCAAAATGTCTTCCTATCAATATTTCCTTTACCTTTGGGTCAAAAAAAGTCACTAGGGGCCAGATTACACGAGTAGGGAGGGTGTTTCAATACAATCATTTGTTCACTGGCTAAAAACTCCCTCACAGACTATTCTACAATTAAGTTCACAGACTTGCCACTGTGCCACTGTGCACAATGACCATTCCAGAGAAAGTTCCAGAATTGCTTTGCAGGGTGGACTAGGCACTGGCATCGATGCATAGCATCCCAAGGCAAGTATTTTGAAGGTGATCATAGAGATATTCAGTAATGAGGTATGTAGCACTTAGAACAATTAAGTACACGGACTTAATTGTCAGACTTTGTATGTTCTGTTCCATTTCCAGCCTGAACATCTAGCCCAGGGTCTAGATCTTATGACTCCAGTGAACAGAATGGCCACCAGCAGCATTGCCAGAGAAACTGCAGCAAAAGAGGCTTGCTCCCTCCCACTCTTCATGGTGTCTAAACACGTCAAATGTGGCCGGAAAGGGTCCCTGGCATCCGACAAATAGAAAATGTGACTGTCAAGAGACTTGGAAAGAGAGGAACATATTGGAAAAACAAAGGCACCGATGATTTAAATAAAGAAGTGAAGGTAAAAGCGAACCACCCTATTTACAGATCCCCGTGGATCACCAAACAGGGAGAGACAGAAGGAGAAAGAGGAAGAGAGAGAGAGCGATTCAACAGACTGACAGGTTTTCATGCCTTTTCAAATACAAAAAGCTTTATTTTTGTGTCTGTGCAGTTTTCAGATTGCCTTTCTTCCAAGCAACCTTTTGTGGTAGAGTGAGCATAAAAGAATCTGATGCCAGAATTTGAGAACAAAGTCTGAGCCTGTATCCATAGTGACTTCTCAGGCTTGGGGAGGAATGGGGTTTCCACCTGTATACAGACAGGAGACAATCAGAGATATGAGAAAGTACACATTGTGCACGGACGTCGGGGTGCGTCCCTGATCCCTGATAGGCACTGTCCTTCCAGGAGCACAGACATGTTCTGCCAAGACCTCATGGACTGTGGGTCAGGAATCCCAGGTAAGTCATCCTAAAGACACCTGGTACCATAATTCCTCATCTTGCAATTTAAATGTGAAAAGGAATGTGCTTAACTATCCAACTGCAAAAAATGGCAACTGAAAATAGTCATGTTAAAAATATAAAAAACATAGAGCTTGCAGATCATTTTTCCAAGGGTCCCCCTTATACAGAGGATTAGAGTCATGCCCATGATGTAAAGGGAATTGTCAATTTTTAGGGGGATATACAGAGTCCCTGCCTGTTAAGCCTCTTTTTACAGCCTGCAAGACAGATTCCAGGGTATGGCCCAATTACACAGTGCTCATCACAAAGATTTCATAGACCTTGTCTGCACTCAGTTCCCCCTAAGGCATCTGGGCAATGCTTTTGTGGGCAAAAGCCAAAACTACAGATTCTGGATCCTCTCACCTCAAAGCAAACCAGGGTAAAAACACCACTTTCTGCAGTTGTAATAACAACATTTCTGGTACTCCAGGCAGTGTCTGTCACTCACACACTCAGGAATATAATCATAATCGCATTTCACATTAGACTCAGGGCATGTTTCAGGCTTCTCTCTTCCTGAAGAAAACACCGCAGGGTCAGTGGGATACGCAGATGTCTCTCTTTCAGTCATCTGAGAGTGTTGGCTTTTTCTCCTGGGTTCCTCCCAGCATAGATTCCCTACCCCAGCCAAGGCAGGCCCTGTGTACTCTGTACTCACTCTTCTTCCAGCGGAATGTAGCCTGAGCATCATGGGAGGAAAGAAGGAAAATTAGAGTGAGCACAGAGAGGCCATTCAGCTTCATGACGAGAAGTCTGAGCGAGCCTGGAGGCTGAATCTCTGTTTATATCATTTCTGGCTGGAGCCACCAGCAGGGGGAGCAGTAGTCCCCAGGACTAAAGGTCAAAGGGCCTCAGCTTGACCAAGAAATACCTGTTGTATCCAGGAAGGAGACACCATGAAATAACCTCTGGGGCATAACTCCTGAACCCAAAGTGCTGATCCCTCTTCAAGGAGGAGCAGCAGGGCTGACCAGGCCCTTCACCATTCTTGTTTTGCACGGAGGATTTGGAGGCCTGTAAGAAGGAACTGTCTTTCCCAGGGACAGAAACCTTGACAAGGATAGTAGTTAAGTGCTACAGCTGCTAACCAAAGGGTCAGCAGTTCAAATCCACTGGGTGCTCCTTGGAAACACTATGGGGCAGTTCCCTTTCATATATGGTCACTATGAATTGGAATCGACTTGATGGCAGTGGGTATATTCCCAGGGACTCAGCAGGGCCTGGATAGTCCTTCCTGCCCACTCCCTTATCCAGAGCTATTTACACTCCCACCTCTCCCCACAGTGTTCAGAAATGGTACAGTAAAGAGTTTTCTTTTGATAAATTTACATTTGAAACATACACACATACAGGCAGAAGACAAAGTAAGATAATGTGTTAGCAGCAAGATAAAGTCTGAATTTATAGAAAATATCACCTCCCTGTGCACTAGAGGGACATGACTTTGCTTCTATGATGAGTGTTTCCTTCATTAAACTCTCCTTGTGCTGTCCCTGTGTGTGAGCTTGTGCAAAGCCCTGGGCATATGCACAGCCCTACAAATGGGTGTAGCCTTCTACATTCCCAGAGGTATTTCAGAGGTTTTCAAACTACCCTATGGAATCTGAGTTTTCAGATTTTCCTTCTGAAACATTGTTCCGCTTCTTGTTAGCCCCGACTGGCATCACCTCCTCAGGTAGCTGTGATGGGAAGCAAGTGCCATTGACGGTTTTTGACAGATATCATTTAGGGGCAGTGTTGAGTACCTAGGGCAAGGGCTGAAACAGGTGACTGAAACAGTCTCTGAGAAGGCAGCTCTTTAATTCCTTAAAGGAAATGCCATACAGGACAAAGAGTGACGCTTCTCAAAACCAAAGATATGAGGGAAGGATTTGTCCAAAGGACTACTGACCCACAACTACCGGACTGAGTCCAGCACATCTGGATGGTGCCCACATGCCACCACTGACTGCTGTGACACAGATCACAACAGAGGGTCCCAGACAGAGCCAGAGAAAAATGTAGAACAAAATTCTAACTCACCACACACAAAATCAGCCTTACCAGCCTGACAGAGACTAGAGAAACCCTGAGCGTATAGCCCCTGGGTACTCTTTTAGCTCAGTAATGAATTCACTCCTGAAGTTCATCCTTTAGTCAAAGATTAGACAGGCCCATAAAACAAAACAAGACTAAACAGGCAGACCAGCCCAGGGGCAAGGACTAGAAGGCAGGAGAGGACAGGAAAGCTGGTAACAGGGAACTTAAGGATGAGAAAGGAGTTGGTAACCAACATGACAGAACAATATTTTTGTTCTGTCAACCTGTAAAGCTTGATGTAAAGTACTAGACCGCTGGATTTCACAGCCACCATAGTTACAAGGCCACAGAGAGCTGGGAAGACGGGAGTGGAAATAGAGCAAGGTAAAATACCGCAAACCTCTCTATTCTTACTGAGATTCAGCTGTGTTTCTCAAACAGACACTCCTTGGATTGTTACAAGCCCTTAGTTACTTTCTAGAGATCTTGAAAAGTTGACCTTGAAAAGATTTGCTAATATTCTTGTTTCTTTTATGGAAGAGTGGAATTTCAGATATCCTTGTTCTGCTGTTATACTTTCCCCTACTGGAAGGTTTTTTTGTAGAAGCTTTGTATCTAACCTTGGTTAATTATTTTTTCTTCTGTCAGGAATGTACAGTTGATTTTTCACACATTCTGTTGCTTCTATGGATATGGTTGTACGATTTTTTTCCTTTGAATCTGTTTAATGAGGCAAGTTCCTGTTTCATTCTTTCTTCATTTATTTGTCTAAACCATGAGTTGCTGAAATAAACACCTGCTTGTTGATGGTATAATCTCTGTTGAATATAAGAAATTATTAAGGGCCTGGTCAGCTCTGCTGGTCTCTGAAGAGAGGGCGGCACTTGCGGTTCAGGAGTTAGGCCCCAGAGGGCTACCTCATGGTGTCTCCTTCCTGGGGGAACAGAGGACACAGCAGGTATTTCATGGTCAAGCTCAGGCCCTTTGACCTTTAGCCCTGGGAACTACTGCTCCCCCTGCTGGTGGCCCCAGCCGGAAATGATATAACCAGAGACTGGGCCTGCAACTCACACACTTCTCCTCATCATGAAGATTAGTGGTTTCTGTGTGCTCATGCTGATTTTCATCCTTTGCTTCCTCAACGCTCAGGCTGGAATCCTCCAGAAGAGTGCGTAGGGAGTGCGGTGGGCATGGGTTTGCTAGGGTAGGGACAGTTTCCTGGGAGGAATTCCTGAGGTGAAGCTGACACTTTCTGTTGTCTGCATGCGATACATCCGCGCACTTGACTAACCCTGTGGTATTTTACTTCAGGGAAATCAAAACCTAAGCCTGGATATTGCCCCGAGTTTGAGCTTCACTGTCATTTTGTGTTTTTTCCTCTGTGCCGTCACGATAAACGCTGCAAGAGGGACAAGAAGTGTTGTTTCTACAACTGTGGATACAGATGTGTGGAGCCATGGTGGTCACTGGATTGAGGTGAGGGGCCCCAAGTTCTGTAGTTCCTGGCTGTGTTCTACAGAATTTTCCCCCCAAAGCCGGTTCTCTTACAGGTAGTTGAGAATAGACTAGGCCTTCTTATTCATTGTGACCAGCACTATGAAATTGGGATGTGCTCAAGAAATTACCTCAGGGTCTGTAAAGAGAGAGGCCTAACAAGTAAGATTTCTGGCCCTGCCTCCAAAATTTACAGTTCACTTCTTGTTATGGGCATGACCTTTCTCCTTTGTATAACTGGGATGGAGGGGGAAAGCAAGGATCTTAAACTCATTAAGAGTTTTTTAATTTTTATTATGATTATTTTCAATGGCTATTTTTTAAACTTGTAATAATTAAGGACATTTCTCTTCATATGTAATTTTCGAGTTAAGAGATTATGATATTATGTGTCTTTAGGATGACTTACCTATAGAATCCCCAATCCCTAGTCCCTGATTCCCTGACAGAACACCCCCATGGCCTTGAGAGGACAATGCTTATCAGGGATGAGGACCCAAACTGATGGCCCTGTATGCTGTGTGCATCTCTGATTCTCTCTTCATTTTCCAGGTGGAGTCCTGTCCTCCCCCAGGCCTGAGAAGTCACTGCTGCTACAGGTCCCGTTTAGAACCCTGGTGCATGTGTCTTCCACATTTGCTCCACTTGAAGGGGTTGAATGTTTGGAGAATTCATAACATGAAAACCACACAATAAAGAAATAAAGCACTGTGCATTTAAAGAGACATGAAAACTTGAAGTGTACTGGATCTCTCTCTTCTTTTGTTTTCTGATGATCCATTTCAATCTGTAGGAGGAATGGGGTTACTGTTTCACCTTTGGTTTTTATTAATACATGCACATCTGTTTTGCCAATATGTTCCTTTCAAGTCTGCTGACACTCAGATTCTCTACTGATCAGGTTCCAAGGAAGATTTACAGCCGTATTTTGCAAGTCTGGGTGCTGTGGAGGGCATGGATGTTCAGCTAAATGAAAGAGCAATACTTATTTTATTGCAATTTCTCTGGCACTGCTGCTGGTGGCCTTCTTACCCACAGGAATAATAAGAGCTAGTCCTCAGGTTGGGTGTTCTTGTTGGAAATAGGCCAGGAGTTAGCTGTGTTCTCGGTTCTCGAAGGCTGGCTGAAAGTCAAGGCCATCATAAAACAGGAAAACAGGCCCTTTCTGTGGTCCAACCTGGTAGCCTCTAGTCTTACCCCAGGGTTTGATCTTTCTCCTTTGTACAACTGGTGGGGCTGGGACGTATGTGTGACAGGGGGAGCGACACTGGTCTTTAAACTCATTAACTTAGTAAGAGTTTTTAAATTTTTATTATGATTATTTTCAATTGCAATTTTTTAAAAACCTGTAATAATTAAGGACATTTCTCTTCACATTTAATTTGTGATATTATGTGTCTTTAGGATGTCTTCCCTAGCGTCCCCGATCCCTGGTCCCTGATTCCTTGACAGACCATCTCTGTGGTCTTGAGGGACAGTGCTTATCAAGGATGAGGACCCACACCGATGACCATGCATGCCGTGGGCTTTGGAACACCATGTCTACCTAATGTTTCTGTTAGATGCTGTCAAGCCAGTTCTGACTCATAGCAACCCTACAGGACAGAGCAGAACTGCTCCATAGGGTTTCCAAGGAGTGACTGGTGGGTTTAAGACATTTTGGTTAGCAGCCAGGCTCTTGACTAGTACACCACCAGGGCTCAGACCTACCTGATAGTGAGGGGTTATTTAGACTTATATTGTTGTAACCCTAATACCTTGCAAGATGTTTTCTCCTTTTCAAAATGGGTAATTGAGAGCTTCATATAATTAATGCCGTGATGATACTCTAGACAATCTGTAAGTGTTTTTTATTGCACCAGCTACCCTGGCCTCTGCACTGGCCTCTTTCCAAAGGGGCATAGAGCCTACTCAGCTCCCATGACCTTGATCTCCTTCCTCTTCTTTGTTTGCTTGAGAAATGGCCTTCAGCCTGCAAGACAGAGGCTAGGAAGGCTGCCTAGTAAATTTTTGTATCCACAACTTACTTTCTTGCTCGTTATCTCAGAATGGACCTGGCAGACTAGTTTCACTAGCTGAGGAGTTTTTTGTAAGTTTTCTCTTTGCCTGTTACAAACAGGCAGATTGGAGTCCAGGTGTCTGACATACATGCCTGTAGTTTAATAGTTTCTTGTGATTATTTTGTGATATATACAATTATCTGTGGGCTACATCCTTAAAAACATGAAATATTCCTTGCCAAAATGATCTGTAAACTCTGGTGTAAAAATTGTTCTCCATGGAGAACAGTCTATGTTGCTGTTGAGTCTCTGGTGGTATCATACCTCCTAATAAACCCTCTGCCTCTTTCTAACTTGGCGTATGTTTCGGTGGCTTGACTGCTCCAGGTCATAGACCCAAACTGGATAACATTGCCACACATCATCTTTATTCTTCAGTCTCCCTCAAAGACCACACAGGGAACAGAGGTCTTGGAAAAGTGATCTTCAGAAAATTTATTTCTCTTTGACACATCTGTCCTAAACAAATGTCAAAAGACTAATTATCCTTTAGCATGTTGTAAGTACATATCTCATTTTTTCATTATAATTTAAATAATTGCAAGGGACATAATTTTCAACACGATAGAGATTGGCATTTGAGTGAAAGGGGTGTCTCATCCTTTTTGTTTCTAATGGAATAGATATACCATATTCATGTTTTCTGTTTTCCTTATCTTCTTCCCTCCTCTTCTTTTTCCTTCAATTCCCGAAAAACTCCATCCAAAAAATGGGAGTAGGTTAGTTTGGATCCTCTGAACAGCACATACAAAGACAGAATGAGATATTTAAGAGTCTTTAGGGGAAAATGCCTGTGATGAGGGATAAAGCAGAAGGGAGACCCATGGGACCACGATGCGGGTCTGATCCCTTAAAGGAACAAGGGAAGGGAGAGTGTGGCTAGGAGGAGCTTCAGACTCCAATAAATACTAAGAAAGTTCAGCCAGCCTGTCAGAGAGTCCTTCAGGCAATGTCACCTGTCAGGAGACCTCTTACCCAGAAATGGGTCTGTCTTCCTGTTCACGCAGCACTCCGTTCTTTCCTGGAAGCAGCCTGTGCAAGGCACGTGCTCTGTGTACGTGTGGTAGCAGAGGGCGAGAACAGCAGCTGGGAACATCTGTCAGTGAGTTATCTCTGAGCAACAGAGCTGAGTAGTGTGTTTCCATTATCGTCACGGTCCGCCTCCCTCTGCTACACTGATTTACTCCTCTAGTTACGGTGGTACAGGATGGTGGTTGACAACTGGTTAAGTCCTTTGGTCTTTGAGTTTGTTCAACCCTCATCCATGGTAGGTGCTCCCTGGTGGCTGTGAACATGTGATACAGCACTTGTCACACGGTGTGCTCGCTGCCACATGGCTGCCCACTTGCCCTGCTCTACGTGTCCTTGTTTCCAGTGTTCTAGTCAGAAAGGCTTCTAACCAGATGAATAAGACACTGGTCGTGGCCCAGTAATCTGTGTGTTCCCACTTCCCATCACTTCTCCTCTCACACAAAGTAGATGACCAAACAGACCACTCAGAGATGTGTTTGCTTGAGGGCTTCCTTTCCCCCCGATTTTCGGGGTCACCCTTGATGTGACAGTAAGACAGACCATATCCACTTTCAGCTTTCATCCACAACTCAAACATAACCAGACAATCCCTACCCCTGTATATGGCTACAGGTACATACACTGGGGATGGAGTGCAGGTGGAATTAGGCTGAGTTTCACAGACACCTGGCTTACTTACTCATGTGATATTCCTGTCCTCTGCTGCTACTTTGGCTTGATCCCAATTACATCAATTCTGTATCACAAAGGGCTGATGATGTAACCCCTTGGACTTAAGGTCTTGATCAGTTTGACAAAACCCAACTCATGTGCGCACTTCCAAGTGTTGTCACTTGATGTTCCATAGCCAAGAATTCTGTCTCTATCAGGATCCACTAACATGTCATGGGCTATTTCTCAAAAGGTACATGGTTCTGTCTTGCAGATGTCATGGTTTTGTTTCAGAATTCCTAAGACTTGTGTTATGGCTATCTTCCAGGAACTTTCCATAAACCATACTGCATCTTTGCCCAGTGCAGACACTTCCACTACTGGCAGAGACCATGGGCTCTGCTGAGCTGTGTGTCCTAAGTCACAGGATTAAGTACATCACAATGGGAAGCTGCCACATAGAGCTTTCTTGAGACACGCCCCACTGAATGCTAGCAGCTGGTCTGAAGAACGCTTCATAATTAGGTAGATCATGTGCTCCAAACCCCTAGCTAACTAACTCAGGGGAGCTAAACTGCACCACAGAGAGGACATCTTTTTATTATATTATGATAACCTGAAGCCCAGGCCTTAAAAGCCAAGAATGTAGCTATGTCTTACTGCATTTCCAACTCAAGCAGTCAGAATCCCATTTAGATCTTACTACTCCAATGAGTAGCATATGATCAGGAAGTGATGGTATTGAAGGAAGAAGTCAAAGCTGCATCAAGGTCCTTGATGAAAAACAAAGCTTCAGGAATTGATGGAATATCAATTGAGATGTCTCAGCAAATGGATGCAGCACTGGAAGTGCTCACTAATCTGTGCCAAAAAGTTTGGAGGACAGCTACCCAGCCCACTGACTGGAAGACATCCCATTTTTATGCACATTCTAAAGAAAGGTGATCCAGCTGAATGCGGAAATTATCGAACAGTGTCATTAATGTTACATGCAAGTAAAATTTTGCTCAAGTTCCTTCAAAGGTGACTGCGATGATACAGTGACAGGGAACTGCCAGAAACTCAAACTGGATTCAGAAGAGGATGTGGAACCAGGGATATCACAGCATGTGATGGCTGGAAGCAGGGAATACTAGAAAAATGTTTACCTGTGTCTCATTGACTACGCAAAGGCATTCAATTACATGGATCATAACAAATTACAGAAAACATTGTGGAGAGTGGGAATTCCAGAACACTTCAGTAGACTTATGAGGAATCTGTATATAGATCAAGGGTGGTCATGTGAACAATACAAGGGGACACTGCATGGTTTAAAGTCAGGAAAGGTGTGTACCAGGGTTGTATCCTTTCACCATACCTTTTCAATCTATATGCCAAGCAAATAGTCTGAGAAGCTGGACTATGTGCAGAAGAATGAGGTATCAGGATTGGAGGAAGACTCACTAACAACCTGTGTTATGCACATTAAACAGCTTTGTTTGCTGGGCATCACCTTGCACACTTAGCGATGAAAATCAAAGACCACAGCCTTCAGTAAGGATTGCACCTTAACATTAAGAAAACAAAAAATCCTCACAACTGGACCAGTAAGCAACACCATAATAAATGGAGAAAGGATGATGCTGTCAAGGATTTCATTTTATTTGGGTCCTCAGTCAGTGCCCTTTGAAGCAGTAGTCAAGAAATCAAAAGATACATTGCATTGGGAAAAATCTGTTGCAAAGCACCTCTTTAAATGATTCAAAAGTAAAGATGTCACCTTGGAGACTAAGATGCTCCTGACCCAAGCCATGGTATTTTCAATCACATCATATGCATGTGAAAGCTTGACAATGAATAAGGAAGACAAAAGAAGAATTGATGCCTTTGAATTGTGATGTTGGAGAGGAATATTGAATGTACCTTGGGCTGCCAAAAGAACAAACACATCTGTTCTGGAAGAAGTACAACCAGGGTGCTCCTTGGAAGCAAAGATAGGGAGACTGCATCTTACATACTTTGGACATATTGTCAGGAGGGATCAATCCCTGGAGAAGGACATCATGTTTGGTAGAGTGGAGGGTCAGCAAAAAAGACGAAGACCCTCAACAAGATGGACTGATGCAGTGACTGCAACAATGGGCTTAAGTATAAAAATAATCGTGGGCAAGGTGCAGGACCTGGCTGTGTTTGCGTTCTGTTGTGCGCAGGGTTGCTATGAGTCAGAATCAACTCAACGGCTCCGTACAATGACACCAAGTCCACTGCGTGGAATGGCCACCGGCAGCAGTGCCAGAGAAAATGTTGCAAACAAGGGTTACTTCTGCATCTCTAGATTATATATACTCCCTTCGTGGAACCCAGAGACACAACATGGCTCTAAGAGTCCCTTGAAGGCTGACCAGTACAGAACCCGGAAACTTTGAAAGACAGAAACACTCTGGAAAAAGCAGTGGTGCAACCATTGTTAAATGTGAGAGAATGGCCCCATCCCTTTCACAGATGCCGGTGGATCACCAAAAAGAGATGCATCCGAGTTAAAGATTTCCATTCTTTCTAAATGTATAATTTTAATTTTTTTATTGTGTAGACATGAGGTCAGTGAGTGAAGAAGAAACAGACCCTGGAATTCCAGGACTAAGTCAGAGCCTGTATCAGCAGTGACTTCTCAAGCCTGGGTAGCTATGGGTTCCTACCTGGAGAGAGAGGAGAGAATCAGAGATACTGGAAGTACACACTGTGCAGGTACTGATGTGTGTCCCTGATGCTTGATAAGCGATGTCCTTCTAGGAGCTCAGTAGTGTTCCGGCAAGAGGATGAGGGCTTCTTCGTGAGTCATCCTAGAGAAACAGGAAATCATAATCTCTGATCTCACAAAGTAGAAGTAAAGGAGGTTCAAAATCAAACCAAACCTGCTGCCACCAAGCTGATTCTGATTCATCGTGACACTATAGAATGGAGTAGAATCGCTCCATAGAGTTTCTGAGGAGTGCCGGGCAGATTCAAACCACAAACATTTGATTACCAGATGCAGCACTTAACCACTATACCACCAGGTTTTCCATTATACACTTTAAACAGTGGTAATTGACAATAATCATATTAAAAATTCCAAAATACTAAATGAGCTGGGAAATCATTTCTTCCAATGTGTCTGTTATACGAAGGACAAGAATCATGCCCATACTAGGAAGTGAATTGTGTGACTTTTGAGGGGAGGGTTAGAGGCCTCTCTTTTTACAATCCCTAAACAGATTCCTGGGTAACCCCCAGTTTCAAGACTGTGATCACAATGATGTCAAAGACCTAGCTTGTCCTCAGTTTCCTCTAAGACAACTGGGCAAGAATCTGTGGGGTAAAGCCAAGATCTGCAGAACCTACGGCCCCTCGCCTTAATCCCAAGTCAACCAAGGTGCTAACAGTGGTTTCTGCAGTGCCAATAACACTTCCAGGTCCCCTGCAGAGCCTACTGCTTCAGCATTCAGGAGTAAAGCTGAAATCCCGGAGTCCAAACTGTGCATTCTTCCAGTGTCTGTTTACCTGAAGAAAAAATACCACAGAATTAGTCACGTGCCCACGCAGACATTCCTCCCAGCACCAGTGTCCGATTTTCGTCATGGAAACCTCCCAGGAACAGGTCCTACCCAGCCAAATACAAGCCCACCAAATTCCTTAGTCAGGGAACTTCAAACACAGCCTGAGCCTGTGTAAACAAAGGAGACAGGTGAGAGTGGGCACACTGAGACCTCTCCACGATGGGGAGGTGATGATGAGGGTGAGAGTGGCAGTGAGTCCAGAGGCTGAATCTGTTTGTGTGCCCTCTGAGAGGAGAGGGGAACCACCAGCACAGAGAACAGTGGTTCCCAGGGCAAGAGGTCAGAAGGCCTCATTTGATCATGAAATACCAACCGGGTCCTTGGTCCACTCTAGAAAGGGACACTGTGAAACACCCTCTGGGGCATGGCTCCTGAGAACATCAAGTTGGCTCTCTGTTCAGGGGACACTGAGATGGCCCAGCCCTTGATAGTTCTTGCTTCACACAGAGATTAAATCATGAGCAAATATGGATTCAATTCAGCCATGTGTGCCCGGCTTCACACATTTGCAAACTCACATCGCTGAAACAAATCCTTGCTTTTCCACAGGTGTCACCTTCTTTATGTATGACTGAATTCAGTTTGTCAATACTTCCTTTAGGACTGCATATTCAGAGTGAGATTGGGGTATAGCTGCACTTCTACGAGTTGTTGTCTAAGTTAGCAAACTCTGGTGATGTAGTTAAGTGCCATGCCGGGAACAGGTCCCACCCAGCCGGATACAAGCCCACCAAACTCGTTAGTCTGGGGACTGCCAGCAGAACACGGCCTGAGCCTGTGTGAACAAAAGAGGTTAAGGGCTGGCAGCTGGTAACCACAAGATTCGTAGTTCAAATCCGCCGGTGCTCCTTGGAAACTCTATAGGGCAGTTTTACTCTGTCTGCAGGGTCACTATGAGTTCGATTCGACTCAACAACAGCAGTGGTTTGGGTTTTGGCTTGTTGTCTTAATTATCTAGTGCTGCTATGATAGAAGTACTCAAGTGGAAGTCTTTAACAAAGATGAATTTATTCCTCACAATAAAGGAGGCTTGAGTCGGATCCGACTTGACGGCACTTGGCTTGGCTTTAAAGTCCGCTATTACCACATCAGCTCCAAGAGAAGGCTTTCTCTGTCTTTTGGCTCTGTATGAAGGTCCTTCTCAGTTCACCCCTAGACTAAAAACTTCTCCCCCACAGGAACCCCAGGTGCAAAGTATATACTCTGTTCCACAAGCACTGCTTTCTCGGTGGCCTGAGGTCCTCCCATCTTTCTGCTGGCTTTCTTGTTTTATGTCACAAAAGAAACCAGCTCAAGACACAGTCCCTAGATTGATTCCTGCCTCAGCAACACAACTGCCCCCTATGCATCCTCATTAACACCATAGAAGTAGGATTTACAACACATGGGAAAATCACATCCGATGACACAATGGTGCCATGACAGTTACTCTTATCCTGTTTTGATGCCATAAAATTACAAAGATTGTCAAAGTGCCTTGATAGCTGAAAGGCAATGAGTGAGTGGAGCTGCAAACCAACATTAGGAGAACAGAACTCTAGACTTGTAGGTAGAAGGCCTGGCAAATCAACCGGAGAAGATTCAGTTTTTACTGTAGCTGAAAGTCAAAGGACTAGCTAGAGGACAGCAGGACAGCTGCATAGCCACAGCTTCAGAGCCAGCAGAGAGCCACAAGGTAGCCCTGGAGAGAAAGGAGAAGAGACCAGGATAGAGGGGCGGCTCTCTGGGGCTCTCCCTCAGCAGCTGTCTGCCTCCCAGTGCAGACAGCAGCCCAGCTGTGTGTGATCCATGAATCTACTTCTTACTATTGCTTAAAAGTTGTGCTCTCAGCCACCAAGCAAGTAGAAACAGTGCACACTTTTACAGGAAAACAGAGGGTCCCAGGAGAGTCCCACTACCTGGAATCATGTTCTAACACTACCACCAGTGAGATACCTTCCAAACAAAGCTCATACACAGGAATGACACAGCACAAGCAGAGTTTGATGAAGAAAACACTCATCATAGAACTGAACTAGGTGTCCCTCTGGTGCACAGTGGGGTGATATTTTCTATGAATCTAGACTTTATCTGGCTGCTAACACATTATCTTCCTTTGTCTTCTGCCTGTATGCGTGTATGTTTCAAATGTAAATTTATCAAAAAGAAACTCTTCAGTGTACTTTCTGAACACCATGGGGAGAGGTGGGAGTGTAAATAGCTCTGGATAGGGGAGCAGGCAAAAAGGACCAGCCAGGCCCTGCTGAGTCCCTGGGAATACCTAGTGCCGTCAAGTTGATTCCAACTCATAGCATCCCGATAGGAGAGTAGAACTCCCCATAGGGTGCTGTTTTAGTCAGCTAGGCTGCTCTGACAGAAATACCACAGAGTGGATGGCTTTAACAAAGAAAGATTTATTCTTACACAGTCCGGTAGGTTGCAAGTCCATATTCACGGTGTCCGCTCCAGGGAAAGACCCTCCCCTTGTCGGCTCTGGAGGAAAGTCCGGTATTGCATCAGTCTTTGTCCAGGGAGCATCCTCACGCAAGAACCTCTGGTCTGAAGGACGCGCTCTGCTCCCGGTGCTGCTTGCTTGATGGTAGCGAGGTTCTCAAATTGTCCTTTGTCTCTTTTTCCTTTTATTCCTTGCAAGCTAAAAGCATTAAGGGTGGGGCAAGCCATACTCCAGGGAAACTCCCCCCACAGCAGGAATTCGCAGCCCCACCGTAATCCTTTAACATACAGGTTAGCAAAACCACACAATGGAGGACAGTCCCAAGATACTGAGAACCATATCCCAGCCACGTGGCTGCACACATTTTTGGGGGGACACAATTCCAACCATGACAGGTGCCATGGAGCATCTGGTGGATTCAAACTGCTGATCCTTTAGTTAGCAGCTATAGCTCTTAACCACTCTGCTGCCAGAGTTTCTTTCCACCCCCGGGAAAGGCAGTTCCTTTTTATGGACCTCCAAATCCTCTGTGCAAAGCAAGAATGATGAAGGGCCTGGTCAGCCCTGCTGCCCTTTGAAAGGAAAGTGGGACTTGGGGCTCAGGTATTATCCCCCAAGGTTATTTCACAGTGTCCACTCCCTGGGGGAACAAAGAACATCCAAGTGTTTCATGGTCAAGCTCAGACACTTTGACTTCTAGCCCTGGGCACTACTGCTTCTCCTGCTGGGGCTCCCCCCTGCACAGATGACATAACCAGAGATTCAGCCTCAGGGCTCGGTCACACCTTGTCTTCATCATGAAGCTGAGCAGCCTCTATGTTCTCACATTAGTCTTCCTCCTTTCCTTTCACCATGCTCAGGCTGATCTCCACCTATTACGTGAGTATGGAGTGTGGTGGGCCTGTCTTTGCCTGATGTGGAGAATGTTTGCTGGGAGGAAACAAGAAAGACAAAGCTAACAGTGAGATTAGAAAAGCTACATGTAATAACTGACTGACACTGTATTATTTTTCTTCAGCTAGAAAGAGACCTGAGAAATGCCCACGCTTTACTGATAACTGTGTTTTTAATGAGGAACCTCATGAGTGCCTGATCGATGATCATTGCAGGAAGTTTGAGAAGTGTTGTTACCTCAACTGCAAAAATCGCTGCTATCACCCTCATTGACTTTGGACTGAGGTGAGAGCCCTCCTGCTCTATCCCCCACCCCTGCCCAGGTTCCTAAATTGTTAGCTTTGCCCCAGAAATCATTATTAATTTGTCTTAGAGGAAGGTGAGAATAGACAGGGCCTTCAAAATCGTTGTGATTAGAACTGCACAGTGGGACTCTGCCTTGGAATTTGTCTAAGGGACTGGAAAGCCAGCATCATGACAGGCAAGGACTCTGAGCCATCTCCCCAAAATTTAGTCTACTTCATGTCACAGGAATGACTCTTCTCCTTTCTATAATGGAAACATTGGGCAAAACGATCTCTAAAGCCCATTAAGTGTTTTTGAACTTTTATTATGATTATTGTCTACTGTCGCTTCTTAAAGCCTGTAATTATTAAGCCTATTCACATTTAAATTTTGAGATAAGAGGTTATGCTATCACGCATCTTTAGGGTAACTTACCTCAAAACCCTGATCCCTAGTGCCATCTGAGTCCTTGGCCAATCAACTCAGTACCCCTGGGAGGACCTTGCTAATCAAGAACCAAGGACCCACAGTGTCCCTGTGTGGTGTATACTTTCCAGCATCTCTGATTCTCTCCTCCCTCCCCAGGTAGAAACCCCTCTTTCCCTGGCCTGAGAAGTCACTGACAGTCTTGGAGCACTGGAGCCTGTTTCTTCCACACTCACTGCACCCCAAGGGGTTAAATATTTGGAAGAATTTTGATATGAGGACCACACAGCAAAGAAATAAATAACTATGCATTTAGAAATTCTGCTGGGTGTCTCACTCTGCCTTTTTTGGTGACCAACTGTGAGCTGTAAAAGGGTATTTGCTTTTACATTTAGTTTTTACCAATATTCACACCTCTGATTTTTCAGTTTGTTCTTCTCTTTCCCAGTCTGCTGACACTAAGATTCTCTATTGACCATATTTCAAGGGGGCGTTACAGTCCCGTTTTGTGTGTTTGGATCCTTGGATGGATGTGTATTTCTTCTCGAGAGGAAAAACAAGCTATTTTTGCTACAGTGTGTCTGGCAAAGCTGCTGCTGGGCATTCTGCTCATTGGAGTGGTAAGATCAGACCTAGGATTAGGCATTCAAGTTGAAAATGGTTCAGGGCATAGCTATGGTCTTGGTTCTTAAAGGCCTAAAATCAAGGACATCGTAAAACTGACCGTAAAGCTGACCAGATTCTGTGGTCCAGCAGAACTGCCTTGAGTCTCAGCCTGAGGTTGGGGCACATGATCTACCTAATCATGAGGTGTTATCTAGAATTCTTATCTCCTGACTACATTCTACGGGCCTCAGTCTTCCTCGGGAACCACACAAGGAGCAGACACCTTCAGAAGTGGTCTTCAAAAAATGTATCTCTCTAGAGGGGTACTAACATGGTGGACTAGTCACACATCTCCTCAATTTCCTCTGAGAAGTAAGGCCTAGAAAAACAATTGAATGGAGCTGTGTGGACATTCTGGGAGTCCCATGATCAGCTGTAGGGTTGTGAGATCAGATTGGATGACAGGAAGGGGCAAACTACCTTTGTTGGAGGTGACACAGTGGTACAGTGAGTCCTGCTTCTGCTGGCACAGAGACTGAGAGGATTACGGGTATGGGCACCTTCTTTGTTAACTGGAAGACTAGGAGTGGGACTGCTACCATGCTGAAATGCAGTGCCTAAGCAAACAGCATCTTCTGCAGCAGAGAGGCTGTGCTTGGGACAGTCACATCTAGAGAACCCAGCTGTGGTTGGCAACGGAAGGTGTCAGTGCCCCTGTCCCCTGTTTTCTTTGAGCTGCACAGTAGATATTGCTGCCTCACTGCAGGAGAGGCAGCTCAGGTGGGATGTCATCTTGTTCAGCTGAGAGGCAAAGTCAGCCACACCTGAGGATTTGGCTGGGACTAACTCCCATGCTGAGCAACAGTGCCCGTCTGTACACTGTTTTTCCCAGCAGGAAAGCTATTCTTAAGACACTTGCACCTAGAGTGCAGTGGTGGCTAAGTGTGGTGCCGTCCTAACCCCTCCTTTTTTTGAGCCATGTAGTAGCATCTGCTGACGGTCCCCAAGAGACTCTATAAGTAGGGCACCACCTTTATGAGCCAGGATGTGTGACCTGCTACACCTGAGGGCCAAGCTGCTGTTGGCTGCCACTAGTTAATGACTGTCTCAGCAGAAAAACAGCTTTTAAGATAAGTGCATCTAGAGAACACAGTGGTCCCTGGCAGCCAAGTATGGAGGTGTCTTTCTCTCCTCCTATCCCTGAGCTACACCATAGTCTTGACTGGCATAACACTGGAAAGATGCCACAAGTAGGTTGTCATCTTTATCAGCCAAGAGGCAGGGCCTGCCACCCCTGAGGACTGAGCTGGGTCCAGCCACCAAGTCAAGCAGCATTGCAGGGCTTGACACCATCTGCATTACCAGAGAAGCTGTACATAAGTCAGCTATATCTAGAGAACACAGTGGCAGATGGCAGCCAAGCCTAAGCAGTGTCCTTACTCATTCCTTTTTTAGAGCTTCGCCACAGCTCCCATTGCTGTAACACTGGAGAACCTGAACAGCTTCTTGATGGTATGAGATAACAATCAACATCTAACCACTTAAAGAAGCAGACCACAGTGGCTCCAGAAAACTCACGAAATAAAGAATCAAGAAACTTTCCAGACGAAGAAGTCTTTCCGAAATTATTGGAGGTAGAATATAAAAGAATTATGTATAGAGCACCTCTAGAGATTAAACAAAGTGCAGCAGAACAAAATGAAAACTTAAGCAAGCTATGTGAACTGCTAAAACTTCAATGATCTGAAATCCAGCAGATCAATAATAAAATTACAGTTAGGCAATTTAATGCAAAGCCAAAAGAGAAGGACTGAGGAAACGGAATGCAGAATTAGCAAGACTGGTGATAAAACAACTGACAGCAGCATTTATGAGGAGAAACCAGATTTAAAATATACATATATATATATATATATATATGAGGAAGCATTAAGAGGCATATGAGATTCTATCAAGAGGAATAATCTACAATTAATTGGAATTCCTGAACAAGGGAAGATAGATGAAAATACATAGACAATAGTTAAAGAGCTGCTGACAGAAAATTTTCCTGACATCATGAAAGGAGAGATCACAGGTATTCAAGATGCTCATCAAAAACCACAAAAGGTAGACCCCAAAAGAAAGACACCAACATATTATAATCAAGCTTACTAAAATGAAATATAAAGAGAGGCCCTTAAAGGAAGTTAGGCTTAAAGCAAACTAACATACAAAGAGAAGCCCTGTAGGCTTTTCTCTGACTTCTAGGCAGAAACCGTGTTGGCATGGCAAGAAGACAGTGAGACGACACATACAAAGCCTTGAAGGAGAAAGACTTCCAACTAAGAATTATACAGCCTTCAAAGTTGTCTCTCAAATATAATGGTAAAGTTAAGACATTCTCAGATAAACAGAAGCTTAGAGACTTTGCAAAAATCAAATAAAAAATACAGGAAATACTGAAAGAAGCTTTTCATTTAGAAAATCAAAAATATCAGATGTATATTCAATGATGCAAAGCAGGACACAGCATCTAGAGTCTTACTCAGTTAGGGAAGTCATAAAGCTCAATAAAAGCTAAAATATTAAAAGTAGGAAACCAGCGACCTTAACATGTAAACTATGACATCATCACATTATAAAGAGGGATATGTTACAGTAATTATAGCTCTTTTAGATGCAGTGGAAGTTAAGGAGATATACAGAAGTTAAAGATTGGTTTAAACTTAAAACATTAAGGGGGATGAAAGGGTTAGCCACAAAACAAACTGGCAATGCTACATATCAAAACAGAAAACAATACAACAGTCGCAACACACACAACACCAACACTGAAAAGGATAAAAAGAAGTGGAACAAAGAAAACATCAACAACAAAAAAATAAAGGCACCAAATAACAGCACTAAACACATATCTATCAATAATTAGACTGAATGTGAATGGATTGAATGCTCCAATGAAGAGACAGAGAGTAATAGCTTGAATCAAAAAACACAACCCATCTACATGTTGCTTACAGGAAATACAGCTTGGACTCAAAGACATAAACAAAGTGAAAATCAAAGGATGGAAAAGTATATACCAAGCTAACAACAGACAAAGAAGAGTGGGAGTGGCAATACTAGTCTCAGATAAAATAGACTTTAATATAAAATCTGCCATCGTGGACAAGGATGGTCACTATTTATTGCTAAATGGTTCAGTACATAAGCAGGATATAACAATATTGAATATTTATACACCCAAACCACAGCATCTAAATACATTGAACGAATGCTGACAACACTGAAAAATGAAACAGACCACCCACAACAATAGTAGGAGACTTCAACACTCCACTTTTAGTAATGGACAGATCATCCAGAAAAAAAGCTCAATAAAGATACAGAAGATCTTATCATGACAATCAGCCAACTAGACCTCATAGACATATACAGAACTTTTCAGCCAACAACAGATAAGTACACCTTCTTTTCCAATGCACTTGAAATGTTCTCCAGAACTGACCACGTATTAGGTCATAAAGCAAATCTGAACAAAATCCAAACTGTTGAATTACTGCAAAGCATTTTTGCAGACCATAGAGCCATAAAAGTTGAAATTGATAGCAGAAAAAAAACCAGGGTAGAAATTCAAACTCATGGAAACTGAATAACACTTTGCTCAAAAATCCATGAGTTATGACAAAATGAAAAATGTGATAAAGAAATTCACAGAATCAAATGAGAATGAAAACACATCCTACCAGAACCTATGGGATACAGCAAAAGCAGCCCTCAGAGGTTAATTTATCTCTATAAATGCACACATCTGGAATGAAGAAAGGGCCCAAACTAAAGAATTAACCCTACAACTTGAACAAGTAGAAAGAGAACAACAAAAGAACCCCTCAGGCACCAGAAGAAAACAGATAATAAAAATTAGAGCAGAACTGAATGAATCAGAGAATAGAAAAACAACTGAAAAAATTAACAAAACCAAAAGCTGGTTTTTTGAAAAGATCAACAAAATTGATAAACCACTGGGTAAATTTACAAAAGAAAAATGAGAGAGGAAACAAATAACCCAGATAATAAATGACACAGGAGATGTCACAACAGACCCAACAAAATCAAAAGTATCATAACATAATACTATGAAAAATTGTACTGTAATAGATTTGAAAACCTACCAGGAATGTACAAATTTCTAGACTCACACCACCTACCAAAATTATCACAAGGAGAAGTAGAACAACTGAATAAATCCATCAAAAAGAAGAGATTGAAAAAATAATTTTAAAAACTACCAACCCCAAAAAGCCCTGGCCCAGATGGCTTCACTGAAGAATTCTACCAAACTTTTAGAGAGGAGTTAATTCTGATACTACTGAGGCTATTTCACACCATAGAAAAAGACAGAGTATTTACAAATTCATTCAGGATATAAGTCAGCATAACCCTGATAACTAAAGCCAAGTAAAGATCCCACAAGAAAGAAAATTTCAGACTAATATCACTCATGGACCTAGATGCAAAAATCTTCAACAAAATCCTAGGCAATAGAATGCAGCAACATACCAAAAAGATAATCCATCATGACCAAGTTGGATTCATACTAGGGATGCAAGTCTGGTTCAATATCAGAAAAACAATTAATGTGATCAACCACATAAATAACACAAAGGATTAGAATCACCTGTTTTTGTCAATCGATGTGGAAAAGACATTTGACAAATGTTAAAAACTCTCAACAAAATAGGAAGAGAAGGGAAATTTCTCAGTGCAATAAGGGTCATCTATGCAAAACCAACCACCTACATCGTCCTGAAAGGAGACTGAAAGAATTCTCCCCGAGGCTGGGAACTAGACTAGGATGCACCCTGTCAGCACTTCTATTCAGCATTGTGCTAGATAGAGGTTGTGGCCAGAGCAATTAGACAAGACAAAGAAATAAAGGGCATCTGCACTGGTAAAGAGGAAATAAAAGTATACCTATTTGCAGACGATATGACCCTATACACAGAGAACCCTAAAGAATCCATAAATAAACTACTGTAACTAGTAAGAGTTCAGCAAAGTATCAGGATATAAGATAAACGTAATTAAATCAGTAGGATTCTTTTATACCAACAAAGAGATCATCAAAGAAGAAATCACCAAATCCATGCCATTTAGTATAGCCCTGGAGAAGGTAAAATCCTTAGGAATCCATCTAACCAGAGAAGTAAGAGACCTATCCAGAAAGAACTAGCAGACAATACTGCAAGAAACCAAAAGAGACTCACATAAGTGGAAAAATCTGCTTTGCTCATGGATGGGAAGACTTAACATTGTGAAAATGTCTGTTTTACCCAAAGTGATCTACAATATACAATGCAATCCCAATACAACTTCCAGTGTCATTTTATAATGAGATGGAGAAACAACTATCAGCTTTGTTTGGAAAGGGAAGAAACCCCAGATTAGTAAAGCACTACAGAAGAAGAGGAAAACAGTGGGAGGCCTCATACTACCTGACCTTAGAACCTACTACACTGCCACAGTGGTAAAAAGAGCCTGGTGCTGGTACAAAAAGGAACATATAGTCTGATGAAACAGAATAGAGACCTCAGAAATATCACCATCCTCTTATGAACAGTTGGTATTTGATAAAGGCTCAAAGCTTGTAAACTGGGGTAAAAACAGTCTCTTTAACAAATGGGGTTGGCAAAAAAAAGCTGCAAAAAACTGAGACCCATATCTCATACCTTACACAAAAACTAACCCAAAATGGATCAAAGGCCTAAGTATGAAGCCTAAAATGATAAAGATCATGCAAGAAAAAATAGGGACAACAGTGGAAGTTCTAATACACGGCTTAGACTACAAAAGCTGGCCAACAATGCACAACCAACAGAAAATAGATAAACGGGAACCACCAAAAGTCAAACATGGTCATCCAAAGACTTTTTTGAAAGAGTTAAAAGGCTACCTTCAGAATGGGAAAAACTACTTGGCAACTACATGTAGGATCAATGTCTGATTTCAATAATCTACATAGTACTGAAAAATATCAACAAGAAAACTGTAAATAACCTAATTAAACAGTGGACAAAGAAGATGGACAGACACTTCGCTGAAGAAGACATCCAGGTAGCCAAAAGACACATGAAGAAATGCTCATAATCATTAACTACTAGAGAAATCCAAATCAAAATTACAATGAGATACTATCTCACTCCACCAAGATTGGCAATAATTCAAAAAACGCAAAACAACAAATGCTGGAGAGGCTGTAGAGAGATTGGAACTCTCTTACACTGCTGGTGGGAATGTAAAATGGTACAACCTCTTTGGAAAGCAATTTGTTGCTTCCTTAAAAATCTAGAAATAGAAATACCATTTGATTCAGCAATCCCATTGCTCAGAATATACCCTACAGAAATAAAGGAGATCACATGAATAGGTACATGTCCACAAATGTTTATTGCAGCACTGTCCACAATAACAAAAAGATAGAATCAACCTAGATGCCCAACAACAGATGAATGGATAAACAAACTATGGTACATATACTCAATGGAACATTATGCAATGATAAAGAATAATTATGATTTTAGGAAACATCTCATAACCTGATTTCAACTAGAAGACATGCTGAGTGAAACCAGTCACCTGCAAAACGACAAGTGTTGTATGAGACCTCTGCTATAAGGACTTCAAAATGGACTTCAGTACAGAAGAAAAGACTCTGACAGCTACAAGGGTGTGGAGGGAGGGAGAGAGGTGTTCATAGATGAGATAATCTACAGGAATTTGGTTAATGAAAGGAGTGAAGGCATGCACGAGACAGCACATCAGCATAACTGAACTACACCATAAACTGAAAGGTTTTCTAAACTCAGCTCAATATTTTCAAAGGATAGAGTAGCAGGGACAGGAAGTCAGGTGACCATGTTTTCAGAGGATATGAAGGTCAATTGACATAGCTAGTCTTTAGCTAAGAGAGTCTTCTGCATCCCACATTGGTGAGCGGCATCTGAGGTCTTAAAAGCTAGCAAACTGTCATCTTAAGCATACTAAATGGTCCCAATCCACCTGGAACAGATGATGACCGAGAACATCAGACATGAGGAAAAATGAGCCCAGAATATGGAAGGAACCATATGAATGGGAGACTGCACCAGCCTGAGACCAGAAGAACCAGATGGTGCCCGGCCACCACCAAAGGCAGTCATGATGAGGGACACAATATAGAGTCCCTGAGGGAACATGAGAAAAAGATGTTTGCAGTTCAGAAACTCTTCTGAAAGACCAGAACTGGTGGTCCAACAGCCTGGAGGGTCCCCTGGGAACATGACCCCTAGACTTGCTACTGCCCCTGCCCTGAAACCAGTACTGAGGTCAACTCTTCAGGCAAGAATGGACTAGATTTCGGAACAGAGGATGAGCATATGCTGTGTGTACTTTATGGTTTTATGCATTTAAAAGAGGCTGTCCTATTGGTTTCTTTCTAGATGGAAGAGAAGAGAGTGAACAGGAGGGGACTAGTGCCCTTGAAGCGGTTACTAGGAGTACAGAGTGAAGAGGAGGAATGTGCTCTCTCAGGGAGAGGAGACCAGATGGAGCTGCAGATAGGCGGGCAGGTGGAATTGATGTGGATTGTGTACTTCCACTTAATCATAATAAAAATTAAAAAAAAAACTATCTGAAGGAAACACACACAAAAAAGGTATTTTGCTTTGCTCACCCCCCTTGAACAAATTTTGACAAACTACTTATGCCTTAACATGTTTTTAAGTTCACATCTAATTTTTCCATTATAATTTACATAGTTGCTAGGGATGTAATTTTATACATATGGTAAATGCTATCATTTAAATAGAATGGGTGCCTCTTTCTTTTTGGTGTTTCTAACAGAATGTATCTACCATATTCTTTTGGTGCTAATTATCTGTTTAAAATTATATATACTTCCTTTTCCTTATCATCTTCCTCTTTTCTTCCCTTCCTTGCCCTTCATTTCAAGAGTAATTCTATCCAAAAGCGTATAGGTAAGTGGGTTAGTCTGAGTTCTCTGAACAGAGACAGAGCACTATATTTAAGAGTTTCTTGAAAATGCCTGTGAAGAATAAGGGGAAAGAAGCCAAAGGAGGCAGAGAGAATCCCCCGTGCAGGTCGAATCCTGCAAATAGGGCAAAGAAGGAAGGCTGGGTAGGAAGAAGCCCAGACTCCAGCAAATACTATGAAAGTTTGGCCAGGCTGTCAGACTTCTTCAGCCAATGTTACCTGTCAGAGGAGACCCTCTCACCCAGGAATGAGTCTGTCTTCACGTTCACGCAGCCCTCCGTTCTTCCTGGAGCAGCCTGTGCAAAGCACACACTCTGTGCATTTGTGGTAGCAGATGGAGAGAACAGCTGCTGGGGACATCCATCAGTGACTCCGCTCCAGCAAGAGAGCTGAGTGGTGCGTTTCCATGGTCACTGCAGTCCACCCGCTTCTGCTGCATTGATTTATAGTTGTACACGATGGTGAATAGCAACTGGTTAAGTCTTTTTATCTTGGAGTTTGTCCAGTTCCTCTTCCCTTGTAGCTGCTCTTTGGTGGGTGCGAATATTGGCGTACTGCAGCCCTTCTTGTTTCTAATTTTCTGCTCTCAAAAGCTTCTCGCCAGGTGAAGAGGACATTGATCACTGCGCAAGAACCTATGTGGTCTCACTTCTCACTTCTTCCTTCACGCAACGCAGATGACCACACACACACTGTTCACAGATACGTCCGCTTGAGGACTTGCCGCCTCCACTGACTTTCAAGGCTACCCACTGTAGCTGTCAGACAGTCTACATCCATTTTCAGCTTTCCCTCATGACCTATCCATAACAAAGCTGTGACTTTTTCTTTTTTCTTCTTCTGTTTATTGATTTATTTATTTTTAAACAGTAATCACTCCTACAGACAACCCCATGTGAAAGCTTGAGGAGGGGTGCTGTTGTGATTATGGTGGGTGACATGGGGACCTGGATTACCTGCTCACGTATTCATGCACTTTGTTTAGTCTTGGGCTTCATCTCCAATATACCATTTCTACTTTATAAGGGACTGCTGAGACACCTGTTTGACTTCACAACTTGGTCAGTGTGACATAACCCAACTCGTATGAGCACCTACAGAAACAGAGTCACTTTGTGTCATGATCAAATATTTTGTTTCTATCAGGATCCAGTAACATGGCAGAGGCTATTTCTCAAATGATCCGTGATTCTCTACTGCTGATTGAAACGGCTTCTCTCCAGCTTCCGCTAGAAGTGTGTTAGTTCTCTCACTGTAATTTGCCAGGAATGCCATGCTCCTTCTTTGCCCACTGCATGTACTTTCACTACTGACCACACAGGCTTTGCTGGGCTGTGGGAGGAGTGCCAATTAAGTTTGTGAACTCATCCGAGGAAAAGTGCTACAGCCTCATTGCTGAATATCACTACAGTCACCTTCAAAGTGCTCACCCTGGGAAGCTAGGCACTGATGCCAATGCATAGTCCACCCTTCAAAACAATTTTGGAACTCCTTTTCTGGAATGGCTATCAGAGGCGTCATCATATTGTCATTGATGTCTTGAGTGTCACCAAAATGTCTTCCTTTCAATCTTTCCTTTATCTTCAGGTAAATAAAAAAGTCAGGTCAGGTGAGTAGGGGGAGTGTTCCAATACAGTTACTTGTTTACTGGCCAAAAACTATCTCACAGACATCTAGGCAATTAAGTTCAAGAACTTGCCAGTGTTTCACCATGCCACTGTGCCCAAAGGCCATTCCAGAAAGAGTTCCAAAATTGCTTTGAAGGGTGGACTAGGCACTGGCATCGATGCATATCTTCTCCAGAGGGGTATTTCAAAGGTGACAGTAGTGATATTCAGCAATGAGGTGTGTAGCACTTAGAACAAGTTAGTTCACAGACTTAACTGCCAGACATCATACATCCTAAACCACGGGGCTGAGGGCACCACAGCTGGACCCTGCTGCACAGTATAGGCCCCACTCGGTGCTGGCTGCAAGTCAGGATAACACTTCATTAATATGTAGTTCAGGTGTGAAATAGCCTCTGGATGCTAACTTCTGACAGTCTCAAGGGCTGCCCCGTATTCAGGGAGCTGTAGGGCTGACCAGGGTCTTAATCATTCTTGCTTTACACAGAGATTAAATCACGCACAAGTATGGTTTAAATTCATATATGCTCAGCTTGACACTCAAAATACAGGAACGTCTATTGGTTGTTTCCAACCTTATGCTGCTAAAATAAAACCCTACTTGTTCCTGGTGGCTCAGCAGTTAAGACGTCAGATATTAATCAAAAGGTCCACACCTCAAATCCAACAGCTACTCCTTGAAGACACCATGGAGTCACTATGAGTCAGAGTTGATGGCAAATAGTGTTTTTCTGTTTTTTTGGAAACCTGGTTATGTCGTGTTTAAGTGCTACAGCTGCTAGGAAAAAGGTTGGCAGTTCAAATTCCACCAGGCACTCCTC
The DNA here is from genome assembly GCA_028571685.1 of Heterohyrax brucei. Lineage (NCBI taxonomy): Eukaryota > Metazoa > Chordata > Mammalia > Hyracoidea > Procaviidae > Heterohyrax > Heterohyrax brucei. The sequence goes on from CM053156.1 coordinate 73,636,296, forward strand.
ACAAACTCTGTGGGGCAGTTCTACTCTGTCTTATAGGGTCGCTATAAGTCAGAATCAACTCAGTGGCAATGGGTTTTGGGTATCACACTTCTTGTATATGACTAAATTCAATTAGCCAGTCATTTACTTAAGACATCTGCCTTTGTTATTTCTAACAAGATTGGCTTATAGATTCCCTTTAGTGGATATTTGTTATCATGTTTTGGTATCAGAAAATTATAGAGCATATCAAAGTGCTTTGACAACACAAAGGTAATGAGAGAGTGAGTAGGACTGCAAACAAACATCATGAAAACAGAGTTCCAGACTTGTAAGTAGAAAGCCTGGTGAACCAATCAGAAAGAATTCATTTTCTATCAGAGAGGACAGGCCAAGGAATACCAAGAGGACAGCAGTGCGCATGCGCGGTGAAAAGCTGCAGTGCCAGCCGAGAGCCACAAGGAGGCACTAGAGAGAAAGACAGGGGTCAAGGATAGAAGAGCTGCGCGTTGGGGCTCTCCCTCCGCAGCTGTCGGACTCCCAGACCAGAGAGCAATTCTGCTGGATGCGATCCGTAAACTGACCTCTTACTGCTGGGTAAGAAGTGTGCTCTTGTCCACTGTCCTGAATTGAACTGCGTCCCCCCAGATAGGTATCAGCTTGGCTAGGCCGTGATTCCCAGTACTGCGTGGTTGTCCACTCTTTTGTCATCTGCCGTGATCCTGTGGGCTATAAATTCTACCTCTATGATGTTTATGAGGCAGGATTAGTGGGAGTTATGTTAATGAGGCAGGACTCAATCTACAAGACCAGGTTGTGTCTTAAAGCACTCCCTTTTGGGATATAAAAGAGACAAGCTATTAGAGAGACAGCGGACCTTTTACCAAGAAGGCCGTGCCAGGCACAGTAGAAGCTCCTAGACCATGGGGAGATTGATGACAAGGACCTTCCTCCAGAGCCAGAGAGAGAAAGCCTTCCCCTGGAGCTGGTGCCCTGAATTTGGATTTGTAGGCGAATAAATTTCTCTTTGTTAAACCCACCCACTTAGGGTACTTCTGTTACAGCAGAAGTAGTTAACTAAGGCAGCCTCAAGCAAGTAGAAAGAGTACGAGCTTTTACAGCAGGGCAGAGGGTCCGAGGAGATTTACTCTACCTGGGTACACATCCCAAGACAGCCGCCACTGAAACGCCTGACAAAGTTCACAAACAGTGACGATGGCCCAGAGACTGACAAGGTTAGCTAGGGAAGCTGGTCGCCACCACCTGAGGCTTGGGAGGGGTAATCACAGAGAAGGTACTTCCTTCCTAGCAGTTGCAATACACGCGCAATTCTCCTCGTTATATGGACATGGCCGCAGGTACAGAAGGATGACCTCGAAGTGACCTAGCCCTTATTTCCATCCTATTTCCATATTATTATTATACTCTCCAGGAGTATGATACTCTCAACACATTGTCATACTGCCCAGGCAGTTGCTCATGTGTGACCCGGAAACCAGAACCGAGAACCAAATCACTATTTCCCCTCCTGTCTATGACACAGCCCCATGCTTTTTGCCAATAAAAGGGACCCACAAAATCTGTACAGAATCTTTCTTCACTTTTGGAGACTGACCTGTTGCTTCTCTGGAACATACTTTCACTTAATCAAACTCTCCTTAATGAAACTTTTCTGCCAAGAGGATTGCATGCCTTGGGGAGGTGGAACCAGCCCCCTTAGCCAACCATCAGGACACTAGACTTGCTAGCCCGGTCTCTGGAACCCGAACCAGGTCACTCGGGGTCTAATCAGTTACAGGATTCCGACAAGAGCGGTTAGTGACAAAAACACTCATCAGAGAACTGACATGGGTGCGTTACCACAAAGCTAAGCAGAGTTCGTGCCCCTGCTGTGAACAGCCAATCTTTGAGACAGGGGCATGATGAGAAGAAGCAACACATTTTATCATGTACTGGTAGGCAAGGAGACAGAGGCATAGAGTCCTCCCAAATCTGCCTCCCCAAAATGCAGGCTAGCCAGAGGTTTTATAGGAAAAAGGGAATATCAGTTTTTGTGAGTCCTGGAAATTTGTAGACCATTAATTCTTCATTGGGTGGGCACAGCGATCTCTTCCCAGATGTGTTGATATCTGAATTAGTTTGAGCCTGGAAGCAGTCTGTCCATCATGTGAGTTCCCAGTCAGAAGGCAGATGCTTTTGTTTTTTCCTTCTGTGGTTTTTAGGTTATTATCACCTGTTTTGCCACAGTTCTAAATAGAGCATAGATTAGTCCTTAACCTTGAGAGAAACTTAAGGAAACAATGGATTTAGGCTTGGAGACAGAATTAAAAAACAAAATGGTCCAGGTTATGCTCAAGATGCGGTCACTTGTTTCCCTCTGCCTGTTCCAGGTGTCCCTGTAGTGCACAGTGAGGTGACATTTTCCGTAAATCTAGACATTATCTTGCTAACAGCATATAATCTCCCTTTGTCTTTTGCCTGTGTGTGTATGTATTTCAAATGTAAATTTATCTAAAAGAAACTCTTCCATATATCCATTTCTGATACTGTGGGGAGAGACAGGAGTGTAAATAGCTCTGGGTAGGGAGTGAGCAGAAAGGATCAGCCAGGACCTGCTGTCCCTGGGAAAGACAGTTCCTTTATATGGGCTTCCAAATCCCCTGTGTAAAGTGAGAATGAGGAAGGGCCTAATAAACCCTGCTGCTCCTTGAAGAGAAGCCAGCACCTGGGGCTGAGGAGTTACTCCCCGGAGGTTATTTCCCACTGTCTCCTTCCTAGGAGAACAAACCATAAGATAAGCATTTTGTGGGCAAGCTCCAGTCCTTGGATCTCTAGCCCTGGGAACTACTGCTCCTCTTTCTTGTGGCAGGACCAGGGGTGACCAAACAGTAAAATTTGATACTTAAATTCTAAGTGAGAGAGTGAGAGGACTGCACTTGAGAATGGATTCGGGGGAAGAGCCCTGGGTTGTAACCATCGTGTTCTGTTTGTTACCCTAGGTCATGATTAGAATTTTATTTTAAAACTACTTGTTAATCTATACACAAAAGTGTTACATACATTACCAAATGCATATGATACAGTTTTTTAAATTTACCAGATTTACTGAAGTATAGGGGCCCTGGTGGCATAGCAGTTAAGATGTTGGCTGCTGACCTTCAAGTCAGTCATCTGAACCCACCAGCTGCTCCATGGAAGAAAGATGCGGCATCTGCTTCCATGGAGTTACAGCCTTGGAGACCCTGTGGGCCGGTTCTGCCCTGTCCTGTAGCATCACTGTGAGTCACTTTGACTCCATGGCAGTGATGGTTTATTGAGGCGTAATTAACGTACTATACTATTCACTTGTTTTAAAGGTGGGGCTCATTCTTTAATAAGTCGTCATGTAAGAGTCATAAGAGCTACTTTTTTTTTCTCTCATTATTTTTTTAATAGTTTATACATGTACTGGAAACCCTGGGGGCATAGTGGTTAAGCACTACATCTACTAACCAAAAGGTTAGCAGTTCCAATCCACCAGGTGCTCCCTGGAAACTCTATGGGGCAGCTCTACTCTGTCTATAAGGTCGCCATGAGTCAGAATCAACTGGACGGCAGTGGGCAAGTGGGAAGGACATATATGTACAGTTCCATGGCATTGATGACATTTTTCAGGTTGTACACCATCCTCACCCTTCTTTTCCGAGTTGTTCCTCTATATTGACATAAACTCACTGTCCCCTAAGTTTCCTATCTAATCTTACAAGTCGCTGCTATCGATTTGATTCCATACAGATAGAACTTAAAAGAGCATAATGCTCAAGGCAGACATTTTCTACTAGTTAATTAAATTCTTGTTTGGTTTTAGAAAGTCTATAGGGGATTTTTTTTGGTTTAAGGCTTAAAGATTATCCTAGAACAATAATTGGGTGAGGGGGAGTCATTCATCGAAAATCTGAATGGTTATTAACAACAACATGATAAAAAAAGGTGTGGCACCAAAAAAGCTTATTGGAAAATCTACGTAAGGAAAAGACTCAAATGGTAAGCCTCCCAGAAGGTGACTGGGTGATGTATTAGCGAGGATGGCTGAGTTGGGTTGCGTTGACAAACAGTTCTGATTTATATCTCAGTCACTCGTGCTTCATGTTCATGCTGTGAGATCTGCTTCAAGTTACTCTGACCTGACCCAGACTGAAGGAACAGTCACTCTTTGGTAACAGAAGAAAACAGAACATTGGGGTTGTAAGACTTCTGAAAAGAAGCCACACACCTCACTTTCCTTTGCATTTCATTGGCCAAAGCAAACCACCTGGTAGTGTCTGAGTTCAAACAGATAGGGAAAGGAAGAAAACCCAGAGTATTTGTTAACAGCCCTAATGGCCACTACAGGTGGGTTCTCAGCTTTTTTTTTTTAATTGTGATTAAATGAAAGTTTACAATACAATTCAAATTTGCATGCCCGCCTATCTGCAGCTCCCTCTGCTCTCCCTGCTCAGTGACAGCACATTTCTCTTTTCCGTTCCACACATGTCATGTCCTCTTAACAATCTCCTGTCCCCTCCTCTCCACCCTCTCCAATTCCCTCTTGTAAGAGGCCAGTAGGACAACATCCTATAGATGCATAGGACCATAAAGTGCACACATGATATGGTCACTCTGTGTTCCCGAGTCCAATCCATTCTTATCTGCCGGGGGCCAGCCCCGACACTTTACAGGGTCCCGCACGGAGGGAGGGAGAGGCACGGCGGGAAATGAATCAAGGAGACAGAAAAGACTTTTCTGGTTTAAGGCA